>BSWB01000002.1:67109059-68365059 GCA_033239125.1 Fagopyrum homotropicum | reverse complement strand
AAAATTTTTTTTTGACCTCGACCGGGGAGATTCTGGCCGAACGAGGTGTTTCACCTCGGTTGAACCAAGAACACCTCGACCGAGGTGTGTTAACTGAGAGTTTTCGAAAATTATTTTTGTGTTACTTATCTGGATATGACCTCAGTGAAGATCTTGTTTACTGACTGGTTTTAAATTCTTTATGTGTTTGAAAGGTTTTATAATATGTTTAAGTTGCTAAATGCTTTGTTTGAAATTATTGGCATGTTTAATACTTTGTTTTTATCCAAATTATGTTGAATTTGAAGGTTGACACCACAAGATAAGTTCTCTCACTTTCTTCTTGGAAAGACCAAGGCAATTCATTCTCTTCTTCTTCTTCTTCTTGATCATGCTTAGCCCCTCATATACATTTTGCCTCCCTTTACCTATCCGGGAATTTGGAAGCAAGCGAAGTGGCGAAAAAGCAAGTGGAGTTAAAGTTGAGAAGTGGCTGGAAGTGAAAGTGTTAGAAAGCAATAATAGGTTTGGGGAAGTCAATCATGAAGATGAGTAACTCGGCACCATTCACATAGCCGGGTGTTTGTGTCTTGCCAAAGTCGGATTGAGCGATATTCCTAACGGGTCATGGTATGTGCATCAAGGGTTTGATGCATCTCAAAAAATTGATGACTGCTGATTTCCTAGGCTTCGGTTATTGTGCACCTCTGTCCATGCATCCCAAAAAGTAAAGTAAAAAAAAAAAGTGTGAAATAAACAAAGCTTATTGGTGGAAGATGTTGCAAGTCAAAGTGAAAGTGAAGTACATCATTTTCCCGGATTCTAGCACCACATTACCTTACATACATCCTTACCCTACACGTTTCTTGACCTTTTCTTTTGGGAAGCCCTTGAGACCTTGAGCTTGTTGATTGACTTAGTGGTTTAAACTGGATTATACATGATTAATTTTGATAATTATGACTTATTATGCATTCTATGGTTTTATGCAAAGATGAACAACTTTCCTATATTTATAAAATGTTTTGAGCATATTGAGTTTTTAATTCCATGAAGTATTCTCTTAGAGTGATCTATGATTGTAACACACCATGGAAAATGTTTTTGAAAGACTTTTCATTGATTTTCTTGACTATTAATCCATTCTATCTTGTCTTCTATATGCGGAACTTGCTTGGGGACAAGCAAGGGCTAAGTATGGGGTATTTTGATAGCATGAATTATAGTCTATATTTTGGGGTTTGTTTGGACGTTTTATCTTCAATAATCTGCATGTTAGCATGTATAATATGTGATTATATTACCATTTCATCTACCTTTGCGGGAATCGAGGTCTACACCTAGTTTTGCTGTAATTGCAGGTAAAATGGTATGTTTTGCATCAAAAAGGAGCAAAAGGAGTCATGAGTCATTTGGAGCTACATCCAGGAAGCATAACCATGGATTAAAGATTCACTTTGGACCAGTTTTGAGAGATTTCACATTCAGTTATGACTCACCTCGGTTGACCAGAGATTCATCTCGACCGAGGTGATCCAAAGGCGCCAACTCGACCGAGGCGAACACCTAGGACGCGGCAAGAATATTTTATTCTTGGCTGAGATCTTTTATCTTTGGAAGGTGATCTTATATTTTTGGGCTTGGCTCCTGGAAGGAAGAAGATCTTATATTTTACCTATATTTATGGGAGAATATCTTTCTAAGATTTATTATCTTTGGAGGGTTATTTTCCTATAAAAAGGGTTGGATTTCCACAAATCGGAGATCCCGCTTACACCGAAAAACAAGTCGCATACGCAGCAGCCATACTCCAGTTGGGAGTTTTCGAAGAACCTTTTTGAAGGTTGAAGGAAGATTGAAGATTGTAGCTTTTATAGCTTTTGAAGGGTTTTGTAAGATTGTCTTCAAATCCCTCACTTGTTGTCTTGTCTTGTTGGATTGCTATCCAAGGAACGCTTTTGTTGTGATATTTGATTCAGTTATTGAAGTTTTTTTCATTAAATTCTTCTTGTTCAAATATTCACCTTCTTCCCATATATTTAATACTTTCATAATGATGATGAGTGGCTAATTTCCTTGTGTGATTCTAGGGTGATTGGCTGAAGGTTGTGGGAAAAACAATGATAGAATAATCTTAGATTCCAGTAGGACCCTGAAAGTTCGAGTCTTTAACCTTAACCCTAAGCATCTCGTTCAGTCGATGAACATCTCGGCCGGGGTGGAATTTGGCTGACCGAGGTGACTTGTCTGATCCTAAACTGAGAGTTAAGTGTTAGAGTTTGCCAAATCCTATTCTTATTACACCTTTCCTGGTTCAAAGCAAGCCTAGGATGAGACTTACCCGGTAATTCCTTAGTTTGTGTACCAACGATCATAAGTGTAGGTAATAAAGGTTTATCCTTTATTGGGGTTTGAGTGTGCTTCCATCCCATCTTTGTGAGTTAGCCTGAGACTTACCCGGTAAAGGTTGATTCTATTCCCTTAGATGGTGTGTTAGTTTGAGGTTATAGTTCTTTACCTTGATTCCTTGAGACTTACCCGGTAATAGGAGTTACGGTTTTGGATTAGTGAGTAGTGAGACTTACCCGGTAATCTACTCCACTTTAGTAACACCTTCCCCTTGCAAAAATCTCAGCTTTGTCCGCTTATCTTTAGGTCTTGAGTTAGAACCACAACTAGATGCTTTAATCCCTAGAATTGCATGTTTGTTTATTGACTTCTTATTCATCTTTGATTGTGTTAATTGCTCTTTGTGGTTAGTATTCACGAAGCTTACCGTTATTGACTTTGTTTCACCGAGTCCCTGTGATCGACCCTTGGAATTTCTTGCTTTTTACTACGATTGACCCGTACACTGCGGGTTCGCATCCTTGTTTTAAGCTTAAGTCTAGGGTTATAAATTTAAAGCTTGCACACACCGTTTGGAGCAAACAATAGAGAACCTAAAATCGGACTTGCTTGTAACAAGTAAGAACGAAACTAATACCAAGTTGTTCAAAAATTGCAACAAAAACTTCAAAGAACAACTATATAACAAATGGGATTAGGTTTTTACTAAGGGAGAGTATCAACGGTGTACCTTATGGCGGGAAGGAGGACCGGAGGAATGTAAATGTGAAGGAGAGGGGAGTTGTCGGAGATGAAAGTCGTAGCGCTGGTACAATTTCGATGAGTGCACGATGAGAATCGCAAAGAGATAGGAGCTGAAAGTCTATCGGAGAAAGAGAAATTGAAGATGAGATTCACACGTTTACGCCTCAAATTAGCCGGTAACGAATGGGCTAAATGATTAGAGGCCCAAAATGGATTCAATGATTCGTTCCTTTCAGGCCTTGCACTTCATGTCCAGCAAAAATATTCTAACTGCAAATAATATCAATTATTCTGAACGTAAGAAAACAATTATAGTTCAGTGTATGACCTAATAGCGAAAAGGTTAGGTCGGCGTTTTGTTATCGAGCTTTGCCGGTGGACTATGGCGGAGGACTCACCTCCGATTGTGGTTCTTGATAGTGCTGGTCCAGGAACCGATGTGCTCGTCGATTCCGTCTTGGGAGAAGCATCAATAATCCCTCAACATAGGATCTCACAAAACGGTGGGGAAGGTATTGTGGGTAATGAGTATCCCAACGTCAGAAACTATTCAGGCTGCTTAGTTTATTAATCCTGACAAAGCGATAGTCAAACTTGTCACAATAGCGATGACCGATCCCACAAACACTGTAACGCGTTCTTGGAGTGAAGTTTTAAGAGGAAGCAAGCATGTCCGAGTAAGTACGGATATGATCTCCAAAGCGTCACTCCATGAAAAAATTTATGTTAGCTATCCATGTGGTCAGGATGGAGATCTAGTCATAGTGATTGATAAGGAGGTTACACAGGATTTGGAAGCTAGATGGAGACAATCCATTGTGTTTAGAGTTTTGGGCTTTTCAATTGCCTTTCCATTTATGGAGAGGAAGATTAGAGAGTTGTGGAGAAATGGAGAGAACATGCAACTTAACGATTTGGATAATAACTATTTTTTAGCCAGATTTTGCAGTAAAAACGAGCTTATGATGATACTAACCGGTGGTCCATGGGTTGTCTTTGGAAGATGTTTAATCATGAAAAGATGGTCACCGGAGTTTGTTACTTCCACTCCTATTACGTCAGCCCCAATCTGGGTTCGGATCACAGGTGTACCTGTGCAATGGTGCCATGAAGTTGTAATCTTGAGGATGTTTGAAGGGATGGGCTTACCCGTTACTATAGATCCAAAAACGCTGCATTTCCATAGGGGAAGCTTTGTTCGAGTGTGTTTTGAAATAGACCTTAGCCACCCATTGAAGAAAGCGGTTTTCATTAATGGCAAACGTTGTCCAATTGAATACGAAGGTTTAGATGTGATATGCTTCAAATGTGGTAGGGATGGACGATATGCTTCGCATTGTGAGCATGGTGAGCTCCAGGACGGTCAAGGCAACGTTATGGAACCGATCACTGAGAAGGATGCTACTGATGTTTATACTAGTGAATCGCGGGTCAGTGAACAAACTCCGAGCCAATCTTCGGCTTCTCTGGAGAGTGACGCCGGCTTTGGACCTTGGATGCTGGTTGCTAGACATGGTAAGGTCACAAAAGGGAAGAATTTGTGGGCGATAAAACGGGATCTACAATCAACGCTATTAGGGCAGAAAATATACCCATGTAAGGTAATCCTACGAAGAGCTATAATTCTAAAGGAAAGAGTATTATTCTGCATGAGAAATGAAAGGTTCCCTCAAGTGGGCCTGTTAATTCGGGTTTACCAAAGATGGGCCAAATAGGATAGCCTAGTAACGCTTCCACCAGTGGCCCCAAGCTCATTGCTCATCCACAGGCCGGAGGTCCATGAGTTTCGACGTCCCCTGAGGCCTGTCAACGTATAACCCACAAACTCTCTAATCCAATATAGAAGATAATTGAAACGGAGACCATCGTGTTTGTAGTGACCACAACAACATACCCCAAAGCATAAAATAAGAAAGGAAAAGAGAAGAAAAAGAACCGTAATAAAGCGAAAATGCAGCCAGACGAACATCATGGAGAGCCAAGAAAGCAGAGTTAAACCTCCAGGACACAGTGAACTTGAAACGACAACGTCTGGACAGCCCAGAAAGACTTGGAAGTACATGCCCGAGTTTAGATAACAAGGAGATATTGGCTGGGCATAAGTTATTTAGTAGGTTTGTGCCAAACTCCAAAAATATACCCATGGTAAGAGCTGTCATGGATGACAAGTCTGAAGTTACGACGCTCATCAGAGAGGGTGACCCTAACGTTGAAAGCAATTATTCGGATGAAACTAGTGGAATGACTAGAGTTTTTTTTATCAAGTGAAGCAGCCGGTTACGGAGGAAGTAGCGATGTTGGAAGATAATCCCGAAGCGGGGAAGCAGGAGGTTGCAAGTAAGACCTAGTAAGATGCTTTTGCTCCTCTTTCCATCGTATAATTGTTATCATGAATTGCTTATTTTGGAATGTGTTTGGAGCCTGTAAGAATGGGTTCCGGCATGCCAACAAGTATTTGTGTAGTCATCATAAAGTCGATATTCTTGCTATCTTTGAACCATGAACTTCTGGAGCGAAGGCGCAAGAGACATGTGAATGTTTGAACTTTTTGGTTTGCTTCCGTGTTGAAGTTGTGGGTTTTTAAGGAGGTATTCGGTTGTTGTGGAAGGGTGATAAAAGAAAACTAACCATCATTAGTAGTAATAGTTTCTATATTCGTGCTAAGGTCGTGTTAGGGGCTAAGGTGTTTAGCTTGATTGTCATCTATGCTTCACCGAGTTTCAGCAAAAGGAGGTTGTTTTGGAGGGATTTGGATATGGAGTTGGCTACTATCTCGGACCCTCTTATTATAGGGGGAGACTTTAACTGCATTCGGTTTGTGTTTGAACGCAAAGGGGGGTCAGGAAAATTACATGCCGACTCCAAAGTCTTCAATGATGTTGTTCTTGCCCATGGGCTTATCGACCTTGGATACACGGGCCCGGATTTAACTTGAGATGATGGGAAGTTAGCCAGAAGAAACGTGTTTAACAGATTGGATAGAGTTTTTATGAATAGAGATGGCAGTATCCTTTGGCCCAATGCACAAGTGTGTCACCTCGTCAGGTTCTCCTCTGATAATTCTCCTCTCCTAATTTCGTTAGACCACAATATCGTTTGTAGGAATGAAAGAAGACCGTTTTGATTTGAAGTTGCCTGGATGACGCATCATGATTTCCACCAAATAGTGGAGGTGTGCTGGTCAAACAACCTGGAGGTTAGTTATGATCTCTCTATTCTTAAAAATTCTCTTATTGTTTGGAATATACTTGTGTTTGGTAATGTTTTCCGCAGAAAACAAGAGACTATGGATAATCTCACCAAAATGCAAGCTAGGAGAAGTAGAAGAGATTCTACTACTCTTCTAGAAGTGGAGAAAAGACTTCAAGTTAAATTGAAGACTATTCTAGAATAAGAAGAACTGGTGTGGTTCCGAAAATCACGGGAACAATGGCTTGAGCTCGGAGACCAAAACACATCTTTCTTCCACACTTCAACAGTCATTAGGAGAAGAAGGAATAGGGTTACACGCCTTCATTTTGAGGATGGGGATTGGGTGGAAGATCAATCCAGATTAGAGCAACATGTAGTGGAGTATTTTAAGAGGTTATATAGCTTTAATAATACCCATGCGCTACAAGATTGTCATCTCAATACCCTTGACTTCCCTCAAGTGGAGAATTCAGATTGGATGCATATTTAGGAAACCCGTCGGTATGGATGAAGTTTGGTCTGCAGTTAGAAGTATGGGTGCATACAAAGCACCGGGAGTATATTGCTTTCAACCGGTGTTTTATGAAAAGTGTTGGAGCTCAGTGGGCCATTCGATGAAAGAGGAGGTGACCTGCTTCTTCCTCAATCAGAAGCTGTATCAAGGAAGTAACGATACTCTTATATCTCTTATTGCGAAAGTTGGAAAACTTGACTTTATTAGTCAGTTTAGACCCATTGCCCTTTGCAATGTCAGTTATAAGATCATCTTTAAAGTGATTGTTCAACGTATGCAAAACATTGTAGGTAAGCTTGTAGGCCCCACTCAAGGAAGCTTTATCCGTGGTCGTTTGATTCAGGACAACATTGTCCTAATGCAAGAGATAGTACACTCTATGAGAAAGGACACATACCACACTGGTGTTTTTTCAACTATTAGCACCAATCCGATTTCTTATCCATTTTCTCAATATTTTGGCGTGAAGGCGCAGGAGATAGTACACTCAATGAGAGGGAAACGTAGGTGCATGTCTAAGCAATATTTTGGTGTGAATATAACATCACCCTTTAACTTATCCATTTTCTCAATCTGCTCAAGCTCAGGTTGCGGCGACTCTACGACCTTTTTCGCCCAACCTTGAATCGTATGTTGCTATCGTATTTCATACTCTATTTTCAAACCCTAGGGTATGGTGACACATATCTTCTCTTTCCGATTTGATATTTTGGCACTGGGAAATTCTAAACTTCTGTTTCAATTTGAATCTCAAAAAGAGCTTTGTTTAAAAATATATTGCAATCTTATGCTGTATATGAGTATGTTTTTTCTGATTCAGACTGCATTTTGAAGTTTGTAATATTTGGCAATTGCTATGTATTTGCTCTTTACATCTATATGAATATGTATCTACTCCTAATGAGAAAGTAGACGCTTTACCAATCAACCGCAAACGTTTCCATCCTCTTAAACATTTTGCTATATCCTACGATTATTATAATCGCCTGTAACCATTTTAATTTGCACCAATCTTTTGTTTCCAAAAGCTTAAACTTCAGAGCAAGTGAACAAATTCCCCCCCCCCCAAATTGCATTGTTATGAGCTGCCTACATGTCGATTTGAGCTGTCTTTACTCTGATATCCATCTCCAATCCAAACTTCAGAGCAAGTGCATGAAATTGCCCCCCTGCTAAATTTGATGACAATGAGCATAAAACTAGCATGGCTACCATTGTTGAAGAGTTTGGATCATGCCCTGAAAGCATCATCTTAATAAAACCCGATAATGCTTCATTGTAGCACCAATTTCCCACATAACCTGAGATCAGGACATTCCACAACACAATGTTTATCTACATGAAATTCAGGAGTATTCTTAAACACTAGGTCAGTACTAGTATCATTCCCACATTTGATATACATATCAATCAATGCATTTAACACAAACGCATCCACATCCAAGTCATTTTTAATCACAAAAGCATGAAGTTCTCGTCCATGAGTCAAATATCCAATTGAACCACATGATGAAAGAGCTGACATGCAAGCAACCCGATTTAAGCACACTCCATATTCCCTCGCCATCTTATAAAGAAATCATAATGCATCATAAGACCATGTAAATTGGCTGAATCCCGATATCATACTGCTCCATGATATCAAGTCTCTCTCAACATGCTATCAAACATCCTGACTGCATCATCAGCTGCCCCAAAATTTCCATAACATTGCAAAAATTGAATTAGCTACATATATATCATCAAGAGCCCCTAATTTCAACAAATGTCCATGAATTTGGCAGCCTAACTCAATGCCATAAAGCCTCCAACAACCTTAACCAAGACTGAAAATGAACGAACGTCAACGATATTTGTTCCATTCTCAAACATATCAATATATACTCTCAGAGCATCAGCAAAAACACCATTAGAGGTATGCTCCCTAATTGATGTATCCCCTAATAATCTACCGACTAACAATTGACCCCGCTTTTCAGATTTTATAGTTGACACGGGAGTCGAAGAAAGTGGATTGGTGTTAATAGCAGATAAAACACAGTCATGAGGGACAAGAGCAAGCATCTTACACAGTTTCGGTGAATTGATCTTCTGTCTCCGAGTCCATTGGAGAAACTGAGTGTTGAGGTTAAATTTTCCGGATATGGCCATGCTCCTTAAACTTATTAGCCTTCTGGAAGCCTCCTGTTACAAGAAGTCGACCCCAAGACACATCTGATTGTTTCTACAGCTTTGTCGATACTTATGAATGCCGAATATCCTGCGGAGTTTTAAAAACAACTATTTACCAGAATCAGTTTACTGGTCAAATTAATCAGAAAGTACATCGTAGCAAACAAACAAATCCAAAATGAACAAGCGCGCAACGAAATCCCTCGAACGTCTTGAGAGGAAACAATGAAATGAGTAGTTACAAAGAAGAAGAAACGTACCACAAGAGATCGAGTATCGTCAAACTACAACCAAACTGTATTATTCTTTCACCATATTGATGCCTCAATGGCACAATCGGTGTTCACAAGTGCTGAATATCATGAAACAATTAGTATGACTATATTAAGTGGGCAAGATTCTAGAGAACATAGATGCTCGGATTAGAATGATGACAGATACTTGGGATGCATACATTAGCAAAGTGTGTGCCTTTAACAAAAAAGGAAGCAAGAAACAAGGTGGCTACAGAGTGTAGACAAATTTGCATTGTGTGATCAATGATGAACTCACTTATGGGCCAAAGAAGCGCAGTGATCTAACGAATGGCTGCAGTGTCTAACTTCAAGCAAAAGAAAGATGAAGATCATGTATTGGGACAAAGATGCAGGCATTATCACACTTAGTGACTTATTACAAAGGCATGATGTGAAACTAAAATCAAAGAAAAGAAAAATGTCTATATAAAGGCATGATTAAAGAGGTTTGAGATTAGACACATAGAATGCATAGAAGGGTGATGTAACCAAAGAGTAGTGCAAAAGATTAGTGCAAATTAAAACGGGTAAAGGCGATTATGATAATCTAAGGACATAACAAAATGTTTAAGAGGATGGAAACGCTTGCGGTTGATCAGTAAAGCATCTACTTTCTCATTAGGGGTAGATAGAGGTTAGTAAGATGTAAGGAGCAAATACATATCAACTGTCAAATCTTACAAATTTTAAAATGCAGTCTACCGAATCAAAAGAGCAGACTCATATACAACATAAGATTGCAATAATTAAAAAAAAGCTCTCATCAAGATTCAAATTGAAACAGAAGTTGAGAATCTCCTAGTGCTAAAATATCAAATCGGGAAGAGAAGATTTTTGTTGTCATGCCCTACGGTTTGAAAAGAGAGTATGAAATACGATAGCAACTTACAATTGATGGTTGGGTGGAAAAGGTCGCAGAGTCGCCGTAACTCAGATTAATTTGGCTCAGACATGAAATTGTTGGAAACCTGTTTGGAAACATGTTTAAAATGATGGCAAATACTTGGGATGCATACATTAGCAAAGTGTGCGCCTTTAATAGAAAAGGAAGCAAGAAACAAGGTGGGTGCACAGTGCAGACAAAATTTGCATTGCGTGATCAATGATTCACTTATGGGCCAAAGAGGCGCAGTGATCTAAGGAATGGTTGCAGTTTCTAATGTCAAGCAAAAGAAAGATAAAGATCATGTATTGGGACAAAGATGCCGACATTATCACACTTAGTGACTTAATACAAAGGCATGATGTGAAACTAAAATCACATAAATGAAATTGTCTATATATGTAAACACATGATTGAAGAGGTTTGAGATTAGACACATAGAATGCATAAAAGGGTGGAGGACAAAGTATAATCACAAAAAGAGGTATTTCAATACTAAACCAAACACAAACAGAGTGCGTGTTGCATAAGTCAAAAGATGAAACTTGCTATAAACTTGTAAGTTTCAAGCTTTTGATTCCAAACCAAATGATAATCAATATCTACAAAATGGAACAAAGAGTTAACACCTGCTAAGCTAGATGTTCAGACAAGAAACAAAATATAAACTATTACATAAATCTTAAAGAGGCTTATAGTGGACTGATTTTGAAGATTCCTCCTAAGTAGTTGTTGAACAATCCTGATTCAGTCATCACAAATTGCCTCTTTGTCAAACAATTTTCAAAAAAAAATCAAGACCAGAGGCAATATAGATATAATAAAACCAAATATTGGTGCAAATTAAAATGGTTACAAGCGATTATAATAATCGTAGGATATAATAAAATGTTTAAGAGGATGGAAACGCTTGCGGTTGATTGGTAAAGCGTCTACTTTCTCATTAGGAGTAGATACATATTCATATAGATGTAAATAGCAAATACATATCAACTGTCACATATTACAAATTTCAAAATGCAGTGTGGATCAGAAAAGCAGACTCATATACAACATAAGATTGCAATAAATTTTTTAAAAAAAGCTCTCATCGAGATTCAAATCGAAACAGAAGTTGAGAATCTTCCAATGCCAAAATATCAAATCGGAAAGAGAAGATTTGTGTCACCATGCCCTAGGGTTTGAAAAGAGAGTATAAAATACGATAACAACATACGATTGATGGTTAGGCAGAAAAGGTCGCAGAGTCGTCGCAACCTGAGCTTGAGAAGATTGAGAAAATGGATAAGTTAAAGGGTGATGTTATATTCATACCAAAATATTTCTTAGAAACGCACCTACGTTTCCCTCTCATAGAGTGTAGTATCTCCTGCACCTTCACGCCAAAATATTGAGAAAATGGATAAGAAAGCGGATTGGTGCTAATAGCAGATAAAACACCAGTGCGGTATGTGTCCTTTCTCATAGAGTGTATTATCTCCTGCATCAGGACAATGTTGTCTTGAATCAAACGACCAAGGATGAAGCTGCCTTGAGTGGGGCCCACAAGCTTACCAACAATGCTCTGTATACGTTGAACAATCACTTTAGAGATGATCTTATAATTGACATTACAAAAGGCAATGGGTCTAAACTGACTAATAAAGTCAGGTTTCCCAACTTTCACAATAAGAGATATAAGAGTATCGTTACTTCCCTGATACAACTTCTGATTGAGGAAGAAGTGGGCCACCTTCTCTTTCATCGATTGGCCCACTAAGCTCCAACACTTTTGATAAAACACCGGTTGAAAGCCATCTACTCCCGGTGCTTTGTACGCACCCATACTTCTAACTGCAGACCAAACTTCATCCATACCAACGGGTTTCCTGAATATGCATCCAATTTGAATTCTCCACTTCAGGGAAGTCAAGGGTATTGAGATGACAATCTTGTAGCGCCTGGGTACTATCAAAGCTATATAGCATCTTAAAATACTCCACTGCATGTTGCTCTAATCTAGATTGATCTTCCACCCTTTCCCCATCCTCAAAATGAAGGCATGTAACCCTATTCCTTCTTCTCCTAATGACAGTTGAAGTGTGGAAGAAATATGTGTTTTGGTCTCCGAGCTCAAGCCATTGTTCCCGGGATTTTTGAAACCACACCAGTTCTTCTTGTTTTAGAATAGTCTCCAGTTCTACTTTAAGTCTTTTCTTCGCTTCTACAAGAGTAGTAGAATCTCTTCAGCTTCTCCTAACTTGTATTTTGGTGAGATTATCCATAGTCTCTTGTTTTTTGTGGAAAACATTACCAAACACAAGTCTATTCCAAACAATAAGAGAACTTTTAAGAATAGAGAGCATGACTAACCTCCGGGTTGTTTGACCAGCAAACCTCCACCATTTGGTGGAAATCATGATGCGTCATCGACACAACTTCAAATCTAAATTTTAACACCTCGAATTCGCGAGACAAGGGATGCTACGGGTGGAGACCTCACAATGGGTCCCGACCCTTAGCATGACAACAATGTCACCGGATCATGCAACAAGGCACATATAAAGGCCAAAACCAAAATACATTTTTATGCAATGTTATGAAACCCGAAAACAAAAGAAAGGAAATACTTCAGCCATCCTTACAACAACATAAACATAATACAAAAATACCAACAACACAAGGACTCCAAAACCCAACTCAACCTAAGATGTACGGAACCCCGCCGCTCGTGCGAAGTGCACTTCGATCACCACGATGTGGATTCGAACCACTGCTTCTCCTTATTGTCGATCGTGATCCCGGCTGCCCACTCCTCCGGATCACTCGGCCACATCCTAACCTGCACATCAACTACAACAATCGGTATAAAACTATTAGCTCACATTCTAGGCATTATAAAGATAGCAAGGGCACAAACACACACATAAGTACACATAACACACATCATGCTCATATACATACAATCCGATTCATATCTTCTCGTTTTAAGTCATTCCATTACTAGTTTCATTCGTTTTATGTGAGACGAGAGTCTTATAACTCTCACCTCTGTCCCCGTGTAACCAACAAGAATGATGCGGAGCTCAACCCGTATACCATGTGGAGTGGCAAAGAAGCCCGCCCATAGACCATGTATGACATGGTCGAAGAAAACCTCCCAGTCTCCCTCGGGAGCTGGGCAGTGACGTCACCGCCCGATAATAATAAAAAATGGGCCAAATATATATAACCAAGTTGTCCTAATCCGATTTCATGATTATAAATAAAGATAAAGCACACACCACCATCACATATCCAAATAATGCGTAAAAGCGAGCTAAGTAAGTCCGTAGACTTACCTCGTCTCAAAGCTAACGAAACCGATATCACTCTCCGAAGGAATATAACCAAAGCCTGTTAAAGACAAGGCACGGTAATCAACAACCACTCACACAAGCTAGGAGTCCTTAGACTATTAGTCCTATATGATCTTATTAGGTCATACACTCTCATAATCTATAATACACTACTAGCCCTCATTAACTCACGAGATCTCAACTATAACCACATGTTAGGATACTTCCATCCTAACTCCACAATCTCAACAAACACATATTCACAACCTCAATAAATCTCAGATGATAACATACACACCTCAATCCTTAGAACGTTCAAACCATCCACAAATCCTCACCTAAAGTTCAAAGCCACTACTTGGCATTACCTCTAAGTTATGCTAGATCCAACCTAGCATGATACTACTACTAACATCACTAGATCGAGATAAGATCATAAGCTCGAGGGAGAGGGTACTCACGCGACGTCAAAAGACGGAAGTAGATCGACGGATGTCGAACTTGGACTCGTTAGGCCTTTATCGGGGTTGCTTCTGAACCTAAAACCAAAGCTAAGCAAATTTAGCTTATATGCTAAATTTGAACGGAAGATTTAACATATATAAATCTAAGGAAAACTCGCTTTCAAAACCAAGGTTAGAAACCCACAAAACATTTTCTGGGGCAAATTATTCAATCATATAAACATGAGTCAAAATCCGCAGTTAAATCTTTGGGCCATAAATATGGAACTCAAGAAACTTAGGCCATTTTCCGAAGATAAAACTTGGGCCAAATCTGAAATTTACTCACAACGGCAAATCTGCACATTTCCAAAACATAGGGCTCAAAACGGCAAATATATATATCAACAGGGCAATATCGTTAACTTCCGAAAAGTTGGGCAAAAATATGCAAATACAAAGCATGGGCATTTATTGCAATTAGACCTAAATCTAGGGGAGGCCGATTGCAATTTACAAAAGAAGAGGGTGGGGCTCTTCGGCATTGATAGTGGCGGCAGCAAGCTCCCCAGTGCTCCTCGAAAGCGACAACACTGCAGGCGACAGGGGAGCTGTTTTCGGCGGTAGCAGGTGAAGATGGCATGGTTCCTCCGGCGACTATAGGACCTGAGTGAAGTTATAGAGATGCAAAGAGGCTGGTGGCTCGAGAGGAGAGAAAATGGATGACTGTAGGAGGCGGTCTTCGATCTGATGTCGGCTTGAGATGGTAGGCCTCCGGCAACTCGACATGAAGAGAAGAGAGGGATGAGTTGAAGTCTTGCAGAGGTTGGTGGGTGGTGGCTCTTCGGCTCCAGTGGTGGTTCCAAGTGAGGTGAAGGAGGTAGCAGGAGGTTGTACATGCTCTTGGCGATGGCTCGAAGTGGAGGGATCCAGTGGCTGCTACTGGTGGCTCCAAGAGTGGCCGGCGACAAGGCTCGCAAAGAAGTAGTAGCAATGCCCAAAAGAAGAATAGGGGAAGTGATACTTGATCTATGTGCAGAAGAGGAAGGGGGAGGGTGGAGATGGAAATAGAGAGAGATAGGGGAGCGTCAGTGAGATTGAGAGGGAGTGCATTTGAGGTAGGCGTGAGAAGGGGCGGGTTGGCAAGGGAGGCAAAGGGTCGGGGTAGGCTGTGCAGAGCTAGGGTTATCTGGGGCGGCCATCAGGGGGAACGAAGGGGCGTTGGAGTCAGAGAGGAGCAAGGGAGAAATAAAAGAATGAATAAAAAGAAAAGAAAAGGTAAAATAGTAATAAAAAGAAAAGAAACAATAACTCGATCAAAGTATTCAGAACGGGATTTACGAATCGGAAAACTTCCCGACTTTTCCGAAAGCAAAGGTGTAGGAAATATATGTGGATAAAATATAAATAAACTCGCAAAATATACTTTGAATTACAAAACCATTCTCGCAATTTAGTTTACGAGATTATATAATAATTTAAACACAAGTAATAAAATATATCGATGTGTGTATATATATACTCATAGAATTTAATTTACGAAGTAAAAATACTCATTAAATTATTTAAGCTATAAAAATATCGATAAAAGCCGCAAAAATAGATATCGCAAACGCGCCTAAAAATTGGGGCATTATATTAAACGGTCTTCTTTTCCAAACGCGCCTAAAGATATATCGATGTGGGTATATATATATATATATATATATATATATATATATATATATATATATATATATATATATATATATATATATATATATATATATATATATATATATATAGAGAGAGAGAGAGAGAGAGAGTATAGATCCTATGAGAACACCCTCTAACGTGAGAACGTGAGAACAGATTCGTAATTATTATCAGTTTTGTTACGAATGTGTCATATCGTTTAATGTATTATTCGTAGTTATTGTTGGTTGAGTGGATTATTCGTAGTTATTGTTGGATTCCTAATTATTATTATTCGTAATTATTATTATTTTTGATATCTACTCTAAATCTCAACCCTTAATACTCACATCCAACGGTGTACGATCATCCCAAGTATCTGTCATCATTCTAATCCGAGCATCTATGTTCTCTAGAATCTTGCCCACTTAATATAGTCATACTAATTGTTTCATGATATTCAGCACTTGTGAACACCGATTGTGCCATTGAGGCATCAATATGGTGAAAGAATAATACAGTTTGGTTGTAGTTTGACGATACTCGATCTCTTGTGGTACGTTTCTTCTTCTTTGTAACTACTCATTTCATTGTTTCCTCTCAAGACGTTCGAGGGATTTCGTTGCGCGCTTGTTCATTTTGGATTTGTTTGTTTGCTACGATGTACTTTTTGATTAATTTGACCAGTAAACTGATTCTGGTAAATAGTTGTTTTTAAAACTCCGCAGGATATTCGGCATTCATAAGTATCGACAAAGCTGTAGAAACAATCAGATGTGTCTTGGGGTCGACTTCTTGTAACAGGAGGCTTCCAGAAGGCAAATAAGTTTAAGGAGCATGGCCGTATCCGGCAAATTTAACCTCAACACTCGGTTTCTCCAATGGACTCGGAGACAGAAGATCAATTCACCGAAACTGTGTAAGATGCTTGCTCTTTTCCCTCATGACTGTGTTTTATCTGCTATTAACACCAATCCGCTTTCTTCGACTCCCGTGTCAACTATAAAATCTGAAAAGCGGGGTCAATTGTTAGTCGGTAGATTATTAGGGGATACATCAATTAGGGAGCATACCTCTAATGGTGTTTTTGCTGATGCTCTGAGAGTATATATTGATATGTTTGAGAATGGAACAAATATCGTTGACGTTCGTTCATTTTCAGTCTTGGTTAAGGTTGTTGGAGGCTTTATGGCATTGAGTTAGGCTGCCAAATTCATGGGCATTTGTTGAAATTAGGGGCTCTTGATGATATATATGTAGCTAATTCAATTTTTGCAATGTTATGGAAATTTTGGGGCAGCTGATGATGCAGTCAGGATGTTTGATAGCATGTTGAGAGAGACTTGGTATCATGGAGCAGTATGATATCGGGATTCAGCCAATTTACATGGTCTTATGATGCATTATGATTTCTTTATAAGATGGCGAGGGAATATGGAGTGTGCTTAAATCGGGTTGCTTGCATGTCAGCTCTTTCATCATGTGGTTCAATTGGATATTTGACTCATGGACGAGAACTTCATGCTTTTGTGATTAAAAATGACTTAGATGTGGATGCGTTTGTGGTAAATGCATTGATTGATATGTATATCAAATGTGGGAATGATACTAGTGCTGACCTAGTGTTTAAGAATACTCCTGAATTTCATGTAGATAAACATTGTGTTATGGAATGTCGTGATCTCAGGTTATGTGGGAAATTGGTGCTACAATGAAGCATTATCGGGTTTTATTAAGATGATGCTTTCAGGGCATGATCCAAACTCTTCAACAATGGAAGCCATGCTAGTTTTATGCTCATTGTCATCAAATTTAGCATGGGGGGTGCAAATTCATGCACTTGCTCTGAAGTTTGGATTGGAGATGGATATCAGAGTAAAGACAGATCAAATCGACATGTAGGCAGCTCATAACAATGCAATTTGGGGGGGGGGGGGGTAAATTCATTCACTTGCTCTAAAGTTTAAGCTTTTGGAAACAAAAGATTGGTGCAAATTAAAATGGTTACAGGCGATTATAATAATCGTAGGATATAGCAAAATGTTTAAGAGGATGGAAACGTTTGCGGTTGATTGGTAAAGCGTCGACTTTCTCATTAGGAGTAGATACATATTCATATAGATGTAAAGAGCAAATAAATAGCAACGGTCAAATATTACAAACTTCAAAATGCAGTCTGAATCAGAAAAAACATACTCATAAACAGCATAAGATTGCAATAAATTTTTAAAAAATGCTCTTATCGAGATTCAAATTGAAACAGAAGTTGAGAATCTCCTAGTGCCAAAATATCAAATCGGAAAGAGAAGATCTATGTCACCATGCCCTAGGGTTTGAAAAGAGAGTATGATATACGATAGCAACATACGATTGAAGGTTGGGCGGAAAAGGTCGTAGAGTCGCCGCAGCTTGAGCTTGAGAAGATTGAGAAAATGGATAAGTTAAAGGGTGATGTTATATTCACACTAAAATATTGCTTAGAAACGCACCTGCGTTTCCCTCTCATAGAGTGTACTATATCCTGCACCTTCACACCAAAGTATTGAGAAAATGGATAAGAAAGCGGATTGTTGCTAATATTAGATAAAACACCAGTGTGGTATGTGTCCCTTCTCATAGAGTGTACCATCTCTTGCATTAAGACAATGTTGTCCTGAATCAAATGACTAAGGATGAAGCTTCCTTGAGTGGGGCCTACAAGCTTACCTACAATGCTCTGCATACATTGAACAATCACTTTAGAGATGATCTTATAACTGACATTGCAAAGGGCAATGGGTCTAAACTGACTAATAAAGTCAAGTTTCCCAACTTTCACAATAAGAGATATAAGAGTATCGTTACTTCCCTGATACAACTTCTGATTGAGGAAGAAGTAGGCCACCTCCTCTTTCATTGAATGGCCCACTGAGCTCCAACACTTTTGATAAAACACCGGCTGAAAGCAATCTACTCCCGGTGCTTTGTACGCACCCATACTTCTAACTGCAGACCAAACTTCATCCATACCGACAAGTTTCCTAAATATGCATCCAATCTGAATTCTCCACTTGAGGGAAGTCAAGGGTATTGAGATGACAATCTTGTAGCGCATGGGTATTATCAAAGCTATATAACCTCTTAAAATACTCCACTACATGTTTCTCTAATCTGGATTGATCTTCCACCCAATCCCCATCCTCAAAATGAAGACTTGTAACCCTATTCCTTCTTCTCCTAATGACAGTTGAAGTGTGGAAGAAAGATGTGTTTTGGTCTCCGAGCTCAAGCCATTGTTCCCGGGATTTTCGGAACCACACCAGTTCTTCTTATTCTAGAATAGTCTCCAGTTCAACTTGAAGTCTTTTCTCCACTTCTAGAAGAGTGGTAGAATCTCTTCTGCTTCTCCTAGCTTGTATTTTGGTGAGATTATCCATAGTCTCTTGTTTTATGCGGAAAACATTACCAAACACAAGTATATTCCAAACAATAAGAGAATTATTAAGAATAGAGAGCATGACTAACCTCCAGGTTGTTTGACCAGCACACCTCCACCATTTGGGGGAAATCATGATTCGTCATCCAGACAACTTCAAATCAAAACGGTGTACGATATTGGGGTCTAAAAAATTAGGAGAGGAGAACCTGATGAGGTGATGCACTTGTGCATTGGGCCAAAGGAGATTGTCATCTCTATTCATAAAAACTCTATCCAATCTTCTGAACACGTTTCTTCTAGCTGACTTTCCATCATCCCAAGTGAAATCCGGACCCGTGTATCTAAGGCCGATAAGCCCATGGGCAAGAACAACATCATTGAAAACTTTGGAGTCTGCATGTAATTTTCCTGACCCCCCTTTGCGTTCAAATAAAAACTGAATGCAGTTAAAGTCTCCCCCTATAATAAGAGGGTCCGAGATAGTAGCCAACTCCGTATCAAAATCCCTTCAAAACAACCTCCTTTTGCTGAAACTTGGTGAAGCATAGATGACAATCAAGCTAAAGACCTTCGCCCCTAACACGACTTTAGCACGAATATAGCAACCGTTGCTACTAATGATGGTTAGTTGTATTTTATCACCCTTCCACAACAACCAAATACCTCCTTCAAAACCCACAACTTCAACATAGAAGCAACCCGAAAAGTTCAAATATTCACATATCTCTTGCGCCTTTGCTCCCGAAGTTCGGGGTTCAAAGATAGCAAGAATATCGACTTTATGATGACTACACAAATACTTGATGGCACGCCGGAACCCATTCTTATAGGCTCCGAACACATTCCAAAATAAGCAATTCATGATAACAAATATACTATGGAAAGAGGAGCAAAATGATCAACTAGGTCTTACTAGCTTGCAACCTCCTACAGCCCCACTTCGGGATTATCTTCCAACATCGGTACTTCCTCTGTAACCGACTGCTCCACTTGACAAAAAAACTCCAGTCATTCCACTAGTTTCATCTAGACATTCACTTTCAACATTAGGGTTACCCTCTATGATGAGCGTCGTAGCTTCAGACTTGTCTTCCACGACAACTCTTACCATGGGTATATTTTTGGAGTTAGGCACACAAATGCTAAATAACTTATGCCCAACCAACATCTCCCTGTTATCTAAACTCGGGCATGTACTTCCAGGTCTTTATGGGTTGTCCTAACGTTGTCGTTTCAAGTTCACTGTGTCTTGGAGGTTTAACTATGCTTTCTTGGCTCTCCATGTTGTTCGTTTGGCTGTGTTGTTCGCTCTATTACGGTTCTTTTTCCTTCCTTGTTTTCTACTTCGGGGTCAGCTGTTGTGGTCGCTACAAACACGATGGTCTCCGTTTCAACCGTCTTCTTTGTCGGATTAGAGAGTTTGTGGGTTATACGTTTACAAGCCTCAGGGGACGTCGAAACTTGTGGACCTCCATCATGTGGATGAGCAATGGGCTTGGTGCCAGTGGTGGAAGCGTTACCAGGCTCACCTATTTATCCCATCTTGGGTAAACCCGAATTAACAGGCCCACTTGAGGGAACCTTTCCTTTCTCATGCATAATAATACTCTTTCTTTTAGAATTATAGCTCTTTGTAGCATTACCTTGCATGGGTATATTTCTTGCCCTAACAGCGTTGATTGTAGATCCCATTTTATTGCCTACAAAATTCTTCCATTTTTCCACCTTACCATGTCTAGCAACCAACATCCAAGGTCCAAAGCCGGCGTCCCCGACCGGAGTAGCCGGAGATTGGCTTAGAGTTTGTTTACTGACCCGCGATTCACTAGTATTAAAATATCAGTAGCATCCTTCTCAGTGATCGGTTCTATAATGCTACCTTGACCGTCCTGGAGCTCACCTTGATCACAATGCGAAGCATAGTGTCCATACCTACCACATTTGAAGCAGATCACATCTAAACCTTCGTATTCAATTGGACAACGTTTACCATTGATGAAAACCGCTTTCTTCAGTGGGCGGCGAAGGTCTATTTTGACACACACTCGAACAAACCTTCCCTATGGAAATGCAGCGTTTTCGGATCTATAGTAACCGGTAAGCCCACCCCTTCATCCATCCTCCAAATTACAACTTCATGATACCATTTCACTGGTACACCTGTGATCCGAACCCAGATTGGCGCTGACGTAATAGGAGTTGAAGTAACAAACTCCGGTGACCATCTTTTCATGATTAATCATCTTCCAAAGACAACCTATGGACCACCGTTTAGTATCATTATAAGCTCGTTTTCACTGTGAAATCTGGCAAAAAAATAGTTGTTATCCAAATCGCTAAGTTGCATGTTCTCTCCACATTTCCACAATTGTTTGATCTTCCTCTCCATAAATGGGAAGGCAATTAGAAAGCCCAAAACTTTAAACACAATGAATTGTCTCCATCTAGCTTCCAAATCCTGCATAACCATATGGATAGCTAACAAAAATTTTTCATGGAGTGACGCTTTGGAGATCCTATCCTTACTTATTGGGACAAGCTTAACTTCCTCCTAAAACTTCACTCCAAGAACGCGTTACAGTGTTTGTGGGATCAGTCATCGCTATTGTGACAGGTTTGACTATCGCTTGGTCAGGATTAATAACCTAAGCAGCCTGAATAATTTCTAACGTCGGGATAGGATTAGGGTTCTCATTACCCACAATATCTTCCCCACCGTTCTGTGAGATCCTATGTTGAGGGACTATTGATGCTTTTCCCATGACGGAATCGGCGAGCACATCAGTTCCTGGACCAACACTTTCAAGAACCACAATCGGAGGTGAATCCTCCACCATAGTCCACCGGCAAAGCTCAATAACAAAACGCCGACCTAACCTTTTCGCTATTAGGTCATACACTGAACTACACCTGTTTTCTTACGTTAAAAATAATTGATATTATCTGCAGTTAGAATACTTTTGTTGGACATGAAGTGCAAGGCCGGAAAGGAATGAATCATTGAATCTGTTTTGGGCCTCTAATTATTTAGCACATTCGTTACCGGCTAATTTGATGTAACACCCCAAATCCACGGGACTCGGGATGCCACATTGGGCTAGGATCTCACATTGGATCCTGACCCTAGCCTGACAACAAGTTCACTGGACCTTACAACATGACATTGACAGATATAAAACAAATACATAAAGCTGTATAAAACTGTACAACCAAAAAGGGTAACAATATCATAGCCGAGTATAAAACAACATCCTCACACAAGAGGTAAACAAAACATCATCCTCACGCAAGAGGGAACATAAACAACCCCAAAAGCCATAACCATCCTATGTACGAGAGGTCCTCGGCCTACCACCGTGCTAGATCACTCAGCAGCACGCCTATCCTGCAGGGCATCTACAACATGGTATAAAACCATTAGCTAACCATACATATATAAAGTAAAACATAAGCACAAGCACAATCATGGAAGATAAACACATCAGCATGCTATCACACATTTACCCATTTATTATCTTTATATAATAGCAATCACTCAAATCACACACACACACACATATATATATATATATATATATATAGAGAGAGAGAGAGAGAGAAGAAACTATGTGACGCAAGGACCGATACATCCTCGCCTCTAGGCCTGCTAGCCATCTGGAAGTAGTGCCGGTCACACAACCCATGTACAATATGAGAATGGATTGCGCCCATCCTGTATACCAGGTGGCCTGACGCCAGAGAACCTCCCAGACTCTACGGCGGGATGAAAGGGAAAGGTTATCACAGCCACGCATACGGGGCAATAAATAAAACATAGGTCGGTAATAATCGACATCACATGCTATCATATCAAGCATATAACACACACACCACTCATGCAAACACCCAATATAAGGATGATAGCTAAGTAAGTCCTACGGACTTACCTCAACCTCGTATAACACTCAACCACGATCAAACTCCAATCCTGAGAGGTACACTACCCAATAACAAGGCATAGAGATATGTAAATCTCCTATCAATCAAAGGGGTCACATCTAGACCCAAGGGATCCATAGGATCATCCTCAACCTAGCCTCACAACCTAATAATCCTCAAAGGCCATACAAGGCATAACATGATCATACATTATCCAAACACTCTCATCTAGACCTAGCATGGTACTACACTCTCATACTAGGAAAGGAAGAGGCAATGTCAACCATAGGCAAGCCTAGAAGCAAGACACACCTACAGAACCGAGTGCAAAATCAAGCTGATACAGGTGGCCGCAAGGGCGGCTAGGAGGTGGCGCAGGGGTGGCACATAGCCGGCGCTGGGGCGGTCCAAAGGGGCGTAGGGGCGGCTGGTGTGCAGAGGGTGCACTTCCGGCTGCCCTTTGCTTCTTCACTCGATCTTCTTCACTCCTTCTTCATCCAGCAGCCATACACATACATATAAATACATATATACATAAATTGAAGCCAATCAAGGCTGCCACAAGATCAAACTTGTGGAACCTAAGCTAGAATTGAAGGAAATAAGGAAAGAAGGAAAGAAGCAAGAAAGAAGAAAGATAGGAATAGATGGAAGAAAAACCTACCAAGTTGAACCTATACAAAGGCAGAACCTCTCACCATAACCTCCAAGCTGGCTCAATAAGGCACAACAACATCAACCATCAACAACCAACAACAAAGCCAAGCTCATAAGCTCTCAAACTCACACAAACTCAAACAAAGAGCTAGAAGAGATCCAAGGGAGAAGGAAGGAGAACATGAACGTGAGGAAGGAGATGAAGCTACAAATGAGGAACCCTTATCAGGAAGGAGAGAGAAGAAACTTATAAATGAAGGAAAGAGTAAAGCACGGGTCATAAGGTCAACAAAACCGGCTGCAACACACCTAAATTCGCAGGGGCGGATTATGAGAACCGCAGGGACGGCCTCTAGGTCACGCAGGGGCGGTCCAGGCACAATTTGTGCCCTCAACACTCATCTTAAAAACTCAGCAACTAAGTGTAACACCCCAAGTTTTACAACTTGGGGAGCTACTGGTGAGGACCGCACAGTGGGTCCCGACCTTAGTTTGACAACAACTTAACATGATCTTACAACAAGGCACAGATAAGGAAAACCAGAAATCATAAAATAATTCTTAACAATGTATGAATGTGACCAGAACAACTAACAGCCGGAAAACGTAATATATCAAAGTACGGAAAGAACGACAAGAAACAAAGTCCAACTGAAAACCCACAATAGGAGAAACTGTAAAACGTCCTAAAGTACGACACCCCGGCTGACCACTACCGTCCGGATCACTCGGCATCTACTCTAACCTATGGCAAATCTACACAACATATCAACAGTTAGCTAACTATCCAAATATAAGTAGAATGACAACAACACAAACACAAGCAGAAACAAAATAAACAAACATCATGCTGGCACTCAACCGTTTATTATCTATTATTTAAGTGATTCACATTATTCAATTTAAGTTGTGGCACGAGAGCTATTAACAGCTCTCGCCTCCGTTCCTTATCCAACTGGGTGTAGGTCTAGCTGACCTCCGCCGGTAGCATCACTACAAACCGAGTATGGACTAGTCCCTAAAGAAACCCCCAGCGCTCGCAAGCTAACTGAGCAGAATGCCACCGCCCGTTACTCTTAGGCCAAGTATAGGTCGGTAAATATATATCACAACCTATCTCTCTAAACATTTCAATCACACACCACTATCATCATTCATGCTCATATTTAGAAGTCAGCTAAGTAAGCCCAAAGGACTTACCTGGTATAAAGCTCGACTCTTTGTAAACCAAACTCGCTCTGTAAACTGTAGCAACTCCGTTGTTACGCTAAGATTATGATGCGCAATTGGGTTTTAAATTTATACTCGTTATAATTATCCTAACTCCTAGCGAAACCCGCAGTGTACGGGATGTTTGTAGTAGGGATAGTATTCCGAGGTCGAACACAAAGACTAAGGTGAAATTGATTCGATTTGTGATTGAGTTTAGTAAAGACCTAGGGTGCAAGAAAAGAAAGAAATAAAGAAATGAAAATCTCAAATGTTTTTGGTTGATTTTTGGTGATCAATCAAAGATCACAACACATGCAAAACAATCAATCAACTAAACTATGAATAAACACGAATGAACAACTAAACAAGATATAGATCAAAGAAAGAAAAGATGGATTCTAGGGGTTGGAAATTCCGGTCATGGCATAAAACTCAAGCTACCTATTCAATTCTTGGATTAACTATGTTGGGGATTAAGCATTTCTAGATTAGGATCAATCACTGGGTAGGTCTCAAGATCCGCTAGTCCATTCCCTAGGTCTCATTACCGGGTAAGTCTCTAAGAACCTAAGGAGCGGAATTCTACTCAAACCGGATTGTTTACTCAAGGATCTAACCTATCCTCACCGGGTAAGTCTCGAAAGGGCTAGTCTCAAGCTACTATCCAGCACACTTAATCCAATGGCGGTTTATTAGACTCACCACTACCTAATGGTTGTTATCTTTGGAATCTAAGAGTGAGGATTACCGGGTAAGTCTCTCCTAACACTTAGTTGCTAACACTAGGTTACCCTAGGATAGATTTATCTCAACAAACACTTAGGATTTCAACATTCTAACAATCTAAATAAAGATCCATCGAACCAGGAAAATCACGGGTTGTTCTACCTAAACCACGGCCGTGGTTTGACAAGATCCACCCGTAATTCCTAACAGAGAGTACGTTCAAGCACACAAGTCATCCAAAGATAAATCTAAGTTCATCCTATCATAGCCTTAGCCATAACCATCCTTTCCTTACCCTAGAACCACATCTATTTAGCCTACAACATTCATAATAGAAATCGAAACAAACAAACACAAAATCATAACATTCATTTGCAAGAGAATGAAAGAAAGAGATGAACAAGAGTACTTAGGATTAAACCAAGCTGAAAATAGAATTTGGGAGACTTACAATCCTTCCAAAAGAAGGTTCAAATGGTTCTTACAACTAGAAAATAGAATCCGGAAATCTAGCAACAATAGCAATGTTGTGTGTTCTTCTTCTTCCCTTCAATGGAGCTCTTCTTCTTCCTTTTTGACACTTTCCTT
Organism: Fagopyrum homotropicum; assembly: GCA_033239125.1. Lineage (NCBI taxonomy): Eukaryota > Viridiplantae > Streptophyta > Magnoliopsida > Caryophyllales > Polygonaceae > Fagopyrum > Fagopyrum homotropicum. The sequence goes on along the minus strand of BSWB01000002.1, from coordinate 68,338,977 downwards.
CCTAGAAAATCTTCTTCTTAAGAGGATATTTTTGTTAGAGAAATGGGAAATGGATGAGCTGCTCCAAGATGCTCCCAGCTGCCCCTCAACAACCCATGAAGGACCACTTTTATAACAAATTTGCATGAGCTGGCCATGAGAGTCGTGGCACAGCTGTCACGAAAATCTGGCAAATTCCACGGTCGTTTCCACGGCCGTGATCTGTCAGAGAACCGTGATTCTGTGCAGAAACTTTGCCTTGGATCATTAACCTGTGATTCGGTGCATGGCTAGCGTTGGCAAGGTTCCATGAGTCCTCCTTAGCCTATGGCTTGTGTCCTAATGAGTCCGAGGGTGTGTCGTCTAGATGAACAATCCTCAAACGCATCGTTTTAGCTCCTAATTTTCCCGAATTACCTACAAAACACGCACAAGTCCGTGTAGACATCTATCTCGACAAAATACATGAATTGAGTGCAAAATGTCTCGAACCAATGCTAAACCATGCGTGAATGAGCGGGAATTCTATCTAAATGATTACCAAAAACTAACCCATAAATCGTGTTATCAAAATACCCAATACTTAAGGTTTGCTCGTCCCCGAGCAAATTCCCAACTATAGATTTAGAGATGACATGATTTATGTATGCAGAAAAATGGCAAAATCTTTTTGGGTTTTGTGCTTCTACTATTGGATCACCTTCATAGTCATGTTCAATGGCTAAGGACAAGCAATCATGCATCAAACAAATGAAAGCATGGAAAGACAATTGTACTTAACTCAAAAGTATGCATGAAATGTAAAGATGAAGAAGTCAAGAAGATCAAGAGTACATCCAATCTAAACTACTAAGTCTTACAAACATGCAAATAGGTCATAAGGTCTTGTGAGATAAAAGGGCCAAGAAATGTAGTGATTGGGTGGGGATTTCTAGGTTATGTGATGCTAATCCGGGAACGAAACTAACTTCATATCCTTGTCCTCGATCAACTTCCCCCAAGTGTATATTTTCCTCTATCTTTTCTTTCTTTTCTTTTTCTTTGACTTCTTTTTGAGACAATGGCATTGGTGTACAAGAGCCGAAACCTTGGTGATTAGCCGTCCTCGGGTTTTTTCTTAGTTTTCGAGGTGCATCCACACCGGGCACACATACCAAAGCTCGTTAGGACTAATGGTTCATTTGACTTTGGCAAGGCACCAACACCCGATTATGTGAAGTGTACCGAGTTACTTGTCATTTAAACCAATGTCCCCAAACTTATATTTTGGCTACACTTTCACAACAAATTCAGCATTTTATGCATGATATTCTTTTCATCAACAACTTCACCCCACACTTGCTTTTTGCACACATCAACACACTAGCATGCTCCTATTCCCGGATGGGTTAAAAGAGGTCAAATTTATCTCAATTGAGGTGCTCAAGCAATCATGATTAAGATGAGAAGTAGAGAAAGATTGAATTGCCTCATTCATTCCTAGATGGTATGCAAGAACTATCATGTAATTTTGATTTTCACTACTCAATCCTTTCTAGGCAAACACCATGGTCACAAATCATTCATAGAATTCGAGAGAAGTAGTTCAAGTCCACATATGAATTTATCAATTCAACACATAAGGCCGTTCATAGCCAATTCACAAGACAAGATTTCATCATTAGGATCATATCCAAGTCTAGAAAGCACAAAAATTTTTAAAATTTTCTGATTTTTATGGAATTTTTGTTTTAAGTATGTACAATGCAAGACATGTGCAAATATTAAACTATCCTAGATGCTCATCATGCAAAGGATCATGCAAACCCCACCCCATACTTAGAAACACATTGTCCCCAATGTGTAAATGAAGTAGAGAGAGTGAAAGAAGGTTCTCACAATGTAAAATTGTTTGCTATGGTATTCGGGATTGTTCAAATGAATTGATGTTGGATGATCCTATCAACCATGGTAGAGAGCTCTAAGCATCCATCAAATCTTCGGAACCCGCGCTAGGCACCGCTAGCCGTCCAAGTTCCGCGTCCGCTCCACCCATAATTGGTAAGGGCTTCATCATCATCATTCATATGCCAAGAAAGGCTTCCAACGCTACTAATGCTTCTAGCACACACACGAAGAAGACAAAACACACAAAAAGATAGAACAATCTAAAAATGAAAACAAAGCAAAAAGAAAATGTTACCAATGGGTTGCCTCCCACCAAGCGCTTCTTTAAGGTCATTAGCTTGACCAAACTCGGGGGAGTCTATTCAAGATGAAGTGGGGCAATCATGTCCACCGGAGCTCCCGGAATATACTTCTTCAAGCGGTGCCCATTCACTTTGAAATTCCCACAATGCTCCCCTCCTATCTCAATAGCTCCATGGGAAAAGATCTTCTTCACCACATATGGCCCGGTCCATCTTGATTTGAGCTTTCCGGGAAAGAGCCTTAGCCTTGAGTTGAAAAGAAGGACAAGATCTCCTTCATTCAACTCCTTGGGGATGATCTTCTTGTCATGCCATCTTTTGGTTCGTTCCTTGTAAATCCGGGCATTCTCATAAGCGTCCAACCGGATCTCCTCAAGGGCGTTTAGATCAAGCAACCTCTTTTCTCCCGCCTCCTTGAGGTCAAAGCCACTTAATGGCCCAATAAGCTCTATGCTCCATTTCCACCGGAAGATGGAAAGACTTGCCATAGACTAACTTGTAGGGAGTGGTGCCAATCGGTGTCTTGAAGGCGGTTCTATATGCCCACAATGCGTCATTGAGCTTCATAGCCCAATCCTTTCTAGTTCTAGACACCGTCTTCTCAAGGATGGCCTTTATCTCCCGGTTGGAGATCTCCACTTGGCCACTAGTTTGGGGATGGTAAGGTGTTGCCACCTTATGAGTCACCCCATACTTAGCCAAAAGCGCTCCAAAGTTCCTATTTGTGAAGTGCTTTCCTCCATCACTAATGATCACCCTTGGTGTTCCAAACCTAGGGAAGATCACCCGGTTGAAGAACCGCACCACCACCTTGGCATCATTTGTAGGAGAGGCGATTGCCTCCACCCATCTTGACACATAACCCACCGCCAATAGGATATAGAGATTGCCACATGAGGAAGGGAATGGTCCCATGAAGTCCACACCCCACACATAAAAAATCTCCACTTCTTGAATGTTGTTCAAGGGCATTTCGTTCCTCCTTGAGATGTTGCCCGTCCTTTGGCAAGCATCACATCCAGCTACAAAACCTTGCAGATCTCTAAACAAGTTAGGCCAATAAAAACCGGATTGCAATACCTTTGCACACGTCTTGTGTGAGCTAGCATGGCCTCCACAAGGTAAGGAGTGACAATGCCGGATCACACTCTCCACTTCATCTTCCGGTATGCATCTTCTAAACATCCCATCCGGTCCTCTTTTAAACAAGAGTGGCTCACTCCAATAGTAATGCCTCACATCGTTGAAGAACTTCTTTCTTTGTGCATATGTCAATCCGGGAGGCACTTCCTCACATACTAAGTAATTCACAATGTCGGCATACCATGGCTCATTCCCTCTAGACACTTGGAACAAGCATTCCTCTACCATTTGCAATTGCTCATCTCGGAATGAGTCATCAATTGGAATGTCATCTCTTCCAAGCTCTAACGGAGGCAATCTACTAAGGTGACCCGCCACGGAGTTCTCGGATCCCTTCTTATCTCGTATTTCCAAATCAAACTCTTGGAGAAGGAGGATCCACCGAATCAACCTTGGTTTGGCATCCTTCTTCGTAAGTAGATAACGGATCGCCGCATGATCCGTATAAACTATGACCTTCGCTCCAACAAGGTATGAGCGGAACTTCTCAAATGCATATACCACCGCCAACAACTCCTTCTCGGTGGTAGCATAATTGAGTTGGGCATCATCTAGCGTCTTGCTAGCATAATAAATAGCATGAGTACGCCCTTCTTTCCTTTGCCCTAAAACGGCCCCAACGGCCACATCGCTTGCATCGCACATGATCTCAAATGGTAGACTCCAATCCGGAGGTTGCATTATAGGTGCGGAGATCAAGGCGTTCTTCAACCTACAAAAAGCTTCAAGACAATCCTTGGAAAAGACAAAGTCAACATCCTTCATTAGTAGGTTAGTGAGAGGCTTAGAAATTTTAGAGAAGTCTTGAATAAACCTCCGGTAAAAACCGGCATGCCCTAAGAAACTCCTTACCCCCTTCACCGAGGTAGGAGGCGGCAACTTCTCTATCGTTTCAATTTTTGCCCTATCAACCTCAATGCCACGGTTGGACACCAAGTGTCCTAACACAATGCCTTCACTTACCATGAAGTGGCATTTTTCCCAATTCAAGACAAGATTTGTCTCCTCACATCTTTGCAATACTAATGACAAGTTAGCCAAGCAATTATCAAAGGAAGAACCATAAACAGAGAAGTCATCCATAAACACTTCCATGATATTTTCTATGTATTCCGAAAAGATAGCCATCATACACCTTTGGAAGGTGGCGGGTGCGTTACACAACCCAAACGGCATTCTTCTATATGCAAAAGTACCCCATGGACATGTAAAGGTCGTTTTCTCTTGGTCATCGGGGTGGATAGGGATTTGGAAGAATCCGCTATAGCCATCTAGATAGCAAAAATGAGAGTGTTGAGCTAACCTTTCTAGCATTTGGTCAATGAAGGGGAGAGGGAAGTGATCTTTCCTAGAGGCCATATTCAATTTCTTATAATCAATGCACATCCTCCACCCCGTAACCGTCCTAGTCGGGATTAGTTCATTGTTCTCATTAGTCACTACAGTCATCCCACCCTTCTTAGGTACTACATGAACGGGACTAACCCACTTACTATCCGAGATAGGGTAGATAATTCCCGCATCTAGTAATTTGATGATTTCCTTTTTGACTACCTCTTTCATTATAGGATTCAATCTCCTTTGATGTTCAATAGAGGGTTTGTGGTTATCTTCCATCATTATCTTATGCATGCACAAAGAGGGCTTAATGCCAACCAAATCATCAATAGTATAGCCAATGGCCTTTCTATGCAATCTCAGTTCATGCAACAACTTAGCAAGTTCATCATCACTCAAGCATGCATTAACAATCACCGGATATGAAGAATTTTCACCAAGAAATGCATACTTTTAATGAGAGGGGAGGGGTTTGAGTTCAAGTGAGCGAGGACCTTTGTTGGTTGAAGACGGTCCAAATAAAGTTGGATGAGATGAATCCAAAGCAAATGAAGACTCATCATGCCTCCTAAAAGCTTGATCATCATCAAGGACTGGTCCAGGGAAATCCACAGTTGAAATCACGGCTTGCCCAACTTCCACGGCCGTGGTTCTTGCCAAGCTTGCTTCTCGGAGTTGTCCAGAAAGTTTGACGGCCGCGGAACATAAATCTCCACCGTGGATTTTGCAGCTGTTCAACACCTCTTCGTGGCTTTCAAATCCAACTCTTGGCTCCTCTTCCAAGCTCTCCAAGGCTTTGATCTCTTCATTGCAAGCCTCTTCAACACCTTCTTCCATCATACTCAAGGTAAGAACCTTCTCCAAGGGATCCTTGATTAAGATCGAGCTCACAACTTCTCTAGATTCTTCTTGCTCGACTATGTTGAAGACATCCTCATCAAGGGTAGGCCCTTTCATCATGGTGGACAGCTTGAACTTGATGTTCTCTTCTCCAATGTTGAAGGAGAGAGTCCCGTTCTTGAAATCCACTAGGCATCCGGAGGTGGCTAGGAAAGGTCTTCCTAAGATGATGGGAACCGGATAATCCGCCGGAATGTCCAAGACGACAAAGTCAATTGGCACATAGAATCCTCCTAGTTGCACCGGAATGTCCTCTAGAATCCCAACCGGATGAGTGATAGAACGGTCCGCCATATAGAGGGTCATCTTGACCGGCTTTGGCTCTCCTAATCCGACCTTTTTGCAAAGTGCAAGCGGTATGATGCTTACACTCGCTCCAAGGTCACAAAGGGCTTCGTACTTCACATCTCCCACTCCTATTGGGACGCAAAAAGAACCCAGATCCCTTAGCTTGGGAGGCATCTCTTCCTTCATGGTTTGGATCAATTCTGAGGATCTCTTGGTCATTCTTATCTCCCCATACTCCTCCAACTTCCTTTTGTTGGAGAGTATTTCCTTCAAAAACTTGCCATATGCCGGCATTCCTAAAATGGCATCCATGAACGGAATGTTAATATGTAATTTGGACATTAGTTCAAGGAACTTACCAAAGTGATTGTCCAATCGAGCTCTTGCTCTTGATTGTGGAAACGGTAGTGGTGACTTGTATGGAGGCGGTGCCACATAGGTTGGCTCTACATCCTTGCTCTTGCCTCCATCTTCTTGCATTCTTCCCTCTTCTACCACTACTTGCTTTCCCTTAGCTTGGTCCTTGGGCAAAGGATCCTTCATATTCAACCCACTCCTCGTTGTGATAGCCAACACTTGGCCTCTTGGGTTGTCTTCGGTTCTTCCGGGAAGTTTTCCGGGATCTCTATGGGCTTCACCCGCCTTTTGGAACACTTGTGCTTCCAAGACTTTTTGAGCCTTAGAGATTGAAGTCACGGTGCTCTCAAGACCACTCAACCTTCCTAGCAATTGCTCAAACATTATCTCGGTTCTATCCTTGGGAGGTTGAGTGAAACCGGGTGGAGGTTCTTGTGAAGCTCTTGGTGGTGGAGTTGAGCTTGTGGAAGCGGGAGGGTTCAAGGCTCCATCCGGGTTAGAGTAAGAAAACCCGGGATGGTTGTGGTTGGGCCGGTACTTGTTGAATTGCCGGTTGTTGTTGAAACTCCTTGGGCCTTGGTAATTGTTGAAGTTGCCCATTCCCATATAATTCACATCTTCCTCCTTGGAAGACAAGTTGGCTTGTGGAAGCACTTGAGGAGTTGCTTGGCTCTTCAAAGTTGTAGTGCACAACTCCCTCAAGGATTTCAACTCATTGTTGATGGCGTCAAGCTTGAAATTGCTCATGGTGACTTCACTCACCTCATATGCTCCCGCCTTTCTTCCTTCACTCTTCCTATGGGAGTATTTCTCAATCACTAGAGCTTGCTTCTCCACAAACTCCCAAGCATCATCTACATGTTTCTCCATGAATGTCCCACCGGAAAGAGATTGGAGTTTGAATTGGCTATCTTCGTCAAGTCCCTTGAAGTAGATCTCCAATAGCTCAATTTTCGGGATGCCATGGTGTGGACAATCAAGGAGAAGATCTTTGAACCTCTCCCAAGACTTGAATAAACTTTCTCTACCCTTCATCACGAAGGCATTGATCTTCCCTCTTAACTCGGTAGTCTTGGAAGGAGGGAAGAACTTGGTCAAAAACTCGGTTGTCATCTCCTCCCAAGTACCAACTCGCCCTTGTGGAATAGATTGATACCAAGCCAAAGGGAGAAGGAAAAAGCCCTAAGCTTATGGTTGTTGCTCTCCAATCTTGGCGGTCTAAGAGTCTCCATCAAGATCTCATAATTCATTAAGTGTTGATGAGGAGACTCTCCTTCCATCCCTCCAAATTGATTATGCCGGATCATTTGTAGAACTTGAGGGCGGAGCTCATAGTTGTGGGTAGCGGGATCTCCTAAGTTCACACCCGGTCAGTGTGCTCTTTGTGCCGGATCCATGCGTCTCCCTAGGGTTTGTGGCTCCTCAATAGCAATGGGAACAACCCTAACATTTGCCGCCGGCTGCGGTTGTGGTGGAGGAGGTGGAGGTTGTCGGCGGTTAAGCTCTCCTTGAACAAGGGCTTGCCTAATCTCCTCAATCTCCCTCCTAGTTTCCTCTTGCCTCTCATTGGCAAGTCTCCTTTCTTCCTCCAAGAGCTCATCTCTTAGCCTTATTTGCTCTAAGGCTTCATCCAATTCAGCTTGGAGGTTTCTTCCGGCCATCTCTTTCTCTTTTCGGATGTTCTTGGATCTAGATCGAAGGGTTTTCTCCGGTTCGGGATCGAATGGAGCTAAATCCTTTCCACGAGATCTTCGCATACACCTAAAGAGTAATAGATGCCCTGAAAAGCAAAGACACAAACCAAAAAGAGATCAAAAGCAACAAGAAAGATCTACACTAGAAACAATCACAAAATAGACTCAATCTAGACCTAGTCCCCGGCAACGGCGCCAAAAACTTGTTACGCTAAGATTGTGATGCGCAATTGGGTTTTAAATTTATACTCGTTATAATTATCCTAACTCCTAGCGAAACCCGCAGTGTACGGGACGTTTGTAGTAGGGATAGTATTCCGAGGTCGAACACAAAGACTAAGGTGAAATTGATTCGATTTGTGATTGAGTTTAGTAAAGTCCTAGGGTGCAAGAAAAGAAAGAAATAAAGAAATGAAAATCTCAAATGTTTTTGGTTGATTTTTGGTGATCAATCAAAGATCACAACACATGCAAAACAATCAATCAACTAAACTATGAATAAACACGAATGAACAACTAAACAAGATATAGATCAAAGAAAGAAAAGATGGATTCTAGGGGTTGGAAATTCCGGTCATGGCATAAAACTCAAGCTACCTATTCAATTCTTGGATTAACTATGTTGGGGATTAAGCATTTCTAGATTAGGATCAATCACCGGGTAGGTCTCAAGATCCGCTAGTCCATTCTCTAGGTCTCATTACCGGGTAAGTCTCTAAGAACCTAAGGAGCGGAATTCTACTCAAACCGGATTGTTTACTCAAGGATCTAACCTATCCTCACCGGGTAAGTCTCGAAAGGGCTAGTCTTAAGCTACTATCCAGCACACTTAATCCAATGGCGGTTTATTAGACTTACCACTACCTAAGGGTTGTTATCTTTGGAATCTAAGAGTGAGGATTACCGGGTAAGTCTCTCCTAACACTTAGTTGCTAACACTAGGTTACCCTAGGATAGATTTATCTCAACAAACACTTAGGATTTCATCATTCTAACAATCTAAATCAAGATCCATCGAACCAGGAAAATCACGGGTTGTTCTACCTAAACCACGGCCGTGGTTTGACAAGATCCACCCGTAATTCCTAACAGAGAGTACGTTCAAGCACACAAGTCATCCAAAGATAAATCTAAGTTCATCCTATCATAGCCTTAGCCATAACCATCCTTTCCTTACCCTAGAACCACATCTATTTAGCCTACAACATTCATAATAGAAATCGAAACAAACAAACACAAAATCATAACATTCATTTGCAAGAGAATGAAAGAAAGAGATGAACAAGAGTACTTAGGATTAAACCAAGCTGAAAATAGAATTTGGGAGACTTACAATCCTTCCAAAAGAAGGTTCAAATGGTTCTTACAACTAGAAAATAGAATCCGGAAATCTAGCAACAATAGCAATGTTGTGTGTTCTTCTTCTTCCCTTCAATGGAGCTCTTCTTCTTCCTTTTTGACACTTTCCTTCCTAGAAAATCTTCTTCTTAAGAGGATATTTTTGTTAGAGAAATGGGAAATGGATGAGCTACTCTAAGATGCTCCCAGCTGCCCCTCAACAACCCATGAAGGACCACTTTTATAACAAATTTGCATGAGCTGGCCATGAGAGTCGTGGCACAGCTGTCACGAGAATCTGGCAAATTCCACGGTCGTTTCCACGGCCGTGATCTGTCAGAGAACCGTGATTCTGTGCAGAAACTTTGCCTTGGATCATTAAGCTGTGATTCGGTGCATGGCTAGCGTTGGCAAGGTTCCATGAGTCCTCCTTAGCCTATGGCTTGTGTCCTAATGAGTCCGAGGGTTTGTCGTCTAGATGAACGATCCTCAAACGCATTGTTTTAGCTCCTAATTTTCCCGAATTACCTACAAAACACGCACAAGTCCGTGTAGACATATATCTCGACGAAATACATGAATTGAGTGCAAAATGTCTCGAACCAATGCTAAACCATGCGTGAATGAGCGGGAATTCTATCTAAATGATTACCAAAAACTAACCCATAAATCGTGTTATGCCTGTCAAAGGAGATAAGTGCATTAGCACACTCCCACGTCTTTAGAAGTCTAAGACTTCTAAGATAAAAGAACGTAGTAAGACATAACTAGTTACAGTACTAATTTAGGGAAAAATGACCATTTTACCCTTGGTCCTGAAACTTCCAAATTTTCCGAATTTCATGTCTAAACTCCTATTCGAGACCCTAAAGTCATATTCTAACTCCTAAAGTTTAGTTTTGTCACCAACTGTCACTTTTCTTATTTCCCTATTTTCCAAAAGGTCGTAAAGGTCTAACTTCGGTTCCAAATATAAAATTCGTAACAGTTTATAATAATTCCGAATTAATTCTCTAGATCATCTATGATGTTCCATCTACCCTTAGGAGCAAGAATTCCTCAAAACTGTTCAGCCATTATTCTTATAAAAATTCACAAAGTTGACTACTACACTTCTTATTCTATACTTAACTAAAAATTCCAAGTTTACGAAACTGCTTAACTACTCAACTTCGGAAGTCTATAACTTCTAATCCGACCGTTCATTCCTTCTCAAATTTTAATATGCTAAACTACATATATCCATCTATCACCTATTAAAATTTCAACGGTGGATCTTCATTCAAACTCTCAAACATTGGTCGATAAGGTAGGCCGTTTCTAACTTAAAAGTTGAAAGAAAAGAGTTGAAATTACAGCAACCCTTTATTTCTACCATTTTATTTATACAACTCAGCAGCTACTCAATACCAACTTAACCATGTCCAAGCACGGTTCTATCTCGTTCTACTCTTGGATCTCTAGTTCGAAACCTACAGCTTACAACTTATATACCGACTAATCCAATGTCCTAGGTTTTTCTTACGGTATAATCAACTCTTATATACATCAGCTTAAAACAACTACTGCAGAAGTTATCCTCAGAAGCATCTCACCTCTCAGATTTCAGCAGGGGAGGGGCTCGTTGTTACTGCGCCGTCCGGCACCACTGGCTCAAGGAATCGAGGGTGAAAGTCCCGGCTGCAGGTGGAAGACAACTCTCCTGGATCGTGGCAGACCCGTCCAGCACAGAGAAGAACGTATAAGCGATTAATCACAGCAGAAGGGAGAGAAGGAATCGAAGCTGTGTCTTACCGGAGGAACGAAGGGACTCAGATCACTCGGGTTCTAGGCGCTTGACGATGATAGACTGGTTGGCGACGGTAATGACTGCAGCTGTAGTGGTTTCCTCCCGTTGTAGACTTTCGATGGAACAAATGTTGCGGCTGAAAGCTGTATGGATCAATGGCGTATTGTGCTGTAGAATAGAGGCGGAGGAGGAGTTCTGAATGTGGCCAGAATGTGGGACGGAAGGCTGCGTGCAGAAGGAAACGTCTAGCGTAATTTAAGGGGCAGTTATGTGAAGCAGATCTGCGTTACATTCCAGCTCAGCAACTCCTAGCGTCTCAGCAGTTGCCTTCTCCTTGGGCTGGCGCTTCTTGGGCTAAAGCTGGGGCTGTTTGCGAGGCCTTCCGTTGCTGGGCTGAAGCTGGTGCTGCGGACAAGACACAATAGTGGGCTGCTGGGCTGCGGACAAGGCGCAACAGTGGGCTGCGGACTAGAGCTGGCGCTGGGTAAGGCAAGCAGTGGCGGCTGGACTGCAGCTGGGCTGAGACTGGCGCAAGGTTAAAGGCGGTGCACTCTTGGCTGGCGTTGGCTGAAGTTCGGAAACGAGATCCCGACAATTAAATGCACGGAAAAGACGGATACGGGTTATGCTATAGTTTAGGATTGGTTATAGAAATCCTATCATTTTATGTGGAAGTAAGCTACATAAAATGATAACTTTTTAAGAGATTCTATCATTTTATGTGAAGGAATTCTACATAAAATGATAAATTTTATAATCATGTATCTAACTAAGTAGACGGATCTGGGTCAACTGATCGAGATCTGGTTTATAACGGAAATAGACGGAATAAAAATTCCGGATATTACATCAGTACCCCCTTAAAATAAGTTTCGTCCCGAAACTTAGAATAAGGTACCTACCCCATACATTTCCCCTCAAGAGTTATATTCTAGCATGCAACTACTCACGTCATCAAGCACATAAACATAAACAATCATTTAAACATATAATCACAGAAGTCATATAAGGTATCGTCTCAGTACTAACCCGTCGGTACTGAGGTAGCGGCTAACTCCGCAAAGAACTCAGGGTAGTTACGTCTAATACTCTCCTTTGTCTCCCAGGTAGTCTCATCAGCTCCTCGTCTAGACCACTGAATCCTCAGCATCGGTATCTCCTTAGAACGCAGGCGCCTAATACTACGCTCTAGGACGGCCACTGGATACTCCACAAAAGTGTGGTCTGGCTCGACTATCAGGTCTTCATGACTAATGACGTGTCTAGGATCCGGTATGTACTCTCTCAGCTGAGATACATGAAAAACCGGGTGTACTCCCTCTAATCTCGGGGGCAGTGCTAGTCGGTAGGCAACCTCTCCGACTCTCTCTACGATCTCAAATGGACCGACGTATCGGGGACTCAGCTTCCCCTTAATGCCGAAACGTCTAACTCCTCTCGTAGGTGACACTCTCAACCACACCTGTGCACCTACTCTAAACTCTAAAGGTCGACGCCTTTTGTCGGCGTAGGACTTTTGACGACTCTGAGCTGCTAACATCCTCTCCCGGACTAAGGCAATCCGGCCGATGTCATCCTGTATCTGATCTGGTACTACTCCTTCAGCCTTGCTAGGCTCATCCCAACACAGCGGTGTACGACATCTCTGCCCGTACAAAGCCTCATAAGGTTCCATCCCAATAGACGCATGCCAATTGTTATTATATGAAAACTCTACTAGTGGGAGGTGATCTGGCCATACCTGTCCCCAATCTAGCACACATGCCCGCAACATATCCTCTAAGGTCTGAATGGTCCTCTCGGACTGACCGTCTGTCTGTGGGTGGTAGGCAGTGGTAAAGTGGAGACTCGTCCCCAGAGCAGTATGTACCTGCTGCCAAAACCTCGAGGTAAAACGTCCATCCCTGTCGGAGACGATAGTCCTCGGTACTCCATGGAGTCTCACAATGTGTCTGGTGAACTCCTCTGCTAGACGACTTACCGGCCATGTTTCCTTGATCGGAATAAAACGTGTGGTCTTCGTCAGCCGGTCTACCACCACCCAAATGGCATCAAAACCTCTGCTGAGTCTCAATCCGGTAACAAAATCCATAGATATATCTTCCCACTTCCAATGTGGTACTGGGAGTGGGTGGAGCTCTCCTCCGGATCTATGATGCTCAATCTTGACCTGCTGACAGGTCGCACACTGGGCTACATATCGGGCCACATCAGGCTTCAAACCACCCCACCAGAAGGAACGTCTCACGTCCTTATACATCTTACTCGCTCCTGGATGTACGGAGTAAGGGGTAGCATGAGCCTCATCTAGTATCTTCTGTCTCAGCTCACCGTCTGATGGCACACAGATACGATCCTGCCGTCTCATTAGTCCATCGGCACCAATAGTGAACTGAGGTGCCTCATCTCGTGACATCCGGTCTCGGATCCGGGTCAACGTCGGACAGGTCTCCTGCTTCTGTCGGATCTCACCCAACAAGTCAGGAAGTAACTCTAAGGTGGCTAACTAATGAGCTATATCGGGGAACTGGATCTCTACCTCCAACCAAGCTAAGTCTCTCTGCAACTGTGGCTGTACTGTCAACCGAGCTATCGCCTTCTCCCGAGGCGTCTTCCGACTCAAAGCGTCGGCAACTACATTCGCCTTTCCGGGGTGGTAAAGAATCTCAAGGTCGAAATCCTTGATCAATTCTAGCCACCGCCTCTGGCGGTTATTCAACTCCCGTTGAGTGAATATGTACTTCAGACTCTTATGGTCTGTGAAGATCTGACAGGTCGCCCCATAGAGATAATGACGTCAGATCTTAAGAGCATGCACTACCGCTGCTAACTCCAGGTCATGAGTGGGGTAGTTCTCCTCATACGTCTTCAGCTGTCGAGACGCATATGCTATGACCTTACCCCTCTGCATCAAGACACACCCCAAGCCCAGCTTGGATGCGTCACTGTACACTACAAAATCCTCTGTACCCTCAGGCTGTGCTAAGATCGGAGCAGACGTCAATCTCCTCTTCAGCTCCTCAAAACTCTGCTGACACGGCTCAGACCAGATGAACCGAGTAGTCTTCCTTAGGAGAGAAGTAAGTGGTCGGGCGATCAGGGAAAACCCTTCCACAAACCGACGGTAATAACCTGCCAATCCGAGGAAGCTGCGAACCTCCTTAACATTCTTCGGAGGTTGCCAAGAGGACACTGACTCAATCTTCGCCGGGTCGACCTTAATCCCCTCAGCAGTCACTACATGGCCTAGGAAAGCCACCTCTGACATCCAGAACTCACACTTGGATAGCTTAGCATATAGCTGGCTATCCTGTAGAATTTGTAACACTGTCCTCAAGTGTCTGGCATGCTCCTCTCGACTTCTAGAGTAAATTAGAATGTCGTCAATGAAGACCACTACAAACTGGTCTAAGAAGTCGATAAAAATCCCATTCATCAACTCCATAAATACTGCTGGCGCATTAGTGAGCCCGAATGGCATCACTACAAACTCATAGTGGCCATACCTAGTCCGGAATGCCGTCTTAGGTATGTCCTGGTCTCTCACTCTCAGCTGGTGATACCCCGATCTCAAATCTATCCTCGAGAACACTGACGCCCCATGTAGCTGGTCCAGCAGATCATCTATACGAGGCAGTGGATACTTATTCTTGATGGTGACCTTGTTCAACTCTCGGTAGTCAATACACAGCCTCATCGATCCATCCTTCTTCCTCACAAACAACACTGGTGCGCCCCAGGGAGAAACACTAGGGCGTATGAAGCCCTTCTCTGCTAACTCCTCTAACTGCTTCTTCAGCTCAAGCAGCTCTATCGGGGCCATGCGGTACGGGGCCTTCGAGATCGGTCTCGTGCCCGGCTCTAACTCGAAGCTAAAGTCAACACTCCTCTGTGGAGGTAGCCCTGGTAAGTCGTCACTGAATACCTCTGCAAACTCGCAGGCAACTGGTATCTCCTCTACTGTCAGGCTCTTGCGCTCCTTCATGGCATAACACCAGAAGGCCTCGCAACCCTGTGCTATCAATCTGGCTGCTCTCACTGCGCTGATAACTGTGCCGGACTTTCCGAGGTCCCAACCTCGGAATATCACTCTGTGACCCTCCTCAGTGGCGACAGTCACAATCCTCCTACCAATATCCAAGACGGCCCCATGTCTAGTCATCCAATCTATCCCCAATATCACGTCCTCATGGGCTAAGGGCATAACTAGAAAATCTACTAACCAAATCCGGCCTCCCAGATGAATAGGGCAGTCATAAATCTCTCGGGATCCTCTAACCTTGCCCCCATCTGGTAACCCAACCACAAAAGGTACACCCTCTACTGTAGCTAAGGACAACCTATCTACACATGCATCTGATATAAAGGAGTGCGTAGCACCCGTATCAAATAAAACTCGCACATGTAAGTCATGGATCCAAATAGTACCTGTGGTCGCAGGTGCTGCAGGCTGCTCAGTGCTCCTCAGCTCGAACACTCTCGATGGTCCTCCTCTGGTGTCAGTGGTACTACTACGTCCTCTGCCACGACCTGATCCCTGTGCCGTACTGTATGAAGCAGGATGTCCTGGAGCCCGGTACTGTTGCTGCTGCTAACTCGGAGCTCGGTACTTAGGAGGTCTCTGTACACTCTTCTCAGCACCTGCAGGAGAAGATCCCTGCTGTGAAGGAGCCCTACCCTGACGGTAGAAAGTAGCTCTGTGTCCCGGCTTCCCACAAGTGAAGCAAGTGGTAGGTGGTCTCTGGCAATCTGTCTTAATGTGATCACGGCTACCACAGTTAAAGCACTATCGATCTCTACTGGGAGTCTGAATTGTAGAGTGGTAGCTGGACCTCCCCTGAGTCTGTCCTCGACCATAACCTACTACTGCTGCACTACTACCAGCATGTCCTGTCCTCTGCCGCTTATCCGGCCCACTAGACTGAGCTGCTTTCCTCGAAGCTGGCCTATCTCTCTCATAAGCAGAGGCCCTATCCTGATAATCAAACAAAGTCTCACAGCGGAATCCAGCCAGATAGGATCAGGTACTCTCTCTCAATCTCCTGGAGAAAAGGTAAACATGCTGCTCTTCTAGAGGTGCAGATGGTCCAAGTAAGGTCAACTCTTTCTGAAACTTCTTTATGGCTGCAGCAATCGGGATATCCTCAAATCCCGCCTCAATGAAATCCTGGAATCTCTCCCTCCTCAGCGAAACTGGACAGTCCCTAACAATGTTCCTCATCTGCTCCCAGCTGGTGACTCGGCTACGAATGGTACGCCACCATGAATGGGCATCATCTGTGAAACAGGTCTGCACCAAATCCACCTGTCGATCCTCGGGGCAACGTATTGCCTCCAACGCAGTCTCTATCTTCCCTATCCAGTGCTCCACCTCTAGCCCTATTTCTCCACTGAATGAAGGAACCTTCTGAGAGTTGAAAGCCTTCAACCACTCATCCGGTCTCGGTGCTCTAGACCCAACAGGCGCTCTATCAGCATTAGCTCTCCTCTCAGGTACAGCCGGCACCTGAGACACTCCCTGTGTCACCTGAGCTGACCTATCTGGTACCACCGGTGGTACTTGGGCAAGCCTCTCAACTCTGGCAGCCTCCTCCATACGCTCGACGTATGCTCTGTACTCCCGATACTCCGATGCTCCAATAGAAACACGTCCAGACTCAGTCGAACGTGCTCCTTGCGCTCCAGACCTAGCAGCGGTCTCATGCCTGACCTCAGGGCCTACACTCTCAGCTACCTCTTCCACAGCAGCCTCTGGTATGCTTGCTGCAGGTGGATCCTCTCGAGGAACTCGTCCTCGACCTCTCCCTAGTGGAGGTCTACCCCCACGACCACGCCCTCTAACAGCAGGGGTGCTATCCACTCGATCCTGTCTGACTGGGGGAAGGGGGGGACGACCCCTACCTCGGCCAGTCACTGGTGCAGCCCTAGTACGTGCCATCTGCACGAATGGTAACGACTACAGTTATAATCTAACTAATCTATTATAACAGTCGAAGTCTATAATAATAATACTAAGAATACCGAGATCCGCAGAGGTAGTGGTGGTCATCCGTACTTTCTATCCCAACCCGACTCTGTATGCATTTTAAAACCAAAATCTTCTTTGGAAAACTCAGACCCCTTTCGGGTTCTGTTTATTTACTTATATGACCTTTTTTGAAGATTTCAAGTGCCATTGTTGCCAACCTAGAGCTCTGATACCATGTTGTAACACCCCAAATTTTACAACTTGGGGAGCTACTGGTGAGGACCGCATAGTGGGTCCCGACCTTAGTTTGACAACAACTTAACATGATCTTACAACAAGGCACAGATAAGGAAAACCAGAAATCATAAAATAATTCTTAACAATGTATGAATGTGACCAGAACAACTAACAGCCGGAAAACGTAATATAACAAAGTACGGAAAGAACGACAAGAAACAAAGTCCAACTGAAAACCCACAATAGGAGAAACTATAAAACGTCCTAAAGTACGACACCCCGGCTGACCACTACCATCCGGATCACTCGGCATCTGCTCTAACCTGTGGCAAATCTACACAACATATCAACAGTTAGCTAACTATCCAAATATAAGTAGAATGACAACAACACAAACACAAGCAGAAACAAAATAAACAAACATCATGCTGGCACTCAACCGTTTATTATCTATTATTTAAGTGATTCACATTATTCAATTTAAGTTGTGGCACGAGAGCTATTAACAGCTCTCGCCTCCGTTCCTTATCCAACTGGGTGTAGGTCTAGTTGACCTCCGCCGGTAGCATCACTACAAATCGAGTATGGACTAGTCCCTAAAGAAACCCCCAGCGCTCGCAAGCTAACTGAGCAGAATGCCACCGCCCGTTACTCTTAGGCCAAGTATAGGTCGGTAAATATATATCACAACCTATCTCTCTAAACATTTCAATCACACACCACTATCATCATTCATGCTCATATTTAGAAGTCAGCTAAGTAAGCCCAAAGGACTTACCTGGTATAAAGCTCGACTCTCTGTAAACCAAACTCGCTCTGTAAACTGTAGCAACTCCGTTGCCTGTCAAAGGAGATAAGTGCATTAGCACACTCCCACGTCTTTAGAAGTCTAAGACTTCTAAGATAAAAGAACGTAGTAAGACATAACTAGTTACAGTACTAATTTAGGGAAAAATGACCATTTTACCCTTGGTCCCGAAACTTCCAAATTTTCCGAATTTCATGTCTAAACTCCTATTCGAGACCCTAAAGTCATATTCTAACTCCTAAAGTTTAGTTTTGTCACCAACTGTCACTTTTCTTATTTCCCTATTTTCCAAAAGGTCGTAAAGGTCTAACTTCGGTTCCAAATATAAAATTCGTAACGGTTTATAATAATTCCGAATTAATTCTCTAGATCATCTATGATGTTCCATCTACCCTTAGGAGCAAGAATTCCTCAAAACTGTTCAGCCATTATTCTTATAAAAATTCACAAAGTTGACTACTACACTTCTTATTCTATACTTAACTAAAAATTCCAAGTTTACGAAACTACTTAACTACTCAACTTCGGAAGTCTATAACTTCTAATCCGACCGTTCATTCCTTCTCAAATTTTAATATGCTAAACTACATATATCCATCTATCACCTATTAAAATTTCAACGGTGGATCTTCATTCAAACTCTCAAACATTGGTCGATAAGGTAGGCCGTTTCTAACTTAAAAGCTGAAAGAAAAGAGTTGAAATTACAGCAGCCCTTTATTTCTACCATTTTATTTATACAACTCAGCAGCTACTCAATACCAACTTAACCATGTCCAAGCACGGTTCTATCTCGTTCTACTCTTGGATCTCTAGTTCGAAACCTACAGCTTACAACTTATATACCGACTAATCCAATGTCCTAGGTTTTTCTTACGGTATAATCAACTCTTATATATATCAGCTTAAAACAACTACTGCAGAAGTTATCCTCAGAAGCATCTCACCTCTCGGATTTCAGCAGGGGAGGGGCTCGTTGTTACTACGCCGTCCGGCACCACTGGCTCAAGGAATCGAGGGTGAAAGTCCCGGCTGTAGGTGGAAGACAACTCTCCTGGATCGTGGCAGACCCGTCCAGCACAGAGAAGAACGTATAAGCGATTAATCACAGCAGAAGGGAGAGAAGGAATCGAAGCTGTGTCTTACCGGAGGAACGAAGGGACTCAGATCACTCGGGTTCTAGGCGCTTGACGATGATGGACTGGTTGGCGACGGTAATGACTGCAGCTGTAGTGGTTTCCTCCCGTTGTAGACTTTCGATGGAACAAATGTTACGGCTGAAAGCTGTATGGATCAATGGCGTATTGTGCTGTAGAATAGAGGCGGAGGGGGAGTTCTGAATGTGGCCAGAATGTGGGACGGAAGGCTGCGTGCAGAAGGAAACGTCTAGCGTAATTTAAGGGGCAGTTATGTGAAGCAGATATGCGTTACATTCCAGCTCAACAACTCCTAGCGTCTCAGCAGTTGCCTTCTCCTTGGGCTGGCGCTTCTTGGGCTAAAGCTGGGGCTGTTTGCGAGGCCTTCCGTTGCTGGGCTGAAGCTGGTGCTGCGGACAAGGCACAACAGTGGGCTGCTGGGCTGCGGACAAGGCGCAACAGTGGGCTGCTGTGCTGCGGACTAGAGCTGGCGCTGGGTAAGGCAAGCAGTGGCGGCTGGACTGCAGCTGGGCTGAGACTGGCGCAAGGTTAAAGGCTGTGCACTCTTGGCTGAAGTTCGGAAACGAGATCCCGACAATTAAATGCACGGAAAAGACGGATACGGGTTATGCTATAGTTTAGGATTGGTTATAGAAATCCTATCATTTTATGTGGAAGTAAGCTACATAAAATGATAACTTTTTAAGAGATTCTATCATTTTATGTGAAGGAATTCTACATAAAATGATAAATTTTATAATCATGTATCTAACTAAGTAGACGGATCTGGGTCAACTGATCGAGATCTGGTTTATAACGGAAATAGACGGAATAAAAATTCCGGATATTACACTAAGGCTCTTACATTTGTGGCGTAAACGTGTGAACCTCATCTTCATTTTCTCTCTCCCCAATAAAACTCCAGCTCCTATCTCATTGCTATTCTCATCGTGCACTTATCAATATTGTACTTGCGCTACGACTTTTATCTCCGACGACTCCCCTCTCCTTCACATTGCCATTCCTCCGGTCATCCTTTCCGCCGTAAGGTACATCGTTGATACTCTTCCTTAGTAAAAACCTAATCCCATTTGTTTTATAGTTGTTCTTTGAAGTTTTCGTTGCAATTTTTGAACAATTTGGTATTAGTTTCGTGCTTACTTGTTGCAAGCAAGTCCGATTTTAGGATCTCTATCATGTGATTTTTTGGGTTGCATTATGTTTAAGGTCTAGGGTTCGCTTGATTTTGGGGTCAATTATGTAATTTATGTTTAATATGATATTCACTATTGACATCAAATAACCTTCCTCATAGTCATTATCGTCTGATTCTAGACTATTCTAGCCTAGTCTTTATTCTTTCAACCACTTGCATCTAGGGACATATCAGTTACCATTGTATGTATTTCAAAATTAACAACTTGTTTTGGACAATATTTCATGCTCAGATGTCACTGGACATTCTATATACTTACTATAGATGAATCTTTTGCTGATAGAGGGTCTTTTTGAAGCCTTTTTTTTTAAATGTTTTTGTTGTTCTGTGATCAAGCGTAGGGTGTGTTGCACAATTAGATTCATCCATATAGGACACACTATACATATGTTTGACATGTCACCGGATAATCAAGGATATACTTGGATACGGAACCCTAGAGTTCTGTTTTGTGCATTATATTGACATTTTGCACACCACTAACTTCTCGGTTCATGAAGTACGATTTATATGATTTTATCCTATTTTGTTATCAAATGCTTCTGCACATATATGTTTTGCGTGTTCTTACTACTAGGTGTTTGATTTCTTAGAGGACTTGTCCACCAATTTATTTGACTTGGCTGCTAAAGAGTTTACTGAACTGAAGGAATTGAAGGTTAGTTTATAGTTTATATTGCCTTCATCTCCACTTTCCAAATAAGAAGAAAACTTTGGAGGGAGTTGACAATTAGTGTTGCAAGACAATGCTAGAGTAAAGGGAGTATATGAATGAGAGAGTAACAAGATACTTGGGTTTCGGGTCGTCTTGAAATTAAGGGGTGTATATATGATTATTTTTTTTGTATTGGTTTTTTTTAATGTTTGTTCCCTTCTAAGTTTGTTCCTCTGTTATTATGTATGTCTGAACCGGTGACTATCTGTTGAGGACTCCTATCTTTTTCGATGTCTTTGTTAAGTTTATTGATAAAAAAAATGCAAATTCAACTAGAAAAGTATTGAGACTGAGTGTATAAAGTTTGTCAATGAGATATTGCACTAGTGACTATCTAGTTGGGTGGCGCAACACACAAAAATATCCAGTGAGAGATATTAGATTTTGGTGTATCTTATAGCCTCTTTTTTCAATTGATTGTAAGTGAGAATGACAAGCTTTGAAAGGTATGCATAATTGAATTTGACAATTTTGACAAGGAAGGCAAATGTTGTTGCTCCTGTGTTATACCTCTCCAAAATGGTTCATTATTATCAAATGGTGGACGACAAGTAATGTACTTGATATATGCTTTTTATCTAGCAATATTTTCAGATCATTTGTTTACTTGAACATTATTTCAGGTTCTAGTATTGTTGCTTATCTCTAGATTTCAGAAGGAAGGTGGATCTCTTTCATGAATTTTGCTATGTGGTATGTTTTTGGGCATATAGCACAACGTCTTATGCATTTAAGGTCATGTTTTATTATTTTAAAGTATACTTTTGCAATGTCCTATACTACTCGACACTCATATTCACCTTTGCAACGTCCTATGTACCAGGAATTTTGGTAGGAGAGCCAGCATACTA
The DNA here is from genome assembly GCA_033239125.1 of Fagopyrum homotropicum. Classification (NCBI taxonomy): domain Eukaryota; kingdom Viridiplantae; phylum Streptophyta; class Magnoliopsida; order Caryophyllales; family Polygonaceae; genus Fagopyrum; species Fagopyrum homotropicum. The sequence goes on along the minus strand of BSWB01000002.1, from coordinate 68,317,031 downwards.
GGAGGATCAGTAAGCTTCTTCACAGGAGGTGTAATAAACGCGCTTGCTGCTAACTAGGAACTTGGTACCCTGACCTTCCTGACTATTTTTTGTTTTTGTTTTGACTTGTGTTGCTATGACTGAACTTGCACTAATGACCGATTGTATTGTATTATATAAACTTGTGTTGCTAACTAGGAATTGTTTTTGTTTTAATTTGATTTCTTGTGGGAGCATACGCATAGCTTCCTGCATATTGTGCCTTTCTTCTGATTTTTGTTGTATGAATAAAAGTGTCACAATGAGAAGTTTTGAACATGTCGTTGTAGAAATATATAATAATAATAATTATTACTATAATAATAATAATAAAATTTATTTTTATTCAATGAGATTAAGGATTCCATTCACTGATTCCATTCACTGATTCCATTCAAACCAAACAAGAAAAAAATAACAACGACCTCGATGAGTGCATTCCTAAATTTAACCAGATATACAATAAAACAAACCCTTTCCATTTACTTTCCTTCATTTATTCATTTCGTTCCGTTTTTCCTTCCGTAACCAAACGAGCCCTTAGAGTATAAGAGGAATCCAAGTGGATTTGGATTCCTCGCCCAAAATCTTTTCACAAAATTCCAAAAGAGTACCGAATCTTCGTATTCTTATTGAGAGACTACACATAATCTATAGTCAACTATACTGTAACTTACTAAAACTCTCTTATAACCCCTTGACAACCGGTTCCTACTCCCCACTATGTTGCATTCCTAACATCTCACTCATAATACCCTCTAACTGTTGGAATTAATTTTATGAACTTGCACCGGAAAGATTTTGTGGTGTGCTCTGGCCAATATCAACGTTGGAAAATGGGAGTGTTAGTTTCGTGGTTTCGAATACTACAATTTGGTATACTCACATGTATCGAATGATGTTAAATGAATGAGAAATTAATGTCCAAAGATGAGTGTATTTAATGCACATCGAGAGATTTAATTGTGGATGAACTTGTGCCACATCGACAATGTGGAGATTGGTATATGACTCAAGTCCTTATGAACGTGATATCTCATTCCAAAAAAGCCAAATCATGAGGACAAAATATAAAAACAAATTTTTGATCGAGTTACGGGTTAGTACATTTACGATCATTTTGTTCAACAAATGTTATTTCATTCTGCCATGAAATATATTGTTTTTTATATGGTCTCAAATCGAATTTACAATATCGTTTTATATTAATGTTGTGCATGGGTTTTTTCATTTCAAATTTATATTTCCAACTTAAAATTTCTGGAATCTATCATTGTCGCGAGTCTTGTGAAAATCTTATCTATTATATACATACTAAAACAGAGTACATGATTTGATGACGTGGCGCGCTGTGGAAGCAGCAATCAAATGGAGCTCCCACAATTTTTTGGCCAATAAATCTTTATTTTTAAGCCATAAAATTTTTTTTCCTAAACTAACACACTGCTATTCAAAATTATACGTAACTTTTTTTTGTTGGAGATTCTCCAAGATTTTATAGACCAGTAAACCTTTATTTTTTGTGCCATAAAAGCTTTTTTTACTAAACTAACAAACTTCTATTCAAAATTGTACGTAACTTTTTTTTTGTTGAGATTCTCAAGATTTTAAAGGTTATAGTCAAATCTCCTTTTTTATTTTTATTATTTATAATAGATTATTAATCAATATAAAAAATCTAATCAAATCTATTTTTTTTACGTTCTTATCTGTTCCAAGAAAATTCCACAACACACTTCCTACGATTTCTATTCTATAAATACTCCACTCCATAACGTAAAATTGTATCCGCTGCTTTTTTATTCTTCTCTTAACCTATTATCGGCTGCTTTGCTATTCTTCTCTTGACCTATTATCGGCTGATTTGCTATTCTTCTCTTGACCTATTATCGGCTGCTTTGCTATTCTTCTCTTGATCTATTATCATCCTTATTGATTCGTTCAAATAGAGGTATGTGCCTACGGTCATGATATATATTTTTTTTTGCTTGAGCGTGTTTCGAAAGATTTCAAGTTGTTAGCTTTCTCATTACTCTATATATACTAATCTAATAGGGTTTTCTCATTACTCTATATATACTAATCTAATAGGGTTTGACTGACTTCATATACTAATCTTTTACCTCTTCTTATCTGCAGGTGTTGATCAACAGAATCTTCTTTCATAAGATGAACGTTTATCTCGATTGTTGCTCATTAACGCGGTATGTTACCAATTACTCCCTCTTGCTTTAGTTTATATAGGTTTCGAAACTTCTATGGTCTAGAATCGTCAGTAAACGCCTTCCAAGTGGTGGGGCTTCAAAATCGCCGTTATTCCTACCTCTTCAAAGTTCACCTGCACTTCCCTGGGCTGAAATCGCTTTCGAGTATGAGTGACTCATCATTGAGTAACAAACTGGTAAGCTCCGATTTTCAGGCACTTGGAAGAATTGCTACCATGGGCAATTCATATTTGGCATTTACATTAATTGGGAGTAGTGTTTTTGTGTATTAACTTTTTGTGATTTTCAGGTTACAGCCCTTTTGCAATCACTGATATTGTCCACCTTCCCTATCTTCGATCATCAAGGTAACAATTCTGTTATTCTCCACCTTTTTCAATTTACTCCAACGGAAAAATTAAAAAGGTTACAATGAAAAATATTTTTCTAAAATATTTTTATCAGTTTAAATGTTAACTAGATTTTTGATTTTTTAAAGAAACAATTTGGTATACTAGGCTTTTTCTAGTTTTGTGTTTAGTAAATGTACCCTTGAGAGAAGAGTGTGTAAAGTTTAAAAATAAATACAAAAGGTTGGGGTATATTTACTTAATTGAAACATTAAAAAGCCTACTTACTACTCTATTTTCTCGAAAAAGCCTAGTTACTAAAATTGCCCTTTTCTAAATATTATAAAATAAGTTACAAATTTTAACAAACTCGAATTTTGGTTAATCAAATCTCACAACTTTTGTTTAATTACGGTTTGTTATTAATTAATAAATTAATTTATGAAAATATTGTTTAACTTTTTTCTTATCAATATTTGACGTAATTGTGATTTGACTTAACTAATTTACAATTTATTTTTCAAATCTGGAATTTACTCTTAAAACTCAAATTTAGTAATCTTTCTTAAAACGTCTTATTGTTTTCATTTTAATTTTTACAAGTAAATTTATTTGTTAGCCTATCGATTTTTACTGAATTTTTTTTATTTTTTTTTGAATGACAATTTATTTTTAAATCGATTTTTAAATTTTTGTGAAAGTTTTTTGATCTTTTTTTTATTAGTTTCATTAAAAAAATCATTTAAAACATATACAGAAATTAAACTTTTAAAATCATTTACAAGAATAAAATTTCAAATTCTAAATTTCGCTCATCCAATAATTTCGCTCATGGTTTTGTTTGTATTTTAAAATTTTATTTCAATATTTGTCTTTTTTTTTATAGAAAATTAAACTTTTAGTTTTTATTTTATTATTTAGTACCTTTTTTTTTAATTCTTTTTTTTACAAAACTAAAATTTTCAGGTTCCATTTAGATAATCACAATATATTAAAGTGTACAATTAATAATAAGAAAAAAATTTGTGACTATTTTATCATTTTGATAGTAATGAAAGGCGAATTATTATTACAATGTTTCATAAATATACCTTTCACAGGACTCATGTCATATTATTTAAAAGATTTAATATCTATATTTACCCGCACAAGGTGCGGGATATACACTAGTATCTATTAAAACAGAAGCCTCTATTGCCACGTGTCAATGCCAGGTTTCTCGAAGCCTAAAAAATTATTTTAAAAAATGATTTTTAAATGTTAATATAAATTGAAAATTGATTTCTAAATTTTTTAAATAAAAATAGTTTTTAAACTTTTACTAATTTTTTTTATCAACAAACATATCTTAACAAATCAATTTAAAAATATGATTAATTAGAAGAGATAAATACTTCAAAGAGAATTAAAAATCATAATGTTAATTCTAATTTAATTTTTTGGAGTTATTTTTACCCCAGTATTATTTGGTTAATTTTGGAAAGAAGCTTCATTTACAACAATAAAAAAGGCCGAATATTGGTTCAGCCGTGCAGCTTCCGCAACCAACAGGCCCAATAAAATGAAGGGGTCCGTTTGCAAAGCCCGAACAACTAGGAGGGGTGGATCGGTCAAAAGGCTCAGATGCATTTAAACCCGAAAAGCCCGAAAATGCCCTCCCTCGACGGGCGTCAGGCGAAAGACCGAACGAAGGTGTTGCGACTTGCGACAGTTGCTGTCTCCGACAACTGTCGGCTCTTCCTCCGGCGACTGGACCTGGCTCGCCAGTCGCTGCTCTCTCCAACTCTCCTGCATCGCTCTCGAGTCTTGGCGATTGACGACTTTTCTCTTTTCTCAATCTCTGTTGCCTCCGACTAGGGTTTAAGACGAATCTGCGATCCTCCAAGCTCGATTCCACCTTCTGCCTTTGTTACTGTGGGTTTCTCTCTATCTCTCAACTCTCTCCGCCTCTCCTACATCTTTGATCTCTCTTGGCTCTTGTGACTTGTGAGTCTTATGACTGCGTGAATGCGTCTCTGCCTCTCCTCCTGGAGTCCTGTTGCATAGGTTAGCACTTAGTCGGTGTATATTGTGCAGTGCCAGTGAGTACAAAATGTTCAGAGTGTAGAGAACACCAATGTAAATCTTCAATTGTGATTGATGATTAATCTATTGAGCATTAAATTTATTGTCTCAGCTGTGATTTGTGAATAAGATTATTCAATTCTCAGTGGACCGCGGCAGTCTTGTATAGGTTAGCACTTTAAAGATGTTGAAGATTATGAAAATTAATATTATTTGTATTATATGTAAATTGTATAAAAGTTTAGGGCAAAATACATAAAAATAGGCCAAAAACGTCTAGACGGTAGACGGTGCCTCTCCGTCCGTCTCCGTCTAGCGTCTTCTTGAACATTGCTCTTAAAACATTTTGCTATGTCCTTCGATTATTATAATCGCCTCTAACTGTTTTACTTTGCACTAATCTTTTGTTTTATCAAATCTATCCTGCCTCTGATCTTGATTTTTTTGAAAATTGTTTGACAGAGAGGTGATTTGTGATGGCTGGAATCAGGATTGTTCAGCAAATGCTTAGGAGGAATCTTCAAAATCAGTCCACTGTAAGCCTCTTTAAGATCTTTGTAATAGTTTTGTATTGTTTCTTGTCTGAACATCCAGCTTAGCAGGTGTTAACTCTTTGTTCCATTTTGTAGATATTGATTATCATTTGGTTTGGAATCAAAAGCTTGAAACCTAAAATTTTATAGCAAGTTTCATCTTTTGACTTATGCAATAGGCACTCTGTTTGTGTTTGGTTTAGTATTGAATTACCTCTTTCTGTGATTATACTTTGTCCTCCACCCTTCTATGCATTCTATGTGTCTAATCTCAAACCTCTTCAATCATGTCTTTACATAGACATTTTTCTTTTCTGTGATTTTAGTTTCACATCATGCCTTTGTATTAAGTCACTAAGTGTGATAATGCCTGCATCTCTGTCCCAATGCATGATCTTCATCTTTCTTTTGCTTGACTTTAGACACTGCAGCCATTCGTTAGATCACTGCGCCTCTTTGGCCCATAAGTGAGTTTCATCATTGATCACACAATGCAAATTTTGTCTGCACTCTGCAGCCACCTTGTTTCTTGCTTCCTTTTTTGTTAAAGGCGCACACTTTGCTAATGTATGCATCCCAAGTATCTGCCATCATTCTAATCCGAGCATCTATGTTCTCTAGAATGTTGCCCACTTAATATAGTCATACTAATTGTTTCCTGATATTCAGCACCTGTGAACACCGATTGTGTCATTGAGGCATTAATATGGTGAAAGAATAATACAGTTTGGTTGCAGTTTGACTATACTCTATCTCTTGTGGTACGCTTCTTCTCTGTAACTACTCGTTTCATTGTTTCCTCTCAAGACGTTCGAGGGATTTTGTTGGGGGCTTGTTCATTTCGGATTTGTTTGTTTGCTAGGATGTACTTTATGATTAATTTGACCAGTAAACTGATTCTGGTAAATAGTTGTTATAAAAACTCCGCAGGATATTCGGCATTCATAAGTATAGACAAAGCTGTAGAAACAATCGGATGTGTCTTGGGGTCGACTTCTTTTAATAGGAGGCTTCCAGAAGGCTCATAAGTTTAAGGAGCATGGCCGTATCCGGCAACTTTAACCTCAACACTCAGTTTCTCCAATGGACTCGGAGACAGAAGATCAATTCACCGAAACTGTGTAAGATGCTTGCTCTTGTCCCTCATGACTGTGTTTTATCTGCTATTAGCACCACTCCGCTTTCTTCGACTCCCGTGTCAGCTATAAAATCTGAAAAGCGGGGTCAATTGTTAGTCGGTGGATTATTAGGGGATACGTCAATTAGGGAGCATACCTCTAATGGTGCTTTTGCTGATGCTCTGAGAGTATATATTGATATGCTTGAGAATGGAACCAATATCGTTGACGTTCGCTCATTTTCAGTCTTGGTTAAGGCTGTTGGGAGGCTTTATGACATTGAGTTAGGCTGCCAAATTCATGGACATTTGTTGAAATTAGGGGCTCTTGATGATATATATGTAGCTAATTCAATTTTGGCAATGTTGTGGAAATTTGGGGCAGCTGATGATGCAGCTAGGATGTTTGATAGAATGCATGAGAGAGACTTGGTATCATGGAGCAGTATGATATCGGGATTCAATCAATCTACATGGCATTACGATGCATTAGGATTTTTTTATAAGATGGCGAGGGAGTATGGAGTGTGCTCAAATCGGGTTGCTTGCATGTCAGCTCTTTCATCATGTGGTTCAATTGGATATTTGACTCATGGACGAGAACTTCATGCTTTTGTGATTAAAAATGACTTGGATGTGGATGCGTTTGTGGTAAATGCATTGATTGATATGTATATGAAATGTGGGAATGTTACTAGTGCTGACCTAGTGTTTAAGAATACTCCTGAATTTCTGCAGATAAACACTGTGCTATGGAATGTCTTGATCTCAGGTTATGTGGGAAATGGGTGCTACAGTGAAGCATCATCGGGTTTTATTAAGATGATGCTTTCAGGGCATGATCCAGACTCTTCAACAATGGTAGCCATGCTAGTTTTATGCTCATTGTCATCAAATTTAGCATTGGGGGAGCAGATTCATGCACTTGCTCTGAAGTTTGGATTGGAGATGGATATCAGAGTAAAAACAGCTCAAATCGACATGTACTTCAAATGCAATGATGCTGAATCAGGCTTGCGACTATTCAGAAGATCTCGTAACCATAACTTGGTGATGCGGGGCACAGTTATCTCCAATTGTATCCAATGTGGTTATCATATAGAAGCACTGGACCTGTACCGTGTCTTCAGACTTGATTATGGCCTTTTTGATCATGTGATACTCTTGGCTGCTTTACGAGCATGTTCTGCCTTGAGACAGAAAACTGCAGGCATGGAAATCCATGGACTGGCATTAAAGCTTGGGCTAGATTTGGATTTTTATGTTGGTGGCGCCTTGGTTGATATGTACACAAAGTGCCATGATATAGAGTTTGCTGAGAAAGTCTTTATAAGACTACCCATAAAAGATGTCGTCTCGTGGAATGCCATGTTATGTGGATATGCTGAAAATGGTTGTGTTGACAAAGCTCTCATAACATTCCTTGACATGCAATCTCAAGATATTGAACCAAATGTAGTGACAATAGCCACACTGCTCTCTATTTGCTCTCATATATCAACAATTTCATTGTGCAAAGAGATTCATGCTTACATCATCCGTCGAAGTTTGATGTCCAACATTCTTGTAAGTAATTCTCTATTGTCTGCCTATGCCGAATGTGGAAATTTGAAGTGCTCCGTAACTCTGTTTGAGAAGATGAACTATAGAGATAAAGTGTCATGGAATTCAATTCTAAAGGGGCTAGGAATGCATGGTTGTGTTGATACAGTGTTTTACTTTCTTGACAAGATGAAAGAATCTGGCATTGAACCTGACCACATGACATTCACCTCCGTGCTCACGGCCTGCAGCCATGCAGGAAAGTTGGGCGAGGGATTTAAGTATTTTAACACCATGGTTGAAGAGTACAAACTTGAACCTAAATTGGAGCAATACACGTGTATGGTTGATCTTCTAGGTCGCGCTGGGTATCTGAAACAAGCCTATGATATGATTAGGGATATGCCTTGCTCCGCCGATGATCGTGTTTGGGGATCACTGCTTGGATCTTGTAGAATCCATGGGGATGAAAGGCTTGCAAAGGTCGTTTCTGAATCCATTTTCAAACTTGAGCCTGCTAGTACTGGATACCGTGTTTTGCTTGCAAATTTGTTAGAGGGTGCTGGTAAAAAAGATGAAGTTCCTAGGATAAGATCCAAGATGAAAGATATGGGGCTGCAAAAGACTCCCGGTTGTAGCTGGATTGAGATTGACAAGCAAATTTATACATTCACTGCGGGCAGACATTCACATCAATCTGAGGAGATCTATGACTTGCTTCAAAATTTTAAATGGAGATGAATAGGGCTAGCTATACAGTTTCAGTTGATTGAACATTTAGTTCCAGATACACAATCATCTATTTTGCTATGACGGTATTCTCTTCAGTCGCGTGTTTCCATCGGTGTCTTTTCTCCTTCTTCCAATCGGATCGGTGTCTTCTTCTCCTTCTTCCAGCCAGTTGTGTGTCTTCATCTGTGTCCTTTTTTCCTTCTGCCAGCAGAGATCGTGATTCTGAAAAAACTACTCATCTATGTATATTAAGGGTTTCATTCGTTCTTCTCCATTACAGAAGAGTCCGAAGATAGCAAGACGGTGGGGAGATTGGTCCGATGAGGCCACTGGCGGCGAGGTACGTTTCATATTTCTCTATTCATGATTCTTCTCAGTTTCGAGTTTGTTAATTGTTCTCTCCATCTCTGATTCATATCATTTTCGTAATCCTAAAAATTGGTTTGAATTTTGTTGATAGTCTAATCTCTGAATATGAATGATTTGTGATTAATCTCATTCTCGATTTTTGATTCCTCTTACGTTTTCAATTTATGATTCTTCTCAGTTTCGAGTTTGGTCCGATGAGGCCACTGACGGCGAGGTACGTTTCATATTTCTCCATTCATGATTCTTCTCAGTTTCGAGTTTGTTAATTTTTCTCTCCATCTCTGATTCATATCATTTTCGTAATCCTATAAATTGGTTTGAATTTTGTTGATAGTCTAATCTCTGAATATAATAATGATTTCTGATTCCTCTTACGTTCTCAATTTATGGTTCATCTCATGTTCTCAGTTTTGATGTTGCTCTCAAACTGAGAACTATTTCTTACTAATCTCATTTTCTCAGTTTTGAATTATCTCATTTTTCATCAACCTACAAATTGGATTCAATTTTGATGTCAAACGAAGTTGGAACCTTTGTTGAGCAAGGAAACTTTCTAACCTTTTACTGCCGGTAAACTTGTGAACCTGAGTGATTTCATCACCTGCAGTTTGTATTGGGACAATGTCTGTTTATGTGCCTTAAACCTGTACTATTTGTTTTTGAAAGGAAACAATAGCCATAGAAAGAATCACCGTTAGTAAAAGACATCCAGAATAAGAAAATCATCAGTTTAGCCCCGGAAAAAAATCGGCATTAGAAGGAGACATCTAGAACAGGAAGAACAAAATATAAAACCAATCTCAAATCGATACCTTTGAATTCCTTTTGTTGATTTTAAGAATCCATCATAGCACTATACCATACTATGTATTTTTTTTGTTTATAGATTGTCGTTTTTTGTCTGAATTATGAGTCTTGTATGCAGGTTGAATCCACATTGGAAATCGGGTATGTTGGTTTCTTATTGTGCTAATATATTGAAAATCTGTTATCTTTCCTACGCGGAGTTGAAATGCGATGATATGTTCTGCCTCCAATTAGCTGGAAGTTCTTTCAAATATTTCTTTTGTTAGTTTCTGTGTAGGTTTATACAAATCTTATACAAGGTTTAATGTTGGTCCAACAATCAGCAGGAAACAGTGTTCCAATGTTTCACTAAATATATAAGAATTTGCTTCATAATATTGATTGAATCTATCTTTTGTGTAATTTAAGGTTGAGAAAACAAACTTACTCATAGCTTGCCTGCTCAATTTGGAATTTTTACTCCAAACTTCATTTGCAATCAGAAACATATTATGATTCTAAACTTACTCATAGGAAAGATAACAACATATATATAGGTTATATGACTTATGACAGTCTGATAATTACATTCTCCCATAGATATGTCGGTGGTAAAGCTGCAAATGTTAAGCCCAATGGCCTCAATAAAGAATATGGGTAAGATATTTTATTTATCATGCGTGGACTTTTTAATGTTGAGATGATGACACTGATATTAATATATAGTGATGTTATCATGTATGTGATAGGCCCAAACTAAAGGAGCACATGAAATACTGTATTGATCACCCAGAAGAGATGAACAAGCACGCGAAAGTGCAGGCTCAAGTGTCGGAAGTGAAAGGAGTCGTGATGGAAAATATCGAGAAGGTAATCATATTTCCATACATTTGGATTATTGGCATATATATGCTTGGAGAGATGGTTCATTTGAGCTATAATAGACATTTTTGTATTTACAGGTTCTTGATCGTGGAGAGAAAATCGTGTTGTTGGTGGAGAAAACGGATAATCTTCGCTCACAGGTTAGCTAGATACCCTTTTCAAACAAGATCTAGATTCGTGCATGAAGATTCTTATACTCAAATTGTACCATCAGTTGTATAGCTTGAGGCACAAGATTTCAAGCAGCAGGGCACGCATATAAAGGTACCAAAACATGAAAATAAAGTTAGTGTCCGTTTGGTTGGAGCGGTGGAATGGAAACGGAATGTAATCTATAAGGGTAGAGAAAGGAAATGGAATGAATGAGATTACTTTTTTGTGTTAATAGGCCTCTAACGAAATATTGTTTTTGATTGATTTGGAATCATTCCGTTACCGGGAATGATTCCCGGTGCTTCCAAACGAGCCCTTAGTAGTATTTGTAATTATAACCATTTTGATTCTGGTCGTCATTCTGTCATTTGTCCCAAGTTTAAGTGCAAATGTAAACCCTGATCAGTGGTGAGTTGGTATGCAGCTGCGGCACAATCTACTGCCAGAACCTGTTGTGGATGGTTAATTTTGTTACACTTTTAGCTATTTGTATCACAAGATCCAAAAAGCCTCAATCTCTACCTTTCTGGATTTGAAGTTGAATGCTTAATTTTGTTTAGCTTACAAGCTGCTACTAATTATATGCTTTGCTGTCTCAAAAGAAAATGGGGTCATCCTTGAGAGAGCTTATCCGTGTCTTTTGGAGAATCATACAAGGGTCTACTTCTTGGCTCTCATGCATAATCATCTGTAATTCTATGAATTGCAATAATATTCTTTGGAGTCATCTATGTCATTTTGTGCTTCATCCGATTCGATAATCTGATAAAAAAAAAACTTTCTGGATATGATACACATTAATCGATCCAAGTGCTTATCCCTACCACAAGTGAATTAAAATCCCTACCATAATTGCATTGGAAAACAAACGGATGTTTTTTTTTATCACATGACACTGCCTTTTTCGATTAGTATAACCGTTTGCACCTACTAACTTATTACTGTACAAATCATCGTCTTACAAAAAAAATGCGGCGCGTGCGCGCCGGCACACCTAGTCTCTCAAAACAAGGATCGAATGCATTGTCAATTTTATCTTTATTTTCATCTTAACTTATTAACCACTCTACTGGGCCAACATAAATGGTCTCTTCATTCTCGGGTATCCGGAAAAAGTAAACGAGAAGACCGGTGGTCTCGGGTTTGAGCCGAGAATCGTCTCCCGAGTCTTCGAGAGATTGGAGCGGGCGTGGAAAATGAAATGAACAACCAAATTAAATGATACCCTATTTCTCTCTGATTTAGGATTTGTGTTTTTTATTAAAAAATGCGTGGAAGATTGTAGGTTCGTACACAAGACTTGTTGAACTATAAAAAATAATTTCTCACCTTTCTACCAACTCAAATAACGTAACAAGTATCTGGTACAAAAAATAACCTCCCGAGCTTTTCTTCACAATTATATTTGAACACCTCTAGTTGATTCAACCTTTAGTTCTATGTTACGGGATAAGATAATTACTTTGGCCCACTTGAGTATTCCGATTCCACCTATATACATGTACACCAAATAGTTTTTAACATAATTAAACAATGGAAAAAAAATATAATATATATAGGGTGTGGTTCCCATGAGAACAACCTTATCGTGTATACACGAGAACAATCGTAGACCGTCGGATAATTAGTATTAAGGGTCGAGATTTAGGGTATATATAGTAATTATTGTGAAATTTTTTACTCCTTCACGCGCCTCCCATTACTCCAATACTCGTAACTCTCTTTTCATTTAACACCGTAACTGTTCACATTCCGTAAGAGGGGCGATTTATGTGGCAACGATTTTGGGAAATCGGATTCGCGCAACCAGAAGGAAGGGCTCCGGCGTTGGCGGCGCTAGGTTTACGGCGCGCTCCAGTCTTGATTCCTCCGTTGTCGGCGCAAGGACCACGGCGCGCACCAGCCCAGGTTTCTTCGTAGGCATCGCAAGGTCGACGGCGCTCACAGTCCCCTTCCTTCGTATTGGGCGCAAAGTCGATGGCGGGAACTAGACTGGCTTTCTTTGTCTGCTGCCCAACCCAATCTGGTTCGAAAGTGCAAAATTGGTGCGGCTCCAGGAATCCGGCCTAAAATTGAAGGGGTTGCGAATCAACCGATAAGAAACTAAAGCCCTAATCTGCTTGTCTAAAGCGGGTCGTAGTCCCAATTTGAAGCCCTAATCTGTTTGCCTAATTTCCACAATATTTACGACCCTGAAGCGGCTCGTAGGAATCCAGTCGACATCAGGTACGGTTCATCTTAAACCCTAATTGTTTGGTTAATGATTTTGACGATTCTCGCCCTACTCTTTTGATTGTTGCCGGCAATTGTTAGCCACCATCTAGTGTTGTATTAGATTTATGAACATATAACTGCAATTGGTCGACTTTAGGTATGTTTGTTGAACTTATAAGAAACAATATTATTGTCATTATTCGTAATTAATTAGTAACTTTAGGTATGATTGTTGCCGGTAATTGACGATCAATTAATTAGTCCAGTTTAGGTTGAGTTTATTTCCTCATAAGAAACAAGGTAAAATTAGTCTGAAGATGGTTTTATTCTTACAAGTCTAGTGCATGCATGTTCAAGTGTGGTTTGAATATTATATTGTACTTACTTAATTCCATAAACAGTATTTGTCCCTGTTTTCTCATTTATATATGACAAGTCAAGTATACAGAAGTTTGAGTGTGTGTGTACAGAGTTTGTTCTGTTGTAGTTGGTTGCGTGACAACAGTCATCTTTTGTGAAATTTTCTTGATTGAAAGAGGACAATATAGGGAGTAATGACAAAATCTTCTGTAGGTATGTATTGATTGATTGTTTTGGTTGAATATTGGTGGTTGTTTTTTTGATTAGTGTGGTGAAATCTATCCCCTTGTTGTTATTTTCTCCCCAACATAGTTGTAGAAATGTTTGTGGGAATAAATGAATACGAGGTTATGGTCTGATATAGTATGTCATGTTCAGCATCTTGCAATTTGTGGTTGCTTTGCCCTTGTTCCAGATACAGTTTTTGCTTTAATAATTATGAATAAAAAGTGTAACCTTAAACTAATGTTGTTGGTATTTGTTGAGAAAGTATATTTTATAATTACGAATAATGTTGATGTTGCGATTGTTTTCAATTTGGTTCGGATAACAATATTTGATGTTGCAGTTGTTATTATTGTTGATGAAATATATGTTATGGTATGACGATAAATATGAATAATGTGTATATATGGTGCATATTATCTTTGAAAATCCGGAACTAACTATGAATAATTATGGAATTTACTAATCATGTATGTTAATATAGTATGTATATAAATGACATTTGATTTTAGGTATTTATGTTGTTACTTATTGTGTTGGATAATGAAAACTATCTTGTGTGTTATTGTTTTGCCAGGGAAAAGGGTTGTTGACAAACAACTTGACAAAGATGTCAAATCCAAAAGGAGGCGTACTCCGATTGCTGGATCAGTTTGTACAAAGTTACCGGGACGAAAGAAAGAAATTCTAAAGAGGGAACATTTCGTGTGTGATGATGGAAGCTCTGAAGATTTTGAAGACATTTCTATTTCTATGAGGTTTGATAGAGTGACTAGAGGAAAGAGTATGAGTTCAGTGAGAGAAACAAGGAAGAATGAATGCCATATCGATTAAGTGATTGTAATTTGGTCAATGCTATGTATGATTTGTATAATTTCACTATGCAGTTTCAAAACTAAAATGCCAATAATATATTATTTATTTACTTGTGTTTGACATAATAGCGATTATTCGTAATTACAAACATTTTTTAAGTGAGATATAACATTGTAGATAATCATTAATTTTGTAATTACAAACGTTTTTAAGTGAAATATAACATTATTGATAAGCATTAATTTTTAAAGATAAAACAACATTTATTAGTCAAAATCCTTAACTCTTAAATCAACTAAAATGTTTGAATAATTACGAATTCAAATAATGTCAAATAACACTAACTATATTCTACATAACTTCCTTACAGTTCCCTTTGTAATGATTTGTAAGCTTCTTACACCGAGAACACTTCCTTAAAGGTTTTACAACCTTGCTTGTTGCATTTTCCAAGGAACCCTTCATACGAGTACCTTTGTTCTTGACTTTGACAGGATCTTGAACTTCAACTTCAACAGGAGGCTTAACACCCACATATGTATCTAATAACGACTCTTTACATGAAGATTGCATGGTGTCGTCAAGGCCTTCGCTGATATGTTTTTGTTTCACGTAACTCAACACATTAATCAAATCCTTTATCTGATCGGTATCGTTCTCTACTACCGCAACCGTTGAGTAAATCGTGTTCCATAACTTGCTGAGCATTCCTTTCCTCCCTTCGATGACAATGCATTGCTTTAGGACTTCTTGATTAATCATTGAAGTTGCAAGGATCCTAGCATCCTTCCTCCACCGTGCCATTACCATACCTTGGGGGATCTCCTCTATGTTCATGTACTTATATGTTGAGAAAATGTGTTGGCACGGCATGCCAACCCGGTTGGACATGTTACACGAACACTCTGATTTCCCACTGTTGTTCTCGTATGTTACGTAGAAAGATCCAATGTTAATCTCTTGGACTTGATGTATCTTATCCAATTCGTTCAGAGTCTCGCTTGTAACTTGGCATGACCACGATCCCTCGTAAATTTCATCTTGCACCTTCTCAAACGTCCTTAATGTAAGAATGTCTGCTGCATGCTTCTCAACTTGAAGTGGGGGTCTTGAACTTTGGTATCATGGTTTCGGATTCCATGTCAAGTTTTGCTTGATTGTGCCATTGCGTATCCATAGCGTATCCATAGCGTTATCGAATTGAGCCATCAACTGTGTCAGAGTGAAATGAACGCTTGAAAATCTTTCAAAGAAACTGTTTGCTAATTCAGAATTGGAGGTCGTCCTCATTAACCCCCAAGTGGGACGTCATGGAAATAAGCAAGTATCCAATATTCTCTTAATGAGTACATTAGTGTCAGCCAGTCGTTGTCTTGTAACTCCCATTGCACTATCATCTTGTTCCATTCACTCTCAAATTGTTCGATTGTCAACTCGTAACTCCAAACCACATGGTTTAATTTGCGCCTAAATTCCATGTCTGCACATGTTTTGTGGTCAACCTACACACACGAAAAAAAGCCAAGTTAGTTTGTATAATCAACTGAACACGATGGAGTATAACAATCTAATAATTATGAATAATAAGTATTAATAAGCATAGTACTATTAACGATTCATAATAAATACCCATTTTGGACCTTTGATCATAATATGCCACATGCAAAATCGATGACGTGTGTTTAGGAATACGTTAGGGACCGCAATTCTTAGAGATGAATCTTGATCGGTCACAAACACGTTTGGATCTTTGTACATGGCTTCCTTAAAATGCTCAAGTAACCAAGTGTATGAGACAACACCCTCTTTCAAAAGGAGGCCACCCCCAAATATGACAGATTTCCTATGATTGTCCATTCCACTAAATGGCGCAAAAACCATGCTGTACCTTTTATATAAATGTACAATCGTAAGTAAAGTGTACTCTTGAGCTATTTTGAATAACAAATGTCTTAATAAAAATGAATAATATTTATACTTTACATGCTACACGTATTATAAAAAATAATAATATTTACGAATAAAAACGATACTGCACAATTGCTTATTTCAACTTACTTGTTTGAACGATTCATTGAATCAAATGAGACAACTTCACCAAACGCTGCGTAGTTTGCCCTTGCAATTGGGTCACACCAAAATAGTTTGGTAAGACGTTGATTTTCATCAATGTCATATGCAAAGTAAAACCCAGAACATGTCTCTTTCTTGCACATAAACCTGTCTATTATCATCTGTGCATCATCACCACAAATGAATGCCATAAGATCCCTTTTGAAATTCTTGAAGTCCGTAAGAAATGGTCCAAAGTTTTCATATCCACCCATAATTTCTTTAAAAGGCGATGTATCATGCATGTGCCAATATTTGCATTCATGCAGTTAATCATGAACTGTTGTTGTCCATCATCCATCTTTCTGCTTGATTTCAGAAACTGTTTTGATTCATCTTGAAGGAGTGTGTGGTTATGTCACTCCTCAAACTTTGTAATCTCATATCCGGCGTTGCCGATGAACTTGATATAGACTCCTGCATCGCACCCACTTGAAACACGTAGTCGCTTACATTGACTTGACGAGCTATCAACAAATCCTTGTCTACTACACATCAATCGCATATGCTTCATTGTTCCATCTGTATCCTCATGAGAAGGTCCTCTTCTTACATCAAACCCGACTATAGACGCATAGCTCTTATAAAAAGCTTCTTCATCCTCAATTGTTTTGAACCTCTTTCCAATTGTCGGTATCAATATTTCATCGCAAGTTGGTATCCAATACACTGATCCATCTGGCGTTTTTGTCTTGGCAAAACCAACCGGTATATCCTCATCACATTCTAAATTTTGAAAAATGAAATCCATATCTTAGGCTTCTTGCACTACATTAGACTTATAAACCTCCCATTTGGTTGTGCCTGAAAAAACCAATACACTATTAGGCGTCAATGTATTTTATTCGTAATTATAATGATCTTTTTAACTGAACTAAAATGATACAAATTTGTTATTCGTAGTTAACTTGAAAAAACCTCCCCTTGTTTGGTTGTGCCTGAAAAAACAGATGTTGTAGAGAGAACGAATTGAATACATTTGTAAATGGACAATCAATCTGATTTTTCCCTTGTTTCGTTTTTCATTGGATCGAATGGGGAAGATCTGTTAATGGAGTTGAACGAATAATAGAGAGGAGGAAGGAGATATCTGGTAAATCTTCTTTAACAAACGGTTTCCTATGATACAATACTCCATGAATATTTAAAAAAAAAAACAATTAATAGAGAGTGTGTGCACTCTCCTTTAATGAGAGTAAGTATTATTCATTAATTGATTTTTTATTTATCATTTTCTATCATTAATCTAGTCCATTGGATTTTAAAAATTGGATGGTTACGATTTGTTCTCATGATTACACGATAAGGGTTGTTCTCATTTGATCTATATATATATATATATATATATATATATATATATATATATATATATATATATATATATATGTTCCATGCTTGCCAATGGACGGATTGTACTTTCAAGACGATCTTGACGACATGGAGTATGATGGATGGATCACTAGCCAAGATCAAGGACCTTTCCACGACGAGCTTGAGTATTGGAATGAGTTCAATGACTATCATGAGTTCCTTGATCAAGATCATGTGAGTACATTGCCTCATGTAGAACATCCCCAACAACCTCCCGAAGACCGATTAAAGTCAATGTTTGAGCAAGTAATGAGGAAATTAGAGGACTTAGAGACCACCGTCACTTCCATTTCGAGGGCCCAAGTGGAGCTTGAAGCGGAAGTGTTTCAACAAACGGAGGTGTACCATGAGAAGATCCAAAAATTGCCCGACTCAACCATAATAATTAGATACCTTCAAGAAGAGTTGAATGATGCTTAAGAGAAAGTGCGGCTAAGGGATTTGGCCCTGGAGGATGAAAGAAGATTAGCATTCGAGAGAGAAGAACAAACGAGGATGGAGATTGAGGAGATTAGGGAAGCTCTTGTGCAAAGGGAGCCTATCCTTAATCATGACGTACCTCCACCTCCTTCACTTATGGAGGAGTGCAATGAAGAACTCTCAGCCGTTGACATCCTTGCCATAAATCGTGGAACCCCACTTGAAGAGCTCACGAGGGAGGAGGAAATGCACAAAAATCTCGTTCCAGCCTATAAAATTTCGGCCGAGATTTGTATAGCTTCATCCGTGTTTTTCTCTCCAGAATCTCACCTCGACCAAAATCTTGGTCTGATCAACCGAGATGGCTATCCGAGATCATGTGGGGAGAATCCTAAGCTCACTTCAGCTCCTTTTGATCCTTTCTCGCTTGACTAGAGTGCACCCGAAAGCTGAAGGTCCCATCGGAAGGAGCCTCCCAAGGATGAAATAAGACCCCTCCCGGTTAGAGAGGATAGATCCAAGATGGTTGTGAAGCCCTCAAACCGAGATATCTTTCCAAGAGACCAATACTCAGTTGGTCTAGTGGGATGTGGTGCTAGACTCCTTAAGTGGTTAGCCTCGAGATTCGAGTTCGAATCCTCCTGGCGGCATGTATTGAAAAACTAATATTGGGAGGGTATCCCCCAGCAATGGGCTACGACTTATTCCCGTCCTGGATGTAGAGCGGCGAAGCCAATCAAACTGGGAGTTACTTATCAACCTTTCAAAAAAAAAGATATCTTTCCAAGAGTCGGCTTTCCTTGGATCGCATTGAATGAAGGAGGCAAGCAATCATCGGTAGGACCGCAGAGTATTACTTGTCCAAGTATGGGGTGACCCACATGGTTGCAATCCCGCACCATCATCAAGGAAGTGGTCATTATGATACTTCACATGGAGCAAGCAAGGCGACCTTCAAGGATCCAATTGATGACATTCCTTACAAGCTTGGCCATGATGAGTCTTACCACTTGCCGGTGAAGCTAGAGCTTAAAGTTTGTTTGGGAATCAAGTGGTCTATCCTTCTCATTAAAGATACCGGAAAGAGATGGTTGCTTGGACTCCTCAAGCAAACCAAGATTTTTAGTGTGGATTGAGGCATCATGGATTTTGGTCTAGCTAAAGACCTTAAAGAAGCGCTTCTTGGGAGGCAACCCAAGGGTAACTCTTTCCCTTTTTCATTTTTGTTTTTGCTTTTGTTTTTGTGTGTTTTGTGTTTGTGTGCTAGAGTATAGGTAATAAAGAAGCCTTGCAAGGCAAGAAGAAGATGATGATCCTGCATCAACCGTAGGTGGAGCAGACGTGGGACTTGGATAGCTTGAGGCACCTTTGAGGGATGGAAGAGCTCCCATCTCACATACACCTTAGCACGGGTCCCGACGCCAGAATGAACATCAAGAGCTCTCTACCATGTTTCATTGATCATCTTCTACCACTCCACATGAGTGAACCGAAATACCGAAGCACCACATTTTTACATTGTGAGGACCTTTTTTCACTTCTTTATTTAATTTGCATATTGGGGACAATGTGGGTTTTAAGTATGGGATGGGGTTTTAATAATTCTTTGCATGATCCCATTTAGGATAGTTTCATATTATTTTCACACGTTTCTTTTCATGTTTTGCATTGTACTTATATATTTTAAAAATTCCAAAAAATCGAAAAATTTTAAAATTTTTGTCCTTCTAGGATTAATATGAACCTTATGATGATTTTGTGTATGAATTGGCTATGGACGGCCTTTGTGTGTTGAATGAATTTGTACATATGTGGACTTGAATAGTTTTCTTGAATTCCATATATGAATTGTGATGAAGATTGTTGTCTAAATTGGATTGAGAATTGATTATCAAAATCGCATGATAAGTTCTTACACATCATCTAGGAATGATTAAGTCATATAATCATTTCTCTCTTCTTCGCATCTTGATCATATTATTTGAAGCACCTCACTTTATTGAAAAATATTACCTCTTTTGACCCTTCCGGAAATTACGAGCATGCTAGTGTGTTGAGTGTGTGAAAAACAAGGGTGGAGTGATGTTGGAGATGAATGCATGTTGTGGATAAAGTTGTTGAATGTGTTGTGAAAGTGTAGAAAAAAAGGTTTGGGGATGCTGGTTATGATGACGAGTAACTTGGAACCATTCACATAATCGGGTGTTTGTGTCTTGCCAAAGTCGGATTAACCGATAGTCCTAACGAGACTTTGTACGTGCATCCGGTGTGAGGCACCTCGGAAAATTTTCGAGGACTGCTAATCACCAAGGTTTCGGCTTTTGTGCACCAATGTCATTTCCTCAAGTGAATAAATAAAGAGAAAAATAAAAAGAAAGAAAAGAGAAAAAGAAGGAGAAACATTAACACTTATGGCGGATGTTGAACACAATGAAGTTTTTTTCCCTATTCCCGGATTTGCACTACATTACCTAAGGAATTCCCACCTTTGACACGTTTCTTAGCCTCTTCTTTCCCAAGTCCTTAATACCTGTATGCACTTGTGTTATGACTTAGTGATTTAGATTTGATATTCCCATGATCATATAGACATTCTCGATTTGCCTTGCATGTATGTTTTTGAGTTAAGTGTGATTGCCTTTCCGTGCCTTTGTTCTCTTTCATACATGATTGCTCATCCTTTTCCATGAAATATCACTACGAAGGTGTTCAATAATTAGAAGCACATTTGCAAAAAGATTTCTGTTTTTCCGCATTCATAACTCATGCCATCTTCTATGATTAAAAGCTCATTTGCGAGAGCCTAAGTAGGAGACTTCCTCGGAAATACGAGAGTTAAGGGGGGACTACATGGTGAATGTTCATGTGGTAGAATTGCCTGGTGGAGTCAATCATTTTCCGTCATTGTGATGAGACTGAGCAACGCTGAGGAGGAAGAAGTGTGTAAGGATGAGGATCTCTAGAAGATGAAAGATGAAACAAGGAGCTTGGATCGGAAGACTTCAGATACTAACGAGAGGAATACGAGTGGAGGCTAATTAATGTCAAAATAATTGAGAAGTGCTTTTTCAAACATTATGAACAGCGGTTAAGCCTATGAAGGTGGGCCATATGACGCAAAAGAGCTTGGAAGGAATAGTTATCTTACAAAAGCGGAAGGAAGAGATGAGCGTAATAGCAGTTAACGAAGTTGGAAGTAGAGTAAATGAGCTACTAAAGTTTAAGTCACAGTACCCCGATAAGGTATCCTTCAGGAGTATGGGAACATGGAAGTATGGTAGGAGGGTAAGTCATTGATATTGGAGAGGGTCATCAATGAGTAATTGGTGACCAACAAAAATGCACAGGTGCGGGTTGTATACTGATGAATGTAGGTGGGGAGAGTAATCCAGGTGTGGGATCATGAAGAAGGGTAACAAGAACTTGGAACATTCGTGATGGCTGAATGTCAGTAATAAGGAGGTGTACTAACGGAAGCATAAACGTCTTAATCAAGTAGCATTTTATCGATTCCAACAAGTGATGGTAACGTACCTCGTGGGGAAGGACTGTAACAATCTGGTGTGACCTTCTTAGGTCATGGGATTTTCATATGGGGGAAGGACACGGATCAGGATAAAGGGAACTGGAAGGACGAAGAGGAAGATAAGTTTTCTAGTGTTTTGAGCGTAGAGGGGGAATATATAAGGAAGGTATGATATGTTTGTTCTAAGGTTATGTATGCCATGTTTTTGTGAGAGAAAGCTGTAACACCCCGAATCCACGGGACTCGGGATGCCACATTAGGCTAGGATCTCACAGTGGATCCTAACCCTAACCCGACACCAAGTTCACTGGACCTTACAACATGACACTGACAGATATAAAACGAATACATAAAATTGTACATCAAAAGATATAGAAGATCATAGCCGAGTATAAAACATCGTCCTCACACAGGAGGTATACAAAACATCATCCTCACACAGGAGGTATATAAAATATCCCCAAAACGACAACCACCTAATGTACGAGAGTCCTCGCCTGTCACCCTGCCAGATCACTCAACAGCTCGCCTATCTTAAAAGGCATCTAGAACATGGTATGAAACCATTAGCTAACCATACGTATATAAGGTAATGCATAAGCACAAACACACGTCATGGAAGGTAAACACATAATCATGCTATCACACATTTACCCATTTTATCATCTTTATATAATAGTCATTCACTCAAATCGTATATATATAGATAGATGAAACTATATGACACAAGGACCGTATCATCCCCGCCTCTGGGCCTGATGTCCATCTGGAAGTAGTGTCGGTCACACAACCCGTGTACCCTATGGGAGTGAATTGCGCCCTTCCTGTATACCAGATGGCATGAGCACAAAGAATCCCCCAACTCCTTACAGGATGAAGGGAAGGGTTATCACTGCCATACACTGGGGCTATCAATAAAACATAGGTCGGTAATACTCGACATCTCATGCTATCATATCAAGCATATAGTGCACACACCACTCATGCAAACACCCAATATAAGGATGATAGTTAAGTAAGTCCTACGGACTTACCTCAACCTCGTACAACCTTAACCACGATCAACCTCCAATCCTGATAGGGACACTGCCTAATAACAAGGCATAAAGAGATATCAATACTCCTATCAATCAAAAAGGTCACACCTAGACCTAAGGGATCGATAAGGATTATAATCAATCTATAAGCCTCACAACCACCTAAACCTCAATATCTCAACATAACTCACAATTCCTCAACTCTCAAGGTAGTATCTAATCAACATTCCTCAATCTCAATTCTAATCATAATTTAATTAATTAACCTTTAATTAATTAATTAATTAATTAAATTTTGCCAGAATAACGTTTTACCCGTAGACAATTTCTAAACCCACCTGTCATCAGATTTCAACAAACAAACAACCCATAATCACCAGAATAATATAACGACCATAATGGAATTTCTAATTATCCATTTTGACAAACCTAAAGTCAATTTAGGCCAAATCCCAGTACGGAAAACGAATAAATTCATAACTTATCCGTTACTAACCCGATTGACGATCTGAAAGAAGATTCGGAATCACAACGACGCAGGCTACACATGGACAACATCAAATTCACTGGAATCTGAGCAACAGAACTGTCCTGGTGACATATATGCTCGACTAGATCTCTATATACTCGGAAATGCAGAAACTCGGTACCAATATGAAGAGAATGAAGAGAGGAATCCAGAAGCTCAAACGGATTTGAAATAGGTTTAGAAACGGAGAGCAGATCCGAGTTTGAAGGTTGAGAGAAATTAGAGCTTTTACGAGAAAACGTGAAAAGAAAATGAATTAATAAAGGATTTTCTGCTATTTATAGTGAAGACGATAATTATCCTTTAGTGAAGTCGATAGTTATCCTTTAACCGATCCAAAGAAGGGTTGAACCTCTTCTCCAAACTTCTCGAAATTGGAATAAAAAATCCGGAATATTGTAGGGATAATTATTCCACAACTGCCTCGAAAAACGTGTATTCCTAAGCCGTCTTTCTTAGCCGTTAAGAAACGAAATAACGACTCTTTTGGCCGTTTTGCCTCTCCATGTTATTTCATATCTAGGACATATCCGATGTCCTGATCATTTCTCTCAACTGAACTTTTATTAATTAGAGCTCCCAAATGCTCCAAATAACACCGGAGGGTAAAACTAATTACCCGGGGAAAAAGTGAAAATTTTCTCATACGTCCAAAATTACGCCAGGTACATAACGGTGAGTCTCATACTCATCACTTGTGCAATCTCACGAGTTATAGGTCAATTACTATCAATGATTAAGTTAATGAACATTAATTAGAATTCGGAAATCCTAGCTATTACATCACACACCCCTTAAAAAAAACGTTTTGTCCCGAAACTTGAACAATTCCCAAATCCTCTCGGACCCATACGCCGAGGTATAAACACTGTATCTATCGGAGGTATCACATCTCCATTCAAAGGTATCACCCTATAACACTCTATAACCTCAAAACATAGCATGGAGGAATCACCAACTCGAGCAACAAGATCATAAAGCTATCCAAAGGCATAGAGGAAAACCATCTCTAGCGAACCTACAATCTCATCACAAGGCATAGAGGAAATACATCTCTTGCCATAATCATATCACAGGGCCTAGAGGAAGCACATCTCTAGCTAGATCATACTTATCCATAAAGCATGTAGGAAGAACATCTCCAACGAAATTATGTCCATCAAGGTAGCGTAGAGGAAAGAACCATCTCCAGCTAAATCCTAATCACACTCAAATAGCATGGAGGAAAGAACCATCTCCAGCTATAATCATAAATCGCACTAGCATATTAAGATCTAGTAAGATCATATATCATATCATAGCTAGCACAAAAATAAACACATCAAAGCACATAAGCACATAATCACAACACTCACCAAGATAGCACTAAGATCTACTCATCAACTCTAGGCGCATCTATCTCGGCATAAAACTCTAGATAGTTCCTCTGGATACTATCCTCAGTCTCCCATGTAGCCTCCTCAGGTCCTCGTCTCAACCACTGTATCCTCAACATAGGAATGTCCTTCGAACGCAGGCGTCTCATACCTCGCTCTAGGACTGCAATCAGATGCTCAGCAAAGGTGTGGTCCGGCTCAACCACCAAATCATCATAACTCAAAATGTGTCTCGGGTCTAGTATATACTCCCTCAGTTGAGACACATGAAACACAGGATGAACACCCTCTAACCTCGGAGGCAATGCTAATCTGTAGGCTACCCTCCCAACTCTGTCAAGTATCTCAAAAGGACCGACATATCGGGGACTCAGCTTCCCTTTTATGCCAAAATGTCTAACGCCTCGCGTCGGTGATAATCTCAGCCAGACATGAGCTCCCACTCTGAACTCTAGAGGTCAATGCCTCTTGTCTGCATATGACTTCTTGCGACTTTGTGCAGCCAACATCCTCTCTCTGATTAGTGCTACTCAAGCCATATCATCTTGAATCTGCTCTAGCGCTATACCACTAATACGGCTAGGCTCATCCCAGCATAAGGGTGCACGACATCTACGTTCATACAATGCCTCATATGGGGCCATCCCAATAGATGCATGCCAACTGTTGTTGTATGAGAACTCAACCAATGGGAGGTAGTCTGACCATCCCTGTCCCCAATCCAACACACAAGCTCGCAACATGTCCTCAAAGGTCTGGATGGTCCTCTCTGACTGACCATCATTCTAGTGGTGAAACACAGTCGTGAAGTGTAGACTCGTCTCCAAAGCAGTATGAATCTGCTGCCAAAACCTCGAGGTAAAATCGTCCATATTGATAAGAGACGATCGTTCTCGGTACACCATGGAGTCTGACTATCTGTCTAGTATACTCCTCAGCTAATCTGCTCACTGGACACGTCTCTTTAATAGGGATGAAACGTTCCGTCTTCGTCAGTCTATCAAAAACAACCTAGATAGCATCAAAACTCCTACTGGGCCTCAACCCGGTCACAAAGTCCATGGAGACGTCCTCCCACTTCCGCTGTGGCACTAGCAGTGGATGAAGCTGACCTCCAGGTCTGTAATGCTCTATTTTGACCTGCTGACAGGTCGCACACTATTCCACAAATATGGATACATCGGACTTCAACCCTCCCCACCAATATGATCGTCTCACAACATGGTACATCTTACTCGTACCTAAATGCATTGAGTAAGGTGTACAATGAGCCTCCTATAAGATCCTCTGTCTATGCTCTGCATCAGCAGGTACACAGACGCGGTCATGGCGTCTCATCACTCCATCTGCTCCAATAGATAACTGTGGTGCTTCACTATAAGAGCCTAGTTGCTGAGTTGCAGAGAGTGTGAGCTGAGGACCCAGATTAGGCCTAGACTGCCCATACGTGACCCAGTAGCCGCCCCTGCGGTTTGCCTGGGCCGCACCTGCGCCTCACAGGGTCCGCCCCTGCGGCTCTGTGCGGCTGCATCCGTCTTTGTTGACCTTTTGACCCGTGCTTTACCCTTTTCCTCCCTTTATAAGCTTCTTCTCTCTCCCTTCTGATGAGGCTCTTCATTGCAGTTCCACCTCTCTCCCTACGTTCATCTTCTTTTCTCTTCTTCCTTTGGATCTCTTCTTGATCTTCCTTGAGGTTTTGTTGAGTTTTGAGAGTTGTGGATGACTTTGCTTGCTGATTGTTGATGATTGTTATTGTTGAGCTTTGTGTGAGCCAGCCTGGTATTGTGGTGTATCTCCTTCTGATTTGAGTTCAGCTTGAAGGAGTGAAGGAATCGAAGGAAGAAGTGAAGAAAGGGTTTGCCTTGGTGTTTTTGCTGTTCAGCCGCCCCTGCGCCACCTTGCAGCCGCCCCTGCACCGGCCAGAGTCTGCCCCTGCGCCACCTGCAGCCGCCCCTGCGGCCACCTGCAGTCCAGCCTTGTATTGGCTTTGCTTTGCAGGTGTGTGTTTCTTCTAGGCTTGCTTTAGGATGCCTTTGTTCCCTCCCTTCTTAGTGTGAGTGTATAGGTTCATTCTGGATGTGCGAGGATGTGTTTTGATGATGTTTTGATGATGTTTTGATCGGTTTATGCCATGTATGACCTTTGAGTTTTATTAGGTTGTGAGGTTAGGTTGAGGATGATCCTATGGATCCCTTGGGTCTAGGTGTGACCCCTTTGATGAATAGAGGTTGATATCTTTCTATGCCTTGTTATTAGGCAGTGCCCCTCTCTTAGGATTGGAGGTTGATCGTGGTTGAGTAATATACGAGATTAAGGTAAGTCCGTAGGACTTACTTAGCCACCATCCCTATATTGGGTGTTTGCATGAGTGGTGTGTACGTTATATGTTTGCTATGATAGCATGAGTACCGAGCTATGCTTTATTGATTGCCCCGTTGCGTGGATGTGATAAACTTTCCCTTTCATCCCGCCGTGGAGCCTGGGAGGCTCTCTAACGTCAGGCCAGACTGGCTTTACAGGAAGGGCGCAATCCACTCCCATAGGGTACACGGATTGTGTGACCAATTCTCGTACAGCTGGCTATCAAGCTCAGAGGCGAGGATGTATCGATCCTCGTGTCATATACTTTCAGCTATCTAATATATACGATTTGAGTGAATGACTATTATATAAAGATGATAAATGGGTAAATGTGTGATAGCATGCTGATGTGTTTATCTTTCATGATTGTTCTTGTGCTTATGCATTACCTTATATATGTATGGGAGCTAATGGTTTATTACCATGTTCTAGATGCCCTACAGGACAGGTATGCTGCTGAGTGATCTAGCAAGGTGGCAGGCCGAGGACCTCTTTGTACATAGGATGGTTATGTCTTTTGGGGTTGTTATGTTTCCCTCCTGCGTGAGGATGATCTTTTGTTACCTCCTGTGTGAGGATGATGTTGTTTTATATACTCGGCTATGATGTTGTTACCTTTTGGTTGCAAAGTTTATACAGTTTTTATGCATTTGTTTTATATCTGTCAGTGCCATGTTGTAAGGTCCAGTGAACTTGTTGTTAGGTTAGGGTCAGGATCCACTGTGAGATCCTAGCCCAATGTGGCACTCCGAGTCCTGCGGATTCGGGGTGTTATAGAGTTGGTATTAGAGCCTTAGGTTGACAAAAATAGCACTTGCTACCTGCAATGAGGTTTGATAGGTAAAATAAACAAAAACCGAAAGGGGTTTGACGTTTTCAAAAGGATTTTTGGTTTTAAGTGTTGTTTTGGGTTAGAATGTACGAGAAGCCGCCACCTCTTCTATGAATCTCTACAGTATAGATATGTATATATGTATTGTGGATTATGTTTGTATATGTGTTACATATATACATACATACATATATATATATATAGGTAAATGTTCAGGTACGACCCTTATATTGCGGTACGGTCGTACGGCCGACCGTACGGGCGACACGTGTCCCGAAATTTTTTTTTTTTTTTTTTCCCCGGAAACTAATGAAAATTTATTTGAACTACCATGTTATAATTTATGCACTATTCTCCTATAAACTTTGAACTATTCCCATATAATTAATGAACTATTACTTTTTAATATAATCCATGAACTATTCTATTATAATTCATGAACTATCCCATAATAAGTTTTGAACTATTACTTTCACTCCTTTATAAATTTTTGCACTTTAAACTATTCTATTATAATTGATGAACTATTCTATTATAATTCATGAACTATCCCATAATAAGTTTTGAACTATTACTTTCACTCCTTTATAAATTTTTGCACTTTAAACTATTCTATTATAATTGATGAACTATTCTATTATAATTCATGAACTATCCCATAATAAGTTTTTAACTATTACTTTCACTCCTTTATAAATTTTGCACTATGAACTATTCTATTATAATTCATGAACTATCCTTTTAGAAGTTATGAACTATTACTTAATAAGTTTTGAACTATTACTTTCATTCCTTTATAAATTTTACACTATGAACTATTCTATTATAATTCATGAACTATCCTTTTATAAGTTATGAACTATTCCATAATAAGTTTGAACTATTACTTTTACTCGTTTTTTCCGGGACACGTGTCGGCCGTACAAACGGCCACTTCCCTATATATATATATGCACCTGCACATATGGCCTATATAGAGCCTTATAAGTTAGGTGTTCATACCCCGCAGATGGCTCGGACTAGAGCTACTGCTGTTGTAGGCCGGGGTAGAGGTACACCACCTCTTCCTCCGGGCGTGATAGGAGAGGGACAAGTTCCCGCTGCTGATCCACCTGTGGTGGAAGAGGTACATGAGGAGATGGCCGAGAGTGTCATCCTAGAGACGAGGAGTGGTGGATCGAAGAGACATCATTCACATCGAGTCCAGTTTGATGACTCGGATCGTGTCTCCATGAGAGGGCCAAAGTTTAGAGAGTACATCAGATGTGTTGAGGAGACTGCTAGAGCTGGTAGACGGGCCCCAGATCTATTAGGGCATGAGGGATCTTTAGAGATGTCTCAGGGAGCCACACAAGTTCTAGCTATGCCGGCACGTACTGTTGAGACTGTTTGCTTCCCAGAGGAGACTAGAGGGCCTCGACCAGATACCTGGTTGAAGGAATTCCATCAGATGGGTGTACCACCATTCTCAGGGAAGATTGTTTGGAGACAAAGGTCTGGATAGGACATGCAGACTCAGCTTTAGAGTCTATCAGATGTCTTGAGGACAACCGGATAGAGCTAGTACAGTCTCTATTCCGTGACCATACACTTCAGTGGTGGAGGACTGTATGAGGACAACCGGATAGAGCTAGTACAGTCTCTATTCTTATGAGAGGGAGCGAGCCAGTCAAAGGGGGGCTTCTCAGATGGGACGGTTTGAGAAGAGGCAGCGCACTGGGAAAACCAGTGGAGTTGGAGGAGCATTTGGCTCTGGGCGGAGTCAAAGACGTCAGAGTTACCCCTCATCTGAACTGACCGTAGATAAGGGACGACAGTGGTACAACTGTGGTGATCTTGGACATTTGAAGGCAGAGTGTACCAGACCAGGACATCGAGCTGCCTTCTGTAGATAGGGTGGAGTTGCATCTCAGCAGGTTTCTTCCCCTGCCAGTGTGGCAGGTGGTGGTCAGAGGACACCTCAGCAGCAGACACAGGGACAACCGAGAGTCCCGGATCGTCCTTCTACTCAGGGATCTACTCCCGGGCCGAGTAGAGGTAGAGGTCGGAGTGGGAGTGCCACTGATACCTGAGGAGCTCAGGGTAGAGCCTTTGAGCTGAGGAGTGCAAAGGAGCCGCCTACACATGCTGCTACAAGTACCATTCTGCTTCATGGTCTACCTGTTAGAGTTTTTGTTAATACGGGTGCTACACATTCCTTTATTTCTGATACATGTGTTGAGCGTCTGAGTTTAGCTACTATAGAGGGGATACCCTTTACTATAGGGTTACCTGATGGTAGCTGGGTCAGAGGTACCCGTGAGATACATTGTTGTCCCCTTCGTTTAGGGACTCGTGTTTTGCTTGTTTACTTCTTAGTCATGCCATTGATGCACGAGGAAGTCATATTATGTATGGATTGAATGCGTAGATACCATGCGGTTTTAGATGTTGGTAGGAGGACTATTATAATCTCTACCGAGGTAGGTTAGATTGAGGTCTTCCGAGGTTGGGACCTTGGAAAGACAAGTTCTGTCATCAGTGCCGTACGAGCAGCTACATTGATAGCACAAGGATGTGATGCCTTCTGGTGCTATGCCATGAAGGATGAAGAGAGTCCAACATTGGAGGACATACCAGTGGTCTGCTGTTCACTCAAAAGGGTGTGCGTCAAAGTCTTAATATTTATATCTAGAACTCAAAAGCAAAGCGAACCCGCAGTGTACGGATCGGCTGTAGAAAGGTAAGAATTCCAGAGTCGAACTCAGGGATTTGGTGAGAAAATTTCCAATTTCAATTATCTAGCGAAAGTATAAAAGCTTTTGTGATATGATAAAGAGAGAAATGATTCCAAGGATTCAAGTATCCGATTTAGGCTTTCGATTCAAGACACTTCTATAGGTATAGGACAGAATTTATATTGCCAAGATTAAATGTTCAAAGGTAGGATTCGTACGATGAAGTTCCGAAACCTATATGACTAATCTATAGGTTCTCTCTATAAGGGTTGTTGAGGCTGCAATATAGAAAGATCTAAAGACAAGAATTATGTTCAAACTAACTATCTAAAACTCCAGGATATGACTCTCCAAAGTATGAATAGAAAGCACACTTAAAATCTTAATAAAGGATGTTGAGTCTCTTTATTACCCAAATCTTGCAATTTTAATCTATTAAATGTAGAAACAGGTTTGAAGTGTATTCAAACATTCAATTAGAGGGTAAAAAGGTTAATCAAGATTGGGATTTAGGCAAGAATTAGTTTTGGTTAAAGATTGATTCAATTAAAGTTCGTCAGAAGGATAAATCGCCCTGTTCATAAGAAAAATCGGCCGATTTTCCTCAAGAATAGCCCGATTTTCTTGTTTGTCGCAAAACTAAGATCTAAATTCTCAGGGTCCTAATGTTTGAATGAGTTCAGTCTATCATCATCTAAGCCTTAATCATCAACTATTCTCCCCAGAATCACAAGGTTTTTAGCCAACCATTTTCAAAATCGAATCAAATTAATTATTGAAGAAGATATCGCCAAGAAACCAAATCTGAATGAAAAATTCTATAACTCTTAAATCTGTAAAACAATCGTCAAATCTGTTCAATATATCTCTCAACAACTCAATTTCGTGTTCATAAACCACAAACAAGTCAATGGAATAAAGAAATCTCACAATCAAAGATCAAGAATGACTTTCCGGCAAAAGCTCTTCAATCTCTCTCCAAGATTCCTTGATTTCTTCAAAACGTGTAAAGATTATCTGATGCGACCCTTTTCGTCTTCGTTCGTAGGGTTCTCTTCTATAGTTTCTTGCAGATGGGCCGTTTGGCAAAACTCTCATCTAGCCCAAATTAATTGGGCTTTATGTCGTCTTTTCATTTGGCCGACTCGTGAAGAAAATCGACCCAGTCGATTTTGGTGCAAAATCGTTCGATTTCAAGGTATAAAAATCGTCCGATTTATATATACATTGGCACGATTTTCTTCAACAGAAAGTGCTCTTCCTTTGGTTCGTCTTCTATGCTTCTCCTTTGCAATTCCTTAGCCCTTTGTGATCCTTCTAAGACTCCTTTAGCTTCCTTAACATCCTTAGATGCTTCTTGCTCCATTTTTGCTTCCAATTCAACTCTATTTACCTGCAATTCATCAAAATCTCGTGTAGACCTCTATTTCCGACAATTGATTGAATAGAACATAAAAGCTATGCAAAATCCCTCTAAATGCAAAGTAAATAGAGATAATGTGCTGCAATATGCATGAATATGATGATACATAATTCATGTCATCAAAATACCCCATACTTGCCTCTTGCTTGTCCCTAAGCAAGACTCAAATTCAGAATATAAGATGTCATGGATTATGCATGTATGAAACTCAAAAACTTTTCTTTTTGGTAGTGCTCCTTTTCATTGGATCGCTCTCAAAGTGATATTTCAAGGCATAAAAGGGGCAAAGCATGTATCAATGATGACTATAAGATGAACAAACTCCCTTTTCTTTCTTGAAGGCATAAATAAAGAACATGATAAAGGTGTAGAGGCAATCAAATTCAAACAAATCTAAGCCATTAAGTCTTAAACACATGCATAAAAGTCTCAAGGTCTTCAAATCAAAGGAAAGGTTCAAGAAACGTATTAAGGGAAGGAGTTCTTTTCGGCTATTGTGGTGCTAATCCGGGAAAGAGGAACACATAACACCTCCAAGAATTTTCTTCACCGCACATGCTTCGCATGTAGAAAGCTTTGCTTTCATTATACTTTACTTTTTGAGAGTATGGACAGCGGTGCACAAAAACCGAAGCCTAGGAGATCGGCGTTTCTCAATTTCGAGATGCCTCAAACCCTTGATGCACATACCATATCCCGTTAGGACTTGTCGTTCAATCGGACTTTGGCAAGACACAAACACCCGGCTATGTGAATGGTGCCGAGTTACTCATCCTCATGTTCAACGTCCCCAAACTTATGAAATTTTGCACTTTTCAATACATTTTCCTTGGCCCTCCCACATCAAACATGCCTTTTTTTTTTTCAATCACCTATCCTAATTCCCGGATGGTAAGAGGAGGGTTACATATTTCATTGAGGAGCTAGCATGATCAAGATATGAGAAAAGAAAAGAAGTGAATTGCCTTAGTCATCCTTAAATGGTGTAAAAGAACTTGCAATATAGCTTCGACTATTATTTCATTCTCTCATCAAAACAACTAAA
The DNA here is from genome assembly GCA_033239125.1 of Fagopyrum homotropicum. NCBI lineage: Eukaryota > Viridiplantae > Streptophyta > Magnoliopsida > Caryophyllales > Polygonaceae > Fagopyrum > Fagopyrum homotropicum. The sequence goes on along the minus strand of BSWB01000002.1, from coordinate 68,283,914 downwards.
TCATATAACTTATTCGTGTATTCAAGTAACAAAAGCAATTTCATTCATGCTATAATCAAAATCTCAACATAACTAAGCATCTTTTTGCCTATCCATATACACAACTTTCATCATAGAGGTCATTTCCATATAAGAAGCACTTAAAATCCTTGAAAATTCATAGGTTTTGAAAAAGTTCATGCAAATGCGAGTGTCATAATAGAAAGCAAGCCGTGCAAGAGTTATTACAAGCCAAATTGTCAAGAGTAGTGGAAAGTACATAGAGTGCTAGAATGAAACATAAGGTATTGTAAGTACCCCCACCCCATACTTGACATCCACATTGTCCCCAATGTGAAAATCAAGCATAAGAAGGAGAAAAATACTTACAATGTAAAAGAAGTGGAAGCTCAATCCTCTTTCGGTGGTGGAGGTGGTGGATATGGATACATCGGTGCGGAGGGATCGTAGAAGTGGCCGAACTGGTGGTAGTACATGTCCCTCATCTGGCCATCATAGGATGAATGCCTAGCGTCCGTCTCCTCCCTGTAGTTCCTGAACTGTGTGTTCAGGGTGTCATAATCGGTGCGGAGGACACGGTAGTCGGTGCTGAGGCTCTGGAAGCTAGTGACTAGCTCCCTGAAATGGCGTGGAGCTCGGCGTCGTCGTCTAGGGCCTGGAGCATGTGCATAAGAGTGTCGAGGTGTCTGCATGTCATCCTCCGTCTCCTCATCCTGCCTACTGGTCCTGCTCGGTCCTGCTCCATGAGTGTCAGTGTCCATGGCATCCGTAGCATGCCCGCTATGGGTATCGCTCTCAAACTCGAGCATGGTGTCCTGTCCTCCATCCTCATCCTCCTCTGAGTCACCTGCATCATCATCATAATAAGTAGGAGGTGAGAACTCCTCAAGCATCGCCTCAAAGGTCTCCTTCCAGTTCCTCTTATTCCGAATGGTGTATTCGGTTTTCCATATGATCTCGGATGGCTTCTTCTTCGGATCCCTGTGCCATGGCATCGGCACATGAAGAGTTCCTCTCCCTCGAGGAATCAAGACCTGTCGAACCACCAACCTCTGTGAGCCTAAAGGAAGGGCACTCTCAGCTAGAGTGCATCCCGAAAAGTCATAACCTAGAGTCCTAGCCACATGAGTGACCAAGCCTCCTGCACATATGTCACCCTTGGCTTTGTTGGCTATCTTTCCTAGATAGTCAGCAAGCATGGTGGAGATGTCGGGAGTGGTGGTGGATGTCATGCAGTAGAGGATAAAAAGCTCATCAGCCTTGAGCTTCTGCGGAGTCTCAGTCCGGGCAAACAAACTCTCACTGAGTATCCTATGCACTACCTTGAAGGAAAGGTTGTACATGCTTGTCTCCTTGGAGTTTCCGGGTCTCCACTTATCCCCTCCGTACTCTCCTACGGAAATAGCCTCCCAAAAATCACTAGCATTGAGGCCTCTAGCAAATGTGCCTGCATCTGAATAAGAAAAGCCAAACAAGTCGCCAAAAGCATCAATAGACAAAGTGTGGTCTTGGCTCATGAGGCGGAAAGTGACCATCCTTTCCCTAGGATCGTGCTCAAACGTGCTAAGGAATTCTAGGGTGATCTCCCTATAAGCATCTTCCCTGATCGTAGCAAACTGTCTCAACCCTGCTCTATCAAGCATCATATCAACATCCTCTCGAACATATAACGAATCTAAGTCATCAAGTACTATGTAGCGAGGAGGGGTGAATGGGCGATCTATAAAGCGTTCATAGCGTTTCTTATGCTTGGATAGGGGAGGGGGAAGCTTAGGGATGTTGGTAGGTGGTGGTGGAGGTGGGGCAGGGGCTTTTGAAGAAGATCCCTTCTTCTTCCCCGTGTTTCTAGTTATCCTCTTGACAAGATCCATTCTAAGTCCTAAAAATCGACCTGTTCTTCACAAAAATCGGCCGATTTTTCTGGGCTGGGTCGATTTTTATCTCGATTTCAACGATTCTCACAATTCTGTAAAGTTCTGTTCAATCTATCACCACACACAGTTCTCCACAATGAATCCTAAGCAAATTCCTCTATCAATTCCAACAACAAAGCACTTCCTAGGCAACTTCGATTTCAAGTGAGAAAACTTAGGTTTTGGAAAGAAAAACCTGAATTCCTTATGGAGCAGTCGATTGCCGTGCGTGTTGTTGTTAGATCCGTGTTCCTTGTTGAAAATGCTTCAGTTTGGAGCCAAGAATCTCTTGAAATGGTTAAGGAATGAGGATTTGAGGGTGTGGCGATTTTTCGGCGTTCTTGAGAGAGGGAAATCGAGAGTTGGAGATGTGTGAATGAAGAAGATCGAGTGTGAAGTCCTTATATAGGGTCGACGATTTCTGAAGAAAATTGGCCGATTTTTCTGGTCGATTTATTTGTCGGGGCGATTTTTCTTTCTGACTGAAAAAATCGGACGATTTATTTTGGCAGGTCGATCTCCAGGTCGATTTTTGTTTCTGTTGTGAAAAATCGACTTGCTCTGTTACTGAATCGGACGATCTTCTTATGGTAGGTCGATTTTCTTCCTTGTTTTTCTTGAATCTCGAAGATATAACTTAATTGTGCTCCATTCTCCGTGAATCTCTCACATTTGAACCTAGTTTCCTGCGATTAATGACACGACAAACCAAGAGTGCATCGAGGAACATATAAAAACGAAAAACGAAGAAACAAAGCAATTAATCTATTCTAACTAAGTGAGGGAAAGAGAGGGAAAACTATACTATCATTGGGTTGCCTCCCAAGAAGCGCTTTATTTATCGTCTTTAGCTGGACGGTGTATGATGTTGTGTTCAATGGAGGAGGATAGGAGATATCTCCTCGACCGGAGCTTCCGGTGTGTATTTCTTCAACCGTTGGCTATTAACCTTAAAACTTCCGCTTTGTTCACCCCATACTTCAACTGCACCATGGGGGAAAATTCTTTTAATCACAAAAGGTCCTGTCCAACGGGATTTGAGCTTACCTGGAAATAGACGCAGCCTTGAGTTGAATAGGAGGACTTGGTCCCCTTCCTTCAAGTCTTTCGGGATGATGTGCTTGTCATGCCAGCGCTTTGTCCGTTCCTTGTAAATCTTTGCGTTCTCATACGCATTCAGTCGGAGCTCATCTAGCTCATTGATGTCTAAGAGCCGCTTCTCTCCGGCTTCTTTCATGTCGAAGTTGAGCCACTTGATAGCCCAATAAGCTTTGTGTTCTAGCTCTACAGGAAGATGACATGATTTACCATAAATGAGATTATAGGGAGTCGTACCTATTGGTGTCTTGAAAGCTGTCCTGTATGCCCATAGTGCATCGTCAAGCTTCATTGACCAATCTTTCCTCGTTTTAGAGACGGTCTTCTCTAAAATCCCTTTAATCTCTCTATTGGATATCTCGACTTGTCCGCTGGTTTGCGGATGGTAAGGTGTAGCTATTTTATGGGTCACCCCATACTTAGCTAATAGAGTCTCGAATCGACGGGCTGTGAAATGCGTTCCTCCGTCACTAATGATGGTTCGGGGAGTTCCGAACCTTGGTAGGGGAAGCGATTGCATCATTAGTAGGGGAAGCGATTGCCTCCACCCATCTTGAGACATAGTCTACGGCAAGAAGTATATACTGGTTGCCGCATGAAGATGGGAAAGGTCCCATGAAGTCGATGCCCCATACATCAAAGATCTCTACTTCTTGTATGTTGTTGAGAGGCATCTCATTCCTCCTGGATATATTACCTGTCCTTTGACAAGCATCACAAGAAACAACAAACTTTTGCACATCCCTGAAAAGTGTAGGCCAATAAAAGCCGGAGCGAAGTACCTTAGCACAAGTCTTGTGGGAACTAGCATGTCCGCCACATGGTAGAGAATGGCAGTGTCGGATGACACTATCTATCTCATCTTCGGGAATACATCTCCTGTAGATGCCATCTGGACCTCTTTTGAATAGAAGAGGTTCGTTCCAATAAAAATGCCGGACGTCTCTCAAGAACTTCTTCTTTTGAGCATATGAAAGTCCGGGTGGAATCTCCTGACAAACAAGGTAATTTACAATCTTCTTCTTTTTTTTTTTTTTTTTTTTTTTTTTTTTTTTTTTAAAAAAAAAAAAAAACTTGTTCGCTCAAAAGGGTGTGCGTCAAAGTCTTAATATTTATATCTAGAACTCAAAAGCAAAGCGAACCCGCAGTGTACGGATCGGCTGTAGAAAGGTAAGAATTCCAGAGTCGAACTCAGGGATTTGGTGAGAAAATTTCCAATTTCAATTATCTAGCGAAAGTATAAAAGCTTTTGTGATATGATAAAGAGAGAAATGATTCCAAGGATTCAAGTATCCGATTTAGGCTTTCGATTCAAGACACTTCTATAGGTATAGGACATAATTTATATTGCCAAGATTAAATGTTCAAAGGTAGGATTCGTACGATGAAGTTCCGAAACCTATATGACTAATCTATAGGTTCTCTCTATAAGGGTTGTTGGGGCTGCAATATAGAAAGATCTAAAGACAAGAATTATGTTCAAACTAACTATCTAAAACTCCAGGATATGACTCTCCAAAGTATGAATAGAAAGCACACTTAAAATCTTAATAAAGGATGTTGAGTCTCTTTATTACCCAAATCTTGCAATTTTAATCTATTAAATGTAGAAACAGGTTTGAAGTGTATTCAAACATTCAATTAGAGGGTAAAAAGGTTAATCAAGATTGGGATTTAGGCAAGGATTAGTTTTGGTTAAAGATTGATTCAATTAAAGTTCGTCAGAAGGATAAATCGCCCTGTTCATAAGAAAAATCGGCCGATTTTCCTCAAGAACAGCCCGATTTTCCTGTTTGTCGCAAAACTAAGATCTAAATTCTCAGGGTCCTAACGTTTGAATGAGTTCAGTCTATCATCATCTAAGCCTTAATCATCAACTATTCTCCCCAGAATCACAAGGTTTTTAGCCAACCATTTTCAAAATCGAATCAAATTAATTATTGAAGAAGATATCGCCAAGAAACCAAATCTTGAATGAAAAATTCTATAACTCTTAAATCTGTAAAACAATCGTCAAATCTGTTCAATATATCTCTCAACAACTCAATTTCGTGTTCATAAACCACAAACAAGTCAATGGAATAAAGAAATCTCACAATCAAAGATCAAGAATGACTTTCCGGCAAAAGCTCTTCAATCTCTCTCCAAGATTCCTTGATTTCTTCAAAACGTGTAAAGATTATCTGATGCGACCCTTTTCGTCTTCGTTCGTAGGGTTCTCTTCTATAGTTTCTTGCAGATGGGCCGTTTGGCAAAACTCTCATCTAGCCCAAATTAATTGGGCTTTATGTCGTCTTTTCATTTGGCCGACTCGTGAAGAAAATCGACCCAGTCGATTTTGGTGCAAAATCGTTCGATTTCAAGGTATAAAAATCGTCCGATTTATATATACATTGGCACGATTTTCTTCAACAGAAAGTGCTCTTCCTTTGGTTCGTCTTCTATGCTTCTCCTTTGCAATTCCTTAGCCCTTTGTGATCCTTCTAAGACTCCTTTAGCTTCCTTAACATCCTTAGATGCTTCTTGCTCCATTTTTGCTTCCAATTCAACTCTATTTACCTGCAATTCATCAAAATCTCGTGTAGACCTCTATTTCCGACAATTGATTGAATAGAACATAAAAGCTATGCAAAATCCCTCTAAATGCAAAGTAAATAGAGATAATGTGCTGCAATATGCATGAATATGATGATACATAATTCATGTCATCATCTGCGAGTTTGCAGACGTGTTTGCTGAGCCATCGATTTTTCCACCTCAAAGGAGTGTGAATTTCAGTATCGAGTTGGAGCCTGGTACGAGACCCATCTCAAAGGCCCCATATCGTATGGTGCTTGTCGAGATGTATGAGCTGAAGAAGCAACTCGAGGAGTTGGCTGAGAAGGGCTTTATACACCCTAGCGTTTCACCATGGGGTGCACCTGTCCTCTTCGTGCGGAAGAAGGACGGATCGTTGAGATTGTGTATTGATTACAAAGAGCTGAACAAGGTGACCATCAAGAACAAGTATCCACCACCTCGTATTGATGATCTTCTTGATCAGCTTCAGAGAGCGACTGTATTCTCCCGGATTGATTTATGCTCAAGAAACCACCAGTTGAGGGTGATGGAGCAGGATGTGCACCAGACGGCATTTCATACCCGTTATAGACACTACGAGTTTGTGGTGATACCGTTCGGGCTGACGAATGCCCCAACAGTCTTCATGGAGTTGATGAACAATATCTTCATCGACTTCCTTGACTAGTTTGTAGTAGTCTTCATCGATGACATTCTGGTATACCCTCGTAGCAGAGAGGAGCATGCTGGTCATCTGAGGATAGTTTTGCAGATTTTGAGGGATATAGAGTTGTATGCCAAGCTCTCTAAGTGCGAGTTCTGAATGTCTGAGGTTGCTTTTCTTGGACACATCGTCTCCGCTGATGGTATTATGGTTGATCCGGTGAAGATCGATTTTGTTGCTGTATGGACGACACCGATGAACGTCAAGGAATTGCGCAGCTTTCTTGGCCTAGCCGGATATTACAAACGGTTTGTGGAGGGTTTTTCTGTGATTGCCTGTTCACTTACGAGTCTTCTGAGGAAGACTACCAGATTTGTATGGACTAAACAGTGTGCCTAGAGTTTTGAGGAGTTGAATAGGCGTTTGACTTCTGCTCATGTTTTGGCACAACCAGAGGGTTCCGATGATTTCGTGGTGTATAGTGATGCATCCAAGCTAGGCTTGAGATGTGTATTGATGCAGAGAGGTAGAGTGATTGCTTATGCGTCTAGACAGTTGAAGACGTATGAGGAGAACTACCCGACTCAAGATCTGGATTTGGCAGCGGTAGTCCATGTTTTGAAAATCTAGAGTCATTACATGTATGATGCCACATGCCACATCTTCACAGACCATAAGAGTCTGAAGTATATTTTTATGCAGCGGGAGTTGAATAACCGCCAGTGTCGATGGCTTGAGTTTAGCAAGGACTTTGACCTTGAGATTCTGTATCATCCAAGAAAGGCGAATGTTGTAGCTAACGCCTTGAGCAGGAAGATGCCTCGAGAGGAGGCGATTGCGGGACTGACAATTCAACCTCAGCTTCAGAGGGATCTAGCTTGGCTAGAGATGGACATCTAGCTTCCTAATGAGGATGCCCAGTTGTATGCTTTAGAGGTTCTACCTGGTCTGTTGGATGAGATCCAGCAGAAACAGGGACCTACCCGACCTTGATGAGGATCAAAGAGAGGATGTCTCGTGGAGAGGCACCACAGTTCTCCATTGGAGCAGATGGGATGATGAGGCGTCATGACCGTATCTGTGTACTTGCTGATGCAGAGTTGAGACAGAGGATCTTACAGGAGGCTCACCGTACACCTTACTTAGTACATCCAGGTATGAGCATTGCAGACCTGGAGGTGAGCTCCATCCACTGCCAATACCGCAGTGGAAGTGGGAGGACGTCTCCATGGATTTTGTGACCGGATTGAGGCCCAGTAGGAGTTTTGATGCTATTTGGGTTGTCGTTGACAGACTGACGAAGACGGCACGTTTCATTCCTATCAGAGAGACGTGGCAGCGAGCAGATTGGCTGAGGAGTACACTAGACAGATAGTGAGACTCCATGGTGTACCGAGGACGATCGTCTCTGATCGTGATGGGCGATTTACCTCGAGATTTTGGTAGCATATCTAGACTGCTTTGGGGATGAGTCTACACTTCACGACTACGTTTCACCCCCAGTCAAATGGTCAGTCTGAGAGGACCATCCAGACCCTAGAGGATATGCTGCGAGCTTGTGTGTTGGATTGGGGATAGGGATGGTTTGATTACCTCCCACTAGTTGAGTTCTCATACAACAACAGCTGGCATGCATCTATTGGGATGGCTCCTTACGAGACACTGTATGGACGTAGGTGCCGTACACCTTTATGTTGGGATGAGCTTAGCAGCACCAGTGGGATAGCGCCAGAGTAGATTCAAGATGATATGGCTCGAGTAGCGCTGATTAGAGAGAGGATGCTGGCTGCATAGAGTCGCCAGAAGTCGTATGCAGACAGGAGGCGTCGACCTCTAGAGTTCAAGGTAGGAGCTCATGTCTGGTTGAGAGTATTTCCGACGCGTGGCGTCAGACGTTTTGGCATAAAGGGGAAGCTGAGTCCCCGATATATCGGTCCGTTCGAGATACTGGATAGAGTTGGGAGAGCAGCCTACAGATTAACTTTGCCTCCGAGGTTAGAGGGTGTTCACCTTGTGTTTCACGTGTCTCAACTGAGGGAGTATATACCAGACCCGAGGCACATTGTGAGTTATGATGATATGGTGGTTGAGCCGGACCATACCTTTGCTGAGCATCTGATAGCATGTATTATAGTCTATATTTTGGTACTTGTTTAGACGTTTTATCTTCAATAATCTGCATGTACGGATGTATATTATGTGATTATATTGTTGTTTCATCTACCTTTATAGGAATCAAGGTCTACACCAAGTTTCATTGTAATCGTAGGTAAAATGGCACATTTTGGACAGAAATGGAGTTAAAGAGCTAAGGAGTCATAGGAGCTACATTCTAGAGCTCAGAGAAGAACTCAAGAAGCAAGGAATTAATGAAGAAGATTTACTTTGGACCAGATTTGAGAGATTTCACATTCAGTTAAGATTCACCTCGGTCAGCTACAGTGTCACCTCGACCGAAGTGATCTTGAGGAGCGTCCTGACCGAGGCGAACACCCTGGCGCCGGCGAGATCATATTTTTTGGCTGAGATATTTTAATTATGGAAAGAAGATATCTTATATTTTTGGGCTGGATTCCTGGAAGGAAGATCTTATTTTTGGGAAATCTATTTTAGAGAATTAGATATAATTTATAGAAAATTATCTTTTTAAGATATTATTATCTTTGGAAGATAATTCTCCTATATAAAGGGTTGGATTTTCCACAATTCAGCCATCTTTGGATCGTCGAAGGAGCTGCGAATTAGGAGATTTTTTTGGAAATTTGAAGGAAGATTGGAGATCAAGGAAGGAAGTTTGATAATTTGGAGATAGCTTTAGAGGGAGTTTGTAAGATTTTCTTAGATTCCCTTTGGTTTATTGTCCTGTTCGATTTGTGATTTTGAGGAACGATGATTTGTGATTGTTTGATTCAGTTATTGAAGCCTTGTTCTTAAGTTTTTTTTGTTCAAATATTAATTCTTTTCCCATATATTTGATTATTGTTTTCATGATGATGAGTCGCTAAATTCCTTGTGCGATTCTAGGGTGATTGGCTGAAAGTTGTGAGAAAGACGATGATAGAATGATCTTAATCCCAATAGGACATGTTCGCCACTTAGCGTGCGTGCAAATAAGTCTTAAATTTATAAAAATAGAATGAAGCAAGCGAACCCGCAGTGTACGGATCGACGTAGTTAAGCAAGAATTCCAAAGTATCGAACACAGGGATTTGGGGGGGAACAAACTCAGTTCGCAAATTGTCAAGCAAGTAAATGTAATAAGCTTTGCAAATATATTGGGAAAAACAGCAACCCTAAAGATCCAGGTGTCTAATTGTGGCAATCGATTCAAGATATACTAAAGAACTAAGGACAGAGTTAAGAGTTGCAAAGGTATGCTAAGGTAAAGCAATGTACGTTGAAGTTCCAAGGCTTTATATAACTTATCTAAAGACACTCTCTATAAAGGTTGTTGAGGCTTCAGTATAGAAAGGATCTAAAGACAAGAATTAATATGAAATACTCAAACTTGTAACCCAAGGATCAAGACTAACTAGAACGATTAAGGTTGTGACACTCGAAATCGAAGTAGAGGTTGTTGAGGCTTCACTACTACCTAGAAAAGGGCAAGCCAATACTAGAATAAAGCTAATCCTTAACCTTGGATCAAAGTAAAAGCAAAGTTCGTAAACTGGTACAAATCACGGGTAGTTCTTGAATTTCACGGCCGTGGAACCTCAAGAACATATTGTGGTTTTGGTTCGTCGGCGAAGCTCTCTAACTCTCAGGGTCCAATCTGTTTACGATCGATCTATCATCATCTAAGCCACAACTATCAACCCTTCACCTTAGAATTGCTAAAGGGTTTTAGCCAATAACAGTCATTATAATATCAAAATCAAGATTTAGAAGAATGAAAGATGAAAACCTTCGAAAACCTTCAATAAACTTCAAATCAATCTCAAATCCACAACAAGGGTGATAATGTATATCAGATTTGGAACAAACACAAATCAATAACTATCCTTGATAAGAACGAAGAACGGGATGTCAATCCGTCTTCTAATCAAACCTAAGGACAAAAGGCACAACTTCCGCCACACACAACTTCCAAATCTTCAAGCCTTCGTAAATCTCCGTTGCAAAAATGCAATTCTCGGCACATCCAATGAAACCCTAGGCACGTGTAAGTGAGCGTACGCGAAGGTGCCGAATTCTCCCTCCTTCAACCCTTTTATAAGGAGGATAAAATAACCGTCTGGCCCATATGCGTAAACAATGTGTCAATATTTTATTCGTCAAAAGATTGCCTAAATCACAGTTTCGTGGAGTTCCACGGCCGTGGTTTAGAGCGTGGAAGTGGATTACGGTTCTTCACAACTTCCACGACCGTACTTTATACCGTGTAACTCTATAGAATGCTCCACGTTCATGTTGCCAAGATCCACGACCGTGGTTTTGGGCGTGGACTTCTCTACGGCCGTATTTTAGAGCGTGGAAGTGTAAATTGCTTGTAGTTTCCTTTGTGTCGTGCCATTCCTCCTCCTAGCATCTCCCTTGGCTTCTTTGATGTGTCCTCAATCCTTGGATGTGCTCAATTCATCTCCTTCCTCTCTCAATTGGTTCGGTTTTTAGCTTTTATTCACCTATAATCAACACAAAGCTTATGTAGACCTCTATATCGACAATGTAGATAAACTAGCTAACAATTGCTTCAATGCCTTATCAATAAACACTTATAATGAGTGAAAAACTACTAGAAAGAGTGCCTAGAATATCGAAATATTTCATGCTAACAAAATACCCCATACTTGCCACTTGCTTGCCACCAAGCAAGGTCTTTCAAAAGCTTTAGAACTCAAGTTAGGATGAAATATGCATGCAATCTCAAAAACAAAACATCTTTTAGGTAAATGTGCTTCTAGTCAATAGATCATTCTCAAACCTTGCTTCATTCATTCACGAGACTCTCATATACATAAGCAAAGAATAAAGAGGAAGGAAACAACGTGAATTGATCAAACTTCAATGTAAGCATCATAACCTTCAAACATTATCAAAATCAAACATAAGAAACTTCAATTTAGATCACCAAGACATATAACATTCTCTTGATCTTAAGGGCTTTCAAATAAGGTCTAGAATGCGGAAAGGACGGGAAAACTATAAGGAATGTGGTGCATGAATCCGGGAAAATGGACAACTAACTCTTTTCTTTTTCTCTTGCAGTTTAGCAACACTTTCAACTTGGAGCTTTGCTCTCTTCTCTTCACATTATTTTTCGACTTTACTTTTGGAGTTGTGGACAGAGGTGCACAAAAACCGAAGCCTAGGAGATTGGCGGTTCTCAATTTTGCGAGATGCCTCAAACCCTTGATGCACATACCATAATCCGTTAGGAATATCGCTCAATCCAACTTTGGCAAGACACAAACACCCGGCTATGTGAATGGTGCCGAGTTACTCATCGTCATGATTGACTTCCCCAAACCTACAAGTTCTTTCTATTCTTTGAATGCAAAATTTTGCTTTCCTGGCCCTCCCACATCAAACATGCCAAATATCAACTCCTCCAAATTCCCGGATAGGTAAGGGAGGCCATTATTTCATTGAGGGGCTAAATGATCAAAGAAAGAAGAAAGAAAATCGAATTGCCTTAATCATTTCAACAAGAAGTATAAGAACTTATCATGTGATTTCAACCTTGATTTCTCAATATGATTTAGATAAAACTTTTCACATTATGAAACTTGCAAGAGAGGAATAATCAACACATTCAATTTCTTTTCAATTCATTATTTGTTTAGACATACAATTGTCATCAAAAACTCAATTCACAAGTAGTGATTATCATAGAAATCATCTCCATTCTTAGAAGCACAAAATTTTCAAATTTTTTTGATTTTTATGGGTTTTTCAAAAGCTTTTTTTTTCATGCAATGCGATAATGAAACGTGTAACAATGGAATGAAACATGCAAAGTGTTCTCAATCAAAGCAAGCAAAAGTGAGTAGAGTTATTACAAGCGATAGTCTCGCCCCACCCCATACTTGAGACAAACATTGTCCCTAATGTTCCGAAAGAAATAAAGAAAAGAAAGAAAGAAAATGAACTCACAAGACGGCGGTGGAGCGGCTAATGCTACGATCATCCATGGTCATCACTGAGGAGCTGGTGGTGGTGGAAACGGGAAGAAGCCGGGGTCGTAGTTCCGCCCAAACTGCTGGCGGTAGATGTCTCTCATCATCCTATCATGTGCATCGGCTCGTGCATCCCTAGTGTCCTGCCGGATCTCCAAAGCACCGACTCTCCTGAAAAGGTCAGTGGCCCACTCCGGTAGCTGCTCGTACCACTCCGGTGCCTGACTACACCAAGCTGGTGCATCTGATGGTGTTGGTGCAGGTGGTGGCTGTGCATGCCAAGTCGGTGGAGCTCCCATCCACTCCGGCTGCGTGCTATACCAATCGGGAAGGCTCGCCATCCATGTCGGCCTCTCACTCACGCTGGCACGGCGAGAGGAAGAACCGGAAGCTCTAGCAGGGCGGGGGGATTGCCTAGGGAGGTCGGGAAATGTGTCCGGCTGATCCGGAAAACTGCCAAAGTCGTGCTCCTCACCTCCTCCCTCAAAACCGTCATCCCCTCTCATCTCCTCCTCATCTGCAGCTGGCATCTCTGGGGGAACATACGGAGGTGCTACCAATCTATTCGCATGCATAGCAGCGAATGTCTCCTTCCAGTTATGGTGTCCAGCCATAATGGAATACTCGGGAAGCCATGTAACACCTCTACCTCCTCTACCCTCCCAAGGCATGATAGCGGTAGGTGGACCTCTATGCCTAGGAAAGATAATACCTCTAGTCATGAGGCTCTGAAGTCCTAGAGGTCTAGCCACTATCCTAGTGCACGCGGAGAAGTCAATACCCAGCTGTCTAGTAAGGTGGGTGACCATCCCACCATATCCAATATTGCCGGCCCTCTTGTTCTTTAGCTTACTCATGATAGAAGCTAAGAGGGTGGCACAGTCAACCGGCCTACCATGCAACATACAGTACAGCAGAAATAACTCATCAGTCTTGATCTTCTGAGGAGTCTCAGTCCTAGGATAGAGACACTCAGAAAGTACTCGGTGGGCTATCTTCAAGGCTAAGTGATAAATCAACTTAGCCTTGGTATCAGCAGGTTGCTAGCGGTCCTCGCTAGCATATACCATGGCAATGTCCTCTTGTTACGTCTAGGAATAGATGCACGCAAAAGTCTAAAATTTATACTCGTTATATTTTTCCTAACTCCTAGCTAACCCGCAGTGTACGGGACGTTTTGTAGTAGGGATAGTATTTTGAGGTCGAACACAAAGACTGAGGTGAAATCGAATTAAATAGTGACTAAGGATAATGTTGATCTAGACTAAGAAAAGATGAAAGAAACAAATAAATGAAAATCTCAATGTTTTTGGGTTGGTTTTGTGGTAATCAATCAAGGATCACAATAATATAATAAGGCAAGACAAACTAAGGAATCAAGCTAAAACACAAATAAACAAGGCAAGCACGAAATATGTGATCAAGAGAGAAAAGCGGATTCTAGGGGTTGGAAATTCCGGTTATGGCATAGGACTCAAGCTATCTAATCATTCCTTGGATGAACTATAATATGTTGGGAGTGAGCGTTTCTAGATTGGGATTAATCACCGGGTAGGTCTCATGGTCCACTAGTCCGTTCCTAAGGTCTCATCACCAGGTAAGTCTCAAAGAGCTTAAGGATAGGAATTCTACAAACCGGATGGTTATCTAGGGATCTAACCTTTCCTTACCGGGTAAGTCTCGGGAAGGCAAGTCCTAAACATCAATCCTGGCACACTTAGTCCAATAGCGGCTTACGAGGCTCACTACTACCTAGAGTTCGTCATCTTCGGTATCTAAGAGCAAGAATCAGCGGGTAGGTCTCTTCTAACTCTTAGTTGCTAACACTAGGTTACCCTAGAATAGATTTAGCTCAACAAACACTAGGATTTCAACAATCTAACAACCTAACACTTAGATTTATCAATACAAGAAAGTTGATCAAAATTACGGGGTGTTCATCCCTTTCCATAGCCGTGGAAAGGCAAGATCAAACCGTGGTTTCCGACAGTGACTAGGTTCAATCAAGCGAGTCATCCAAGTATACATTTAAGTCTATTCTATTATAGTCCAAGCCATAACCATCTTTTCCTTACCCTACAATCACATCTATTTAGCCAACAACATGCATCATCAAAATCAAAGTCATCAAGCATAAAATCATAGCTTCCATTAGCAAGAAAATGAAGAGAAAGAGATGAACAAGTAGAACAAAGAAAACCAAGCTGAATATGAGTTTAAGAAAGACTTACAACCCTTCAAAAGAAGGTTCAATCGATTCTTACAACCCTAGAAAATGTTTCCGACAATCTTCACTCTAAAATCTCTGAACGACTAATAATGGTGTGTTCTTCTCTTCTTCTCCAATGGAACCTTTCTTCTCCTCCAAGAGTAGCTCCAATCCAATCTTCCAATGAGAGAATCTTTGTTGTTTAGAGTGTGGGAGAGAATGGGAGTGAGGGGTCTCTCCCTAACAGCCTTGCAGGACCACCTTTTATCCTCCAAATTTGCAAGAGTCGGCCATGAAGATCGTGGGACAGCTGTCACAGCTGTCTGGGGAAAACCACGGCCAAAACCACGCCCGTGGAAGTCCCAGTGGCTGTGGTTTTGGTGCCTCAGGTTGTTTTGGATCATCAAGCCTCAATTTGGTGCATGTCATGCACCAACAAGGTCCCATGTGTCCTCCTTAGCCCCTAGCTTGCATCCCAATGAGTCCGAAGGTGTGTCATCTCGAGGAACGATCCTCAAATGTATCGATTAAGCTCCTAAAACTCCTATTTACCTACAAAGTATGCAAAAGTCCGTGTAGACGTCTATCTCGACAAAATACCTACAAACCATGCATGAATGAACGGAAAAACTATCTAAATGAGTGCCTAAACCTAAGTCATAAATCGTGGATCACTAAGGTATGTTGGGAGTAAGTGTTTCTAGATTGGGATCAATCACCGGGTAGGTCTCATGGTCCACTAGTCCGTTCCTAAGGTCTTATCACCGGGTAAGTCTCAAAGAGCCTAAGGATAGGAATTCTACACAAACCGGATTGTCACCTAGGGATCTAACCAATCCTCACCGGGTAAGTCTCGGAAGGGCAAGTCCTAAACAACCACCCTAGCACACTTAGTCCAATAGCGGCTTATGAGGCTCACTACTACCTATAGTTTGTCATCTTCGATATCTAAGAGCAAGAATCACCGGGTAGGTCTCTTCTAACACTTAATTACTAACACTAGGTTACCCTAGGATAGATTTAGCTCAACAAACACTAGGATTTCAACATTTTAACACTATAGAACTTAGACTCATCAAATCAAACGGATCAGGCAGAACCACGGGCTGTTCATCCCCTTCCACGGCCGTGGACTGGCAAGAACAAACCGTGGAATCTAACAGTGGCTCTGTTCAAATAAACGAATCATCCAAAGGCAAATCTAAGTCCATCCTATCATAGTCCAGCCATAACCTTCCTTTCCTTACCCTAGAATCGCATCTATCTAGCCAACAACATTCATCATCACAATCGAAATCATCAAACCTAAAATCATGTCATCCATTTGTAAGATAATGAAGAGAAAGAGATAAACAAGTGAATCAAAGAAAACAAATCTGAATTCGAGATTTAGAAAGACTCACAATCCTTCAAAAGAAGGTTTAATCGGTTCTTACAATCCTAGAAAACGATTCCGATAAACTTCACTCTAAAAATCTATCAAAGACTATGATGGTGTGTTCTTCTCTTCTTCTCCAATGGAAGCTTTCTTTCTCCTCCAATAGTCTCCAATCCAATGCTCCAATGAGAGAATCTTTCTTGTTGAGAGTGTGTGAGAGAATGGAGTGATGGGAGATGTCCCCTAACAGCCTTGCAAGACCAACTTTTATACTAAACTTTGCAAGAGTCGGCCATGAGAATCGTGGCACAGCTGTCACAACCGTTTGGCAAAAACCACGGTCCAATTCCACGGCCGTGGAAGTCCCAGTGACCGTGGTTTTGGTGCCTCAGCTTGTTTTGGATCATTGATTCACGACTTGGTGCATGGCTTGCACCAACAAGGTCCCATGAGTCCTCTTTAGCCCCTAGCTTGCATTCCAATGAGTCCGAAAGCGTGTCATCTTGAGGAACGATCCTCAAATGTATCGATTAAGCTCCTAAATCTCCCAAAATACCTACAAAGCAATGCAAAAATTCGTGTGGACGTCTATCTTGACAAAATACGTGAATTGAGTACAAACGTCGTGAACTAGTGCTAAACCATGCATGAATGAGCGAAAAATCTATCTAAATGAGTGTCTAAACCTAAGCCATAAATCGTGTTATCAAAAATACCCCATACTTAAGGTTTGCTCATCCCCGAGCAAGTCCTGACTATAGACTAAGAGATGACATGATTTATGCATGTAGAAAAACAACAAAATCTTTTTGGAGTTGTGCTTCTAATATTGGATCACCTTCATAGTCATGTTTCATGGCAATGGACAAGCAATCATGTGTCAAATAATGAAGGCACGGAAAGACAATTATACTTAACTCGAAAGCATGCATGAAATGTAAAAAGGAAGAAGTCAAGATGATCATGAGCATATTCAATCTAGATCACTAAGTCTTACAAACATGCAAATAGGTCACAAGGACTTGTGAAATAAAAGGCCAAGAAGGGTTGTGATTAGGTGGGAATTTTTCTAGGCTATGTGATGCTAATCCGGGAATGGAACTAACTTTACAACTTCACATTTTTATCAACTTCCCACAAGTGTATATTTTCTCCATCTTTTCTTTCTTTTCTTTTTCTTTCACTTATTTTTGAGACAATGACATTGGTGTACAAAAGCCGAAACCTTGGTGATTAGCCGTCCTCGGGCTTTTTTATTTTTCGAGGTGCATCCACACCGGGCACACATACCAAAGCTCGTTAGGACTATTGGTTTATTTGACTTTGGCAAGGCACAAACACCCGATTATGTGAATGGTGCCGAGTTACTCGTCATTTAAACCAATGTCCCCAAACCTATATTTTTTTCTACACTTTTCACAACAAATTCAGCACTTCATTCATAATATTCATCCATCAACAACTTCACCTCACACTTGCTTCTCACACACTCAACACACTAACATGCTCCTATTCCCGGATGGGTCAAAAGAGGTCAAATTTATATAAATTGAGGTGCTCAAACAACATGATCAAGATGAGAAGTAGAGAAAGATGAATTGCCTTAATCACTCCTAGATGATGTGCAAGAACTAGCATGTAATTTCGACTTTCAATACTCAATCCAATCAAGACAAACATCATGATCACAATCCATTCATGGGATTAAAGATAAGTACTTCAAGTCCACATATGCATTCATCAATTCAATACACAAGGCCATCCATAGCCAATTCACACAACAATTTTATCATAAGGGTCATTCCCAAACTTAGAAGCACTAAATTTTTTTTAAATTTTCTGATTTTTTTGGAATTTTCGAAATATTTATGTACAATGCAAAACATGTGACAATATTAAACTATCCTAGATGCTAATCATGTAAGAGATCATGCAAACCCCACCCCATACTTAGAAACACATTGTCCCTAATGTGGTATTCAAGTAAAGAAGAGTGAAAGAGGGTTCTCACAATGTAAAAATGGTTTGCTTCGGTATTTGGGATTACTCTAGTGGATTGATGGTGGATGATCCTATCAACAATGGTAGAGAGCTCTAAATGTTCATCATGGCGTCGGGACCCGCGCTAGGCACCACTAGCCGTCCAAGTTCCGCGTCCGCTCCACCCATAATTGATGAGAGACTCATCATCATCATCCACATGCCATGCAAGGCTTTCATGCTACCAAGACTCTAGAACACACACAAAGCACACCAAACACACAAAAACAGAAAAATCAAAAACAAAAACGAAAACGAAAAGGGAAACGTTACCAATGGGTTGCCTCCCATCAAGCGCTTCTTTAAGGTCATTAGCTTGACCAAACTCGGGGGCGTCTCACTCAAGGTGAAGTGGGGCAATCATGTCCACCGGAGCTCCCGGGATATACTTCTTCAACCGGTGCCCATTCACCTTAAAGTCTCCACAATGCTCCCCTCCTATCTCAACCACTCCATGGGAAAATATCTTCTTCACCATATAAGGACCCGTCCATCTTGACTTTAGCTTTCTGTGGAAGAGTCGCAGCCTTGAGTTGAAGAGAAGGACAAGGTCGCCTTCACTCAACTCCTTCGGGATGAGACGCTTGTCATGCCAACGTTTGGTCCTTTCCTTGTAGATCCGGGCGTTTTCATAGGCATCCAACCAGATCTCCTCAAGAGCGTTCATATCTAGCAATCTCTTCTCTCCGGCCTCCTTGAGGTCAAAATTCAACCACCTTATAGCCCAATATGCTCTATGCTCCATCTCTACCGGAAGGTGGCAAGACTTGCCATAGACTAGCTTGTAAGGAGTGGTGCCAATCGGTGTCTTGAAAGCGGTTCTATATGCCCACAAAGCGTCATCGAGCTTCATAGCCCAATCTTTTCTCGTCCTTGAAACCGTCTTCTCAAGAATTCCCTTTATCTCCCGGTTGGAGATCTCCACTTGGCCACTAGTTTGGGGATGGTAAGGTGTTGCCACCTTATGAGTCACCCCATACTTAGCCAAAAGTGCCCCAAAGTTCCTATTGGTGAAGTGCTTCCCTCCATCACTTATGATCACCCTTGGTGTTCCAAACCTAGGGAAGATCACTCGGTTGAAGAATCGCACCACAACCTTGGCATCATTTGTGGGAGAGGCAATTGCTTCTACCCATCTTGAAACATAGTCCACCGCTAATAGGATGTAGAGGTTGCCACAAGAAGAGGGGAATGGTCCCATGAAGTCCACACCCCACACATCGAATATCTCTACCTCTTGTATGTTATTCAAGGGCATCTCATTCCTCCTTGAGATGTTGCCCGTCCTTTGGCAAGCATCACAAGCTACCACAAAATTCTGCACATCCTTGAACAAACTTGGCCAAAAGAAACCCGATTGTAACACCTTAGCACATGTCTTGTGTGAGCTAGCATGCCCTCCACATGGCAAGGAATGACAATGGCGGATCATACTCTCCACCTCGTCCTCCGGTATGCATCTCCTAAACACTCCATCCGGCCCTCTTTTGAACAAAAGCGGCTCACTCCAATAGTAATGCCTCACATCCTTGAAGAACTTCTTCCTTTGGGCATATGACAAACTGGGTGGAACTTCCTCACACACAAGATAGTTCACAATGTCGGCATACCATGGCTCATTACCCCTTGACACTTGAAACAAGCATTCCTCTACCATTTGCAATTCCTCATCCCGGAATGAGTCATTGTTAGCATGAAATATTGTGATAATTTAGGCACGTTTTCTAAGTATATTTGATTCATATTGATAGTCTTTAATTGAGCATCATTGCATATGTGAGCTAGTATTACCTATATTGTCGATATGGATGTCTACACTAGCTTTATGTTGATTATAGGTGATTGAGAGTCATTTCCGAGCGGAATCGAGCAAAGAAGAGTTGATTGAATATGTCCATGGATTGAGGGCATTATTAGGAGCAAATTGGAGTTCAACTTGAGGAATGCACGAAGCTAGGGAAGAATCACGTTCTTGCCCTAAACCACGCTCTAAAATACGGTCGTACTACAAACCACGTTTAGTTCCACGGCCGTGGAACACTGCAAAGAGAGGCGTGATGCATTCCAGTAACTATTACGGCCGTGGAACATATGGTCCAAACCGTGACACAATCCACGCTCTAAATTACGGTCGTGGAATCTTCCACGACCGTGATCTTGGCAATCTTTTTCGCCACATTTTGAAGCCACGATCTTTTGAAGATTGGGCCGGGCCGATATTTTATCTTGCCCTATAAAAAGACGGACGAAGAGAAATTCCGTCATCGACGCCTACACCTCGTTTATCTTCGCTGGAGGGAATTTTGGCAATCCACGCTTCACCTCCGCTTAGAGAATTTCAACGCCGTTTAAGCTCTTGCTTGGAATCATTGACATCTCATTGGAGATCGAAGTTCGCATCTGGGATTTGCCCTAATCTCGCACTTTTGGTGGAGATTGCTGTTGAGATCTCCAGATTGGCGGAAGATCGAAGCTTTTGGAAGATTGTTGCAAGAAGATCTCTCTTCTTTTTTAGGTTTGATTTGGAAAACGGATTGACATCCCGTTCTCCCTTCTTTCCTAAGATTGTGATTGTTTGCTTTATTCTGAATCCATTGACAATATTTGTTCTCGATTGTGACTTTAAGATTGGTTTGAAGATTATTGAAAGTTTTCGGAAGTTTTCATCTTTTTATCTTTTAATCCTTGAATTGATATCAACATGACGGTTATTGGCTAAAAACCCTTAACAATTCTATGGTGAAGGGTTGATAGTTGTGGCTTAGATGATGATAGATCGATCGTAAACAGATTAGACCCTGAGAGTTAGAGAGAATCGTCGACGAACCCTAAATTACGGGCTGTTCTTGAGTTCCACGGCCGTGGAGTCTCAAGATCCAACCGTAATTTCCTTTAAGTTTACGAACCTGCTTTTACTTTAGTCCAAAGTTAAAGATTTGCTTTAACTTAGTTTAGACTTGTCTTTTCTAGGTGGTAGTGAAGCCTCAACAACCTCTACCTCGATTGTGAGTGTCATAACCATAATCGGTTAAGTTAGTCTTGATCCTTGGATTACAAGTTTGGGTATTTGACATTAATTCTTGCTTTTAGAACCTTTCTATATTGAGCCTCAACAACCTGTATAGGGAGTGTCTTGTAGGTGAGTCATATAAGGTTTTTGGAACTTCAACCGTACGATTACCTTACATTAGCATACCTTTGCATATCTCAACTCTGTCTTTATATCATTAGTATATCTTGAATCGATTGCCACAGCTGGATACTTGGTCTTTAGGATTGTTGTTTTCCCAATATTTGCAAAACTCTCATATTTACTCGCTTGATAATCTGCAATTGAATTTGTTCCCACCCAAATCCCTGTGTTCGATACTCTGGAATTCTTGCTTAACTACGTCGATCCGTACACTGCGGGTTCGCTTGCTTGATTCTAGTTTTATAAATTTAAAACTTATTTGCACACACCTCTAGGGGCGAACAAGTTTTTGGCGCCGTTGCCGGGGATTTGGTTTCGGCCGAATTCGGTAACCGGTTGTCAAGCTTGGGAGCTTGCTCTCGTTATTTGATATTACTTTGAGTGCATGCGCAGGTCTAGGAACACCGAAGATCTCTTGCCTCTTGATCAAGAGCTAGAGAAAACTTTAAGGCAAAAGCGCAAGGAAAAGAAGATGGCTGAAGGACACGAACGTGATCTTCAGGCGGAGTTGGCGGAGAAGGAAGCTCAACTCCAATGGAATGAGACTCTCCGCCAAGATGAGATGGATCGTCATCAATCTCAAGTTAACAATCTACAAGACATGATCTTCCAGATGAGGGTAGAGATGAGCAACCTTAAGAATAAGGGAAGCAAGAAATCCTCAAGGAAAGCATCAAGGTCTAGAAGAAAAAGTCACTCATCCGCTGATGATAGTGATTCTTCCATGCCACCGCTGGAGGAGATTGATCCCACGACCAATGTAAATCCTTTCCATCCACAAGGAGCTGCAAATCGCCGCATTCCGCCTAGGAATGTGAGGATCGAACGTGTAGATAATGAGCCAAGAACTCTTGGCCAGCGGATGGATCCAACACAACAACCACGCCGCTTGGGCGTGAATTTCGATGCTGAAGATGTGAAAGGGTTTAGCTTCAACCCTCAAGTCATTACCCTTGTTCGCCAAAACCAATTTGGCGGGACAAGCACTGAATCTCCACACCAACACTTGCAGAACTTTGAGTGTATGATGGAGACAATGAGACCAAAGGGCGCTACTACCAACAACTATAAGCTCAAACCTTTCTTCTTCTCCTTGAAGGGGAAAGCGTTATCTTGGTATCAAGCTCTTCCTAGTGGGAAACTAGATACGTGGGAAGACCTTTCCGCGGAGTTCCTCACCAAATTCTTTCCGCCATCCAAAACGGCGGAACTTAGAGGTAAGATTAATGCTTTTTCCATGAGACCTAACGAAAGTTTGTTTCAATCTTGGGAAAGGTTTCAGGATTTGCTCTTGGATTGCCCTCATCATGGCATATCCAAACTTGCCTTGTTGGAGATTTACTACAAGGGGCTGGATGCGGGAACGCAATTCAACCTCCAATCCCTCTCATGTGCAACGTTCATGGACATGAGAGAAGATGACGCTTGGGACTTCATTGAGAAGCAAGCAAGAGTCATAGAGAAGTATTCCTACCGGAAAGTGGAGGGAAATCGTGTAGAGCAAGGAGCAAAGCTCACACACGAAGCTTAAAATCAGATTTTCTCCCTCAACAATGAGATCAAAGAGTTGAAGGAGGCTATCAAGACCAACTTCCCAAAGCAACAAGGGAAGGATGTTGGTTATTTGGGCAACAACAATGGCGGCAAACAATAACCGGAACAATAACCGGAATAACAATTGGAATGGAAACAACAGCAACCGGAACAACGATTGGAACAACAGTAGGGGTTCAAACAACAACAATTGGCGCTCCAATCAACAAAACTCCGGTAACTCTTATCCTTCCAACTCAAATTCACTAACTCCACCTTCCTCTTCCTCTACTCCTTTGAAAAGCCAGGGGCAATCATCTAATGGAGGAAACACTTCGGGGAAGGAGAAGCCCGATCCCATATTGGAAACGATTTTGGGAAAGCTTCAAGGGTTGGAGAACCGCCTCATCAAGGTTGATGATCAAGTTTCTAAGGTTGACAAAGCTCAAAAGGTTTTAGAAAACCAAATGTTCAACCACGCGGAGGAAGTTCCTAGAAATCAAGGGAAGCTTCCAGGAAAGACGGAGGACAACCCTAAGGGAAGGGTGATGGCGATTACAACTAGGAGCGGAGTGACAACCACCGATCCGCAGCCTACGTTCGTTGAAGTCCCCGTAGAGAAGGGCAAGGAGAAGGGGAAGGAGAAGGAAGACGTCTACGTTCCTCCTCCAGCTTACAAACCTCCCCTTCCATTCCCTCAATCTAGAGCGCGAGCGCGCCTAGACAAACAATTCGGTAAGTTCATAGAACTTATGAGTAAGCTGCATATTAACATACCATTCATTGATGCTATTGTAGGTATGCCAGCTTATGGTAAGTTCTTGAAGGAACTCCTCTCTAACAAGAGGAAGCTAGAAGACTTCGGCGAGGTCAAGATGAGTTCGGATTCTTCGGACCTCATCAAGACCATGAAGGAGAAAATGCCCCCAAAGCTGAAGGATCCGGGGTCATTTTGCATTCCCATTGGAGTGGGAGATGTCACATATGACGCTTTATGTGACTTAGGAGCAAGTGTGAGCATCATACCACTTGCATTGTGTAGAAAGATCGGTTTAGGTGACCCTAAACCGGTGAAGATGACGTTATACATGGCGAATCGATCCATCACTCGCCCCGTCGGTATTGTAGAAGACGTCCCGGTCAAGCTAGGTAAATTATTTGTTCCCATTGATTTCGTCGTGCTTGACATTCCTGCATATAGTCCGGTCCCGATCATACTCGGAAGACCGTTTCTTGCAACTTCCGGCTGCATAGTCGATTGCAAGAATGGTAGACTCGCTTTTGACATAGGAGAAGAGAAAGTAGAGTTTGTTCTTTCCACTCTAGTGAAGGAACCAATCTTTGATGAGGATATTTACGATATCCAAGATGAAGAAGGGTTGTCTAGAGAGGAGGTAAGTGCGATTCTCTTTAACGATCCTTTACAAAAAGTTATCACTATGAGTCTAACCAATGTAGGGGAAGATGAAGAGTGCAATGAGGCAATTGAAGCCTTAGAAGCACAAGAAGAGATGCATGAAGAGGAGTTTGAGAAACTCCACGATGAGGCTGAGAATGTCAGAATCCACGGTCATACTCTGTATTCCACGACCGTGGATTCCACAACCAAAATCATGCCTCATTCCAGGGGATTATACGGCCGTGGAGAAGATGTGACAATCGTATTTCCCTTCCACACCCTAAACCACGGCCGTGGAGGACAAGATCCACCCGTAATTTTGGCCGTGGAAGAGAGTGATCGAGACATTTCTTCGACTTCTTCCGATTCTTCTCCAACACACTCATCGCCCTTAGAAACTTCTAAGGAAACATCGGATGCTTCTCAAGGACCGTTGGAAGCTCCGAAAACAATGGAACTCAAACCACTTCCTACTCATCTAAGGTACGCTTTTCTAGGATCTAATTCCACCTTTCCGGTTATTGTTAGTTCCGACCTAAGCATAGATGAACATGAACAACTCATGATTGTCCTTAGGAAACATAAGAAGGCTATAGGCTATACTATCGAGGACTTAGTAGGAATTAAACCCTCCCTATGCATGCATAAGATACTAATGGAGGAAGACTTTAGAACTTCGAGACAACCTCAAAGGCGGTTGAATCCGACCATGAAGGAGGTTGTCAAGAAGGAAATTCTTAAACTTCTTGATGCAGGTATCATCTATCCTATCTCCGATAGTAAGTGGGTGAGTCCAGTTCAAGTAGTTCCGAAGAAGGGAGGAATGACGGTCATCACCAACAAGAACAACGAACTCATTCCTACCCGAACCGTGACTGGATGGCGGATGTGCATAGACTACCGCAGGCTCAACAATGCAACGCGGAAGGATCATTTTCCATTGCCATTCATTGATCAAATGCTTGAAAGTTTAGCGCAACATTCACATTTTTGCTACCTTGACGACTATAGTGGTTTCTTTCAGATCCCGATACATCCGGACGATCAGGAGAAGACCACATTCACTTGCCCGTGAGGAACGTTTGCTTATAGGAGAATGCCATTCGGGCTTTGCAACGCCCCAGCCACCTTCCAACGGTGCATGATGGCCATCTTCTCCGAATACGTAGAGGAAATCATGGAAGTCTTCATGGACGACTTCTCCGTATACGGTTCCTCTTTTAACGATTGCCTTTCTAACCTTTCTCTTGTTTTGCAAAGGTGTGAAGACACTAATCTAGTTCTTAATTGGGAGAAGTGTCAATTCATGGTTAAGGAAGGAATCGTATTAGGTCACTTAGTCTCTAGTAGAGGGATAGAAGTAGACAAAGCTAAGATAGAGACCATAGAGAAACTTCCTCCCCCAATTTCGGTGAAAGGGATAAGAAGTTTCCTAGGACATGCTGGATTTTATAGACGTTTCATCAAGGACTTTTCTAAGATATCAAAACCTCTCACTAATCTATTGATGAAGGATGCGGTTTTTGAGTTTTCGCAGGAATGCTTGGACGTGTTCAACACCATTCGGCAAGCTCTAATCTCAGCACCTATTATCCAACCTCCGGATTGGACTCTACCTTTTGAGATTATGTGCGATGCTAGTGACGTAGCTATTGGAGCTGTTCTTGGACAACGAAAGGAAGGGCGAACCCATGCCATATACTATGCTAGCAAGACGCTAGATGAAGCGCAGCTCAACTACGCCACTACCGAGAAAGAGTTTTTAGCCATTGTCTATGCTATTGACAAGTTTCGCTCTTATCTTGTAGGTGCAAAGGTGATTGTCTATACGGATCATGCTGCGATCCGGTACCTCCTTGCGAAGAAAGATGCGAAGCCAAGGCTGATTAGATGGATTCTCCTCCTACAAGAATTCGATCTTGAGATCCGCAACAAGAAAGGTTTAGAAAATTCTGTTGCGGATCATTTGAGTCGTCTAACACATCTAGAGGACGACCATCTACCCATTGATGACTCCTTTCCGGACGAACACCTACATATCATAGAGGAGTGCATCAACGTGATCTCCAAAGGTAACGAACCATGGTTTGCTGATTTTGTTAACTATTTGGTTTGCCAGGAGATACCACCCGGACTATCCTACGCACAAAGGAAGAAGTTCTTCAAGGACGTCCGGGAATACTATTGGAACGAGCCTCTCCTCTTTAAGAGAGGTCCGGATGGCATCATTCGGCGATGTGTGCCGGAAGATGAGATGCAAAGTGTCATCCGTCATTGTCATTCACTACCTTGTGGAGGACACGCTAGTTCGAACAAGACTAGCGCAAAGGTATTGCAATCTGGATTCTTTTGGCCTACTTTGTTTAGAGATGTGCAATCCTTTGTTTCTTGCTGCGATGCTTGTCAAAGAACAGGCAATATTTCTAGAAGGAACGAGATGCCCCTCAACAACATCCAAGAGGTGGAGATTTTCGACGTTTGGGGAGTTGATTTCATGGGACCATTCCCATCTTCTTGTGGAAACCAATACATACTATTGGCGGTAGACTACGTTTCTAGATGGGTGGAAGCAATTGCCTCTCCCACCAATGATGCCATGGTGGTGGTTAAGTTCTTCAACAAGACCATTTTCCCGCGATTTGGGACGCCAAGGACGATCATTAGTGATGGAGGTTCTCACTTCATAGCCCGCCGCTTTGAAGCTCTTCTAGCTAAGTATGGGGTTACTCACAAGATCGCTACCCCTTACCATCCACAAACAAGTGGACAAGTTGAGATCTCAAATAGGGAGATCAAAGGAATCTTAGAGAAGACGGTTTCAAGGACTAGGAAGGATTGGTCCTTGAAGCTTGATGATGCATTATGGGCATACCGGACTGCGTACAAGACTCCCATAGGAACCACACCATACAACCTTGTGTATGGGAAGTCTTGTCACTTGCCGGTGGAGTTGGAACACAAAGCGTTTTGGGCTATCAAGTGGCTGAATTTCGGCATGAAGGAAGCGGGAGAGAAGCGTCTCCTCGACATCAATAAGCTGGATGAACTCCGCTTGAATGCTTATGAAAACGCTAAGATCTACAAGGAAAGAGCAAAGCGTTGGCATGATAAGCATATCATTCCAAAGGACTTCAAAGAAGGAGATCAAGTTCTCCTCTTCAATTCAAGGCTTCGCCTCTTTCCAGGTAAGCTTAAATCCCGTTGGACCGGACCTTTTCTAATTAAGCGTATTTTCCCCCATGGTGCAGTTGAAGTATGGGGTGAAGCGAGTGGAAGTTTTAAGGTGAACGGCCAACGACTCAAGAAGTACACGCCGGAACTCCAAACTGAGGAGTTTGCGCCTACCGCACTCGAATAAGTGCGAGATTGGTCTAGCTACGGACCTTAAACAAAGTGCTTCTTGGGAGGCAACCCAAGGTATTGCATTTTTGTTTTTATTTTCGATTCGTAGATTAGTTTAGTATAGACGTTTTTGCTTTGTTTTTGCCTCGATTTCTTCCGGTATGTTCGTGTTTTTGGATGTAGGACCAATGGAAAAGGAAAAGAGGAGGATGATGTTGAAGAAGAGTGACGAAATTTGGACTTTGGAGCTTTACAGAGGGTTCCACGGTCTAAATTACGGTCGTCATAGCTACAGTGGCCGTAATTTCCAAAAGCCTTTGAAAAATCACCAAAACCACGGTTCCGTACACTTCCACGGCCGTGGAACACCCCGACAGACCGTGATTTTAAAAATTTTGCCTGCAACTATATAAGCCACATTCTTCACAAATTCATCCCAAAAATCCCTCTTTCCACGACCTAAGTGCCGAAACACCACGACCCCCTCTCAAATCTTCGTTTCCTAATCGTTTTCAACGATTCTTCTTCCCAAACTGCAGCAAATTCAACCACAAACAAGATCCAAGCGACGAATCGAACGGAAATTCACCAAAAAATGCGCATTTCGGATTTTTCAATCCGAAAAAGAGGTTTTCTTTTCCCTTCTTGATTCTTGCTGATTCGGTTGTTTTTGTTAGAGATTTTTAGGAAGAACTGATTGAGAATTGAGGAAATTAGACTAGGACTGCCTATTGTGGAGATTGATTGTGGATTTGCTGAGATTTGTGATTTTCTGAGACGAATCACGGTCTCTGGGTAAATTACGGCCGTGGTTTGCTGAAGAACAGACCGTAATTTTGAGCAGAATGGATTTCGTGAGAAGAGTTTCAGGGAGGATAAAAGAGAAGAAGAATGAGCAGAATAAGAAGAGGAAGGGTAATCCCTCCTCCTCCTCATCCTCTAGGGCACCACCACCCTCTTCACCTTCACCTCCACCCTCACCTTCACCTCCATCTTCACCCCCTCACCCTAGAGTCCCGACCATACACGATGACCATCTTGCTGCACTTGATAGGATCAAGGAGAGGCCAGTGATTGGCCCTAGATATTTGTTGTTGGAGGATCTAGTTCCTCTCAACATAGTTGATGACCTTACTTGGCTCTTGGATAGAGCCGGATTAGTTGTCTTCTCGGCTATCCGAGAAGACGCATATGAGGAGATTACACGGGAGGTTGTGACGTCCTTTGAGCACAGCCACGTCGATAGGACCGTCTCTTTCCGCCTTATGGAGAGAGATTATCAGTTGAGTATCCGTGAGTTTGGGACGATTTTTGGGTTCCATGAGACCTTCAATAGTCGAATTTCCGAGTGGTGTTTACCCCAAGGACTTTTGGGAAGAGGTGGCTATGATTTACGCTAGCGAGGATCGCTGGCAACCCGCTGACACCAAGGCTAGATTGATGTACCATCTAGCCTTGAAGATAGCTCATCGTGTTCTTTCGGAGTGTCTCTTTCCTAGGACGGAGACGCCCCAAAAGATCAAGACGGATGAGCTATTCTTGCTTTACTGCATGCTTTATGGACGCCGGGCTGATTGTGCCACTCTCTTGGCTGCTACGATGAGCAAGCTCAAGAACAAGAAGAAGGGAGACATTGGATATGGTGGGATAGTTACCCACATTGCTAGGAGTTTTGGTGTCGACTTTTCTGCTTGCACCCGCATACCGGCCGTACCTTTAGGGCTACATGCTTTCATGGTTAGGGGTCTCATCTTCCCCACACATAGAGGTCCGCCTTATGCGGGCATGCCTTGGGAGAGTAGGACGGGTAGGGGTATAGAGTGGCTACCAGAGTACTCCATTATGGCGGGACGCCATAATTGGAAGGAGACATTCGCTGCGATGCATGCGAACAGGATAGCAGCTCCCCCTTATGTCCCACCACCGGTTGTCGAGGAGGAGGATATGGGAGATCAGTTTGAGAGTGGAGGAGGAGCCGAGCAGGAGTTTGGCACGTTTCCGGACCAGCCGGAGGCGGCCCCAGATGTACCTAGACGCTCTCCACGTCCAGCTAGAGCCTCAGGCTCGTCATCTCGCCGCGCTAGCGTGAATGAGAGGCCCACGTGGATGACCACACCCCCCGCATGGTATGGCGTTCCCCCTCCTTGGTCCACCGAGCAGCCAGCAGCACCTCCACCAGCACCAGCACCATCCGACGCCCCAGCATGGTACAGTCAGGCCCCGGGATGGTACAAGCAGATGCCGGATTGGGCTACCGGACTTTCAGAGAGAGTAGGAGCGCTAGAGATCCGGGCGGATGCTAGAGACGGACGTTTAGACGACCTTGACCACATGATGAGGGACGTCTACCGCTAGCAGTTTGGGCGGTTCTACGATCCGAGCTTCTCTCCATTCCCGCCGCCGCCAGCACCGCAGTGATTTGATGCATGACCGTTCGTTTTAGACATTCCCGCCACCACTTTGTGAGTTTCTTTTTCTTTTCTTCTTTCCTTTCTTTCTTTTGAACATTAGGGACAATGTTCGTCCTAAGTATGGGGTGGGATGTACTAAAAGTTTGTAATAACTCTACTTACTATGCTTGCTTTCATTCGAGACTATCATTGCATGTTCATTATGTGTTTCACGTTTCATTATCGCATTGCATGAAAAAGAACTTGAAAAAACCCATAAAAATTGAAAATTTTTGAAAAGTTATGTGCTTCTAATGAATTGAGATGATTTCTATGATAATCACTACTTGTGAATTGAGTTTGATGACAATTGCATGCTTAAAAGAATTGTGAATTGAAAAGAATTTGAATGAATGAATTTTACCTCTTTTGCAAGTTTTATAATGTGAAAAATGTTACCTAAATCATGTTGAGAAATTGAAGTTGAAATCACACTATAAGTTCTTATACTTCTTGTTGAAATGATTAAGGCAATTCGAATTTTCTTTCTTCTTTCTTTTGACCATTTTAGCTCCTCATTTAAATATTAGCCTCCTTTACCTATCCGGGAATTTGGAGAAGTGAATGAAAAAGGCATGTTTAATGTGAGAGGGCCATGAGAGCAAATTTTTGCAATCAAAAGAATAGAAAGAAATTCTAGGTTTGGGGAAGTCAATCATGATGATGAGTAACTCGGCACCATTCACATAGCCGGGTGTTTGTGTCTTGCCAAAGTCGGATTGAGCGATATTCCTAGCGGATTATGGTATGTGCGCTAAGGGTTTGAGGCATCTCGCAAAAATGAGAAACGCCAATTTCCTAGGCTTCGGTTTTTGTGCACCTCTGTCCATAACTCCAAAAGTAAAGTCGAAAAATGAAAAGAAGAGAGCGAAGCTCTAAGTTGAAGTGTTGCGGAAACCGCAAAAGAAGAAGAAGGTAGTTGTCCACTTTCCCGGATTCATGCACCACATTTCCTTAAAGTTTTCCCTTCCCTTCCATATTCTAGACCTTTTCTTTGGAAGTCCTTAAGATCAAAAGAATGTTATATGACTTGGTGATCTAAATTGAAGTTTCTTATGATTGATTTTGATAATGTTTAAAGGTTATGATGCTTGTTTAGAAGTTGAATTGATTCATGAACTTTCTTTGCTTTTTACTTTTTGATTGAGTGTGTGAAAGTTTGATAAACGATTGAGGCAAGGTTTGAGAATGATCTATTCTTTAGAAGGCACGTTCATCCAAAAGAAGGTACACATATTTCATCCTAACTCTTGTTTAAAGCTTTTTGAAAGACCTTGCTTAGGGACAAGCAAGTGTTAAGTATGGGGTTATTTGTTAGCATGAAATATTGTGATAATTTAGGAACGTTTTCTAAGTATATTTGATTCATATTGATAGTCTTTGATTGAGCATCATTGCATATGTGAGCTAGTATTACCTATATTGTCGATATGGATGTCTACACTAGCTTTATGTTGATTATAGGTGATTGAGAGTCATTTCCGAGCGGAATCAAGCAAAGAAGAGTTGATTGAATATGTCCATGGATTGAGGGCATTATTAGGAGCAAATTGGAGTTCAACTTGAGGAATGCACGAAGCTAGGGAAGAATCACGTTCTTGCCCTAAACCACGCTCTAAAATACGGCCGTACTACAAACCACGTTTAGTTCCACGGCCGTGGAACACTGCAAAGAGAGGCGTGATGCATTCCAGTAACTATTACGGCCGTGGAACATATGGTCCAAACCGTGACACAATCCACGCTCTAAATTACGGTCGTGGAATCTTCCACGACCGTGATCTTGGCAATCTTTTTCGCCACATTTTGAAGCCACGATCTTTTGAAGATTGGGCCGGGCCGATATTTTATCTTGCCCTATAAAAAGACGGACGAAGAGAAATTCCGTCATCGACGCCTACACCTCGTTTATCTTCGCTGGAGGGAATTTTGGCAATCCACGCTTCACCTCCGCTTAGAGAATTTCAACGCCGTTTAAGCTCTTGCTTGGAATCATTGACATCTCATTGGAGATCGAAGTTCGCATCTGGGATTTGCCCTAATCTCGCACTTTTGGTGGAGATTGCTGTTGAGATCTCCAGATTGGCGGAAGATCGAAGCTTTTGGAAGATTGTTGCAAGAAGATCTCTCTTCTTGTTTAGGTTTGATTTGGAAAACGGATTGACATCCCGTTCTCCCTTCTTTCCTAAGATTGTGATTGTTTGCTTTATTCTGAATCCATTGACAATATTTATTCTCGATTGTGACTTTGAGATTGGTTTGAAGATTATTGAAAGTTTTCGGAAGTTTTCATCTTTCTATCTTTTATTCCTTGAATTGATATCAACATGACGGTTATTGGCTAAAAACCCTTAACAATTCTATGGTGAAGGGTTGATAGTTGTGGCTTAGATGATGATAGATCGATCGTAAACAGATTAGACCCTGAGAGTTAGAGAGAATCGTCGACGAACCCTAAATTACGGGCTGTTCTTGAGTTCCACGGCCGTGGAGTCTCAAGATCCAACCGTAATTTCCTTTAAGTTTACGAACCTGCTTTTACTTTAGTCCAAAGTTAAAGATTTGCTTTAACTTAGTTTAGACTTGTCTTTTCTAGGTGGTAGTGAAGCCTCAACAACCTCTACCTCGATTGTGAGTGTCATAACCGTAATCGGTTAAGTTAGTCTTGATCCTTGGATTACAAGTTTGGGTATTTGACATTAATTCTTGCTTTTAGAACCTTTCTATATTGAGCCTCAACAACCTGTATAGGGAGTGTCTTGTAGGTGAGTCATATAAGGTTTTTGGAACTTCAACCGTACGATTACCTTACATTAGCATACCTTTGCATATCTCAACTCTGTCTTTATATCATTAGTATATCTTGAATCGATTGCCACAGCTGGATACTTGGATCTTTAGGATTGTTGTTTTCCCAATATTTGCAAAACTCTCATATTTACTCGCTTGATAATCTACAATTGAATTTGTTCCCACCCAAATCCCTGTGTTCGATACTCTAGAATTCTTGCTTAACTACGTCGATCCGTACACTGCGGGTTCGCTTGCTTGATTCTAGTTTTATAAATTTAAAACTTATTTGCACACACCTCTAGGGGCGAACAGTCATCAATCGGGATGTCATTTTTCTCAAGCTCCAATGGTGGGAGTCTACTAAGATGATCCGCCACAGAGTTTTCGGACCCCTTCTTATCCCGGATTTCCAAATCAAACTCTTGAAGAAGAAGAATCCACCGAATCAACCTAGGTTTGGCATCCTTCTTTGTAAGGAGATAACGGATCGCAGCATGATCCGTATACACTATGACCTTTGCTCCAACAAGATATGACCGGAACTTCTCAAAGGCATACACCACCGCTAGCAACTCTTTCTCGGTTGTGGCATAGTTAAGTTGGGCATCATCTAGCGTCTTGCTAGCATAATAGATGGCATGTGTGCGCCCATCCTTCTTTTGTCCCAAAACAGCCCCAACAGCTACATCACTCGCGTCACACATGATCTCAAACGGTAAACTCCAATCCGGAGGTTGCATGAGGTACGGAGATCAAGGCATTCTTCAACCTACAAAAAGCTTCAAGGCAATCCTTGGAGAAAACAAACTCAACATCTTGCATTAGTAGGTTAGTAAGAGGCTTAGAAATCTTAGAGAAATCTTTAATAAATCTCCGGTAAAAACCGGAATGCCCTAAAAAGCTCCTTACCCCTTTCACCGAGGTAGGTGGTGGCAACTTCTCTATGGTTTCTATCTTGGCTCTATCAAACTCAATGCCACGGTTAGACACCAAGTGTCCCAACACAATACCTTCACTTACCATGAAGTGGCATTTTTCCCAATTTAAGACAAGATTTGTCTCCTCACATCTTTTTAGCACTAGAGACAAGTTAGCTAAGCAATCACCAAAGGAAGATCCATAAACAAAAAAATCATCCATAAACACTTCCATGATATTCTCAATGTACTCAGAAAAGATAGCCATCATACACCTTTGAAAGGTGGCGGGTGCATTACACAACCCAAAAGACTTTCTCCTATATGCAAATGTACCCCAAGGACATGTGAATGTGGTTTTCTCTTGGTCATTGATAGCATGAATTATAGTCTATATTTTGGGGTTTGTTTGGACGTTTTATCTTTCATAATCTGCATGTTTGTATGTATATTACGTGATTTTACTACCATTTCATCTACCTTTGCGAGAATCGAGGTCTACACCTAGTTTTGTTGTAATTGCAGGTAATATGGTACGTTTCGCATCAAAAAGGAGCAAAAGGAGTCATGAGTCATTTGGAGCTACATCCAGGGAGCATAACTATGGATTAAAGATTTACTTTGGACCAGTTTTGAGAGATTTCACATTCAGTTGTGACTCACCTCGGTTGACCAGAGATTCATCTCGACCGAGGTGATCCAGAGACGCCGACTCGACCGAGGCGAACACCTAGGACGCGGCGAGAATATTTTATTCTTGGCTGAGATCTTTTAAAATTGGAAAGTGATCTTATATTTTTGGGCTTGGCTCCTGGAAGGAAGAAGATCATATATTTTACCTATATTTATGGGAAAATATCTTTCTAAGATTTATTATCTTTGGAGGGTTATTTTCCTATAAAAAGGGTTGGATTTCCACAATTCCGACATCACGCTATACCGTCGATCAGGGTTTATAGCACGCAGCAGCAACATACTCCAGTTGGGAGAGATTTGAAGAACCTTTTTGAAGGTTGAAGGAAGGTTGAAGTCCATAGCTTTTATAGTTTTTTTGGAGGGTTTTTGTAAGATTATCTTCAATTCCCTCACTTGTTGTCTTATCTTGTTGGATTGCTATCCAAGGAACGCTTTGTTGTGATATTTGATTCAGTTATTGAAGTCTTTTCATTAAATTCACCTTGTGTGATTCAAATATTCACCTTCTTCCCATATATTTAATACTTTCATAATGATGATGAGTGGATAATTTCCTTGTGTGATTCTAGGGTGATTAGCTGAAGGTTGTGGGAAAAACAATGATAGAATAATCTTAGATTCCAGTAGGATCCTGAAAGTTCGAGTCTTTAACCTTAACCCTAAGCGTCTCGTTCAGTCGATGAACATCTCGACCGGGGTGGAAACTGGCTGACCGAGGTAGCTTATCTGATCCATAACTGAGAGTTAAGTGTTAGAGTTTGCGAAATCCTATTCTTATTACACCTTTCCTGCTTCAAAGCAAGCTTAGGATGAGACTTACCCGGTAATTCCTTAGTTTGTGTACCAACGATCATAAGTGTAGGTAATAAAGGTTCATCCTTTATTGGGGTTTGAGTGTGCTTCCATCCCATCTTTGTGAGTTAGCCTGAGACTTACCCGGTAAAGGTTGATTCTATTCCCTTAGATGGTGTGTTAGTTTGAGGTTATAGTTCTTTATCTTGATTCCTTGAGACTTACCCGGTAATAGGAGTTACGGTTTTGGATTAGTGAGTAGTGAGACTTACCCGGTAATCTACTCCACTTTAGTAACGCCTTCCCCTTGCAAAAATCTCAGCTTTGTCCGCTTATCTTTAGATCTTGAGTTGGAACCACAACTAGATGCTTTAATCCCTAGAATTGCATGTTTGCTTTATTGACTTCTTATTCATCTTTGATTGTGTTAATTGCTCTTTGTGGTTAGTATTCACGAAGCTTACCGTTATTGACTTTGTTTCACCGAGTCCCTGTGATCGACCCCTGGAATTTTCTTGCTTTTTACTACGATTGACCCGTACACTGCGGGTTCGCATCCTTGTTTTAAGCTTAAGTCTAGGGTTATAAATTTAAAGCTTGCACACACCGTTTGGAGCGAACAAGTTTTTGGCGCCGTTGCCGGGGACTTGGTCTAGACCGAGCCGGTACGGTTTGCTCTTGGGGCGCTTGCCCCGTGTCATCTAACCACTCTACTTGAGTGACTTTTGCAGGTTCTTTCTTAGGTATATGCGAAGAACCCGCGCTGGGAAGGAAATCGTTCCTTACGATCCCGAACCAGAGAAGGCATACAAGCGACGCTTGAGAGAAGCAAAGATGGCCCAACAAGACGATCGCGATCTTGCGGCCGAATTAAAAGAGACGCAAGAGCTGCTACGTCTCAGCAAGGAAGAACTAAGGCAAGAGAAGGAAGAGAATCGCACCAGGACTGCAACTATCGAAGCTGAGATAGCAGTCATTCGAAATCAGATTCTACAGCGACCGAGGGAAGATCCTCCTGTTGATCCTCGACCGATGCAGGATCCAGTAGCTGATCTTCGACCGAGGCAGATTCCAGTACCTGACGCCCTGGCCGATGTACTTCCACCTCGGATGCCAGTCCGAGATGTTCTTCTTGCAGGAATTCCACAAACCCTAGGTCAAAGGATGGACCCTAATCAACAACTGAGGCGTCCAGGAGTGAACCTAGGAGATCCAGCAAATCATGACTACGAACTTCGACCGCAAGTTCTAGCCATGATTCGCCAATGCCAATTCGGAGGGCTAGAGAAAGAGTCGCCGCATCAACATCTTCAAAACTACGAGATCTTGATGGAAACCTTGCGACCTCCCAGAATTGAGAATAACAACTACAAGCTAAGACCTTTTTACTTTTCTTTAAAAGATAGAGCTCTTACTTGGTATCAATCTCTTCCTCCAGGAAAAATTAGCACATGGGAGGAGATGACTATGGAATTCTTGACCAAATTCTTTCCCCCCTCAAAGACCGCTGAAATGAGAGGGAAGATCAACGCTTTCATTATGAAGGACAAGGAGAGCTTGTCCAAATCTTGGGAGCGGTTCAAGGATATCCTCTTGGATTGCCCACATCATGGGATTCCAAAGATCGAATTGTTAGAGATCTACTTCAAAGGACTGGACGGAAGCACCCAGTTCAATCTCCAACTACTCTCCGCCGGTACCTTCATGGACATGGCGATTGATGAGGCTTGGGACTTCATTGAGAAGCAAGCCTTGCACATGGAGAAATACACCCACCAAGGAGCTGAAGGTGGCGTTAAAAGAGTCAACTTTCAAGAGACTCAATCCAACGACAATCAACTCACGTCTTTGAAGAATGACGTGAAGCAGTTGAAGGAACTCTTGATGGCTCAAACTAAGAAGGAAGAGCAAGGGCAAAGGAACAACAACAACAACGGATACCGTAACAACAACAACGGTCCCCGAAACAACAACTACAACAACAACAATAGAGGATCCAATAGCAACAACTGGAGGGCGAATAACCAAAATCACGGTAACAATCATTCAAACTCCAACTCTAATGATTCCTCTAACCCTTTCCTCTCTTCTCCTTCTTCTTCTTTTACTCCATTAAAGAGCCAAGGACAAGGATCAAGTTCGTCTCAACCAGAAAAGAAAGACGCAGTTCTGGAGGCTATCTTGATCAAGCTTAGCGCTATGGAGAATTCTATGACTTCATTTTCGAGGGCCCAAAAGTCCTTCGAACAACAACTTGCTAGTAGGGCGAATGAAGCGCCAAGAGATCCAGGGAAGCTTCCAGCAAAGACGGAAACTAACCCTAAGGGCCAGTGCATGGCCATAACAACGAGGAGTGGACTTAAAACTGCAGATCCAGTACCTCGCTCGATGCAGACCACCTCGGTCCAGATCCAGTCGAAGAACACCTCGACCGAGATGCCAACCGAGGCGGAGCAACAGAAAGCAGGAGGGACGACAGAAACTTATGTTCCACCTCCTGCATACAAACCACCACTTCCATTCCCTCAGTCCAGAGCCAGAGCACATCTAGACAAGCACTTTGGTAAGTTTCTTGACTTGATGAATAAGCTCCATATTAATATTCCCTTCCTTGATGCTATTCTAGGTATGCCCGCCTATGGGAAGTTCTTAAAAGAAATCTTATCAAGGAAGAGGAAGCTGGAGGATGTTGGTGAAGTTAGGATGACATCTAAATCCTCGGAGCTTATCAAAATCATGAAGGAAAAGATGCCACCTAAGTTGAGAGATCCCGGCTCGTTTTGCATTCCCATTCAAGTTGGGGATGTCACTTGTGAAGCCCTTTGTGATCTAGGAGCCAGCGTGAGCATCATCCCGCTGGAGCTATGCACGAAGATCGGTCTTGGAGAGCCCAAGCCGGTCAAGATTCGACTTTATATGGCGGATCGCTCCATTACCCATCCCGTGGGCATCTTGGAGGACGTTCCGGTCAAGTTAGGTAACTTCTATCTACCTATAGATTTTGTTGTACTTGACATTCCCGCAGATTATCCTGTTCCTATTATTCTCGGGAGGCCATTTCTAGCAACTTCGGGTTGCAACGTGGATTGCAAGAACGCCAAGTTGAAATTCAACGTTGGTGGCGATGAGGTGGAGTTCGCACTACTTGCAGCCATGAAAGGGGAGCAACTAACTGATGATATCTTCAACATCTACGATGAAGAAGAATCAAGAGAATTGGTGAGCTCTATCCTTATTAACGATCCACTCGAAAGAGTTATTAGCTTCAGTTTAATGGAGGAAGGTATAGATGCTTCTTGTGATGCAGATATACGGAGCTTGAAGGCACTGGAAGAAGATCCAGGAGCTAAAACTGAGAAGCTAATTCAGGAGACGAAGATCTCCAGTCTCGGGCCCAGTAGCAGCACCTCGACCGAGGCACCTTCTGGACTGAGCGAGGCGACTGAAGAACATCTCGGTCAACGCCTCTGCGCCTCGACCGAGATCGATGGCGAGATGATGTCAACTGAGATTGCTGAGAATGATAAACTTCTTACTCCCTTCTCTGACATTCACCCACTGTTGGCGGACCATTCCATCCACCAACTTTCTGATAATAAAGGTCCTTGGTATGCTGATATTGTGAATTATCTTGTTTGCCAGGAGATACCGCCCGGATTGACGTACTCTGAAAAGAAGAGATTCTTCAAAGAAGTGAGACATTATTATTGGGATGAGCCGCTGCTATTCAAGCGCGGACCGGATGGGATGCTTCGAAGGTGCATTCCGGAGGATGAAGTTAATAGCGTCATAAGGCATTGTCATTCACTTCCTTGTGGGGGACATGCTAGCACCGATAAAACATGCGCTAAGGTATTGCGTTCCGGTTTCTTTTGGCCCACATTATTTAAAGATGTGCAAGCTTTTGTTGTCTCTTGTGATGCATGCCAAAGAACAGGGAACTTATCAAGGAGAAACGAGATGCCACTTAATAACATCCAAGAAGTGGAGATCTTTGATGTATGGGGGATTGACTTCATGGGACCTTTTCCATCCTCCGGAGGAAACCTCTACATTCTCCTTGCAGTTGATTACGTCTCTAGATGGGTTGAAGCCATTGCTTCTCCCACTAACGACGCCAAGGTGGTTGTGAAGTTCTTGAATAGAACTATCTTTCCACGATTCGGAACTCCACGCATCATCATTAGCGATGGAGGAACACATTTCATAAACCGGAAGTTCAAGGCACTTCTATCGAAGTATGGGGTAACCCACAAGGTATCGACTGCTTATCACCCTCAGACTAGTGGACAGGTCGAGATCTCGAATAGAGAAATCAAGGCAATTTTGGAGAAGACCGTCTCTAGAACGAGGAAGGATTGGTCCATGAAGTTGGACGATGCTCTTTGGGCGTACAGGACCGCATTCAAGACTCCCATAGGTACCACTCCTTATAATTTGGTATATGGGAAGTCTTGCCATCTGCCCGTTAAATTGGAACACAAGGCATATTGGGCGATCAAATGGTTGAATTTCGACATTAAAGAGGCTGGTGAGAAGCGACTATTGGAACTCAACGAGCTGGAGGAGCTGCGTTTGAACGCTTATGAGAATGCCAAAATCTACAAGGAAAGGACGAAGAGATGGCATGACAAGCGTATCGTCCCAAAGGAGCTTAACGAAGGAGACTTAGTTCTACTCTTCAACTCCCGCCTCCGCCTTTTTCCAGGTAAGTTGAAATCTAGATGGACCGGACCTTACATTGTGAAACATGTTTTCCCTCATGGTGCAGTTGAGATATGGGGTGAAACTAGCGGAAGCTTCAAGGTCAACGGTCATAGACTTAAGAAATACCAGCCGGAAATGCCGGTTGAGGAGGTTGCACCAATATACCTCGTATGAGACGCATTATGGTCCAGCTAGCGACCTTAAACCAAGCGCTTCTTGGGAGGCAACCCAAGGTATTGCTTTCTTTTCCCGTTTTCTAGTCTAGCTTAGATAGTTTTTTGTTTTTGCTTTGCTTTGCTTTGTTTTTGGCGTTCTGGACAGACAACAGGGAATATCTAAGGAAGGATGCATAACTGGAAGGACAGAAGTTCGAGATTTTGAGAAGACAGAAGCATCTCGGTCACTGTCAGAGCATCTCGACCGAGTTGATTCTTGAGCAACCGAGGCGACTAGGGTTTCTGCAGAACCACCTCGGTCCGTACCACCTCGGTCCAGTCGAGACCATCTCGACCGAGGTGACAGCAGATCCAGGAACAGTATAAAAAGGAAAAAAAATTACTTTTCACTTTTTATCTTCTTCACCTCGACCGCGGCGACAGTCCACTTCGCTCTCTCTCAGATCTTGCTCGTTTTCGAAGATTTCTGCTTCTAAACCGAGATTGAAGGGTAGAGGAACCTTTTGCAACAACAGATCTGCAAAGAAATCGAACGAATCGACCGAAACGAGGTAAAACAAGTCGAAACCCTAACTCGTTCATACGTTTCGATTTGGGCTTTGGTTGCCGCTGATTCTGCTGAGAAAAGGCATAAGTACCCCTTAGGAAGCAATTGTAGTGATTTTGGGGGGAAAAGAACTGAATTTCTGCGAATTGGAATCGTAACTGCTGCGCCTCGGTCCGGTCGAACTGCATCTCGACCGAGGTGATTCTTGAGTCTTGTCAGCAACCGAGGTGGCCTGACAGTGCTGAGTGAAAATGAGTTCCGATCGCCGCCTAGCCTTGAGAGACAGATCCTCACCCTCCCCTTCTTCCTCTTCCTCCTGTCCTTACCGCCCAGTTATCCACGAGAGATGCCGGGTAGACTATGAGCGCATAGCTAGCCGTCCAGTTATCGCACCTCGATTTCTGGACGTGTCGGCTTTTGATTGCCTAGGGTTAGATGCTGACCTTAGGAGGATGATCGCTACTATCGGGCTGGATCAGTTTACTGAGATCCGAGCCCCAGCCTATTTGGAGCCGACCTTAGAGTTTGTTAGCTCCTTCTCCTACCTTCCCACAGACCAGTCTGTGAAGTACCGGTTGATGAACCGGAACTTCATAGTTCCTTTAGAGATATGGAGAGAGATTTTTGGCTTTTCTGAGCCCACCGCCACCGACTTCCCTCCCGATCCGTACCTAGGGAGTTCTGGGGGCAGATTGCCCATATTACCGAGCATGCAGACAGATGGCGCCCTGGAGATTCCAGGGAGAGGGTCATCTTCCACCCAGCCTTCAGACTAGCCCACAGGATATTTAGCGAGACACTTCTGGCGTGTACTGAGACGCCCCAGAAGATCCGACAAGGCGAGCTCTTCAGCCTCTACTGCATGGTTACAAGAGGTTTCCCAGACTTTGGCTTGCTCTTGGCAGAGGATTTGCACAAGATCAAGGCCAAGGCGAAGGGAGACATTTGCTGCGGAGGTCTGGTCACCCAGATAGCTACTTATCACGGGATGGACCTCAGTATTTGTACGATGGCGGCGACTCCGAAGCCGCTGGGATTACAGGAGATGATCACACGGAGGATTCTGGTTCCTCGTGGTTTGACCACTCCATACATTGCTATGCCTTGGGAGCGGACTGCACCACAGGGGATCCACTGGTCTGCTCAGTTCACAGTTTTTGATCCGCATTACTGGCAGACAGCTTGGGCTCCTCTGATGGAGGATCATAGAGAGGCAGCAGCTGCCCCGGCTGAGGAGGAGGAGGATGACGACGACGAGGAGACAGTGGATGAGAGAGATGGTGGAGTCCCGATGGATACAGGGACGGATACTGCAGGGATGAGCGCACCACCGATCATCGATTTGGATGATGAGGAGGAGACGGAGCCTGCACCAGCTGAGACTTCTCCAGTCAGACCTGCTAGACGCAGGAGGCGCGGAGTGAGAGATCGAGCTGCCCACCGACGGATCGATGACCTGACGGATCAGGTTATTGACTCGTATGCTGCATTATCGCTGGATATCCGCGAGATGCAGGAGAGGCAGCACTATCAGCACGTCATGGCCCAGCTGCAGTTCGAGCGTGTCATGGGTTATCCGTTCGACCCGACATAGTATCCGTACGTACCACCACCACCACCGCCGGATCAGGATTACTGAGGAGCTGCGGGATTTTCTTATTATATTTTTTTATGCAGTTCAGCTATTTATCCGGTGAGTTCTCTCATTTTCCAGACTTTTATTTGACCCACTGGGACAGTGTGTCCCAAGTATGGGGTGTTTGTATTGATTATGACTACTTGATGTTATTCGACTACTTTTGATGTATGATATATTTATCGGATATTTTATTTATGCATCACTTCTGCATTTATATGATTATCTGATATTACATGCATACCTACAGGTTATTTGATTGAGAAAAACGTCGAAACTGAAAAAAAAATGGTTTTAAAAAGGAATTTTCGATCTCGACCGAGTCAGTCTTGGCCAAACGAGGCATTTCACCTCGGTTGAACCAAGAACACCTCGACCGAGGTGTGTTAACTGAGAGTTTTCGAAAACGAATTTTTGTGTTACTTATCTGGATATGATCTCAGTGAAGATCTTGTTTACTGACTGGTTTTGAATCCTTTATGTGTTTGAAAGGTTTTATAATATGTTTAAGTTGCTAAATGCTTTGTTTGAAATTATTAGCATGTTTAATACTTTGTTTTTATCCAAATTATGTTGAATTTGAAGGTTGACACCGCAGGTTAAGTTCTCTCACTTTCTTCTTGGAAAGACCAAGGCAATTCATTCTCTTCTTCTTCTTCTTGATCATGCTTAGCCCCTCATATACATTTTGCCTCCCTCTACCTATCCGGGAATTTGGAAGCAAGCGAAGTGGTGAAAGCAAGTGAAGTTGAGAAGTGGCTGGAAGTGAAAGTGTTAGAAAGTAATAATAGGTTTGGGGAAGTCAATCATGAAGATGAGTAACTCGGCACCATTCACATAGCCGGGTGTTTGTGTCTTGCCAAAGTCGGATTGAGCGATATTTCCTAACGGGTCATGGTATGTGCATCAAGGGTTTGATGCATCTCGAGAAATTGATGATTGCAGATTTCCTAGGCTTCGGTTATTGTGCACCCCTGTCCATGCATCCCAAAAAGTAAAGTAAAAAGAAAAAAAAAA
Source organism: Fagopyrum homotropicum (assembly GCA_033239125.1). NCBI lineage: Eukaryota > Viridiplantae > Streptophyta > Magnoliopsida > Caryophyllales > Polygonaceae > Fagopyrum > Fagopyrum homotropicum. The sequence goes on along the minus strand of BSWB01000002.1, from coordinate 68,240,736 downwards.
GTGTGAAATAAGTAAAGCTTATTGGTGGAAGATGTTGCAAAGTCAAAGTGAAGTGAAGATCATCCTTTTCCCGATTCTAGCACCACATTACCTTACACACATCCCTACCCTACACGTTTCTTGACTTTTCTTTTGGGAAGCCCTTGAGACCTTGAGCTTGTTGATTGACTTAGTGGTTTAAACTGGATTATACATGATTAATTTTGATAATTATGATTTATTATGCATTCTATGATTTTATGCAAAGATGAACAACTTTCCTATATTTATAAAATGTTTTGAGCATATTGAGTTTTTAATTCCATGAAGTATTCTCTTAGAGTGATCTATGATAGTTGCACACCATAAAATGTTTTTGAAAGACTTTTTCATTGATTTTCTTGATTTATAATCCATTCTATCTTGATTTCTATATAAGGAACTTGCTTGGGGACAAGCAAGGGCTAAGTATGGGGTATTTTGATAGCATGAATTATAGTCTATATTTTGGGGTTTGTTTGGACGTTTTATCTTTCATAATCTGCATGTTTGTATGTATATTACGTGATTTTACTACCATTTCATCTACCTTTGCGAGAATCGAGGTCTACACCTAGTTTTGTTGTAATTGCAGGTAATATGGTACGTTTCGCATCAAAAAGGAGCAAAAGGAGTCATGAGTCATTTGGAGCTACATCCAGGGAGCATAGCTATGGATTAAAGATTTACTTTGGACCAGTTTTGAGAGATTTCACATTCAGTTGTGACTCACCTCGGTTGACCAGAGATTCATCTCGACCGAGGTGATCCAGAGACGCCGACTCGACCGAGGCGAACACCTAGGACGCGGCGAGAATATTTTATTCTTGGCTGAGATCTTTTAAAATTGGAAAGTGATCTTATATTTTTGGGCTTGGCTCCTGGAAGGAAGAAGATCATATATTTTACCTATATTTATGGGAAAATATCTTTCTAAGATTTATTATCTTTGGAGGGTTATTTTCCTATAAAAAGGGTTGGATTTCCACAATTCCGACATCACGCTATACCGTCGATCAGGGTTTATAGCACGCAGCAGCAGCATACTCCAGTTGGGAGAGATTCGAAGAACCTTTTTGAAGGTTGAAGGAAGATTGAAGTCCATAGCTTTTATAGTTTTTTTGGAGGGTTTTTGTAAGATTATCTTCAATTCCCTCACTTGTTGTCTTGTCTTGTTGGATTGCTATCCAAGGAACGCTTTGTTGTGATATTTGATTCAGTTATTGAAGTCTTTTCATTAAATTCTTCTGGTTCAAATATTCACCTTCTTCCCATATATTTAATACTTTCATAATGATGATGAGTGGCTAATTTCCTTGTGTGATTCTAGGGTGATTAGCTGAAGGTTGTGGGAAAAACAATGACTTTGTCCGCTTATCTTTAGATCTTGAGTTGGAACCACAACTAGATGCTTTAATCCCTAGAATTGCATGTTTGCTTTATTGACTTCTAATTCATCTTTGATTGTGTTAATTGCTCTTTGTGGTTAGTATTCACGAAGCTTACCGTTATTGACTTTGTTTCACCGAGTCCCTGTGATCGACCCCTGGAATTTTCTTGCTTTTTACTACGATTGACCCGTACACTGCGGGTTCGCATCCTTGTTTTAAGCTTAAGTCTAGGGTTATAAATTTAAAGCTTGCACACACCGTTTGGAGCGAACAGTCATCGGGGTGAATAGGGATTTGGAAGAATCCACTATAGCCATCTAGATAACAAAAATGGGAATGTTGAGCTAATCTCTCTAGCATTTGGTCAATGAAAGGAAGAGGGAAGTGATCTTTCCTAGAGGCCATGTTCAATTTCCTATAGTCAATGCACATCCTCCACCCCGTAACCGTTCTAGTTGAGATTAATTCATTATTGTCATTGGTTACTACGGTCATCCCACCCTTCTTAAGAACCACATGCACGGGACTAACCCACTTACTATCCGTAATAGGGTAGATTATTCCCGCATCTAGCAACTTAATGATCTCTTTCTTGACTATCTCTTTCATTATAGGATTCAATCTTCTTTGATGTTCAATAGAGGGTTTATGGTCATCTTCCATCAATATCTTATGCATGCATAAAGAGGGATTAATGCCAACAAGGTCATCAATGGTGTATCCTATTGCCTTTCTATGCAATTTCAATTCATTCAACAATCTATTAAGCTCATCATCATTCAAAGATGCATTCACAATCACCGGATAAGTAGAATTTGAACCAAGGAAAGCATACTTTAAATGAGAAGGGAGGGGTTTGAGTTCAAGTTTAGGAGGACCTTTATTGAGTGGAGACGATCCAAATAACGTTGGTTTAGATGAATCCAAAACGAGTGAAGGCTCTTCAAGGCTCCTTGAAGCTTGATCAACAACAAAGGCTATTTCTGGGGAAACCACGGGCAAATCCACGGACTCTGGCACATCCACGGCCGTGGTTCTTGCAAAGCTTGCTCTTCGGAGCATTCCAGAGAGTTCCACGGCCGTGGAAGTCCCCACCTGACCGTGGTTCCTACAGGAATTCAGCATACTCTCGTGGACTTCAAATTCAGCTCTTGTCTCCTTTTCTAATGCTTCCAAGGCCTTGATCTCTTCATTGCAAGCCTCCTCAACACCTTCCTCCATCAAACTTAAGCTAAGAACCTTCTCCAAGGGGTCTTTGATCAAGATCGAGCTCACAACTTCTCTAGACTCCTCTTGCTCGACAATGTTGAATGCATCTTCATCAAGGGTTGGCCCTTTCATCATTGTGGATAGTTTGAACTTGATATTCTCTTCTCCAATGTTGAAGGAGAGAATTCCATTCTTACAATCCACCAAGCATCCGGATGTAGCCAAGAAAGGTCTCCCTAAGATGATGGGAACCGGATAGTCCGCCGGGATGTCCAAGACAACAAAATCAATCGGCACAAAGAACTTCCCGAGTTGCACCGGTATGTCTTCCAATATTCCAACCGGGTGAGTGATAGAACGGTCCGCCATGTAGAGGGTCATCTTGACCGGATTTGGCTCTCCTAGCCCAACCTTGTTGCAAAGTGCAAGCGGAATGATGCTTACACTTGCCCCAAGATCACATAGGGCTTCATATTTCACTTCTCCCACTCCAATTGGCACACAAAAGGAACCGGGATCTCTTAGCTTAGGAGGCATCTCCTCTTTCATCGTTTGAATTAACTCCGAGGACCTCTTCGTCATCCTCACTTCTCCATACTCCTCCAACTTTCTCTTGTTGGAGAGTATTTCCTTCAAGAATTTGCCATATGCCGGCATACCTAAAATAGCATCCATGAACGGAATGTTAATATGCAATTTAGACATAAGTTCAAGGAATTTACCGAAATGTTTGTCCAAACAAGCTCGTGCTCGTGATTGTGGGAACGATAGTGGTGGCTTGTATGGAGGTTGTGCCACATATGTTGGCTCATCTTCTTTGCTCTTTCCTCCATCTTCTTGCAAGATCTCTTCCTCAACCACTACTTGCTTCCCTTTGTCACTTCCCTTAGGCAAGGGATCCTTCATGTTCAACCCGCTTCTTGTTGTAATGGCCAACACTTGGCCTCTTGGGTTGTCCTCGGTTCTTCCGGGAAGCTTTCCCGGATCTCTATGGGCTTCACCCGCCTTTTGGAACACTTGTGCTTCCAAGACTTTTTGAGCCTTAGAAATGGAAGTCACCGTGCTCTCAAGACCACTCAACCTCCCAAGAAATTGCTCAAACATCATCTCGGTTCTATCTTTTGGAGGTTAAGTAAATCCGGGTGGAGGTTCTTGTGAAGCCTTTGGTGGTGGAGCTGCGCTTGTGGAAGCGGGAGGGTTCAAGGCTCCATCCGGGTTAGAATAGGAAAACCCGGGATGGTTGTGGTTAGGCCGGTAATTATTGATGTGCCGGTTGTTGTTGAAGTTCCTTGGGCCTTGATAGTTGTTATAGTTGCCCCTTCCCATGTAGTTCACATCTTCCTCCTTGGAAGACAAGTTTGGTTGCACTTGCACTTGAGGGTTTGCTTGACTCTTCAAAGTTGTAGCACACAACTCCCTCAAAGACTTCAACTCATTGTTGATTGCATCAAGCTTGAAGTTACTCATGGTGACTTCACTCACCTCATATGCTCCCGCTTTCCTCCCATCACTCTTCCTATGGGAGTACTTCTCAATCACCAAAGGTTGTTTCTCTACAAATTCCCAAGCTTCATCCACATTCTTTTCCAAGAAAGTCCCACCGGAAAGAGATTGAAGCTTGAATTGGCTATCTTCATCAAGTCCTTTGAAGTAGATTTCCAATAGCTCAATTTTCGGTATACCATGGTGTGGACAATCTAGGAGAAGGTCTTTGAACCTCTCCCAAGACTTGAATAGGCTTTCTCTATCCTTCATCACGAAGGCATTGATCTTCCCTCTTAACTCGGTAGTCTTGGAAGGTGGGAAGAACTTTTTCAAAAACTCGGTTGTCATCTCCTCCCAAGTACTCACTCTCCCTTGTGGAATAGATTGATACCAAGCCAAGGCTTTATTCTTAAGTGAGAAGGAGAAAGCCCTAAGCTTATGGTTGTTGCTCTCTAATCTAGGCGGTCTTAGAGTCTCCATCAAGATCTCATAGTTCATCAAGTGTTGATGAGGAGACTCTCCTTCCATCCCTCCAAATTGATTATGCCGGATCATTTGTAAAACTTGAGGGCGGAGCTCGTAATCATGGGCTGCGGGATCTCCTAAGTTCACACCCGGACGGTGTACTCTTTGTGCCGGATCCATACGTTGCCCTAACGTTTGTGGCTCTTCAATAGCAATGGGTACAACCCGAATATTAACCGCCGGCTGCGGTTGTGGTGGAGGTGGAGGTTGTTGACGATTAAGCTCTCTTTGCACAAGAGCTTGCCTAATCTCTTCAATCTCCCTCCTAGTTGCTTCTTGCCTCTCATTGGCAAGTCTCCTTTCATCCTCCAAGAGCTCATCTCTTAATCTAATTTGCTCTAAAGCCTCATCCAACTCAGCTTGGAGATCTCTTCCGCCCATCTCTTTTCCCTTTCTAATGCTCTTGGATCTAGATCTAAGGGTTTTCTCCGGTTCGGGATCGAATGGAGCTAAATCCTTGCCACGAGATCTTCGCATACACCTAAAGAGTGAGAGATGTCCTAAAAAGCAAAGACACAAACCAAACAAGATCAAAAGCAACAAGAAAGACCTACACTATAAACAATCACAAAAATGACTCAATCTTAACCTAGTCCCCGGCAACGGCGCCAAAAACTTGTTACGTCTAGGAATTGATGCACGCAAAAGTCTTAAATTTATAACTCGTTATATTTCTCCTAACTCCTAGCGAACCCGCAGTGTACGGGACGTTTTGTAGTAGGGATAGTATTCCGAGGTCGAACACAAAGACTGAGGTGAGATTAAGTCGATTAATGACTAAGGCTGTGTTTGGCATGTTTACCTGTTAAACTAGTGCAAAGTGTTTACTAGTGTATGCATGAGTGTTTTGGTGAAACACTTGTTTTTAGTGTTCAGAAACACTAAACAGTGTTTGGCATTTTTGAACTCGTAAACACTAGTGTATGGACAGAAGTGGGGTAAGGGTTACCGATTTTCCTCAAAACTCATCGATCTTTTCTTTCTTCTGGTTTATTGGGCGACAGGGCGACTCCAAGCCAACCATCGCCGGATTATCTTCTGGTTTGTTGGGCGACATGGCGACTTGAGAGAGAAACAAGCCATTATCTCGCTTCTCTTCTTCTTCAGATTTCTCTTCTCCAGGTTCAATAACCTCTCGCTTCTCCTCATCTCCAGGTTAGTCAATAACCATCACCGGATTAGAGTTTTGTTCTGTCAATTTAGGGATTCTTCATGTCTGTTCATTCACTCATCATTTCCCTCTCCATTTGACAAGGTTTATTCTTCACCAATTTCTGTCACTTTAGGTTTATTCTTCATGTATGATCGTTCACTCAATTTATTTAGCGAATTTAGGGGTTTATTACAGTATTTGATGAACCATTTGATTGCTTCTGTTATTCAGCATATAGGTAAATATGAGTGTTCATGATTTCAGGGAAGGTAGTTCATTCGATGGCTTCTGCTATTCTTCTGAATTACAAGTAATTAATTCGTTGAATGTGAATTATACAAGGCTTCCTGATGTTCAATTTATTTAGCGAATTTAGTGATTTATTACAGTATTTGATGAACCATTTGATTTTAGGGAAGGTAGTTCATGATTTTAGGGAAGGTAGTTCATTCGATGGTAGTGATATTGATGTTTACTTGCTCATAAAATTGGTTGAATGTGAATTATACAAGGCTTCCTGATGTTTGAGTTATTCAGGTTTTGCTGAACCTATGGGTTAGTATTATTTTGGGTCCATTTTGTGTATTTTGTGTATTTTGTGAACCTGTGTACTTGATCCTATCTATTACAAATTGACCAAAAATCTGCTGCATAACATCCCGACATACCTTCATCATACGCTGCTACTTTCAAACTGAATGAGTATTTGAGACGAACAATTCATGGTACTGAATGATGATTTTTTGACAGAATATTGTATTGCTTGAAAACATTAGAGTTTTGCCCAACATTTTTCACCCTTCTGAGTGTCTTGTTTTACACTACCATGAATCTGCCCATTTGTGATATTGATGTTTACTTGCTCATAAAATTGGTTGAATGTGAATTATAGTAAGCGTAATTATAAAGCTATTCAGGTTTGCTGAACATATGGGTTAGTATTATTTTGGGTCCATTTTGTGGATTTTGTGAACCTGTGTACTTGATCCTATCTGTTACAAATTGACCAAAAATCTGCTGCAGAACATCCCGACTTACCTTCATCATACGCTGCTACTTTCAAACTGAATGAGTATTTGAGACGAACAATTCATGGTACGGAATGATGATTTTTTGACAGAATATATGACAGTAATAAATACAGGATGTTGGTAGTGCATTTCTCATATGTCAATTTGTTGTATGACAAATACTGAATGATGATTACAATCTTGTGTGTTTTTGATAGGTAACAATGGACGAGGATTCAAGTTATGACAGCGGTGATCCGGAGTACTACAACTGGGGAGAGGGGATATATATGGAAGATCCTGATCCCATCGAAGATGAGATGTTAGCATATGCCTTTGATGATTGTGGGGCGTCAGAAAGTTTAAGGGACTTTGTGGAAGGGCTACGTGCAGACAAGAGAAGATTGAGATACGAATGTCGATTGCTACGCGTGAGGGAAAGGGAGAGTGATGCTACTGTTGAGTCATTGAGAGGTGAACTTACTGAACAGAAAGAAATGACCAAGATGATTAAGAGGGAAAATTGTGTTAAAGTATTTGTTTGGGGCTTACTTACCGGAATGGCACTTGTTTCTTATGTAATGTACTAGTAGCTACCAGATTAGTACCTGTTTCATACGTAATGTACTATTGTTGTTCTATTTTAAGATTGACAATGTACCAGTTTGGATATGTATTGCAATGATCTTTTCTTTACGTTTCCTTTCATATGTCATAATAAATATGAATCATTTCCAAAACACCAACATGAAACACACTGACATTGATGTCTTCCAATAAAAGTTTACACCAACAAAAAGAGATGACCAACTGTCTCGAAAATAAAACTTACATATAATAGTGGGAAACAATAATGTCAATTACTAATAAAAGTTTACACATTCCTTGTTGCATTCCAAATAGCCGAAGCAATACGGTCTCGAATGGAGCTCATTCCTCTACCACTGACATTGATGTCCTCCACTTCCTCTACGTCGTTATGGCTCGTACTTGCCAACTCCTCGTCATCTTCTGATAAATCATCATATCCTGAGTATAATCGAATGAAATTATGCAAGGCAAAACAAGCAAGATGAATGTCAACTTGTGTGTAGTCCGGATAACATGGCATAGCAGATAACAACTTCCATCTCTTCTTTAAGATTCCAAAACATTGTTCGATACAGCTTGTTAGAGAAGAGTGTGCCTGGTTAAATGCTTCCTTTTTGATGCTTGGTGGCTCGGTGTCAAATTGGTTAAGGTGATAGCGCACATTCGAATACGGCACTAGAAATCCCGGTCTATCTGGATAACCCTTGTCACATAGATAATACTTCTCTGGTGGTGGATGTGGAAAGTTGAGATTAGGGTTGCATATGGCATTATCGAGAACCTTTGCATCATGAGCGGACCCTTCCCATCCAGACAGCACAAAAGTAAACAACATATTAAAATCACACACAGAAAGGACATTGAAAGTGACTACATGTTTCCGGCCGACATAAGGAACTTGCGAGACTTCTTCTATGCATGCACTTATATGAGTACCATCAAGGCACCTAATGCAATCCTGAGAATAATGTATGTTTAGTATTCATTAGTGTAACAATAATGTAAAAAGTGTTGATATGTTTACCTTAAAGTAATCCCTGTATCTTGGGTCAGCAGCAATGTGCGTAGGGGTTCTTGGAAAATTTGGATTTCGTGGTCGGATAATATCTCCTGCAAGTCCGCACCCTTCATGTCCACGACTAGTAATAGAATTTAGAACGTTGTGGAATGCACGATGGACAGTCTCGGTGGACCTTTGAAAGTGCTCAGCGACAACACGAACAGAACACCCTTGTGCAAGAGTGTATAAGAACAACCCAACTTTTTCAATGACCGATACCTCTCTAGGTGGAGTTAGCCCGTAACTATGCTCTAAATCGTTGCATAGACGCAAGAAAACCTCGGCATCCATTCGGAACATATTGACAGTGCGAATGTGATGACCACTTAAGATCTCCTCCATCCATAATCTTCCTCCGTCATACCCAGTGTAACAAGGCTCCTTATACATGTGCTTGTAGAAGTGATCGGCGGCAGCTGCGTACTGTCTTTGCAACTGTTGGTGAGCTGACAATAATTTTAGAGCACGTGTCTGTCCAGAACTCAAGTCCTTGTCACTACCATCACTATCACTACTACTTGTTGAACTTGACATTTTTGAACTTGATAATAAACCTGTAAATATATACCAACCAAACAAATGAAATTACAAACCAAAGAAATGAAATTAATTGCATAGAAAATAACATCCTTAACAATAACATCCGGACACTAAATGACCAAACACACAAGAAAAATTAAGTGCATAAAAACATTAAAATCCTTAAGGTTAGAATACGAAAACAACATATAAAGTACATCACATTAAACTCTGCTCATGCTCCCATTTCAACCAATTGTATCTTTTCTGATCATCCCCCAAATTCACGATTAACTGCATAGCTTTCCATGAGTTGGTCTTTGACATTGTGAAACACCACAACGGACTTCCATCCACGATCAAGTTGTTCTGCACCATCCTATCAACAATTGCCAAAACCTTCTGAAGCATTATCTCGTTCTCTTTCGCCTTAGAGTTAACCTCGTCCTGAAAGAGTGTGATCAACCTATCACTGTTCTCCAGTGAACGGTCTAGAAATGCTTCCAACTTTGATGACCCTATAGACTGTCTTCTTTTTCTCTTCAACGGACCCTTGTCTTTCTTACCCTTACTTGGCGGTGGAGGTTCTGTTGAATGTTCCGGCTCAACATTCACGTCAGCTGCAATTCCAGAGTAGCTAGATCCTCCACCTTCATTAACCGTACCAACAAAATTACGGAAAAAATCATCACCATCTCCTTCCCCTTCACCTAAAGCGACATCATCATCATCTGCAAGTGACAAACGATCCGGACTTGGCTCACGAACCATTCCAGATGACATGGCCAGACGACCAGTTGCTACACTTCCAGCAAAAAGGGAACTCAATAACTCTTCATAATCCGCATCCATTCCCTTATTCCTGTATTTCTTACAGTTTACATCTTCCTACAACACATAAAAACACATCAATTATTACTAAATATTCACATGTCAATTTATGAGAAAAAAATATATACAAATACAAACCAAATACCTTTATCTTCCTTTCCCACCATTCATTGGAAGCAGAGATCATTCGAGTATTTTCGTCCCAACCTAGACCCGTCTCTGAATTCCTAAGCGTTTTCCACGCCTTGTATTCTTTTTTCATTGACTCGAATTTATTCCTACAAAAATCTTTGCCTCCATTCTTCCCACACTTACTGATAAATGTGGGAGTAATAACCTTCCAATTGTACGCTTGTTTGCTTCCATTTTTCTTTTGGTATTCAAGTAAAATCGTCACTAGGAGTCTCAAAAGCTCATCAGTCCAGTTAAAATTTGGACCCCTAGTTCGATTTTGGGAAACGTTATTGTCATCCATGTAGAATCTACAGTAGATTCATCATTTAGTTTATGTTCATCAAATCCAGATTTATTAAAAATAACTTAAAACATTATTACACTGTCATAAGAAGATAATAGCCAATGTGAAAAGGATTATTCATGCATCTCACAATCTGTAACAAAGATATTTTATAACATTTCTACACTGTCATAAGATAATAGCCACAACTGTCATTACAAATTTACCATGACTTGGCAAGTTGACAAGTAAATGCACAAGTTGACAAGTAACAAAGATTTTTTATAACATTTCTACACTGTCATAAGATAATAGCCACAACTGGCATTACAAATTTACCATGACTTGTCAAACACAGCCTTTAAAACATGTCTACACTGATAAATAGCCACAACTGTCATTACAAATTTACCATGACTTGGCAAGTTGACAAGTAAATGCACAAGTTGACAAGTAACAAAGATTTTTTATAACATTTCTACACTGTCATAAGATAATAGCCAAAACTGTCATTACAAATTTACCATGACTTGTCAAACACAACCTTTAAAACATGTCTACACTGATAAATAGCCATAACTGTCATTACAAATTTACCATGACTTGGCAAGTTGACAAGCAAGTTGTCTTAATATTCTACTGTCAACAATCTCACAATATACATTTCCGAAACTTTCAAGCATATCACAATCTGCATAATATTTACATATGCGCTTCATTTGAATCCTAGGGTCAACTGGAGACAACCATGCTACTTTAACTGTCATTTACATTCTAAAGCATGTCACGACTGTCATAATCTCAGAATATACATATCACACATTTCAGAAGTTAAGACAATCTGCATAATATTTCAGAAGTGAAGACAATCTGCATAATCAAATTTAATTGTAGCCTCAAATTTAAAAATTCTCACAGTCCCAACCCATTAAAACCACAATTGACATATAAATGAAAGACGGTGAAGAACCCATCATATTCATTGAGCTTTCTCACAACTTGCATAAGACCCCTAGAATTTGACAGAATATATCGAGTATAGCCTCAAATTGAAACATTCTCACAGTCAATTGACATATAAATGAAAGACAATGAAGAACCCATCATATTCATTGAGCTTTCTCACAACCTGCATAAGACCCCTAGAATTTGACAGAATATATCGAGTATAGCCTCAAATTGAAACATTCTCACAGTCAATTGACATATAAATGAAAGACAATGAAGAACCCATCATATTCATTGAGCTTTCTCACAACCTGCATAAGACCCCTAGAATTTGACACAATATATCGAGTATAGCCTCAAATTGAAACATTCTCACAGTCAATTGACATATAAATGAAAGACAACGAAGAATATATCGAGTATATATGAGATTCCTCAAATTGACATAATCGAAACATTACTACAATTTGATTATGTCTCACAATTGCATAAGAACCCTCAAACCTGCATAAGAATAGCCTAATCGAAACATTCCCTCACTGGAACCCTCAAACCTGCATAAGAGTACCCTACCATACATCCTTACATTCAAACATTCCCTCAATCCTGCATACTAGTAGCCTAATCGAAACATTCACAAGCATAACCACACATAACGGTGACGAATCGATTGCTCACCAACCGTATCATCAACAAAAAGCCAAAAATAAGGAAGAACCCTAACCCTAAATTATCAGCTTTTTGTAGAGAACATGATGAAAAACACATACAAAAATTATGAGACGGAGGACAGACGACAAACCTGGACAACAAACCACTTCCGATGTTCTTCTGACTCTGTGGCTCTCGTTTCGTTCTTCGCCGGTCGACCTCTCTCAACCTCCGACGGCTCTAGATTAACGTTGAGAGGTGAGAGAATGTTTATATTATACCCGGTAAAAATTGTAAATATCGTTAAATGATAGGGGCAATATAGTACTTTTGAACACCAAAAACTAGTGCATCAGCCCAAAACCCTCCTTAGATAAGGGTTTTAAAAACACTTTCAGAAACACTAAAAACTAGTGTTTTATAACATGCCAAACACAGTTTAAATATTAAAACACTCGTATACACTCTTATACACTAGTTTAATTGGCATGCCAAACACAGCCTAAGGATAGTGAAGATCTAGACTAACAAAAGAGAAAGGAATAAAGAAATGAAAATATCAATGTTTTTGGGTTGGTTTTGTGGTGATCAATCAAGGATCACAATGATATAATAAGGCAAAACAAACTAACAATCTAGCAAATCAACTCAAACAAACAGCAAACACGAGGTTTATAAATAAGAGAGAAAAGTCGATTCTAGGGGTTGGAAATTCCGGTTATGGCATAGGACTCAAGCTATCTAATCATTCCTTGGATCACTACGGTATGTTGGGAGTAAGTGTTTCTAGATTGGGATCAATCACCGGGTAGGTCTCATGGTCCACTAGTCCGTTCCTAAGGTCTTATCACCGGGTAAGTCTCAAAGAGCCTAAGGATAGGAATTCTACACAAACCGGATTGTCACCTAGGGATCTAACCAATCCTCACCGGGTAAGTCTCGGAAAGGCAAGTCCTAAACAACCACCCTAGCACACTTAGTCCAATAGCGGCTTATGAGGCTCACTACTACCTATAGTTTGTCATCTTCGATATCTAAGAGCAAGAATCACCGGGTAGGTCTCTTCTAACACTTAATTACAAACACTAGGTTACCCTAGGATAGATTTAGCTCAACAAACACTAGGATTTCAACATTTTAACACTATAGAACTTAGACTCATCAAATCAAACGGATCAGGCAGAACCACGGGCTGTTCATCCCCTTCCACGGCCGTGGACTGCCAAGAACAAACCGTGGAATCTAACAGTGGCTCTGTTCAAATAAACGAATCATCCAAAGGCAAATCTAAGTCCATCCTATCATAGTCCAGCCATAACCTTCCTTTCCTTACCCTAGAATCGCATATATCTAGCCAACAACATTCATCATCACAATCGAAATCATCAAACATAAAATCATGTCATCCATTTGTAAGATAATGAAGAGAAAGAGATAAACAAGTGAATCAAAGAAAACAAATCTGAATTCGAGATTTAGAAAGACTCACAATCCTTCAAAAGAAGGATTAATCGGTTCTTACAACCCTAGAAAACGATTCCGATAAACTTCACTCTAAAAATCTATCAAAGACTATGATGGTGTGTTCTTCTCTTCTTCTCCAATGGAAGATTTCTTTCTCCTCCAATGGTCTCCAATCCAATGCTCCAATGAGAGAATCTTTCTTGTTGAGAGTGTGTGAGAGAATGGAGTGATGGGAGATGTCCCCTAACAGCCTTGCAGGACCACCTTTTATACTAAACTTTGCAAGAGTCGGCCATGAGAATCGTGGCACAGCTGTCACAACCGTTTGGCAAAAACCACGGTCCAATTCCACGGCCGTGGAAGTCCCAGTGACCGTGGTTTTGGTGCCTCAGCTTGTTTTGGATCATTGATTCACGACTTGGTGCATGGCTTGCACCAACAAGGTCCCATGAGTCCTCTTTAGCCCCTAGCTTGCATTCCAATGAGTCCGAAAGCGTGTCATCTTGAGGAACGATCCTCAAATGTATCGATTAAGCTCCTAAATCTCCCAAAATACCTACAAAGCAATGCAAAAGTCCGTGTAGACGTCTATCTCGACAAAATACGTGAATTGAGTACAAACGTCGTGAACTAGTGCTAAACCATGCATGAATGAGTGGAAAATCTATCTAAATGAGTGTCTAAACCTAAGCCATAAATCGTGTTATCAGTGTACAAAAGCAAAAACCTTGGTGATTAGCCGTCCTTGGGCTTTTTTATTTTTCGAGGTGCATCCACACCGGGCACACATACCAAAGCTCGTTAGGACTATCGGTTTATTTGACTTTGGCAAGGCACAAACACCCGATTATGTGAATGGTGCCGAGTTACTCGTCATTTAAACCAACGCCCCCAAACCTATATTTTTGTATACACTTTCACAACAAATTCAGCACTTCATTCATAACATTCTTTCATCAACAACTTCACCCCACACTTGCTTTTCACACACACCAACACACTAGCATGCTCCTATTCCCGGATGGGTCAAAAGAGGTCAAATTTATATCAATTGAGGTGCTCAAGCAACATGATCAAGATGAGAAGTAGAGAAAGATGAATTGCCTTAATCACTCCTAGATGATGTGCAAAAACTAGCATGTAATTTCGACTTTCAATCCTCAATCCAATCAAGACAAACATCATGATCACAATCATTGATGGGATTCAAGATAAGTACTTCAAGTCCACATATGCATTCATTTATTCACACACAAGGCCATCCATAGCCAATTCACAAGACAATTTCATAATAAGGGTCATTCCCAAGCTTAGAAGCACTAAAATTTTTTTAAATTTTCTGATTTTTTTGGATTTTTCGAAAATAGTATGTACAATGTAAAACATGTGACAATATTAAACTATCCTAGATGCTAATCATGCAAGTGATCATGAAAACCCCACCCCATACTTAGAAACACAGTGTCCCCAATGTGTAAATGAAGTAAAGAAGAGTGAAAGAGGGTTCTCACAATGTAAAAATGGTTTGCTTTGGTATTTGGGATTTACTGAAATGGATTGATGATAGATGATCTTATCAACGGTGCTAGAGAGCTCAAGGTGTTCGTTATGGCGTCGGGACCCGCGCTAGGTGTTCGCCACTTAGCGTGCGTGCAAATAAGCTTTAAATATAAAACTAGAAATCAAGCAAGCGAACCCGCAGTGTACGGATCAATATAGTTGAGCAAGAATTCCAGAGTATCGAACACAGGGATTTGGGGGGAACAAATTCAATTACAAGTTATCAAGCAAATAAATGTAAGAAGCTTTTCAAGTATTGGGAAAACAACAATCCTAAAGATCCAGATATCCAGCTGTGGCAATCGATTCAAGATATACTAATGATGTAAGGACAGAGTTGAGGTATGCAAAGGTATGCTAATGTGAGGTAATCGTACGGTGAAGTTCCAAAAACTTTATATGACTCACCTAAAAGACACTCTCTATAAAGGTTGTTGAGGCTTCAGTATAGAAAGGTTCTAAAGGCAAGAATTAACGTCAAATACCCAAACTTGTAATCCAAGGATCAAGACTAACTAAACCGATTAAGGTTGTGACACTCAAAATCGAGGTAGAGGTTGTTGAGGCTTCACTACCACCTAGAAAAGGCAAGCCAAGACTAAGTTAAAGAAAATCTTTAACTTTGGATTAAAGTAAAAGCAGGTTCGTAAACTAACACAAAATTACGGGTAGTTCTTGAGTTCCACGGCCGTGGAAGCTTAAGAACAGACCGTGGATTAGGGTTGTCGTCGATTCTGTCTAACTCTCAGGGTCCAATCTGTTTACGATCGATCTATCATCATCTAAGCCACAACTATCAACCCTTCACCCTAGAATTGTTAAGCGTTTTAGCCAACAATAGTCATATTGATATCAAATTCAAGGTTTAAGAGATTGAAAGATGAAAACTTCCGAAAACCTTCAATAACTTTTAAACTAATCTCAAATCCACAAGTCAAGAACAATATCGTCAATAAATTCGGAATAACACAAACAATCACAATCTTAGATAAGAAGGAAGACCGAGATGTCAATCCGTCTTCTAAATCAAACCTAAGCAAGAAGCGAAATCTTCTTGCGAACAATCTTCCGAATCTTCGATCTTCCGTCAATCCGGAAATCCCAATGGCAAAGCGCAAAAATCTCTCAAACACAATCTCCGCCAAATGCGAAATTAGGGCAATTCCAAGCGCAAGCGTAAGATGCGTCTATGCGTAAGCGAAGGTGACGGAATCTCTCTTCGTCCGTCCTTTTATAGTGTAAGATAAAGTATCGGCCCGGCCCAATTGCGTAGGAGATCGTGGATTAAAGTGTGGCGAAAAAGATCGCCAAGATCACGGTCGTGGAAGGGTTCCACGGCCGTAATTTAGAGCGTGGAAATCAACACGGTTTGACACAACTCTTCCACGGCCGTAGAAGTTGCTGGAATGAACCACGCTCCCCTTGCTATGGTTCCACGGCCGTGGACTTGAACGTGGAAAGTAGTACGGCCGTATTTTAGAGCGTGGTTTAGGGCAAGAACGTGATTCTTCCCTAGCCTCGTGCATCCTTCAAGATGGCACTCCCTTAGCTCCTAGGAATGTCCTCAATCCATGGACATGCTCAATCAAATCCATCCTTGCTCCATTCCGTTTGGAAATAGCTCTTAATTACCTATAATCAAGATAAAGCTTGTGTAGATCTCTATATCGACATTATAGACAAACTAGCTCACAAAAGTATCAATGCTTAATCAATGACTATCAATATGGATCAAATACACTTAGAAAACGTGCCTAAAATATCACAATATTTCATGCTAACAAATAACCCCATACTTGCCACTTGCTTGTCCCTAAGCAAGGTCTTTCAAAAGCTTTAAAACACAAGTTAGGATGAAATATGTGTACCTTCTCAAAGCAAAACTTCTTTTTGATGAATGTGCCTTCTAGTCAATAGATCATTCTCAAACCTTGCTTCAATTGTTTATAAGACTTTCATACACTTAATCAAAGAGTAAAGAGCAAAGAAAACTCATGAATCAACCAAACTTCCATACAAACATCGTAATCTTCAAACATTATCAAAATCAATCATAAGAAACTTCAATTTAGATCACCAAGTCATATAACATTCTTTTGATCTTAAGGACTTTTAAAGAAAAGGTCTAGAATGTGGAAAGGGAAGGAAAACTTTAAGGAATGTGGTGCATGAATCCGGGAAAGTGGATAACTACTCTTTTCTTCTTCTCTTGCGGTTTCCGCAACACCTTCAACTTAGAGCTTCACTCTCTTCTTTTCATTTTTCGACTTTACTTTTGGAGTTATGGATAGATGTGCACAAAAACCGAAGCCTAGGAGATTGGCGTTTCTCAATTTTTATGAGATGCCTCAAACCCTTAGCGCACATACCATAATCCGCTAGGAATATCGCTCAATCCGACTTTGACAAGACACAAACACCCGGCTATGTGAATGGTGCCGAGTTACTCATCGTCATGATTGCTTTCCCCAAACCTATAATTTCTTTCTATTCCTTTCAATGCAAAGTATTGCTTTCATTGCCCTCCCACATCATACATGCCTTTTTCATTCAACTCCTCCAAATTCCCGGATAGGTAAAGGAGGTCAATATTTCAATGAGGGGCTAAATGATCAAAGAAAGAAGAAAGAAAAATCGAATTGCCTTAATCATCTCAACAAGAAGCATAAGAACTTATAGTGTGATTTCAACTTCAATTCCTCAACATGATTTAAGTAAAATTCATCACATTATGAAACTTGCAAAAGAGGTATAATCAACTCATTCAATTCCTTTTTGATTCACTATTCGTTTAAGCATGCAATGTCATCAAACTCAATTCACAAGTAGCGATTATCATAGAAATCCTCTCTACATTTAGAAGCACAAAATTTTCAAAATTTTTCAATTTTTATGGGTTTTTCGAACTCTTTTTCATGCAATGAAATAATGAAACGTGTAACAATGTAATGAACATGCAAGATAGTCTCAATAGAAGCAATCATAGTGAGTAAGAGTTATTACAAACTTTTAGTCACACCCCACCCCATACTTGGAACAAACATTGTCCCTAATGTTCAAATAGAAGAAAGAAAAGAAGAAATGAAAGAAAGAAAAAGAAAGAAAAGAAAAAGAAACTCACAAAATAGTGGTGGAGCGGCTAAAACTGTCGGTTATGCAAATCATCACTACGGTGGAGGCGGAGGCGGGAATGGAGAGAAGCTAGGATCGTAGTGCCGCCCGAAATGCTGGCGGTAGACGTCTCTCATCATATGGTCGAGGTCGTTCATGCGTCCATCTCTAGCATCGGCTCGAATCTCCAATGCTCCCACTCTATCAGAAAGGCTAGTAGCCCACTCCGGCATCTGCTCATACCATCCCGGAGCCTGACTGTACCACCCCAGTGCATCTGACGGCGCTGGTGCTGGTGGCGGTGGCTGCTATACGGACCATGGAGGTGGAGCTCCGTACCATGCAGGAGGTGTCTCCATCCAAGTGGGTCTCTCACTCACGCTGGCGCGGCGAGAAGATGAACCTGAAGCTCTGGCTGGACGTGGAGAACGTCTGAGCATGTCAGGGGCCGCATCCGGCTGATCCGGAAACGTGCCAAACTCCTGCTCTGCTCCTCCTCCTCCCTCATACTGATCTCTCATCTCCTCCTCCTCAACTACGGGCGGTGGTGGGACATATGGAGGAGCTGCAATCCTGTTCGCATGCATAGCTGCGAACGTCGCCTTCCAATTATGGCGTCCAACCATAATGGAGTACTCCGGGAGCCACTCAATGCCCCTCCCCATCCTGCTCTCCCAAGGCATAGCTGCATAAGGTGGACCTCTATGGGTAGGGAAGATAAGACCTTTAGTCATGAAGGCCTGGAGTCCTAGGGGTACGGCGGGAATGCGTGTGCATGCAGAAAAATCCACCCCTAACATCCTAGGAAGGTGGGTGACTATCCCACCATAACCAATGTTGCCCGCCCTCTTGTTCTTTAGCTTGCTCATGGTAGCAGCTAAGAGGGTGGCGCAGTCAGCAGGGCGCCCATAGAGCATAGAGTACAGAAGAAAGAGCTCATCCGTCTTGATCTTCTGAGGTGTTTCCGTCCTAGGGAAGAGACACTCAGAAAGAACCCGATGAGCAATCTTCAAGGCTAAGTGATACATCAACTTAGCCTTGGTATCAGCTGGTTGCCAGCGGTCCTCGCTGGCGTAAATCATAGCTACCTCCTCCCAAAAATCTTTGGCGTAAACGCCGCTAGGAAAACGACCATTGAAGGTCTCTTAGAACCCAAAGAAGGTCCCGAACTCCCGGATGGAGAAATCATAGTTCCTTTCCATCAGACGGAAAGAAACTGTCCTGTCCACATGGTTGTGCTCAAAAGACGTCACAACCTCTCTCGTGATCTCCTCATAAGCGTCCTCTCGGATAGCCGAGAAGACGATAAGACCAGCTCTATCAAAGAGCCACGTAAGGTCATCTATGATGTGGAGGGGAGCTAGATCCTCTAACAATAGGTACCTAGGTCCTATAACAGCCCTCTTGTGGATCCTCTCTAATGCATCGAGATGATCCTCGTGAATGGTAGGTACCTTAGGGCTAGGAGGTGCGGGTGATGAAGGTGATGATGGAGGTGAAGGGGAGGAAGATGGTGGTGCTCTAGAGGATGAAGTGGAAGAGGGGTTACCTTTTCTCTTTTTGTTCTTATCCTTCTCATTTTTCTTCTCCTTAATCCTCCCAGAAACTCTCCTCACAAAATCCATTACTGTTCAAAACCACGGTCTATTCTTGGTGTTCCACGGCCGTGGATTTGACAAAGACCGTGGTTCGTCTCGCTCTTTCTCAAATCTCAGCAAACAACAGCCAAATTCCACAATCAAGAAGTCCTAGTCTAATTCCTTCCAATTTCAATCAGTTCTCCTATAATTTCTAGCAAAAACGAACCCGAATTGACAAAGATAGAGAAGAGCGAAAAAAACCTAGGTTTTGGATTTTAAAATCCGAATTCTGCGTTCCTTGGTGATTTGCCGCTCGATTTGTTGCTTGGATCTCGTTGGTGATCGAATTTGCTTCAGTTTGGGTCGAAGAATCGTTGAAAACGATTAACGAACGGAGAATTGAGGTGAGGGGCGTGGAATCGGCGAAAGAAGGCGTGGAAATTGGGTTTGTGGTGGGTTTTTGTGAAGAACGTGGTTTATATAGTGGCCGGCAAAATTATTGAAAATGACGGTCTGTCGGGGGTTTCCACGGCCGTGGAAATGTACGGAACAGTGGTTTTGGTGATTTTTCAAAGGCTTTTGGAAATTACGGTCACTGTAGCTGTCACGGCCGTGGTTTAGGCCGTGGAACTCTCTGTAATGCTCCAAAGTCCAAGTTTCGTCACTTTTCTTCAAAATTAACCTTCCCCTTTCCTTTTCCACTGTTCCTACATCCAAAAACACGAACATACCGGAAGGAATCGAAGGCAAAACAAAGCAAAAACGTCTATTCTAAGCTAAACTATGAATCGAAAACAAAAAACGTAAATGCAATACCTTGGGTTGCCTCCCAAGAAGCGCTTTGTTTAAGGTCCGTAGCTAGACCAAATTCGCACTTATTCGAGTGCGGTGGGCGCGAACTCTTCAGCTTGGAGTTCCGGCGTATACTTCTTGAGTCGTTGACCGTTCACCTTAAAGCTTCCGCCCGCTTCACCCCATACTTCAACTGCACCATGGGGGAAAATACGTTTGATTAGAAAAGGTCCGGTCCAACGAGATTTAAGCTTACCTGGAAAGAGACGAAGCCTTGAAGTGAAGAGGAGAACTTGATCTCCTTCTTTGAAGTCCTTTGGAATGATATGCTTATCATGCCAACGCTTTGCTCTCTCCTTATAAATCTTGGCATTCTCATAGGCGTTCAAGCGGAGTTCTTCAAGCTCCTTAAGGTTCAAGAGACGCTTCTCTCCCGCTTCCTTCATGCTGAAATTCAACCATTTCATAGCCCAAAACGCCTTGTGCTCCAACTCTACCGGTAAGTGACAAGACTTCCCATACACAAGGTTGTATGGTGTGGTTCCTATGGGAGTCTTGTACGTAGTCCGGTACGCCCATAATGCATCATCAAGCCTCAAGGACCAATCCTTCCTAGTCCTTGAAACCGTCTTCTCTAGGATTCCTTTGATCTCCCGATTTGAGATCTCAACTTGTCCACTAGTTTGTGGATGATAAGGGGTGGCGATCTTGTGAGTAACCCCATACTTAGCTAGAAGAGCTTCAAAGCGCCGGGCAATGAAGTAAGAACCTCCATAACTAATGATAGTCCTTGGTGTCCCAAATCGTGGGAAGATGGTCTTGTTAAAGAACTTAACCACCACCATGGCGTCATTGGTGGGAGAGGCAATTGCTTCCACCCATCTAGAAACATAATCCACTGCCAAGAGTATGTATTGGTTTTCACAAGATGATGGGAACGGTCCCATGAAGTCAACTCCCCAAACGTCGAAAATCTCCACCTCTTGGATGTTATTGAGAGGCATCTCATTCCTCCTAGAGATATTTCTTGTTCTTTGACAAGCATCGCAGCAGGAAACAAAGGATTGCATATCTCTAAATAAAGTAGGCCAAAAAAATCCAGATTGCAATACCTTAGCAGCGCTAGTCTTGTTCGAACTAGCGTGTCCTCCACAAGGTAGTGAATGACAATGGCGGATGACACTTTGCATCTCATCTTCCGGCACACATCGCCGAATGATGCCATCCGGACCTCTCTTAAAGAGGAGAGGTTCATTCCAAAAGTATTCCCGAACATCCTTAAAGAACTTCTTTCTTTGTGTGTAGGATAGTCCGGGTGGTATCTCCTGACAAACCAAATAGTTAACAAAATCAGCAAACCATGGTTCGTTACCTTTGGAGATCGCATCGATGCACTCCTCAATAATGTGTAGGTGCTCGTCCGGGAAGGAGTCATCTATAGGTAAGTGGTCGTCCTCTAGATGTGTTAGGCGACTCAAATGATCCGCAACAGAATTTTCCGAACCCTTCTTGTCGCGGATCTCTAGATCGAATTCTTGTAGGAGGAGAATCCATCTAATTAGCCTTGGCTTCGCATCCTTCTTTTCAAGGAGGTACCGGATCGCAGCATGATCCGTGTAGACAATCACCTTTGCACCTACAAGATAAGAGCGAAACTTGTCAATAGCATAAACAATGGCTAAAAATTCCTTTTCCGTAGTGGCGTAGTTGAGCTGCGCTTCATCTAGCGTCTTGCTAGCATAGTATATGGCATGGGTTCGCCCTTCCTTTCGTTGTCCAAGAACAGCTCCTATAGCTACGTCACTAGCATCGCACATAACCTCAAAGGGAAGAGTCCAATCCGGAGGTTGGATAATAGGTGCGGAAATTAGAGCTTCCCGGATCATGTTAAACGCATCCAAGCATTCCTGCGAAAACTCAAAAACTGCATCCTTCATCAATAGATTAGTTAGCGGTTTTGATATTTTAGAGAAGTCTTTTATGAAGCGTCTATAAAATCCGGCATGTCTTAGAAAACTTCTTATCCCTTTTACCGAAGTTTGGGGAGGAAGCTTCTCTATGGTCTCTATCTTAGCTTTATCTACCTCTATCCCTCTACTAGAGATTAAGTGTCCTAGTACAATTCCTTCCTTTACCATAAATTGACACTTCTCCCAATTAAGAACTAGGTTAGTGTCTTCACACCTTTGTAAAACAAGAGAAAGGTTAGAAAGGCAATTGTCAAAAGAGGAACCGTATACGGAGAAGTCATCCATGAAGACCTCCATGATTTCCTCAATGTATTCGGAGAAGATGGCCATCATGCACCTTTGAAAGGTGGCTGGGGCGTTGCAAAGCCCGAACGGCATTCTCCTATAAGAAAACATACCCCACGGGCACGTGAATGTGGTCTTCTCCTGATCATCCGGGTGTATCGGAATCTGAAAGAAACCACTATAACCGTCAAGATAGCAAAAGTGCGAATGTTGCGCTAACCTTTCAAGCATTTGATCGACGAAGGGTAGTGGGAAGTGATCCTTCCTCGTCGGGTTGTTAAGCTTACGGTAGTCTATGCACATCCGCCATCCCGTTACGGTCCGGGTAGGAATGAGTTCGTTGTTCTTGTTGGTGATGACCGTCATTCCTCCCTTCTTCGGAACTACTTGAACGGGACTCACCCACTTGCTATCGGAGATAGGGTAGATGATACCTGCATCAAGAAGTTTAAGAATTTCCTTCTTGACAACCTCCTTCATGGTCGGATTCAACCGCCTTTGAGGTTGTCTTGAAGTCCTAAAGTCCTCCTCCATTAATATTTTATGCATGCATAGGGAGGGTTTGATTCCTACTAAATGTTCTATAGCATAGCCTAAAGCTTTCCTATGTTTCCTAAGGACAACCATAAGCTTACTATGTTCATCTATGGTTAGATCGGAACTAACAATAACCGGATAAGTAGAGTTAGGTCCTAGAAAAGCGTACCTTAGATGAGTAGGAAGTGGCTTTAGTTCCATTGCTTTCGGAGCTTCCAATGGATCTTGAGGAGCATCCGATGCCTCCTTAGAAGTGTCTAAGGGTGTAAAAGGTGTGGGAGAAGAATCAAAAGAAGTTGAAGAAGTGGCACAATCACCCTCTTCCACGGCCTGAATCACGGTTTCCATGCATCCTCCACGGCCGTGGTTTAGGGCGTGGAAGGGGAATACGGTTGCTCTGTTTCCTCCACGACCGTGTAACCCTCTGGAGTGAGCCACGCTTTGGTTGGTGAAGTCCACGGCCGTGGAATATAGTGTATGGCCGTGGATTCTCACGTTCTCTGCTTCGTCGTGGAGTTTCTCAAACTCCTCTTCACACACTTCCTCTTGCGCTTCTAAGGCTTCAATTGCCTCATTGCACTCCTCTTCTTCCCCTACATCCGTTAGACTCATAGTAATAACCTTTTGCAAAGGATCTTTGAAGAGAATAACACTTACCTCCTCTCTAGACAACCCTTCTTCATCTTGGATATTGAATATATCCTCGTCAAAGATTGGCTCCTTCACTAGAGTAGAAAGAACGAACTCTACCTTCTCTTCTCCTATGTCAAAGGCGAGTCTAGCATTCTTGCAATCGACTATGCAACCGGAAGTTGCAAGAAACGGTCTTCCGAGTATGATCGGGACCGGACTATCTGCAGGAATGTCAAGCACAACAAAATCAATGGGAACAAAGAATTTACCTAGCTTGACTGGGACGTCTTCCACAATACCGACGGGGCGAGTGATGGATCGATCCGCCATGTACAACGTCATCTTCACCGGTTTAGGGTCGCCTAAACCGATCTTTCTACATAATGCAAGTGGTATGATGCTCACACTTGCTCCCAAGTCACATAATGCATCGTATGTGACATCTCCCACTCCTATGGGAATACAAAATGACCCCGGATCTTTTAGCTTTGGGGGCATTTTCTCCTTCATGGTCTTGATGAGATCCGAAGAATCCGAACTCATCTTAACCTCTCCAAAATCCTCTAGCTTCCTCTTGTTGGAGAGGAGCTCCTTTAAGAACTTGCCATAAGCCGGCATACCTACAATAGTATCAATGAAAGGTATATTAATATGCAGCTTGCTCATGAGTTCTATAAACTTACCAAATTGTTTATCTAGACGCGCTCTTGCTCTAGATTGAGGGAATGGTAGGGGAGGTTTGTAAGCCGGAGGAGGAACGTAGACATCTTCCTTCTCCTTCCCCTTCTCCTTGTCTTTCTCAACGGAGACTTCAACAAACTTAGGCTGCGGATCGGTGGTAGTCACTCCGCTCCTAGTTGTGATTGCCATCACCCTTCCCTTAGGGTTGTCCTCCGTTTTTCCTGGAAGTTTTCCTTGATTCCTAGGAACTTCCTCCGCATGGCTGAACATTTGGTTTTCTAAAACCTTTTGGGCTTTATCAACCTTAGAAATTTGGTCATCAACCTTAATGATGCGGTTCTCCAATCCTTGAAGCTTTCCCAAAATCGTTTCCAACATGGGATCGTGCTTCTCCTTCCCCGAAGTGTTTCCTCCATTAGATGTTTGCCCCTAGCTTTTCAAAGGAGTAGAGGAAGAGGAAGGTGGAGTTAGTGAATTCGAATTGGAAGGATAAGAGTTACCGGAGTTTTGTTGATTGGAACGCCAATTGTTGTTGTTTGAACCCCTATTGTTGTTCCAATTATTGTTCCGGTTGTTGTTGTTGCCATTCCAATTATTCCGGTTGTTGTTCCGGTTATTGTTGTTGCGGTTTGTATTCTCACCACCATTGTTGTTGTTGCCCAAATAGCCAACATCCTTTCCTTGTTGCTCTGGAAAGTTGGTCTTGATAGCCTCCTTCAACTCTTTGATTTCATTGTTGAGGGAGAAAATTTGATTTTGAGCTTTATGTGTGAGCTTTGCTCCTTGCTCCACACGATTTCCCTCTACCTTCCGGTGAGAATACTTCTCTATGACCCTTGCTTGCTTCTCAATGAAGTCCCAAGCGTCATCTTCTCTCATGTCCATGAATGTACCACATGAGAGGGATTGGAGCTTGAATTGTGTCTCCACATCCAGCCCCTTATAGTATATCTCTAGCAATGCAAGCTTGGATATGCCATGATAAGGACAATCCAAGAGCAAATCCTGAAACCTTTCCCAAGATTGAAACAAACTTTCGTTAGATCTCATGGAAAATGCATTAATCTTACCTCTAAGTTCCGCCGTTTTGGATGGCGGAAAGAACTTAGTGAGGAACTCCGTGGAAAGGTCTTCCCATGTGTCTAGTTTCCCACTAGGAAGAGCTTGATACCAAGACAATGCTTTCCCTTTCAAGGAGAAGAAGAAAGGCTTTAGCTTATAGTTGTTGGTAGTTGCGTTTTTCGGTCTCATTGTCTCCATCATACACTCAAAGTTTTGCAAGTGTTGGTGTGGAGATTCAGCGCTTGTTCCGCCAAATTGGTTTTGGCGAACAAGAGTAATAACTTGAGGGTTGAAGCTAAACCCTTGTACATCATCAACATCAAAGTTCACACCTAGACGGCGTGGTTGCTGCGTTGGATCCATTCTTTGGCCAAGAGTTCTTGGCTCCTCATCCACACGTTCGATCCTAGCATTCCTAGGTGGAACACGGAATTAGCAGCTGCCCGTGGATGGAATGGATTCACATTGATCGTGGGATCAATTTCCTCTAGCGGTGGCATGGAGGAGTCGCTATCATCATTAGATGAGTTGGCTCTAACCGATCTTCCCGGTCTCCTCCTTTTCTTTTTCTCCTTGAGGTTGTTTATCTCAATCCTCATTTGGAACATCATGTCAGTTAGATCGTCAACCTTCATTTGATGACGATCCGTTTCTTCTCTATGTGTCTTCTCACTCCATAAGAGTTGAGCTTCTTTCTCCGCTAGCTCCGATTGAAGATCACGTTCGTGTTCTTCAGCCATTTTCTTTTCCTTACGCTTTTGCCTTAAAGTTCTCTCAAGCTCTTGATCAAGAGGTAAGAGATCCTCGGTGTTCCTAGACCTGCGCATGCACTCAAAGAGATATCAAATAACAAGGGAGAAGCTCCCAAGCTTGACAACCGTAACCGAATTCGGTCTAGACCAAATCCCCGGCAACGGCGCCAAAAACTTGTTCACCACTTAGCGTGCGTGCAAATAAGCTTTAAATATAAAACTAGAAATCAAGCAAGCGAACCCGCAGTGTACGGATCGATATAGTTGAGCAAGAATTCCAGAGTATCAAACACAGGGATTTGGGGGGAACAAATTCAATTACAAGTTATCAAGCAAATAAATGTTAGAACCTTTTCAAGTATTGGGAAAACAACAATCCTAAAGATCCAGATATCCAGCTGTGGCAATCGATTCAAGATATACTAATGATGTAAGGACAGAGTTGAGGTACGCAAATGTATGCTAATGTGAGGTAATCGTACGGTGAAGTTCCAAAAACCTTATATGACTCACCTAAAAGACACTCTCTATAAAGGTTGTTGAGGCTTCAGTATAGAAAGGTTCTAAAGGCAAGAATTAAAGTCAAATACCCAAACTTGTAATCCAAGGATCAAGACTAACTAAACCGATTAAGGTTGTGACACTCAAAATCGAGGTAGAGGTTGTTTAGGCTTCACTACCACCTAGAAAAGGCAAGCCAAGACTAAGTTAAAGCAAATCTTTAACTTTGGATTAAAGTAAAAGCAGGTTCGTAAACTAACACAAAATTACGGGTAGTTCTTGAGTTCCACGGCCGTGGAAGGTTAAGAACAGACCGTGGATTAGGGTTGTCGTCGATTCTCTCTAACTCTCAGGGTCCAATCTGTTTACGATCGATCTATCATCATCTAAGCCACAACTATCAACCCTTCACCCTAGAATTGTTAAGGGTTTTTAGCCAACAATAGTCATATTGATATCAAATTCAAGGTTTAAGAGATTGAAAGATGAAAATTTCCGAAAACCTTGAATAACTTTCAAACTAATCTCAAATCCACAAGTCAAGAACAATATCGTCAATAAATTCGGAATAACACAAACAATCACAATATTAGATAAGAAGGAAGAACGGGATGTCAATCCGTCTTCTAAATCAAACCTAAGCAAGAAGCGAAATCTTCTTGCGAACAATCTTCCGAATCTTCGATCTTCCGTCAATCCGGAAAGCCCAATGGCAAAGCGCAAAAATCTCTCAAACACAATCTCCGCCAAATGCAAAATTAGGGCAATTCCAAGCGCAAGCGTAAGATGCGTCTATGCGTAAGCGAAGGTGACGAAATCTCTCTTCGTCCGTCCTTTTATAGTGTAAGATAAAATATCGGCCCGACCCAATTGCGTAGGAGATCGTGGCTTAAAGTGTGGCGAAAAAGATCGCCAAGATCACGGTCGTGGAAGGGTTCTACGGCCGTAATTTAGAGCGTGAAAATCAACACGGTTTGACACAACTCCTCCTCGGCCGTAAAAGTTGCTGGAATGAACCACGCTCCCCTTGCTATGGTTCCACGGCCGTGGACTTGAACGTGGAAAGTAGTACGGCCGTATTTTAGAGCGTGGTTTAGGGCAAGAACGTGATTCTTCCCTAGCCTCGTGCATCCTTCAAGATGGCACTCCTTTAGCTCCTAGGAATGTCCTCAATCCATGGACATGCTCAATCAAATCCATCCTTGCTCCATTCCGTTCGGAAATAGCTCTTAATTACCTATAATCAACATAAAGCTTGTGTAGATCTCTATATCGACATTATAGACAAACTAGCTCACAAAAGTATCAATGCTTAATCAATGACTATCAGTATGGATCAAATATACTTAGAAAACGTGCCTAAAATATCACAATATTTCATGCTAACACTAGGCACCGCTAGCCGTCCAAGTTCCGCGTCTGCTACACCCATAATTGATGAGGGGCTCATCATCATCATTCACATGCCATGGAAGGCTCCCATGCTACGAAAACTCTAACACACAAACTCCAAACACACAAACACACAAAAACAGAAAAATCAAAAACAAAACAAAAACGAAAAGGTAAAGATGTCTACCAATGGGTTGCCTCCCACCAAGCGCTTCTTTAAGGTCATTAGCTTGACCAAATTCGGGGGCGTCTCACTCGAGGTAAAGTTGGGCAATCATATCCACCGGAGCTCCCGGGATATACTTTTTCAAACGGTGCCCATTCACCTTGAAATCTCCACAATGCTCCCCACCTATCTCAACCGCTCCATGGGGAAAGATCTTCTTCACCACATAAGAACCCGTCCATCTTGACTTTAGCTTTCCGCCGCAGCCTCGAGTTGAAGAGAAGGACAAGGTCGCCTTCACTCAACTCCTTCGGGATGAGACGCTTGTCATGCCAACGTTTGGTCCTTTCCTTGTAGATCCGGGCGTTTTCATAGGCATCCAACCGGATCTCCTCAAGGGCGTTCATATCAATCAACCTCTTCTCTCCGGCCTCCTTGAGGTCAAAATTCAGCCACGTTATGGCCCAATACGCTCTATGCTCCATCTCTACCGGAAGGTGGTAAGACTTGCCATATACTAGCTTGTAAGGAGTGGTGCCAATCGGTGTCTTGAAAGCGGACCTATAAGCCCACAAAGCATCATCGAGCTTCATAGCCCAATCTTTTCTCGTCCTAGAGACCGTCTTCTCAAGAATTCCCTTTATCTCCCGGTTGGAGATCTCCACTTGGCCACTAGTTTGGGGATGGTAAGGTGTTGCCACCTTATGAGTCACCCCATACTTAGCCAAAAGTGCCCCAAAGTTCCTATTAGTGAAGTACTTCCCTCCATCACTTATGATCACCCTTGGTGTTCCAAACCTTGGGAAGATCACTCGGTTGAAGAATCGCACCACAACCTTGGCATCATTTGTGGGAGAGGCGATTGCCTCTACCCATCTTGAAACATAATCCACCGCCAATAGGATGTAGAGTTTGCCATAAGAAGAGGGGAATGGTCCCATGAAGTCCACACCCCACACATCGAATATCTCCACCTCTTGTATGTTGTTCAAGGGCATCTCATTCCTCCTTGAGATGTTGCCCGTCCTTTGGCAAGCATCACAAGCTACCACAAAATTCTGCACATCCTTGAACAAACTTGGCCAAAAGAAACCCGATTGCAACACCTTAGCACATGTCTTGTGTGAGCTAGCATGCCCTCCACATGGCAAGGAATGACAATGGCGGATCACACTCTCCACCTCGTCCTCCGGTATGCATCTCCTAAACACTCCATCCGGCCCTCTTTTGAACAAAAGCGGCTCACTCCAATAGTAATGCCTCACATCCTTGAAGAACTTCTTCCTTTGGGCATATGACAAACCGGGTGGCACTTCCTCACACACAAGATAGTTCACAATGTCGGCATACCATGGCTCATTACCCCTTGACACTTAAAACAAGCACTCCTCCACCATTTGCAATTGCTCATCCCGGAATGAGTCATCAATCGGGATATCATCTCTCTCAACCTCCAATGGTGGGAGTCTACTAAGGTGATCCGCCACAGAATTTTCGGACCCCTTCTTATCCCAGATTTCCAAGTCAAACTCTTGAAGAAGAAGGATCCACCGAATCAACCGAGGCTTGGCATCCTTCTTTGTAAGGAGATAACGGATTGCAGCATGATCCATATAAACAATGACCTTCGCTCCAACAAGATATGAGCGGAACTTCTCAAATGCATACACAACTGCTAGCAAATCCTTCTCGGTGGTAGCATAATTGAGTTGGGCATCATCTAGCGTCTTGCTAGCATAATAGATGGCATGTGTTAGCCCATCTTTCCTTTGTCCCAAAACAGCCCCAACGGCTACATCACTCGCGTCGCACATGATCTCAAACGGTAAACTCTAATCCGGAGGTTGCATGATGGGGGCGGTGATCAAAGCATTCTTCAACCTACAAAAATCCTCTAGGCAATCCTTGGAGAAAACAAACTCAACATCTTTCATTAGTAGGTTAGTAAGAGGCTTAGAAATCTTAGAGAAATCTTTAATGAATCTCCGGTAAAAACCGGCATGCCCTAGAAAACTCCTTACCCCCTTCACCGAGGTAGGTGGTGGCAACTTCTCTATGGTTTCTATCTTTGCCCTATCAACCTCAATGCCACGGTTGGACACCAAGAGTCCCAACACAATACCTTCACTTACCATGAAGTGGCATTTCTCCCAATTCAAGACTAGATTAGTCTCCTCACACCTTTTTAGCACTAGAGACAAGTTAGCTAAACAATCATCAAAGGAAGATCCATAAACAGAAAAATCATCCATAAACACTTCCATGGTGTTTTCAATATACTCAGAAAAGATAGCCATCATACACCTTTGAAAGGTGGCGGGTGCATTACACAACCCAAATGACATTCTCCTATATGCAAATGTACCCCAAGGACATGTGAATGTGGTTTTCTCTTGATCATCGGGGTGAATAGGGATTTGGAAGAATCCACTATAGCCATCTAAGTAGCAAAAGTGAGAGTGTTGAGCTAATCTCTCTAGCATTTGGTCAATGAAAGGAAGAGGGAAGTGATCTTTCCTAGAGGCCACATTTAGTTTCCTATAGTCAATACACATCCTCCATCCCGTAACCGTTCTAGTTGGGATTAGTTCATTATTCTCATTAGTCACTACGGTCATCCCACCCTTCTTAGGAACCACATGCACGGGACTAACCCACTTACTATCCGAAATCGGGAAAATGATTGCCGCATCTAGCAATTTAAGGATCTCTTTCTTGACTACTTCTTTCATGATAGGGTTTAGTCTTCTTTGAGGTTCAATTGAAGGTTTATGGTTGTCTTCTATTAAGATCTTATGCATGCACAAAGAAGGTTTAATGCCAACTAAATCATCAATGGTATAGCCAATGGCCTTCCCATGCAATCTCAACTCATGCAACAATCTAGCAAGTTCATCATCATTCAAGCATGCATTCACAATAACCGGATATGTAGAATTCTCACCAAGAAAAGCATACTTCAAATGAGAGGGGAGGGGTTTGAGTTCAACTTTAGGAGGACCTTTATCGAGTGGAGACGACCCGTATAACGTTGGTTGAGATGAATCCAAAGCCATGGAAGACTCATCAAGGCTCCTTGAAGCTTGATCAACAACCAATTCAGTTTCTGGGGAAACCACGGGCAAAATTACGTACTCTGGCACAACCACGGCCGTGGAACTTGCAAAGCTAGCCTTTTTGAGCATTCCAGAGAGTTCCACGGGACTTTCCACGGGCGTGGTTCTTCCCTCCTGGCCGTGGTTCCTACAGGAATTCAGCACACGTTCGTGTGCTTCAAATTAAGCTCTTGTCTCCTTTTCCAATGCTTCCAAAGCCTTGATTTCTTCATTGCAAGCCTCCTCAACTCCTTCCTTCATCAAGCTTAAGATAAGAACCTTCTCCAAGGCTTCTTTGATCAAGATCGAGCTCACAACTTCTCTAGACTCCTCTTGCTCGACAATGTTGAACACGTCTTCACCAAGGGCTGGCCCTTTCATCATTGTGGATAATTTGAACTTGATATTCTTTTCTCCAATGTTGAAGGAGAGAATTCCATTTTTGCAATCCACCAAACATCCGGATGTAGCCAAGAAAGGTCTCCCTAAGATGATGGGAACCGGATAGTCCGCCGGGATGTCCAAGACAACAAAATCAATCGGCACATAGAACTTCCCTAGTTGCACCGGTATGTCTTCCAATATTCCAACCGGGTGAGTGATCGAACGGTCCGCCATGTAAAGGGTCATCTTGACCGGCTTTGGCTCTCCTAGCCCAACCTTGTTGCAAAGTGCAAGCGGGATAATGCTTACACTTGCCCCAAGATCACATAGGGCTTCATACTTCACTTCTCCCACTCCAATTGGCACACAAAAGGAACCCGGATCTCTTAGCTTAGGAGGCATCTCCTCCTTCATGGTTTGGATCAATTCCGAGGACCTCTTTGTCATCCTCACTTCCCCATACTCTTCCAACTTCCTTTTGTTGGAGAGTATTTCCTTCAAGAACTTACCATATGCCGGCATTCCTAGAATAGCATCCATGAACGGAATGTTAATATGCAATTTAGACATAAGTTCAAGGAATTTACCAAAGTGCTTGTCCAAACGAGCTCTTGCTCGTGATTGTAGGAACGGTAGTGGTGGCTTGTATGGAGGTGGTGCAACATATGTTGGCTCATCATCTTTGTTCTTTCCTCCTTCTTCTTGCAAGGTCTCTTCCTCTACCACTACTTGCTTCTCCTAGTCACTTCCCTTAGGTAAGGGATCCTTCATGCTCAGCCCACTTCTTGTTGTGATGGCCAACACTTGGCCTCTCGGATTATCTTCGGTTCTTCCGGGAAGCTTTCCCGGATCTCTATGAGCTTCACCCGCCTTTTGGAACACTTGTGCTTCCAACACCTTTTGAGCTTTAGAAATGGAAGTCACCGTGCTCTCAAGACCACTCAACCGTCCAAGCAATTGCTCAAACATCATCTCGGTTCTATCCTTTGGAGGTTGAGTAAATCCGGGTGGAGGTTCTTGTGAAGCCTTTGGTGGTGGTGCTGCGCTTGTGGAAGCGGTTGGGTTCAAGGCACCATCCGGGTTAGAGTAGGAAAACCCGGGATGGTTGTGGTTATGCCGGTAATTGTTGAAGTTCCTTGGGCCTTGATAGTTGTTGTAGTTTCCCCTTCCCATGTAATTCACATCTTCCTCCTTGGAAGACAAATTAGCTTGCACTTGCACTTGAGGGCTTGCTTGATTCTTCAAAGTTGTAGCACACAACTCCCTCAAAGATTTCAGCTCATTGTTGATTGCATCAAGCTTGAAGTTACTCATGATGACTTCACTCACCTCATATGCTCCCGCTTTCCTCTCATCACTCTTCCTATGGGAGTACTTCTCAATCACCAAAGCTTGTTTCCCTACAAACTCCCAAGCTTCATCTACATTCTTTTCCATGAAAGTCCCACCGGAAAGAGATTGAAGCTTGAATTGGCTATCTTCATCAAGTCCTTTGAAGTAGATCTCCAATAGCTCAATTTTCCGTATACCATGGTGTGGACAATCTAGGAGAAGGTCTTTGAACCTCTCCCAAGACTTGAATAAGCTTTCTATATCCTTCATCATGAAGGCATTGATCTTCCCTCTTAGCTCGGTAGTCTTGGAAGGTGGGAAGAACTTAGTCAAGAACTCGGTTGTCATCTCCTCCCAAGTACTCACTCGCCCTTGTGGAATAGATTGATACCAAACCAAGGCTTTATCCTTAAGTGAGAAGGAGAAAGCCCTAAGCTTATGGTTGTTGCTCTCCAATCTAGGCGGTCTTAGAGTCTCCATCAAGATCTCATAGTTCATCAAGTGTTGATGAGGAGACTCTCCTTCCATCCCTCCAAATTGAGTATGCCGGATCATTTGTAGAACTTGAGGGCGGAGCTCGTAATCATGGGCTGCGGGATCTCCTAAGTTCACACCCGGACGGTGTGCTCTTTGTGCCGGATCCATATGTTGCCCTAACGTTTGTGGCTCTTCAATAACAATGGGCACAACCCGAATATTAACCGCCGCCGGCTGCGGTTGTGGTGGAGGTGGAGGTTGTTGACGATTAAGTTCTGTTTGCACAAGAGCTTGCCTAATCTCTTCAATCACCCTCCTAATTGCTTCTTCCCTCTCATTGGCAAGTCTCCTCTCATTCTCCAAGGCTTCATCCCTTAGCCTAATTTTCTCTAAAGCTTCATCCAACTCAGCTTGGAAATCTCTTCCGGGCATCTCTTTCTCCTTTCGAATGCTCTTGGATCTAGATCTAAGGGTTTTCTCCGGTTCGGGATCGAATGGAGCTAAATCCTTGCCACGAGATCTTCGAATACACCTAAAGAGTAGAGATGTCCTGAAAAGCAAAGACACAAACCAAAAGAGATCAAAAGCAACAAGAAAGACCTACACTATAAACAATCACAAAAATGACTCAATCTAGACCTAGTCCCCGGCAACGGCGCCAAAAACTTGCTACGTCTAGGAATAGATGCACGCAAAAGTCTAAAATTTATACTCGTTATATTTTTCCTAACTCCTAGCGAACCCGCAGTGTACGGGACGTTTTGTAGTAGGGATAGTATTTCGAGGTCGAACACAAAGACTGAGGTGAAATCGAATCAAATAGTGACTAAGGATAGTGTTGATCTAGACTAAGAAAAGATGAAAGAAACAAATAAATGAAAATCTCAATGTTTTTGGGTTGGTTTTGTGGTGATCAATCAAGGATCACAATGATATAATAAGGCACGACAAACTAAGGAATCAAGCTAAAACACAAATAAACAAGGCAAACACGAAATATGTGATCAAGAGAGAAAAGCGGTTTCTAGGGGTTGGAAATTCCGGTTATGGCATAGGACTCAAGCTATCTAATCATTCCTTGGATGAACTATAATATGTTGGGAGTGAGCGTTTCTAGATTGGGATCAATCACCGGGTAGGTCTCATGGTCCACTAGTCCGTTCCTAAGGTCTCATCACCGGGTAAGTCTCAAAGAGCCTAAGGATAGGAATTCTACACAAACCGGATGGTTATCTAGGGATCTAACCTTACCTTACCGGGTAACTCTCGGGAAGGCAAGTCCTAAACATCAATCCTGGCACACTCAGTCCAATAGCGGCTTACAAGGCTCACTACTACCTAGAGTTCGTCATCTTCGGTATCTAAGAGCAAGAATCACCGGGTAGGTCTCTTCTAACTCTTAGTTGCTAACACTAGGTTACCCTAGAATAGATTTAGCTCAACAAACACTAGGATTTCAACAATCTAACAACCTAACACTTATATTTATCAATACAAGCAAGTTGATTAAAATTATGGGGTGTTCATCCCTTTCCACGGCCGTGGAAAGGCAAGATCAAACCGTGGTTTCCAACAGTGACTAGGTTCAATCAAGCGAGTCATCCAAGTATATGTTTAAGTCTATTCTATCATAGTCCAAGCCATAACCATCTTTTCCTTACCCTAGAATCGCATCTATTTAGCCAACAACATGCATCATCAAAATCAAAGTCATCAAGCATAAAATCATAGCTTCCATTAGCAAGAAAATGAAGAGAAAGAGATGAACAAGTAGAACAAAGAAAACCAAGCTGAATATGAGTTTAAGAAAGACTTACAACCCTTCAAAAGAAGGTTCAATCGATTCTTACAACCCTAGAAAATGTTTCCGACAATCTTCACTCTAAAATCTATGAAAGACTAATAATGGTGTGTTCTTCTCTTCTTCTCCAATGGAACCTTTCTTCTCCTCCAAGAGTAGCTCCAATCCAATCTTCCAATGAGAGAATCTTTTTTGTTTAGAGTGTGGGAGAGAATGGGAGTGAGGGGTCTCTCCCTAACAGCCTTCCAGGACCACATTTTATCCTCCAAATTTGCAAGAGTCGGCCATGAAGATCGTGGGACAACTGTCACAGCTGTTTGGGGAAAACCACGGCCAAAACCAGGCCCGTGGAAGTCCTAGTGGCCGTGGTTTTGGTGCCTCAGGTTGTTTTGGATCATCAAGCCTCAATTTGGTGCATGGCATGCACCAACAAGGTCCCATGTGTCCTCCTTAGCCCCTAGCTTGCATCCCAATGAGTCCGAAGGTGTGTCATCTTGAGGAACGATCCTCAAATGTATCGATTAAGCTCCTAAAACTCCTAAAATACCTACAAAGCATGCAAAAGTCCGTGTAGACGTCTATCTCGACAAAATACATGAATTGAGTGCAAATCGTCATGAACTAGTGCAAACCATGCATGAATGAGCGGAAAAACTATCTAAATGAGTGCCTAAACCTAAGTCATAAATCGTGTTATCACCTCCCAAAAATCTTTGGCGTACACGCCACTAGAAAATCGACCATTGAAGGTCTCATGGAACCCAAAGAAGGCTCCAAACTCTTGGATTGAAAACTCATAGTTCCTCTTCATCAGCCTGAAAGAAACTTTCCTATCCACATGCCTATGCTCAAAAGAGATCACAAATTCTCTAGTGATCTCCTCATACGCATCTTCCCGAATGGCGGAGAAGATGATCAATCCAGCCCTATCTAATAGCCAAGTGATGTCATTAACCACATTCAGTGGCTCTAACTCCTCAAGCAGCAAATAACGTGGTCCTATGACCGGTCTCTTTTCGATCCTCTCTAAGGCATCGAGGTAATCCTCATGAATCCTAGTAATTCTAGGGGGTGGAGGTGATGGTGGCTCATTAGGAGGTATTTGGGAGGAGGAGGAAGTATTGCCTTTCCTTTTCTTATTCCTATTGTACATTCTCCTAACCAAATCCATATTCTGTCCAAAATCACGGCCTGTTCTTCAATTTCCACGTCCGTGGAATGCCCAGTGACCGTGGTTCGGCTCATAATTTCTCAAAATCCACTCAATCAACACCAAAATCAACAGACAGCAACCTAGACTAATTCTAATCCAGTTCCAATCAGTTCTCCTAAAAATTCTTGCGAAAACTGAATCAAATTGACAAAGTGAGAGAAGAGAAGAAAAACCTAAGTTTTGGATGTTTAAAATCCAAATTCCGTCTTCTCCGGTGATTTTCCACTCGAATTGTTGCTTGGATCTTGTAGGTGGTTGAATTTGCTTCAATTTTGGTCAAAGAATCGTTCGAAACGATTAATGAACGGAGATTTGAGAGAGGGGGATCAAATCAGCGAATTTAGGCGTGAAATTTGGGATTTTTAGTGTTCTTTGTGAAGAGACGTGGTATATATAGTAACCGTAAAATTTTTGGAAAATTACGGTCACTCGGGGGTTTCCACGGCCGTGGAAATGTACGGAACCGTGGTTTTGGTGATTTTTCTCAGGTTTTTGCAAATTACGGTCACTGTAGCTGTCACGGCCGTGGTTTTGGCCGTGTAACTCTCTATAATGTGCCAAAGTCCAAGTTTCGTCAATTTCTTCTAACCTTTCCTTTTCCCTTGCCTCTTCCATTGATCCTACATCCAAAAACACGAACGTACCGGAAGGTATCGAAGGCAAAACAAAACAAAAACGTCTAAACTACTCTAAACTACGAATCAAAAACAAAAAAAAAAGTGCAATACCTTGGGTTGCCTCCCAAGAAGCGTTTGTTTAAGGTCCGTAGCTAGACCGTACTTACACTTATTCAAGTGCGGTAGGTGCAAACTCCTCAGCTTGGAGTTCCGGTGTATACTTCTTGAGTCGTTGACCGTTCACCTTGAAACTTCCGCTCTTTTCACCCCATACTTCAACTGCACCATGGGGAAAAACACGTTTGATTAGATAAGGTCCGGTCCAACGAGATTTAAGCTTACCTGGGAAGAGACGAAGCCTTGAATTGAAGAGGAGAACTTGATCTCCTTCTTTTATGTCCTTTGGAATGATATGCTTATCATGTCAACGCTTCGCTCTTTCTTTATAGATGTTGGCATTTTCGTAGGCGTTCAAGCGGAGTTCTTCAAGCTCATTAAGGTCCAAGAGACACTTCTCTCCCGCTTCCTTCTGCCCAATACGCCTTATGCTCCAATTCTACCGGCAAGTGACAAGACTTCCCATACACATGGTTGTATGGCGTCGTACCTATGGGGATCTTATACGCAGTCAGGTATGCCCATAATGCATCATCTAGCTTCAAAGACCAATCCTTCCTTGTCCTTGAAACCGTCTTCTCTAGAATCCCTTTAATCTCCCGGTTTGAGATCTCCACTTGTCCACTAGTTTGTGGATGATAAGGGGTGGCGATCTTGTGAGTCACCCCATACTTAGCTAATAGAGCTTCGAATCGTCGGGCAATGAAGTGAGAGCCTCCATCACTAATGATAGTCCGTGGTGTCCCAAATCGTGGGAAAATGGTCTTGTTAAAGAACTTAACCACAACCATGACATCATTAGTGGGAGAGGCAATTGCTTCAACCCATCTCAAAGCATAATCTACGGCTAGAATTATGTATTGGTTTCCACAAGATGATGGGAAAGGTCCCATGAAGTCTACTCCCCAAACGTCAAAGATCTCCATCTCTTGAATGTTGTTAAGAGGCATCTCGTTTCTCCTAGATATGTTCCCTGTTCTTTGACAAGCATCGCAGCATGAAACAAAGGTTGTCACATATTTAAATAAAGTAGGCCAAAAGAATCCAGATTGCAATACCTTAGCGCTAGTCTTGTTCGAACTAGCGTGTCCTCCACAAGGTAGTGAATGACAATGACGGATGACACTTTGTATCTCGTCTTCCGGCACACATCGTCGAATGATGCCGTCAGGACCTCTCTTAAAGAGGAGAGGTTCATTCCAAAAATATTCCCGAACATCCTTAAAGAACTTCTTTCTTTGTGCGTAGGATAATCCGGGTGGTAATTCCTGGCAAACCAAATAGTTAACAAAATCAGCAAACCATGGTTCATTACCTTTGGTGATCATGTCGATGCACTCCTCTATGATATGTAAATGCTCGTCCGGAAAGGAGTCATCTATAGGTAGATTGTCATCCTCAAGATGTGGTAGACGACTCAAATGATCCGCAACAGAATTTTCCGAACCCTTCTTGTCACGGATCTCTAGATCGAATTCTTGTAAGAGAAGAATCCATCTAATTAGCCTTGGCTTCGCATCCTTCTTTGCAAGCAAATACCGGATCACAGCATGATCCGTGTACACAATCACCTTTGCACCTACAAGATAAGAGCGAAACTTTTCAAATGCATATACAATTACTAAAAATTCTTTCTCGGTAGTGGCGTAGTTGAGCTGCGCTTTATCTAGCGTCTTGCTAGCGTAGTAGATACCGTGGGTTCGTCATTCCTTTCTTTGGCCAAGCACAGCTCCTATAGCTACGTCACTTGCGTCACACATAACCTCGAATGGAAGATTCCATTCCGGAGGTTGAATAATCGGGGCTGAGATTAGAGCTTCCCGAATCTTATTAAACACATCTAAACAATCCTGCAAAAAATCAAAAACTGCATCCTTCATTAATAGATTAGTAAGCGGCTTTGATATCTTAGAGAAATCCTTTATAAAACGTCTATAAAATCCAGCATGTCCTAGAAAACTTCTTATCTCTTTCACCAAAGTTGGGGGAAGAAGCTTTTCTATAGTCTGTATCTTAGCCTTATCCACTTCAATCCCTCTACTAGAGATTAAGTGTACTAATACAATGCCTTCTTTCACCATAAATTGACACTTCTCCCAATTGAGAACTAGGTTAGTGTCTTCACACCTTTTTAGCACAAGAGCAAGGTTAGAAAGGCAATTATCGAAAGAGGAGCCATAAACAGAAAAATCATCCATAAAAACCTCAATGATCTCTTCTATGTACTCCGAGAAGATAGCCATCATGCACCTTTGAAAGGTGGCTGGGGTGTTGCAAAGCCCAAACGGCATTCTCCTATAAGCAAACGTACCCCACGGGCACGTGAATATGGTCTTCTCTTGATTGTCCGGGTGTATCGGGATCTGAAAGAAACCACTATAACCGTCAAGATAACAAAAGTGTGAGTGTTGTGCTAACCTCTCAAGCATTTGGTCGATGAAGGGTAGTGGGAAGTGATCCTTCCTCATTGCGTTGTTTAGCTTGCGGTAGTCTATGCACATCCTCCATCCTGTAATG
Organism: Fagopyrum homotropicum; assembly: GCA_033239125.1. Lineage (NCBI taxonomy): Eukaryota > Viridiplantae > Streptophyta > Magnoliopsida > Caryophyllales > Polygonaceae > Fagopyrum > Fagopyrum homotropicum. Next base: position 68,200,849 of record BSWB01000002.1, on the reverse strand, counting down.
GTTCGCGTAGGAATGAGCTCATTGTTCTTGTTGGTGATGACCGTCATTCCTCCCTTCTTTGGAACCACCTGTACGGGACTCACCCATTTGCTATCGGAGATAGGATAGATGATACCTGCATCAAGTAGTTTAAGAATTTCCTTCTTGACAACCTCCTTCATGGTCGGATTTAACCGCCTTTGAGGTTGTCGCAATGTTCTAAAGTCTTCTTCCATTAGGATCTTATGCATTCATAGTGAAGGTTTGATTCCTACTAGATCCTCTATAGTATATCCTAAGGCTTTCCTATGTTTCTTAAGAACAACCATAAGCTTACTATGTTCATCTATACTCAAATCAGAACTAACAATTACCGAAAAGGTAGAATTAGGTCCTAGAAATACGTACCTTAGATGTGCGGGAAGTGGCTTCAATTCCATCACTATAGGAGTCTCTAATGGCTCTTGAGAAGTATCCAATGTTTCCTTAGAAGTGTCTAAGGATGTAGAAGATGTTGGAGAAGAATCAAAAGAAGTGGCGGAGAAAACACAATTTCCTTCAGATTCACCCAAAATTACGGCTCCCCTGTTTCCTCCATGGCCGTGGTTTTGGGCGTTGAAATCAATTACGGTGCCTCTGTTTGCTCCACGGCCGTGGTTTTGGCCGTGTAACTTATTGGAGTCCTCTGAATAGCTGATTACGGTCATGTTTGTGGAAACCACGGCCGTGGAATAGCACGACTGACCGTGATTTCTTACGTTTTCTAACCCATCGTAGAGTTTCTCAAATTCTTCTTCATACACTTCTTTTTGCTTCTCTAAAGCTTCAATTTCCTCATTGCATTCCTCTTCTTCCTCTATATCCATAATGCTCATAGAGATAACCTTTTGCAAGGGATCTTTGAAGAGAATCGAACTTATCTCCTCTCTAGATAGCTCTTCGTCATGGATGTTGAATATATCTTCGTCGAAAGCTGGTTCCTTCACCAAAGTGGAGAGAACGAACTCTACCTTTTCTTCCCCTATGTCGAAGGCGAGTCTAACATTCTTGCAATCAACCATACAACCGGATGTTGAAAGAAACGGTCTTCCGAGTATGATCAGGACCGGACTATCTGCAGGAATGTGAAGCACAAAAAAATCTATAGGAACATAGAACTTACCAAGCTTGACCGGGACATCTTCAACTATGCCGACAGGATAGGTTATGGATCGATCCGCCATGTATAACGTCATCTTCACCGGTTTAGGTTCGCCTAAATCAATCTTCCTGCATAAGGCAAGCGGAATGATGCTCATGCTTGCTCCTAAATCACATAATGCATCATATGTGACATCTCCCACTCCTATGGGAATACAAAACGACCCCGGATCCTTCAGCTTTGGGGGCATCTTTTCCTTCATTGTCTTGATGAGATCCGATGAATTCGAACTCATCTTGACTTCTCCAAAATCCTCTAATTTCCTCTTGTTAGAGAGGATATCCTTTAAGAACTTTTTATAAGCTGGCATACCTACAATTGCATCAATGAAAGGTATATTAATATGCAGTTTGCTCATGAGTTCAATAAACTTACCGAATTGCTTGTCTAGACGCGCTCTTGCTCTAGATTGCGGGAATGGTAGGGGAGGTTTGAAAGCTGGAGGAGGAATGTAGATGTCTTCCTTCTCCTTCCCCTTCTCTTTTTCCTTCTCGACGGGAACTTCCACAAACTTAGGCTGCGGGTCGGTGGTTGTTGCTCCGCTCCTAGTTGTGATAGCCATCACCCTTCCTTTTGGGTTATCCTCCGTCTTTCCTGGAAGTTTTCCTCAATTCCTAGGGACTTCCTCAACATGGCTAAACATTTGGTTTTTTAAAACCTTTTGGGCTTTATCAACCTTAGTAATGTGATCATCGACCTTAATGATGTGACTCTCCAATCCTTGAAGCTTTCCCAAAATCGTTTCCATCATGGGATCGGGCTTCTCTTTCCCCGAGGTGCTTCCACTATTAGATGCTTGTTCCTGACTTTTCAAAGGGATTGAAGAAGAAGAAGGTGGAGTTAGTGAATTTCCTGAATTGGAATAAGGATTACCGGAATTGTGTTGTTGGTTGGAACGCCAATTGTTGTTGTTTGAACTCCTATTGTTGTTCCAATTGTTATTCCGGTTGTTGTTGTTGTTCCAATTGTTCCGGTTATTGTTCCGGTTGTTGCGGTTTGTATTCTCATTCCCATTGTGGTTATTGTTGTTTCCCAAATAACCCACATCTTGCCCCTTTTTCTTTGGAAAGTTGGTTTTAATGGCTTCCTTCAACTCTTTAATCTCGGTATTGAGAGAAAAGATTTGAGTTTCAGCAGCTTGTGATAGCTTTGCTCCTTGCTCCACATGATTTGCTTCTACTTTCCGGTGAGAATACTTCTCAATGACTCGGGCTTGCTTCTCAATGAAGTCTCAAGCGTCATCTTCCCTCATGTCCATGAATGTACCACATGAAAGGGATTGGAGCTTGAATTGTGTTTCCATATCCAGCCCCTTATAGTATATCTCCAATAGCTCCAACTTGGAAATGCCATGGTGTGGGCAATCCAATAGTAAATCCTGAAATCTTTCCCAAGATTGAAACAAACTTTCGTTAGATCTCATAGAAAATGCATTAATCTTACCTCTCAACTCCGCTGTTTTAGATGGCGGAAAGAATTTGGTGAGGAACTCCGAAGAAAGATCCTCCCATGTGTTGAGTCTTCCATTTGGAAGAGCTTGATACCAAGATAAAGCTTTCCCTTTCAAAGAGAAGAAGAATTGCTTGATCTTGTAGTTGTTGGTGGTTGCGTTCTTTGGCTTCATTGTCTCCATTAAGATCTCAAAATTCTATAAATGTTGATGTGGAGACTCGCTACTCGTTCCTCCAAACTGACTTTGGCGAACGATGGTAATAACTTGTGGGTTGAAGCTAAACCCTTGCATATCATCAGCTTCAAAGTTCACACCTAGACGGCGTGGTTGCTGAATTGGATCCATCCTTTGGCCAAGAGTTCTTGGCTCTTCATCCACACGAGCGGCTCTCGCACCCCTAGCCGGGACGCGATAATTTCCATCCGGTCTTGGATTATATTGATTTATGTTGATCGTCGGATTAATATCCTCTAGTGGTGGTATGGAAGAGTTGCTATCCTCATCGGATGAGTTGGTTCTAACCGATCTTGCCGGTTTCCTGCTCTTCTTCTTCTTAAGGTCGCTCAATTCCAGCCTCATTTAAAACATCATATCCGTTAGATCATCAATTTTCGATTGATGACGCTCCGATTTCTCCTTGCAAGTCTTCTCGCTCCATCTAAGTTGAGCTTCGGATTCCGCTAATTCTGTTTGGTAATCTCGCTCCTTCTCTTCAGCCATCTTTCTTTCCTTGAGTTTCTTCCTCAAAGTCTTCTCAAGTTCTTGATCAAGAGGTAAGAGGTCCTTGTTGTTCCTAGACCTGCGCATATACCTAATGTAACCTGCAAATATCACTCGAAAGAGATATAAAATAACAAGTGAGAAGCTCCCAAGCTTGACAACCGGTAACCGAATTCGGCCTAAACCAAATCCCCGGCAACGGCGCCAAAAACTTGTTCTCCACTTAGCGTGCATGCAAATAAATCTTAAATTTATAAAACTAGAATCAAGCAAGCGAACCCGCAGTGTACGGATCGACGTAGTTAAGGAAGAATTCCAGAGTATCAAACACAGGGATTTGGGGGGAACAAACTCAGTTCGCAAATTGTCAAGCAAGTAAATGTAATAAGCTTTGCAAATATATTGGGAAAAACAACAACCCTAAAGATCCAAGTGTCTAATTGTGGCAATCGATTCAAGATATACTAAAGAACTATGGACAGAGTTAAGAGTTGCAAAGGTATGCTAAGGTAAATCAATGTACGGTGAAGTTCCAAGGCTTTATATTACTTCTCTAAAGACAGTCTCCATAAAGGTTGTTGAGGCTTCAATATAGAAAGGATCTAAAGACAAGAATTAATATCAAGGACCCAAACTTGTAACCCAAGGATCAAGACTAACTAGAACGATTAAGGTTGTGACACTCGAAATCGAAGTAGAGGTTGTTGAGGCTTCACTACTACCTAGAAAAGGGCAAGCCAAGACTAGATTAAAGCTAATCCTTAACCTTGGATCAAAGTAAAAGCAAAGTTCGTAAACTTGTACAAATCACGGGTAGTTCTTGAATTCCACAGACGTGGAACCTCAAGAACAGACCGTGGTTTTGGTTCGTCGGCGAATCTCTCTAACTCTCATGGTCCAATCTGTTTACGATCGATCTATCATCATCTAAGCCACAACTATCAACCCTTCACCTTAGAATTGCTAAAGGGTTTTAGCCAATAACAGTCATTATAATATCAAAATCGAGATTTAGAAGAATTAAAGATGAAAACCTTCGAAAACCTTCAATAAACTTCAAATCAATCTCAAATCCACAACAAGGGTGATAATGTATATCAGATTTGGAACAAACACAAATCAATAACTATCCTTGATAAGAACGAAGAACGGGATGTCAATCCGTCTTCTAATCAAACCTAAGGACAAAAGGCACAACTTCCGCCACACACAACTTCCAAATCTTCAAGCCTTCGTAAATCTCCATTGCGAAAATGCAATTCTCCGCACGTCCAATGAAACCCTAGGCACGTGTAAGTGAGCGTAAGCGAAGGTGCCGAATTCTCCCTCCTTCAGCCTATTTATAAGGAAGGATAATATAACCGTCTGGCCCATATACATAAACAATGTGTCAATATTTTATTCGTCAAAAGATTGCCTAAATCACTATTTCATGGAGTTCCACGGCCGTGGTTTAGAGCGTGGAAGTGGATTACGGTTCTTCACAACTTCCACGACCGTACTTTATACCGTGTAACTCTCTGGAATGCTCCACGTTCATGTTGCCAAGATCCACGGCCGTGGTTTTGGGCGTGGACTTCTCTACGGCCGTATTTTAGATGTGGAAGTGTAAATTGCTTGTAGTTTCCTTTGTGTCGTGCCATTCCTCCTCCTAGCATCTCCCTTGGCTTCTTTGATGTGTCCTCAATCCTTCGATTTGCTCAATTCATCTCCTTCCTCTCTCAATTGGTTCGGTTTTAGCTCTTATTCACCTATAATCAACACAAAGCTTATGTAGACCTCTATATCGACAATGTAGATAAACTAGCTAACAATTGCTTCAATGCCTTATCAATGAACACTTATAATGAGTGAAAAACTACTAGAAATAGTGCCTAGAATATCACAATATTTCATGCTAACAGGACACTAAAAGCTAAAGTCTTTAACCTTAACCCTAGAGTACCTCGCTCAGTCGATGAACATCTCGGCCGGGGTGGCACTTGACTGAAAGAGTGACCTTTACTGATCCGAAACTGAGAGTTAAGTGTTATAGTTTGCCAAATCCTATTCTTATTACACCTTTCCTGGTTCAATGTATGGCTAGGATGAGACTTACCCGGTGATTCCTTAGTTTGTTTACCCATGATCATAAGTATAGGTAATAAAGGTTTATCCTTTATTGGGGTTTGAGTGTGCCTTCATCCCATCCTTTATTGTAAGGCTGTCACATGTGTACATTCATACATTAAAAATAATATGTTTTGAAATTGTTTTAAATACATTTGTGCCTTATTGTAAGATCCAAGTAAAATTGTTGTCAAACTAAGGTCGGGACCCATTGTGAGGTCCTAACCAGTAGCTCCCCGAGTTCTCAGAATTTGGGGTGTTACAATATGGTATCAGAGCTTTGGGTTGGCAACAATGGCACTTGAAATCTTCTGAAAGACCAATTGTATAAAATAACTAGAACCCGAAAGCGGTCTAAATATTTCAAAACGGATTTTTGTTTTTACACACACGCATAGTCGGGTTGTTGGGTTAGTAGTACGTCGGACCACCATCGCTTTCCGTGGATCTCTGCAGCTTGGATCGATAGTTGTTAGCTTATAGACTTTTTATGATGTTTATTATAATATGTTATATACATGTGTTTTCTTAGCTTGTTAGTATCCTAAAGGATATTTTATACCCTTAGTCGTGATATCACGAAGCGATTAGCGCTTCATAATAAATCAGGTGCGGACTTGAAGAATCTCCAATACGAGGCAAAGGAATCGGACCTTGAATTGAGTTTTATACTCGGGTAGGCTGCTTGGTGATCCTTACAAATCATCCAAAGAAATCCCTGAGTGAGTTCAATTAAAAAGAATAGAAGGTCGTACAAGGAACTCGGGCATACGAGGCCGAGAGACGGAATTAGTAGAATCATGCAAGAGACGAGAAGATCTCCGAGTGGAGATAACAACATTAGAACAAGAACCAAGTAGAACAAAGTACAACCAAGAGGGCGAGATAAAGGACGTTACAATCGTGGCGAATGCCCCATAGACCATTATGGGCATGAGAGTTCTGAAGAGATTGGGTGTCGACCTAGAAACGAGAATCTAAGGTGCACGGAATGAAGATTTACAATTGAGTGTAAAAGCAAAAAGGCAGACCCCACAAGCGTGGGGAGATTTTGACCTCCTCAGCAATATAAAAAGTTTGAAAGAAACCGTGACGCCAATATTCAATATCCAAAGAATGGAAGCCTGTAGTAGAGTCAACGGAGTTTCAGGAAGGCGATATTATCACCAAAACCAGTGAAGGAATCGGTATGGGAGAACGGCTTTGATAGACTCGAGAGTCCAAGGTAACCCGAATTATCACGGGACCTAAGCGATCAACACAGATGGTCCATGCAAAAGGAACCGCAAGTGGATGATCATTACGGCCATAAGAATTTCAAAGACGCTTGCAAGCTATCGTGGAAACTTGAAACGACTAGTTATGCCAGATGAATGACACAATCGGACTAGAGAAATCGAGTTAGCCCATAAGAAGCGGAAGAGTGGAAGGTAGTTTGAACTAAAGAAGTATAAAAGGATTGTTGTGACCAACTGATTACCTAGTAGCTAAGGAAATTTTGACTATGTCACAATTAATATGGAATGAAGACTTACAACTTAATGTAAGAACGAAAGGTAGACTTCACAAGCCGGGAGACGTTTTGTCTTCTTTGAAGAGATAGGATTCTGAACGAAATCACCACGCCAGTATTAAAAGGATTGAAGCCCTGAAACATAGTCAACAGAGTTTTGAAGGAAGTATTACAAACAACGCCGAAAAAAAGAGCATGTGTATGTTAGAACAATGTGGTGGACTCAAGAGTCCGGGGTAACCTCGAAAATTATAACAGGTCTTAAGTCATAAACACCCGCAATCCATACAAGAAGAACGGTAAATAGAGGATAATTAAGGTCATAGGAACCGCAAAGAAGTGCTTACAAGTTATCATGGAAGACTGGAAAGAACTATTTACGCTAGATAAGTGTGAATGATTGAACAAACTAAAGCAGTATAAAAGGATTAATTGAGTAGGTGATGCTTACCAAACAATTTAATACCAGACGGGGTATGAGAAGAGTAAGTTCGGGATACTGAGATGAGTCAACTATAGACTGACCGACGTCAGCTGAGGATGTGTAAGTGTTGTTTGGTATTGACGAGTTATATACCGTTAAGAAAGGATAATTGCGACTGTGGATTTATGGGGTAGTTTTACCGACGCCTGGCAGGATTTCCTCAAGTATGCCACAACAATCTTCTTAGACAACTAAGGGTATAGAGAATCGTGTTAGAGGTTACTTCTTGGCTGGTTAAGATCAAACTCCGGCCGAGTCTAGTAGTTTGGATCCGTGTTAAAAGAATTAAGGAAGTAAATGGAAGATGGTTGTTTTCCCATCATGATTTTATTTCAAGAAGACAAAGTAAGGAAATTACTTGGTACTTCATCCAGTTAATCATTTTGGATTGACAAAACACGTCCTTATGATTACGAGGTGACAACAAAATAATCATAGTAGCGCAGTGGGAGCGTGGTGGGTCCTAACCCACAGAGCAAGAATCTCAAGGGTGTTGAGGGATGTCGTGTCGAGTTTAAAATGGTGATAGTTTGTGAAATGCATTCTAGTTGGAAGGAACGTGAGATAGGCTATGTGGAGTTACTGAAAATGTTGTACGGAAACTTATGTGCATGTAGAGGTAATAGAAGGAGACTGGTACCCTATTATGGATCCGAGTGCAGAGTGATGGCGTTGTTGCATGTTGCTAGGTAAGTAGTTTTGGAATTCTATACCTAACGGAGTACGTTAGAGTGGGTTTCTTGATGGATTGAGAGAAGAATTAACGATGTAATAAAAGTATTGTGCATGGTATGCACTAGAAGGCTCAAAGTGAGTAACTACCATTCTGAGTCAAAGATACATAAGAAAGAGAAGCCATGGGAGTATACTTACAACCCAGTAACCGTGCTTAAAGAAAGCGTAATCTCGGAGTAGATTTTACGTGTAATGTTATAGCAGAACGGATCCGAGTTGCGTTTTGAGTCAGAGGGATACTATCGGGCTGGTAATAATGGTGGATAAATGGGCGCACTACTGATGGTATGTTAACATTTATTGAGTAATTATTATCAAATGCCGTCATTCGGGCATATTCTATGTCACTTAAGATCTTGTCAAATTCGTGAGAAGCCTACGGTCGAGCTAACGATAAATTATAGATCTATAAATAGTATTATAACGCCCAGTTAATGCAGAGGATGACCATTGGGTAAATTTTTAGTTGTCTCAAGTGTTAGAGTAGAAAAGGGTATAAGTGATGATCCCTTACTTGAGGAATAAGAGGACTGAGTCATATTAAAAGACAAGCCCAAGTGGGTCGTGGTACGAAGAGTGATAACACGATTTATGACTTAGGTTTAGGTAATCATTTAGATAGATTTGTCACTCATTCATGCAATGGTTTAGCACTAGTTGATAACGTTTGCACTCAATTCACGTATTTTGTCGAGATAGACGTCTACACGGACTTGTGCATTGCTTTGTAGGTATTTTGGGAGATTTAGGAGCTAAATCGATACGTTTGAGGATCGTTCATCAAGATGACACACCCTCGGACTCATTAGGATGCAAGCTAGAGGCTAATGAGGACTCATGGAACCTTGCCAACACAGGCCATGCACCGAATCAAAGCTTAATGATCAAAGGAAAAGCTGAAGATCCAAATCACGGTTCATTGGAAGTCCACGGCCGTGGAACTGCCCGTGGATTTTGTCAGGTTTTCGTGACAGTTGTGCCACGATCTCTTGGCCAGTTCTTGCAAAGTTGTAGTATAAAAGTGGTCCTGCATTGGCTGAGAGAATCATCTGGGGGCAGCCCTCCATTATCCACTATCATCAAATCAAAATATTCTCTCAACAAGAAGATTCTTGGAAGAATAAGGTAGAAGGAAGCTACCAATGGATGAAGAGCTTCATTGGAGAAGAAGAAGAACGCACCATTGATAGACTTTGATAGCTTTGTAGTGAAGGATTTCGGAATCAATTCCTAGAGTTGTATGAACCATTTAAACCTTCTTTAAGAAGGGTTGTGAGTCATTCTAATTCTATTTTCAGCATGGTTTTGATTACTTCACTTCTTCATCTCTTTCTCTTCATTACCTTGCAAATGGAAGCCATGATTTTATGTTTGATGATTTTGATTGCTATGATGAATGTTGTAGGCTAAATAGATGTGATTCTAGGGTAAGGAAGGAATGATTATGGCTAGGACTATGATAGGATGGACTTAGATTAGCCTTTGGATGACTCACTTGCTTGGACGTCGCCTCTGTTAGGATCCACGGTTTGTTCTAGCCAAACCACGGCCGTGGGAGTGGTAGAACACCCCGTGATTCTCCCTGGTTTGATGGATCTAGCTTTAGATTGTTTGAGTGTTGAAATCCTAGTGTTTGTTGAGCTAAAACTATCCTAGGGTGACCTAGTGTTAGCAACTAAGTGTTAGGAGAAACTTAACCGGTAATCCTTACTCTTAGGTTCCAAAGATGACAAACTCTAGGTAGTGGTGAGCCTCATAAGCCGCCATTGGACTAAGTGTGCTAGGATAGTTGCTTAGGATTAACCCTTTCGAGACTTACCCGGTAAGAATAGGTTAGATCTCTAGGTGACAATCCGGTTTGTGTAGAATTCCGTCCCTTAGGTTCTTAGAGACTTACCCGGTGATGAGATCTTAGGGATGGACTAGTGGACCATAAGACTTACCCGGTGATTGATCCCAATCTAGAAACACTCACTACCAACATATTTTAGTTAATCCAAAGAATGATTAGATAGCTTGAGTCTTATGCCATAACCGGAACTTCCAACCCCTAGAATCCGCTTTTCTTTCTTTGATCTATATCTCGTGTCTAGCTTGTTTGTTTGCATTGATTGTTAGTTTAGTTGATTGTTTACTTCGCATCATTTGTGATCCTTGATTGATCACCTAAAAACCAACCAAAAACATTGAAGTTTTCATTTCTTTATTTCTTCTCTTTTCTTAACTTAGATCTTCACTAATCTTAATCATAAATCGAATCAATCTCACCTTAGTCTTTGTGTTCGACCTCGGAATACTATCCCCACTACAAACGTCCCGTACACTGCGGGTTCGCTAGGAGTTAGGATAAATTAACGAGAATATAAATTTAAAACCCACTGCGTATCACATCCTGAGCGTAACAAGTTTCTGGCGCCGTTGCCGGGGACTAGGTCTAGATTGAGTCTATTTTGTGATTGTTTATAGTGTAGATCTTTCTTGTTGCTTTTGATCTCTCTTTGGTTTGTATCTTTGCTTTTCAGGACACCTCTTACTCTTTAGGTGTATGCGAAGATCTCGTGGCAAGGATTTAGCTCCATTCGATCCCGAACCGGAGAAAACCCTTAGATCTAGATCCAAGAGCATTAAAAAGGGGAAAGAGATGGCCGGAAGAGATCTCCAAGCTGAATTGGATGAGGCTTTAGAGCAAATTGGGATAAGGGATGAAGCTTTGGAGAATGAAAGGAGACTTGCCAATGAGACGCAAGAGGCAACTAGGAGGGAGATTGAGGAGATTAGGCAAGCTCTTGTGCAAAGAGAGCTTAACCATCAACAACCTCCTCCACCTCCACCACAACCGCAGCCGGCGGCGGTGAATATTAGGGTTGTGCCCATTGCTATGGAAGAACCACAAACGTTGGGGCAACGAATGGATCCGGCACAAAGAGCACACCGTCCGGGTGTGAACTTAGGAGATCCCGCAGCCCATGATTACGAACTCCGCCCTCAAGTTCTACAAATGATCCGGCATAATCAATTTGGAGGGATGGAAGGAGAGTCTCCTCATCAACACTTGATGAACTATGAGATTTTGATGGAGACTCTTAGACCGCCAAGATTGGAGAGCAACAACCATAAGCTTAGGGCTTTTTCCTTCTCTCTTAAGGATAAAGCCTTGGCTTGGCATCAATCTATTCCACAAGGACGAGTTGGTACTTGGGAGGAGATGACAACCGAGTTTTTGACTAAGTTCTTCCCACCTTTCAAGACTACCGAGTTAAGAGGGAAGATCAATGCCTTCGTGATGAGGGATAGAGAGAGTTTGTTCAAATCTTGGGAGAGATTTAAGGATCTTCTCCTAGATTGTCCACACCATGGTATACCAAAAATCGAACTATTGGAGATCTACTTCAAAGGACTTGATGAAGATAGCCAATTCAAGCTTCAATCTCTTTCCGGTGGGACTTTCATGGAGAAGCATGTAGATGAAGCTTGGGAGTTTTTGGAGAAACAAGCTCTAGTTATTGAGAAATACTCCCATAGGAAGAGTGAAGGGAGAAAGGCGGGAGCATATGTGGTGAGTGAAGTCACCATGAGCAATTTCAAGCTTGACGCCATCAATAATGAATTGAAGTCTTTGAGAGAGTTGTGTGCTACTAATTTGAAGAACCAAGCAACTCCTCAAGTGCTTCCACAAGCTAACTTATCTTCCAAGGAGGAAGATGTGAATTACATGGGTAGGGGCAATTACAACAATTATCAAGGCCCAAGGAACTTCAACAACAACCGGCAATTCAACAATTACCGGCCTAACCACAACCATCCCGGATTTTCCTACTCTAACCCGGATGGAGACTTGAACCCTCCCGCTTCCACAAGCACAACTCCACCACCAAAAGCTTCACAAGAACCTCCACCCGGATTTACTCAACCTCCAAAGGATAGAACCGAAATGATGTTTGAGCAATTGCTTGGAAGGTTGAGTGGTCTTGAGAGCACGGTGACTTCCATTTCCAAAGTTCAAAAAGTGTTGGAAGCACAAGTGTTCCAAAAAGCGGGGGAAGCCCATGGAGATCCGGGAAAGCTTCCCGGAAGGACCGAAGACAACCCAAGAGGCCAAGTGTTGGCCATTACTACAAGGAGTGGGTTGAGCATGAAAGATCCTTTGCCCAAGGAGAATGCTAAAGGGAAACAAGTGGTGATAGAGGGAGAGACTTTGCAAGGAGATGGAGGCAAGAGCAAGAATGTTGCGCCAACATATGTGGCACCGCCTCCATACAAGCCACCACTACCGTTCCCACAATCACGAGCAAGAGCTCGCTTGGACAATCACTTTGGTAAATTCCTTGAACTAATGTCTAAATTACATATTAATATTCCGTTCATGGATGCTATTTTAGGAATGCCGGCATATGGAAAGTTCTTGAAAGAGATACTCTCCAACAATAGGAAGTTGGAGGAGTATGGGGAGATAAGGATGACGAAGAGATCCTCGGAATTGATCCAAACAATGAAGGAGGAGATGCCACCCAAGCTAAGAGATCCGGGTTCCTTTTGTTTCCCAATTAGAGTGGGAGATGTGAAGTATGAGGCCCTTTGTGATCTTGGAGCAAGTGTAAGCATCATACCGCTTGCACTTTGCAACAAGGTTGGGCTAGGAGAGCCGAAACCGGTCAAGATGACCCTCTATATGGCGGACCGTTCTATAAACTCACCCGGTTGGGATCTTAGAAGACATTCCGGTGCAACTAGGAGGATTCTATGTACCAATTGATTTTGTTGTCTTGGATATTCCGGCGGACTATCCGGTTCCCATCATCTTAGGAAGACCTTTCCTAGCCACCTCCGGATGCCTAGTGGATTGCAAGAATGGGACTCTCTCCTTCAACATTGGAGAAGAGAACATCAAGTTCAAGTTGTCCACAATGATGAAGGGGCCAACCCTTGATGAAGATGTCTTCAACATAGTCGAGCAAGAGGAATCTAGAGAAGTTGTGAGCTCGATCTTGATCAAGGATCCCTTGGAGAAGGTTCTTAGCCTAAGTATGATGGAAGAAGGTGTTGAGGAGGCTTGCAATGAAGAGATCAAGGCCTTGGAAGCACTAGAAAAGGAGACAAGAGTTGAAGATGAAGACCACGAAGAGGTGCTGAACTGCTGCATGTTCCACGGGCGTGGAAGTGGTTCCACGGCCGTCAAACTCTCTGTAAAGCCACAACAAATGAGCCAGGCAACTTCCACGACCGTGGACTTGGAGCAAACCGTGGAGTTGGCCGTGGTTTCCCCTGAATTAGCCCTTGATGATGATCAAGCTTCTAGGAGCCATGGAAAGCCTTCGTTTGCTTTGGATTCATCTCATCCAACCTTATTTGGATCGTCTACACTCGAAAAATGTCCTCCTCAACTTGATCTTAAACCCCTCTCCTCTCATTTGAAGTATGCTTTTCTTGGCGATAATTCAACATATCCGGTGATTGTTAGTGCATGCTTGAGTGATGATGAACTTGCTAAGTTGTTGCATGAACTAAGATTGCATAGGAAAGCCATTGGCTATACTATTGATGATTTGGTTGGCATAAAACCTTCTTTGTGCATGCATAAGATAATGATGGAAGATAATCATAAACCCTCTATTGAACATCAAAGGAGATTGAATCCCATAATGAAAGAGGTAGTCAAAAAGGAAATCATTAAGTTGCTAGATGCGGGGATTATCTACCCTATCTCGGATAGTAAGTGGGTTAGTCCCGTTCATGTAGTTCCTAAGAAGGGTGGGATGACCGTAGTGACCAATGAGAATAATGAACTAATCCCAACTAGGACGGTTACGGGGTGGAGAATGTGCATTGACTATAGGAAGTTGAACATGGCTTCTAGGAAAGATCACTTCCCTCTTCCCTTCATTGACCAAATGCTAGAGAGGTTAGCTCAACATTCTCATTTTTGCTATTTAGATGGCTATAGTGGATTCTTTCAAATCCCTATCCACCCCGATGACCAAAAGAAAACAACATTTACATGTCCATGGGGTACTTTTGCTTATAGGAGAATGCCATTTGGGTTGTGTAATGCACCCGCCACTTTCCAAAGGTGTATGATGGCTATCTTTTGGGAATACATTGAAAATATCATGGAAGTATTCGTGGATGATTTCTCTGTTTATGGTTCTTCCTTTGATAATTGCTTGGCTAACTTGTCATTAGTATTGCAAAGATGTGAGGAGACAAACCTTGTCTTGAATTGGGAAAAATGCCACTTCATGGTAAGTGAAGGCATTGTGTTAGGACACTTGGTGTCTAACCGTGGCATTGAGGTTGATAGGGCCAAGATTGAAACGATAGAGAAGTTGCCACCACCTACCTCGGTGAAGGGGGTAAGGAGTTTCTTAGGGCATGCCGGTTTCTACCGGAGGTTTATTCAAGACTTCTCTAAAATTTCTAAGCCTCTCACTAACCTACTAATGAAGGATGTTGAATTTGTTTTCTCCAAAGATTACCTTGAGGCTTTTTGTAGATTGAAGAACGCCTTGATCTCCGCACCTATCATGCAACCTCCGGATTGGAGCCTACCGTTTGAGATCATGTGTGATGCAAGCGATGTAGCCGTTGGGGCTGTTTTGGGGCAAAGGAAAGATGGGCGCACTCATGCCATTTATTATGCTAGCAAGACGCTAGATGACGCCCAACTCAATTATGTTACCACCGAGAAGGAGTTGCTAGCGGTGGTGTATGCTTTTGAGAAGTTCTGCTCATATCTTGTTGGAGCGAAGGTCATAGTGTATACGGATCATGTTGCGATCCGTTATCTACTTACAAAGAAGGATGCCAAACCAAGGTTGATTCGGTGGATCCTTCTTCTACAAGAGTTTGATTTGGAAATCCGGGACAAGAAGGGATCCGAGAACTCCGTGGCGGATCACCTTAGTAGACTCCCACCATTGGAGCTTGAAAGAGATGACATCCCGATTGATGACTCGTTCCGGGATGAGCAATTAGAAATGGTGGAGGAATGCTTGTTCCAAGTATCTAGAGGAAGCGAGCCATGGTTTGCCGACATTGTGAACTACTTAGTGTGTGAGGAGGTGCCTCCCGGTTTGACATATGCCCAAAGGAAGAAGTTCTTCAAGGATGTGAGGCACTACTATTGGAGTGAACCACTTTTGTTCAAGAGAGGGCCGGATGGAATATTTAGAAGATGCATACCGGAGGACGAGGTGGAGAGTGTGATCCGCCATTGTCATTCCTTGCCATGTGGAGGACATGCTAGCTCCCACAAGACATGTGCGAAGGTGTTGCAATCGGGCTTCTTTTGGCCAAGTTTGTTCAAGGATGTGCAAGGCTTTGTGGTAGCTTGTGATGCTTGCCAAAGGACGGGCAACATCTCAAGGAGGAATGAGATGCCCTTGAACAACATACAAGAAGTGGAAATATTTGATGTGTGGGGTGTGGACTTCATGGGATCATTCCCTTCTTCATGTGGCAACCTCTACATCCTATTGGCGGTTGACTATGTTTCGAGATGGGTGGAGGCAATCGCCTCTCCTACAAATGATGCCAAGGTTGTGGTGGGGTTCTTCAACCGAGTGATCTTCCCTAGGTTTGGGACACCAAGGGTGATCATAAGTGATGGAGGGAAGCATTTCACCAATAGGAACTTTGGGGCACTTTTGGCTAAGTATGGGGTGACTCATAAGGTGGCAACACCTTACCATCCCCAAACTAGGGGCCAAGTGGAGATCTCCAACCGGGAGATAAAGGGAATTCTTGAGAAGACGGTCTCTAGGACAAGAAAGGATTGGGCTATGAAGCTCAATGATGCCTTGTGGGCATATAGGACCGCTTTCAAGACACCGATTGGCACCACTCCTTACAAGTTAGTCTATGGCAAGTCTTGCCACCTTCCGGTAGAAATAGAGCATAGAGCACATTGGGCCATCAAGTGGCTAAATTTTGATCTCAAAGAGGCCGGAGAGAAGAGGTTGCTTGATATGAACGCACTTGAGGAGATCCGGTTGGATGCATACGAGAATGCCCGGATCTACAAGGAAAGGACCAAACGGTGGCATGACAAGCACCTCATCCCGAAGGAGTTGAGAGAAGGCGACCTTGTCCTTCTCTTCAACTCAAGGCTGCGGCTCTTCCCCGGAAAGCTCAAATCAAGATGGACCGGGCCATATGTGGTGAAGAGGATCTTTCCCCATGGAGCAATTCAGATAGGAGGGGAGCATTGTGGAAATTTTAAGGTGAATGGGTACCGGTTGAAGAAGTATATCCCGGGAGCTCCGGTGGATATGATTGCCCCACTTTACCTTGAGTAGACGCCCCCGAGTTTGGTCAAGCTAATGACCTTAAAGAAGCGCTTGGTGGGAGGCAACCCATCGGTAAAGTTTTCCTTTTCTCGTTTTGTTTTTGTTTTGTGATTTTTATGTTTTTGTGTGTGCTTTGTGTGTGTTAGAGTCTTGGTAGCATTGGAAGCCTTGCTTGGCAAGTGAATGATGATGATGAACCCCTCATCAGTTATGGGTGGAGCGGACGCGGAACTTGGACGGCTAGCGGTGCCTAGCGCGGGTCCCGACGCCTTGATGAACACTTAGAGCTCTCTACCATTGTTGATAGGATCATCCACCATCAACCCACTTGAGAATCCCAAATACCATAGCAAACCATTTTTACATTGTAAGAACCTTATTTCACTCCTCTTTACTTCAATGCCACATTGGGGACAATGTGTTTCTAAGTATGGGGTGGGGTTTGCATGATCCTTTGCATGATGAGCATCTAGGATAGTTTAACATTTTCACATGTCTTGCATTGTATATATTCATTTCGAAAATCCCATAAAAATTCAGAAAATTTAAAAAAATTTTGTGCTTTCTAGGCTTGGATATGACCCTAATGATGAACCTTGTCTTGTGGATTGGCTATGGATGGCCTTATGTGTTAAATTGATAAATGCATATGTGGACTTGAAGTACTTCTCTTGAATCCCATGAATGATTTGTGATCATGATGTTTGCCTAGAATGGATTGAGTATTGAAGGTCGAAATTACATGCTAGTTCTTGCACATCATCTAGGAATGAATGAGGCAATTTATCTTCCTCTAATTCTCATCTTTATCATGATTATTTGAGCACCTCAATTGATATAAATTTGACCTCTTTTGACCCATCCAGGAATAGGATCATGTTAGTGTGTTGATGTGTGTGGAAAGCAAGTGTGGGGTGAAGTTGTTGAAGAAAAGAATGTCATGCATAAAATGCTGAATTTGTTGTGAAATTGTAGACAAAAATATAGGTTTGGGGACGTTGGTTTAAATGACAAGTAACTCGGTACACTTCACATAATCGGGTGTTGGTGCCTTGCCAAAGTCAAATAAGCCAATAGTCCTAACGAGCTTTGGTATGTGTGCCCGGTGTGGAAGCACCTCGAAAAATAGAAAAAGCCCGAGGATGGCTAATCACCAAGGTTTCGGCTTTTGTACATCAATGCCATTGTCTCAAAAATAAGTGAAGAAAAAGAAAAGAAAGAAAAGATAGAGAAAAGTATACACTTGAGGGAAGTTGATCAACGACAAGATTGTGGAGTTAGTTCCATTCCGGGATTAGCATCACATAGCCTAGAAAAAAAAATCCCCACCTAATCACAACGTTTCTTGGCCTTTTAGTTCATAAGACCTTATGACCTATTTGCATGTTTTGTAAGACTTAGTAATCTAGATTGGATATGCTCTTGATCATCTTGACTTCTTCATCTTTACATTTCATTGCATGCTATCAAGTTAAGTGTAATTGTCTTTCCATGCTTTCATTTATTTGATACATAATTGCTTGTCCATTGCCATGAAACATGACTATGAAGGTGATCCAATATTAGAAGCACAACTCCAAAAAGATTTTGCCATTTTTCTGCATACATAAATCATGTCATCTCTTAGTCTATAGTTGGGAATTTGCTCGGGGACGAGCAAACCTTAAGTATGGGGTATTTTTGATAACACGATTTATGACTTAGGTTTAGGTAATCATTTAGATAGATTTGTCACTCATTCATGCAATGGTTTAGCACTAGTTCACAACGTTTGCACTCAATTCACGTATTTTGTCGAGATAGACGTCTACACGGACTTGTGCATTGCTTTGTAGGTATTTTGGGAGATTTAGGAGCTAAATCGATACGTTTGAGGATCGTTCATCAAGATGACACACCCTCGGACTCATTAGGATGCAAGCTAGAGGCTAATGAGGACTCATGGAACCTTGCCAACACACGCCATGCACCGAATCAAAGCTTAATGATCAAAGGAAAAGCTGAAGATCCAAATCACGGTTCAGTGGAAATGGAAGCCATGATTTTATGTTTGATGATTTTGATTGCTATGATGAATGTTGTAGGCTAAATAGATGTGATTTTAGGGTAAGGAAGGAATGATTATGGCTAGGACTATGATAGGATGGACTTAGATTAGCCTTTGGATGACTCACTTGCTTGGACGTCGCCTCTGTTAGGATCCACGGTTTGTTCTAGCCAAACCACGGCCGTGGGAGTGGTAGAACACCCCGTGATTCTCCCTGGTTTGATGGATCTAGCTTTAGATTGTTTGAGTGTTGAATTCCTAGTGTTTGTTGAGCTAAAACTATCCTAGGGTGACCTAGTGTTAGCAACTAAGTGTTAGGAGAGACTTAACCGGTAATCCTTACTCTTAGGTTCCAAAGATGACAAACTCTAGGTAGTGGTGAGCCTCATAAGCCGCCATTGGACTAAGTGTGCTAGGATAGTTGCTTAGGATTAACCCTTTCGAGACTTACGCGGTAAGAATAGGTTAGATCTCTAGGTGACAATCCGGTTTGTGTAGAATTCCGTCCCTTAGGTTCTTAAAGACTTACCCGGTGATGAGATCTTAGGGATGGACTAGTGGACTATAAGACTTACCCGGTGATTGATCCCAATCTAGAAACACTCACTCCCAACATATTTTAGTTAATCCAAAGAATGATTATATAGCTTGAGTCTTATGCCATAACCGGAACTTCCAACCCCTAGAATCCGCTTTTCTTTCTTTGATCTAAATCTCGTGTCTAGCTTGTTTGTTTGCATTGATTGTTAGTTTAGTTGATTGTTTACTTCGCATCATTTTTGATCCTTGATTGATCACCTAAAAACCAACCAAAAACATTGAAGTTTTCATTTCTTTATTTCTTCTCTTTTCTTAACTTAGATCTTCACTAATCTTAATCATAAATCGAATCAATCTCACCTTAGTCTTTGTGTTCGACCTCGGAATACTATTCCCACTACAAACGTCCCGTACACTGCGGGTTCGCTAGGAGTTAGGATAAATATCACGAGAATATAAATTTAAAACCCATTGCGTATCACATCTTGAGCGTAACAAAGAGCATTAGGCACTTGGTAAAGTGTTGGTGGATGTCCAAGACCTTTGGCCTTAGTGTGTAGTCAGAACCTTTTCAGAAGGCCGGAAGCAAGTGGTCATAACAAAGGGAAGAAAGTTGAATAAATTATTTTCCGTAGGGTCATCAAAGGATCTAGAAGTGAGTTGTGTAAGGCAACCATTGGTAGTTGTAAAGCGGTTTAAAAGGGACTGATGGACTAGTATTCCTCACCCTATTGGAGAGGGTAGCTTCAGTTTTCCACGGAGACTAAGTTTGGGAACTATGTTTGAGAATTTCAGCGGAGAGATACCTACAAGACACGGGTTAGGTTATCATATTAGAGAATCAAACAGTTAAGTCGGATGATACCGGTGAGATATCCGGTAACCACTCTAGAACGTGGTAGCAGGGGCTTATGATCTAAATACCTGAAAAGATTTAAGATTTAGTGGTTTTATGAAAAGCGGATAAGGCTACCTAAGATACTGGGGATAGTAAGAGACGTAACCTTTCAAAGACCTATGTAGTGATAGTTGTAACCTCGAGAGTGACGAGTTAGGGCTTGACCTTGGATGTGTGATATTGTTTGCCTACTTGTTTATTTCATGATTGAGTGCTTAGTCAGTGATGTGTGCTTTTGATAACCTTGATGTGCGGGATACTTGGATGTGGAAACGACGAGACTTTTGTGTAGTGATCAAAAACACCCATTTGGTGTCTTAAAGGCCGATCAGGATTGTCTTACCCTAAGTTTCGGGACGAAACTTATTTTGAGGGGAATCTGATGTAACGACCAGTTTATTTATAGAAGTCGTTTAATTAAGTACCTTGTCCTAAGTTTCGGGACGAAACTTATTTTAAGGGGGTATTGTTGTAATATCCGGAATTTTTATTCCGTTTAATTCCGAATCAAATCGGACTTCGAGCCATTGACGGTTTCCCATTCTATCTAGTATTTCTTCCTTCACAAATTTTATTATTTTATGTAGAATTTAATTCACATAAAATGATAAAATTATATCAAGCTCTAATTCTTATAATTATGTATTATTTTATGTAGAATTTAATTCACATAAAATGATAGATTTATATCGAACCCTAGTTATTATAATTCATTCTTATCGATGACTTTAGACGAGATCATGACAAGCTGTGACGAGATCATGACTAAGCTGAGACGAGGCCATGACAAAGCCCGACAAATCTGTGACAAACTCATTCATGGGCCTGACAAGTCCA
This sequence comes from Fagopyrum homotropicum, assembly GCA_033239125.1. Lineage (NCBI taxonomy): Eukaryota > Viridiplantae > Streptophyta > Magnoliopsida > Caryophyllales > Polygonaceae > Fagopyrum > Fagopyrum homotropicum. Next base: position 68,180,048 of record BSWB01000002.1, on the reverse strand, counting down.
TGACGAGTTTTGACAGACTTTTGACAAACATTTCAGCCCACCTTTCTTGCCACTACTCAGCCCACCTTTCCCTCATTTTGCTTCAGCCCAAGCACAAACTTCTTCAGCCTTGCAGCAGCCCTCTCCATCCCAGGAATGTACAGCCCACGAAGACAGCAACCCACGGACGGCCAAACTTCATTCTATCGCTCCACGTCAGCCCAAAAGGATCAACATCTTTCCCTCTTCCAAAGCGTAACCAAAATTATCTTTAGGAGTTAGAATATGGGTCAATCGCCAGTTTGTAACCAAAATTATCTTTAGGAGTTAGAATATGACTTTTTAGTTTCAAATAAGAGTTTAGGCTTGAATTATGGAATTTTTGGAAGTTTCGGGACCAAGGGTAAAATAGTCATTTTACCATAAATTGGTACTGTATTTAATTCTGTTCTAATAGGATCTGCTACCTTAGAAGTCTTAGACTTTTAATTACCAAGAAAGTGTGCTAACACACTTGCCTCCTTTGACAGGCAACCGAGTTATACAACTACAAATTGAGTTGTGATTAAGAGAGTAGAGATCTGATTCAGGTAAGTCCACGGACTTACTTAGCTGGCTTCTTGTATGAGTGTAATGAGTATGAGTGGTGTTTGTTAGTTATGATAAACAACGAAACTGGATTAGGCCGACTTTATTATTTACGTAATTGACCCAAGTGTATGATAACGGGTCGTGACATCATCTGCCTAGCTCTTGCGAGAGTCTAGGAAGTTCCCCGCAACCAGCCCAGTCCGGTAGACGGTCAGATGCATTAGTACCATTCCGCGTTGGTAAACGGGGACAGGGGCGAGGTTTGGAAATCCCTCGTGTCACAAAATAAGTATCATTAGTAATGACTTATCACCTAATTAAAGATAATAAAAGTATTGAGTGTTTCATGTTGATTGTGTATGTTGTGTGTTTGTGTTTTTACCTTTATACTTATGCATAGAATGTTAGCTAACGGTTTTATCCGTGTTGTAAATTGTAGAGATAGACAGAGATTCGGAACGGATGGTCAGCCGGGCCCACATATTCATTAGATGGGGACAGGGGGTCTCTCATACGACATGCATGTTATGTATCTATATATATGTTTTGTAAGGCTGTCACATGTGTACATTCATACATTAAAAATAATATGTTTTGAATTTGTTTTAAATACATTTGTGCCTTGTTGTAAGATCCAAGTAAAATTGTTGTCAAACTAAGGTCGGGACCCATTGTGAGGTCCTAACCAGTAGCTCCCCGAGTTCTCAGAATTAGGGGTGTTACACTTGTTGCTACTAACCACTCTACTTGAGTGTTTTCGCAAGATCTTTTTCTTAGGTTTATGCGAAGAACCCGTGCTAGGAAGGAAATCGTTCCTTACGATCCCGAACCAGAAAAGACATACAAACGACGCTTGAAAGAAGCTAAGATGGCCATCCAAGACAATCGCGATCTTGAGACCGAATTGAAGGAGGCGTTGGAACAACTATGCCTCAACAAGGAAAAATTGTAGGGAGAACGAGAGCAGACTTGCACAAGACCTGCAGAGATTGAAGCAGATATGGCCGATCTACGAGCCCAGATTCTGCATCGACCAGATCTTCGACCGAGGCAGGACCCAATCCTAGTTGCCGTGGCCGAGATAGATCCACCTCGGATGCCTGTCCGAGATGTTCTTTTTGCAGGAGTTCCACAAACCCTAGGACAGAGGATGGACCCTAATCAACAACTGAGGCATCCAGGAGTCAACCAAGGTGATCCAGCGGAGCATGATTACGAACTTCGACCGCAAGGTTCTATCTATGATCCGCCAACGCCAGTTTGGAGGTTTAGAGAGGGAGTCTCCGCTTCAGCATTTGCAAAACTATGAGATCCTGATGGAGACCTTGAGACCTTCAAGGCTGGAAAACAACAACTACAAGCTAAGGCCTTTTTACTTTTCTTTTTAGAACAGGGCGCTTACTTGGTATCAATCTCTTTCACCCGGAAAGATCAACACTTGGGAAGAGATGACGATGCAATTTCTAACGAAGTTCTTTCCCCCCTCCAAGACCGCTGAAATGAGAGGGAAGATTAATGCATTCATCATGAAGGACAAGGAAAGTTTGTCCAAGTCATGGGAGAGATACAAGGATGTTCTATTGGATTGCCCACATCATGGGATTCCAAAGATAGAATTGCTGGAGATATACTTCAAGGGATTGGATGGAGCTACTCAATTCAATCTTCAACTACTTTCCGCCGGCACATTCATGGATATGCCGATAGACGAAGCTTGGGAGTTCATAGAGAAGCAAGCTTTGCATATGGAGTTTGATAGCATGTATTATAGTCTATATTTTGGGACTTGTTTAGACGTTTTATCTTCAATAATCTGCATGTTTGAATGTATATTATGTGATTATATTTTCATTTCATCTACCTTCGCGGGAATCGAGGTCTACACCAAGTTTCGTTGTAATCGTAGGTAAAATGGCACGTTTTGAATCGAAATGGAGCTAAGGACCAAATGAGTCATAGGAGCTACATCCAGGAGCTTAAAGAAGAACTTAGGAAGCAAGGAATTAACAAAGAAGATTTACATTGGACAAGATTTAAGAGATTTCACCTTCAGCTGAGATTCACCTCGGTCAGCTAAAGTGTCACCTCGACCGAGGTGATCTAGAGGAGCGCCCCGACCGAGGCGAATACCCTGACGCGGCAAGATATATTCTATTTGGCTGAGATCTTTTATTTTTGGAAGGAGAGATCTTATATTTTTGGGCTGGATTTCTGGAAGGAAGATCATATATTTGGGAGATCTATTGTAGAGATAAGATATATTTTATTAGGATATTATCTTTTTAATATATTATTATCTTTGGAAGATAATTCTCCTATATAAAGGGTTGGATTTTCCACAAATTCAGAATCCGAGATACCATACAATATTCTCCCAGCTGTAGTAAGGAAGGATTTCTGGAAGTTTGAAGGAAGTTTTGAAGATTGGAAGGAAGGAAGTTCGTAGCTTTGTTATAGCTTTTGAGGGGATTTGTAAGACTTTCTTAGATTCCCTTTTGTTTGATTGTGTTGTTGGATTTGTGATCCAAGGAACACTGATTTGTTTGATATTTAATTCAGTTATTGAGGCCTTGTTCTTAAGTTTTTTGTGTTTAAATATTCATTCCCTTCCCATATATTTGATTATTGCTTTAATAATGATGAGTGGCTAATTTCCTTGTGCGATTCTAGGGTGATTGGCTGAAAGTTGTGGGAAAAAAAATGATAGAATAATCTTAATCCCAGTAGGACCCTGAAAGCTCGAGTCTGTATCCTTAACCCTAGAACATCACGTTCAGTCGATGAACATCTCGGCCGGGGTGGAACTTGACTGACCGAGGTGACCTTTTCTGATCCGTAACTGAGAGTTAAGTGTTAGAGTTTGCCAAATCCTATTCTTATTACACCTTTCCTGGTTCAATGCAAGCCTAGGATGAGACTTACCCGGTGATTCCATTGTTCGTTTACCCATGATCATAAGTGTAGGTAATAAAGGTTTATTCTTTATTGAGGTTTGAGTGTGTCTTCATTCCAACTTTGTGAGTTAGCCTGAGACTTACCCGGTAAAGGTTGATTTTATTCCCTTAGTTGGTGTGTTGGTTTGAGATTATAATTCCTTTCCTTAGTGCCTTGAGACTTACCCGGTAATAGGAGCTTTTGGTTTGGAGTTAGTGAGTAGTGAGACTTACCCGGTGATTGTTACGCTAATATTGTGTAGCATAAAAGTCTTACAATTTTTTACCCGATATAATTTCCTCACTCCTAGCGAACCCACAATGTATGGGTCGTTTTGTATCAAGGATAGTATTCCGAGGTCGAACACGAAGACTAAGGTGAAATCAAATCAAACAAGTGATCATAGATAGTGCGAATCTAGTCTAAGAAAAGAGAAAGAAATAAAGAAATGAAAATCATGATATTTTTGGTTGGGTTTTTGTAGTGATCAAGCAAAGATCACAAATCAAGCAAGATAATAAATCAACTAACAACTCAAGCTAGCAAAATAAACAAGCAACACAAACACAAGATATGTGATCAAAGAGAGAAAAGTGGATTCTAGAGGTCAAGATTTTCAGTTATGGCATTGGACTCAAGCTTCTAAAAATTCTAAGGACAAAGCTGCGGTGTTGGGAAAGGGTGTTTCTCTAATGGAAGCAATTACCGGGTAAGTCTCTTGCTTCACTAATCCCACATTAAACTCCTATCACCGGGTAGGTCTCAAGGGGTTAAAGTTGGGAATTCTACACAAACCGGACTCTACTTAAGGGGCAAACCTCTCCTTACCGGGTAAGTCTCGGAAAAGGCAAGTCTTAAGCAACAATCCTAGCACACTCAATCCAATAGCGGCTTATGAGGCTCACTACTACCTAGAGTTCATCATCTTAGGTATCTAAGATCGGAAATCACCGGGTAAGTCTCTTCCGTCACTTAGTTTGCTAGCATTAGGTCACCCTCAGCTATATTACGCTTAATAAACACTAGGATTTCAACAACCTAACATCCTAACATACAGATTCATCAATTAAAGGACAACAGAGAGAAAAATCGGGTGGATCATAAGGAAAATCGGACGATCTATCCTATGAACAGGTCGATTTTCTTGTCTGGGTTAGGTTTTGTGCATACGAATCATCCTAAACTAACATACAAGTCCATTCTATCATCACCCAAGCCATAACCATCAATCCATCACTCCAGAATCACAATAAACTAGCCCATAACATGCATTTCAAGATCAAAAATCATCACACAAGCATACATGGTTTTCATAGATGGATGATGAAAGATAAGCATGTAAAAACAATAAATCCCAGCTAAATATAAGTTTAAGCAAGACTTACAATCCATCAAAAGAAGTTCCAAAACGTCTCTAACAAAGCTTCCAAAAGTTCTTCAACTAAAGACTCTAAAAATCACTCAAAATCACTCAAAAACTCACTTTCACTCTAAGTTTTGGTGTTCTTCTCTTCTCCCAAAAAATGAGAGAGTTTTTCTTCTTCTCCAAGTCTATCCTCCAATGGAATGAGGTGTGTGTGAGAGAATGTGGGAAGAGATTCTCAGCCACAGCTTGCAGGACTACTTATATTCTCCATCAAGAGTAAGGGCCGGACAAAGAGATCGTAGGACACGTGGCTCAAGCTGTCAAAAGCTAGAAAATCGACCCAGACAGAAAAATCGTCCGATTTTCCTGAGTGTTGGGTCGATTTTCTTCAACAAAGACTTGTTATGATCGTCTAGCCATGAGTTGCTCCATTGCTTGCACCAATAAGGGTCCTTGTGTCCTTCATTGCTCCAATTATGTTCCTTCAAAGCCTTGGATGTGTACCACCATGAGGCTTGACCCTCGAATGTATCGATTAATGTCCGAAATATCCCCAAAATACCTACAAAACCGACAAAATCTCGTGTAGACGTCTTTTCTAGAAATATGCATGAATTAAGCGCAAACGTCATGAACTAATGCCAAATCGTGCATGAATAACGGGAAAAACTATCTAAATGAATGCCTAAACTAACGTCATAAATCACGTTATCAAAATACCCCATACTTAAGACATGCTCGTCCCCGAGCAAGACCCAACTATAGATTAAGAGATGACATGATTTATGCATGCAGAAAAATAACAAAATCTTTTTGGAATTGTGCTTCTAACATTGGATCACCTTCATAGTCATGTTTCATGGCAATGGACAATCAATCATGCATCAAATGAATGAAGGCACGGAAAGACAATTATACTTAACTAGAAAGCATGCATGAGAGGTGAAAATGAAGAAGTCAAGATGATCATGAGTATATCCAATCTAGATCACTAAGTCTTACCCACATGCAATTAGGTCACAAGGACTTAGGAAAGAAGAGGCTAAGAAATGTGATTAGGTGGGAATTTTTTTAGGTCATGTGATGCTAATCCGGGAAAGGAACTAACTCCACAATTTCGTTTTTGCTCAACTTCCCAACAAGTGTATAATTTTCTCCATCTTTTCTTTGTTTTGTTTTCTTTTTCACTTATTTTTGAGACAATGACATTGGTGTACAAAAGCCGAAACCTTGGTGATTAGCCATCCTCGGGTTTTTTTATTTTTCGAGGTGCATCCACACCGGGCAAACATACCAAAGCTCGTTAGGACTATCGGTTTATTTGACTTTGGCAAGGCACAAACACCCGATTATGTGAATGGTGCCGAGTTACTCGTCATTTAAACCAACGTCCCTGAACCTATATTTTTTCTACACTTTTCACAACAAATTCAGCACTTCATTCACCACATTCATTCATCAACAACTTCACCCCACACTTGCTTTTCACACACCCAACACACTAGCATGCTTCTATTCCCGGATGGGTCAAAAGAGGTCAAACTTTTCATCAATTGAGGTGCTCAAACAACATGATCAAGATGAGAAGTAGAGGAAAATGAATTGCCTTAATCACTCCTAAATGATGTGCAAGAACTAGCATGCAATTTCGACCTTCAATCCTCAATCCAATCAAGACAAGCATCATAATCACAAATCATTCATGGGATTCAAGATAAGTACTTCAAGTCCACATATGCATACATCAATTCAACACATAAGGCCATCCATAGCCAATTCACAAGACAATCTCATCATAAGGGTCATATCCAAGCTTAGAAGCACTTAAAATTTTTAAATTTTCTGATTTTTTTGGAATTTTCGAAAAATATATGTATAGTGCAAGACATAATGAAACATGTGACAATATTAAACTATCCTAGATGCTAAACATGCAAGTGATCATGAAAACCCCACCCCATACTTAGAAACACATTGTCCCCAATGTGCAAACTAAATAAAGAAGTGAAAGAGAGTTCTCACAATGTAAAATTGGTGATGCTTTGGTATTTCGGTTCACATCGAATGATGATGGTGGATGATCAATCAAGGATGGTAGAGAGCTCTTGATGTTCATTATGGTGTCGGAACCCGCGCTTGGCACCGCAAGCCGTTCAAGTTCCACGTCCGCTCCACCCATGCTTGATTGGAGATCATCACTTTCCTTGACAGAAGGAAAAATCGGACTATCTACCCTGGAGAATCGGCCGATTTCTATGCAAGAACAGTCCGATTTTCCTGGGTGCTTACTTCCTCGTCCATGTGCCCGGATCTTGTACCTTCAACAGTTCCATGAGGTTTTCACATGACCTCCAACATCTCATCACACATGTCAATCAACAAGATCTAGCACCCAAAAACACAAAAGAAAAACAAAGCACACCAATAGCAAGATCAAACAAAAACAAGAAAAATAAAAGGGAAAAATATGTACCAATGGGTTGCCTCCCATTAAGCGCTTAAGGTCATTAGCTTGACCAAATTCAGGAGCGTTTCACTCAAGGTGAAGTGGTGCAATCACTTCCACCGGGGCTTCCGGGATGTACTTCTTCAAACGGTGCCCATTAACCTTAAAGTTACCACAATGGTCTCCTCCTATCTCCACCGCTCCGTGAGGAAAGATCTTCTTCACAACATAAGGACCCGTCCATCTTGACTTGAGCTTTCCGGGGAAGAGCTGCAGCCTTGAGTTGAAGAGAAGCACTAAGTCACCCTCACTCAACTCCTTTGGGATGAGACGCTTGTCATGCTAACGCTTGGTCCTCTCTTTGTAAATCCGGGCATTTTCATAAGCATCCAACCGGATCTCCTCAAGAGCGTTCATGTCTAGCAACCTCTTCTCACCGGCCTCCTTGAGGTCAAAATTCAGCCACCTTATGGCCCAACATGCCCTATGCTCCATCTCCACCGGAAGGTGGCAAGACTTGCCATAAACTAGCTTGTAGGGAGTGGTGCCAATCGGTGTCTTGAAAGCGGTTCTATAAGCCCACAAAGCATCATCGAGCTTCATAGCCCAATCCTTTCTTATTCTAGAAACCGTCTTCTCAAGTATCCCTTTTATCTCCCGGTTGGAGATTTCCACTTGGCCACTAGTTTGGGGATGGTAAGGTGTTGCCACCTTATGAGTCACCCCATACTTAGCCAAAAGTGTCCCAAAGTTCCTGTTAGTGAAGTGCTTTCCTCCATCACTTATGATCACCCTCGGTGTCCCAAACCTAGGAAAGATCACTCGGTTGAAGAACCGCACCACAACCTTGGCATCATTTGTGGGAGAAGCGATTGCTTCCATCCATCTCGACACATAATCCACCGCCAATAGGATGTAGAGGTTGCCACATGAAGAAGGGAATGGTCCCATGAAGTCCACACCCCAAACATCAAATATCTCCACCTCTTGTATGTTGTTCAAGGGCATCTCGTTCCTCCTTGAGATGTTGCCCGTCCTTTGGCAAGCATCACATGCCACTACAAAATTCTGCACATCCCTAAAAAAGTTAGGCCAATAAAAACCGGATTGCAATACCTTTGCACACGTCTTGTGTGAGATAGCATGGCCTCCACATGGCAAGGAGTGACAATGGCGGATCACACTCTCCATTTCATCCTCGGGAATACACCTCCTAAAGACTCCATCCGGCCCTCTCTTGAACAAGAGAGGCTCACTCTAATAATAATGCCTCACATCCTTGAAGAACTTCTTCCTTTGGGCATATGACAAATCGGGTGGGACCTCTTCACGCACGAGGTAGTTCACGATATCCGCATACCATGGCTCACTCCCTCTAGACACTTGAAGTAAGCACTCCTCCATCACTTGCAATTGTTCTTCCCGGAATGAGTCATCAATTGGGATCTTATCTCTCTCAATCATCAATGGTGGTAGCCTACTAAGATGGTCCGCTATTGAATTTTCGGAACCCTTCTTGTCCCGGATTTCCAAGTCAAATTCTTGGAGGAGAAGGATCCACCGAATGAGGCGAGGCTTGGCATCTTTCTTTGTGAGGAGGTAACGGATCGCAGCATCATCCGTGTACACATTGACCTTTGCTCCAACAAGATATGACCGGAACTTCTCAAAGGCATACACCACCGCTAGCAACTCCTTCTCGGTTGTGGCATAGTTAAGTTGGGCATCATCTAGCGTCTTGCTAGCATAATGGATGGCATGTGTACGCCCATCTTTCTTTTGTCCTAAAACAGCCCCAACGGCCACATCACTTGCATCACACATCACTTCAAATGGTAAGCTCCAATCCGGAGGTTGCATGATGGGGGCAGTGATCAAAGCATCCTTCAACCTACAAAAAGCCTCAAGGCAATCCTTGGAGAAAACAAACTCAACATCTTTTATTAGTAGGTTAGTAAGAGGTTTAGAAATCTTAGAGAAATCTTTAATGAATCTCCGGTAAAAACCGGCATGCCCTAGAAAACTCCTTACCCCCTTCACCGAGGTAGGTGGTGGCAACTTCTCTATCGTCTCTATCTTAGCCCTATCAACCTCAATGCCACGGTTGGACAACAGGTGTCCCAACACAATGCCTTCACTTACCATGAAGTGGCATTTCTCCCAATTCAAGACAAGATTTTTCTCCTCATATCTCTTAAGCACCAAAGATAAGTTAGCTAAACAATCATCAAATGAAGATCCATAAACAGAGAAATCATTCATAAATACTTCCATGATGTTTTCAATATATTCAGAAAAGATAGCCATCATACACCTTTGAAAGGTGGCGGGTGCATTACACAACCCAACTGGCGTTCTCCTATATGAAAATGTACCCCAAGGACATGTGAATGTAATTTTCTCTTGGTCATCGGGGTGGATAGGGATTTGGAAGAATCCACTATAGCCATCTAAGTAAAAAAAATGGGAATGTTGAGCTAATCTTTCTAGCATTTGGTCAATGAATGGGAGAGGGAAGTGATATTTCCTAGAGGCCACATTTAGTTTCCTATAGTCTATACACATCCTCCATCCCGTAACCATTCTAGTTGGGATTAGTTCATTATTCTCATTAGTTACTACGGTCATACCACCCTTCTTAGGAACCACATGTACGGGACTAACCCATTTACTATCCGAAATCGGGTAGATGATGCCCGCATCTAGCAACTTAATGATCTCTTTCTTGACTACCTCTTTCATTATAGGATTCAATCTTCTTTGATGTTCAATATACGGTTTATGGTCATCTTCCATCAATATCTTATGCATGCACAAAGAGGGCTTAATGCCAACAAGGTCATCAATGGTGTATCCTATTGCCCTTCTATGCAGTTTCAATTCAGTCAACAATCTATTAAGCTCATCATCATTCAACGATGCATTCACAATCACCGGATAAGTAGAATTTGAACCAAGGAAAGCATACTTCAAATGAGAAGAAAGAGGTTTTAGATCAAGTTTAGGAGGACCTTTATTGGTTGGAGATGATCCATACAATGTAGGTTGAGATGATTCCAAAGCCATGGAAGCCTCACCTAAGTCCCTTGATGATTGCTAACAAACACTTGGATGATGCTCAAAAGACTCAGGAAAATCGACCCTCTGTGAAGAAAATCGGACGATTTGGGGGTCGATTTCAGCTACGGCATTTGCAAAATCGGGTAAAAATTTAGGATTTATGCAAAAATCGGCCGATTTTTGCCCCTCTGGTCCGATTTTTCTACAGGTATTTGTCCCTTCCTCTAATACTTCAAATCCAACACTTGGTAGCTCATCCAATGCATTCAAGGCCTTGATCACTTCATTGCTACTCTCCTCAACTCCTTCCTCCATCAAACTCGAGCTAAGAACCTTCTCAAGTGGATCCTTCAGCAAGATTGAGCTCACAACTTCTCTAGACTCCTCTTCCTCAACAATGTTGAAGACATCTTCACCTAGGGCTGGCCCCTTCACCATTGTGGACAAATTAAACTTGATGTTCTCCTCTCCAATGTTGAATGAGAGGGTTGCATTTTTACAGTCCACCAAGCATCCCGAGGTGGCTAAGAAAGGTCTCCCCAAAATGATAGGAACCGGGTAGTCCGCCGGGATGTCCAAAACAACGAAGTCTATGGGCACATAGAACTTTTCTAGTTGCACCGGTATGTCTTCCAAGATTCCAACCGAGTGAGTGATTGAATGGTCCGCCATATAAAGGGTCATCTTGACCGGCTTTGGCTCTCCTAGCCCAACCTTTTTGCAAAGTGTAAGCGGGATTATGCTTACACTAGCACCAAGGTCACAAAGGGCTTCATAATTCACTTCTCCCTTAGCTTAGGAGGCATCTCCTCTTTCATAGTTTGAATCAATTCCGAGGACCTCTTTGTCATCCTCACTTCCCCATACTCCTCCAACTTCCTTTTGTTGGAGAGTATTTCCTTCAAGAATTTGCCATATGCCGGCATACCTAGAATAGCATCCATGAACGGAATGTTAATATGCAATTTAGACATAAGTTCAAGGAATTTACCGAAGTGTTTGTCCAAGCGAGCTCTTGCTCGTGATTGTGGGAATGGTAGTGGTGGCTTGTATGGAGGTGGTGCCACATATGATGGCTCATCATCCTTGCTCTTTCCTCCATCTTGTTGCAATGGCTCTTCTTCTATCACCACTTGCTTCTCCTTGTCATTTCCCTTAGGTAAGGGATCCTTCATGCTCAGCGCACTCCTTGTTGTAATAGCCAACACTTGGCCTCTTGGGTTATCTTTGGTTCTTCCGGGAAGCTTTCCCAGATCTCTATGAGCTTCACCCACCTTTTGGAACACTTGTACTTCCAACACCTTTTGAGCTCTAGAAATGGAAGTCACCGTGCTCTCGAGACCACTCAACCTTCCAAGTAATTGCTCAAACATCATCTCGGTTCTATCCTCTGGATGTTGAGTGAATCCGGGTGGAGGTTCTTGTGAAGCCTTTGGTGGTGGAGTTGCGCTTGTGAAAGCGGGAGGGTTCAAGGCTCCATCCGGGTTAGAATAGGAAAACCCGGGATGGTTATGGTTAGGCCGGTAATTGTTGAATTGCCGGTTGTTGTTGAAGTTCCTTGGGCCTTGATAGTTGTTGTAGTTGCCCCTTCCCATGTAGTTCACATGTTCCTCCTTGGAAGACAAGTTTGCTTGCACTTGCACTTGAGGGGTTGCTTGATTCTTCAAAGTTGTAGCACACAACTCTCTCAAAGATTTCAGCTCATTGTTGATTGCATCAAGCTTGAAGTTACTCATGGTGACTTCACTCACCTCATATGCTCCCGCTTTCCTCCCATCACTCTTCCTATGGGAGTACTTCTCAATCACCAAAGTTTGTTTCTCTACAAACTCCCAAGCTTCATCTACATTCTTTTCCATGAAAGTCCCACCGGAAAGAGATTGAAGCTTGAATTGGCTATCTTCACCAAGTCCCTTGAAGTAGATCTCCAAAAGCTCTATTTTCGGTATACCATGGTGTGGACAATCTAGGAGAAGGTCCTTGAACCTCTTCCAAGACTTGAATAAGCTTTCTCTATCCTTCATCACGAAGGCATTGATCTTCCCTCTTAGCTCGGTAGTCTTGGAAGGTGGGAAGAACTTAGTCAAGAACTCGGTTTTCATTTCCTCTCAAGTACTCACTCGCCCTTGTGGAATAGATTGATACCAAGCCAAGGCTTTATCCTTAAGTGAGAAGGAGAAAGCCCTAAGCTTATGGTTGTTGCTCTCCAATCTAGGCGGTCTAAGAGTCTCCATCAAGATCTCATAGTTCATCAAGTGTTGATGGGGAGACTCTCCTTCCATCCCTCCAAATTGATTATGCCGGATCATTTGTAGAACTTGAGGGCGGAGCTTGTAATCATGGGCTGCGGGATCTCCTAAGTTCACACCCGGACGGTGTGCTCTTTGTTCCGGATCCATACGTTGCCCTAACGTATGGAGGTGGAGGTTGTTGACGATTAAGCTCTCTTTGCACAAGAGCTTGCCTAATCTTTTCAATCTCCCTCCTAGTTGCTTCTTGCCTCTCATTGGCAAGTCTCCTTTCATTCTCCAAGGCTTCATCCCTTAGCCTAATTTGCTCTAAAGCTTCATCTAACTCAGCTTGGAGATCTCTTCCGGCCATCTCTTTTCCCTTTCTAATGCTCTTGGATCTAGATCTAAGGGTTTTCTCCGGTTCGGGATCGAATGGAGCTAAATCCTTGCCATGAGATCTTCGCATGCACCTAAAGGATGAGACATGTCCTGAAAATGCAAAGATACAAACCAAACAAGATCAAAAGCAACAAGAAAGATCTACACTATAAACAATCACAAAAATGACTCAATCTAGACCTAGTCCCTGGCAACGGCGCCAAAAACTTGTTACGCTAAGATTGTGTAGCACAAAAGTCTTACAATTTATAACTCGATATAATTTCCTAACTCCTAGCGAACCCACAGTGTATGGGTCGTTTTGTAGCAAGGATAGTATTCCGAGGTGGAACACGAAGACTAAGGTGAAATCAAATCAAACAAGTGATCATAGATAGTGCGAATCTAGTCTAAGAAAAGAGAAAGAAATAAAGAAATGAAAATCATGATATTTTTGGTTGGGTTTTTGTAGTGATCAAGCAAGGATCACAAATCAAGCAAGATAATAAATCAACTAACAACTCAAGCTAACAAAATAAACAAGCAACACAAACACAAGATATGTGATCAAAGAGAGAAAAGTGGATTCTAGAGGTCAAGATTTCCGGTTATGGCATTGGACTCAAGCTTCTAAAGATTCTAAGGACAAAGCTGCGGTGTTGGGAAAGGGTGTTTCTCTAATGGAAGCAATTACCGGGTAAGTCTCTTGCTTCACTAATCCCGCATTAAACTCCTATCACCGGGTAGGTCTCAAGGGGTTAAAGTTGGGAATTCTACACAAACCGGACTCTACTTAAGGGACAAACCTCTCCTTACCGGGTAAGTCTCGGAAAAGGCAAGTCTCAAGCAACAATCCTAGCACACTCAATCCAATAGCGGCTTATGAGGCTCACTACTACCTAGAGTTCATCATCTTAGGTATCTAAGATCGGAAATCACCGGGTAGGTCTCTTCCCTCACTTAGTTTGCTAGCATTAGGTCACCCTAAGCTATACTATGCTTAATAAACACTAGGATGCAACAACCTAACATCCTAACATACAGATTCATCAATTAAAGGACAACAGAGAGAAAATTCGGGTGGATCATAAGGAAAATCGGACGATCTATCCTATGAACAGGTCGATTTTCTTGTCTGGGTTAGGTTTTGTGCATACGAATCATCCTAAACTAACATACAAGTACATTCTATCATCACCCAAGCCATAACCATTAATCCATCACTCCAAAATCACAATAAACTAGCCCATAACATGCATTTCAAGATCAAAAATCATCACACAAGCATACATGGTTTTCATAGATGGATGATGAAAGATAAGCAAGTAAAAACAATAAATCCCGGCTAAATATAAGTTTAAACAGGACTTACAATCCTTCAAAAGAAGTTCCAAAACGTCTCTAACAAAGCTTCCAAAAGTTCTTTAACTAAAGACTCTAAAAATCACTCAAAATCACTCAAAAACTCACTTTCACTCTAAGTTTTGGTGTTCTTCTCTTCTCCCAAAAAATGAGAGAGTTTTTCTTCTTCTCCAAGTCTATCCTCCAATGGAATGAGGTGTGTGTGAGAGAATGTGGGAAGAGATTCTCAGCCACAGCTTGCAGGACCACTTATATTCTACATCAAGAGTAAGGGCCGGACAAAGAGATCATGGGACACGTGGCTCAAGCTGTCAAAAGCTAGAAAATCGACCCAGACAGAAAAATCATCCGATTTTCCTGAGTGTTGGGTCGATTTTCTTCAACAGAGACTTGTTATGATCGTCTAGCCATGAGTTGCTCCATTGCTTGCACCAATAAGAGTCCTTGTGTCCTTCATTGCTCCAATTATGTTCCTTCAAATCCTTGGATGTGTACCACCATGAGGCTTGACCCTCGAATGTATCGATTAATGTCCGAAAGATCCCCGAAATACCTACAAAACCGACAAAAGCTCGTGTAGACGTCTTTTCTAGAAATATGCATGAATTAAGCGTAAACGTCATGAACTAATGCCACACCGTGCATGAATAACGGGAAAAACTATCTAAATGAATGCCTAAACTAACGTCATAAATCACGTTATCAGTGATCTATTCCACTTTAGAAACACTTTCCCTTTGCAAAATCTCAGCTTTGTCCGCTTATCTTGAGATCTTGAGTTGGAACCACAACTAGATGTTTTAATCCCTAGAATTTGCATATTCCCTTTAATTGACCTTATTATCATCTCTTTGATTCCTTTAATCACTTTTGTGGTTATTAGTAACATAGACTACCTATACTTGCTTAGTTTCACCTAAGTCCCTGAGATCGACACCCCGGAATTCTTGCTTTTACTATAATTGATCCATACACTGCGGGTTCGCATCCTTGTTTAAGCACATTTATTGGCATATAAATTTAAATCTTGCACACACCGTTTTAAGCGAACAGAGAAGTACTCACATCAAGGAGCCAAAAATGGAGTTAAGAGAGTTAATTTCCAGGACACTCCATCAAATGATAATCAACTCATCTCCCTCAAGAACGGTGTGAAGCAATTGTAGGACCTTTTGGTGGCTCACACAAAGAAGGAAGATGGAGGATATCAAGGGTCAAGGAACAACAACCAAGGACCCCGGAACAACAATTACAACAACAATAGAGGCTCCAACAACAATAATTGGAGATCTAATCAACAAAATTTGGGTAACCCTAATTCTAATTCAAATTCTAATAATTCTTCTAACCCCTTTTCTTCTTCTTCTACTCCATTGAAGAGCCAGGAGCCTGGATCAAGTTCGTCCCAGCCAGAGAAGAAAGATGTAGTGCTAGAGGCCATCTTAATCAAGCTCAACACTATGGAGACGTCCATGACTTTATTTTCAAAGGCACAAAAGGCCTTAGAGCAACAATTCTTTAATAAGGCGAATGAAGCGCCAAGAGATCCAGGGAAGCTCCCAGCAAGGACAAAGAGCAACCCCAAAGGACAGTTCATGGCAATAACGACGAGAAGTGGACTGAAAACTACATATCTAGTACCTCGGTCGGTGCCAGTGCAGACAAAGGACACCTCGGTCCAGATACAGACGAGGAACACTTCGGTCGAGGTGCCACCTGAGGTGGAGTCCTAGAAAGCGAAGGACAAATCTGAAGTTTATGTCCCACCTCCTGCATATAAACCACCACTTCCATTCCCTCAGTCAAGGGCCAGAGCACATCTAGACAAGCATTTTGGTAAGTTCCTTGACTTGATGAATAAACTACACATTAATATCCCTTTCCTTGATGCTATTCTAGAGATGCCCGCCTATGGGAAGTTCTTAAATGATATTCTCTCAAGGAAGATGAAACTGGAAGACTTTGGAGAAGTTAGGATGACATCTAAATCCTCGGAGCTCATTCTAATCATGAAGGAGAAGATGCCACCCAAGTTGAGAGATCCTGGCTCATTTTGCATTCCCATTCAAGTTGGGGATGTAACTTGTGAGGCGTTATGTGATCTAGGAGCCAGCGTGAGCATCATCCCGCTGGAGCTATGTGTGAAGATTGGACTTGGAGAGCCCAAGCCGGTGAAGATAAGGTTATACATGGCGGACCGCTCCATTACCCATCTCGTGGGCATTTTGGAAGACGTTCCGATTAAGTTAGGTAACTTCTATTTACATATAGACTTTTTTGTACTTGATATACCCACAGATTATCCCGTTCCTATCATTCTTGGGAGACCATTTCTAGTAACTTCGGGTTGCAATGTGGATTGTAAGAACGCCAAGTTGAAATTCAACATTGGCGGTGATCAAGTGGAGTTTGCATTGGTTGCTGAAATGAAAGGAGAGCCGCTGGAGGATGATATCTTCAACATCTATGATGAAGAAGAATCAAGAGAATTGGTGAGCTCTATCCTTATTAATGACCCTCTTGAAATAGTTATTACTTTTAGCTTAATGGAGGAATGTATGGATGTTGCTTGTGATGCAGATATACAAAGTTTAAAGGCACTGGAAGCAGATCTAGGAGCTAAACTTGAGAAACTGATCCAGGAGAGGAGAAATTTGAGTTTCGATCCTAGTTATAGTACCTCGACCGAGGCACTTTCTGGACCAAGCAAGGTGTTCTTATTTGAAGAACATCTCGGTCACACATCTCGGACACCGACCGAGACAACAAGCGAGATGTTGTCAACTGAGGACAACAAACTTCCTACATCCTTTTTTGAGACTCATTTACAGTTGGTGGAGCACTGGCTACACCAAGCTTCTGTTAATTAAGAACCTTGGTATGCTGACATTGCTAATTATCTTGTTTGCCAAGAATACCGCCCGGATTGACGTACGCTCAAAGGAAGAAATTCTTCAAGGATGTACGCCACTACTACTGTGATGAACCTCTATTGTTTAAGAGAGGTCCGGATGGGATGCTTCGAAGATGCATTCTAGAAGATGAAGTTACTAGTGTTATATGGCATTGCCAATCGCTTCCTTGTGGAGGACATGCTAGCACTCACAAAACATGCGCTAAAGTATTGCGTTCTGGTTTCTTTTGGCCTACATTATTTAAGGATGTGCAAATGTTTGTTGTTTCTTGTGATGCATGCCAAAGAACAGGAAACTTATCCAGAAGGAACGAGATGCCACTCAACAATAACCAAGAGGTTGAGATCTTTGATGTATGGGGAGTTGATTTCATGGAACCTTTCCCATCATCCGGAGGAAACCTCTATATCCTCCTAGTTGTTGATTACGTCTCTAGATGGGTAGAAGCCATTGCCTCCCCCACTAATGACGCCATGGTGGTTGTGAAGTTCTTCAATCGGACTATCTTTCCACGTTTCGGGACACCACGCATCATCATCAGCGATGGAGGGACACATTTCATCAAATGGAAGTTTAAGGCACTTCTATTGAAGTATGGGGTAACTCACAAGGTAGCAACCCCTTATCACCCTCAAACTAGTGGATAGGTCGAGATCTCGAATAGAGAAATCAAGGCAATTTTAGAGAAGACTGTCTCTAGGATGAGGAAGGATTGGTCCATGAAGCTAGACGACGCTCTTTGGGCTTACAGGACCGCACTCAAGACTCCCATTGGTACCACCCCTTACAATTTGGTATATGGGAAGGCTTGCCATCTACCCGTTGAGCTTGAACACAAGGCATATTGGGCAATCAAGTGGTTGAATTTTGATATCAACGAAGCCGGAGAGAAGAGGCTATTGGACATAAACAAGTTGAAAGAGTTGCGCTTAAACGCTTATGAGAATGCCAATATCTACAAGGAAAGGACAAAGAGATGGCATGACAAGCGTATCATTCCTAAGTAATTCAAAGAAGGAGATTTAGTTCTACTCTTCAACTCCCGCCTTTGCCTCTTTCCAGGTAAGATGAAATCTAGATGGACAGGACCTTACATTGTGAAAGATGTTTTCCCTTATGGTGCAGTTGAGATTTGGGGGGAAACAAGCGGAAGCTTCAAGGTCAATGGTCATAGGCTTAAGAAGTACCAACCGGAAGTCCAGGTTGAGGAGATTGCACCACTATACCTTGTTTAGGGATGTCGTACGGTCCAGCTAGCGACCTTAAATCAAGAGCTTCTTGGGAGGCAACCCAAGATATTGCTTTCTTTCCTTTTTCTAGTTTAGTTTTAGATAGTTTGCTTTTGTATTGCTTTGTTTTGTTTTTGGCGTCCTAGACAGAAACCAGGTACTCTCTAAGGAAGGGTTACAACACCTCGACCAAGATGATTCTTGAGAAACCGAGGCGACTTGGTCTGACAATCCAGTCAGCCACCTCGGTACGGTCGGGACCACCTCGACCGAGGTGGCAGCAGAATCGGCGAGGGGTATAAAAGAAGAACAAAACTCTCTCTCTTCCCTCCCATTTCCCTTCTCGACCGCGGCACACCCTCATCTCGCTTCTTCGTTTTTCGATCATTTTCCACGATTTCTGCTCCGATCTCGCAAGGAAAAGCAAGAGGATTAGATTGCAAACAACAAACAGCAGGATAAACGCCTCGAATCGACTTAATTTGGGGTAAATAGTCGGAAACCCTATCTTCTCCTCTCTTTACTGATTTTAGAGATTTTTGGCTTTGGTTGCCACAATTTATTGCTAAAAAGAGTATAAGTACCCCATAGGAAGCATTTGATAGTGATTTTGGGGGAAAAGAACTAAAAATCAGAGAGGAGAATACGAACAACACTTCACCTCGGTTCAGTCGAGTTGTGTCTCGGCCGAGGTGTTCTTCAGTTTGTCAGACCGACCGAGGTGATCCTGTCAGCAGATATGAGTTCTCGATCTGATCGCCAGCTAGTTCTAAGAGATGCTCCCAGTGGTTCTTCTCCTTCTTCCCGACCTTCTATCCCAGTGATCCATGAGCGTCACCAGACAGATTTTGATCACATTTATGGGCGCCCCGTAGTTGCCCCGCATTTTCTGGATGTTCCAGCCTTCGAGTGCCTCCACGTGGTGGAGGACTTGAAAATATGATTTGTATGGTAGAGCTTGATAACATGAATTATAGTCTATATTTTGGGGTTGTTTGGACGTTTTATCTTTCATAATCTGCATGTTTGTATGTATATTATGTGATTATATTACCATTTCATCTACCTTTGCGAGAATCGAGGTCTACACCTAGTTTTGTTGTAATCGTAGGTAAAATGGCACGTTTTGCATCAAAAAAGGAGCTAAGGACTCATTGGAGCTACATTCAGGAACATAAGGAAACATCCAGGAAGCATAGCCATGGATTAGAGATTCACTTTGGACCAGATTTGAGAGATTTCACATTCAGTTGTGACTCACCTCGGTTGACCACAGATTCACCTCGACCGAGGTGATCCAGGGGAGCCGACTCGACTGAGGCGAACACTTGGGACGCGGCGAGAATATTTTATTCTTGGCTGAGATCTTTTTATCTTTGGAAAGAGATCTTATATTTTGGGCTTGGCTCCTGGAAGGAAGAAGATATACTAGATCATATATTTTACCTATTTTTATGGGAAGAGATCTTTCTAAGATATCTTATCTTTGGAGAGCAATTTTCCTATAAAAAGGGTCGGATTTCCCACAAATCCGACATCCGCTAGACACCGTTTAGGGAGGCTTAGATCCCGCATATACATGCTATACCATCGATAAGGGTTTATACACCACAACAGCCATACTCCAGTTGGGAGATTCGAAGAACCTTTTTGAAGGTTAAAGGAATATTGAAGTCTATAGCTTTTATAGCTTTTGAAAGGGTTTTTGTAAGATTATCTTAGATTCCCTTCTTTGTTGTCTTGCTTTGTTGGATTTATATCCAAGGAACGCTTTTGTTGTGATATTTGATTCAGTTATTGAAGTCTTTTCATTAAATTCTTCTTGTTCAAATATTCACCTTCTTCCCCTATATTTGATTAATACTTTCATGATGATGAGTGACTAATTTCCTTGTGTGATTCTAGGGTGATTGGCTGAAGGTTGTGGGAAAAACAATGATAGAATGATCTTGATCACAGTAGGACCCTGAAAGTTCGAGTCTTTACCTTAACCCTAAGCATCTCGCTCAGTCGATGAACATCTCGGCCGGGGTGGAATTTGGCTGACCGAGGTGACTTATCTGATCCTAAACTGAGAGTTAAGCGTTAGAGTTTGCCAAATCCTATTCTTATTACACCTTTCCTGGTTCAATGCAAGCTTAGGATGAGACTTACCCGGTAATTCCTTAGCTTGTGTACCTAAGATCATAAGTGTAGGTAATAAAGGTTTATCCTTTATTGGGGTTTGAGTGTGCTTTCATCCCATCTTTGTGAGTTAGCCTGAGACTTACCCGGTAAAGGTTGATTCTATTCCCTTAGATGGTGTGATAGTTTGAGGTTATAGTTCTTTATCTTAATTCCTTGAGACTTACCCGGTAATAGGAGTTACGGTTTAGGATTAGTGAGTAGTGAGACTTACCCGGTGATCTATTCCACTTTAGTAACACCTTCCCTATGCAAAAATCTCAGCTTTGTCCGCTTATCTTTAGATCTTGAGTTGGAACCACAACTAGATGCTTTAATCCCTAGAATTGCATATTTCCTTTATTGACTTCTATATCATCTTTGATTGTTTTGATTAACTTTTGTGGTTAGTATTTACACATAAGCATACCGTAAGTGGACTTTGTTTCACTAAGTCCCTGTGATCGACCCCTGGAATTCCTTGCTTTTTACTACGATTGACCCGTACACTGCGGGTTCGCATCCTTGTTTTAAGCTTACGTCTAGGATTATATATTTAAAGCTTGCACACACCGTTTGGAGCGAACAAGTTTTTGGCGCCGTTGCCGGGGACTTGGTCTAGACCGAGCCAGTTACGGTTTGCTTTTGGGTCACTTGCCCCCGTGTCCTCTAACCACTCTAATTGAGTGACTTTTGCAGGTTCTTTCTTAGGTTTATGCGAAGAACCCGCGCTAGGAAGGAAATCGTTCCGTACGATCCCGAACCAGAAAAGACATACAAGCGACGCTTAAGAGAAGCGAAGATGGCCCAACAAGACAACCGCGATCTTGAGGCCGAATTGAAAGAGGCGCTATAGCTGCTACGCCTCAGCAAGGAAGAGCTAAGGCAGGAAAGAGAAGAAACTCGCACCAGGACTGAAGCGATCAAAGCTGATATGGCAGCTTTACGAGACCAGTTTCTACCTCAACCGAGGGAAGATCCTATTCCAGATCCTCGACCGATGCAGGTCCCAGTCGCTGACCCTCGACCGAGGCAGGTTCCAGTACCTGACGCCCCGGCCAAGGTACTTCCACCTCGGGTGCCAATCTGAGACGTTCTTCTTGCAGGAATTCCACAAACCCTAGGTCAAAGGATGGACCCAAATCAACAACTGAGGCGTCCAGGAGTTAACCTAGGAGATCCAGCGGACCATGACTATGAACTTCGACCGCAAGTTCTATCCATGATTCGCCAATGCCAATTCGGAGGGCTAGATAAGGAATCACCACATCAAAATCTTCAAAACTATGAGATCTTGATGGAGACCTTGAGACCTCCGAGGATTGAAAATAACAACTACAAGCTAAGACCTTTTTACTTTTCTTTAAAAGTTAGAGCTCTTACATGGTATCAATCTCTTCCTCCAGGAAAAATTAGCACATGGGAGGAGATGACAACGGAATTTTTGACCAAATTCTTTCCCCCCTCAAAGACAGCTGAAATGAGAGGGAAGATCAACGCTTTCATTATGAAGGACAAGGAGAGCTTGTCCAAGTCATGGGAGCAGTTCAAGGACATCCTTTTGGATTGCCCACATCATGGGATTCCAAAGTTAGAGTTATTGGAGATATACTTCAAAGGACTAGACGGAAGCACCCAGTTCAACCTCCAACTACTCTCCGCCGGTACCTTTATGGACATGGCAATTGACGAAGCTTGGGACTTCATCGAGAAGCAAGCTTTGCATATGGAGAAGTACACCCACCAAGGAGCTAAAGGTGGAGTTAAAAGAGTTAACTTCCAAGAAACTCAACCCAACAACAATCAACTCACGTCTTTGTAGAATGACGTGAAGCAATTGAAAGAACTCTTGGTTGCTCAAACCAAGAAGGAAGAGCAAGGACAAAGAAACAACAACAATGGATACCGTAACAACAACAACGGTTCCAGGAACAACAACTACAACAACAACAATAGAGGATCCAATAGCAACAACTAGAGGGCGAACAACCAAAATTCTGGTAACAATCATTCAAACTCCAACTCTAACGATTACTCTAACCCTTTCCTCTCTTCCCTTTCTTCTTCTTCTACTCCATTAAAGATCTAGGGGCAAGGATCAAGTTCGTCTCAGCCAGAAAAGAAAGACGCAGTTCTGGAGGCTATCTTGATCAAGCTCAACGCTATGGAGACTTCTATGACTTCGTTTTCGAAGGCCCAAAAGGCCTTTGAACAACAACTTGCAAGTAGGGCGAATGAAGCGCCAAGAGATCCAGGGAAGCTTCCAGCAAGGACGGAAAGCAACCTTAAGGGCCAGATCATGGCCATAACTACGAGGAGTGGATTGAAAACTGCAGATCCAGTGCCTCGGTCGGTGCCGGGTACCGACGAAGACCACCTCGGTCCAGATGCAGTCGAAGAACGCTTCGACCGAGATGCCAACCGAGGTGGAGCCACAGAAAGCGGAGGGGAAAACTGAAGTTTATGTTCCACCTCCTGCATACAAACCACCACTTCCATTCCCCCAGTCAAGGGCCAGAGCACATCTAGACAAGCACTTTGGTAAGTTCCTTGACTTGATGAATAAACTGCATATTAACATTCCTTTCCTTGATGTTATTCTAGGAATGCCCGCCTATGGGAAGTTCTTGAAGGAGATCTGTTAGCATGAAATATTGTGATATTTTAGGCACGTTTTCTAAGTGTATTTGATTCATATTGATAGTCATTGATTGAGCATTGTTGCATTTGTGAGCTAGTTTGCCTATATTGTCGATATGGATGTCTACACAAGCTTTATGTTGATTATAGGTGATTGAGAGCTATTTCGGAACGAAATCGAGCAAAGACGGAATTGTTTGTCATGTCCATGGATTGAGGACATTCTTAGGAGCAAAAGGAGTGTCAACTTATGGAATGCACGAGGCTAGGGAAGAATCACGTTCTTGCCCTAAACCACGCTCTAAAATACGGCCGTACTACTTTCCACGTTCAGTTCCACGGCCGTGGAACCATGGCTGAGGAAACGTGGTTCATTCCAGCAACTTCTACGGTCGTGGAATCATGTGTTCAAACCGTGTTGAATTCCACGCTCTAAATTACGGTCGTGGAACCTTCCACGACCGTGATCTTGGCAATCTTTTTCGCCACACTTTAAGCCACGATCTTTTAAAAGATTGGGCTGGGCCGCTATTTCATCATACACTATAAAAGGACGGACGAAGAGAGATTCCGTCACCTTCGCTTCCACCTCCGCTTAGAGACTTTGCGACCTTGCTTTAGGCTTACGCTTACAACTCCGCTTGACGCACTTTCGCCCACGCCGCGAATTTAGAGATCTTTGCGATTTCGCAAAGGACGTACTTTGCGCTCATCTTTGGAGTTACCCTAATCTCGCACTTTTGTGGAGATTGTGATTGAGATTTCCGGATTGACGGAGGATCGAAGATTCGGAAGGTTATTCGCAAGAAGATTCCTCTTCTTGCTTAGGTTTGATTTAGAAGACGGATTGACATCCCGTTCTTCCTTCTTATCTAAGATTTGTTTATTTGTTCCATTCCGAATCTAGTGACAATATTTGTTCTTGATTGTGACATTGAGATTGGTTTGAAGTTTATTGAAGGTTTTTGGAAGTTTTCATCTTTCAATCTTTTAAACCTTGAATTTGATATCATAATGACTATTGTTCGCTAAAAACCCTTAACAATTCTAAGGTGAAGGGTTGATAGTTGTGGCTTAGATGATGATAGATCGATCGTAATTAAAATGGATCCGGAGAGTTAGAGAGAATCGTCGACGAACCCTAAAATACGGCCTGTTCTTGAAGTCCACGGCCGTGGAACCTCAAGAACTAACCGTGATTTCCCTTAAGTTTACGAACCTGCTTTTACTTTAATCCAAAGTTAAAGATTTGCTTTAACTTAGTTTAGGCTTGCCTTTTCTAGGTGGTAGTGAAGCCTCAACAACCTCTACCTCGATTGTGAGTGTCACAACCATAATCGGTTTAGTTAGTCTTGATCCTTGGATTACAAGTTTGGGTATTTGACATTAATTCTTACCTTTAGAACCTTTCTATATTTAAGTCTCAACAACCTGTATAGGGAGTTTCTTGTAGGTGAGTCATATAAGGTTTTTGGAACTTCACCGTACGATTACCTTACATTAGCATACCTTTGCATATCTCAACTCTGTCCTTATATCATTAGTATATCTTGAATCGATAGCCACAGCTGGATACTTGGATCTTTAGGATTGTTGTTTTCCCAATAATTTGCAAAGCTCTTACATTTACTTGCTTGATAATCTGAAATCGAATTTGTTCCCCCCAAATCCCTGTGTTCGATACTCTAGAATTCTTGCTTAACTACGTCGATCCGTACACTGCGGGTTCGCTTGCTTGATTCTAGTTTTATAAATTTAAAGCTTATTTGGACGCACGCTAAGTGGCGAACAAGTTTTTGGCGCCGTTGCCGGGGATTTGGTCTAGGCCGAATTCGGTAGCCGGTTGTCAAGCTTGGGAGCTTGCTTTCGTTATTTGATATCTTTTTGAGTGCATGCGCAGGTCTAGGAACACCGAAGACCTCTTACCTCTTGATCAAGAGCTTGAGAGGACTTTAAGGCAAAAGCGTAAGGAAAAGAAGATGGCTGAAGGACACGAACGTGAACTTCAAGCGGAGCTAGCGGAGAAAGAAGCTCAACTCGAATGGAATGAGAATATTCACCGGGATGAGATGGATCGTCATCAATCTGAAGTTAACGATCTAAAAGACATGATGTTCCAGATGAGGATAGAAATAAGCGACCTTAAGAATAAGGGGAGCAAGAAATCCTCAAGGAGGGGATCAAGATCAAGAAGAAGAAGCCATTCATCCGCCGATGATAGTGATTCTTCCATGCCACCACTAGAGGAAATTGATCCCAGGATCAATGTGAATCCTTTCCATCCACGGGGAGCAGCTAATCGTCGTGTTCCACCTAGGAATGCGAGGATCGAACGTGTAGATGATGAGCCAAGAACTCTTGGCCAAAGGATGGATCCAACGCAGCAACCACGCCGTCTAGGTGTGAACTTTGATGCTGATGATTTGCAAGGGTTTAGCTTCAACCCTCAAGTTATTACTCTTGTTCGCCAAAATCAATTTGGCGGAACAAGCGTTGAATCTCCACACCAACACTTGCAAAACTTTGAGTGTATGATGGAGACAATGAGGCCGAAGAATGCTACTACCAACAACTATAAGCTCAAGCCTTTCTTCTTCTCCTTGAAAGGGAAAGCGTTGTCTTGGTACCAAGCTCTTCCTAGTGGGAAACTAGACACGTGGGAAGACCTTTCCGCGGAGTTCCTCACCAAATTCTTTCCGGTAACTCTTATCCTTCCAATTCTAATTCACTAACTCCACCTTCCTCTTCCTCTACTCCTTTGAAAAGCCAGGGTCAAACATCTAATGGAGGAAACACTTCGGGGAAGGAGAAGCCCGATCCCATGTTGGAAACGATCTTGGGAAAGCTTCAAGGTTTGGAGAACCGCATCATTAAGGTTGATGATCAAATTTCTAAGGTTGATAAAGCCCAAAAGGTTTTAGAAAACCAAATGTTCAGCCATGCGGAGGAAGTTCCTAGGAATCAAGGGAAACTTCCAGGAAAGACGGAGGACAACCCTAAGGGAAGGGTGATGGCAATCACAACTAGGAGCGGAGTGACTACCACTGATCCGCAGCCTACGTTTGTGGAAGTCCCCGTAGAGAAAGACAAAGAGAAGGGGAAGGAGAAGGAAGATGTCTACGTTCCTCCTCCAGCTTACAAACCTCCCCTACCATTCCCTCAATCTAGAGCGAGAGCGCGCCTAGACAAACAGTTTGGTAAGTTTATAGAACTCATGAGCAAGCTGCATATTAATATACCCTTTATTGATGCTATTGTAGGTATGCCGGCTTATGGCAAGTTCTTGAAGGAGCTCCTCTCTAACAAGAGGAAGCTAGAAGATTTCGGAGAGGTTAAGATGAGTTCGGATTCTTCGGATCTCATCAAGACCATGAAGGAGAAAATGCCCCCAAAGCTAAAGGATCCGGGGTCATTTTGCATTCCCATAGGAGTGGGAGATGTCACATACGATGCGCTATGTGATTTAGGAGCAAGTGTGAGCATCATACCACTTGCATTGTGTAGGAAGATCGGTTTAGGCGACCCTAAACCGGTAAAGATGACGTTGTACATGGCGGATCGATCCATCACTCGCCCCGTCGGTATTGTAGAAGACGTCCCAGTCAAGCTAGGTAAATTCTTTGTTCCCATTGATTTTTTCGTGCTTGACATTCCGGCAAATAGTCCGGTCCCGATCATACTCGGAAGACCGTTTCTTGCAACTTCGGGCTGCATAGTCGATTGCAAGAATGGTAGACTCGCTTTTGATATAGGAGAAGAGAAAGTAGAGTTCGTTCTTTCCACTCTATTAAAGGAGCCCATCTTTGATGAGGATATATTCGATATCCAAGATGAAGAAGGGTTATCTAGGGAGGAGGTAAGTGCTATTCTCTTCAACGATCCTTTACAAAAGGTCATTACTATGAGTCTAACAAATGTAGGGGAAGAAGAAGAGTGCAATGAGGCAGTTGAAGCCTTAGATGCACAAGAAGACATGGGTGAAGTGGAGTTTGAAAAACTCCACGATGAGGCAGAAAATGTGAGAATCCACGGCCATACACTATATTCCACGGCCGTGGATCTCACCACCCAAACCGTGTCCCACTCCAGGGGGTTATACGGTTGTGGAGAAAGCAGAGAAACCGTATTTCCCTTCCACGCCCTAAACCACGGCCGTGGAGGACATGAGGAACCCGTAATTTTGGGCGTGGAAAGGGGTGATCTAGACACTTCTTCAACTTCTTCCGATTCTTCTCCCACACATTCAACACCCTTAGAAACTTCTAAGGACACATCGGATGCTCCTCAAGGATCATTGGAAGCTCCGAAAGCAATGAAACTCAAACCACTTCATACTCATCTAAGGTACGCTTTCTTAGGACCTAATTCTACCTTTCCGGTTAATGTTAGTTCCGATCTAAGCATAGATGAACATAATGAACTCATGGTTATCCTTAGGAAACATAGAAAAGCTTTCGGATATACTATTGAGGATTTAGTAGGAATTAAACCCTCCCTATGAATGCATAAGATATTAATGGAGGAAGACTTTAGGACTTCAAGACAACCTCAAAGGCGGTTGAATCCGACCATGAAGGAGGTTGTCAAGAAGGAAATTCTTAAACTTCTTGATGCAGGTATCATCTACCCTATCTCCGATAGTAAGTGGGTGAGTCCGGTTCAAGTAGTTCCGAAGAAGGGATGAATGCCGGTCATCACAACCAAAAACAACGAACTCATTCCTACCCGAACCGTAACGGGATGGCGGATGTGCATTGACTACGGCAAGCTTAACAATGCGACAAGGAAGGATCACTTCCCATTGCCATTCATTGATCAAATGCTTGAAAGGTTAGCACAACATTCACATTTTTGCTACCTTGACGGTTATAGTGGTTTCTTTCAGATTCCATACACCCGGATGATCAAGAGAAGACCACATTCACGTGCCCGTGGGGTACGTTTGCTTATAGGAGAATACCGTTCGGGCTTTGCAACGCCCCAACCACCTTTCAAAGGTGCATGATGGCCATCTTGTCCGAATACATTGAAGAAATCATGGAAGTCTTCATGGATGACTTCTCCGTATACGGTTCCTCTTTTAACGATTGCCTTTCTAACCTTTCTCTTGTTTTACAAAGGTGTGAAGACACTAACCTAGTTCTTAATTGGGAGAAGTGTCAATTTATGGTTAAGAAAGGAATTGTATTAGGACACCTAATCTCTAGTAGAGAGATAGAGGTGGATAAGGCTAAGATAGAGACCATAGAAAAGCTTCCTCCCCCAACTTCGGTGAAAGGGATAAGAAGTTTTCTAGGACATGCTGGATTCTATAGACGCTTCATTAAAGACTTTTCTAAGATATCAAAACCTCTCACTAATCTATTGATGAAGGATGCAGTTTTTGAGTTTTCGCAGGAATGCTTGGATGCGTTTAACATGATCCGGGAAGCTCTAATTTCCGCACCTATTATCCAACCTCCGGATTGGACTCTTCCCTTTGAGGTTATGTGCGATGCTAGTGACGTAGCTATAGGAGCTGTTCTTGGACAACGAAAGGAAGGGTGAACCCATGCCATATACTATGCTAGCAAGACGCTAGATGAAGCGCAGCTCAACTACGCCACTACGGAAAAGGAATTTTTAGCCATTGTTTATGCTATTGACAAGTTTCGCTCTTATCTTGTAGGTGCAAAGGTGATTGTCTACACGGATGATGCTGCGATCCGGTACCTCCTTGCGAAGAAAGATGCGAAGCCAAGGCTAATTAGATGGATTCTTCTCCTACAAAAATTCTATCTAGAGATCCGCGACAAGAAAGGTTCAGAAAATTCTGTTGCGGATCATTTGAGTCGTCTAACACATCTAAAGGATGACCATTTACCCATCGATGACTCCTTCCCGGACGAACACCTACACATCATAGAGGACTGCATTGATGTGATCTCCAAAGGTAACGAATCATGGTTTGCTGATTTTGTTAACTATTTGGTTTGTCAGGAGATACCGCCCGGATTATCCTACGCACAAAGGAAGAAGTTCTTTAAGGATGTCCGGGAATACTTTTGGAACGAGCCTCTCCTCTTTAAGAGAGGTCCGGATGGCATCATTTGGCGATGTGTGCCGGAAGATGAGATGCAAAGTGTCATCCGCCATTGTCATTCACTACCTTGTGGAGGACACGCTAGTTCGAACAAGACTAGCGCAAAGGTATTGCAATCCGGATTTTTTTGGCCTACTTTATTTAGAGATGTGCAATCCTTTGTTTCTTGCTACGATGCTTGTCAAAGAACAGACAATATCTCTAGGAGGAATGAGATGCCCCTTAACAACATCCAAGAGGTGGAGATTTTCGATGTTTGGGGAGTAGATTTTATGGGACCATTTCCATCCTCTTGTGGAAACCAATACATACTATTGGCGGTAGATTACGTTTCTAGATGGGTGGAAGCAATTGCCTCTCCCACCAATGATGCCATGGTGGTGGTTAAGTTCTTCAACAAGACCATTTTTCCTCGATTTGGGACGCCAAGGACTATCATTAGTGATGGAGGTTCTCACTTCATTGCCCGGCGCTTTGAAGCTCTTCTAGCTAAGTATGGGGTTACTCACAAGATTGCTACCCCTTATCATCCACAAACAAGTGGACAAGTTGAGATCTCAAATAGGGAGATCAAAGGAATCTTAGAGAAAACGGTTTCAAGGACTAGGAAGGATTGGTCTTTGAAGCTTGACGATGCATTGTGGGCGTACCGGACTACGTACAAGACTCCCATAGGAACCACACCATACAACCTTGTGTATGGGAAGTCTTGTCACTTGCCGGTAGAGTTGGAGCACAAGGCGTTTTGGGCTATCAAGTGGTTAAATTTCAGCATGAAGGAAGCGGGAGAGAAGCATCTCCTAGACCTTAATGAGCTGGACGAACTCCGCTTGA
Organism: Fagopyrum homotropicum; assembly: GCA_033239125.1. Taxonomy (NCBI): domain Eukaryota; kingdom Viridiplantae; phylum Streptophyta; class Magnoliopsida; order Caryophyllales; family Polygonaceae; genus Fagopyrum; species Fagopyrum homotropicum. The sequence continues at coordinate 68,149,838 of BSWB01000002.1, read as the reverse complement.
ACGCTTATGAAAACGCTAAGATCTGTATGGAGAGAGCAAAGCGTTGGCATGATAAGCATATCATTCCAAAGGAATTCAAAGAAGGAGATCAAGTTCTCCTCTTCAATTCAAGGCTTCGTCTCTTTCCAGGTAAGCTTAAATCCCGTTGGACCGGACCTTTTCTAATTAAGCGTATTTTCCCCCATGGTGCAGTTGAAGTATGGGGTGAAGCGGGCGGAAGCTTTAAGGTGAACGGCCAACGACTTAAGAAGTATACGCCGGAACTCCAAGCTGAAGAGTTCGCGCCTACCGCACTCGAATAAGTGCGAGAATGGTCTAGCTACGAACCTTAAACAAAGCGCTTCTTGGGAGGCAACCTAAGGTATTGCATTTTTGTTTTTGTTTTCGATTCATAGTTTAGCTAGTTTAGACTTTTTTCGCTTGTTTTTGCCTTCGATTCCTTCCGGTATGTTCGTGTTTTTGGATGTAGGAACGATGGAAAAGGAAAAGGGAAGGATAATGTTGAAGAAAAGTGACGAAATTTGGACTTTGGAGCTTTACAGAGAGTTCCACGGCCTAAACCACGGTCGTGACAGCTACAGTGACCGTAATTTCCAAAAGCCTTTGAAAAATCACCAAAACCACGGTTCCGTACAATTCCACGGCCGTGGAACACCCCGACAGACCGTGATTTTCAAAATTTTGCCTGTGACTATATAAACCACGTTCTTCACAAAAACCACTCCACAAAATCCTTTTCCACGACCCTAAAACGCCGAATCCACGACCCTCTCCCAAATCCTCGTTTCTTAATCGTTTTCAACGATCCTTCTTCCCAAATTGAAGCAAATTCAACTACCAACAAGATCCAAGCGACGAATCGAGCGGATATTCACCAAGGAACGCGCAATTCGGATTTCAAAATCCGAAACCTAGGTTTTTCCACTCTTCTTGATCTTTGTCGATTTGGTTCGTTTTTGTTAGAAATTTTAGGAAGAATTGATTGAAGTTGGAAGAAATTAGACTAGGACTGCCTGATTGTTGAGTTTGAGAGTTGTTTGCTGAGATTTGCGAAAGAAACAGACAAACCATGGTTCCTGGAAGAACCACCGCCGTGGAAAGGCTAGAATAGACCGTGATTCTTGACAATGATGGATTTCGTAAGGAGAGTTTCAGGGAGGATTAAGGAGAAAAAGAATGATCAGAACAAGAAGAGGAAGGGTAATCCCTCTTCTTCTTCATCCTCTAGAGCACCACCACCCTCTTCCCCTTCACCTCCGTCTTCACCTTCATCACCCTCACCTCCTAGCCCTAGAGTACCGACTATACATGAGGATCACCTCACGGCATTCGAGAGGATCGAGGAGAGGGTTGTGATTGGTCCTAGGTACCTATTGTTGGAGGATCTAGCTTCTCTCAACATTATAGATGACCTTACTTGGCTCTTGGATAGAGCCGGACTAGTTGTCTTCTCGGCTATCCGAGAAGACGCGTATGAGGAGATTACGAGGGAGGTTGTGACGTCTTTTCAGCACAGCCATGTGGATAGGACCGTTTCTTTCCGTCTTAGGAAAGAAACTATGACTTTACCATTCGTGAGTTCGGGACCTTCTTTGGGTTCCATGAGACCTTTAACGGTCGTTTTCCTAGTGGCGTTTACGCCAAGGACTTTTGGGAGGTGATGACATGAATTATGTATCATCATATTCATGCATATTGCAGCACATTATCTCTATTTACCTTGCATTTAGAAGGATTTTGCATACCTTTTATGTTCTATTCAATCAATTGTCGGAAATAGATGTCTACACGAGATTTTGATGAATTGCAGGTAAATAGAGTTGAATTGGAAGCAAAAATGGAGCAAGAAGCATCTAAGGATGTTAAGGAAGCTAAAGGAGTCTTAGAAGGATCACAAAGGGCTAAGGAATTGCAAAGGAGAAGCATAGAAGACGAACCAAAGGAAGATCACTTTCTGTTGAAGAAAATCGTGCCAATATATATATAAATCGGACGATTTTCATACCTTGAAATCGAACAGTTTTTCACCAAAATCGACTGGGTCGATTTTCTTCACGATTCGGCCAAATAAAAAGACGACATAAAGCCCAATTAATTTGGGCTAGATGAGAGTTTTGCCAAACGGCCCATCTGCAAGAAACTATAAAAGAGAACCCTACGAACGAAGACGACGAGGTCGCACCAGATAATCTTTACACGTTTTAGAGAAATCAAAGATTCTTGGAGAGAGATTGAAGAGCTTTTGCCGGAAAGTCATTCTTGATCTTTGATTGTGAGATTTCTTTATTCCATTGTCTTGTTTGTGGTTTGTGAACACGAAATTGAGTTGTTGAGAGATACATTGAACAAATTTGACGATTGTTTTACAGATTTGAAAGTTATAGAATTTTTCGTTCAAGATTTGGTTTCTTTGCGATATCTTCTTCAATAATTAATTTGATTCGATTTTGAAAATGGTAGGCTAAAAACCTTGTGATTCTGGGGAGAATAGTTGATAATTAAGGCTTAGATGATGATAGACTGAACTCATTCAAACATTAGGACCCTGAGAATTTAGATCTTAGTTTTGCGACAAACAGGAAAATCGGAATGTTCTTGAGAAAAATCGGCCGATTTTTCGTATGAACAGCACGATTTATTCTTCTGACGAACTTTAATTGAATTAATCTTTAATCAAAACTAATCCTTGCCTAAACCCCAATCTTGATTAACCTTTTTACCCTCTAATTGAATGTATGAAGACACTTCAAACCTGATTCTACGTTTATTAGATTAAGATTTCAAGATTTGGGTAGTAAAGAGACTCAACATCCTTTATTGAGATTTTAATTGTGCTTGCTATCCTTTACTTTGGAGAGTCATATCCTGGAGTTTTAGATAGTTAGTTTGAATATAATTCTTGTCTTTAGATCTTTCTATATTGCAGCCTCAACAACCCTTATAGAGAGAACCTTTAGATTAGTCATATAGGTTTCGGAACTTCATCGTACGAATCCTACCTTTGAACATTTAATCTTGGCAATATAAATTCTGTCCTATACCTATAGAAGTATTTTGAATCAAAAGCCGAAATCGGATACTTGAATCCTTCGAATCATTTCACTCTTATTTGATCATAAAAGCTTTTCACACTTTTTGCTAGATAATTGAAATCGGAATTATTCTCACCAAATCCCTGAGTTCGACTCTGGAATTCTTACCTTTCTACAGCTGATCCGTACACTGCGGGTTCGCTTTGCCTTTGATTTCTAGATATAAATTTAAGACTTTGACGCACACCCTTTTGAGCGAACAAGTTTTTGGCGCCGTTGCCGGGGATTTGGTCTAGATCAAATCCGGTTTTCGGTTGTCTAGCTTGAGAGCTCTTGCTCTTGTGATTTGATTTGTCTACTTGAGTGATCTTTGCAGGTTCTTTAGGTATATGCGAAAGACTAGATCCACTAAAGATCTAATTCCTTTCGATCCCGAATTAGAAAGAACTTTGAGGAGAAAGTTGAAGGAGAAGAAAATGGCTGAAAACGATGAGAGAAACTACAAGGCTGAACTGAACGAAGCTCAACGCCAACTCCAGTTGAGTGAGAACGCTCGAAAGGAAGCTGAAATAAGTCATCAGTTTTAGATTGATGAACTGAGAGCTGTGATGTTGGACATGAAGTTGGAGTTGAACGACTCCAAGAAGAAGAAGAAAGTCAAGACACCAACTAAATCCATTCGCAATGACTCATCCGATGATGACGAGATTGATCCGGATATGCCGGAACTTGAAGAGATTGATCCATCACTTCGTCCTAACCGAAACACTCCAACACCTAAGGTCGTCCCTCACATTACGACTAGGAACGTTAGAGCTATCAATAACGAAGATAGACCCCAAACTTTGGGGCAACGGATGGATCCAATCCAGCAACCACGCCGTCTAGGTGTGGATTTCGGAGCTGAAGACATCCAAGAGTTTAGCTTCTCACCACAAGTCATCACTAGGGTTCGCCAAAGTCAATATGGCGGAGCAAGTACTGAATCTCTGCATCAACACTTGCAGAATTTTGAGATTCTCATGGAGACTATGAAGCCGAAGAAGGCTACTACAAGCAACTACAAGATCAAGCCGTTCTTCTTCTCTTTGAAGGACAAGGCTCTAGCTTGGTACCAAACACTTCCGGCTGCGAAGTTAGCAACATGGGAGGAATTGTCTTCGGAATTCCTCACCAAGTTCTTTCCGCCATCCAAAACGGCGGAATTGAGAGGTAAAATAAATGCTTTTTCTATGAAACCTAACGAAAGCTTGTTTCAATCTTGGGAAAGGTTTCAAGATCTCTTGTTGGATTGCCCACACCATGGCATTTCCAAGCTGGAATTATTGGAGATCTACTACAAAGGGTTGGATGTGGAGACACAATTCAACCTCCAATCTCTATCTTGCGGCACATTCATGGATATGAGAGAGGATGATGCTTGGGACTTCATTGAGAAGCAAGCCCAAGTGATTGAGAAATATTCCCACCGGAAGGTGGAATCAAATAGCCGGAATCAAGGCGATACGGGAGCCAAGTTGAATCAAGCGGCTCAAACACAAATATTCTCCCTCAAGGATGACATCAAAGAATTGAGGGAAGTGCTCAAAACGAGTCTTCAAAAGACTAAAGAGCAAGAAGCCAACTACATGGGGCGAGACAACAATCAAAGGAATGATAACCGGAATTCCAATTGGAGCAACAACAACAATAACAACCGAAACTCCAATTGGAACAACAACAACAATAGGAACTCAAATAACAACAATTGGAGGTCAAATCAGCAAGGTTCAGGTAATCCTTACTCTTATGCTGAAAAGGCTCTAACACCTCCATCTTCTTCTACTCCTTCTACAAGCCAGGGACAATCAAGCGGATCAAACAAACCGGATCCCATGCTAGAAACGATCCTAGGCAAGCTACAAGGATTGGAGAGTTACATAACTTCGGTTGACAAAGCTCACAAAGCTTTAGAAAACCAAGTATTCAACAAGGCCGGAGAAGTTCCAAGAGATCAAGGGAAGCTTCCCGGAAAAACAGAAGATAACCCAAAGGGAAGGGTTATGGCAATAACTACTAGGAGCGGAAAGACGACCGTCGACCCTCAACCTAAAGTAGTTGATACCTCCACAAAAGAAGGAGAGGCAAAAGAGAAGGAAGAAGTCTATGTTCCTCCTCCCGCTTACAAACCACCTCTACCTTTTCCTCAATCTAGAGCGCGGGCACGCCTAGATAAACATTTCGGTAAGTTTGTTGAACTTATGAGTAAGCTCCATATTAACATACCTTTTATGGATGCGATTTTAGGTATGCCGGCTTACGGGAAATTCCTCAAGGAGATCCTCTCTAACAAGAGGAAGTTGGAAGATATAGGAGAAGTCAAGATGAGTATGGAGTCATCCGAACTCATCAAGACTATGACGGAGAATATGCCACCCAAGCTCCGCGATCCAGGATCCTTTTGCATACCCATCACTTTGGGAGAAGCTACCTATGATGCTCTTTGTGACCTTGGAGCAAGTGTGAGTATCATACCTCTAGCTCTATGCAAGGCAGTTGGTCTAGGAGAGCCTAGACCGGTGAAGATCACACTCTACATGGCTGATCGTTCTACCACTAAGCCGGTGGGAATATTAGAAGACATTCCGGTAAAGCTAGGTAAATTTTACATCCCTATAGATTTTGTCATTCTTGACATACCTGCAGATTACCCGGTTCCCATCATCCTTGGGAGACCATTCCTTGCCACATCTGGATGCATGGTAGATTGCAAGAACGGCCAGCTATCCTTCCATATTGGTGAAGAAAAGATAGAATTCATACTATCTTCCTTAATCAAGGAGCCAGCCTTGAAAGACGACGTTTATGAAATTGTTGAGGAAGAGGAGTCTAGAGAGGTAGTAAGTTCGATCTTGATGAAATACCCTCTTCAAAAGGTTCTTAGCATGAGCATCATGGAGGAAGGGGTGGAAAACGACTGCAATGAGGATGTGAAAGCATTAAATGATGTGGAGGAAGAACTAGGAGCAAAAATTGAAGAACTAGAGTGGACTCCGGAAACTGTGAAGAAAATCGACCTGCCAGAAATAAATCGTCCGATTTCTGAAGATTCAATCCGATTTCTTTCGACAGAAACTAAAATCGACCTGACAACAATAAATCGCCCGATTCATGAAGAGGTAGCACGATTTTTTCCGACAGAAAGAAAAATCGTGCAGAAGATCGACCGATTTATTACAGGGGGGTCGATTCAATGAGTAATTCTATGGAATCTCCGGACTTCACCGCAGCCGCTTCCGAATCTAATGATGAAGTACCCACACCTATAGAGACCTCTCCCACAACATCCGAAAGCCACGATTCATCACCAACCAAGGTACCTCCATCATTAGAATTGAAGCAACTTCCCACGCATTTAAGGTACGCATATCTTGGAACTAATTCCACATACCCAGTTATAGTCAATGCAAATTTGAATGATGATGAATTAGAGAAACTCATGCATGTTTTGAAGCAACATAGGAGAGCACTAGGTTACACCATTGATGATTTAGTAGGAATAAAGCCTTCTCTATGTATGCACAAAATATTAATGGAAGAGGATTACAAACCTTCACGCCAACCTCAAAGACGGTTAAACCCGGCAATGAAAGAGGTCGTGAAGAAAGAAATCCTTAAGCTACTTGATGCAGGTATCATCTTCCCTATTTCTGATAGCAAATGGGTGAGTCCGGTACAAGTAGTACCCCAGAAAGGAGGCATTACCGTTGTTGCCAACAAGAACAACGAACTCATCCCTACACGGACAGTTACAGGGTGGCGAATGTGCATCGACTACCGCAAACTGAACGTGGCCACAAGGAAGGACCACTTCCCCCTTCCTTTCATCGATCAAATGTTGGAAAGGTTAGCCCAACATGCCTACTTTTGTTATTTAGATGGATATAGCGGTTTCTTTCAGATCCCAATTCATCCGGATGATCAAGAGAAGACAACCTTTACGTGCCCATGGGGTACGTTCGCTTATAGAAGAATGCCATTCGGTTTATGCAACGCTCCAGCCACCTTCCAAAGGTGTATGATGGCAATCTTCTCCGAATATGTAGAGAATATCATGGAAGTCTTCATGGACGACTTTTCGGTATATGGTTCTTCCTTTGATAACTGTCTCCATAACCTTTCACTAGTTCTTAAGAGATGTGAGGACACTAACTTAGTCTTAAACTGGGAAAAGTGTCATTTCATGGTCACCGAAGGAATTGTGTTAGGTCACTTAGTGTCACAAAGGGGAATAGAGGTAGATCGATCAAAGATAGAAACCATTGAGAAGTTACCTCCCCCTTCATCAGTAAAAGGAATTAGAAGCTTCTTAGGACATGCGGGCTTCTACAGGAGATTCATAAAGGATTTTTCTAAGATCTCAAAACCTTTGACTAATCTTTTGATGAAAGATGCGACTTTCGAATTTTCGAAAGATTGCTTAGATGCTTTTTGCAGGATCAAAGAAGCTTTGATTTCGGCACCAATCATTCAACCACCCGATTGGACTCTTCCTTTTGAGGTCATGTGCGACGCAAGCGATGTCGCTATAGGAGCCGTTCTTGGACAGAAGAAAGATGGTCGCACTCATGCCATCTACTACGCTAGCAAAACGCTAGATGAGGCTCAATACAACTACGCAACTACGGAAAAGGAACTTTTAGCCGTAGTATATGCATTTGAGAAATTTCGTTCCTATCTTGTAGGTGCGAAAGTGATAGTCTATACGGACCACTCCGCAATCCGATACTTATTCACGAAGAAGGATGCGAAGCCAAGGCTTCTACGATGGATCTTACTCTTACAAGAGTTTGATTTAGAGATCCGTGATAAGAAAGGATCGGAGAACTCCGTCGCCGATCACCTTAGTCGTCTTCCGCAACTCACCGGCGAATCGGATGAACTTCCGATAGACGACTCCTTCCCTGACGAGCAGCTGCACGAGATTGAAGAGTGTCTTCAACACATATCACAAGGTAATGATCCATGGTTTGCTGACATTGTAAATTACCTTGTTTGTCAGGAGATTCCACCTGGACTTTCATATGCTCAAAAGAAGAAGTTCTTGAGAGACGTCCGGCATTTTTATTGGAACGAACCTCTTCTATTCAAAAGAGGTCCAGATGGCATCTACAGGCGATGTATTCCCGAAGATGAGATAGATAGTGTCATCCGACATTGCCATTCTCTACCATGTGGCGGACATGCTAGTTCCCACAAGACTTGTGCTAAGGTACTTCGCTCCGGCTTTTATTGGCCTACACTTTTCAAAGATGTGCAAAAGTTTGTTGTTTCTTGTGATGCTTGTCAAAGGACAGGTAATATATCCAGGAGGAATGAGATGCCTCTCAACAACATACAAGAAGTAGAGATCTTTGATGTATGGGGCATCGACTTTATGGGACCTTTCCCATCTTCATGCGGCAACCAGTATATACTTCTTGCCGTAGACTATGTCTCAAGATGGGTGGAGGCAATCGCTTCCCCTACTAATGATGCAATGGTAGTGGTGAAGTTCCTCAACAAAACGATCTTCCCAAGGTTCGGAACTCCCCGAACCATCATTAGTGACGGAGGAACGCATTTCACAGCCCGTCGATTCGAGACTCTATTAGCTAAGTATGGGGTGACCCATAAGATAGCTACACCTTACCATCCACAAACCAGCGGACAAGTCGAGATATCCAATAGAGAGATTAAAGGAATTTTAGAGAAGACCGTCTCCAAAACGAGGAAAGATTGGTCAATGAAGCTTGACGATGCACTATGGGCATACAGGACAGCCTTCAAGACACCAATAGGTACGACTCCTTATAATCTCGTTTATGGTAAATCATGTCATCTTCCTGTAGAGCTAGAGCATAAGGCTTATTGGGCTATCAAGTGGCTCAACTTCGACATGAAAGAAGCCGGAGTGAAACGGCTCTTAGACATCAATGAACTGGATGAGATCCGGCTAAATGCGTACGAGAACGCAAGGATTTACAAGGAACGGACAAAGCGCTGGCATGATAAGCACATCATTCCAAAAGACTTGAAGGAGGGAGACCAAGTCCTCCTATTCAACTCAAGGCTGCGTTTATTTCCAAGTAAGCTCAAATCCCGTTGGACAGGACCTTTTGTGATTAAAAGAATTTTCCCCCATGGTGCAGTTGAAGTATGGGGTGAACAAAGCGGAAGTTTTAAGGTTAATGGCCAACGGTTGAAGAAATACACACCGGAAGCTCCGGTCGAGGAGATAGCTCCTATCCTCCTCCATTGAACACAACAGCATACACCGTCCAGCTAAAGACGATAAATAAAGCGCTTCTTGGGAGGCAACCCAATGATAGTATAGTTTTCCCTTCTTTCCCTCACTTAGTTAGAATAGATTAATTGCTTTGTTTCTTCGTTTTTCGTTTTTATATGTTCCTCGATGCACTCTTGGTTTGTCGTGTCATTAATCGCAGGAAACTAGGTTCAAATGTGAGAGATTCCCGGAGAATGGAGCACAATCAAGTTATATCTTCGAGATTCAAGAAAAACAAGGAAGGAAATCGACCTACCATAAGAAGATCGTCCGATTCAGTAACAGAGCAAGTCGATTTTTCTCAACAGAAACAAAAATCGACCTGGAGATCGACCTGCCAAAATAAATCGTCCGATTTTTTCAGTCAGAAAGAAAAATCGCCCCGACAAATAAATCGACCAGAAAAATCGGCCGATTTTCTTCAAAAATCGTCGACCCTATATAAGGACTTCACACTCGATCTTCTTCATTCCCACATCTCCAACTCTCGATTTCCCTCTCTCAAGAACGCCGAAAAATCGCCACACCCTCAAATCCTCATTCCTTAACCATTTCGAGAGATTCTTGGCTCCAAACTGAAGCATTTTCAACAAGGAACAAGGATCTAACAACAACACGCACGGCAATCGACTGCTCCATAAGGAATTCAGGTTTTTCTTTCCAAAACCTAAGTTTCTCACTTGAAATTGAAGTTGCTTAGGAAGTGCTTTGTTGTTGGAATTGATAGAGGAATTTGCTTAGAATTCATTGTAGAGAACTGTGTGTGGTGATAGATTGAACAGAACTTTACAAAATTGTGAGAATCGTTGAAATCGAGATAAAAATCGACCCAGCCAAGAAAAATCGGCCGATTTTTGTGAAGAACAGGTCGATTTTTAGGACTTAGAATGGATCTTGTAAAGAGGATAACTAGAAACACGGGGAAGAAGAAGGGATCTTCTTCCAAAGCCCCTGCCCCACCTCCACCACCACCTACCAACATCCCTAAGCTTCCCCCTCCCCTATCCAAGCATAAGAAACGCTATGAACGCATTATAGATCGCCCATTCACCCCTCCTCGCTACATAGTGCTTGATGACTTAGATTCGTTATATGTTCGAGAGGATGTTGATATGATGCTTGATAGAGCAGGGTTGAGACAGTTTGCTACGATAAGGGAAGATGCTTATAGGGAGATCACCCTAGAATTCCTTAGTACGTTTGAGCACGATCCTAGGGAAAGGATGGTCACTCTCCGCCTCATGAGCCAAGACCACACTTTGTCCATTGATGCTTTTGGCGACTTGTTTGGTTTTTCTTATTCAGATGCAGGCACATTTGCTAGAGGCCTCAATGCTAGTGATTTTTGGGAGGCTATTTCCGTAGGAGAGTACGGAGGGGATAAGTGGAGACCCGGAAACTCCAAGGAGACAAGTATGTACAACCTTTCCTTCAAGGTAGTGCATAGGATACTCAGTGAGAGTTTGTTTGCCCGGACTGAGACTCCGCAGAAGCTCAAGGCTGATGAGCTTTTTATCCTCTACTGCATGACATCCACCACCACTCCCGACATCTCCACCATGCTTGCTGACTATCTAGGAAAGATAGCCAACAAAGCCAAGGGTGACATCTGTGCAGGAGGCTTGGTCACTCATGTGGCTAGGACTCTAGGTTATGACTTCTCGGGATGCACTCTAGCTGAGAGTGCCCTTCCTTTAGGCTCACAGAGATTGGTGGTTCGACAGGTCTTGATTCCTCGAGGGAGAGGAACTCTTCATGTGCCGATGCCATGGCACAGGGATCCGAAGAAGAAGCCATCCGAGATCATATGGAAATCCGAATACACCATTCGGAATAAGAGGAACTGGAAGGAGACCTTTGAGGCAATGCTTGAGGAGTTCTCACCTCCTACTTATTATGATGATGATGCAGGTGACTCAGAGGAGGATGAGGATGGAGGACAGGAGACCATGCTCGAGTTTGAGAGCAATACCCATAGCGGGCATGCTACGGATGCCATGGACACTGACACTCATGGAGCAGGACCGAGCAGGACTAGTAGGCAGGATGAGGAGACGGAGGATGACATGCAGCCACCTCGACACTCTTATGCACATGCTCCAGGCCCTAGACGAGGACGCCGAGCTCCACGCCACTTCAGGGAGCTAGTCACTAGCTTCCAGAGCCTCAGCACCCACTACCGTGTCCTCCGCACCGATTATGACACCCTGAACACACAGTTCAGGAACTACAGGGAGGAGACGGACGCTAGGCATTCATCCTATGATGGCCAGATGAGGGACATGTACTACCACCAGTTCGGCCACTTCTACGATCCCTCCGCACCGATGTACCCATATCCACCACCTCCACCACCGACAGAGGATTGAGCTTCCACTTCTTTTACATTGTAAGTATTTTTCTCCTCCTTATGCTTGATTTTCACATTGAGGACAATGTGGATGTCAAGTATGGGGTGGGGGTACTTACAATACCTTATGTTTCATTCTAGCACTCTATGTACTTTCCACTACTCTTGACAATTTGGCTTGTAATAACTCTTGCACGGATTGCTTTCTATTATGACACTCGCATTTGCATGAACTTTTTCAAAACCTATGAATTTTCAAGAATTTTAAGTGCTTCTTATATGGAAATGACCTCTATGATGAAAATTGTGTATATGGATAGGTAAAAAGATGCTTAGTTGTGTTGAGATCTTGATTATAACATGAATGAAATTGCTTTTGTTACTTGAATACATGAATAAGTTATATGATTTAGTTGTTTTGATGAGAAAATGAAATAATAGTCGAAGCTATATTGCAAGTTCTTTTACATCATTTAAGGATGACTAAGGCAATTCACTTCTTTTCCTTTCTCATATCTTGATCATGCTAGCTCCTCAATGAAATATGTAACCCTCCTCTTACCATCCGGGAATTAGGATAGGTGATTGAAAAAGGCATGTTTGATGTGGGAGGGCCAAGGAAAATGTATTGAAAAAGTGCAAATTTTCATAAGTTTGGGGACGTTGAACATGAGGATGAGTAACTCGGCACCATTCACATAGCCGGGTGTTTGTGTCTTGCCAAAGTCCGATTGAACGACAAGTCCTAACGGGATATGGTATGTGCATCAAGGGTTTGAGGCATCTCGAAATTGAGAAACGCCGATCTCCTAGGCTTCGGTTTTTGTGCACCGCTGTCCATACTCTCAAAAAGTAAAGTATAATGAAAGCAAAGCTTTCTACATGCGAAGCATGTGCGGTGAAGAAAATTCTTGAAGGTGTTATGTGTTCCTCTTTCCCGGATTAGCACCACAATTGCCAAAAAGAACTCCTCCCCTTAATACGTTTCTTGAACCTTTCCTTTGATTTGAAGACCTTGAGACTTTTATGCATGTGTTTAAGACTTAATGGCTTAGATTTGTTTGAATTTGATTGCCTCTACACCTTTATCATGTTCTTTAGTTATGCTTTCAAGAAAGAAAAGGGAGTTTGTTCATCTTATAGTCATCATTGATACATGCTTTGCCCCTTTTATGCCTTGAAATATCACTTTGAGAGCGATCCAATGAAAAAGAGCACTACCAAAAGAAAAGTTTTTGAGTTTCATACATGCATAATCCATGACATCTTATATTCTAAATTTGAGTCTTGCTTAGGGACAAGCAAGAGGCAAGTATGGGGTATTTTGATGACATGAATTATGTATCATCATATTCATGCATATTGCAGCACATTATCTCTATTTACCTTGCATTTAGAAGGATTTTGCATACCTTTTATGTTCTATTCAATCAATTGTCGGAAATAGAGGTCTACACGACATTTTGATGAATTGTAGGTAAATAGAGTTGAATTGGAAGCAAAAATGGAGCAAGAAGCATCTAAGGATGTTAAGGAAGCTAAAGGAGTCTTAGAAGGATCACAAAGGGCTAAGGAATTACAAAGGAGAAGCATAGAAGACGAACCAAAGGAAGAGCACTTTCTGTTGAAGAAAATCGTGCCAATATATATATAAATCGGACGATTTTCATACCTTGAAATCGAACGGTTTTTCACCAAAATCGACTAGGTCGATTTTCTTCACGATTCGGCCAAATAAAAAGACGACATAAAGCCCAATTAATTTGGGCTAGATGAGAGTTTTGCCAAACGGCCCATCTGCAAGAAACTATAGAAGAGAACCCTACGAACGAAGACGATGAGGTCGCACCAGATAATCTTTACACGTTTTAGAGAAATCAACGATTCTTGGAGAGAGATTGAAGAGCTTTTGCCGGAAAGTCATTCTTGATCTTTGATTGTGAGATTTCTTTATTCCATTGTCTTGTTTGTGGTTTGTGAACACGAAATTGAGTTGTTGAGAGATACATTGAACAGATTTGACGATTGTTTTACAGATTTGAAAGTTATAGAATTTTTCGTTTAAGATTTGGTTTCTTTGCGATATCTTCTTCAATAATTAATTTGATTCGATTTTGAAAATGGTTGGCTAAAAACCTTGTGACTCTGGGGAGAATAGTTGATGATTAAGGCTTAGATGATGATAGACTGAACTCATTCAAACATTAGGACCCTGAGAATTTAGATCTTAGTTTTGCGACAAACAGGAAAATCGGACTGTTCTTGAGAAAAATCGGCCGATTTTTCGTATGAACAACACGATTTATTCTTCTGACGAACTTTAATTGAATTAATCTTTAATCAAAACTAATCCTTGCCTAAACCCCAATCTTGATTAACCTTTTTACCCTCTAATTGAATGTATGAAGACACTTCAAACCTGATTCTACGTTTATTAGATTAAGATTTCAAGATTTGGGTAGTAAAGAGACTCAACATCCTTTATTGAGATTTTAATTGTGCTTGCTATCCTTTACTTTGGAGAGTCATATCCTGGAGTTTTAGATAGTTAGTTTGAATATAATTCTTGTCTTTAGATCTTTCTATATTGCAGCCTCAACAACCCTTATAGAGAGAACCTTTAGATTAGTCATATAGGTTTCGGAACTTCATCGTACGAATCCTACCTTTGAATATTTAATCTTGGCAATATAAATTCTGTCCTATTACCTATAGAAGTGTTTTGAATCGAAAGCCGAAATCGGATACTTGAATCCTTGGAATCATTTCACTCTTATTTGATCATAAAAGCTTTTCACACTTTTTGCTAGATAATTGAAATCGGAATTATTCTCACCAAATCCCTGAGTTCGACTCTGGAATTCTTACCTTTCTACAGCTGATCCGTACACTGCGGGTTCGCTTTGCTTTTGAGTTCTAGATATAAATTTAAGACTTTGACGCACACCCTTTTGAGCGAACAGGAGGAAGTTGCGATGATCTACGCCAGCGAGGACCGCTGGCAACCTGCTGATACCAAGGCCAAGTTGATGTATCACTTGGCCTTGAAGATTGCTCACCGTGTTCTTTCGGAGTGTCTCTTTCCTAGGACGGAGACGCCCCAAAAGATCAAGACGGATGAGCTCTTTCTGCTATACTCCATGCTGTATGGGCGCCGAGCTGACTGTGCCACCCTCTTAGCTGCTACTATGAGCAAGCTTAAGAACAAGAGGAAGGGCAATATTGGATACGGTGGAATAGTTACCCACCTTGCTAGAGCTTTAGGAGTTGATTTTTCTGCCTTTACCCGCATACCAGCCGTACCTTTAGGACTTCATGCCTTCATGACTAGAGGTCTCATCTTCCCCACACATAGAGGACCGCCTTATGCGGCCATGCCTTGGGAGAGCAGGACCGGTAGGGGTATTGAGTGGCTACAGGAGTACTCCATTATGGCTGGACGCCATAATTGGAAGGAGACGTTCACTGCTATGCATGCGAACAAGATTGCAGCTCCTCCGTATGTTCCACCACCGCCCGTAGTTGAGGAGGAGGAGATGAGGGATCAGTTTGAGAGTGGAGGAGGAGCCGAGCAGGAGTTTGGCACGTTTCTGGATCAGCCGGATGCGGCCCCCGATGTGCCTAGACGTTCTCCACGTCCCGCCAGAGCTTCAGGCTCGTCTTCTCGCCGTGCCAGCGTGAGTGAGAGACCTACTTGGGCTGAGACACCTCCTACATGGTATGGAGCTCCACCTCCATGGGCTACAGAGACACCATCTGCACCAGCACCAGCACCATCCGACACTCCAGCATGGTACAGCCAAGCTCCGGGATGGTATGAGCAGATGCCGGATTGGGCTACTGGTCTTTGAGAGATAGTAGGAGCATTGGAGATACGAGCCGATGCTAAAGATGGACGCTTGGACGACCTCGATCACATGATGAGAAATGTCTACCGCCAGCAGTTTGGGCAGTTTTATGATCCTAGTTTCTCTCCATTCCCGCCTCCACCAGCGCTGCAGTGATTGATTTGCATGACCGTTTGCTCTAGCCGCCCCACCGCTAGTTTGTGAGTTTCTTTTTCTTTTCTTTCTTTTCTTTCTTTTATTTGAACATTAGGGACAATGTTCGTCCCAAGTATGGGGTGGGGTGTGACTAAAAGTTTGTAATAACTCTTACTCACTATGTTTGCTTCTATCGAGACTATCATTGCATGTTCATTATATTGCTGCATGTTTCATTATTGCATTGCATGAAAAAGAACTTGAAAAACCCATAAAATTTGAAAAAAATTTTGAAAAATTTGTGCTTCTAAGGAATTGAGATGATTTCCATGATAATCGCTAGTTGTGAATTGAGTTTGATGACAATTGCATGCTTAAACGAATAGTGAATTGAAAAGGAAATAAATGAGTTGATTATACCTCTTTTACAAGTTTCATAATGTGATGAATGTACCTAAATCATGTTGAGGAATTGAAGTTGAAATCACACTATAAGTTCTTATGCTTCTTGTTGAGATGATTAAGGCAATTCGATTTTTCTTTCTTCTTTCTTTGATCATTTAGCTCCTCATTGAAATACTGACCTCCTTTACCTATCCAGGAATTTGGAGAACTGAATGAAAAAGGCATGTTTGATGTAGGAGGGTCATGAGAGCAATTATTTGCAATCAAAAGAATAGAAAGAAATTGTAGGTTTGGGGAAGTCAATCATGATGAATAGTAACTCGGCACCATTCACATAGCCGGGTGTTTGTGTCTTGCCAAAGTCGGATTGAGCGATATTCCTAGCGGATTATGGTATGTGCGCTAAGGGTTTGATGCATCTCATAAAAATTGAGAAACGCCAATCTCCTAAGCTTCGGTTTTTGTGCACCTCTGTCCATAACTCCAAAAGTAAAGTCGAAAAAATGAAAAGAAGAGAGCGAAGCTCTAAGTTGAAGTTGTTGCGGAAACCGCAAGAGAAGAAGAAGGAGTGGTTGTCCACTTTCCCGGATTTATGCACCACATTCCTTATAGTTTCCTTCCCTTTCCACATTCTAGACCTTTTTCTTTGAAAGTCCTTAAGATCAAAAGAATGTTATATGACTTGGTGATCTAAATTGAAGTTCCTTATGATTGATTTTGATAATGTTTAAGGGTTATGATGTTTGTATAGAAGTTTGATTGATTCATGAGCTTTCTTTTCTTTTTACTCTTTGATTAAGTGTATGAAAGTCTATAAACGATTGAAGCAAGATTTTAGAATGATCTATTGATTAGAAAGCACATTCGTCCAAAAGAAGTATTGCTTTGAGAAGGTACACATATTTCATCCTAACTCTTGTTTTAAAGCTTTTGAAAGACCTTGCTTAGGGACAAGCAAGTGTTAAGTATGGGGTTATTTGTTAGTATGAAATATTGTGATATTTTAGGCACGTTTTCTAAGTGTATTTGATTCATATTGATAGTCATTGATTGAGCATTGTTGCATTTGTGAGCTAGTTTGCCTATATTGTCGATATGGATGTCTACACAAGCTCTATGTTGATTATAGGTGATTGAGAGCTATTTCGGAACGAAATCGAGCAAAGACGGAATTGTTTGTCATGTCCATGGATTGAGGACATTCTTAGGAGCAAAAGGAGTGTCAACTTATGGAATGCACGAGGCTAAGGAAGAATCACATTCTTGCCCTAAACCACGCTCTAAAATACGGCCGTACTACTTTCCACGTTCAGTTCCACGGCCGTGGAACCATGGCTGAGGAAACGTGGTTCATTACAACAACTTCTACGGTCGTGGAATCATGTGTTCAAACCGTGTTGAATTCCACGCTCTAAATTACGGTCGTGGAACCTTCCACGACCGTGATCTTGGCGATCTTTTTCGCCACACTTTAAGCCACGATCTTTTAAAAGATTGGGCTGGGCCGCTATTTCATCATGCACTATAAAAGGACGGACGAAGAGAGATTCCGTCACCTTCGCTTCCACCTCCGCTTAGAGACTTTGCGACCTCGCTTTAGGCTTACGCTTACAACTCCGCTTGACGCACTTTCGCCCACGCCGCGAATTTAGAGATCTTTGCGATTTCGCAAAGGACGTACTTTGCGCTCATCTTTGGAGTTACCCTAATCTCGCACTTTGGTGGAGATTGTGATTGAGATTTCCAGATTGACGGAGGATCGAAGATTCGGAAGGTTATTCGCAAGAAGATTCCTCTTCTTGCTTAGGTTTGATTTGGAAGACGGATTGACATCCCGTTCTTCCTTCTTATCTAAGATTTGTTTATTTGTTCCATTCCGAATCTAGTGACAATATTTGTTCTTGATTGTGACATTGAGATTGGTTTGAAGTTTATTGAAGGTTTTCGGAAGTTTTCATCTTTCAATCTTTTAAACCTTGAATTTGATATCATAATGACTATTGTTGGCTAAAAACCCTTAACAATTCTAAGGTGAAGGGTTGATAGTTGTGCTTAGATGATGATAGATCGATCGTAATTAAATTGGA
This sequence comes from Fagopyrum homotropicum, assembly GCA_033239125.1. Classification (NCBI taxonomy): domain Eukaryota; kingdom Viridiplantae; phylum Streptophyta; class Magnoliopsida; order Caryophyllales; family Polygonaceae; genus Fagopyrum; species Fagopyrum homotropicum. The sequence continues at coordinate 68,131,674 of BSWB01000002.1, read as the reverse complement.
TCCTGAGAGTTAGAGAGAATCGTCGACGAACCCTAAAATACGGCCTGTTCTTGAAGTCCACGGCCGTGGAACCTCAAGAACTAACCGTGATTTCCCTTAAGTTTACGAATCTGCTTTTACTTTAATCCAAAGTTAAAGATTTGCTTTAACTTAGTTTAGGCTTGCCTTTTCTAGGTGGTAGTGAAGCCTCAACAACCTCTACCTCGATTGTGAGTGTCACAACCATAATCGGTTTAGTTAGTCTTTATCCTTGGATTACAAGTTTGGGTATTTGACATTAATTCTTACCTTTAGAACCTTTCTATATTGAAGCCTCAACAACCTGTATAGGGAGTTTCTTGTAGGTGAGTCATATAAGGTTTTTGGAACTTCACCGTATGATTACCTTACATTAGCATACCTTTGCATATCTCAACTCTGTCCTTATATCATTAGTATATCTTGAATCGATAGCCACAACTGGATACTTGGATCTTTAGGATTGTTGTTTTCCCAATAATTTGCAAAGCTTTACATTTACTTGCTTGATAATCTAAAATCGAATTTGTTCCCCCCAAATCCCTGTGTTCGATACTCTGGAATTCTTGCTTAACTACGTCGATCCGTACACTGCGGGTTTGCTTGCTTGATTCTAGTTTTATAAATTTAAAGCTTATTTGCACGCACGCTAAGTGGCGAACAAGATCCTATCAAGGAAGAGGAAACTGGAAGATTTTGGTGAAGTTAGGATGACATCTAAATCCTCGAAGCTCATTCAAATCATGAAGGAGAAGATGCCACCTAAATTAAGAGATCCCGGCTCATTTTGCATTCCCATTCAAGTTGGGGATGTCACTTGTGAAGCCCTTTGTGATCTAGGAGCCAGCGTGAGCATCATCCCGCTGGAGCTATGTGTGAAGATCGGACTTGGAGAGCCCAAGCCGGTCAATATTCGACTTTATATGGCGGATCGCTCCATCACCCATCTCGTGGGCATCTTGGAGGACGTTCCGGTCAAGTTAGGTAACTTCTATTTACCGATAGATTTTGTTGTACTTGACATTCCCGCAGATTATCCGGTTCCTATTATTCTCGGGAGGACATTTCTAGCAACTTCAGGTTGCAACGTGGATTGCAAGAACGCCAAGCTGAAATTCAACATTGGCGGCGATGAGGTGGAGTTCGCATTACTTGCAGCCATGAAAGGGGAGCAGCTAACTGATGATATCTTCAACATCTACGATGAAGAAGAATCAAGAGAATTGGTGAGCTCTATCCTTACTAACGATCCACTCAAAAGACTTATTAGCTTCAGTTTAATGGAGGAAGGTATAGATGCCTCTTGTGATGCAGATATACGGAGCTTAAAAGCACTGGAAGAGGGTCCAGGAGCTAAAACTGAGAAGCTAATCCAGGAGACGAAGATCTCCAGTTTCGGTTCCGGTTGCAGTACCTCGATCGAGGCACTCTCTGGACTGAGCGAGGCGACTGAAGAACATCTCGGTCAACGCCTCTACGCCTAGACCGAGGTCGATGGCGAGACGACTTCAACTGAGACTTCCGAAAGTCTAGTTTCTGGATCTACTCCACTGGAAGGAGGAAGCAAGGATCCCCCTCAGAAAGCACCCCCAGTTGTGGAGCTTATACAACTCCCAAATCACTTGAGGTATGTCTTTCTTGGACCGGATTCCACTTATCCCGTTATTGTTAGTGCTTCCCTTTCCGAAATTGAATTATCTAAACTAACGCATGTCCTGAGAAAGCATCAAAAGGCTTTGGGTTATACTATAGATGATCTTATTGGTATTAAGCCCTCTTTCTGCATGCATAGAATTCTAATGGAGGATGATCATAAGACTTCACGGGAACCTCAAAGACAGTTAAATCCGATCATGAAAGAGGTTGTGAAGAAAGAAATTCTTAAGTTGTTGGATGCAGGTATCATATACCCTATCTCGGACAGCAAGTGGGTTAGCCCGGTGCATGTAGTTCCCAAGAAAGGAGGGATGACCGTTGTGACGAATAAGAACAACGAGTTGATCCCAACTAGGACCATTACGGGCTGGAGGGTTTGCATCGATTATAGGAAGCTGAACACGGCCACACGGAAGGACCATTTTCCACTTCTCTTAATTGATCAAATGCTCGAGCGGTTGGCCCAACATTCACACGTTTTCTACTTAGACGGCTATAGTGGATTCTTCCAGATTCCTATCCATCCGGATGATCAGGAGAAGACCACTTTCACTTGTCCATGGGGGACATTTGCTTATAGGAGGATGCCATTTGGATTGTGCAATGCACCCGCTACCTTCCAGCGATGCATGATGGCTATCTTTTCCGAGTACATAGAGGAGATCATGGAGGTATTTATGGATGATTTTTCTGTATATGGTTCCTCTTTTGACGATTGCCTATCTAACCTATCTCTAGTGCTTAAAAGATGTGAAGACACTAATCTTGTTTTGAATTGGGAAAAGTATCATTTTATGGTTAATGAAGGCATTGTGCTAGGACACCTCGTTTCTAATCGAGGCATTGAAGTCGATCGCGCTAAGATCGAGACTATTGAGAAACTCCCTCCCCCTTGTTCTGTTAAAGGTGTAAGGAGTTTTCTCGGGCATGCAGGTTTCTACAGGAGATTCATCAAGGACTTCTCTAAGACTTTTAAGCCTCTAACTAACCTCTTGAATAAAGATGTTGTTTTTGAGTTTTCGCAGGAGTGTCTTGATGCTTTTTACAGGATTAAGGAAGCATTGATCTCCGCTCCCATTATCCAACCTCCGGATTGGACCTTGCCCTTTGAGATCATGTGCGATGCTAGTGCTGTAGCCGTAGGAGCGGTGCTTGGACAGAAGAAGGATGGACGGACCACCGCTATTTACTATGCTAGCAAGACGCTTGATGTAGCACAATGCAACTACGCTACTACCGAGAAAGAATTATTGGCGGTTGTATATGCTTTCCAGAAGTTTCGTTCCTACTTAGTTGGGGCAAAAGTCATTGTCTACACCGACCATGCAGCCATTCGTTACTTGTTGGCTAAGAAAGATGCCAAGCCACGCCTTATTCGATGGATTCTATTGCTTCAAGAGTTTGATATAGAAATCCGCGATAAGAAGGGATCCGAAAATTCTGTTGCGGATCACCTCAGCCGGCTACCTGCATCTTCGCGCGAGAAGGACGACCCACCCATAGACGATTCATTCCCCGACGAGCATTTACACTTATTGGAGCATTTGATAGACTTACTTACTTCACCCCATGATGGAGGTGAAGTATGGGGTGAGGGCACCTCCCATCACATTTGAGAGGGGCATCATGGTCCAGCTAGCGACCTTAAACCAAGCGCTTCTTGGGAGGCAACCCAAGGTATTGCTTTCTTTTCCCTTTTTCTAGTCTAGCTTAGATAGTTTGCTTTTGCTTTGCTTTGTTTTGTTTTTGGCGTTCTAGACAGATAACAAGAGACATCTAAGGAAGGAGCATAACTGGAAGGACAGCAGATCCAGAATTTGAGAAGACGAAGTTCGACTGAGGCATCTCGGTTGCTGTCAGAGAACCTCGACCAAGATGATTCTTGAGCAACCGAGGCGACTAGGGTTTTCTGAAGAACCACCTCGGTCCATACCACCTCGGTCCAGTCGAGACCATCTCGACCGAGGAGACAGCAGTTCCAGAAAAGGGTATAAAAGGGGCGAAGATTTCTCTCTCCTCACTTTACTCTTCTCCCTCGACCGCGGCGACAGTTTCACCTCGCTTCTCCGATTCTTGCTCGTTTTCAAAGATTTTCGCTTCCAAACTGCGATTAAGGCATAGAGGATTCCAGTGCATCATCGATCTGCAAGAAAATCGAACCGATTCGGCCGAACGAGGTAAAATAAAACCGAAACCCAACCTCGCTATTTTCGCTTCGATTTGGGCTTTGGTTGCCCTTGCATTTGCTGAGAAAAGGCTTACGTACCCCATAGGAAGCAGTTGTAGTGATTTTGGGGGAAAAGAACTGAATTTTATGAAGAAATTAGAAACCCAGTTTTTCGCCTCGGTCCAGTCGAGCTGTGCCTCGGCCGAGGTGATTCTTGAGCGTTGTCAGTCGACCGAGGTGACCTGACAGTGACAGATTGTTGAAAATGAGTTCTGACAGGCAGATTGTGCTGAGAGATAGACACTCCCCTTCCCCTTCTTCCTCTTCTTCCCGACCTTACCGCCCGGTGATCCATGAGCGACACCGGGTGGATTATGAGCGTATTTCTGGCCGTCCAGTGATTGCACCACGCTTCCTAGACGTGTCTGCTTTTGATTGCCTCCAAGTAGACGGAGACCTTAGGAGGATGATTTCTACAGTAGGGCTGGATCAGTTTACTGAGATCCGAGCCCCATCCTATTTGGAGCCCACCTTAGAGTTCGTTAGCTCCTTCACCTACCTCCCCACATAGCGATCTGTGAAGTACCGGTTGATGAACCGGAACTTCATAGTGCCACTAGAGTACTAGAGAGATATCTTTGGCTTTCCTGAGCCCACCGCTGTTGACTTCCCGTCCCGATCTGTAGCTAGGGAGTTTTGGGGACAGATTGTGCATGTGGTTGAGCACGCAGACAGATGGCGCCCTGGAGATTCCAGGGAGAAGGTCATCTTCCACTTAGCCTTTAGGTTAGCCCACCGGATCTTTAGTGAGACACTTCTGGCGCGTACTGAGACGCCCTAGAAGATCCGACAGGGAGAGTTTTTTAGTTTATACTGCATGGTTACTAGGGGTATCCCGGACTTTGGCTTGATGCTGGCAGAGGATCTGCACAGGATCAAGGCCAAGGCGAAGGGAGACATCTGCTATGGAGGGATTGTCACCCACATAGCCGGTTATCAGGACATGGATCTCAGCGCTTGCACGATGGTGGCGGTTGCCAAGCCGCTTGGGCTGCAGGAGATGATCACTCGGCGGATTCTGGTTCCCCGAGGTTTGACTACACCGTACGTGGCTATGCCGTGGGAGCTGACTGCGCCACAGGGGATCAGGTGGTCTGCCCAGTTTACTGTCTTTGACCCTCATTATTGGCAGACCGCTTGGGCTCCACTGATGGAGGATTACAGAGAGGCAGCAGCTGCCCCAGCTGAGGAGGAGGCAGATGGTAAGGAGACGGCTGATGACATGGAGGGTGGAGTCCCAATGGATAGAGGGACAGATACTGCAGGGACGAGCACACCAGTTATAGACCTGGATGATGAGGATACTGAGCCTGCACCTGCTACTTCTCTAGTGAGACCTGCTAGGCGTAGGACACGCCGACACAGAGATTCAGAGGCTCACAATCGGATCGACGACCTGACAGATTAGGTTATTGATTCATATGCTGCTTTGTCACTAGATATCCGCGAGATGCAGGAGCGGCAGCATTACCAGCACATGATGGCCCAGATTCAGTTTGAGCACGTCATGGGCTATCCATTCGACCCGTCCCAGTATCCGTATGTGTCACCACCACCACCACCGGATCGTGACTACTGAGAGCTGCAAGATTTTCTTTCTTATTTCTATGCAGTTCAGCTTATTATCCGGTGAGTACTTTTTTCTTAGACTTATTTTGACCCACTGGGACAGTGTGTCCTAAGTATGGGGTGTTTATTGATGTATTTTGACTTATTCGATGTATGACTTTATTTGAACGGATATTTATTCATATTTATGCTTCACTTTTGCATCTATGTGTTTATCTGGGACTACATGCATACGTACAGGTTATTTGATTAAGAAAAACGTCGAAACTGCAAGAAAACTGGTTTTCAAAAAAATTTTGACCTCGACCGGGGCAGTTCTGGCCGAACGAGGTACTTCACCTCGGTTGACCTAAGAACACCTCGACCGAGGTGGGTTAACTGAGAGTTTTCGAAACGATTTTTGTGCTTCTTATCTGGATATGATCTCAGTGAAGATCTTGCTTACTGACTGGTTTTGAAATCTTTATGTGTTTGAAAGGTTTTATAATATGTTTAAGTTGCTAAATTCTTTGTTTGAAATTTGTGGTATGTTTAATACTTTGTTTTTATCCAAATTATGTTGAATTTGAAGGTTGACACCGCAAGATAAGTTCTCTCACTTTCTTCTTGGAAAGACCAAGGCAATTCATTCTTCTCTCTTCTTCATCTTGATCATGCTTAGCCCCTCATATACATTTTGCCTCCCTTTACCTATCCGGGAATTTGGAAGCAAGCGAAGTGGTGAAAGCAAGTGAAGTTAAAGTTGAGAAGTTGGCTGGAAGTGAAAGTGTTAGAAAGTAATAATAGGTTTGGGGAATTCAATCATGAAGATGAGTAACTCGGCACCATTCCCATAGCCGGGTGTTTGTGTCTTGCCAAAGTCGGATTGAGCGATATTCCTAACGGGTCATGGTATGTGAATCAAGGGTTTGATGCATCTCAAGAAATTGATGATTGCTAATCTCCCAGGCTTCGGTTATTGTGCACCTCTGTCCATGCATCCCAAAAAGTAAAGTAAAAGAAAAAGTGTGAGATAAGCAAATCTTATGGGTGGAAGATGTTGCAAGTCAAAGTGAAAGTGAAGTATATCCTTTTCCCGGATTCTAGCACCACATTACCTTACATACATCCCTACCCTACACGTTTCTTGACCTTTCTTTTGGGAAGCCCTTGAGACCTTGAGCTTGTTGATTGACTTAGTGGTTTAAACTGGATTATGCATGATTAATTTCGATAATTATGACTTATTATGCATTCTATGATTTTATGCAAAGATGAACAACTTTCTTATATTTATAAAATGTTTTGATCATATTTTGATTTTAAATTCCATGAAGTATTCTCTTAGAGTGATCTATGATTGTTGCACACTATAAAATGTTTTGAAAGACTTTTCATTGATTTTCTTGACTATTAATCCATTTTATCTTGTCTTCTATATGCGGAACTTGCTTGGGGACAAGCAAGGGCTAAGTATGGGGTATTTTGATAGCATGAATTATAGTCTATATTTTGGGGTTTGTTTGGACGTTTTATCTTTCATAATCTGCATGTTTGTATGTATATTATATGATTAAATTACCATTTCATCTACCTTTGCGAGAATCGAGGTCTACACCTAGTTTTGTTGTAATTGTAGGTAAAATGGCACGTTTTGCATCAAAAAAGGAGCTAAGGAGTCATTGGAGCTACATTCAGGAACATAAGGAAACATCCAGGAAGCATAGCCATGGATTAGAGATTCACTTTGGACCAGATTTGAGAGATTTCACATTCAGTTGTGACTCACTTCGGTTGACCATAGATTCACCTCGACCGAGGTGATCCAGGGGAGCCGACTCGACCGAGGCGAACGCCTGGGACGCGGCGAGAATATTTTATTCTTGGCTGAGATCTTTTATCTTTGGAAAAAGATCTTATATTTTTAGGCTTGGCTCTTGGAAGGAAGAAGATATACTAGATCATATATTTTACCTATTTTTATGGGAAGAGATCTTTCTAAGATATCTTATCTTTTGAGAGTAATTTTCTAATAAAAAGGATCGGACTTCCCACAAATCTGACATCCGCTAGACACCGTTTAGGGCTGCTTAGATCCTGCATATACATGTTATACCATCGATAAGGGTTTATACACCACAACAGCCATACTCCAGTTGGGAGATTCGAAGAACCTTTTTGAAGGTTAAAGGAAGATTGAAGTCTATAGCTTTTATAGCTTTTGAAGGGTTTTTGTAAGATTATCTTAGATTCCCTTCTTTGTTGTCTTGATTTGTTGGATTTATATCCAAGGAACGCTTTTGTTGTGATATTTGATTCAGTTATTGAAGTCTTTTCATTAAATTCTTCTTGTTCAAATATTCACCTTCTTCCCCTATATTTGATTAATACTTTCATGATGATGACTGGCTAATTTCCTTGTGTGATTCTAGGGTGATTGGCTGAAGGTTGTGGGAAAAACAATGATAGAATGATCTTGATCACAGTAGGACCCTTAAAGTTCGAGTCTTTACCTTAACCCTAAGCATCTCGCTCAGTCGATGAACATCTCGGCCGGGGTGGAATTTGGCTGACCGAGGTGACTTATCTGATCCTAAACTGAGAGTTAAGCGTTAGAGTTTGCCAAATCCTATTCTTATTGCACCTTTCCTGGTTCAATGCAAGCTTAGGATGAGACTTACCCGGTAATTCCTTAGCTTGTGTACCTAAGATCATAAGTGTAGGTAATAAAGGTTTATCCTTTATTGGGGTTTGAGTGTGCTTTCATCCCATCTTTGTGAGTTAGCCTGAGACTTACCCGGTAAAGGTTGATTCTATTCCCTTAGATGGTGTGATAGTTTGAGGTTATAGTTCTTTATCTTAATTCCTTGAGACTTACCCGGTAATAGGAGTTACGGTTTAGGATTAGTGAGTAGTGAGACTTACCCGGTGATCTATTCCACTTTAGTAACACCTTCCCTATGCAAAAATCTCAGCTTTGTCCGCTTATCTTTAGATCTTGAGTTGGAACCACAACTAGATGCTTTAATCCCTAGAATTGCATATTTCCTTTATTGACTTCTATATCATCTTTGATTGTTTTGATTACCTTTTGTGGTTAGTATTTGCACATAAGCATACCGTAATTGGACTTTGTTTCACTAAGTCCCTATGATCGACCCCTGGAATTCCTTGCTTTTTACTATGATTGACCCGTACACTGCGGGTTCGCATCCTTGTTTTAAGCTTACGTCTAGGGTTATAAATTTAATGCTTGCACACACCGTTTGGAGCGAACAGAACTGGAGCAGTTTATGAAGATCCGAGCTCTAGCATACCTTGAGCCGACAATGGAGTTTGTGAGTTCTGTCACTCACATTCCAGAGAGGAACAACATCAAGTACCGGTTGCTGAACCGGAACTACATTGTACCCATGGAATAGTTCCGAGAGATCTTTGGCTTCCCGACTCCTACAGTGACCGACTTTCCTTCTCGAGCAGTGGCTCGACAGTTTTGGGGGTAGTTTGCCCATGTGGTGGATCACACAAACAGATGGAGACCTGGTGCATCATCTTCCATTTAGCTTTCCGTCTAGCCCACCACATTTTTAGTGAGACTCTTTTGGCGCGACTGAGACTCCCCAGAAGATCAGACAGGGAGAGCTGTTGAGCTTGTTTTGCATGGTGACGGGTGGAGTGCCTGACTTTGGAGGCATGCTAGCTGAGGATCTGCACCGGATCAAGGGTAAGGCGAAGGGAGATATTTGTTGTGGAGGATTGGTGACTCATATCGCTACATTTATGGGTCTAGATTTGACGGCTTGTACATTGGTGGCGGCTGCAAAACCGCTTGGACTTCAGGAGATGATTACGAGGAGGATACTGGTTCCTCGTGGCCTCACTACACCCTACGTAGCTATGCCTTGGGAGCAGACTGCCCCTTAGGGTATCCTATGGTCAAATCAGTTTACAATCTTCGATCCACAATACTAGTCTTCCGCTTTGCAGCCCTATATAGAGGATGCGAGAGATGCTGCACCAGCGATGGAGGAGGGTGAGTATGATGATGGCGCTTCTGCCATGGAGACAGGTACAGATACAGCCGGCCCTAGTGTGCCAGTTGTCGATTTAGATGACTAGGCTACAAAGGAGGAGGCAACTGTAGCACCATCACGACCTGCCCGGTGTAGAGTCCACAAATAGAGAGATCTCGTAGCTCACCGACGGATTGATGAGCTGACGGACCAAATGATCGACTCTTACGCATCCTTGTCATTGGAGATGATGGAGCTTAGAGAGAGCCAACACTACCAGCGGAGGATGATGGATATCCAGTTTCAGCACACTATGGGTTATCCGTTTGACCCATCTCAGCATCCCTTCATCCCATATCCATCACCACCACCAACGGATCAGGACTAGACCTTGCATGGATTTTCTTTATTATTTATTTTCGCAACATGTCCGGTGAGTTCTCTTGTTTTATTTGACTCTTATTTTGACCTATTGGGACAATGTGTCTCAAGTATGGGGTATGTGGATGTATTTACTTGACATTATGTATGCTCTATGTGCTTATCTGTGATTACATGCATGCATACAGGTTATTTGTTTGAGAAAAACGTCAAAAATTGTTTAAGAAAAAAAATTTTATGACCTCGACCGGGATGATTCTTGCCAAACAAGGCACTTTACCTCGGATGACTTAGAACACCTCGACCGATTTTGTTTGCAAATTGGTTTTGAAATCTTTATATGCTTGAAAGGTTTTATGATATGTTTAAGTTGCAAAATGCTTTGTTTGAAATTTTGGCATGTTTAATACTTTGTTTTTATCAAAATTATTTTGAATTTGAAGGTTGACAATACATGATGACTTCTATCACATTCTTCTTGGGATGATTAAGGCAATTCATTCTCTTCTCTTCTTCTTCTTGATCATGCTTTATTCCTCATATACATATTTGTCTCCCTTTACCTGTCCGGGAATTTGGAAGCAAGCAAGTGAAAGTGAAGTTGAGATGTTGGCTGGAAGTTTTAGAAACAAACAAAATAGGTTTGGGCAAGTCAATCATGATGATGAGTAACTCGACACCATTAACATACCCGGGTGTTTGTGTCTTGCCAAAGTCGGATTGAGCGATATTCCTAACGGGTCATGGTATGTGCATCAAGGGTTTGAGGCATCTCGAGAAATTGATGATTTCCGATCTCCTAGGCTTCGGTTATTGTGCACCTCTGTCCATGCATCCCAAAAAGTAAAAAAAAAAAAGTAAAATAAGCAAAGCTTGTTGGTGGAATATGTTGAAGTTCCAAAGGAAGTGAAGTAAGATCCTTTTCCCGGATTCTAGCACCACATTCCCTATATACATCCCACCCTCACAAGTTTCTTGACCTCTTTTGAAAAGCCCATGAGACCTCAAACTTGTTGACTGACTTGGTGGTTTAAACTGGATTATACATGATTAATTTTGATAATTATGATTTATTATGCACTCTACGATTTTATGCAAAGATGAACAACTTTTTTATATTTATAAAATGTTTTAATCATGTTTTGATTTTAATTGCCATGAAGCATTCTTTTAGAGTGATCTATGAGTGGAGCACACCACCAAAAATGTTTTGAAATACTTTTCATTGATCTTTTCTGACCTATAATCCATTCTATCTTGTACTTAAGATTTGGAACTTGCTTGGGGACAAGCAAGGGACAAGTATGGGGTATTTTGATAGCATGTATTATAGTCTATATTTTGGGACTTGTTTAGACACTTTATCTTCAATAATCTGCATGTATGGATATATATTATGAGATTATATTGTTGGTTCATCTACCTTTATGGAAATCAAGGTCAACACCAAGTTTCATTGTAATCGTAGGTAAAATGGCACATTTTGGACTGAAATGGAGCTAGGAAGCTAAGGAGTCATAGGAGATACATTCTAGAGCTCAGAGAAGAACTCAAGAAGCAAGGAATTAATGAAGAAGATTTACTTTTGACCAGATTTGAGAGATTTCACATTCAGTTAAGATTCACCTCGGTCAACTACATTGTCACCTTGACCGAGGTGATCTTGACGAGCGTCCCGACCGAGGCGAACACCCTGGCGCCGGCGAGATCATATTTTATGGCCGAGATCTTTTAATTATGGAAAGAAGATATCTTATATTTTTGGGCTGGATTCTTGGAAGGAAGATCTTATTTTTGGGAGATCTATTTTAGATAATTAGATATATTTTATAGGAACTTATCTTTTTAAGATATTATTATCTTTGAAAGATAATTCTCCATATAAAGGGTTGGATTTTCCACAATTCAGCCATCTTTGGATCATCAAAGGAGCTGCGAATTAGGAGATTTTCTCGAAGTTTGAAGGAAGATTGAAGATCAAGGATGTTTGATAATTTGGAGATAGCTTTAGAGGGAGTTTGTAAGATTTTCTTAGATTCCCTTTGGTTTATTGTCATGTTTGATTTGTGATTTTGAGGAACGTTGATTTGTGATTGTTTGATTCAATTATTGAAGCCTTGTTCTTAAGGTTTTTGTGTTCAAATATTCATTCTTTTCTCATATATTTGATTATTATTTTCATGATTATGAGTGGCTAAATTCCTTGTGCGATTCTAGGGTGATTGGCTGAAAGTTGTGGGAAAGACGATGATAGAATGATCTTAATCCTAGTTGGACACTGAAAGCTCGAGTTTTTAACCTTAACCCTAGAGTACCTCGCTCAGTCGATGAACATCTCGGTTGGGGTGGAACTTGACTGAACGAGGTGACCTTTTCTGATCTGAAACTGAGAATTAAGTGTTATAGTTTTTCAAATCCTATTCTTATTACACCTTTCTTGGTTCAATGCAAGCCTAGGATGAGACTTACCCGATAATTCCTTAGTTTGTTTACCCATGATCATAAGTATAGGTAATAAAGGTTTATCCTTTATTGGGGTTTGAGTGTGCCTTCATCCCATCTTTGTGAGTTAGCCTGAGACTTACCTGGTAGAGGTTGATTCTATTCCCTTAGGTGGTGTGTTGGTTTGAGATTATAGTTCCTTTCCTTAGTACCTTGAGACTTACCCGGTAATAGGAACTTTGGTTTGGGATAATGAGTAGTGAGACTTACCCGGTGACCTATTCCCACTTTAGAAATACCTTCCCTTTGCAAAACCTCAGCTTCGTCCGCTTTATCTTGAGATCTTGAGTCGGAACCACAACTAGATGCTTTAATCCCTAGAATTTGCATTTTCCCCTTATTTGACCTTATTATCATTTTTGATTGCTTTAATCGCTTTTGTGGTTATTTGTTACATTGACAACCTATTCTTTCTTAGTTTCACTAAGTCCTTGAGATCGACCCCTAGAATTCTTGCTTTTTACTATAATTGATCCGTACATTGTGGGTTTGCATCCTTATTTTAAGCATATTTCTTGGGATATAAATTTAAAACTTGCACACACCGCTTGGAGCGAACAACATCCTATTGCAGTCTTAGAACGCGGTGTGAGACGCCTGCGTTCGAAGGACATTCCTATGTTGAGGATATAGTGGTCTAGACGAGGACCTGAGGAGGCTACGTGGGAGACTGAGGATAGTATCCAGAGGAACCATCCAGAGTTTTATGCTGAGGTAGATGCACCTAGGGTCGATGAGTAGATCTTAGTGCTATCTTGGTGAGTATATGATTATGTGCTTACGTGCTTATATGCCTTGATGTGTTTACTCCATGCTAGCTATGACGTGATTTATGATCTTATTAGATCTTGATGTGCTAGTGTGGTGTATGATTATAGCTGGAGATGGTTCTTTCATCCTTGCTATCTGAGTGTGATTAGGATTCAGCTGGAGATGGTTCTTTTCTCCGTGCTACCTTGACAGACATTGTTTATTGGAGATGTTATTCCTCCATGGGATGCATATGAGAATAGTTTGGCTAGAGATGTGCTTCCTCTATGCCTTATGATGTGGTATGACGAGATATGTGATTCCTCTACGCCTTTGGGTAGCGTTATGGCCCTGTTTTTGGAGTTGATGATTTCTCCATGTTCATGTTTGAGGTTATAGATTGTTCTAGGTTATGACCTTCTGAGCGGAGATATGATACCTCCGATAGAGAGAGAGAGAGTTATATCTCGGCTTATGGGTCCGAGAGGTTTTGCAAGTTTTGGGACGAAACATGTTTTTTGCGGGGTGAGATGTAAGAGCCTAGTTGCTGAGTTGTTGAGAGTGTGAGCTGAGGACCCAAATTAGGCCTAGACCGCCCCTGCGTAACCCAGTGGCCGCCCCTACGGTTTGCCAGGGCCGCACCTACGCCTCACAAGGTCCGCCCCTGCGGCTCTGTGTGGCTGCAGCCGTCTTTGTTGACCCTTTCACCCATGCTTTACCCTTTTCCTCCCTTTATAAGCTTCTTCTCTCTCTCTTTTGATGAGGGTTCTTCATTGCAGCTCCCCCTCTCTCCCTACGTTCATCTTCTTTTCTCTTCTTCCTTTGGATCTCTTCTTGATCTTCCTTGAGATTTTGTTGAGTTTTGAGAGTTGTGGATGGCTTTGTTTGCTGATTGTTGATGGTTGTTATTGTTGAGCTTTGTGTGAGCCAGCCTGGTGTTGTGGTGTGTCTCCTTACTGATTTGAGTTCAGCTTGAAGGAGTGATGGAATCGAAGGAAGAAGTGAAGAAAGGGGATGACTTGGTGTTTCTGTTGTTCAGCCGCCCCTGCGCCACCTTGTAGTGCCACCTGCAGCTGCCCCTGCGGCCACTTGAAGTCCAGCCTTGTGTTGGCTTTGCTTTGCAGGTGTGTGTTGCTTCTAGGCTTGCTTTATGGTGCCTTTTTTTCCCTCCCTTCCTAGTGTGAGTGTATAGGTTCATGCTAGATGTGTGAGGATATGTTTTGATGATGTTTTGATCGGTTTATGCCATGTATTGCCTTTGAGGTTTATTAGCTTGTGAGGTTAGGTTGAGGATGATCCTATGGATCCCTTGGGTCTAGGTTTGACCCCTTTAATGAATAGAGGTTGATATCTTTCTATGCCTTGTTATTAGGTAGTGCCCCTCTCTCAAGATTGGAGGTTGATCGTGGTTGAGTGATATACGAGATTGAAGTAAGTCCGTAGGACTTACTTAGCTACCATCCCTATATTGGGTGTTTGCATGAGTGTTGTGTACGTTATATGTTTGCTATGATAGCATGAGTACCGAACTATGTTTTATTGATTGCCCCGTTGCGTGGGTGTGATAACCTTTTCCTTTCATCCCGCCGTGGAGTCTGGGAGGTTCTCTCATGTCAGGCCAGACTGGCTTTACACGAAGCGCGGAATCCACTCCCACAGGATACACGGATTGTGTGACCGATACTCGTACAGCTGGCTATCAGGCTCAGAGGCGAGGATGTATCGGTCCTCATGTCACATACTTTCATCTATCTATATATATACAATTTGAGTAAATGACTATTATATAAAGATGATAAATGGGTAAATTTGTGATAGCATGTTGATGTGTTTATCTTTCATGATTGTGCTTGTGCATATGCATTACCTTATATATGTATGGTTAGCTAATGGTTTATTACCATGTTGTAGATGTCCTACGGGATAGGCGTGCTACTGAGTGATCTAGCAGGGTGGCAGGCCGAGGACCTCTCGTACATAGGATGATTATGTCTTTTGGGGTTGTTATGTTTCCCTTCTGCGTGAGGATGATCTTTTGTTACATCCTGTGTGAGGATGTTGTTGCTTTATATACTCGGCTATGATGTTGTTACCTTTTGGTTGTACAGTTTATACAATTTTATACATTTGTTTTATATCTGTCAGTGCCATGTTGTAAGGTCCAGTGAAATTGTTGCCACGCTAGGGCCAGGATCCACTGTGAGATCCTAGCCCAATGTGGCACTCCGAGTCCCGCGGATTCGGGGTGTTACACTCACCACGAGACATCCTCTCTCTAATCCTCATCAGGGTCGGGCAAGTCCCCTTCTTCTGTTGGATCTCATCCAACAGACCAGGTAGAACCTCTAAGGTGTACAACTGGGCATCCTCTTCAGGAAATTGGATGTCCATCTCTAGCCAAGCTAGATCCTCTAAAGTTGAGGTTGAACTGTCAGTCTCGCAATCGCCTTGTCTCGAGGCGTCTTCCTACTCGGGGCGTCGGCGACAACATTCACCTTCCCTGAATGATACGGAATCTCAAGGTCAAAGTTCTTGATCAACTCGATCCATCGACGTTGGCGGTTATTCAACTCCCGCTGCGTAAATATGTACTTCAAACTCTTATGGCATGTGAAGATCGGACATGTGGCACCATACAAGTAATGCCTCCAGTTCTTCAAAGCATGAACTACCGCTGCCAACTCCAGATAGTGAGTCGGGTAGTTCTACTCATTCGTCTTTAACTATCGAGACACATATGCAATTACTCTACCCCTTTGCATCAACACACATCCCAAGCCTAGCTTGGATGCATCACTGTATACCACAAAATCCTCAGAACCCTCTAGCTGTGCCAAAATAGGAGCAAAAGTCAAACACCTCTTCTAATCCTCAAAACACTGGGCACACTGCTCAGACCATGCAAATCTGGTAGTCTTCCTCAGTAGACTGGTCAATGGACGGGCAATCACAAAAAATCCCTCTACAAAGCGTTGGTAATAGCCGGCTAGACCAAAAAAACTACAAACTTCCTTGACGTTCGTCGGTGTCGTCTATGCAGTAACATACTCGATCTTTGCCGGATCAACCATGATCCCACTAGCAGAGACAATATGGCCTAGGAAAGCTACCTCTGGCATCCATAACTTGCAGTTAGAGAGCTTGTCATGTAACTCTCTATCCCGCAATATCTGCAAAACTGTCCTCAAATGACCGGCATGCTCCTCTCTGCTACGAGAGTACACCAGAATTTCATCAATGAAGACCACCACAAACTGATCAAGGAAGTCGATGAAGATACTATTCATCAACTCCATGAAAACTATTGGGGCATTCGTAAGCCCAAATGGCATCACTACAAACTCGTAGTGTCCATAACGGGTATGAAATGCCGTCCTGTTCACATCCTGCTCCCTCACCCTCAACTAGTGATATCCTCTGCGTAAGTCAATCCGGGAGAAAACTGTCGCTCCCTGAAGCTGATCAAGCAGATCATCAATACGAGGCAATGGATACTTGTTCTTGATGGTCACCTTGTTCAGCTCTTTGTAGTCAATGCACAGTCTCAACGATCCATCATTATTCCGCACGAAGAGGACAGGTGCTCCCTATGGGGATATTCTAGGGCGGATGAAGCCCTTCTAAGTCAAGTCCTCGAGTTGCTTCTTCAGCTCCAACATGTCGATAGGCGCTATGCGATATGGCTCCTTCAAGATCGGTCTCGTACCTGGCTCCAACTCGATGTTGAAGTCCACACTCTTCTGAGGCGGCAAGCTAGACGGCTCAACAAACACGTCTGTAAACTCACAGACCACTGGAATATCCTCCAAGTTTGGACTCTCTCCATCCTTCATGGCATAACACCAGAAGGCATCGTATCCCTAGGCTATCGACCTCACTGCTCGTACAACACTGATGATATAACCTATCTTCCAAGGTCCCAACTTCGGAAGGCTTCTATTTGACTTTTCTTGCTAGACACTGTCACAGTCCTCCTACCTACATCTAATACCGCACGGTGTCTACGCATCCAATCCATACCTAAAATGACTTTCTCATGCACCAATGGCGTGACAAAAGAGTCTACAAGCAACCCACAAGTCCCTAAACAAATGGGACAATCATGTATCTCACGGGTACTTTTGACCCTACTATCATCAGGTAACCCCATCAAAGAAGGTCTACTCTCTACTGTATCTAAGCTCAATCTATTAACGCATGAATCAGAAAGAAAAGAGTGCATAACACACATATCAAACAGAACTCCACTATGTAAACCATTAACGAAATTGGTACTTGTAACAACTAACGCCAGCAGCTCCACTACATATCATCACTCAAAACTCGGGCCTATGCTCCTCAGGTATCAGTGAGGTCATCGCCATAGTCTCTATCTCTAATCCTTCTGCACCGGAAATAGGAGAGCCTCGCTGTGAAGGAATATTGTCTTGTTGACAAAAGGGAGCCAAATGGCCTAGTTCACCACATGTGAAACAAGCTATCGGTGCCAAGGAACACTCAGAGTGCAAATGGCCTGGATCACCATAGTTGAAACAAGATCTCATCCCACTTGAAGTCCGTGGTTTCTTCTTTGATCCGGAAGCTTCAGTAGGTCCCACCGATGTTGGTAAACCCAGGGTAGGTCTACCTGCTCTTGCAGCTTCCTCCCGTAGACATATATATTCTCAAAACTCGGATCTACTAATCATGACATAGCTTGTCTCCTCTAGTCCAATCTGTGTTATAGACTGATCGACGGTGGGAACTTGTCCCTGACCTATTACTACTAAAGGGAGAGGGGGTGTACCCCTACCTCGTCCCACTACAACTTTAACTCTAGTTTGAGCCATCTACAGGGTATACATACCTAGTCTTATAAGGCTATATGTATGCAATATGTATATATATATATATATATATCACATACACATAATCCATAATAAATATATATGCGTATCTATGTTTCTGAGATCCACGGAAGAGGTGACGACTTCTCGTACATTCTATCCCAAAATAACAACTTTTAAAACCAAAATCTTTTGAAAACCTCATACCCCTTTCGGGTTCTTTTATTTTATCTATTTGACTTCATTGCAGGTAGCAAGTGCCATTGTTGTCAACCTAAGGCTTTGATACCAACTCTGTAACACTCCACGGGACTCGGGATGCCACATTGGGCTAGGATCTCATAGTGGATCCTGACCTAGCTTGACAACAAGTTCACTGGACCTTACAACATGACACTGATAGATATAAATCAAATGCATAAAATTGTACATCAAAAGGTATAGAAGATCATAGCCGAGTATAAAACATCGTCCTCACACAGGAGGTATACAAAACATCATCCTCACACAGGAGGTATATAAAATATCCCCAAAACCATAACCACCTAATGTACGAGAGTCCTCGGCCTGTCACCCTTCCAGATCACTTAGCAGCTCGCCTATCCTGCAAGGCATCTACAACATGGTATGAAACCATTAGCTAACCATACGTATATAAGGTAATACATAAGCACAAACACACGTCATGGAAGGTAAACACATAATCATGCTATCACACATTTACCCATTCTATCATCTTTATACAATAATCATCCACTCAAATCGTATATATATAGATAGATGAAACTATGTGACACGAGGACCGTATCATCCCCGCCTCTGGGCCTGACGTCCATCTGGAAGTAGTGTCGGTCACACAACCCGTGTACCCTATGGGAGTGGATTGCGCCCTTCCTGTATACCAGATGACATGAGTACAAAGAACCCCCCCAGCTCCTTACAAGATGAAGGGAAGGGTTATCACTGCCACACACTGGGGCTATCAATAAAATATAGGTCGATAATACTCGACATCTCATGCTATCATATCAATCATATAATACACACACCACTCATGAAAACACCCAATATAAGGATGGTAGCTAAGTAAGTCCTACGGACTTACCTCAACCTCGTACAACCTCAATCACGATCAACCTCCAATACTGAGAGGGACACTGCCCAATAACAAGGCATAAAGAGATATCAATACTCCTATCAATAAAAAAGGTTACACCTAGACCCAAGGGATCCATAAGGATCATAATCAATCTATAAGCCTCACAACCAACTAAACCTCAATATCTCAACATAACTCACAATTCCTCAAATCTCAAGGTAGTATCTAATCAACATTCCTTAATCTCAATTCTAATCCTAATTTAATTAATTAACCTTTAATTAGTTAATTAAATTTTGCCAGAATAACGTTTTGCCCACAGGCAATTTTAAACCCACTTGTCATTACATTTAATCAAACAAACAACCCATAATCACAAGAATAATATAACGACCATAATGGAATTTCTAATTACCCATTTTAACAAGCCTAAAGTAAATTTAGGCCAAATCGCAGTACGGAAAACGAATAAATTCATAACTTATTCGTTACTAACCCAAATAACGATCTAAAAGAACATTCGGAATCACAACGACGCAGGCTACGCATGGACAACATCAAATTCACCGGAATCTAAGCGACGGAACCGTCCTGGTGACATATATGCTCGACCAGATCTCTATATACTCGGAAATGCAGAAACTCGGTACCAATATGATGAGAATGAAGAGAGGAATCCAGAAACTCAAACGGAATTGAAATAGGTTTAGAAACGGAGAGTAGATCCGAGTTTGAAGGTTGAGAGAAATTAGAGCTTTTACGAGAAAACGTGAAATGAAAATGAATTAATAAAGGATTTTCCGATGTATATAGTGAAGACGATAATCATCCTTTAGTGAAGTCGATAATTATCCTTTAACCGATCCAAAGGCGGGTTGAACCCCCTTCTCCAAACTTCTCGAAATTGGAATAATAAATCTGGAATATTGTAGGGATAATTATTCCACAACTACCTCGGAAAACGTGTATTCCTAAGCCGTCTTTCTTAGCCGTTAAGAAACGAAATAACCACTCTTTTGACCGTTTTGCCTCTCCATGTTATTTCATATCTAGGACATATCCGATGTCTAAATTATTTATCTCAACAACATTTTTATTAATTGGAGCTCCCAAATGCTTTAAATTACACCGAAGGGCAAAAATAATTACCCGGGGAAAAGTGAAAATTTCCCCATACATCAAAAATTACGCCAAGAACATAACGGTGGGACTCATACTCATCACTTGAGCAATCTTAGCGAGTTATATGTCAATTACTATCAATGATTAAGTTAATCAACATTAATTAGAATTCGGAAGTCCTAGCTATTACAAAAGCTAAGTCAAGGTTTTTGTGACTCGCATGGCAAAGCCATAGTGGCTATAACGTGAAACGAGGAATCTGGATTAGGGCAACGCTGCAAGCTTAGAGTTCTGATGTTAGTACTTGGTGGAGTTATGAGTGGATCTTTCAATGATTGTGGTTGGGGAATTTCGCCTAGCATTCTCCACGGGGCATACTAGTACGGTTGTGAAGATTGTTCATGGAATACCAAGAGATGCTTAAGGTTACCAACAAGAGTAAGAGAAGACTGAGGTTTTGAAGTTTTTGGTCGTTATGAGATGTACAAGAAGTACATGAAAGATTGAGATTAGAGCCTCTACGGTCGGTTTGATGTTACAAAAGAAAATGAAGTATAAATTTATACACCTACTTGAAGAAAGGATGTTTATGGTGAAAGCTGATGTAGAATACGGAGAGCTCCTCCCATATGCTGGGATGTGAGAGGAAGCGAATAAGATTGTATCGATTTGTTATATGGCATGATTGAGTCTTGTAGTTAGAACTTTTGTGACTGAACACATGCGAGAGATCAAGAGATGTTAATATCGCCTTTCTTTTAAAAGTAAAAAGAAGGGTTAAGCTGAACTATTGCTTAGCCAAGGCTTCAAGAGTCGGAAAATTAGAGCAAGTCTCTCGAGTTCTGTAGCTACAAAAGGAGCAATACACGGGTTGAAGGACGTTACCTCAGCAGATCGGGGTGGACCACTTGTCAAGTGTTAGGACCAGGTTGTGTCGGTCATTGCGGGATGAAATGGGTAGAGAAAATATGGAACCCGCAATAGAACAGTTCCAATGCATCGGAAGGTGTATTTCACCATTGAGTTGGATTTGAAGTTCACGTTGAAATATATCTTGAACTCTTAATTTAAATTCATATTGGAAGTATATCTTGAACTCTTGATTTGAAGTTCATGTTGGGATATATCTTGAATTCTTGATTTGAAGTTATTATGGAGGACACCAGTTTGCAAAAAGAGAGACGATTATCTTTGTTTGTACATCGATTACTATAAGTTTAGCAAAATGACAATGAAGGACAAGTATCCCTTACAACGAATGGATGATCTACTCGATCAGTTGCAAGGGTTGGTAGTCTCTTATAAGATTAAGTTAAGAGCTTGATTATTACCGTTTGAGAATTCAAGACTCGGATATTGCAAATACGGCATTCCGGACAACCATGGTCGCTACGAGTTTTAGTGATTCCATATGGGCTTACTAATTCCAGGATAAGATATTTTAATTGACTTTAAAACAAGAGAGAAGTTGTATGATAAGTTCTCTCGGGATGCCAACCCCCGAAAGACGTGTAGAAAGTTACAAGTTTTCTTGGATGTGTTGGTTATTATCGGATTTGTGAAGAGATTCTCCGAAGTAACCCCATCTATGGCTAACCTACTTTTGAAGACAAAGAAGTTTTGAAAATGGGTAAGGGTCATAAGAGCTATTAAGAGTCGTTGGTGCAACTGTTTTGAAAATTGCCTCGAGGTATGATGTGTTTGAAGTGTACAAGTGATTCTCCAAGACAAGGTCTTGATTGAGTATTTAGGAACGAGGTAAAAGTAATAACATACGTGTTTCGTTAGAGAATCAGTGGGAAGTGAAGTACTTCCTTCATTATCGGGGACTTACTTCAAAAGTTGAAGAAATGTAACATTAAAGTTGGGTGGACAAGGACCAGAGTCAACGGTGTAAAAGGGGAGATTTGATCTCCCTTGTTAGAGACAATCAACGAGAAACATAGTGGATATGCTGCTTTGAGAAGAACCCGAGAAGGAAGTTGAGTTCCGATATATCGGAGCGTTGTGAGATCATAGCGTTAGAGGCAGTCGAAGAACCAATGAGGCTAATAGGCTAATAGGAAGATGTAAGATAGTATCTATGTGTAGTTGTGCCCTGTGCGGGAATGTACTATATGACCTGACATATCTGCAATGGTAGTTCGAGTAGTTGGTGTATATCGATTAAAAGGTTTCAACCTTCTTTGTTTGGGAGTTCATACCTCGGCCTTAGGGACCAAGAAGTTCGTCGCATAGCAAGTTTCGGGACGAAACTTGATTTTAGGAGGATCTAATGTAACACCCCGTTTATTGGGTGCGTTTCGATATTTATTTCTGCTTCTTATATCGATATTTTATTAGCTCAAGTATTTGCGTTTATAGTATTTTAAGGTGTAAAATGTTTTTCCCAAGTATAATTATATTTTTGGTAAATTTTACGGAAAAGTGCGGAAAATTTTCCGATCCGGAAATCCCGTTCGGATATTCCTTATCGGATTTGTTTTATCTTAGTATATTTATTTATTTTTATTTATTTTACCTATTCATTCCTCCTTTTAATTTTTTTCTTTTCCCTCCTTCTCTGACCTGGAGGTCACATGTTCGAGCCCAGTCGGGCTGAATTTTACTCCTTTTCCCTTCCCATCCTTCCCTTGCTTTTCTTTTCTTTTTGCTGTCTTTTCTGTGTGACAGTATCCCTTGTGCCCAGACCCGCCTTGCCGCCAGGCTACCTAACCCCTAACCTTGCAAGCCTACCCATCCTAGACCTCGACGCCTCGCTCTTCCCCTCGACCGCACCTACCTCGATGTTCGCCCTAAAACGTGCGTGTAAATAAGTTTTAATTTATAAAACTAGAATAAAAGCAAGCGAACCCACAGTTACGGATCAGCGTAGATTAGCAAGTATTCCAGAGTATCGAACTCAGGGAATTGGTGAAACAAAATCAGTTTCAAGTAATCGAGCAAGTAAGAAAATAGAAGCTTTGCAGAAATTGGGAAAAACAGCAACCCTAAAGATCCAGGTGTCAAATTGTGGCAATCGATTCAAGATATACTATATATATAAGGACATAGTTGAGAATTGCAAAGGCATACTAAGATAAGGTAATGTATGGCGAAGTTCCAAAACCCTATATGTCTAACCAAAAGACACTCTCTATAAAGGTTGTTGAAGCTGCAGTATATAATGGATCTAAAAGTAAGAATTAATCTCAAATACCCATGCCTCAAATCCAAGAAATCAAAGACAAGCCAAAACGGTTAAGGTTGTGACACTCGAAACCGAAATAGAGGATGTTGAGTCTCAGTACTACCTAGGAAAGGCTAGCCAAGGCTAGGTTAAAGCTAATCTCTAACTTTGGATCAAAGCAAAAGCAAAGTTCGTAAACCAGGGAAAATCACGGCTAGATCTTGAGAATCACGGCCGTGGAAACCAAGAACAACCCGTGATTTAGGGTGTCGACGACGTTTCTCACACTCTCAAGGTCCAATCAAATTACGATCGCTCTATCATCATCTAAGCCACAACAATCAACCCTTCACCTTAGAATTGCTAAAGTGTTTTAGCCAATAATCATCATCATGATATCAAAAATCAAATTAAGGAGAATGAAAGATGAAAACCCTCGGAAACTCAAATAAAACTCAAAGTCAATATCGGAATCCAAACACAAAGTATGATGTTTATGAATTCAGAAGAATAGGAATAGAAACCCTCACAAAGATCTAGAGAAGTCACAAAGAACGAGATGTCAATCCGTCCTTCAATGAAAACACTAAGAAATCTCCAAAAGTACACGATCTTTGAAAAAACGTCCTTCACGAATCTCCAATCCTTAAGGTCAAAAATGAAACCTTAAGGCCGTCTCCAAACACTAAGGGGAACTCTAAACAGCGGTTAGGCGACGCTAAGCACGGATCCAAGTCATGGGGCTGTCACCGTCCCTTGGAGAATTTCACTCCCTCTAAGTCTCCCTTTTGGAGATTTTGGCTCCCCTTCATTGTTGAAGGCTCTCGAATATTTGTAGGGATCAACATAGGGTTTGAAGATGAAACCCTAAATATTTGGGCTGAAAAGAACTCGCGCCCGCTGGTATCAGAAAATACTCTAGGCCGTGTCAGAAGGTATGAGTTAATATTTTGGCGCGTCAGTCGGTATGAGAGGATACTTTGGCGCGTCAGACGGTATCAAAAGATATTTTGGCGCGTCCTAACTTCCTTTTATGCTCCTTTTTGTCCCACTTTAAGGCTTGATCCATAAAATATGCCATTTTGCTCCGTAATTGGCCAAATTACCTACAAATGTAATAAAACTCTGTGTAGACCACTATTCTCGCAAAGTAGGTGAATATAACATTAAATTCCATGAATGTATATCTATGCATGCAAAATAAAGGGAAAATCTACATAAATACATGCCTAAAAATAGGTCATAAATCATGTCATCAAAATACCCCATACTTGCCTCTTGCTTGTCCCAAGCAAGGTTCAAACTTAAGATACAAGATGATATGGATTATGAATATGCAAAAACAAAGAAATACCACAAAATTTTGGTTGTACTTCTATTCATAGATCACCCTCAAATGGTTGCTTCATAGCTAATGAAAATCATCATATGATCAAATGGAAATATAGCATGGAAAGAATAATCACACTTTGTAAGAAAATCATGACATGCATCACAACTTACAATATATCAAAATCAATCATGATGAATCCAATTTAGACCACAAAGCCAAACAACAATCCAAAGATCTTAAGGACTTTCAAGCAAAGGTCAAGAAACGTCAATAGGTGGGACTTTCATAAGGTAATGTGATGTAAAAATCCGGGAAAAAGGAACAACACAACACAACTTTTATTTTTTAACAACTTGAATCAACCACCATTGAGAGCTTTGCTCTCCCTTTTCAACACAAAATTCTTTTTCGACTTTACTTTTTGGAAATATGGACAGCGGTGCACAAAAACTGAAGCCTAGGAGATTGGTGTTTCTCAATTTCGAGATGCCTCAAACCCTTGATGCACATACCATAATCCGTTAGGAATATCGCCGAATCCGACTTTGGCAAGACACAAACACCCGGCTATGTGAATGGTGCCGAGTTGATCATCATCATGATTGACTTCCCCAAACCTATTTTTCTATACTTTAAATGCACAAAATTTTTTCTTTCATGGCCCTCCCAGATCAAAAATGCCAAAATTACACTCTTCCTAATTCCCGGATAGGTAAAGGAGGCAAAAATTTCAATGAGGGGCTAAATGAATAAAGAAAAAGCAAGAAAAATCGAGGTGCCTTAATCATTTCAAAAAGATGCGCAGGAACTTATAATGCGGTTTCAACCTTCAATACTCAACATGATTTAGAATGAAAGCAAATTATCAAACATCCATGAAATTCTAGCAAAGTATTGAAATCCCACATATGTCATAAATAAATTCAAGCATATTAAAATCATCATAGCTATTCCACAAAACAACATTCATCATAGAGATCATATCCATCCTAGAAGCGCAAAATTTTTAAACATTTTCAAAATAAAAAATTGTAAGACATAAAAGATGCAAATGGTATTGCAAGTACCTCCACCCCATACTTGAAACTCACATTGTCTCCAATGTGAAGAAAAGAAAAGATGGAAAAGGATACTCACAATGTAAGATGGCGAATCAGGCAAAGCGAATCAACAATCGGGCGGTGGTGGTGGGAATTTATAGAAGCTCAATAGAATCTCGGAATACTTCAATCGGTGTCGATGAACGAAGAAGGGGAACGTCTTTCCGCCGAAAATTTTTCCGAAAGAAAATAATATTTTTTTTCACGGCCTATCGGGCATTTCCACGGCCGTGGTTTTATCCGTGGAACTTTCTGTTGCTCTCCAAAATCACTTTCCATGACTCAATGCATAACCACGGTCGTGGTTTAGGTCGTGGAACTCTCTGATCTGTGCGGAAAATCTAAGTTTCATAATTCTTTTCGGCTTTTCTCATCTTCTCTTGCTTATTCCTTATTCCTGACATTCAAAAACACAAACATACCGGAAGGTATCGAAGAAAAACAAACAAAAACAGCTACTCTAATCTAATCTAAGAAAAAGAAAAGGGGAAAAGGATGCATTACCTTGGGTTGCTCCCAAGAAGCGCTTGGTTTAGCGTCGCTAGCTGGACCTATCTCCATAGATGACTCAATTCACCATAATCATCCTGGATTGCTTATCAAACTCGTGATAAAATTCCTCAAAAAAGGTTCCGCTTCCTAATTTAACCGTTAAGTGGTAAGCAAATTATCAAACATGCATGAAATTCTAGCAAAGTATTCAAATCCCACATATGTCATAAATCAATTCAAGCATATTAAAATCATCATAGCTATTCCACAAAACAACATTCATGATAGAGATCATATCCATCCTAGAAGCGCAAAATTTTTAAAAAATTTTAAAAATAAAAAATTGTAAGACATAAAACATGCAAATGGTATTGCAAATACCTCCATCCCATACTTGAAACTCACATTGTCCCCAGTGTGAAGAAAAGAAAAGATGGAAAAGGATACTGACAATGTAAGATGGCGAATCAGGCAAGGCGAATCATCAATCGGGCGGTGGTGGTGGGAATTTTATAGAAGTTCAATAGAATCTCGGAATACTTCAATCGGTGTCGATGAACGAAGAAGGGGAACGTCTTTCCGCCGAAAATTTTTCCGAAAGAAAATTTTTTTTTCACGGCCTATCAGGCATTTCCACGGCCGTGGTTTTGGCCGTGGAACTTTCTGTTGCTCTCTAAAATCACTTTCCATGACTCAATGCATAACCACGGTCGTGGTTTAGGTCGTGCAACTCTTTGATCTGTGCGGAAAATCCAAGTTTCGTCATTCTTTTCGGCTTTTCTCATCTTCTCTTGCTTATTCCTTATTCATGACAACCAAAAACACAAACATACCGGAAGGTATCGAAGAAAAACAAACAAAAACAACTACTCTAATCTAATCTAAGAAAAAATAAAGGGGAAAAGGATGCATTACCTTGGGTTACCTCCCAAGAAGCGCTTGGTTTAACGTCGCTAGCTGGACCTATCTCCATAGATGACTCAATGCACCATGAACATCCTGGATTGCTCATCAAACTCGTGATAAAATTCCTCAAAAAAGGTTCCGCTTCCTAATTCAACCGGTAAGTGGTAAGATCTCCTACGTACAAGCTTGTACGGTTTGATTCTCACCGGAATCATCCTAGCTCCCCTATCTTCAGCTTGGGGATGATGTATGGTCTTCGTCATGTGAATGACCCCATACTTGAACAAAAGATACTTCATCGCCTTAACGGTGAAGTGCTTACTAACTCCACTCATTGTAGTCAAAGGAGCATCTTCTTTCAGCAATTTTAATGGAGGTTTCATCTTCACCTTAGGAGGTTCTTTTGGAAGAGACCTCCAACTCTTCGGTGCATTCCTGAAAAATCAGAAATTTTAATAGGAATTTCAAATGAAGTAAGAGAATGTACCTTGTAAAGTTCTTCAAGGCTTGGGACAAGCTTCATGCTTGAATGATGATCCACACATGAAATATCTCCCAACTCAGCTGGATCCTCTTCAACCTTGGCCATAGTTTCAGTAATTTGGCCAAGGTTCTCCACTTCTTCCTCTTCTTCAATGAGGACTTCAAGAGGACCTTCAAGTTCGATAGGAGGAATGCTCAAAACTTGGAATTCTTCGTTGCACTTCTCCTCCAGTCGAACAATTTCAGCAAGGATCAATTTTCTTTCACGGTCATCGAGATCCTTTATTGATTGCTGGATCTTCGATTCAAGTTGATATTCAGGAGGTTGTTCATATACCTCGCGAGCGGTATAGACCTCTCCTCCCAAATTTCAAGCTCCTTCTTAATGGCTTCTCCATTTCATTTTCATTAGTGAAAAAAATGAAAAATAATCCAGCAAACATCTACACTCCTTCCATTTAGCTACTTCTTTCTTTCCCCATCTCTCTCTTTCCAAGGATTTGTTCCTAAGTCTATGTTGCTCCAAAGATTCGTTAAGTTCAGCTCTGAGGCTCCATATTTCGTTCCTCGGGTTACAAAGCTGCTTCCATCCATTGGAAAATCTGAAAACTCAAGAACTCATATCAAAAGATTAAAAGAAAAAGCAAAAAGCTCACAAGCCCGACAACCGAAAACCGAATTTGGCCTAGACCAAATCCCCAGCAACGGCGCCAAAAACTTGTTCTTTGGCGAAACTCTGTTCCGTTGCCGGAACGAGAACTTCTTATGTACCTAAGAACACAAACATACAAAAACAATCAAGTAGAAAGATCAATAGCAAAAGCAAGAACAGCCCCCGGCAACGGCGCCAAAAACTTGTTCACCCTAAAATGTGTGTGCAAATAAGTTTTAATTTATAAAACTAGAGTAAAAGCAAGCGAACCCGCAGTGTACGGATCAGCGTAGATTAGCAAGTATTTTAAAGTATCGAACTCAGGGAATTTGTGAAACAAAATCAGTTTCAAGTAATCAAGCAAGTAAGAATATAGAAGCTTTGCAAATATTGGGGAAAACAACAACCCAAAAGATCCAGGTGTCAAAGTGTGGCAATCGATTCAAGATATACTATATATAAGGACAGAGTTGAGAATTGAAAAGGTATACTAAGGTAAGGTAATGTACGGCGATGTTCCAAAACCTATGTGTCCAACCAAAAGACTCTCTTTATAAAGGTTGTTGAGGCTACAGTATAGAAAGGATCTAAAAGTAAGAATTAATCTCAAATACCCATGCCTCAAATCCAATAAATCAAAGACAAGCCAAAACGGTTAAGGTTGTGACACTCGAAATCGAAATAGAGGATGTTGAGTCTCACTACTACCTAGGAAAGGCTAGCCAAGGCTAGGTTAAAGCTAATCTTAAAATTTGGATTAAAGCAAAAGCAAAGTTTGTAAACCAGGGAAAATCACGGCTAGATCTTGAGAATCACGGCCGTGGAAACCAAGAACAGCTCGTGATTTAGGGTGTCGACGACGTTTCTCACACTCTCAGGGTCCAATCAAATTACGATCGATCTATCATCATCTAAGCCACAACTATCAACCCTTCACCTTAGAATTGCTTATGGGTTTTAGCCAATAATCATCATCATGATATCAAAAATCAAATTAAGAAGAATGAAAGATGAAAACCCTCGAAAACTCAAAGTCAATATCGGAATCCAAACACAAAGTATGATGTTTATGAATTCAGAAGAATAGGAATAGAAACCCTCAGAAAGATCTAGAGAAGTCACAAAGAACGGGATGTCAATCCGTCCTTTAATGAAAACCCTAAGAAATCTCCAAAAGTACACAATCTCCGAAAATACGTCCTTCACGAATCTCCAATCCTTAAGGTCGAAAATGAAACATTAAAGCCGTCTCCAAACTCTAAGCGGAACTCTAAACAGCGGTTAAGCAAGGCTAAGCACGGATCCAAGTCCTGGGGCGGTCACCGTCCATTGGAGAATTTGACTCCCTCTAAGTCTCCCTTTTGGAGATTTTGGCTCCCCTTCAATGTTGAAGGCTCTCGAATATTTGTAGGGATCAACCTAGGGTTTGAAGATGAAACCCTAAATATTTGGGCGGAAAAGAAGTCGAGCCCGCTGGTATCAGAAAATACTGTGGGCCGTGTCAGAAGGTATCAGACAATACTTTGGCGCGTTAGACGGTATATGAGGATACTGTGGCGCGTCAGACGGTATGAGAGGATACTTTGGCGCGTCAGACGGTATCAAAAGATACTTTGGCGCATCCTAACTTCCTTTTATGCTCCTTTTTGTCCCGCTTTAAGTTTTGATCCATAAAATATGCCATTTTGCTCCATAATTGAACAAATTACCTACAAATGCAATAAAACTCTGTGTAAACCTCTATTCTCGCAAAGTAGGTGAATATAACCATAAATTCCATGAATGTATGTCTATGCATGCAAAATAAAGGGAAACTCTACATAAATACATGCCTAAAAATAGGTCATAATTCATGTCATCACTCGACCCCTGTGTTGCTCTTTCTCTTGCGTGACTTCCCCAGATCCCTCACCCTCGCTCTCTCTTCTCGGCCATGCAGAACCACGTCTCCACCTCTCTCTCCCTCGCGCAGTGCCCTGAAACAACACCCTCCCTCTCTCTCACTGGAGCAGCTAGCGTCCACCTGCCGTGCCTCCTCCAAGCCTCCGAATAGTCTATGGCACCCATCCGGAGAGCCAGGATCTCGTGCGTTCGAGACTTCCCGCTTGGATGTGGGCCGAGAGCACTGGGCAACCTTCCTTCCTTCGCACCTTCAGTGCCGCCTACCGGAGCCACCAGCAGACCACTGTCGACTCCGTCACCACGAAGGGATAGCTGTTGGAGTAGGCTATCAAGGGGGCTCCTCAAACCCAGGGGAGACCAACTGAGCCACCCTGGAAGTCTTGCTCAAGCAGCCCAGCCACCACCAGAAGGTTGCATTGACAAAGACCTTCCATAGGTCCCTACTGCAGACGCCTCCCTCCGCCACCACCATCGTCTAGACCAGGCTACAGCCTAGCGGGGGAGCCCATCGTCAACGCCAGAACCTTGTTGGCACCGCCGGAAACAATGTCTGAAGATGCCTAGTCGGCCTCCACTGTTTAGGTTTATTCACATGAAATGACCCATGTTTGATATTTCAGTTTATGACCCAGCTTGTTACAAATGATCTTTGATGCCTTGTTGGTTTAATTTCGGGTTACGAACCCAATGATTTAATTGCGGTTCTATGACCAAGTTTCTCGTATTGTACTTTTGGCCCGGTAGGAAATTACGGGATTTTAACGTTGACGTTTGAAAAACGAGTTTTTACCTTAGAATTTTATACGTTATATATTCCGTTCAAATTTAGCGTATAAGCTAAATTTGCTTAGCTTTGGTTTTAGGTCTGGGAGTGCCTTGATAAAGGCAACGGATCCAAACTCGTCAATTGTAGATCGTCTTCCGCCTTTGCCCTCGTGTGAGTAGCTTCTTCCTCAATCTAGTTATGTTTAGTAGTATCATGCTAGGTTGGATATTGCATAACTTAGCATGAATGCCAAATAGTGGCTTTGATCTTTAGGTAAGGATTTGAGGATGGTTTGAACGTTCTAAGGATTGAGGTGTGTATGTTATCATGTGAGCTTTGTTGAGGTTGTGAGTATGTGTTTGTTGAAATTGTGGAGTTAGGATGGAAGTGTCTTAGCAAGTGGTTATAGTTGAGATATCGTGAGTTTATGTGGGCTAGGAGTGTATCCTAGATTATGAGAGTGTATGACCTAATAAGATCATATAGGACTAGAAGTCTAAGGACTTCTAGCTTGTGTGAGTGTTTGTTGATTATTGTGCCTTGTCTTGAACAGGCTTTGGTTAGATTCCTACGGTAAATGAGTTTTGGTTGATCTTTGGGACGAGGTAAGTATCCGGACTTACTTAGCTAGCTTCTTTGTATTAGCATCGAAGTGTGATTGGTTGCATGTGTTTAATTATGTTCAATTGTGTTTATATAACAAACGAAACCGGAACTAGGACAACCTTGTGTATATGTATATTTGCCCAAGTGTATGATAATGGGAGGTGACCGCTTGTCCAGTCCAAAATGGGGATGACTGGGAGGTGCCTTGCGACCAGTCCAACAGGTGATGCTGATCCGCATCAAGTACAAACCCGTATGGTTAAAGGGGACAAGGGCGAGATCGTTGAGATTCTCTTGTCACACCATAAGTGGAATAGTAAGGGATATGACCTAATAATAGTAAAAAGATAATAAACCGGATTGAGTGTTTTGGAGTATGTTGCGTGTTATGATGCCTTATGTGCGTGTGTCTGCCAATACCATGATTCTAATGCTTTGAATGCTAGCTAACGGTTTTATACCAATATTGTTGTAGTCACCTTGCAGGTTAGGGACGCGGCAGAGAGATCCGGAAGAGTGGGCAACCTGGGTCCGTACATTGTAGTATGGGTTGAGAGTTGAGTCCTGTGTTTTATATATGGTATATTATTATGTATTGACGTTTGGGTCTTGGCGTTTTAAACTCGGTTGGAGTCTGTTTTTGTTTATTTCCGGGGATCATTACATTTACATTAAAATGTATTTCGGTTTTCGCCTTTATTTGTGTCTTGTTGTAAGATCCGATGAAATTATTATCAGGCTAAGGGTCGGGACCCATTGTGAGGTCTCCGCCCGTAGCATCCGAAGTCCCGCAGATTGGGGGTGTTACAACTTGGGGATAGGAAACTATCAAGGGCCAATGAATAACAATTACAACAACAACAGAAATTTCAACAACAACTGGAGATCAAATCAACAAAATTCCGGTAACCCTTATTCTCATGCTAAAAGTGCTGTAACTCCCGCATCTTATTGTTCTATTCCATTGAAGAGTAAAGAGCCATCTTCGAGCTCATCCCAGAAGCCTAAGGAGAATAAATGTGTTGTGTTGGAGGCAATCATGGCCAAGCTCAATGCTATGGAAAATTCTATGAACATATTTTCGAAGGCACAAAAAGCCTTGGAACATCAAGTTTTCAACAAGACTAATGAAGCACCAAGAGATTCGGGTAAACTCCGACGAAGGAATGAGAATAACCCAAAGGGGCAGGTCATGGAAATCACCACACGAAGTGGATCAAAGACAACTGATCCAATATATCTCGGTCGGACCACGTTCTGTCAAAGAACACCTCGGTTGAGGTACAAACCGAGATGGAGCCCCACAAAGCAAAAGAGAAGTCTGATATTTATGTTCCACCACCCGCTTATAAGCCACCACTCCCGTTTCCTCATTGATGCGATTTTAGGTATGCCCGCCTATGGGAAGTTTCTAAAAGAGATCTTGCCAAGAAAAAGGAAGCTGAAAGACTTCAGAGAAGTGCGGATGACCTATAGATCTTCAGAGCTCATTCAAATCATGAAAGAAAATGTGCCACCAAAGCTAAGAGATCCCAGTTCATTTTCCACTCCCATTGAAGTTGGGGATGGGACTTACGATGCACCTTGTGATTTAGGAGTTAGTGTGAGCATTATACCTCTAGCCCTTTGTGAGAAGATCGGTCTTGGAGATCCCAAGCCCGTGAAGCTGACTTTATACATGGCGGATTGTTCTATTACTCGTCCCGTCGGAATCTTAGAAGACGTTCCCATCAAGCTAGATAACTTCTACATACCTATAGACTTTGTGGTGTTGGACATTCCTGCAGATTATCCTATTCCCATCATTCTTGGAAGACCATTTCTTGCAATATCGGGATGCAACGTTGATCGTAAGAATGCCAATTTGTCATTTAATATTGGGGAAGATCATGTGGAGTTTGCACTCGTAGCCACGATAAAGGAACAACCCTTAGAGGATGATATCTTCAACATCTATGGTAAAGAAGATTCTCGAGAATTGTGAGCTTTATCTTAATTAAAGACTCTCTTGAGAAAGTTTTGAGTTTTAGTATGATGGAGGAAGGTGTAGATGTTTTATGTGATGCAGATATACGAAGCTTGGAAGCATCGGAAGAGGATCCAAGAGCTGGATTTGAAGAATTCGTCAAGGAGACGAAAAGCACATAGGTTTCGGTCCACCTCCCAGTACCTCGACCGAGATGGTTCCTGGAGCAAGCGAGATGACCTTCTCTGGAGATTACGTCGGTCCATCACCTCGGTCCATGACCGAGACATTTTCTGAAGCAAGCGAGATGGGGTCAACTGAAGTTCACCTCGGTTCATCACCTCGGGCTAACCCTAGATGCCTCGACCGAGCCTCACCTGAGGCAAACGATTTCTCCACCTTTTCAAAGGACGTTCTTTTCTTAGATGATGCATATTTTTCTTCCATCTCTTACGAAGTTTCTAAGTCCTCTTCGAAAGAGGAAGGAGGTACGAATCCACCACTCATAGCACCTCCTATCTTAGAGCTTAAATCACTCCCAACTCAATTAAGGTACACTTTCCTTGGTCCGGATTCCACTTATCATGTCATTGTTAGTGCTACTCTTTCTAAAGATGAGTTATCTAAATTGATGCATGAGCTAAGGAAACATAGAAAGGCTTTGGGTTCTACTATTGATGATCTTGTTGGCATTAAGCCTTCTCTTTGTATGCATAAGATACTAATGGAAGATGATCACAAGCCTTCACGGGAACCTCAAAGACGGTTGCATCCGATCATGAAAGAGGTTGTGAAGAAGGAGATTCTTAAGTTGCTTGATGCAGGTATCATATTTCCCATATCGGATAGCAAATGGGTGAGTCCGGTGCAGGTAGTTCCCAAGAAGGGTGGGATGGCCGTTGTAACTGATAACGTGATTTATGACGTTAGTTTAGGCATTCATTTAGATAGTTTTTCCCGTTATTCATGCATGGTTTGGCATTAGTTTATGACGTTTACGCTTAATTCATGCATATTGTCAAAATAGACGTCTACACGAACTCTTGTCGGTTTTGTAGGTATCTTTGGGAACTTTTGGAGCTTAATCGATACATTCGAGGATCATTCCTTGTGACATATTTCCGGACTCATTAAGAAGCAAGCTAGGAGCAAAGGAGAACACATAGGACCTTGTTGGTGCATGCCTTGCACCAACTCATGGCTTAATGAGCAAAAGGGAGCTGAACAGGGATTTCCACGGTCCATGAGTCACAACCATGCCCATAATTTTTGCCGTGTTTTTCTCTGGACAGCTGTCCCACGATCTCCATGCTGACTCTTGCTCTTGGTGGAGAATATAAGTGGTCCTGCAGGCTATTGCTGGGATCCTCTCCCACACTCTCTCATACACACATCATTCCATTGGAGGATAGACTTGGAGGGGAAGAAAAACACTCTCATTTTGGGAAGAAGAAGAACAACATTAATCTTAGAGTTTTTGGAGCTTTTGAGTGATTTTTGAGTGACCTTGGTTGAAGACATTTGCAAGGATTGTAAGGAATGTTTTGGACCTTCTTTTGAAGGGTTGTAAGTCTAGCTTAAACTTATATTCAGCTGAGATTTCTTGTTTTTACTTGTTCCTTTTCACTTTCATTTCATTTTCTTACTACGGAAGCCATGAATGTTTGCTTGTTGAGTTTGAATCTTAAAATGCATGTTGTTTGCTAAATAGTTGTGATTCTAGGGTAATGGAATGATGGTTGTGGCTTGGACTATGATAGAATAAACTTGAATGTACCTTTGGATGAATTGCTTGATGGAACCTAACCTCTGTTGAAAACCACGGTCTGTTCATACCTTTCCACTGTCGTGGTTCTGTATGATCCATCCGTGATTTTCTCTGTTGTGCTCGTATTTATGAATCTGAATGTTAGGATGTTAGATTGTTGAAATCCTAGTGTTTTTAAGCATAATCTAGCCTAGGTTGACCTAATGCTAGAAATCTAAGTTAGGGAAGAGACCTACCTTGTAATTCTCGATTTTAGATACCCAAGATGATGAACTCTAGGTAGTAGTGAGCCTCACAAGCCGATACTGGACTGAGTGTGCTAGGATTGTTACTTAGGACTCGCCTTTCCGAGACTTACCCGGTAAGGAGAGGTTTGACTCTTGGATAAAAATGCGGTTTGTGTAGAATTCCCAACCTTAGGCTCCTAGAGCCTTACCCGGTGATAGGACCTTAGGTGCGGGATTAGTGGACTATGAGACCTACCCGGTGATTGATCCCATTTGAGAAACACCCTTTCCCAACATACCATAGCTAATCCAAAGATTGATTAGAAGCTTGAGTCAAATGCCATAACCGGAAGTCCTAACCCACAGAATCCGCTTTTCTCTCTTTGATTTCATATCTTGTGTTTGCGTTGCTAGTTGTGTTGCTAGCTTGAGTTGTTGTTTGATTTACAATCTTGCATGATTTGTGATCTTTGTTTGATCATCACAAAAACCCAAATCCAAAAATATCATGATTTTCATTTCTTTATTTCCTTCTCTTTTCTTAGACTAGATTTGCACTATCCATTATCACTTGTTTGATTTGATTTCACCTTAGTCTTCGTGTTTGACCTTAGAATACTATCCTTGCTACAAAACGACCCATACACTGTGGCTTCACTAGGAGTCAGGAAATTATATCGAGTTATAAATTGTAAGACTTTTGTGCTATACATTTCTAACCGTTACGGGCTGGAGGATGCGCATTGACTATAGGAGATTGAATTTGGCTACAAGAAAGGACAATTTCCCTCTTCCATTCATTGATCAAATGCTTAAACGGTTAACACAACACTCCCAGTTTTGCTGTTTAGATGGTTATAGTGTCTTCTTTCACATTCCTATCCATCCGGATGATCAAGAGAAGACCACTTTCACTTGTCCATGGGGACATTTTCTTACCGGAGGATGCCATTCAGATTGTGTAACGCACCCACGACTTTTAACGTTGCATGATGGCTATCTTTCCCGAGTATATTTTAGGAGATCATGGAGGTATTCATGGATGATTTTTCGGTATATGGTTCCTCTTTTGATAACAGTTTGGCTAACCTTTCTCTAGTGATACAACATTGTGAAGATACTAATCTCGTTTTGAATTGGGAGAAGTGTCATTTCATGGTTAGCAAAGAAATTGTACTAGGACACCTCATTTCCAACCGAAGTATAGAGGTCGATCGAGTTAAGATCGAAACTATTGAGAAACTTCCTCCACCTTGTTCCGTTATAGGTGTAAGGAGTTTTCTAGGGCATGCAGGTTTCTACCGGTGGTTCATCAAGGATTTCTCTAAGATCTCTAAACCGCTTACTAATCTTTTGAATAAGGATGTTGTTTTTGAGTTTTTGCAAGAATGCCTTGATGCTTTTTACAGGATAAAGGAAGCATTGATCACCGCTCCCATTATTCAACCTCCTGATTGGACCTTGCCCTTTGAGATCATGTGTGATGCTAGTGATGTGGCTGTAGGAGCGGTACTTGGACACAAGAAGGATGGCCGGACCAACACCATTTATTATGCTAGCAAGACGCTAGATGAGGCTCAACTGAATTACGCCACCACCGAAAAGGAGCTCTTGACAATTGTCTACGCATTTGAGAAGTTTCGTTCTTACTTAGTGGGAGCAAAAGTTATTGTTTATACTGACCATGTAGCTATTCGATACTTTCTAGCTAAGAAGGATGCAAAGCCACGTCTTATTCGTTGGAAACTCTTGCTTAAAGAGTTTGACTTAGAGATTCGCAATAATAAGGGATCCGACAATTCTGTAGCGGATCACCTCAGCCGGCTACCACCCATCGCGTTCGAGAGGGACGATTTATCTATTGATGATTCATTTCCCGATGAGCATTTGCATTTGGTGGAACATTGGCTTCACTAGATTTCTAATGGTAAAAAACCTTGGTATGGTGATATTGTTAATTATCTTGTTTGTCATAAAATACCTACAAGATTGAGGTACACTCAAAGTAAGAAGTTCTTCAAAGACGTTCATCACTACTATTGGAACGAGCCTCTACTCTTCAAGAGAGGACCAGATGGGATCCTTCGACGATGCGTTCCGGAGGATGAGACTACTAGTGTCATATGGCATTTCCACTCACTTCCTTGTGGACGGCATGCTAGCGCTCATAAAACGTGCGCTAAGGTATTACGTTCCGGTTTCTTTTGGTCTGTATTATTTAAGGATGTGCAAGCGTTTGTTGTTTCTTGTGATGCATGCCAAAGAACAGAAAATATATCTTGGCTGAACGAGAGGCCACTTAACAATATTCAGGAGGTGGAGATCTCTAATAGAGAGATCAAGGCTATTTTGGAGAACACCGTTTTAAGGACAAGGAAGAATTGGTCCATGCAGTTGGATGATGATCTTTGGACATATAGGACCACATTTAAGACTCCTATAGGTACCACCCCTTACAATTTGGTATATGGGAAGTCTTGTCATCTCCCCGTCGAGTTGGAGCACAAGGCGTATGGGGCGATCAAATGGCTCAATCTCGATCTCAAGGAAGCTGGAGAAAAGAGGTTTTTGGATATCAATGAGTTGGAAGAGCTGCGCTTAAATGCTTATGAGAAGGCCAAGATCTACAAAGAAAGAACGAAGAAATTGCATGACAAGCATATCATACCTAAGGAGCTCAAAGAATGGGATCTTGTTCTACTCTTCATCTCCCGCCTCCGCCTCTTTCCAGGTAAGTAAAAATCTAGATGGACGGGACCTTACGTTGTGAAAAATGTTTTTCCCCATGGTGCAGTTGAAGTATGGGGTGAAGCTAGCGGAAGCTTTAAGGTCAACAGTCATAGGTTGAAGAAGTATCAACCGGAAGTTCCAGTTGAGGAGATTGCCCCTTTGCATCTTGCTTGAGAGTGACATACGGTCCAGCTAGCGACCTTAAACCAAGCGCTTCTTGGGAGGCAACCCAAGATATTGCTTTCTTTTCCCTTTCTAAGTTAAGTTTAGATAGTTTACTTTGTGTTTTGTGTGTTCTCTTAGACATGAATTAGGTTTTCTCCAAGAAGAAGAAATACAACTCAGGAAATACATGGAAGGATTGATGTTCGAGAAAATTAAGAAAATGGAGTTCAACTAAGACACATCTCGGATGCTGTCAAAGTACCTCGACCGAGACTGAATTCGCTCAACCGAGATGATATTATCTAAAAATCACCTCGCTATGTCACCTCGGTCCGCCCAGAAACACCTCGGCCGAGATGAAATCAAATTCTGCGAGGGGTATAAAAGGAGAACGAATTTCTCTCTCCTCACAACCCGAACTCCCTCTCGAAAACGCCTTGACCAACGGCTCCTTTGCTCCAAAATTCTCAAATCTCAACCGTTTTACACGATATTTGGTTCCAAATAACCAAGATAAGCACGAGCAACGGATTTCAAAAATCAAACTGCACTCAAATACATCACTCGCTGCACCATTCGGGTATTTCGTTCGAAACCCTTTTCATTCGGTTTTTGCTTGATTCTGCACAGATTAGGGGTTGTTTGTTGTTGATTGCTGTTGATAAGTGCTTAAGTACCCCATAGGAAGAAATTGGTAGTGGAAATTGGGGGAAAAACTTACAATTTTTGGAGTTTGATCAAGACAACACTTCGCCTCGGTCCAGTCGTCTGCGTCTCGCCTGAGATACCCCTAGATCCGACCGAGGTGAATCTCATATGTGGATAATTTGAGGAGATCCAATCGCCAGTTAGCCCTTAGAGACCGTCTTAGTACTTCCCGATAGTCTTCCCCTTCCCCTCCTCCACATCCACATGTCCCAGTAATCCATGAGCGGTTCCAGAAAGGTTTTGATCGTATTTGTGGCCGCCCGATCAATGCCCCTAGATACGTTGACATTACCGACTTCGAGTGCCTGCATGTGGTGGACGACGTGTAGAAGATGGTCTCCATGCTTGGCTTGGAGACCTTTATGGCTATTCGAGCGACGACTTATCTAAAGCCGACTTTCGAATTTCTCAGTTTTGTCACGTACATACCGGAGAATAGATGGATCAAGTACCGACTGTTGAACAAGAACTACATCATCCCCCTTGAGCAATTTGGGGAGCTTTTTGGCTTCCAAACTCCTACAACTACAAATTTCTCATCTCGTGCACAAGCCTGTAGTTTCTAGGAGAGCATCGCTCACATTACCTCCCGTCGTGACAGATGGCAGCCTAGGGATAACCGGGAGAGCATTATCTACCACCTTGCCTTCCGCATCCTCACCGGATATTCAGTGAGATGCTTCTGGCGCGTATTGAGACGCCCCAAAAGGTCCGTCAAGGTGAGCTTTTTAGTATGTTCTGCATGGTGGTAAGTGGGATTTTGGACTTTGCTGCTATGCTTGCATAGGAGCGGCACAAGGTGAAGGGGAAGACCATGGGCGATATATGTTATGGCGGTCTTGTGACTCACATCGCCAATGAGATGGGGTTGGACTTATCGGGATGTACTTTGGTTGCGGCGGTGAAGCCGCTGGGTTTACAGGAGTTTATCACACGCCGTATTCTCCTTCCCCACGGTCTTGGCACTCCCTATGTGGCCATGCCATGGGAAACGAAGATTTCTAGGGGCATTGCTTGGTCTTCACAGTTCTCCGTCTACGACCATGAGAGCTGGTCAGCTGTCTGGTTTCCTATCATGCATGAGGATGCTAATAGAGAGGCGGAGGGTGGATTTGAGGATAGTGACGACATTGGAGGATCTGCAGCTATGGACACCGGTACTTATACCGCCGGCCCGAATATTCCCACCGTCGACCTCAATGACGAGGCTACTGAGGACAAGAGGGAGATGCCAC
Organism: Fagopyrum homotropicum; assembly: GCA_033239125.1. Lineage (NCBI taxonomy): Eukaryota > Viridiplantae > Streptophyta > Magnoliopsida > Caryophyllales > Polygonaceae > Fagopyrum > Fagopyrum homotropicum. Next base: position 68,091,324 of record BSWB01000002.1, on the reverse strand, counting down.
CTCCTGTCAAGATTCCTCAGCCATCCCAACAAAGAGCTCGCCGTCGTCGCGATCTAGAGGTGCACTGCAGGATTGATGAGCTGGCGAGGAAAATGACGGATTCCTTTCAGACTCTCCGGACCGATATGACTGAGCGCTTCGCAGCTCAGACTCGTTCCATTCATAGCTGGACGGAGCGTTTTGAGGAGCCAACACTACCAGCGCCAGATGGCGATGCTGCAGGTCCAACAGTAGAAGGGCATTCCGTTCGATCCGACCCAGTACCCCTATATTCCACATCCTCCGCCGGGAGATGATTGAGCATATTATGGATCTTGTTCTTATTTCTTTTTTGTTGTTCTGCTTATTTCGGTGAGTACTTTGATTGTGACTTCTATTTGATCCATTGAGACAATGTGTCCTAAGTATGGGGTATTTGGTATTTGACTTGACTTTGGATATGTAACGTGTAATAACTCTTGCTTGACTTTGCTTATGATCGTATTTGGCTTACATGTGCTTATATATCTATTTACATGCATCGCATACAGGTTTCAGTTTTAGAAAAAACGTCAAAATTGGTTTGAAAAAAAATATATTTTGCCTCGACCGAGATGTTTTGGCCAAACGAGTTCGTGATAACTGAGATTCATCTCGGTTGAACACCTCGGGTGCTGTCAAATCACCTCGACCGAAATGGTTTTAAAATTGAAGAAATTTTTGAAAGGTTTTGTGCTTCTATTCCAGATATGACCTCGATGATGATATTTGCTTGCAGATTAGCTTTGAAATCTTTATATGTTCGAATGGTTTTATGATATATTTAAGTTGCTAAATTTTTTGTTTGCAATTCTAACATGTTTAATATTTTGTTTTATCAAAATCATGTTGAATTTGAAGGTTGACACCACTTAATGAGTTCTCTCACATTCTTCATGGGAAGATTAAGACGCTTCATTTCTCTTCTTCTTCTTCTTGATCATGCTGTATCCCCTCATATACATATTTGCCTCCCTTTACCTATCCGGGAAGTTGGATGCAGTTGATGAAAAGCATGTGAAGTAAAGTTGAGATTGTGGTTGAAAGTGTAGAAAAATAGGTTTGGGGACGTTGATCTTGATGATGAGTAACTCGGCACCATTCACATAGTCGGGTGTTTGTGCCTTGCCAAAGTCGGATTGATTGATACTCCTAACGGGTCATGGTATGTGCATCAAGGGTTTAAGACATCTCGAGAAATTGAGAATTGTTGATTTCCTAGGCGTTGGTTATTGTGCACCTCTATCCATGTTCTCCAAAATAAAGTAAAAAAGGTGAAAATAAGCAAAGCTTATTGGTGGAAGATGTTTGTGATTCAAAGAAGTGAAGTAAAGGTCCTATTCCCAGATTTTAGCACCACATTACCCTATATACATCCCACCCTAACACGTTTCTTGACCTCTTTCGAAAGCCCTTGAGACCTTGAGTATGTTGATTCGCTTTGTGGTTTAAACTAGATTATGCATGATTGATTTCGATAAATATGATTTATTATGCATTCTATGATTTTATGCAAAGATGATCAACCTTCTTATATTTATAATATGTTTTGACCATGTGCTGATTTTATTTGCTATGAAGCATTCTCTTAGGGTGATCTATGAATGGAGGACACCACCAAAAGGTTTTGTAAAATGTATTTCATTGATCTTTTTGATGACTTATAATCCATTTTATCTTGTATCTAGGATTTGAATCTTTCTTGGGGACAAGCAAGGGACAAGTATGGGATATTTTGATAGCATGCATTATAGTCTATATTTTGGGATTGGTTTGAACGTTTTATTTTCATAAATCTACACGCATGGCTGTATATTCTTGATGATTCTATCGTTTTACGTACCTTTGCAAGAATCAATGTCTACACCTAGTTTTGTTGTAATTCTAAAAAAATGGCACATTTTAGATCGATAAGGAGCCAAGGGAATTGAGGAGTCATTGGAGCTACATTTTGGAATATTGAGGAGCTACAAGGAAGGCATAGGAACCATGGAATTGGTTAGAAGTTCGATATTGGACCAAATTTGAAAGATTTGCACGTAACTGCATATCATTTTGGTTGACTACATGATCACCTCGACCGAGATGACTTGTTGGGTCTGGATCGAGACGGATGGCCCATGGCCCATGAGATCTTTTATTTTTGGCATATGATTTTCCTATAAGATTGAAGATATTTTCTGGATGGAAGTATGCTTGGTTAGCTGATTATTTTGGAAGATTGAAGATATTCCAAGGAAGAAGGAGTTTTGAACGAAAATAGCTTTGAAGTGAAAGTTGAAGGCTTTGAAAGGAAGTTGTAAGGTTTTCTTAGGGAACCTTGATTGTTGTCTTTTGATTTGTTATTGAGGAACACAGTTTGTTTGATTGTTTGGATTGATTGTTTGTTTGAGTTGATTGTTGATACCTTTTTGTTAAGGTTTTCTTGTTTGGTTATTGTTTCTTTTAATACATATTTGATTGTTATTATCATGATGATTGTTGGCTAAATTCCCTTGCGATTCTAGGGTGATTGGCTGCAAGTTGTGGGAAAGGCGATGAAAGACTTAACCTTAACTTTAGTGGACCCTGAAAGCTTGAGCCAAAACCGAATTGAACCTCGCCTCGGTCGGTTCATAGAACATCTCGAACGAGATCGATATAAACTGAGCGAGACGTGAACCTGATCCGAACCAAACCTAAGTTTAGGTTTTAGTTTGCCAAATCCTATCCTTGTTGCACCTTTCCTGGTTCGTACGCAAGCCTAGGATGAGACTTACCCGGTGATTCCTTTGCTTGTATACCTATGATGATGAGTGTTAGGTAATAAAGGTTTATCCTTTTTTAGGGTTTGAGCGTGTCTTCATCCTAACTTTGTGAGTTAGCCTGAGACTTACTTGGTAAAGGTTAGTTCTATCCCCTTAGGTGGTGTGTTGGTTTGATATTATAGTTCCTTTCCCTAGTTCCTTGAGACTTACACGGTGATAGGATCTTTGGTTTGGGATACTGAGTAGTGAGACTTACCCGGTGATCTATTCCCACCTTAGAAATACCTTCCCTTGCAAACCTTAGCTTTGTACACGTTATCCTTAGAAATCTTGAGTCGGAACCACAACTGGATGCTTTGACCTCCAAAATTTGCATTCTCTTATCTGATTTATACATCATCTTGTTTTGTTGCTTTGCTTTTGATTGACAACCTGATTCTTACCGTGCTTGATTTCACTATTGTCCTTGTGTTCGACCATGGAGTATTTTCCATTATTACAATTGATCCGTACACTGCGGGTTCACATATTTTTTCAGGCTTTTATTTTAGGTTATAAATTTAAAGCTATTTTATTCACTATTTCACACACATTTGAGAGCGAACATTAATGAAGTCAAGTTTTGCCTTTGGGATTTTAGATGATAATAGAGTTCGATAGGAGAAATTTTCAAAAAAAAGAGCTAGGTTGTACTGTGAACCCGCGCCTAACCTCTGCCGCCCCCGTGCCTTCAGACGTTGTCGCCGCCCTCGTGCCTGTGTCGGCCGCAGTCGCGGCGTCTGGGACTTGTCACCTCACCCACGCCATTCCATGCCCACACTCACGCCTTGATTCAGGACATACCAAGTCCTTTGGTATGGTTTCCTTCCTCTTGTCTTTGTGGCTTCAGTTTAGAGCATGTTAGATTAGATATGAGTTGTGATGTTAGTACATTGTGGTAGAATGTCTTGAGAGGCTTTGAGGATTTGATGAGAATGTTGAGTATGGTATGATGTATATGATCCTTGAGGATCTATTGGGACTAGGAGTGAACCTTCTAGTATGTTGGATAGTGATTGATTGTGTGCCTTGTTTTATCAAGCATAGAGGATATTCCTGCGGGAATCCGAGAGCTATTCGAAAGCTGAGAGTATCTTGTGATAGGTAAGTCCGTAGGACTTACTTAGTTGCGTTCATATATTGGATGACTGCATGAGTGGTTCTTGTTATATGCGTAATATCATGTTATATATTGTTTATCACCTACGTATGATTGGCCCATTTGTATTGGGCGGTGACAGCTTGCTCAATTCTCCTGAGGAAATCTAGGGGTTCTCTACGACTTGGCCAGTCTTGGTATACAGTGAGGGTACCGAGCCACTCCAGATGGTATACAGTGGGGTGATCGTAACCACTCTAGATGGAAAGAGAAACATAAGCGAGATTTGTAGACTTCTCGTGTCACACCTATAAACAGATTATGAGTGTATGACTTTATAAGGATAATAAAAAAAAAGTGTGTGATAACATGCTTGGTGTCTATTGTACTTCTGATGTGTGTTTGTGCTTATGTACTCTTCCTATATGAGAATCATGAGCTAACGGTTTATAAAGTGTTGTATATTCTTTGCAAGATATAAGAACGGCAGAGTGATCTAGCAGGAGTCATCAGCCGAGGGTACCCGTACATGTAGGTTGGGTTACGGGGTTTGTATGTACAAATACATGGTTGTCCAATTTTGGTACTTGGTTGTCAGTTTTTGTATACATTTTGATATATGATATTTCAGTTATCTATGTTCGCTTTATATTTATTTTGTTCCTCCTTTCAAGATCCGGTGAACTTGTTGTCAGGCTAAGGTCAAGACCCATTGTGAGGTCTTAGCCCGTAGCATTTCGAGTTCTATAGATTTGGGGTGTTACATTGATATCAAAGGAAGGAAAAGAGAAGGGGAGAGGAAGGAAAAGAAAGAGGAAGAGAAAAGTAATGTGAAAGAAAGGGTGTTGTTAGGGTTTAGAAAGAAGGTTGCAAGAGCAAAAAGGAAAGGAAGCAAATCGTTCAAATCTAAATTGGAAAAACATCCAGACAATTACAGAAGATATGACCCGTCTGTCATTTCACCACGACCGTGGCCAAGACATGTCGCGAACGCAGCCAAGACTTGTCGCAACAACGAAAAGACCAAGTATCCGCAAAAACGGCCGCGGGTGTAGTGACTACTTTTGGTCGTATTCGTCTGACTCCAAGGATGAGTCAGGAGATATAACTAGGTCCTGAATCTAGATAAAGATATGAAGTCTGCAACTTCGGCTCGGGTTCCAGAATAAACTTTTTGGTTGTTACAATGACAAACTCACAATTGTTTGGTTCCAGCAAGGTTAGCCTTCAAAGCAAACTAACAACTATATTGACGGCTTGAATATGGAGGAGTTGGAAGACTACTTAATTCAGGAGGAATAAGTTATCAAACTCTAAGGTTGAAGTATGCTTATGTATGAGAAAAATCGGAGTCTAGGATTACAAAGAATATAAGCTTGTGAAAGATAAAATTGGAGAGTTTGGGAACTTCTCGCCGCATCACCAAAACGGATATTTAGACGGTGGTAAAACTACCACCTTGTGGCCGTGGACTTGTCGTTTCACGAGGTTGTTCTGGAGCTCATGGATTGTGTAAGAGCCTTAGTCTTTTAGAGATCTCGCACTTGCGCCTCAGCTGAGACGCAGGTGCTGAGTAGTGCTAAGTCAGGACCCAGGCGCCCCTGCAAGTCCAGTGGGCCGCCCCTGCGGGTCCAGTCGGCCGCCCCTGCGGGTCCAGTGGGCCGCCCCTGCGGGTCCAGTGGGCCGCCCATGCGGGTCCTGTGGACCGCCCCTGCGGCTCTGCAGGTCCACCCCTACGGCTCTGCAGGTCCGCCTCTACTGTTTTGTGCGGCTGCATCCGTCTTTGTTGACTCTTGACCCGTGCTTTACCTTTCTTCTCCTATAAGTTTCTTCTCTTACCTCCTGATGAGGGTTTCATCTTCTCCCAGCTCCATCTTCTCTCCTCACGTTTTCTGCTCTTCCTCTTCCTCTTTGGATCTTCTTCTTCTTGTTTTCCTTGGTTTGCAAGAGATTGTGTGGATTTGGATGATGATGATGTTCAATGTTGTTGCTAATGTGTTGTGGTAAAATTTGAGGTGGTGAGGGTTATATTTTGAGTAGCTGTTGTGAGGTCCTTCTTCTCCTTCTTTTCCTTCTTCTTTCTTTCTTCTTTTATTCTTCTTTCCTTCTTCTTTAACTTAAGATTCCACAAGATTGATCTTGTGTTCATCTTACTAGGCTTGTATTGATGTATATATGTATATGTATATATATATATATATATATATATATATATATATATATATATATATATATATATATATATATATATATATATGCATGTATCTGGTGTCTGGATAGTGAAGAGATGAAGAGAATCAAGTGAAGGATCGAAGAGAAGTCAAGGATCACATTCTACACAAGATTCGTGTGGCGCCCCTGCGCCACCAGTGTCGCCGCCCCTGCATGGGAGTGCCGCCGTCCCCGCGCCTCCCGGTGCTTCGCCCATGCGTCCATTTCACGCAGGTGCATCTTGTTCAGGACCTACCTAGGGTGGTATGGATCCTTTCCCTTCCTAGTATGAGTGGTCTAGTAACATGCTAGGTACGTGTATGAGGATAGATGAGGATGATCATGATATCGATATATGCCCGTTATGACTTTGAGGTTTAGTAGGTTGTGAGGCTTATAGGTTGATTTTGATCCTTATGTATCCCTTGGGTCTAGGTGTGACACCTTGGATTGATAGGAGATTTGATATCTCTTTATGCCTTGTTATTAGGCAGTGATGTTATCCGGATTGAGGTTGATCGTGGTTGAGAGTATCAAAGGTTGAGGTATGTCCGTAGGAAGAATTTAGCTATCATCCATATATGGGATGTATGCGAGAGTGGTGTTTGTTATATGCTTGATAGCAGATAGTTGATTATTACCGACCTATGTTTTATTGGATAGCCCCCTTGTAGTGGCAGTGATAACCTATCCCTTTCATCCTGTAATGAGTCTGGGAGGTTCTCGGAAGTCAGACCAGAGTGGTATACGGGATTGGCACTTCACCACTCCCTTACGGTAGACAGGTAGTGCGCCGATACTACTCCAGTTGGCTATAACACCTAGAGGCGAGGATGATACGTTCCTCCTGTCATATAGTTTCATATATATATATATTGAGTTGATGACAATATTTATAAAGATGATTAAAACGGGTAAATGTGTGATAGCATGATTGAGTGTTTACCTTTTATGACTTGTGCTTGTGCTTATGCATTATCTTATATATGAATGGTTAGCTAACGGTTTTATACCGTGTTGTAAATGCTTTGCATGATATGAGGACTGTAGTGTGATCCGACAGGGTAACTAGCCGAGGACTTCCGTACATAGGTATTGCATGGGTTTTAGCGATGTTTGTATATGTTGGATGTGATGTTGTCGTTTTGTACTCGATTATGGTTTTGTATACTCTTCAGTTATACAGTTGCATCAATTTATGTAATTTGTTATATATATATATATATATATATATATATATGTATATATCGGTGCTTTGTTGTAAGGTCCAGTGAACTTGTTGTCAGGCTAGGTTCAGGATCCACTGTGAGATCCTAGCCCAGTAGCGCCCCGAGTCCCGCGGGTTTGGGGTGTGACAGTGTTGGTATCAGAGTCTTAGGTTGACAACAATGGCACTTGTAATCTGCAATAAAGGTCAGATAGATAAATAAACAAAACCAGAAAGGGGTTTGACGTTTTAAAAGTATTTTTGGTTTTAAAACTGTGTATACAGTGTTTTGGGATAGAATGTACGGTAAGTCGTCACCTCTGCCTTGGATCTCAGTTGTATAAATATGTATATATATGCATTATGGATTATATGTGGACGCCTGTTACATATATATATATCTATACATATGGCATATATATAGCCTTAGGCGTGGATGTGTATACCGTAGATGGCTCGGACTAGAGCAAATTTTGTTGTGGGCCAAGGTAGAGGCAGACCACTTCTTCCTCTGGTGGTGATAGGACAGGGACCATTTCCCACTACTAACCCGCCAGTGGCGGAGGATGTTCATGAGGAGATTGTTGAGAGCGCCGTTCCTGAGACTAGGAGTGGTGGATCTGCGAAACAACGATCGCAGCGAGTCCAGTCATATGACTCGGATCATGTCTCTATGAGGGGACCAGAGTTCCGCGCGTACATCCAACGAGTGAAGGCATTCCATCAGTTGGTTGAAGGCATTCCATCAGTTGGGAATACCACCTTTTTCTAGAAAGGTGGGGTTGGAGACGGAGGACTGGATTGGGCATGTGGACTCTGAGTCTATTAGATGTTTAGAGGACAGTCGGATACAGATAGTACAAACTCGATTGTGTGACCTAGCTCAACAGTGGTGGAGGACCATGCGGGTTCGAGCCACTAGCTATGACATGAAGAGGAGCATGATCACAGAACATTTCTACCTTGCCTCACTAAGAGGGAGAAATTGTAGGATTTTGTTGAGGTAGGCTTCGAGGATGTGCTGATAGCAAATGCCATTAGTCGTTTCTAGACGGAGTTGGCATTACTGTGTCCAGCTGCACCTTCTGAATACCAACACGTGTATCTGTTCTCCCGCCGACTGAGGAAGGTACACGTTCTTACTTGGCGGGTTTTCATTGTGAGTCTTTGATATATTATCACCGGGCTTCAGATTATGAGCATGAGCAGGCCAGTCAAAGGAGGACTTCTTAAACGGGACGGTCTGAGAAGAGACAGTGGACTGGGTAGCCTAGTGGTGTTGGTGGAGTTTTAGGATTTCGGCGGATCTAGAGACGCTAGAGTTACCCCTCATCTTCACCGGTTGTAGAGATGGGACGACAATGCTTCAACTGTGGCGATCCTAGACATATACGACCAAAGTGTACGAGGCCGTCACTTGTGGCAAACCAGATCATAGAGCTATCTTCTATAGACAGGGTGGAGCTACATCACAGTAGGGTTCTTCCCTTTCTAGTGTGGCAAGAGGTGGGCAAAAACTACCTCAGCAGAAGATACAAGGACAACAGAGAGTCCCATATCGTCCTTCTACTCAAGGATCTTCTCCCGGATAGAGTAGAGGTAGAGGTCATGGTGGGAGTACCACTGACACTAGAGGAGCTCAAGGTAGAGTTTTTGAGTTGAGAAGTGTAGAGGAGCCAGCTACACCGGCTGCTACGGGTACCATTTTGATTCATAGTTTACCTGTTAGAATTTTATTTGATGCGGGTGCTACGCACTCATTTACTTCTAATGTATGTGTTGAGCGTTTGGGTCTAGCTATGATAAAGGGGATACCCTTTGTTATAGGATTACCTGATAGTATTAGGGTCAGAGGTACCTGCGAGATAAGTGATTATCCCATTTGTTTAGAGACTCGTGTGTTGCTTGTAAACTTCTTTGTCATGCTATTGGTGCATGAGGAGCTCATTTTGGGTATGGATTGGATGCGTAGACATTGTGTTGTACTAGATGTAGGAAGGAGGATTGTGAGAGTCTCTACCAAGTTGGGTCAGATAGTGGTCTTCTGAGGTTGGGACCTTGGAAAGACGGGTTCTGTCATCAGTGTGGTGCGTGTAGCGAGATTGATCGCCCAGGGATGTCAGGCCTTCTGGTTTTATGCCATGAAGGATGTGGAGAGTCCAGTATTGCAGGATACTATGGTCGGTGAATTTACAAATGTGTTTGTTGATCCGTTTAGTCTTCCGCCTCAGAGGAGTGTGAACTTCGGCGTCGAGTTGGAGCTTGGTACGAGATTAATCTCGAAGGCCCCATATCGTATGACGCCTATCGAGATGTTGGAGCTGAAGAAGCAACTCGAGGAGTTGGCTGAGAAGGGCTTTATCCGCCCTAGTGTATCCCTGTGGGGAGCACCTGTCCTCTTCGTGCTGAAGAAGGATGGATCATTGAGATTGTACATCGACTACAGAGAACTGAACAATGTGACCATCAAGAACGAGTATCCACTGCCCCGTATTGACGATTTGCTAGATTAGCTTCAAGGAGGGACTATGTTCTCCAAGATCGACTTGCTCAGGATATCAATAGTTGAGGTGAGAGAGCAAGGCATGCACAAGACGGCATTTCGGACCCGATATGGACACTACGAGGTTGTAGTGAGGCCATTTGGGCTCACGAATGCCCCAACTATTTTCATAGAGTTGATGAATAGCATCTTCATCGACTTCCTGGATTAGTTTGTGGTGGTCTTCATAGACGATATCCTGGTGTACTCTCGTAGCAGAGAGGAAAATGCAGGACACCTGAGGATTCTGTTGCGAGTTTTGTAGGATAGAGAGTTGTATGCCAAGCTCTCTAAGTGCGAGTTTTGGATGCTAGAGGTAGCATTCTAGGGTCATATTGTTTCCACCGTGGGGATCAAAGTTGATCGGGAGAAGATTGACTCCGTAGCAGCATGGACGACACCGACGAACGTCAAGGAAATGTGTAACTTCCTTGGCATATCCGGCTATTACCGACGCTTTATCGAGGGATTTTATGTGATTGCCCATCCACTTACGAGTTTGCTGAGGAAGACTACCAGATTTGAATGGTCTGAGTAGTTTGCCCAGAGGTTTGAGGAGCTGAAGAGGTGCTTGACTTCTGCTCCTATCTTGGCACAACCAAAGGGTACCGAGGATTTGGTGGTATATAGTGATGCATCCAAGCTAGGCTTAGGATGTGTGTTGATGTAGAAGTGTAGAGTGATTGCATATGCGTCTAGTCAGTTGAAGACGTATGAGTAGAACTACCCAACTCATGATCTTAAGTTGGAAGCGGTAGTTCATGCTTTGAAGATTTGGAGACATTACGTTGTATGGTGCTACATGTCAGATCTTCACAGACCATAAGAGTCTGAAGTATATATTTCTACAGCGGGAGTTGAATAACTGCCAGCGTAGTTGGCTCGAGTTGATCAAGGACTTTGACCTTGAGATACTGTATCATCCAGGGAAGGCAAACGTTGTCGCCCACGCTCTGAGTAGGAAAACGCCTCAAGAGAAGACGATTGCGAGATTGACAATTTAGCCTCAACTATAGAGAGATCTAGCTTGGCTAGAGTTGGGCATCTATTTTCCTGATGAGGATGCCCAGTTGTACACTTTAGAGGTTCTACCTGATCTGTTGGGTGAGATCCAACAAAAGCAAGGGACCTGCCCGACCTTGATGAGGAATCGAGAGAGGATGTCTCGTGGTGAGGAACCACAGTTCTCCATAGGAGCAAATGGAGTGATGAGACACCGCGACTGCATCTGTGTACCCGTTGATGAGGAGCTGCAACAGACGGTTTTAGAGGAGGCTCAGTGTACACCTTATTCAGTACATCCGAGTACGATTAAGATGTACCATGATGTGAGACAAACATATTGGTGGGGAGAGCTGAAGCCCGACGTGGCCAGATTTATGGCACAATGTGTGACTTGTCAACAAGTCAAGATAGAGCATTGCAGACCTGGAGGGGGCTCCATCCACTGCCAGTACCGCAATGGAAGTGGGAAGACGTATCCATGGACTTTGTGACTGGATTGAGGCCTAGTAGTGGTGTTGATGCTATCTGGGTTGTGGTTGACTGATTGACAAAGATTGCACGTTTCATCCATATTCGGGAAACGTGGCCAGTGAGCAGATTAGTTGAGGAGTACACTAGGCAGATATTGAGACTCCATGGTGTACCGAGGACGATCGTCTCAGATCGAGATGGGCGATTTACCTCAAGGTTTTGGCAGCAGATTCAGGCTACTCTAGTGACGAGTCTACACTTTACGGCTTCGCTCCATCCTCAGACAGATGGCCAGTCAGAGAGGACCATCCTGACCCTTGAGGATATGTTGCAAGCTTGTGTGTTAGATTGGGGACAAGTGTAGACAGATCATCTTCTCCTAGTTGAGTTCTCATACAACAACAGTTGGCAGACTTCGATTGGGATGGCCCCATATGAGGAATTTTATGGTCGTAGATGCGGTACACCGCTATGCTGGGATGAGCCTAGCTGCGTGAGTGGTTTAGCACCTGATCAGATTCAGGATGATATGGCTCGAGTAGTGAGGATCCGAGAGAGAATATTGGCTGCACAAAGTCGCTAGAAGTCATATGCAGACAAGAGGCGTCTACCTCTAGAGTTCAAAGTTGGATCTCATTTCTGGCCGAGAGTATCTCCGACTCGAGGCGTCAGATGTTTTGGCATAAAGGGGAATTTGAGTCCCCGATATGTCGGTCCTTTTGAGATACTGGACAGAGTTGGGAGTGCAGCATACAAATAGGACTTGCCTCCGAGGTTAGAGGGTGTTCACCCTGTGTTTTACGTGTCTTGGCTGAGGGAGTATATACCAGATCTGAGACATATTGTGAGTCATGATGATTTGGTGGTTGAGCCGGATCACACTTTTGTTGAGCTTCGGATTGCAGTCCTAGAACGAGGTATGAGACACCTGCGTTCGAAGGACACTCCCATGTTAAGGATATAGTGGTCGAGACGAGGACCTCATGAGGCTACATGGGATACTGATGATAGTATACAAAGAAACTATCCAGATTTTTATGCCGAGATAGATGCACCTGTAGGATCAATGAGTAGATCTTAGTGCTCTCTTGGTGAGTGTTATGATTATGTGATTATGTGTATGATGTGTTTATTTTGTGCTAGTTATATATGATTTATGATCTTGTTTGATCTTGATATACTAGCGTGATTTATGATTATAGATGGAGATTGTTCTTTCCTCCATACTATTTGAATGTGATTAGGATTTAGCTGGAGATGGTTATTCCTCCACGCTATTCTTGGTGGACATAGTTTCGTTGCAGAAGTTTTTCCTCCATGCCTTGTGTTATGAGTGTGATATGGCAAGATATGTGTTTCCTCTATGCCTTTGTGATTTGATTATAGGCTGGCTAGAGATGGTTTTCCTCTATGCCACCGGAGAGTTTATTGATTTTGTTGCTAGAGATGGTGATTCCTCCATGCATGTGTTTGAGGTTATAGAATGATATAGGTTGTGACCTTTTTGAGCGGAGATGTGATACCTCCGATAGAGAGAGTTATACCTCGGCATATGGGTCCGAGAGGATTTGGGATTATGCAAGTTTCGGGACGAAACTTGTTTTTAGGGGGTGCGATATAAGAGCCTTAGTCCTTTAGAGATCCCACACCTACGCCTTAGTTGAGACACAGGTGCTAAGCAGTGTTGAATCAAGACCCAACCGCCCCTACGGGTCATGTGGTCCGCCCGTGCGGCTCTACAGGTCCGCCCCTGCTGTTTTGTGCGGCTGCAACCGTCTTTGTTGACTCTTGACCCGTGCTTTACCCTTTCTTCTTCTTCTTGTTTTCCTTGGTTTGCAAGAGATTGTGTGGCTTTGGATGATGATGATGTTGGATTTTGTTGCTAATGTGCTATGGTAGAAGTTGAGGTGGTGAGGGTTCTATTTTGAGCAACTGTGGTGAGTTCCTTCTTCTCCTTCTCTTCCTTCTTCTTTAGCTTAGATTTCCACAAGATTGATCTTGTGTTGATTTTCCTGGGCTTGTATTGATGTATATATATATATAGAGAGAGAGAGAGAGAGAGTGTAGATCCTATGAGAACACCCCCTAACGTGAGAACATGAGAACAAATTCGTAATTTTTATCAGTTTTGTTACGAATGTGCTATATCGTTTAATGTATTATTCGTAGTTATTGTTGGTTGAGTGGATTATTCGTAGTTATTGTTGGATTCCTAATTATTATTATTCGTAGTTATTATTATTTTTGATATCTACTCTAAATCTCAACCCTTAATACTCACATCCAACGGTGTACGATTGTTCTCATGTTCTCACGTTAGGGGTGTTCTCATGGGAACCATGCCCTATATATATATACATATATATATATATATATATATATATATATATATATATATATATATATATATATATATATATATATATATATATATGCATGTATCTTGGTTGCTGGATAGTGAAGAGATGAAGAGAATCGAGTGAATGATCACATTCTGCACAGGAGCCGCCCCTGCGCCACTAGTGTCGCTGCCCCTGCGCCACCAGTGTCGCCACCCCTGCGTGGGAGTGCCGCCGTCCCTGCGCCTCCTAGTGCTTTGCCCTTGCGTCCTTCTTGTCACGTAGGTGCGTCTTGTCAAGGACCTACCTAGCATGGAATGGATCCTTTCCCTTCCTAGTATGAGTGGTCTAGTAGCATGCTAGGTACGTGTGTGAGGATAGAATGAGGATGATCATGATATGGATATATTCCGGTTATGGCTTTGAGGTTTAGTAGTTTGTGAGGCTTATAGGTTGATTTTGATCCTTATGGATCCCTTGGGTCTAGGTGTGTCCCTTTGGATTGATAGGAGGTTTGATATCTCTTTATGATTTGTTATTAGGCACTGTTGTTATCCGGATTGAGGTTGATCGTGGTTGATAGTACCAAAGGTTGAGGTAAATCCGTTGGACGAACTTAGCTATCATCCCTATATGGGATGTGTGCATGAGTGTTGTTTGTTATATGCTTGATAGCATGCGATAGTTGATTATTACCGACCTATGTTTTATTGGATAGCCCCCTTGCAGTGGCAGTGATAACCTTTCCCTTTCATCTTGTAAGGAGTTTGATAGGTTCTCCAAAGTCAGGACAGACTAGTATACGGGATGGGCACTTCACCACTCCCTTAGGGTACACGGGTAGTGTGCCGATACTACTCTAGCTGACTATACCACCCAGAGGCGAGGATGATACATTCCTCGTGTCACATAGTTTCATATATATATATATATACATATATATATACATATACAGAGAGAGAGAGAGAGAGAGTATATAGAGCCTATGAGAACACTCACTAACGTGAGAACATGAGAACAGATTCGTAATTATTATTAGTTTTGTTACGAAGGTGCCATATTGTGTAATGTATTATTCGTAGTTATTGTTGGTTGAGTAGATTATTCATAGTTATTGTTGGATTCCTAATTATTATTATTCGTAGTTATTATTAATATGATATCTACTCTAAATCTCAATCCTTAATACTCACCATCCAACGGTGTATGATTGTTCTCATGTTCTCACGTTAGGGGTGTTCTCATGGAAACCACACCCTATATATAAATATATATATATATATATATATATATATATATATATATATACGATTTGAGTGGATGACTATATGTATAAAGATGATTAAAACGGGTAAATGTGTGATAATATGATTGAGTGTTTACCTTTTATGACTTGTGCTTGTGCTTATGCATTATCTTATATATGAATGGCTTGCTAACGGTTTTATACCATGTTGTAGATGTTTTGCAGGATAGGAGGACTACAGAGTGATCCGACAGGGTGACTAGCCGAGGACTTCCGTACATAGGAGTTGCGTGGGTTTTTAGGGATGTTTGTATATGTTGGATGTGATGTTGTCGTTTTGTACTCGGCTAGGGTTTTGTATACTCTTTTGTTATACGGTTGCATCGTTTTATCTATTTATTATATATATATATATATATATATATATATATATATATATATATATATATATATATATATATATATAGGGTGTGGTTCCCATGAGAACACCCCTAACGTGTATACATGAGAACAATCGTACACCGTTGGATAGTGAGTATTAAGGGTTGAGATTTAGAGTAGATATCATAATTAATAATAACTACGAATAATAATAGGAATCCAACAATAACTACAAATAATCCACTCAACCAATAATAACTACGAATAATACATTAAACGATATGCACTTTCGTAACAAAACTAATAATAATTACGAATCTGTTTTCATGATTATACGATAAGTCTGTTCTCACATGATCTATACTCTCTCTCTCTCTCTCTCTCTCTCTATATATATATATATATATATATATATATATATATATATATATGTCAGTGCCTTGTTGCAAGGTCCAGTGAACTTGTTGTCAGGATAGGGTCAAGATCCATTGTGAGATCCTTGCCTAGTAGCGCCCTGAGTCCCGCAGATTTGGGGTGTTACAGATTGGGCTTCGAATTGGGCTTCTAACACTGATGTTTCGATCCAAACGGCCACCCTATGCCATCTGGCCGTACCATTTGGCCGTTTTTGCCTGTGTGATCGCTCTAATCTCGATTATTCAACTTTGAATCTAATCTTGCAGACTTTGTGTTGTAGTTTCTCAATCATATGGATCTTGTCTCCAACTCTAACTTCGGGGAGGATGAAAATACTGAAAGTGGAAACTTTCCATATAAATAGGCATATATGGGATGAAAAAAGAGGGTAGGATATGCATGAAAATAAGGTGTAGAAAGTGTTGCATTTGGCACTTATCAGGATGAGGTATTATTCAACAACTGCACAACAAACTCAAATTCCTTCTCGGGAAGGGTTAGTAATCTATTAAGATTTTGAGGTTTAGGAATAAGGAGAGATGTACTAACATTCATTGAGGTAGAGGGATTAGAACAAGTAGACACATACCCAGGTGGAGGAGAAGAGTGATAAGTAAGCTCGAGAGAAGGGGAGGAGTAGACAATCCGGAATAAGATTGTTCGATTTTGGAATCGGGAAGCAAAATAGGCGACAATGCCAGACACACGGACATGGCATGACAAAGACACAAACAAGGTTCCCATGTGGGTTCCTGTTTTGTCCTTCTTCTTCCTGGTGTCGCAAGTCGGGATATCGATCACCGCTCCAAACGGCCAAGCTTGGCCGTTTCAACCTCATGTTAGATTGTGTCATGGTTGTTTCATCCTCATGTGGAGCTACGACGTTTTCCAATAAATTTTGAATTAATTCATCCGGAGCATCATTTAGGTCTGGCATGGCCATGACACGAGCAATTTGGTCGTGCAGGATCGTTTCGTCCTAATATCGTGCTTGTTTCGAACTACAACTTTCTGCTTCGAATTCTTCTGAAAGAATTAGTTCGTGCACTCCCTTACTTTCTATAGAATAATTCCCTTGGATATTAGATTTTGTCTTAGTTCATCCTTGTAAGTTTATACAGGTTCATGCACATCATCAACGATAGAAACTTGTAGAGGATCATTAGATAATATTGTTTTCTAATTCTGATTTAAGAATCTCCATTTCGGTCATAGTAATAGTAGGAGGAACTTCCACGGGGGTATCCTTCATAATAACGGGGAGTTCTTCTTTTTCAACTACCTTCAATTTCATCGGGGATATCTGAATACCCAACACCTTCTTTCTCTCAGCAAGATAATCATCGGCGGTTGTTAAATCGCTATTAGTAGTAACCAAAACTTGTTGTTCTTCAAACATCTTCTCACAAAATAACTCCAAAAAAAGCACGGATTTTGACTTTAAGTCCGACAATTTCAGCCTTCGGGTTCGAGTAATATTAATTCATTTTTATGGCTTTTATAAGCTCAACCCGTGACACAAAGACAAAAAGACCCAAGATCAAAAGTAAAAAGAGACCAAGAATAACCGATTACTAGAAACAATCAAAACTATTTGTTGTCCTAGGCAACGGTGCTAAACATTGATGGTCCTAAAACCTACCTGCAAGTGTGACAGGGTCATTGTAGTATATGGAGTGTCTAATTCAAGGGGACTATGTCTTATTTGAATGCAACCGATAAACAATTATGCTAAGCGAAGGGAGATGAGAAAAAAGTAAGGGAACAAAATATCGGTTTTTAAAAAATAACTGTCTTGACCTTTACTTCTTTGTCTATAGGGAAATACATAGTGTGCATCCGGTCATTTAGCTATAGAAGTGTCATTTCTGCTCCGCAAATGTCTGAAATGCCTACAATTACAAAACAAACCGGTAGATTTCCAAAATACTAATATAAGAAAAATAGACCAATAGGATATTTTATATGGCCCAAAAGAGGATGAGAATGCAATAAAATGATGATGGAAAAACACTCTAATTTGAGTGTTTTAATATATTGAAGAGTGGGTACCATCCACATGAGGGAAGGAGACGAATGAAAAACTACATTCAAGACTAAATTCAGTTTTTATAAGTGGTCGGTGATGCCTTTTGGTTAACCAACGCTCCTAGGAGTCTCAGGCTCCTCATGAATCATATACTTAGATATTATATTGGAAGATTTTTTTGTTTATTTTGATGACATATTAATCTACATGAAATCATTGGAGGCACATTAAGAGCGCTTAAGGAAGTCCTCACTACCCTTCGTAATGAGCCCTAGTTCACTAACCTACAGAAGTGGATGAGGGATGATGTAGTATATTCACGTATCAAATTCACAAGGACCGTGTTGGTTTTGTAATGCCCCGAATTTCGGTTCAGTTTAAAAGAGGCGTTAGAAGCCTTTAGCGAGGGCTACCGCCCTCGTGGCCGTCCGTGACCGCGGCTTGGGATTTCCGCGGGGCGGTGACACGACAGAGCGGGAGTCTGGTCCATTTTCTTCCGATCTTCCGCTCCCCACTCCTTTATGCCGAGACATTATTATTGTGGGTGATCTTTGGGCTGCTTGACCTTTGATCTCCTCCCAAATTGATGGAACCTACCTCCTTACCTCCCTACCTCTTTTATTCACGTTACTTTCCTCGCCTCTTTCTCGTTTCTCTTCTTCACCTTCATCCTCCACCTTAGCTTTTCTCTTGTATTGAGGTTGTCACACGAAGATTGGACTGTAGAGACATGCTCAAGAGTAAGTTCCTTTCTTCCCCTTCTTCCCTCTTCTTCCTTCTTGCAACCTTGAGTGATAATATCCATGGATTCAGCCCAAAGGAAACTTCTCTTGTTCTTGCTTGAGTTGATGGCATGATTAGACCGTGGAGGAGGGATAGGATCTTGTGGTGGAGGCTAAGAGACGTTCACAGCATCAAAGGAGGCAATAGGAAGGTTGTTGCACATCAAAGAACCGAAGAGTCAATGTTTTTAGACTGCAGTTGTTCGCTCAAAAATGTGTGTGTCAAAGTCTTAAAATTTATATCTAGAACTTAAGCAAAAGCAAACCCGCGGTGTACGGATCAGCTGTAGTAAAGCAAGAAATTCCAGATCGAACTAAGGGATTTGGCGAGAATAAAATCGATTTCAAATATCTGACAAAGTGCAAAAGCTTTTGTGATTAATAAAGAGACAAATGATTCCAACGATTCAAGTATCCAACTGCGGCTTTTGATTCATGACACTTCTAAAGATCAAAGGACAGAGTTGATGTTGCCAAGGTTATGTATTTCAAAGGTAGGTATCGTACGGTGAAGTTCCAAAACCTATATTTCTAATCCAAAGGCTCTCTCTATAAAGGTTGTTGAGGCTGCAATATAGAAAGATCTAAGGACAAGAATTACATTCAAACTAACCACCCAAAACCCCAGGATGTGACTCTCAAAGGTAAAGATTGAAAGCACACTTAAACCTTAATAAAGGATGTTGAGTCTTTCTTTTACCCAAATCTTGTAATCTTAATCTATTAAATGTAGAATCAATGATGAAGTCTCTTCACACACTTAAATATAGGTTAAAAAGTTTAAGCAAGGTTGGGATTTAGGCAAGGATTAACTTCGGTTAAAGAATAAATCAATCGAAGATCGTCAGGAAGATAAATCGACCTGTTCATAGATAAATCGGACGATTTTCTCAAGAACAGGGTGATTTTTCTGTTATCGCAAAGTCTAAATCTCAACTCTCAGGTTCCAAATGGTTAAATGAGTTCAGTCTATCATCATCTAAGCCTCAATCATCAACTATTCTCCCCAGAACCACAAGGGTTTTAGCTAATCATTTTCAAAATCAAATCAAAATTAAGATTGAATGAATAAAATCAAATAAACCCGAACTTTGAATAAAAACCTAATAATCTCCGAATCTGTAATCAAATCGCAAAGCCAATCAAAGTATCTCTCAAAACACTCAGTAATGTGTTCACAAACCACATGAATTGGAAAGGGAAACAAAAGATCTCACAATAATGGTATAGATTGACTTCTTGGCACTTTCCTTCACTCTCCTCTCCAAGAACCTTCAATCTCTCCAAATCGTGTAAATATTCCCCGCTGCCTGCCCCCGTTTTTCACTCCTAGGGTTCCAATATTTAGTTCCTTGCTAATGGGCCGCTTGGCAAAACACGTCTCAAGCCCACAAGTGATGGGCTTTGAGTCGTGATATTTCTTTGGCCGAAAGCTGTAGAAAATCGTGTTGTTGAAACAATGAAGGAAACCGTTCGATTTTTAGGTATAAAAATCGTCCGATTTTTATAGTGAATGGCACGATTTTATTCAATAGAGAATGCTCATATCTTGACTTGTTTCCTTCCTCCCTTTGGTGACTTTTTATACCCCTCCTTTGCTCTTTGTGGCTCCTCTAAGACTCCTTAAGCTTCCTTATTAACCTTAGATGCTCCTTGCTCCACTTTTGCTTCCAAATCAACCGAATTTACCTATAATTCAACCAAAACTCGTGTAGACCTCTATTTTCGGAATATAAATGAAATAAGCCTAAATAGTACACAAATTCTCTCCAAATGCAAGGTAAATTGAGGTAAAACTCTACAATACGCATGATTATAATGGTATATAGTTCATGTCATCAAAATACCCCATACTTGCCTCTTGCTTGTCCCCAAGTAAGGTTCAAACCTAGAATACAAGATGTCATGTATTATATATATGAAAAACTCAAAAACCTTTTGTTTTGGAAGTGCTTCTTCTTATTGGATCACCCTCAAAGTGATGTTTCAAGACATAGGAAGACAAAGCATGTATCAATAATAATCACAATATGAACTAACTATCTTTTCCTTCTCAAAGACACAAATAAAGGACATGATAAAGATGTAAAGACAATCAAAGTCAAACAAATCTAAGCCATGAAGTCTTAAGCATATACATAAAAGTCTTAAGGTCTTCCAATCAAAGAAAAAGGTCTAAGAAACGTGTCAAGGGTGGGAAATCTTTTAAGGAAATGTGATGCTAATCCGGGAAAGAGGAACAACACAATACTTTTCAAGAACTTAACTTCACCACACATGCTTTGCATGTAAAATTTCACTTTCTTTGTACTTTACTTTTTGAAAGTATGGACAGCGGTGCACAATAACCGAAGCCTAGGAGATTGACGTTTCTCAATTTCCGAGATGCCTCAAACCCTTAATGCACATACCATATCCCGTTAGGACTTGTCGTTCAATCGGACTTTGGCAAGACACAAACACCCGGCTATATGAATGGTGCCGAGTTACTCATCCTCATGTTCAACGTCCCCAAACCTATAATTTGCTAAACTTTCACTTAATACATTCACATTGGACCTCCCACATCAAGCATGCCTTTTACAATTACTTATCCTAATTCCCGGATGGTAAAAAGGAGGGCAAATATTTCATTGAGGAGCTAGCATGAACAAGATATGAACTAGAAAAGAAGTGAACTGCCTTGGTCATTCCTATATGATGCAAAAGAACTTATAATATAGCTTCGATCATTATTTCATTCTCTTATCAAGACATCAAGATCATATGAACTATTCATGCATTCAAGTAAGAAAAGCAAGCTCATTCATGCTATAATTAATATCTCAACATAACTAAGTCATCTTTTTGCCTTTTCCACATCACAATTCCCGTCATAGAGGTCATTTCCATCATAAGAAGCACAAATTGTTTTGAAAAACTCATAAATTTCGAATTAAAGCATGCAAATGCGAATGTCATAGTGGAAAGCAAGTAGTGCAAGAGTTATTACAAATCAATTCATCAAGTGTGACACAAAGTACATAAAGTGCGAAAAAAGGTAAAAGTGATTGTAAGTACCCCCACCCCATACTTAACCTTCACATTGTCCCCAATGTGAAAAATTAAGCATAAGATGGAGAAAAAATACTTACAATGTAAAATGGAGTAGAAACTCAATCCTCAATCGGTGGCGGTGGTGGCGGATATGGATATCTCGGTGCGCTGGGATCATAGAAATGACCAAACTGATGATAGTACATATCCCTCATCTGGCCATCGTAGGAGGAGTGTCTAGTATCCGTCTCCTGGCGGTATGCCGTGAACTGAGTGTTCAGGGCAACGTAGTCGGTGTGGAGGGCCTGATAATCTGAGCGAAGACCATGGTAATCGGTACGTAGACCCTGGAAGCTAGAAACCAAGTCTCCAATGTGACGGGGGAGTCTATGTCCGCGCCCACGTCCTCGACCGTGGCTAGGAGTATGTGCAAAAGAATGACGGGGTGGTTGCTTCTCATCCTCCATCTTCTCAGTACCTCGACTAGTTCGGCTAGGTCCAGCAACATGAGTATCGGTATCCATGGCATCCGTAGCATGTCCACTATAGGTATCACTCTCAAACTCCAACATGTTCCCTTGGTAAGCTCCAACCTCATGGTCCTCCTCGTCCTCTGTGTTACCTACATCATCATAATAACCAGATGGAGGGGCTACCTCCTCAAGCATAAGTACAAAAGTCTCCTTCTAGTTCCTCTTATTCCGAATAGTGTATTCGGACTTCCATATTATCTCAGACGGCTTCTTGGATGGATCCTTCGCCCACAGCATGAGCACATGTAGAGTTCCTCTACCTCAAGGAATAAAAACTTGTCTCGCTACCAATCTCTTTGAACCTAGAGGCTGGGCACTCTCAGTTAAGGTGTAATCTGGAAAATCTAGCTCTAATGCCTTCGCCACGTGAGTGACAAGGCCTCCAGTACATAGGTCACCCTTCGCCTTGTTGGTTATCTTCCCAAGATAGTCAGCAAGCACGGAGATGATGTCAGGGATGGTACTACTAGTCATACAATATAGTAAGAAGAACTCATCTGCCTTGAGCTTCTGTGGAGTCTCCGTCCGTGCAAACAAACTCTCACTAAGTATCCTATGAACTACCTTAAAAGAAAGGTTGTACGTACTTGCATCCTTGGAGTTTCCGGGTCTCCACTTATCTCCTCTATACTCTCCAACTGAAATGCTTTCCCAAAAAGCACTAGCACTAACCCCTCTTGCGAATGTGCCTGCAGAAGAATAGGGAAAGCCAAACAAATCTGTGAAATCATCAATGGACATAGCATGGTTTTGGTTCATGAGACGGAAGATGACGACCGTCCTTGTAAGAGTCTTAGTCTTTGGAGCTTAGGAGTCTTGTTGAGCCTTAGTGAGCCATGCCTTGACCTAGTCATGCCGCCCCAGCGGGCCAGGATGGCCGCCCCAACGGCTAGGTGCCCCTGCGCCTTGGGATAGCCGCCCCTGCGGCTCTGTGTTGGTGCAACCGCATTCGTTGACTCTTTGACTTGTGCTTTGCGGCTGGCTTCTTCTATAAGTTTCCCTATCCTTCAGATGAGAGGTTTCTTCACCTCATTCTAGCTTCTTCTTCCTCTGCACGTTCATCTTCTCCTCTCTTCTTCCTTGATCTTCTTTGATCTCTTCTTGTTCTTGTGAGTGAGTTCTTGAGAGTTTGAGTGTGGTTTTGGCCTTGGATGATCAGGAGGTTGTTGCTGAGTGTTGTTGATGTTGTGTTGAGATGGTAGACGTGTTGTGTGTTCCATAGGTGCTGTCTAAGGTTGTTGTGGTAAATTCTTCAGCTTCCATCTTCTTTCTTTCCTCGTCTTGCCTCTTTCCTCTTCTTTCTTGCTTACGATCACAAGTTGAGCTTGTGTGGATCCTTTCCTAGCCTTCTGATGTTCATATATGTGTATATATGTTTATATGTTGCTATGGTGTTGAAGAAGTAAAGAGAGTCGAGAAAGGGATCGAAGAGAAGTCGGGACCAACTCTCTACACAGTTGGCCGCCCTGCGCCTGACTCCAGCCGCACCTGCGCCTGGTGTGTGAGCCGTCCCTGCGCCTGGTGTGAGCCGCCCCTGCGCCTCATTGGGTCAGCCTTGTGTTCCTTTCTTCTATTGGTGCATACCTTGTTGGTATGTCTTCCTTTCACCCTTTTCTTTTGGTCTTGGCTTAGTTGATAACTAGGCTAGTGTGGTTAGGATGAGTTGTATGATAGAGATGCGCCTTAGGCACTCGTGTTGATGTTGAGGTTATGTTATAGGCATATGGGAGCTTGTTGTGATCTTAAGGTTTAGATTGAAGTTGTAGGTTGGTTATGGTTATAGAGACGAGTCTTCTAACCCTTGTAGTATATGATGTTGTGTGCCTTGTTACTGCAGGCGTTGGTTTCTTCCCCAAGGGGAAGATGTGACGTGGTATTGGATACGAGTGTATGAGGTAAGTGCATTATAACCTAAACCGGACTAGGATGACGTTTATTACTTTTAAATGGCCCAAGTGTATTATAACGGGCGGTAACCATTGGTCTCCGCCTGAGGGTAGGAGGAGGTGCCTTGAAGATGATCTCACAGGAGGGGACGAGTGATGATCACCCCCATGTAAAACTCGTGTGTTACGTTGGATTGGATGGGGTTCTTGACGCTCCTCGTGTTACAAAAGAAGTTGAATTAGTAAGGGAATAACGTAATAAAAGATAATAAATGAATGTTTGTGGCATTGCATGTATGAGATGTTAATGTGTGTTTGTGCTATTACCTTTATGCTTATTCATTGTTGTAGCTAACGGTGTATACCGTGTTGTAGATGATTTGCAGGTTAGGAAGACTGCAGAGTGAGCCAGATGGTGTGACCAGCTAAGGACTTCTGTACATTAGGATGCGTGGGTTGGGATCTTTTGTATTAGATGTTTATGTTTGATGTTTTGTACTCGGATTTGTGTTTGTAAACACTTTTGATGCATCATATACAGCTTTATGTATTTGGTTTTCCTCTACTTGCATCTTGTTGTAAGATCCAGAGAACTTGTTGCCAAGATAGGGCCAGGATCCATTGTGAGATCCTAGCCCAATGTAGCATTCCAAGTCCTGTGGATTTGGGGTGTTACAGAGTTGGTATCAGAGCCTTAGGTTGCCAACAATGGCACTTGTTATCTACAATAAAGGTAGAGTGGATAACTAAACAGAACCCACATGGGGTCATACTTTTCAAAAGGTTTTGGTTTTAAAGCAAGTTCAAATGTTTTGGGATAGTATGTACAAAAGTCGTCGCCCATCTAAGGATCTCGACAGTATATATATATATATAGATATCTCTTATGTGATGATGTGTATGCATGTATTATTAAGTGTTATATATATATATATATATATATATATATATATATATATATATATATACATATGGCCTATATAGAGCCTTATACGTTAGGTGTGCATACCCCGCAGATGGCTCGGACTAGAGCTATTGCTGCTGCAGGCCGAGGTAGAGGTAGACCACCTCTTCCTCCAGGAGGGATAGGACAGGGACCAACTCCCGCTGCAGATCCACCAGTGGTGGAGGAGGCTCCTGAGGAGGTTGTTGAGAGTGTAGTTCCAGCTACGAGGAGTGGTGGGTCTAGGAGGCAGCAGACCCATCGAGCCCAGTCAGATGGCTCAGACCATGTCTCTATGAGTGGACCAGAGTTCAGAGAGTATCTTAGGCATTTTGAGGAGGCCATCAGAGCTGGCAGACGAGCCCCAGATCTGCTAGGGCATGAGGGATCATTTGAGAGATCCGATGGTGCTACTCAGGTGCCAGCTATGCCGGCACGTGCTGCTGAGGTTGCTCGAGCTGTAGAGGAGATCAGAGGGCCTCGACCAGATACTTGGTTCAAGGCATTTCATCAGCAGGGAGTTCCGCACTTCTCAGGGGAGATTGGTTTAGAGACTGAGGTGTGAATTGGGCATGTAGACTCCGCTATAGAGTCTATTCGATGCCCTGAAGATAGACGGGTAGACCTAGTGTTCGCCACTTAGCGTGCGTGCAAATAAGCTTTAATTATAAAACTAGAAATCAAGCAAGCGAACCCGCAGTGTACGGATCGATATAGTTGAGCAAGAATTCCAGAGTATCGAACACAGGGATTTGGGGGGTTAAATCCAATTATAGATTATCAAGCAAGTGAATATGTGAGCTTTTCAAATATTGGGAAAATAACAATCCTAAAGATCCAGGAATCCAGCTGTGGCAATCGATTCAAGATATACTAAAGATATAAGGATAGAGCTAAGATATGCAAAGGTATACGAATGTAAGGTAATCGTACGATGAAGTTCCAAAAACCTTATATGACCTACCTAAAAGACACTCTCTATAAAGGTTGTTGAGGCTTCAATATAGAAAGGATCTAAAGGTAAGAATTAACGTCAAATACCCAAACTTGTAATCCAAAGATCAAGACTAACTAAACCGATTAAGGTTGTGACACTCACAATCGAGGTAGAGGTTGTTGAGGCTTCACTACCACCTAGAAAAGGCAAGCCAAGACTAAGTTAAAGCAAATCTTTAACTTTGGATTAAAGTAAAAGCAAGTTCGTAAACTGACACAAAATTACGGGTAGTTCTTGAGTTCCACGGCCGTGGAAGCTCAAGAACAGACCGTGGATTAGGTTCCTCGGTGATTCTCTCTAACTCTCAGGGTCCAATCTGTTTACGATCAATCTATCATCATCTAAGCCACAACTATTAACCCTTCACCTTAGAATTGCTAAAGGGTTTTAGCCAACAATAGTCATATTGATATCAAATTCAAGGTTTAAAAGAATGAAAGATGGAAACTTCCGAAAACCTTTAATAACTTTCAAACTAATCTCAAATTCACAAGTATAGAGCAATGATGCAATAGTTTCGGAATAACGCAAACAATCACAAATCTTAGATAAGAACGAAGAACGGGATGTCAATCCGTCTTCTAATCAAACCTAAGTATGAAGCGTAATCTCCTTGCGAATCCGTTCCAAAATCTTCAACTCTTCCGTCAATCCGGAAATCACAATAGCGAAACGCAATCTCTCAACGGGAATCTTCGAACCCTAGGCACATGCAATAGGCGTAGGCAAAGTGTAAGCAAAGGTGACGAAATCTCTCTTCTTCCGTCCTTTTATAGTGTAAGATAAAATATCGGCCCGGCCCGTTGCGTAGAAGTTCGTGGCTTCAAAGTGTGCGTAAAAGATCGTCAAGATCACGGTCGTGGAAGGGTTCCACGCCCGTAATTTAGAGCGTGGAAATTGGTCACGGTTTGACACAACCCTCCACGACCGTAGAAGTTGCTGGAATGAATCACGCCTCTCTTGCCAAGGTTCCACGGCCGTGGACTTGATCGTGGAATGTAGTACGGCCGTATTTTAGAGCGTGGTTTAGAGGTAAACCGTAATTCTTCCTTTCCTCGTGCTATTCTTCAAGTTAGCACCATCCTTAGCTCCTAGAGATGTCCTCAATTCTTGGACATGCTCAATGAAACTCCATCCTCGCTCAATCCGTTCGGAAATAGCTCTTAATTGCCTACAATCAACATAAAGCTTCTGTAGACCTCTATATCGACAATATAGGCAAACTAACTCACAAATGCTTCAATGCTTTATCAATGACTATCAATATAGATGAAATACAGTTAGAAAACGGGTCTAACATATCACAATATTTCATGCTAACACCTAGTACAGTCTCTATTCCGTGACCTAGCACACCAGTGGTGGAGGACAGTTAGAGCACGAGTTACGAGCTACGAGCATATGAGGACTATGCTGAGAGAGTAGTTCCGCCCTGCCTCACTGAGGACGGAGAAGCTGCAGGACTTCGTGGAGGCGGGTTTTGAGGACGTACCCATTACAGACGCTATTCGCCGCTTCTAGACTAAGCTACCATTGTTGGGTCCAGCTGCACCATCTGAGGACTAGCATGTGTACCTTTTTGCCCGTTGTCTGAGGGAGAGCACACGCTCATACATGGCGGGATTTCACTGTGACTCATTGGCAGACTACCAGGATCGGACCTCTGCCTATGAGAGAGAGAGAGCTAGCCAGAGGAGGACTTCTCACACAGGACGGTCTGAGAAGAGGCAGCGTACCGCACCGACTGGTGCAGGAGCATCTAGATACAGACGAGGTCAGACTCAGGGCCGCTCCAGTGTTCTAGTGTCTACACAGACAATTAAGAGGGGCCGGCAGTGTTACAACTGCGGGGCCTATGGGCATATGAGGGTTGATTGCCCTAGAGCACCACTGACTTGCTTCTCGTGTGGGAAGGCAGGACATAGAGCTACGTGTTGCCGTCAGGGCAAGGCGTCATCACAGTAGGGTTCTTCCCCTGCAGGTGCAGCAGGAGGTGGGTAGAGACCGCCTCAGAATCAGACACAGGGACAACAGAGAGTCCCAGACACACCTGCTACTCAAGGGTCAGCTCCGGGACCGAGTAGAGGTAGAGGTTGAGAGGTTGGTACTAGTGATGGCTGAGGAGCTCGAGGTAGAGTTTTTGAGCTGAGGAGTGCTGAGGAGCCGCCAGCACCAGCTGCTACAGGTAGCATTCTGTTACATGGTTTACATGTTAGAGTTTTGTTTAATACGGGTGCTACGCATTCATTTATTTTTGCTGCTTGTATTGAGCGTTTGAGTTTGTCTACCATAGAGGGGGCACCTTTTACTATAGGGTTACTTGATGGTAGTAGAGTCAGAGGTACCCAGGAAATACGTTGTTGTCCCCTACACTTAGGGACTCGTGTATTACTTGTTGACTTCTTAGTCATGCCTCTTATGCATGAAGAAGTCATATTAGGTATGGATTGAATGCGTAGACACCGTGCGGTGTTAGATGTGGGTAAGAGAACTATTACAGTCTCTACCGACATAGGTCCGATAGAGGTCTTTCGGGGATGGGACCTTGGGAAGACAAGATCTGTCATTAGTGCTATACGAGCCGCTAGACTGATTGCACAGGGATATGATGCCTTCTGGTGCTATGCCATGAAGGATGGAGAGAGTCCAACTTTGGAGGATGTTCGCTCAAAAAGGGTGTGCGTCAAAGTCTTAATATTTATATCCAGAACTCAAGAGCAAAGTGAACCCGCAGTGTACGGATCAGCTGTAGAAAGGTAAGAATTCCAGAGTCGAACTCAGGGATTTGGTGAGAATAATTCAGATTTCAATTATCTAGCGAAAGTATAAAGACTTTTGTGATTTGATAAAGAGAGAAATGATTCCAAGGATTCAAGTATCCGTTTTAGGCTTTCGATTCAAGACACTTTTTATAGGTATAGGACAGAATTTATATTGCCAAGATTGAATGTTCAAAGTTAGGATTCGTACGATGATGTTCCGAAACATATATGACTAATCTATAGGCTCTCTCTATAAGGGTTGTTGAGCCTGCAATATAGAAAGATCTAGAGACAAGAATTATGTTCAAACTAACTATCTAAAACTCCAGCATATGACTCTCCAAAGTAAAGATTAGAAAGCACACTTAAAATCTTAATAAAGGGTGTTGAATCTCTTTATTACCCAAATCTTGCGATCTTAATCTATTAAATGTAGAAACAGGTTTGAAGTGCCTTCATACATTCAATTAGAGGGTAGAAAGATTAATCAAGATTGGGATTTAGACAAGGATTAGTTTTGATTAAAGATTAGTTCAATTAAAGTTCGTCAGAAGAATAAATCGCCCTGTTCATAAGAAAATCGGCCGATTTTCCTCAAGAACAGTCCGATTTTCCTGTTTGTCGCAAAACTAAAATCTAAACTCTCAGGGTCCTAATGTTTGAATGAGTTCAGTCTATCATCATCTAAGCCTTAATCATCAACTATCCTCCCCAGAATCACAAGGTTTTTTAGCCAACCATTTTCAAAATCGAATCAAATTAATTATTGAGAAAGATATCGCAAAGAAACCAAATCTTGAATGAAAAATCAATAACTTTCAAATCTGTAAACAATTGTCAAATCTGCTCAATGTATCTCTCAAACAACTCAATTTCGTGTTCACAAATCACAAACAATGCAATGGATAAAGAAATCTCACAATCAAAGATCAAGAATAACTTTCCGGCAAAAGCTCTTCAATCTCTCTCCAAGAATCGTCAATTTCTCCAAAACGTGTAAAGATTTCCCGCTGCCGCCTCCTCGTCTTCGTTCCTAGGGTTCTCCTCTATACTTTCTTGCAGATGGGCCGTTTGGCAAAACTCTCCTCTAGCCCAAAATAATTGGGCTTTGTGTCGTCTTTCCATTTGGCCGAATCGTGAAGAAAATCGACCCAGTCGATTTAGGTGTAAAACCGTTCGATTTCAAGGTATGAAAATCGTCCGATTTATATATATATTGGCACGATTTTCTTCAACAGAAAGTGCTCTTCCTTTGGTTCGTCTTCTATGCTTCTCCTTTGCAATTCCTTAGCTCTTTGTGATCCTTCTAAGACTCCTTTAGCTTCCTTAACATCCTTAAATGCTTCTTGTTCCATTTTTGCTTCCAATCCCGCTCCATTTACCTACAATTCATCAAAATCTGGTGTAGACCTCTATTTCCGACAATTAATTGAATAGAACATAAAAAGCATACAAAATCTCTCTAAATGCAAGGTAAACTGAGACAATCTTTTACAATATGCATGAATATGATGGTACATAATTCATGTCATCAAAATACCCCATACTTGCCCCTTGCTTGTCCCCAAGCAAGACTCAAATTTAGAATATAAGATGTCATGGATTATGTATGTATGAAAACTCAAAAACTTTTCTTTTGGTAGTGCTTCTTCTTATTGGATCACCCTCAAAGTGATGTTTCAAGGCATAAAAAGGCAAAGCATGTATCAATGATGACTATAAGATGAACAAACTCCCTTTTCTTCCTTGAAAGCATAAATAAAGAACATGATAAAGGTGTAGAGGTAATCAAAGTAAAACAAATCTAAGCCATTAAGTCTTAAACACATGCATAAAAGTCTCAAGGTCTTCTAATCAAAGGAAAGGTTCAAGAAACGTATTAAGGGAAGGAGTTCTTTTTGGCAATTGTGGTGCTAATCCGGGAAAGAGGAACACCTAACACCTTCAAGAATTTTCTTCACCGCACATGCTTCGCATGTAGAAAGCTTTGCTTTCATTATACTTTACTTTTTGAGAGTATGGACAGCGGTGCACAAAAACCGAAGCCTAGGAGATCGGCGTTTCTCAATTTCGAGATGCCTCAAACCCTTGATGCACATACCATATCCCGTTAGGACTTGTCGTTCAATCGGACTTTGGCAAGACACAAACACCCGGCTATGTGAATGGTGCCGAGTTACTCATCCTCATGTTCAACGTCCCCAAACTCATGAATTTCTACACTTTCTTTTTAATACTTTTTCCTTGGCCCTCCCACATCAAACATGCCTTTTTTTTTTCAATCACCTATCCTAATTCCCGGATGGTAAAAGGAGGGTTACATATTTCATTGAGGAGCTAGCATGATCAAGATATGAGAAAAGAACAGAAGTGAATTGCCTTAGTCATCCTTAAATGATGTAAAAGAACTTGCAATATAGCTTCGACTATTATTTCATTCTCTTATCAAAACAACTAAATCATATAACTTATTCATGTGTTCAAGTAACAAAAGCAAATTCATTCATGCTATAATCAAAATCTCAACACAACTAAGCATCTTTTTGCCTATCCATATACACAATTCTCATCATAGAGGTCATTTCCATATAAGAAGCACTAAAAATTTTTGAAAATTCATAGGATTTGAAAAATATCATGCAAATGCAAGTGTCATAATGGAAAGCAAGTAGTGCAAGAGTTATTACAAGCCAAATTGTCAAGAGTAGTGGAAAGTATATAAAGTGCTAAAGTGAAACATAAGGTATTGTAAGTACCCCCACCCCATACTTGACATCCACATTGTCCCCAATGTGAAAATCAAGCATAGAAAGGAGAAAAATACTTACAATGTAAAAGAAGTGGAAGCTCAATCCTCTGTCGGTGGTGGAGGTGGTGGATAGGGATACATCGGTGCGCTAGGATCGTAGAAGTGGCCAAACTCGTGGTAGTACATGTCTCTCATCTGGCCATCATAGGATGAATGCCTAGCGTCCGTCTCCTCCCTATAATTCCTGAACTGGGTATTCAGGGTCTCGTAGTTGGTGCGGAGGGTACGGTAGTCGGTGCTGAGGCTCTAGAAACTAGTGACTAGCTCCCTGAAGTGGCGTGGAGCTCGGCGTCCTCGTCTAGGGCCTGGAGCATGTGCATAAGAATGTCGAGGTGGTTGTATGTAATCCTCCGTCTCCTCATCCTGCCTACTAGTCCTGCTCGGTCCTGCACCATGAGTATCAGTGTCCATGGCATCCGTAGCATGTCCGCTATGAGTATCACTCTCAAACTCGAGCATGGTCTCCTGTCCTCCATCCTCATCCTCCTCCTCTGAGTCACCTGCAACATCATCATAATAAGTAGGAGGTGAGAACTCCTCAAGCATCGACTCAAAGGTCTCCTTCCAGTTCCTCTTGTTCCGAATGGTGTATTCGGATTTCCATATGATCTCGGATGGCTTCTTCTTCGGATCCCTGTGCCATGGCATCGGCACATGAAGAGTTCCTCTCCCTCGAGGAATCAAGACCTGTCGAACCACCAACCTTTGTGAGCCTAAAGGAAGGGCACTCTCAGCTAGAGTGCATCCGGAGAAGTCCAATCCCATGGTCTTAGCCACATGAGTGACAAGACCTCCTGCACAAATGTCGCCTTTAGCTTTGTTGGATATCTTTCCTAGATAGTCAGCAAGCATGGTGGCGATGTCGGGAATGGTGGTGGATGTCATGCAGTAGAGAATGAAGAGCTCATCAGCCTTGAGCTTCTGTGGAGTCTCTGTCCGGGCAAATAAACTCTCGCTAAGTATCCTATGCACTACCTTAAAGGAAAGGTTGTACATACTTGTCTCCTTGGAGTTTCCGGGTCTCCACTTATCCCCTCCGTACTCACCTACGGAAATAGCCTCCCAAAAATCACTAGCACTGAGACCTCTAGCAAATGTGCCTGCATCTGAATAAGAGAAACCAAACAAGTCGCCAAAAGTGTCAATGGACATAGTGTGGTCTTGGCTCATGAGGCGGAAAGTGACCATCCTTTCCCTAGGGTCGTGTTCAAACGTGCTAAGGAATTCTAGGGTGATCTCCCTATAAGCATCCTCCCTAATCGTAGCAAACTGTCTCAACCCAGCTCTGTCTAGCATCATATCAACATCCTCTCGAACATACAACGAATCTAAGTCATCAAGCACTATGTAGCGAGGAGGGGTGAATGGGCGATCTACAATGCGTTCATAGCGTTTCTTGTGCTTGGATAGGGGAGGGGGAAGCTTAGGGATGTTGGTAGGTGGTGGTGGAGGTGGGGCAGGGGCTTTGGAAGAAGATCCCTTCTTCTTCCTCGTGTTTCTAGTTATCCTCTTTACAAGATCCATTCTAAGTCCTAAAAATCGACATGTTCTTCACAAAAATCGGCCAATTTATCTGGGCTGGGTCGATTTTTATCTTAATTTCAATGATTCTCACAATTCTGTAAAGTTCTGTTCAATCTATCACCACACACAGTTCCCTACAATGATTTCTAAGCAGATTCCTCTATCAATTCCAACAAACAAACACTTCCTAAGCAAACTTCAATTTCGAATGAGAAACTTAGGTTTTGGAAAGAAAAACCTGAATTCCTTATGGAGGAGTCGATTGCCGTGCGTGATGTTGTTAGATCCTTGTTCCTTGTTGAAAATGCTTCAGTTTGGAGCCAAGAATCACTCAAAATGGTTAAGGAATGAGGACTTGTAGGGTGTGGCGATTTTTCGGCGTTCTTGAGAGAGGGAAGTCGAGAATTGGGGGTTTTGGAATGAAGAAGGTCGAGTGTAATGTCCTTATATAGGGTCGATAATTTCTGAAGAAAATCGGCCGATTTATCTGGTCGATTTATTTGTCGGGTCGATTTTTGTTTTTGTCGAAAAAAATCGGCCGATTTATTTTGACAGGTCGATCTCCAGGTCGATTTTTGTTTCCGTTGAAAAAAATCAACTTGCTCTGTTACTGAATCGGACGATTTACTTATGATAACTCGATTTCCTTCCTTGTTTTTCTTGAATCTCGAAGATATAACTCATTTATGCTCCATTCTCCATGAATCTCTCACATTTGAACCTAATTTCCTGCGATTAATGACACGACAAACCAAGAGTGCATCGAGGAACATATGAAAAAAACACGAAAAACGAAAAAAAACAAAGCAATTAATCTACTCTAACTAAGTGATGGAAAGAAGGGAAAACTATACTATCATGGGTTGCCTCCCAAGAAGCGCTTTATTTATCGTCTTTAGCTGGACGGTGTATGATGTTGTGTTCAATGGAGGAGGATAGGAGCTATCTCCTCGACCGGAGCTTCCGGTGTGTATTTCTTCAACCGTTGGCCATTAACCTTAAAACTTCCGCTTTGTTCACCCCATACTTCAACTGCACCATGGGGGAAAACTCGTTTAATTACATAAGGTCCTGTCCAACGGGATTTGAGCTTATGTGGAAATAGACGCAGCCTTGAGTTGAATAGGAGGACTTGGTCTCCCTCCTTCAAGTCTTTTGGAATGATGTGCTTATCATGCCAGCGCTTTGTCCGTTCCTTGTAAATCCTTGCGTTCTCATACGCATTTAGCCGGATCTCGTCCAGCTCATTGATGTCTAAGAGCCGCTTCTCTCCGGCTTCTTTCATGTCGAAGTTGAGCCACTTGATGGCCCAATAAGCTTTGTGCTCTAGCTCTACAGGAAGATGACATGATTTACCATAAACAAGATTATAGGGAGTCGTACCTATTGGTGTCTTGAAGGCTGTCCTGTATGCCCATAGTGCATCGTCAAGCTTCATTGACCAATCTTTCCTCGTTTTAGAGACGGTTTTCTCTAAAATCCCTTTAATCTCTCTATTGGATATCTCGACTTGTCCGCTGGTTTGCGGGTGGTAAGGTGTAGCTATCTTATGGGTCACCCCATACTTAGCCAATAGAGTCTCAAATCGACGGGTCGTGAAGTGCGTTCCTCCGTCACTAATGATGGTTCGGGGGGTTCCGAACCTTGGGAAGATCGTTCTATTGAAGAACTTCACCACTACCATTGCATCATTAGTAGGAGAAGCGATTGCCTCTACCCATCTTGAAACATAGTCTATGGCAAGAAGTATATACTGATTACCGCATGAAGATGGGAAAGGTCCCATAAAGTCGACGCCCCATACATCAAAGATCTCGACTTCTTGTATGTTGTTTAGAGGCATCTCATTCCTTCTTGATATATTACCTGTCCTTTGACAAGAATCACAAGCAACAACAAACTTTTGTACATCTTTGAAAAGCGTAGGCCAATAGAAGCCGGAACGAAGTACCTTAGCACAAGTCTTGTGGGAACTTGCATGTCCGCCACATGGTAAAGAATGGCAATGGTGGATGACACTATCCACCTCATCTTCAGGAATACATCTCCTGTAAATGCCATCTGGACCCCTTTTGAATAGAAGAGGTTCGTTCCAATAGAATTGCCGGACGTCTCTAAAGAACTTCTTCTTTTGAGCATATGAAAGTCCGGGTGGAATCTCCTGACAAACAAGGTAATTTACAATGTCAGCAAACCATGGATTATTACCTTGTGATATGTGTTGAAGACACTCTTCAATCTTGTGCAGCTGCTCGTCAGGGAAGGAATCGTCTATCGGAAGTTCATCCGACTCGCCGGTGAGTTGCGGAAGACGACTAAGGTGATCGGCAACGGAGTTCTCCGATCCTTTCTTATCACGGATCTCTAAATCGAACTCTTGCAAGAGTAAGATCCATCTTAGAAGCCTTGGCTTTGCATCTTTCTTCGTGAATAAGTATCGAATTGCAGAATGGTCCGTGTAGACTATCACCTTCGCACCTACAAGGTAGGAACGAAATTTCTCAAAAGCGTATACTACGGCTAAAAGTTCCTTTTCCGTAGTTGCATAATTGTATTGAGCCTCATCTAGCGTTTTGCTAGCGTAGTAGATGGCATGAGTGCAACCATCTTTCTTCTGTCCAAGAACGGCTCCTATAGCGACGTCGCTCGCGTCGCACATGACCTCAAAAGGAAGAGTCCAATCGGGTGGTTGAATGATTGGTCCCGAAATCAAAGCTTCTTTGATCCTGCAAGAAGCATCTAAGCAATCTTTCGAGAATTCGAAAGTCGCATCTTTCATCAAAAGATTAGTCAAAGGTTTTGAAATCTTAGAAAAATCCTTTATGAATCTCCTATAGAAGCCCGCATGTCCTAAGAAACTTCTAATTCCTTTTACTGATGAAGGGGGAGGTAACTTCTCAATGGTTTCTATTTTCGCTCTATCAACCTCTATTCCCCTTTGTGATACTAGATGACCTAACACAATTCCTTCGGTTACCATGAAATGACACTTTTCCCAGTTTAAGACTAAGTTAGTGTCCTCACATCTCTTAAGAACTAGTGAAAGGTTATAGAGACAGTTATCAAAGGAAGAACCATATACCGAAAAGTCGTCCATGAAGACTTCCATGATATTCTCTACATATTCGGAGAAGATTGCCATCATACACCTTTGGAAGGTGGCTGGAGCGTTGCATAAGCCGAATGGCATTCTTCTGTAAGCGAACGTACCCCATGGGCACGTAAAAGTTGTCTTCTCTTGGTCGTCCGGATGAATCGGAATCTGAAAGAAACCGATATATCCATCTAGATAACAGAAGTAAGAATGTTGGGCTAACCTTTCCAACATTTGATCGATAAAAGGAAGGGGAAAGTGATCCTTCCTTGTGGCCACGTTCAGTTTGCGGTAGTCGATGCACATTCGCCACCCTGTAACTGTCTGTGTAGGGATAAGTTTGTTGTTCTTGTTGGCAACAACGGTAATGCCTCCTTTCTTGGGTACTACTTGTACTGGACTCACCCATTTGCTATCAGAAATAGGGAAGATGATACCTGCATCAAGTAGCTTAAGGATTTCTTTCATCACGACCTCTTTCGTTGCCGGGTTTAACCGTCTTTGAGGTTGGCGTGAAGGTTTGTAATCCTCTTCCATTAAAATTTTGTGCATACATAGAGAAGGCTTTATTCCTACTAAATCATCAATAGTGTAGCCTAATGCTCTCCTATGTTGCTTCAAAACATGCATGAGTTTCTCTAATTCATCATCATTCAAATTCGCATTGACAATGACCGGATAGGTGGAATTAGTACCAAGAAATGTGTACCTTAAATGCGTGGGAAGTGGTTTCAATTCTAATGATGGAGGTACCTTGATTGATGATGAATCTTGTCCTTCGATTGTTGTAGGAGAGGCCTCTAGAGGTGGGGGCATTTCATCATTAGATTCGGAAGCGGCTGCGGTGAAGTTTGGAGAATCCAGAGAATTACCCATTGAATCGACCTCCCCTGTAATAAATCGGTCGATCTGCTGTACGATTTTTCTTTCTGTCGGAAAAAATCGGGTTGCCTCTTCATAAATCGGACGATTTAATGTTGTCAGGTCGATTTTTGTTTCTGTCGAGAAAAATCGGATTGCCTCTTCATGAATCGGTCGATTTATTTTTGGCAGGTCGATTTTCTTCACAGTTTCCGGAGTCCACTCTAGTTCTTCAATCCTTGCTCCTAATTCTTCCTCCACATCATTTAATGCTTTCACATCCTCATTGCAATCATGTTCCACTCTTTCCTCCATGATGCTCATGCTAAGAACCTTTTGAAGAGGGTCTTTCATCAAGATCGAACTTACTATCTCTCTAGACTCTTCTTCATCAACAATTTCAAAAGCATCGTCCTTCAAGGCTGGCTCCTTGATTAAGGAAGAGAGTATGAATTCTATCTTTTCTTCACCAATATGGAAGGATAGCTGGCCGTTCTTGCAATCTACCATGCATCCGGATGTGGCAAGGAATGGTCTCCCAAGGATGATGGGAACCGGATCTGCAGGTATGTCAAGAACGACAAAATCTATTGGGATGTAAAACTTACCCAGCTTTACCGGAATGTCTTCTAATATTCCCACCGGCTTAGTGGTGGAACGATCGGCCATGTAGAGTGTGATCTTCACCGGTCTAGGCTCTCCTAGACCAACTGCCTTGCATAGAGCGAGAGGTATGATACGCACACTCGCTCCAAGATCGCAAAGTGCATCATAGGTGGCTTCTCCCAAAGTGATGGGTATGCAAAAGGATCCTGGATCACGGAGCTTGGGTGGCATATTCTCCGTCATAGTCTTGATGAGTTCGGATGACTCCATACTCATCTTGACTTCTCCTATGTCTTCCAATTTCCTCTTATTAGAGAGGATCTCCTTGAGGAATTTCCCGTAAGCCGGCATACCTAAAATTGCATCCATAAAAGGTATGTTAATATGTAGCTTACTCATAAGTTCAACAAACTTACCAAAATGTTTATCTAGGCGTGCATGCGCTCTAGATTGAGG
The DNA here is from genome assembly GCA_033239125.1 of Fagopyrum homotropicum. Classification (NCBI taxonomy): domain Eukaryota; kingdom Viridiplantae; phylum Streptophyta; class Magnoliopsida; order Caryophyllales; family Polygonaceae; genus Fagopyrum; species Fagopyrum homotropicum. Next base: position 68,053,284 of record BSWB01000002.1, on the reverse strand, counting down.
AAAAGGTAGAGGTGGTTTGTAAGCGGGAGGAGGAACATAGACTTCTTCCTTCTCTTTTGCCTCTCCTTCTTTTGTGGCGGTATCAACTACTTTAGGTTGAGGATCGGTGGTCGTTTTGCCGCTCCTAGTGGTTATTGCCATAACCCTTCCCTTTGGGTTATCTTCTGTCTTTCCGGGAAGCTTCCCTTGATCTCTTGGAACTTCTCCGGCTTTGTTGAATACTTGGTTTTCTAAAACTTTGTGAGCTTTGTCAACCGAAGTTATGTAACTCTCCAATCCTTGTAGCTTGCCTAGGATCGTTTCTAGCATGGGATCCGGTTTGCTTGATCCGCTTGATTGTCCCTGGCTTGTTGAAGGAGTAGAAGAAGATGGAGGTGTTAGAGCCTTTTCAGCATAAGAGTAAGGATTACCTGGACTTTGCTGATTTGACCTCCAATTGTTGTTATTTGAGTTCCTATTGTTGTTGTTATTCCAATTGGAGTTTCGGTTGTTATTGTTGTTGTTGCTCCAATTGGAATTCCGGTTATCATTCCTTTGATTGTTGTCCCGCCCCATGTAGTTGGCTTCTTGCTCCTTGGTCTTTTGAAGACTCGTTTTGAGTACTTCCCTCAATTCTTTGATGTCATCTTTGAGGGAGAATATTTGTGTTTGAGCCGCTTGATTCAACTTGGCTCCCGGATCGCCTTGATTCCGGCTATTTGATTCCACCTTCCGGTGGGAATACTTCTCAATCACTTGGGCTTGCTTCTCAATGAAGTCCCAAGCATCATCCTCTCACATATCCATGAATGTGCCACAAGAGAGAGATTGAAGATTGAATTGTGTTTCCACATCCAATCCTTTGTAGTAGATCTCCAATAATTCCAGCTTGGAAATGCCATGGTGTGGGCAATCCAACAAGAGATCTTGAAACATTTCCCAAGATTGAAACAAGCTTTCATTAGGTTTCATAGAAAAAGCATTTATTTTACCTCTTAATTCCGCTGTTTTGGATGGCGGAAAGAACTTGGTGAGGAATTCCGAAGACAATTCCTCCCATGTAGCTAGCTTTACAGCTGGAAGTGTTTGGTACCAAGCTAGAGCCTTGTCCTTCAAAGAAAAGAAGAACGGTTTGATCTTGCAGTTGCTTGTAGTAGCCTTCTTCGGCTTCATAGTCTCCATGAGAATCTCAAAATTCTGCAAGTGTTGATGTGGAGATTCAGTACTTGCTCCGCCATATTGACTTTGGCGAACCATGGTGATGACTTGTGGTGAGAAGCTAAACTCTTGGATGTCGTCAGCTCCGAAATCCACACCTAGACGGCGTGGTTGCTGAATTGGATCCATCCGTTGCCCCAAAGTTCGGGGTCTATCTTCGTTATTAACAGCTCTAACGTTCCTAGTTGGTATGCGAGGAACGACCCTTGGTGTTGGGGTGTTTCGGATAGGACGAAGTGATGGATCAATCTCTTCAAGTTCCGGCATGTCCGGATCAATCTCTTCATCATCGGATGAGTCATTTCGAATGGATTTAGTTGGTGTCTTGACTTTCTTCTTCTTCTTGGATTCGTTCAACTCCAACTTCATGTCCAACATCATAGCTCTTAGTTCATCAATCTGAAATTGATGACTTATTTCAGCTTCTTTTCGTGCTTTCTCACTCAACTAGAGTTGGCGTTGAGCTTCGTTCAGTTCAGCCTTGTAGTTTCTCTCATCGTTTTCAGCCATTTTCTTCTCCTTCAACTTTCTCCTCAAAGTTCTTTCTAATTCGGGATCGAAAGGAATTAGATCTTTAGTGGATCTAGTCTTTCGCATATACCTAAAGAACCTGCAAAGATCACTCAAGTAGACAAATCAAATCACAAGAGCAAGAGCTCTCAAGCTAGACAACCGAAAACCGGATTTGATCTAGACCAAATCCCCGGCAACGGCGCCAAAAACTTGTTCGCTCAAAAAGGGTGTGCGTCAAAGTCTTAATATTTATATCCAGAACTCAAGAGCAAAGTGAACCCGCAGTGTACGGATCAGCTGTAGAAAGGTAAGAATTCCAGAGTCGAACTCAGGGATTTGGTGAGAATAATTCAGATTTCAATTATCTAGCGAAAGTATAAAGACTTTTGTGATTTGATAAAGAGAGAAATGATTCCAAGGATTCAAGTATCCGTTTTAGGCTTTCGATTCAAGACACTTCTATAGGTATAGGACAGAATTTATATTGCCAAGATTGAATGTTCAAAGGTAGGATTCGTACGATGAAGTTCCGAAACATATATGACTAATCTATAGGCTCTCTCTATAAGGGTTGTTGAGGCTGCAATATAGAAAGATCTAGAGACAAGAATTATGTTCAAACTAACTATCTAAAACTCCAGCATATGACTCTCCAAAGTAAAGATTAGAAAGCACACTTAAAATCTTAATAAAGGGTGTTGAATCTCTTTATTACCCAAATCTTGCGATCTTAATCTATTAAATGTAGAAACAGGTTTGAAGTGCCTTCATACATTCAATTAGAGGGTAGAAAGATTAATCAAGATTGGGATTTAGACAAGGATTAGTTTTGATTAAAGATTAGTTCAATTAAAGTTCGTCAGAAGAATAAATCGCCCTGTTCATAAGAAAATCGGCCGATTTTCCTCAAGAACAGTCCGATTTTCCTGTTTGTCGCAAAACTAAAATCTAAACTCTCAGGGTCCTAATGTTTGAATGAGTTCAGTCTATCATCATCTAAGCCTTAATCATCAACTATCCTCCCCAGAATCACAAGGTTTTTTAGCCAACCATTTTCAAAATCGAATCAAATTAGTTATTGAGAAAGATATCGCAAAGAAACCAAATCTTGAATGAAAAATCAATAACTTTCAAATCTGTAAACAATTGTCAAATCTGCTCAATGTATCTCTCAAACAACTCAATTTCGTGTTCACAAATCACAAACAATGCAATAGATAAAGAAATCTCACAATCAAAGATCAAGAATAACTTTCGGGCAAAAGCTCTTCAATCTCTCTCCAAGAATCGTCAATTTCTCCAAAACGTGTAAAGATTTCCCACTGCCGCCTCCTCGTCTTCGTTCCTAGGGTTCTCCTCTATACTTTCTTGCAGATGGGCCGTTTGGCAAAACTCTCCTCTAGCCCAAAATAATTGGGCTTTGTGTCGTCTTTCCATTTGGCCGAATCGTGAAGAAAATCGACCCAGTCGATCTAGGTGTAAAACCGTTCGATTTCAAGGTATGAAAATCGTCCGATTTATATATATATTGGCACGATTTTCTTCAACAAAAAGTGCTCTTCCTTTGGTTCGTCTTCTATGCTTCTCCTTTGCAATTCCTTAGCTCTTTGTGATCCTTCTAAGACTCCTTTAGCTTCCTTAACATCCTTAGATGCTTCTTGTTCCATTTTTGCTTCCAATCCCGCTCCATTTACCTACAATTCATCAAAATCTGGTGTAGACCTCTATTTCCGACAATTAATTGAATAGAACATAAAAAGCATACAAAATCTCTCTAAATGCAAGGTAAACTGAGACAATCTTCTACAATATGCATGAATATGATGGTACATAATTCATGTCATCAGAGGACATACCAGTGGTCTATGAGAGCCGTCTAGTTTGCCACCTCAAAGGAGCGTAGATTTTGGCATTGACTTGGAACCTGGCACGAGACCCATCTCGAAGGCCCTATACCGTATGGTACCTGTCAAAATGTTGGAGCTGAAGAAGCAACTCGAGGAGTTGGCCGAGAAGGGCTTCATAAGCCCTAGTGTTTTACCATGGGGTGCACCTGTCCTCTTCGTGCGGAAGAAGGACGAATCATTGAGACTATGTATAGATTACAAAGAGCTAAACAAGGTCACCATCAAGAACAGGTATTCACTACCTCGTATTGATGATCTACTTGATCAGTTTTAGGGAGCGACAGTCTTTTCCCGGATCGACTTGCATTCTGGATATCACCAGCTGAGGGTGAGAGATCAGGACGTGCATAGGACGGCATTTCGTACCCGTTATGGACACTACGAGTTTGTAGTGATGCCATTCGGGCTGACGAATGCCCCGGCAATTTTCATGGAGTTGATGAACAATATCTTCATCGACTTCCTGGATCAGTTTGTGGTGGTCTTCATTGATGACATTCTGGTGTACTCTCGTAGCAGAGAGGAGCCTGCTGGACACTTGAGGACAGTTTTGCAGATTTTGAGGGATAGAGAGTTGTACGCCAAGCTCTCTAAGTGTGAGTTCTGGATGTCTGAGGTTGCGTTTCTCGGACACAGAGTCTCCGCCGATGGGATCATGGTTGATCCGGCGAAGATCGGGCCTGTTGCTGCATGGACAACACCGACGAACGTCAAGGGTATGCGTAGCTTTTTTGGCTTAGCCGGTTATTATAGACGCTTTGTGGAGGGATTTTCTGTGATTGCCCGTACACTGACAAGTCTTTTGAGGAAGACTACCAGATTTGTATGAACTGACCAGTGCGCTCAGAGTTTTCAGGAGTTGAAGAGGCGTTTGACTTCTGCTCTTGTCTTGGCACAACCAGAGGGTTATGATGATTTCGTGGTCTACAGTGATGCATCCAAGCTAGGCTTGGCATGTGTGCTGATGTTGAGAGGCAGAGTGATTGCATACGCGTCTCGACAACTGAAGACGTATGAGGAGAACTACCCGACTTATGATCTGGAGTTGGCAGCGGTAGTTTATGCTTTGAAGATCTGGAGACATTAACTCTATGGTACTACATGTCAGATCTTCACAGACCATAAGAGTCTGAAGTACATTTTCACGCAGCGGGAATTGAATAACCGCCAGCTTCGATGGCTTGAGTTGATCAAGGACTTTTACCTTGAGATTTTGTATCATCTTGGCAAGGCGAATGTAGTAGCCGACGCCTTGAGCATGAAGACGCCTCGAGAGAAGGCGATTGCTAGACTTATTGTACACCCTCAGCTTCAGAGAGATCTAGCTTGGCAAGAGATGGACATCCAGTTTCCTGATAAAGATGCCCATCTTTTTGAATTAGATGTTCTACCTGGTCTGTTGGATAAGATCCAACAAAAGCGGGGACCTGCCCAACCCTGATGAGGATTAGAGAGAGGATGTCTCATGGAGAGGCCCCACAGTTCTCTATTGGAGCAGATGGAGTTATGAGGCGCCATGATCGCATTTTTGTGTACTTGCTGATGCAGAGCTGAGATAGCGGATTTTACAAGAGGGTCACTGTACACCTTACTCAGTACACCCTGGTACGAGCATTTCAGGCTTGGAGGTGAGCTCCATCTACTGCTAGTGCCGTAGTGAAAGTGGGAGGACCTCTCCATGGATTTTGTGACCGGGTTGAGGTTCAGTAGGAGTAATGATGTCATCTGGGTGATCGTTGACAAATTGACGAAAACGGCACATTTCATTCCCATCAGAGAGACGTGGCTAGTGAGCAGATTAGCTGAGGAGTACACTAGACAAATAGTGAGACTGCATGGGTACCGAGGACGATCGTCTCTGATCGTGATGGACGATTTACATCCAGATTATGGCAGCAGATTTAGACTATTTTGGGGACGAGTCTACACTTCATGACTGCTTTTCACCCCCAGACAGATGGTCAGTCAGAGAGGACCATCCAAACCTTAGAGGACATGTTGTGAGCCAGTGTGTTCGATTGGGGACAGGGATGGTTTGATTACCTCCCACTCGTTGAGTTCTCATACAACAACAGCTGGCATACATCTATAGGGATGGCTCCTTATGCGGCACTGTATGGACGTAGGTGCCGTACACCTTTATGTTGGGATGAGCCTAGTAGTATCAGTGGGATAGCACCAAAGCAGATTCAGAATGATATGGCTCGAGTAGCACTGATCAGAGAGAGGATGTTGGCTGCACAAAGTCGCTAGAAGTCGTATGCAGATAAGAGGCGTTGAACTCTAGAGTTCAGGGTAGGAGCTCATGTCTGGTTGAGAGTATCTCCGACGCGAGGCGTCAAACGTTTTGGCATAAAGGGGAAGCTGAGTCCCCGATATGTTGGTCCTTTTGAGATACTGGATAGAGTCGGGAAGGCAGCCTATAGATTAGCATTGCAGAGCACCCTATTGCAGTACTAGAGTGACGTGTGAGACGCTTGTGTTTTAAGGACATTCCTATGCTGAGGATACAGTGGTTGAGACGAGGACTAGAGGAGGCTACTTGGGAGAAAGAGTATAGTATCCAGAGGAACTATCCAGAGTTCTACGCTGAGCTAGATGCACCAGTAGGATCCACGAGTAGATCTTAGTGCCTTCTTGGTGAGTGCATATTATGGGCTTATTTGATATGTTGTGTTTTCGTTCTAGCTGTGATATGTGCATATGATCTGTAAGATCTTATTTGCTAGTACGAGATAGATATAGCTGGAGATGGTTCTTTCCTCCATGCTATGGTATGTGTGTTAGGATTAGCTGGAGATGTTTATTTCCTCCATGCTACCTTTGATGGACATAGTTTGAGTGGAGATGGTTTTCCTCCATATAGTAGTATTATGTGTACGTTGTGCCTGGAGATGGCTTTCCTCCATGTCAGTGTGATGTGGTTAGTCTTTGGCTAGAGATGATCTTCCTTTAGGCCTTGTGGACAGTCGATGATAGTGTTTAGAGTTATACATCGGCTTATGGATCCGAGAGGCTTTGGGATTTTGCAAGTTTCGGGACGAAACTTGTTTTTAGGGGGGTGTGATGTAAGAGCCTTAGTCTTTGGAGCTTAGGAGTCTTGCTGAGCCTTGGTGAGCCTTGCCTTGACCCAATCATGCAGCCCCAGCGGGCCAGGATGGCCGCCCCAGTGGCTAGGCGCCCCTGCACCTTGGGCTAGCCGCCCCTGCGGCTATGTGTTGGTGCAGCCGCATTTGTTGACTCTTTGACTTGTGCTTTGCGGCTGGCTTCTCCTATAAGTTTCCCTATCCTTAAGATGAGAGGTTTCTTCACCTAATTCCAGCCTCTTCTTCCTCTGCACGTTCATCTTCTCCTCTCTTCTTCCTTGATCTTCTTTGATCTCTTCTTGTTCTTGTGAGTGAGTTCTTGAGAGTTTGAGTGTGGTTTTGGCCTTGGATGATCAGGAGGTTGTTGCTGAGTGTTGTTGATGTTGTGTTGAGATGGTAGACGTGTTGTGTGCTTCATAGTTACTGTCTAAGGATGTTGTGGTAAATTCTTCAGCTTCCATCTTTTTTCTTTCCTCTTCTTGACTCTTTCTTCTTCTTTCTAGCTTAGGATCACAAGCTGAGCTTTTGTGGATCCTTTCCTAGGCTTGTGATGTTCATATATGTGTATATATGTGTATATGTTGCTGTGGTGTTGAAAAAGTGAAGAGAGTCGAGAAAGGGATCAAAGAGAAGTCGGGACCAACTCTGTGCGCAGTTGGCCGCCCCTACGCCTAACTCTAGCCGCCCCTGCGCCTGGTGTGAGCCGCTCTGCGCCTCATTGCGTCAGCCTTGTGTTCCTTGCTTCTACTGGTGCATACCTTGTTGGTATGTCTTCCTTTCTTCCTCTCCTTTGGCCTTGGCTTAGTTGATAGTTACGCTAGTGTGGTTAGGATGAGTTGTATGATAGAGATGTGCCTTAGGCACTCGTGTTGATGTTGAGTTTATGTTGTAGGCATATGGGAGCTTGTTGTGATCTTGAGGTTTACATTGAGGTTGTAGGTTGGTTATGGTTATGGAGACGAGTCTCCTAACCCTTGTAGTGAATGATGTTGTGTGCCTTGCTATTGCAAGCGTTGCTTTCTTCCCCAAGGGGAAGCTGTGACGTGGTATTGGATACGAGTGTATGAGGTAAGTCCATAGGACTTCCTTAGCGTTCAATTATGGATTTGTGTGATTGTGATGGTTGTGTCTGTTCATATGATTGTGCATTATAACCTAAACCGGACTAGGATGACGTTTATTACTTTTAATTGGACCAAGTGTATTATAACGGGCGGTAACCACCGGTCTCCGCCTGCGGGTAGTTGGAGGTGCCTTGAAGATGATCTCACAGGAGGGGACGAGTGATGATCACCCCATGCAAAACTCCTGTGTTACGTTGGATGGGACGGGGTTCTTGAGGCTCCTCGTGTTAAAAAAGAAGTTGAATTAGTAAGGGAATTACGTAATGAAAGATAATGAATGTTTGTGGCATTGCATGTACGAGATGTTGATGTGTGTTTGTGCTATTATCTTCATTCTTATTGATTGTTGTAGCTAACGGTGTATACCGTGTTGTAGATGATCTGCAGGTTAGGAAAACTGCAGAGTGAGCCAGATGGTGTGACCAACCGAGGACTTCTATACATTTGGATGCGTGGGTTGGGATCTTTTGTATCAGATGTTTATGTTTGATGTTTTGTACTCGTCTTTGTGTTTGTAAACACTTTTGATGCATCATATACAGCTTTTATGTATTTGGTTTTCCTCTACTTGTGCCTTGTTGTAAGATCCAGAGAACTTGTTGTCAGGCTAGGGTCGGGATCCATTGTGAGATCCTAGCCCAATGTAGCATTTCAAGTCCTGTGGATTTGGGGTGTTACAATCCTTTCTCTAGGATCATGCTCAAATGTACTCAAGAACTCTAGAGTGATCTCGGTGTAGGCATCCTCCTTAATCAAAACAAACTGACTCAATCCCACTCTATCTAGCATCATATCCACATCCTCTCCAACAAACAAAGCATCTAAGTCATCTAAGACAATGTATCGAGGATGGGTAAAGGGATGGTCTAAGAGACGTTCGTATCTCTTTTTATGTTAGGAAAGGGGGGTGGAAGTTTTGGTTTAGCTTGGGAGGGTGGTGGTGGTGGTGGGGGAGGTGCTTTGGAAGAAGATCCCTTCTTCTTCCCCGCACTCCTAGTGATTCTCTTCAAAGTCTCCATTCTGCTAAAGAAAATCGCCCAATTCTTCCTAAAAATCGGACGATTTTTCTTGGAGGGTCGATTTATTTGTCGATTTCAACACAATTCACAATTATGTAAAGCTTTGATCAAACTATCACCTCACACAGTCTGCTAGAGGTATTTCTAAGCATATCCCTCTATCAATTTCAGCAATACAACAACTTCAATGCATTAATCGAAATAGAGCGAAAAACTTAGGTTTCGAATTGAAAAACCTGAATTCCGGACAAGTGAGCAATTTTCCGAGCATGTTGTTGCTAGATCCTTGTTCCTTGTCGAAAGTACTTTAGTTTAGGCTCAAGAATCGTTCAAAACGATTAAGAAATTGGGAGATGGGAGGGTAGGCGATTTTCGGCTCTTTGGGACGAAGGGAAATCGAGAATGGTGAAGTGTGGAATGAAAGAATCGAGTGGAGAAGGCTTTATATAGGCCGGAGGTTTTGCCAAGAAAATCGGACGATTTATCGGGTCGATTTATTTGTCGGCCCGATTTTTCTTCACTTTCAAAGCTCAAGACTAAAAATCGGACGATTTATTCTGGGAGGGTCGATTTTTGGGACGATTTTTCCCCCTGTTGCCAAAAATCGTCTTGCTCTGTTCCTGAATCATTCGATTTAATCTGTGTAGGTCGATTCTCTTCCTTTTTTTCCTTGAAGATTGCATTTGAACCATTTTATGTCCCCTTTCTTCATTGATTTCCCAAAGTTGGACCTAGTTCCTGCGATTTTTGACACAAACAAACCAAGAGTGCATCGTGGAACAAACAAAAACAAAACTAAAGAAAGCAAACAACTAAACTACACTACTCTAAGATGAAAAGAAAAGAGAAAGAAACTATACTAAAATGGTTTGCCTCCCAAGAAGCGCTTGATTTATCGTCTTTAGCTGGACGTTGTTTGTTTTGATGTTCAATGGAGGAGGATAGGAGCTATCTCATCAACCGGAACTTCCGGTATGTACTTCTTCAACCGTTGGTCATTGACCTTGAAACTTCCGCTTTGTTCACCCCATATACTTCAACTGCACCATAGGGAAAAACACATTTAATTACGTAAGGTCCTGTCCAACGGGATTTAAGCTTACCTGGGAAGAGTCGAAGCCTTGAGTTGAATAGAAGAACTTGATCTCCTTCCTTCAAGTCCTTTGGAATGATATGCTTATCATGCAACTGCTTCGTTCTTTCCTTGTAAATCTTTGCGTTCTCGTACGCATTCAGCCGGATCTCTTCTAGCTCGTTGATGTCCAATAGCCGCTTCTCTCCGGCTTCTTTCATGTTGAAGTTGAGCCACTTGACGGCCCAATATGCCTTTATGTTCTAGCTCTACATGAATATGACAAGATTTTCCATAAACAAGGTCATATGGAGTTGTACCTTTAGGTGTCTTGAAAGCGGTCTTGTACGCCCATAACGCATCATCTAGGTTCATTGACCAGTCCTTTCGTGTTATAGAGACAGTCTTCTCTAGAATTCCATTGATCTCTCTATTGGATATCTCAACTTGTTCGCTGGTTTGTAAATGGTTTGGAGTGGTTATCTTATGGGTTACCCCATACTTAGCCAATAGAGTCTCAAATCGACGGGCTGTGAAGTGCGTTCCTCCATCACTAATTATGGTTCGGGGAGTCCCGAACCTTGGGAAGATCGTTCTATTAAAGAACTTCACCACCACCATTGCATCATTAGTAGGAGAAGCGATTGCTTCTACCCATCTTGAGACACAGTCTACGGCTAGAAGATATATTGGTTTCCACAAGAGGATGGGAATGGTCCCATAAAGTCTACTCCTCATACATCGAATATCTCTAGTTCTTGTATGTTGTTAAGGGGCATCTCATTCCTCCTTGAAATATTACCTGTCCTTTGACAAGCATCACAAGCAACAACATAGTTCTGCACATCTTTGAATAAGGTAGGCCAAAAGAAACCGGATCGGAGTACCTTAGCATATGTCTTGTGGGAACTAGCATGTCCTCCACAAGGTAAAGAATGACAATGGCGAATGACACTTTCCACCTCATCCTCCGGAATACATCTCCTGTATATGCCATCGGGACCTCTCTTGAAGAGAAGAGGTTCATTCCAATAGAAATGCCGGACGTCCTTAAAGAACTTCTTTCTTTGGGCATAAGAAAGTCCGGGGGGGAATTTCCTGACAAACAAGGTAATTTACAATATCAGCAAACCATGGGTCATTACCTTTTGAGATTTGTTGAAGACATTCTTCAATCTCGTGGAGCTATTCGTCAGGGAATGAGTCGTCGATAGGGAGCTCATCCACCTCATTGGTCAGGTGTGGAAGACGACTAAGGTGGTCAGCAACTGAATTTTCCGAGCCCTTCTTGTCACGGATCTCTAGATCGAACTCTTGTAAGAGCAGGATCCATCTTAGAAGCCTAGGCTTCGCATCCTTCTTTGTGAACAAGTAACGGATTGCTGAATGATCCGTGTAGACTATCACTTTCGCACCTACAAGATAGGAACGAAATTTCTCAAAAGCATAAACTACAGCTAGAAGGTCTTTCTCCGTAGTAGCAAAATTTAATTGAGCTTCGTCTAGCATCTTGCTAGCGTAGTAGATGGCGTGTGTACGACCATCTTTCTTCTGTCCAAGTACAGCTCCTATAGCGACGTCACTTGCGTCGCACATGATCTCGAAAGGAAGAGTCCAATCGGGTGGTTGGATGATGGGTGTTGAAATCAAAGCTTCTTTGATCCTGCAAAAGGCATCTAAATGTTCTTTCAAAAACTCGAAAGTTATGTCCTTCATCAAAAGATTAGTTAAGGGTTTTGAAATCTTAGAAAAATCCTTTATGAATATCCTATAGAAACCTGCATGTCCTAAAAAGCTTCAAACTTCTTTCACCGAAGATGGAGGAGGTAGCTTCTCTATGGTTTCAATCTTGGCTCTATCAACCTCTATTCCTCTATTCGAAATCAAGTGACCTAACACAATTCCTTCGGTGACCATAAAATGACACTTCTCCCAATTTAAAACTAAATTAGTGTCTTCGCATCTCTTAAAGACTAGGGAAAGGTTAGAGAGACAGTTATCAAAGGAAGAACCATATACCGAAAAGTCGTCCATGAATACTTCCATGATGTTCTCTACATACTCCAAAAAGATTTCCATCATACACCTTTGAAAGGTGACTAGAGCGTTGCATAAGCCGAATGGCATCCTTCTATAGGCAAACGTACCCCAAGGGCACGTGAAAGTCATCTTCTCTTGATCATCCGGGTAAATGGGAATCTGAAAGAAACCACTATATCTATCTAGATAACAAAAGTAAGAGTGTTGGGCTAACCTTTCCAACATTTTATCAATAAAAGGAAGGGGAAAATGGTCCTTCCTGGTGGCAACATTCAGTTTACGGTAGTCGATGCACATTCTCCATCCCGTAACTGTCCTTTTGGGAATAATCTTGTTGTTCTTATTTGCAACAACCGTAATGCCTCCTATCTTTAAAACCACCTGCACGGGACTCACCCACTTGCTACCACAGATACGGAAGATGATACCTGCATCAAGTAGCTTAAGGATTTCTTTCTTCACGACCTCTTTCATGATCGGATTTAACCGTCTTTGGGTTGACGTGAAGGTTTGTAATCCTCTTCCATCAAGTTTTTATGCATACATAGAGAAGGTTTAATGCCTGCCAAGTCATCAATAGTATAGCCTAATGCTTTCCTATGTTGTCTTAGAATATTTATAAGCTTCTCAAGTTCATCATCACTCAGATTTGCACTAACTATAACAGGATATGTAGAGTTAGGCCCAAGGAATGCATACCTTAAGTGTGTAGGGAGTGGTTTCAATTCCAATGAAGGAGGTGCCTTGATTGATGATTCATGATCATCTAGTGTCATGGGAGAAGCCTATGAAGGTGAGGGAAGTGTGCTATTACAGTTAAGAAAAACTACATTCGAGTTTGTACAAACCGGAGAACTCACCGAAAAATCGACCCCCTCTGTAGAAAATCGTCCGATTTTTGGGACGATTTTTCTCCCTGTTGTTAAAAATCGACTTGCCTCTTCAGAAATCGTGTGATTTTCTTTGTGTAGGTCGATTTTTCCACAGATTCCGGGGTTCTTTCCAGCTCTTCAAATCTTGCCTCTGGCTCTTCCTTCGCATCTTTCAATGCTTTAACTTTATCATCACAATCATGCTCCACTCCTTCCTTCATGATACTCATGCTAAGAACCTTTTGAAGTGGATCTTTCATCAAGATTGAACTCACCACTTCCCTAGACTCTTCTTCATCAAAAATGTTAAAAACATCTTCTCTCAAATCTGGCTCTTTGATTAAGGAGGAGAGTACAAATTCCACTTTCTCTTCCCCTATATTGAAGGATAGTTGTCCATTCCTGCAATTAACCATGCACCCGGAAGTTGCAAGGAATGGTCTCCCAAGAATGATAGGAACTGGATAATCTGCAGGGATGTCAAGAACGACAAAATCTATAGGGATGTAAAACTTACCGAGTTTCATGGGAATGTCTTCTATGATCCCAACAGGCCTGGTGATGGAACGATCGGCCGTGTAAAGTGTCATCTTCACCGGTCTAGGTTCTCCTAGACCAACCACCTTACACAAAGCAAGTGGTATGATGCTTACGCTTGCTCCAAGGTCGCAAAGTGCATCATAGGTGACCTCTCGTAGGGTGATGGGTATGCAAAATGATCCTGGATCACGCAGCTTAGGTGGCATGTTCTCCTTTATTGTCTTGATGAGTTCGGATGACTCCGTGCTCATCTTGACTTCCCCAATATCTTCTAATTTCCTCTTGTTAGAAAGGATCTCCTTTAGGAACTTCCCATAAGCTGGCATACCTAAAATTGTATCCATAAAAGGTATATTAATATGCAGCTTACTCATAAGATCAATGAACTTACCGAAGTGTTTATCTAGACGCTCTCTCGCTCTAGATTGAGGAAAAGGTAGAGGTGGTTTGTAAGCGGGAGGAGGAACATAAACATCTTCCTTCTCTTTTTCCTTTTCCTTTCCTTTTTCAGCGGAAGTCTCAACTACTTTGGCTTGTGGATCGGTGGTTGTTACACCCCTTCTAGTAGTAATCTCTATCACCCTTCCTTTTGGATTGTCCTCCGTCATTCCGGGAAGCTTCCTTTGATCTCTCGTATCTTCTCCGGCCTTGCTGAACACTTTGTTTTCCAAGGCTTTTTGTGCCTTGTCAACCGAAGTGATGTGATTCACTAATCCTTGGAGCTTTCCTAAGATTGTCTCCATCATGGCTTCATGCTTGTCCTTCTCCGGCTTGCCCGAGCCATTCGATGTTTGACCCTGACTTTTCAAAGGAGTAGAAGAAGATGGAGGTGTTAAAGCATTTTCAGCATGTGAATAGGGATTACGTGGATTTTGTTGGTTGGATCTCCAATTGTTGTTGTTGGAGTTCCTATTGTTGTTATTCCAGTTGTTGTTCCGGTTGTTGTTCCGGTAGTCATTCCTATTGCCTTGGTTGTTATCTCTCCCTAGATAGTTGCCCTCTTGCTCCTTCGCCTTTTGAAGGCTAGTTTTTATGACTTCCTTCAACTCTTTGATCTCATTGTTGAGGGAAAATATTTGAGTTTGTACAGCTTGATTCAACTTAGCTCCCGGATCTCCTTGATTCCGGTTATTCGGATCCACCTTCCGGTGGGAATACTTCTCAATCACTTGGGCTTGCTTCTCAATGAAGTCCCAAGCGCCATCTTCTCTCATGTCCATAAATGTACCACAAGAAAGAGATTGGAGATTGAATTGTGTTTCCACATCCAACCCCTTGTAGTAGATCTCCAATAATTCTAGCTTTGAAATGCCATGGTGTGGGCAATCCAATAAGAGATCCTGAAACCATTCCCAAGATTGAAACAAACTTATATTAGGTTTCATAGAAAATGCATTGTTCTTACCTCTCAATTCCGCCGTTTTGGATGGCGGAAAGAACTTGGTGAGGAACTCTGTAGATAAATCCTCTCAAGTGTTAAGTCTTCCAGCTGTAAGAGCTTGATACCAAGACAAAGCCTTGTCCTTCAAAAAGAAGAAAAACGGTTTGATCTTCTAGTTGTTATTGATAGCCCTCTTCGGCTTCATTGTCTATATCATAATCTCGAAATTCTGCAAGTGTTAGTGTGGATTCAGCATTCGTTCCACCAAACTGACTTTGGCGAACCATGGTAATAACTTGCGGGCTAAACCCGAAATCCTGGACGTCTTCAGCTCCGAAATTTACACCTAAATGGCGCGGTTGCTGAATTGGATCCATCCTTTGTCCAAGGGTTCGTGGTTCATCCCCTCCATCAAGATCTCTCACATCTCTAACGGGAATGCGAAGGTTAACTTGTGGTCTAAGATTATCACGAACTGGACCAACTAGTGGTGTAATATCCTCTTGGTCCGGCATCTCATCCTCGTCGGATGATTCAGCTCTAATGGACTTAGTTTCTTGACTTTCTTCTTCTTAGCATCATTCATCTCCAACTTCATGTCGAGCATCATAGCCTTGAGCTCATCTATTTGGATTTGATGACGCTCCGATTCTTCCATACGAGCCTTCTCACTCAACTTGAGTTGAGCTTGAGCTTCATCCAACGCCGCTTGGATGTTTCTCTCATTGTTTTCAGCCATCTTTTTCTCTTTCAACTTTCTTCTTAAAGTTTTCTCCAATTTGGGATCAAAAGGAACTAGATCTTTGGTATATCCAGTCTTTCGGATAGACCTAAAGAATTTGCAAAAATCACTCAAGTAGACAAATCAAATCACAAGAGCAAAAGCTCCCAAGTCAGACAACCGCAAACCGAATTTGGTCTAAACCAAATCCCCGGCAACGGCACCAAAAACTTGTTCACTAAAAAATGTGTGTGTCAAAGTCTTAAAATTTATATCTAGAACTTAAGCAAAAGTGAACCCGCAGTGTACGGATCAGTTGTAGTAAAGCAAGAAATTCCAGAGTCGAACTTAGGGATTTGGCGAGAATAAAATCGATTTCAAATATCTGACAAAGTGCAAAAGCTTTTGTGATTAATAAAGAGACAAATGATTCCAAGGATTCAAGTATCCGACTGCGGCTTTCAATTCAAGACACTTCTAAAGATCAAAGGACAGAGTTGATGTTGTTAAGGTTATGCGTTTCAAAGGTAGGTATCGTACGGTGAAGTTCCAAAACCTATATGTCTAATCCAAAGGCTCTCTCTATAAGGGTTGTTGAGGATATAATATAGAAAGATCTAAGGACAAGAATTACATTCAAACTAACCACCCAAAACCCCAGGATGTGACTCTCAATGGTAAAGATGGAAAGCACACTTAAACCTTAATAAAGGATGTTGAGTCTCTCTATTACCCAAATCTTATAATCTTAATATATTAAATGTAGAATCAATGATGAAGTCTCTTCACACACTTAAATAGAGGTTAAATAGGTTAAACAAGGTTGGGATTTAAGCAAGGATTAACTTTGGTTAAAGAATAAATCAATTGAAGATCGTTAGGGAAATAAATCGACCTGTTCATAGATAAATCGGACGATTTTCTCAAGAATAGGGCGATTTTTCTGTTGTCGCAAAGTCTAAATCTCAACACTCAGGGTCCAAATGGTTAAATGAGTTCAGTGTATCATCATCTAAGCCTCAATCATCAACTATTCTCGCCAGAATCACAAGGGTTTTAGCCAACCATTTTCAAAATCAAATCAAAATTAAGATTGAATGAATAAAATCAAATAAACCCGAACTTTGAATAAAAACCTAATAATCTCCGAATCTGTAATGAAATCTCAAATCCAATCAAAGTATCTCTTAAAACACTCAGTAATGTGTTCACAAACCACAAGAATTGGAAAGGGAAACAAAAGATCTCACAATAATGGTATAGATTGACTTCTTGGCACTTCCCTTCAATCTCCTCTCCAAGAACCTTCAATCTCTCCAAATCGTGTAAATATTTCCCGCTGCCTGCCCCCGTTTTTCGTTCCTAAGGTTCCAATATATAGTTCCTTGCTAATGGACCGCTTGGCAAAACAAGTCTCAAGCCCACAAGTGATGGGCTTTGGGTCATGATATTTCTTTCGCCGAAAGGTGTAAAAAAATCGTGTTGCTGAAACAATGAAGGAAACCATTTGATTTTTTGGTATACAAATCGTCCGATTTTTATAGTGAATGGCACGATTTTCTTCAACAGAGAATGCTCGTCTCTTGGCTTGTTTCCTTCCTCCCTTTGGTGACTCTTTTATACACCTCCTTTTCTCTTTGTGACTCCTCTAAGACTCCTTAATCTTCCTTAGTAACCTTAGATGCTCCTTGCTCCACTTTTGCTTCCATATCTACCAAATTTACCTATAATTCAACCAAAACTCGTGTAGACCTCTATTTTCGGAATATAAATGAAATAAGCCTAAAAGGTACACAAATTCTCTCCAAATGCAAGGTAAATTGAGGTAAACTTCTACAATATGCATGATTATAATGGTATATAATTCATGTTATCAACAGCCTGATAGCATGAAATATGACGTTATTTTAGGTACTTTTTTAGTTGGTTTTTCCCCTTCTTTTGTGTACATGGATATGGGTTTGAAGCATTTATGAGCACATTCACCTATTATGTTGGTATAGAAATCTACACAAGCTTTGTTGTGGTTTTAGGTGAATAAAGGCTGGGATTGGAGCATAAATGGAGCATATGAGCACTTTTGATCATGCTAGGCATCAAGGGGATGCATTGGAATAGCTAAGGAAGGAGTATGAGTAGAAAGATTTGCGAAACAAGGGATTGTACGCACGATTTAGGGATTCCACGGTCAAGTACAAGGAAGCACGGCCGTGGTTTTGGTAATTTAGTTTAATTAAGGCCGTGGAAGAACATGTCGTAGGCTCCCACGGTGGATTCCACGGGCGTGGAAAATTGGTCTTGGCCGTGATTCTGCTAATGACTGCCACGTGTCATATTTGCCACGTCATCATCCGTTACGGGCTTTTGTAACCCTAGCATTACCTATAAGAAGGGTGAAGAAAGAGAGAAAACGGATCCCTCGCTACACATTGCCTGTATACGCTTTTGGAAGAGAGAAGTTGAGATCATTTGCAAAATTACATTGTGAGAAGATTTTGGAAGAAATATTCCGAGAAGTACGCAATTTTCCTATTCGGAGTTGGAAGATCTTGGGGTTTCACTTTGAAGACGGATTGACATCCTGTTCTTCTTGTTCTTTAAGATTGTGAGAGGTTTCTGACTCTATTTTATATTCATTGAACACAAGCACGGTTTTTAAGTTTTATTGAGATTAGTTTCGCATTTATTATTGAGTTTTCAAGGTTCTATCTTTTCCTTCTTTTTAATCTTGATTATTGATTTGATGACAATGATTATTGGCTAAAATCCTTAAGCGATTCTAAGGTGAAGGGTTGATAGTTGTGGTATAGATGATGATAGATTGAACAAAAACAGATTGGACCCTCAGAGTTGCGAGAAATCTCGCCGTCGAGCCTTTCCACGGCCTGTTCTTGAGTTCCACGGCCGTGATTCCTCAAGATCTGACCGTGGTTTTCCCTTGTTTGACGTGCTTTGTTTTTGCTTTGATTCAAAGTTAATGATTGACCCTAACATAGCCTAGGCTTACCTTTTCTAGGTAGTAATGAGACTCATCACTCTCTACTTAGGTTACGAGTGTCACAACCTTAACCTGTTTGGCTTATCTTTGATTCCCTTGGGTTTGGGCATGGGTATTTGAGAGTTTAATCTTGTCCTTTGATTTCCTTTATAACGAGACTCAACATCCTTTATTGAGAGAGCCTTCGGGTGAGAATTATGGGTTTGCAACTTCACCGTACAACACCCTACCTTAGATTTATACATTTGCAATCCTAACTCTATCCTTATACCTTTAGAACCTCTTGAATCGATTGCCATAATTGGATACCTGAATCTTTAGAATCGTTGTTTTCCCATTAATCTTTAAAAAAGGTTATTTACTTGCCGGACGATTTTACGAACTGAACTTGATCACCCAAATCCCTGAGTTCGACTCTGTACACTACGGGTTCGCTTTGCTTGATTTCAGATTTTATAAATTTAAGACTTTGCATGCACACTTTCCAACGAACACAGCCGTGGGGGCGGATCTTGTTAGCCTCCGGGGCAGATCTTGTAAACCGCGATGGAGGCTTTTTGTAACCCGCAGGTGCGGACTTTGGGTCCTGCACACCGCAGGGGCAGCGTCTTGACACTGCAGGAACGGTATCTACACCAGTAAGCCTCCGATCCCTTGTTCCTTCATTCCTTCTCCGCTTCCTTGATCTTGATCCATCTTAGTAGCATGCTAGGTTGGCTTAACATAGGCGATATGGAATTCCAAGTAGTGGCTTTGGACCTTTAGGTGAGTGTTTGAGGACGTTGGAATGTTCTTAGTCTCGATGTGTGTTGAATCTTGAGTTGGTTATATTGTTGAGAGTGTTTGGGCTGTTCTTGAGAGAGTTGAGACTATGTTGGTTGTGATTTTGTGGCATGATCTCTTAAGATCTTTGAGGATATCGGTTTGGGACTAAGTTTTTATGTTGGAATCCTTTAAGGAAGCAGACTGAGAGTAATCTTCTATCTCATGCGTTATGTTCTTGTGAGGATGTTGAGCCTAGAAGTCTAAGGACTTCTAGTTGACTAGAGTGATGTTGTTCTTGTGAGAATCTTGAGCCTAGAAGTCTAAGGACTTCTAGTTGACTAGAGTGATGTTGTTCTTGTGAGGATGTTGAGCCTAGAAGTCTAAGGACTTCTAGTTGACTAGAGTGTTGTTTGATCCGGGTGCCTTGTGTTGAACAGGTGTTGCGTGTTTTTCAACGAGAGGCTGAGAGAGTGCGATCGGGTTTTGCGTTGGGACTGGTAAGTACACGGACTTACTTAGCTGACTTCTTCGTATTAGACAATTTGTGTATTGGTGGTTTGTGTTAGTTTGTTAAACAATGAAACCGGAATAGGACGCCCTATTTATATATTACGTAATTGGCCCAAGTGTATGATAAAGGGCGGTGACATCACTGCCTATCTGTTGCTAGAGCTAGGAGGTTCTCTGCGACTAGCCCAGGCAGGAAGACGGTCAGATGCATTACTACCATTCCTTGCTGGTAAACGGGAACAAAGGCGAGGTTTGGAATTCCCTCGTGTCACAAAATAAGTATCATTAGTAAGGAATAACGTAAATGAAGATAATAAATGGACTTGAGTGCTTGCATGTTGAATGTGTTCGTTATATGTTTATGTTCCTTTACCTTTATTCTAATGTATAGAATGTTCAACTAACGGTTTTATATCGCTTGTAGATGTCTTGTAGGTTAGGGAGGCGATCGAGTGATCCGGCGGTAGTTAGCAGCCGGGGTTCCGTACATTATAGGACGGGATCAGTTTATCTTTTATTATTATTTCAGATATTGTCATGTTGTTGGTTTTGAGAACTCGGCTGGAGTTATGTTTTTCGGTTGTATTTCAGATACTCTTCATGCATTAAAAACTCTTTCCATTTGGCTTTTATCTGTGCCGTGTTGTAAGGTTTGGTGAAGTTGTTGTAAGGCTAAGGCTCGGGACCCATTGCGAGGTCCTAGCCCGTAGGATCTTATTCCATCGGATTTTGGGTGTAACAATATGGTATCAGAACTCTAGGTTGACAACAATGGCACTCCAAATCATCTAAAAGGCCAAATAGACGAATAAACAGAACCCGCAAGGGTTCTGAGTTTTCAAAATGATTTTTGTTTTCAAATCACGAGCATAGCCGGGTTGCGATAGAATGCACGGGGCCACCACTACCTCTGCGGATCTCGGCAGCTTAGTCTTTTGGATTTAAAGCAGTATATGGATTATAACTAGAATTTCTGGACCTTGTGTTAATAGTAGTAGCATGACTTTTATATCGTTATATATATATACACACACACACACAGACACGGTGATTTCTGGAACTTCTTCAGATGGCGTTGAAGTAGAAAGACTAGAGACGACGTAACCAAATGAAAAGTACGTAGAAGAGACCCTCAAGTCTTTTTGAACAAACCGAGATGGAAGTTATGCATATATAAAAGCGACATAAAGACCCGAAAGTGGTATCAAGAAAAAAATAAAGGAACATCAATGATGCAGCTAGAGACAACGAACTTAAGGTTTCTCCAAGTGTCGTGCCAATAAACGGAGGACGGGGATTAAGTGGAAAGGAGTACAAAACTGGCATTCCGATTAAAGCGAGTATTCCATAGGCGCTCCTACGCATGGGAGTCGAGATGAGAAGAGTGGACGAACAATTGGAAAAGATGTAAGATAACCGCAAGTTAAGCTTACAAGAGTTAGAGGTGGTGATAGCATGATAAATTGTCTATATTTCGGGAATGGTTTTGTTGTTTTCTCATCATAATTTTGTATGCATGTATACGTATTTGTAGCATTTATGTCATTATTCGGTTACTTTGCAAGAATCGAGGTCTACACCAAGTTTGGTTGTATTTGTAGGGAATATGACACGTTTTGGGTGAAAATGGAGCATAAATAGCTAAGGAGGCTATGAAGCTACATTTAGAAGCATTAGGAAGGACAAAAAGAAGAACAAGAACCAAGCTGGAAGGATAGAAGAAAGATCCAGACAAAGATATGATTTCATGCATGTTGATCACTACTGATCTCGGTTGGACACAGCCATGCATTTTGACCGAGATGGCCCGCTAGGCCTGGATCGAAGTCGACGTCCAATAGCCTAAGAAGACAAGACATACTTTTGACCTCAAATTCTTCTATAAGAATGTACGGTGTAAGAGCCTAGTTGCTGAGTTGTTGAGAGAGTGTGCAGAGGGCCAAGATTGTGCCTGGACCGCCCCTGCGTGACCCAGAGGGCGCCCCTGCGGTTTGCCTGGGCCGCCCCTTCGGCTCACAGAGTCCGCCCCCGCGGCTCTGTGTGCTGCAGCCGTCTTCTTTGACCTTTTCACCCGTGCTTTACTCTTTTTACCCCCTTTATATACTTCATCTTCTCCCTTTGATGAGGGTTACCATTCTCAACTTCATCTCTCTCTCCTTATGTACATCTTCTTCTCTCTTCTCCTTTGGATCATCTTTGCTTGATCTTCTCTTGAGTTTGTTGAGTTTATGAGAGATCTTTGGTGGCTTTGCTTGCTGTTGTTGAGAGTTTTTGTTGTTGAGCCTTATGAGCCAGCTTGTCGTGATGTTGGTGTGGTGCTAATCTCCTGGAGAGCTTGTTTGGTAAGCTTCCTTGGCTTCTCTTCTTTCTTTCTTCTTTTCTTCTTCTTTTCCTCTCTTTCCTTAGCCTAGCTTAGTTTCCTTAGGTTTGGATCATGTTTCAGCAATTTTTGGCTTGTGTTGATGTATATATATGTATGTCCCATATGTATGTTGTTGTTGAAGTGAAGAAGAGTATAGAATCGAAGGAAGAAGTGAAGAAAGAGCTAAGGTGGTGCCTCCTGCTGTCCAGCCACCACTGAGCCGCCCTTGCGCCACCTGCATCAGCAAGGGTCTTCTCTTGGTTCTGTAGGTGTGTGTGTGCTTCTAGGCTTTCCTTAGGATGCCTTTGTTCCCTCCTTTCCTAGTGTGGGAGTATAAGATCATGCTAGAGGTGTGAGGATGTGTTTGGTTGAGGTTATGATCAGTCTATGCCTTGTATGGCTTTTGAGGCTCATTAGGTTGTGAGTTAGGTTGAGGATGATCCTTTTGGGTCTAGTGTGACCCTTGTGTTGTTAGGATATTGATATATCTCTTTATGCCCTTTTTATATGTTGTGTTGTCCCTCTAGTGTAGAGGTGATCGTGGTTGAGTTTGATCGAGGTTGAGGTAAGTCCATAGAGCTTACTTAGCTGTCATCCTTATATTGGGTGTTTGCATGAGTGACGTGTGATTTATATGTTTGCTATGATAACATGAGATGTCGTTTATACCGACCTATGTTTTATTGATTGCCCCGTATGCGTGGTTGTGATAACCTTTCCCTATCATCCTGTCGTGGAGTTTGGGAGGTTCTCTAATGTCAGGCCATACTGACTTTACAAGAAGGGCACAATCCACTCCCACAAGGTATACGGATTGTGTGACCGATACTTGTGCAGCTGACTAGCAGGCTCAGAGGCGAGGATATATCGGTCCTCGTGTCACATAGTTTCATATATATTTATATATACGATTTGAGTGAATGACCATTATATTGAGATGATAAAATGGGTAAATATGTGATAACATGTTGATGTGTTTATCTTTCCTTGATTGTGATTGTGCTTATGCATTACTCTATATATGTGTATGGTTAGCTAATAGTTTATTGC
This sequence comes from Fagopyrum homotropicum, assembly GCA_033239125.1. Classification (NCBI taxonomy): domain Eukaryota; kingdom Viridiplantae; phylum Streptophyta; class Magnoliopsida; order Caryophyllales; family Polygonaceae; genus Fagopyrum; species Fagopyrum homotropicum. The sequence goes on along the minus strand of BSWB01000002.1, from coordinate 68,030,127 downwards.
CATGTTGTAGATGCCCCACATAATAGGCATGTTGTTGGGTGATCTAATAGAGTGGCAGGCCAAGGACGTCTCGTACATAGGTTGTTGTGGGCTTTTGGGTTTGTTTACCTTTCCCTCCTGCGTGAGGATGATCTTTTGTACATCGTGTGTGATAATGTTGTTTTATATACTCGGTTGTGATGTTGTTTACCTTTGGTCGTACAGTTTATACAGTTTTATGTATTTGTTTTTATATCTTTTAGTGTTAATTTGTAAGGTCTAGTGAACTTCTTGTCAGGCTAGGGTCAGGATCCATTGTGAGATCCAAGCCCGATGTGGCACTCCGAGTCCCGCGGATTCGGGGTGTTACAAAGTAGGTATCAGAGCCTTAGGTTGACAACAATGGCACTTGCTACCTGCAATGAGGTTTGATAGGTAAAATAAAAAGAACCCACTTGGGATCTGACGTTTTCAAAAGGTTTTTGGTTCTAAATGTGGTTTTGGGTTAGATGTACGAGAAGTCGCCACTTCTGTTATGGATCTCTGTAGTATAGATATGTATATATGTATTATGGATTATGTATGTGTATGTGTTGAGTATATATATATATATATATATATATATATATACATATGGCCTATGTAGAGCCTTATAAGTTAGGTGTGCATACCCCGCAGATGGCTCGGACTAGAGCTACTGTCGTTGTAGGCAGAGGTAGAGGTAGGTCACCCCGTCCTCCGGGTGTGGTAGGTGAGGGACCAGTTCCTGCTACTGATCCACTAGTGGTGGAGGAGATATACGAGGAGGTTGCAAAGAGCGTTATTCCAGAGACGATGAGCGGTGGATCTAGGAGACATTATTCACACCAAGCTCAGTCTGATGACGCTGACCGTGTCTCCGTGGGAGGACCGGAATTCAGGGAGTAACTTAGACGTTTTGAGGAGGACATCACGGCTGGCACACGGGCCCCAAATTTATCAGTTCATGAGGGATCTTTTGAGAGATCTCAGGGATTTACACAGGTGCCAGTTGCACCTACACATGTTGCTGAGCCAGTTTGATTTGTGAAGGAGATTAGAGGGCCTCGACCAGGTGCCTGGTTGAAGGCATTTCACCAGCAAGGAGTGCAACACTTCTCACGAGAGATTGGTTTGCATACAAAGGTGTGGATAGGGCATTTAGACTCGGCCTTAGAGTCTATCAGGTGTCCTGAGGACAGACGGATAGAGCTGGTATAGTCTCTATTCCGTGACCTTGCACACCAGTGGTGGAGGACTATACGGACCACAGCCACCAGTTATGATCACATGAGGAGCATGATTTGGGAGCAGTTCTGCCTTGCCTCACTTAGGAGGGAGAAGCTGTAGGATTTTGTGGAGGCTGGCTTTGAGGACGTGCCTATTGCAAACGCCATCCGCCGCTTCCAAACTGAGTTAGCTTTGGTGGGTCCAACTACACCATTTGAGGACCATCATGTGTATATGTTCTCTCGTCGTCTGAGGGAGAGCACGCGTTCATATATGGTGGAATTCCATTGCGAGTCCCTAGCTGATTATTAGGACCGGGCTTTTACTTTTGAGAGGGAGCGAGCCACCAAAAGAGAGCTTCTCAGACGGGACGGTCTGAGAAGAGGCAGCGCACTGGGAAGACCACTGGAGTTGGAGGAGCTTCTGGGTCTAGACGAGACTAGAGACGTCAGAGTTACCCCTCATCTGCACTAACTGTAGATAAGGGACGACAGTATTACAACTGTGGTGACCCTGGCCATCTGAGGCGAGATTGTCCTAGACTAGTTGTGACTTGTTTTACCTGTGGTAGACCAGGCAACTGAGCTGCCTTCTGTAGGCAGGGTAGAGTTGTATCTCAGGAGGGTTCTTCCCTTGCTAGTGTAGTAGGAGGTGGTCAGAGGACACCTCACCAGCAGACATAAGGACAACAAAGAGTCCAATAGCGTCTATCTACTCAGGGTTCTGCTCCAGGACCGAGTAGAGGCAGAGGTAGATATGTTAGCACCAGTGATGCCAGAGGAGCCCAAGGCGAGCTTTTGAGTTGAGGAGTGCAAAGGATCTGCCTGCACCGGCTGCTACAGGTACCATTCTGCTTCATGGTTTACCTGTTAGAGTCTTGTTTGATATTGGTGCTACGCATTCATTTATTTCTGATACATGTGTTGAGCGTCTAAGTTTATCTACCATAGAGGGGATACCCTTTACTATAGGGTTACCTAATGGTAGTCGGGTCAGAGGTACCCGTGAGATACGTAGTTGTCCCCTTCGTTTAGGAACTCGTGTTTTACTTGTTGACTTCTTAGTCATGCCATTGATGCATGAAGAAGTTATATTAGGTACGGATTGGATGTGTAGACACCATGCGGTTTTGGATGTTGGTAGACGGACTGTTACAGTCTCTACCGAGGTTGGTCAAATTGAGGTCTTCCGGGGTTGGGACCTTGAGAAGACGAGTTCCGTCATCAATGTCGTACGAGCAGCTAGATTGATTACACAGGGATATGATGGCTTCTGGTGCTACGCCATGAAGGATGGAGAGAGGCCGGCTTTGGAGGACATTCCAGTGGTTTGTGAGTTTGCATACGTATTTGCTGAGCCATAAAGCTTGCCGCCTCAAAGGAGTGTGGACTTCAGCATAGAGTTAGAGCCTGGTACGAGACCCATCTCGAAGGCCCCATATCGTATGGTACATGTCGAGATGTTGGAGCTAAAGAAGCAACTCGAGGAGTTAGTTGAGAAGGGCTTCATACGCCCTAGTGTTTCACCATGGGGTGCACCTGTCATCTTCGTGCGGAAGAAGGACGGATCTTTGCGGTTATGCATAGATTACAGAGAGCTGAACAAGGTGACCATCAAGAACAGGTATCCATTGCCTCGTATTGATGATCTACTTGATCAGCTTCAGGGAGCTACAGTTTTCTCCCGGATTGATTTGCACTCAGGATATCACCAACTGAGGGTGAGGGAGCAAGATGTACACCGGACGGCATTTCGTACCCTTTATGGACAATATGAGTTTCTAGTGATGCCATTCGGGCTGACAAATGCCCCAGTAGTCTTCATGGAGTTGATGAACAGTATATTCATCGACTTCCTCAATCAGTTTGTGGTGATCTTTATTGATGACATTCTGGTATACTCTCGTAGCACAAAGGAGCATGCCAGTCATCTGAGGACAGTTTTGCAGATTCTGAGGGATAGAGAGTTGTATGCTAAGCTCTCAAAGTGTGAGTTCTGGATGTCTGAGGTTGCTTTCATTGGACATATCGTTTGCGCCGACGGGATTATGGTCGACCTGGCGAAGATTGAGTCTGTTGTTGCATGGACGACACCAACGAACGTCAAGGAAGTGCGTAGATTTTTGTGCCTAGCCGGTTATTATAGACGTTTTGTGGAGGGATTTTCCGTAATTGCCCATCAACTAACGAGTCTTCTGAGGAAGACTACCAGGTTTGTGTGGACCGACCAGTGTGCCTAGAGTTTTGAGGAGTTGAAGAGACGTTTGACTTTAGCTCCTGTCCTGGCACAGCCAAAGGGTTCTAATGATTTATGGTTTACAGTGATGCATCCAAGATAGGCTAGGGATGTGTGTTGATGCAAAGAGGCAGAGTGATTGCTTATTCGTCGAGACAGCTGAAGATGTATGAGGAGAACTACCCGACTCATGATCTGTTGTTGGCAGCGGTAGTTCCTGCTTTGAAGATATGGAGACATTACATGTATGGTGCTACATGTCAGATCTTCACAGACCATAAGAGTCTGAAGTACATTTTCATGTAGCGGGAGTTGAATAACTGCCAGTGTCGATGACTTGAATTGATCAAGGACTTTGACCTTGAGATTTTTTATCATCCTTGAAGAGCGAATGTTGTAGCTGACGCCTTGAGCAGGAAGATGCCTCGTGAGAAAGCGATTGCCAGATTGATAGTTCAGCCACAACTTCAGAGGGATCTAACTTGGCTAGAGTTGGACATCCAGTTTCCTGATGAGAATGCCCATTTATATGCTTTAGAGGTTTTACCTGGTCTGTTGGATGAGATCCAGCAGAAGCAGGGGGCCTGTCCGACCTTTATGAGGATCAGAGAGATGATGTCTCATGGAGAGGCGCCACAATTTTCCATTGGAGCAGATGGAGTGATGAGGCGACATGATCGTATTTGTGTTCCTGCAGATGCAGAGTTAAGACAGAGGATCTTACAGGAGGCTCACCGTACACCTTACTCTGTACATCCAGGTACGAGTAAGATGTACCATGATGTGAGACGTTCATATTGGTAGGGATGGCTGAAGCCCGATGTAGCCAGATTTGTGGCTTAGTGTGCGACCTGTCAGCAGGTCAAGATAGAGCATTGTAGACTTGGAGGTGAGCTCCATCCACTGCTAGTACCGCAGTGGAAGTGGGAGGACGTCTCCATGGATTTTGTGACTGGTTTAAGACCCAATATGAGTTTTGATGCTATTTGGGTTGTGGTTGATAGACTAACGAAGACGGCACGTTTCCTACCTATCAAAGAGACGTGGCCAGTGAGCAGATTGGCTGAGGAGTACACTAGACAGATAGTGAGACTCCATTGTGTACTGAGTACACTAGACAGATAGTGAGACTCCATTGTGTACCGAGGTCAAGATAGAGCATTCAGACTGCTTTGCATTTCACCCCCAGACAGATGGTCAGTTTGAGAGGACTATCCAAACTTTGAAGGATATGTTGCGAGCTTGTGTGTTGGATTGGGGACAGGGATGGTCTGATTACCTCCCACTCATTGAGTTATCATACAACAACAGCTGGCATGCATCTATTGGGATGACTCATTATGAGGCATTGTATGGACGTAGGTGCCGTACACCTTTATGTTGTGATGAGCCTAGCAGTATCAGTGGGATAGTGCAAGAATAGATTCAGGATGATATGGCTCGAGTAGTGCTGATCAAATAGAGGATGCTGGCTGCACAGAGTCGCCAGAAGTCATATGCAAACAAGAGGCGTCGACCACTAAGTTCAGGGTAGGACCTCATGTCTGGTAAATAGTATCTCCGACGCGTGGCGTCAGACGTTTTGCATAAAGGGGAAGCTGAGTCCCCGATATGTCGGTCCCTTTGAGATACTTGATAGAGTTTGCAAGGCAGCCTACGGATTGGCTTTGCCTCCGAGGTTAGATGGTGTTCACCTTGTGTTCCATGTGTCTCAACTGAGTGAGTACATACTAGATCCGAGGCACATTGTGAGTGATAATGATTTGGTGGTGGAGCCAGACCACACCTTTGTTGAGCATCCTATTGTAGTCCTAGAGCGAGATGTGAGACGCCTGCGTTCGAAGGACATTCCTATGATGAGGATACAATGGTCCAAATGTGGACATAAGGAGGCTACATGGGAGACTGAGGATAGTATCTAGAGGAACTATCCAGAGTTTTATGCCGAGATAGATGCATCTAGGGTCGATGAGTAGATCTTAGTGCTATCTTGGTGAGTATGTGTTATGTGGTTATATGCTTTGATGTGCTTTCCATGCTAGTTGTGACATGTTTTATGATCTTATTGGATCTTGTTGTGCTAGCGTAATGTGTGTTATAGCTGGAGATGATTACTTCCTCCATGTTATTTGAGTATGATATATATAGCTAGAGATGGTTCTTTCCTCCATGCTATCTAAGTTGATTAGGATTCAGCTGGATATGGTTCTTTCCTCCATGTTACTTTGATGGGCATAGTTTTAGTGGAGATCTTATTCCTCTATCCGATGTATATGATTATGTTTGGCTAGAGATGTGCTTCCTCTATGCCTTGTGATGTAGTACGGCGAGAGATGTGATTCCTCTACGCCTTTGGGTAGCGTTATGGCCCTGTTTTCTGGAGTTGATGATTCCTCCATGTTTATGGTTAAGGTTATAGATTTGTATAGGTTTTTACCTTTTGAGCAGAGATGTGTTACCTCCGATAGAAAGAGAGAGTTATACCTCGGCTTTTGAGTCCGAGAGGTTTTGGGATCTTGCAAGTTTCGGGACGAAACTTGTTTTTAGGGGGGTGAGATCTAAGAGACTAGTTGTTGAGTTGCTGAGAGAGTGTGCAGAGGGCCAGGATTGTGCCTGGACCACCCCTGCGTCACCCAGAGGGCGCCCCTGTGGTTTGCCTGGGCCGCCCCTGTGGCTCACAAAGTCCGCTCCCGCGGCTCTGTGTGTTGCGGCCATCTTCTTTGACCCTTTGCCCCTTCCTTTACTCTTTTCACCCCCTTTATATACTTCATTTTCTCCCTTTGATGATGGTTACCATTCTCAGCTTCATCTCTCTCTCTCTTTACGTACATATTTTTCTCTCTTCTCCCTTGTATCATCTTTGCTTGATCTTCTCTTGAGTTTGTGAGAGATCTTTGGTGGCTTTGCTTGCTATTGTTGAGAGTTGTTGTTGCTGAGCCTTATGAGCCAGCTTGTGGTGATGTTGGTGTGGTGCTGATCTCCTGGAGATCTTGTTTGGTAAGCTTCCAAGGCTTCTCTTCTTTCTTTCTTCTTTTTCATCTTGTTTTCCTCTCTTTCCTTAGCCTAGCTTAGTTTCCTTAGGTTTGGATCATGTTTAAGCCATGTTTGGCTAGTGTTGATGTTTATATATGTGTGTCCCATATGTATGTTGATGTTGAAGTGAAAAAGAGTAGAGAATCAAAGGAACAAGTGAAGTTAGAGCTAAGGTGGTGCCTCTTGTTGTCCAACCGCCCCTACGCCACCTTGCAACCGCCCTTGCGCCGGCCAAGATCCGCCTATGCGCCACCAGTCACACGCCCCTGCGCCACCTACATCAGCAAGGGTCTTCTCTTGGTTTTGCAAGTGTGTGTGCTTCAAGGATTTCCTTAGGATGCCTTTGTTCCCTCCTTTCCTAGTGTGAGAGTATAGGATCATGTTAGAGGTGTGAGGATGTGTTTGGTTGAGGTTATGATCGGTTTATGCCTTGTATGGCTTTTGAGGCTCATTAGGTTGTGAGTTAGGTTGAGGATGATCCTTTGGATCCTTTTGGGTCTAGGTGTGACCCTTGTGTTGTTAGGAGATTGATATATCTCTTTATGCCATGTTTATAGGTTGTGTTGTCCCTCTAGTGTAGAGGTGATCGTGGTTGAGTTTGATTGAGGTTGAGGTAAGTCTGTAGGACTTGCTTAGCTGTCATCCTTATATTGGGTGTTTGCATGAGTGGCGTGTGATTTATATGTTTGCTATGATAGCATGAGATGTTGTTTATACCGACCTATGTTTTACTTATTGTCCCGTATGCGTGGCTTTGATAATCTTTCCCTTTCATCCCGCCGTGGAGTCTGAGAGGTTCTCTGATGTCAGGCCACATTGAATTTACAAGAAGGGCACAATCCACTCCCACAGGGTACACGGATTGTGTGACCGATACTTGTGCAGCTAGCTAACAGGCTCAGAGGCGAGGATGTATCGGTCCTCGTGTCACATAGTTTCATATATATTTATATATATGATTTGAGTGAATGACCATTATATTGAGATGATAAAATGGGTAAATGTGTGAAAGCATGTTGATGTGTTTATCTTTCCTTGATTGTGATTGTGCTTATGCATTACTCTATATATGTGTATGGTTAGCTAATGGTTTATTGCCATGTTGTAGATGCTCCACATGATAGGCATGTTGTTGGGTGATCTAACAGAGTGGCAGGCCAAGGACGTCTCGTACATAGGTTGTTGTGGGCTTTTGGGTTTGTTTACCTTTCCCTCCTACGTGAGGATGATCTTTTGTACCTCCTGTGTGACGATGTTGTTTTATATATTCGATTGTGATGTTGTTTACCTTTGGTCGTACAGTTTATATAGTTTTATGTATTTATTTTTATATCTGTCAGTGCCATATTGTAAGGTCCAGTGAACTTGTTGTCAAGCTAGGGTCAGGATTCATTGTGAGATCCTAGCCCAATGTGGCACTTTGAGTCCCGCGGATTCGTAGTGTTACAGACGGTGACAGCTGGATTTAAGAGGATAGACGCTCCAGATTGAGACGTCATAAATTTTCTTGGAAGATTGATTGGAAGAATTGAAGGGAAGGGAAGAATTGAAGGAAGGATTGCTTAGGGTTTGAGGAACCCAAGTTTGTGAGTATTTCTTGGGGATTGCTAGTGAGTTGTTATCATCCCTTTTCGGATCACATCATTGATACTTTTGATTGGTTTGTTTGCTTTGATAATTGAGATAACTTTGTCGCTTGCTTTATTCCCTTTTCTTGATATTCTTGATATTCTTGATATTCTTGATATAATTGATATTGCATTGATTATGATGATTGTTGGATAAAAACCCTTGCGATTCTAAGATGATTAGTTGAAGGTTGTGGTATAGACGATGAAAGAATAGACCTTTATCCAAGTGGACCCTGAAAGCTTGAGTTAACCCCAATATGAAACCCGCCTCGGGCTGTTCGTTGAGCATCTCAACCGGGATCGATATAGAACAAAACAAGATTGTCCACTTCCTTGCAGATTCCGAGTTTGGGTTATAGTTTGTCAAATCCTCTCCTTGTTGCACCTTTCCTGGTTTATACGCAACCCTAGGATGAGACTTACCCGGTGATTCCTTTGCTTGTAAACTGATGATGATAAGTATTAGGTAATAAAGGTTTATCCTTGATTAGGGTTTGAGTGTGCCTACATCCTACCTTTTAGAGTTAACCTGAGACTTACCCGGTAATGGTTAGTTCTGTACCATTAGGTGATTGATGTTGGTTTGGGCGTCTTTACCTTTCCCTAGTTCCTTGATACTTACCCGGTGATAGGTGTAATAGCTAGTATTTCCGAATTCTAATTAATGTTGATTAACTTAATCAGTGATAGTAATTGACATATAACTCGCGAAGATTGCGTAAGCGTTGAGTATAAGTCCCACCGTTATGTTCCTGGCGTAATTTTGGGCTTATTGTGAAATTTTCACTTTTTTCCCAGGGTAATTATTTTTACCCTCCGGTATAATTTGGAGCATTTGGGAGCTCCAATTAATAAAAATGTAGTTGAGAGAAATGATCAGGACATCGGACATGTCCTAGATATGAAATAACATGGAAAGTCAAAATGGACAAAAGAGTCGCCATTTTGTTTCTTAACGGCTAAGAAAGACGGCTTAGGAATACATGTTTTCCGAGGTAATTGTGGAATAATTATCCCTACAATATTAAAGATCTATTATTCCAATTTCGAGAAGTTTGGAGAAGGGGGTTCAACCCGCCATTGGATATATAAAAGGATAATTATCGACTTCGCTAAAGGATAATTATCGACTTCGCTAAAGGATAATTATCGACTTCGCTATAAATAGCGGAAAATCGTTTATTAATTCATTTCCTTTCACATTTCCTCGTAAAAGCTCTGATTTCTCTCAAACTTCAAACTCAGATCTACTCTCCGTTTCAAATCCAATTTCAATTCCGTTTGACTTTTTGAATTCCTCTCTTCATTCTCTTCATATCGGTACCGAGTTTCCGCATTTTCGAGCAGATGAAGACCTGGTCGAGCATATATGTCACCAGGATAGTTCCGTCGCTCATATTCCGGTGAATTTAATGTTGTACATGCGTAGCCTGCGTCGTTGTGATTCCGAATCTTCTTTCAGATCGTCAATCGGGTTAGTAACGAATAAGTTATGAATTTTTTCGTTTTCCGTACTGCGATTTGGCCTAAATCGACCTTAGGCTTTTCAAAATAGATAATTAGAAATTCCATTATGATCATTATATTATTGTGGTGTTTATGAGTTGTTTGTTGATGAAATATGATGATAGGTGGGTTTAGAAATGGCCTGCGGGCAAAACGTTATTCTGGTGAAATTTAATTAATTAATTAAAGGTTAATTAATTAAATTAGGATTAAATTTGAGATTTAGGAATACTGATTAGATGCATGCTAGGTGTCAGAATGATTTGAGGATCATGATGATGTTATGGATATCGGTTATGGCTTTAAGGATTTGTATGTGTACGAGTATGATGAGTTGTTATGTTGAGGATATGCCTTAGGCATTTATGAATGTGTTGAGGATCTGAGGTTTAGATTTGAGATATAGGTTGGTTGTGGTTAATGAGACGAGTCTCCTAACCTTTGCAGTATGTGATTGTGTGTGCCTTGCTATTGCAGGCGTTGATTACTTCCACAAGGGGAAGCTGTGACGTGGTACAGGTTACGAGTATATCAGGTAAGTCCATAGGACTTACTTAGCGTGCAGTTGTGGATTGTATGATTGTGATGGTTGTGTGTGTTCATATGATTGTGCATTTATAACATAAACCGGACTAGGATGACCATTCATTACATTTATTTGGCCCAAGTGTATTATAACGGGCGGTAACCGCTGGTCTCCGCTTGCTGGTTAGGAGGAGGTGCCCTAAAGATGATCTCACAGGAGGGGACGAGTGAAGGTCACCCCCATGCAAAACTCCTGTGTTACGTTGGATGGGACGGGGTTCTTGAGGCTTCTCGTGTTACAAAAGAAGTTGAATTAGTAATGGAATAACTTAATGAAAGATAATAAATGAATGTGTGTGGCATTGCATGTTTGAGATGTTGATGTGTGGTTGTGCTATTACCTTCATGTTTTTCATTGTTGTAGCTAACGGTTTCATACTGTGTTGTAGTGTTCTGCAGGTTAGGAATACTGCAGAGTGAGCCAGATGGTGTGACAAGCCGAGGACTTCTGTACATTAGGATGCGTGGGATGTGGGATCTTTTGTGGTTGTCGTTTATGTTGTTGTTTTGTACTCGGCTATGAGTTTGTAAACTCTTTTGATGTATCATACTCAGCTTTAATGTATTTGATTTTAATCTACCTGTGCCTTGTTGTAAGATCCAGTGAACTTGTTGTCAGGGTAGGGTTAGGATCCACTGTGAAATCCTAACCCAATGTGACACTCCAAGTCCTGCGGATTTGGGGTGTTACAATAGGAGTTTTGGTTTGGGAAAGTGGGTAGTGAGACTTACCCGGTGATCTATCCCATAGCAACAACACCTTCCCTCAGCTTTGTCCACCTTACCTGTAGAAATCTTGAGTCGAAACCATAACTCGATACTATGATCTTTAGAATCTGCATTTCCCCATCTTGATTCATATTCTTGCTTTTGCTTTTGATCAATATTACTGCATGCTTTCAATATTGGATTGCATTACTGTGATTGTTCTCACCGATTCCCTGAGATCAAATCCGGAATATAATCTCTTATTATGATTGATCCGTACACTGTGGGTTCGCTTATCGTTAGGTTTATATTCGGATTATAAATTAAAAGTTTTGTCTGCACACTCCTTTCGAAGCGAACAGGTGAATTACTTTAGTTGAGTCAACCATTTTCCATTTCCCGTCGTGATGATGAGACTAAGCAACGCCAAGAAGGAAGCGTGGAGCATCGCAAGAGCTAACGGAGTTTTAGGTAGAATACCCCGAGGAGGGTAGCCTTAATTAAAATTGTGACACGAAAGGTATAGAAGAAAGGTAAGTCATTGACCTTGGAGATGTCCGCCACAAGTTGACCGGTGACAACCAAGAACGCGCATGTGCGGGTCGTCTATTGGTGAGCGTAGATGGGAAGAGTAAACAAGACCATGGGAATGTAGAGAATCAGTAACAAGAACTTGGAGTATTTCCTGTCATTCAATGTCGGTAGTAAGGAGGTATATCGACGGAAGCGCATATGTCACAGTCAAATAACATTGCATGAGTTCAAAGCAAGTACTTATAACAAGACCTCCTAGGAAGAGACCGTAACGACCTTTCGTAGCCCCCTTAGGTCACGGGATTGGCATATAGGAGAACGACACGGATCTGAATTTTTCAAGTTTGATCATGGTAAAGGGGACTAGTGGATAGTAAGGTGATGCTTCGATTGTTGCTTCACACAAATGAGAATAAATATAAGGGATGTATAGTATGAGACGGACGATGTGTCGTCATGAGTAAGAGATGAGTCAAAAGTTTCTAGACTCACCTGAAGGAGCCTTGAGGGCTATGTCAGGTAACGGAGAACCCAAATTAGGGCAACACTACAAGCTTAGAGATTTTGATGCTAATGTTTGGTAAAGTAACGAGTTGGTTCTTTCAGTTATTTTGGCTGAGGAATTTCACCAAGCATCCTCCACAGGGCATACTAGTACGGTAATGGGATGGTGAAGTTTACTTGAAATTTCCAAAAATACGTAGGGATAATAATAAGAATGAGTGTCCTCGCCCCATAGAGGATGACTCGCTAGATCAATTGCATGCGGTTAAAAGGTTCTATATGACCGACTTGAGGTCGGGATTACACCAGTTTAGGGCGAGAAAAGAAAGGACCTACGTAAGACGACATTTCGGACTAGTATGGTCACTGTTGTAATGAAGCCATTTGGGCACGAGTACACACGAGGAGTTCAAAAAAATTATGAAAATACATCAGTTTCTAAATCGAGTTACAGTGGTGTCGCACAAATTTTGGCTTTACAGGCGGTTCCAATACGGATTATAACCTAATGTTAGTATTACAGCTAGTGATGTGGGAGATGTACGAATGATTCTTATGTTCTCCTTTTGACGACATCTTGTTGTACTCTAGGAGTTGAGAGGAACAAGCTTGACACGTGACGATAGTAATACAAGTTGTGCAAGATAAGGTTTATGAGTAGAGTTATCTAAGTGGCAATTAGGACGTCTAAATTGACTTCCTAGGACACAAAGTGACAATGGGAGAGATCAAGTTGATCCAACGAAGACCAATGTGGTATTTTCAGTGCTACCTCCAAAGAATGTTGGGGAGGTAGGGAGCTTTTAGATTGGTGGACCATAACCGCCTAGTTGCGGAATGGTTTTAAACGCCCTTCCTTTCAAAAGAGGTATACTAGAATCGTATGGTCCGAGCCATGTACGTGGAGCTTTGAAAAGCTGAAGAGGCGAGTGACCTCTACTCCGAATTCTTTTGCACATACAAAGAGTATTGTGAACTTGATGTCAAATAGTGATGCATCCAAGCGGGGCTAAGGATGTAGTTGAAGTAACAAGAGAGGTTTCGCGTATGTGTTAGACAACTGTGGGCATATGAGAAGAATTACTGATGAAGGGTCAAAAATTAGCCACTTTAATGCACACGCTTAAGATGATGTTGGTATTTTTATGGAGCGACAGGCCAGTCTTGAACTGGAGATAAGGATTAAATATATATTCACTCCACAAGAATTGAATACCGGCTAGAGGTGATGGATAGAGTTGATTAAGGAATTTAGCCAAGGGAGTACATACAACGACTTGAGATATATTGTCAATCATGACAATCTAGTGGCATAGGCGAGGAGTCGATGAGGCTATTTGCAAGGCGGAAGATAGTATCTTTGGTGGAGTTTTATGCTAAGCTAGTAGCATCGATATGATCGAAGAGTTAGACTTATGTGCATGTGTGATGTTATGTGTAGTTTGTGCCTGTGCGGGATTATGTGTTTGATCTGTATGATCTTGATGTGTTAGCTTGAGTAGATCGTGTGTGTAGATAGAAGGATTATGCCTTCATGTTCCGAGTGCATGTCTCCGTGAGACCGAGAGGATTGGCGTTTGTTTAAATTTCGGGATGAAACTTATTTCGAGGGGGATCTTATGTAACGCCCGGAATTTTGGTTCCGTTTACGAGAGGCATTAGAAGCCTTTAACAAGGGCTATTGCCCTCGCGGCCGTCCGCTACCGTGGCTTGGGAGTCCCGCGGGGGCGGTGACAGGACGGAGCGGGAGTCGGGTCCGTTTTCTTTTGACCTTCCGTCTCCCCACTCCTTTATGCCGACACATTATTATAGTGGCTGATCCTTGGGCTGCTTGACCTTTGGTCTCCTCCTAAATTGATGCAACCTACCTCCTTACCTCCCTACCTCTTTGATTCACGTTACTTTCCTCTCCTCTTTCTCCTTCTCCTTTCTCTCCTTCACCTTCATCCTCCACCTTAGCTTTTCTCTTCTTATGAGGTTGTCCAACGAAGCTTGGACTGCAGAGACGTGCTCCAGAGTAAGTTCCTTCCTTCCCCTTCTTCCCTTCTTCTCTCTTCTTTCTTCTTGCAACCTTGAGTAATAAAATCCATGGATTTACACCAAAGGAAACTTCTCTTGTTCTTGCTTGTGTTGATGGAATGATTAGACCGTCGAGGAGGGCTAGGATCTTTTGGTGGAGGATAAGAGACGTTCACAGCATCAAAGGACGCAATAGGAAGGATGTTGCACATCGAAGAACCGAAGAGTCGATGTTTATGGACTACGGCCACGGGGCGGATCTTGTAAATTGCGGGGGTGGCCTCTGCAACCCATAGGGGCGGATATGGGTCTTGCACACTGCAGGGGCGGCGTCTTGACACCGCAGGGGCGGTTTTGCACCAGTAAGCCTCCGATCCCTTGTTCCTTCCTTCCCTTTCCGCTTCCTTGATCTTGATCCATATTAGTAGCATGCTAGGTTGGCTTAACATAGGTGATATGGAATGCCAAGTAGTGGCTTTGGACCTTTAGGTGAGTGTTTAAGGACGTTGGAATGTTCTTAGTCTCGATGTGTGTTGGATCTTCAGTTGGTTTTATTGTTGAGAGTGTTTGGGTTGTTCTTGTGAGAGTTGAGAGTATGTTGGTTGTGATATTATGGCATGATCTCTTAACATCTTTGAGGATATCGGTTTGGGACTAAGTTTTTATATTGGAAGCCTTTAAGGCAGTAGACTAAGAGTGATCTTCTATCTCATGTGTTATGTTCTTGTGAGGATGTTGAGCCTAGAAGTCTAAGGACTTCTAGTTGACTAGAATGATGTTGTTCTCGTGAGGATGTTGAGCCTAGAAGTCTAAGGACTTCTAGTTGACAAGAGTCATGTTGTTCTTGTGAGGATGTTGAGCCTAGAAGTCTAAGGACTTCTAGTTGACTAAAGTGATGTTGTTCTTATGAGGATGTTGAGCATAGAATTCTAGTTGACTAGAGTGTTGCTTGATCTGGGTGCCTTGTGTTGAACAGGCGTTGCGTGTTTTTCCACGAGAGGCTGAGAGTTCGTTCGGGTTTCGCGTTAGGACTGGTAAGTACACGAACTTACTTAGCTGACTTCTTCGTATTAGCATATTGTGTATTGGTGGTGTGTGTTAGTTTATTAAACCATGAAACCGGAATAGGGCGCTGATGACATGACTTATAAACCATTATAATCATGCATATTGTAGAGGTTTACCTCGACTTACCTTGCATTTAGAGAGAATTTGTGTACCTTTTGAGCTTGCTTCATTTATATTCCGAAGATAAAGGTCTACACGAGTTTTGGTTGAATTGTAGGTAAATTCGGTTGATTTGGAAGCAAAAGTGGAGCAAGAAGCATCTAAATCAATTGAGGAAGCTTAAGGAGTCTTAGAGGATTCAAAAGGAGCAAAGTAGTTGTGTAAAAGAGTCACTAAAAGGAGGAAGGAAACAAGCCAAGAGACGAGCATTCTCTGTTGAAGAAAATCGTGCCAATTTATATATAAATTGGACGATTTTTATGTGTAAAAATCGAACGGTTTCCTTCACTAAATTGATAGCACGATTTTCTTAGCCTTCGGCGCAAGAATTATCACGACTCAAATCCCATCACTTGTGGACTTGAGATGTGTTTAGCCAAGCGGCCCATTAGCAAGGAACTATACATTGGAACCCTAGGAACGAAAATCGGGAAGTCGCAGCGGGAAATATTTACACAATTGAGAGATATTGAAGATTCTAGGAAGGAGATTGAAAGGAAAGTGTCGGGAAGTCAATCTTAACCATTAGTGTGAGATCCTTTATTTCTCTTTGCGATTCCTGTGATTTGTGAACACATTACTGAGTGTTTTGAGAGATATTTTGATTGGATTTGAGATTTGTTTACAGATTTGGAGATTATTGAGTTTTTATTCAAAGTTCGGGTTTATTTGTTTTATTCATTCAATCTCAATTTTGATTTGATTTTGAAATTGGTTAGCTAAAACCTTTGTGATTCTAGGGAGAATAGTTGATGATTGAGGCTTAGATGATGATAGACTGAACTCATTTAACCATTTGGACCCTGAGAGTTTAGATTTTAACTTTGCGACAAATAGGAAAATCGCCCTGTTCTTGAGGAGATCGGACGATTTCCTTATGATCCGGTCGATTTATTCCCCTGAGGATCTTTAATTGATTTATTCTTTAACCAAAGTTAATCCTTGCCTAACTCAAAACCTTGCTTAACGTTTTTAACCTCTATTTAAGTGTATGAAGAGACTTCATCATTGATTCTACATTTAATAGATTAAGATTACAAGATTTGGGTAATAGAGAGACTCAATATCCTTTATTAAGGTTTGAGTGTGCTTTCGATCTTTACCTTGAAGAGTCACATCCTGGGGTTTTGGGTAGTTAGTTTGAGCGTAATTCTTGTCCTTAGACCTTTCTATATTGCAGTCTCAACAACCCTTATGGAGAGAGCCTTTGTATTAGTCAAATAGGTTTCGGAACTTCACCGTACGATATCTACCTTTGAAACACAAAACCTTGGCAATATAAACTCTGTCCTTTGATCTTTAGAAGTGTCTTGAATCGAAAGCCGCAGTCGGATACTTGAATCCTTGGAATCATTTACCTCCTTTATTAATCACAAAAGCTTTTGCACTTTGTTAGATAATTGAAATTGATTTTATTCTCACCAAATCCCTGAGTTCGACTCTCGAATTTCTTGCCTTAATAAAGCTGATCCGTACACTGCGGGTTCGCTTTTGCTTAAGTTCTAGATATAAATTTTAAAACTAGTGACGCACACTTTTGATCGAACAAGTTTTTGGTGTCGTTGCCGGGGATTTGGTCTAGACCAAATTCGGTTTTCGGTTGTCTAGCTTGGGATCTTTTGCTCTTGTGATTTGATTTGTCTACTTAAGTGATATTTGCAGATTCTTTAGGTATATGCGAAAGACTAGGTCTACCAAATATCTAGTTCCTTTTGATCCCGAATTGGAGAAAACTTTAAGAAGAAAGTTGAAGGAGAAAAAGATGGCTGAAAATAATGAGAGAAACATCCAAGTGGAGTTGGATGAAGCTCAACTTCAACTTAAGTTGAGTGAGAAGGCTCGTCTGAAGGAGTTACAGAGTCATCAATTCTAAATTGATGAGCTCAAGGCTATGATGTTGGACATGAAGTTGGAGCTGAATGATGCTAAGAAGAAGAAGGTCAAGAAACCAACTAAGTCCATTAGAGTTGAATCATACGACGATGAGGATGAAGATATGCCGCCATTAGAGGACATTGATCCGGTGATTCATCCCGTTCGTAACAACCCTAGACCACCGGTTGTTCCTCGCATTCCCGTTGGAGATGTGAGAGTTGCTCATGAAGGGGATAAACCACGAACTCTTGGGCAAAGGATGGATCCAATTCAGCAACCGCGCCGTCTAGGTGTGAATTTTGGAGCTGAGGACATCCAGGAATTCAGTTTTAGCCCGCAAATTATCACCATGGTTCACCAAAGTCAATTTGGTGGAACGAGTGCTGAATCTCCACACCAACATTTGTAGAATTTTGAGATTCTCATAGAGACATTGAAGCCGAAAAGGGCTACCAACAACAACTACAAGATCAAGCCGTTCTTCTTCTCTTTGAAGGGCAAGGCTCTATCTTGGTATCAAGCTCTTCCAAGTGAAAGCTTAACACATTGGAGGATCTATCTTCACAGTTCCTCACCAAGTTCTTTCCGCCATCCAAAACAGTGGAGTTGAAAGGTAAGATTAATGCAATTTCTATAAAATCTAACGAAAGTTTGTTTCAATCTTGGGAAAGGTTTCAGGATCTCTCATTGGATTGCCCACACCATGGCATTTCAAAGCTGGAATTGTTAGAGATCTACTATAAGGGGTTGGATGTGGAAAAATAATTCAATCTCCAATCTCTCTCTTGTGGTACATTCATGGACATGAGAGAAGATGACGCTTGGGACTTCATTGAGAAGCAAGCCCATGTGATTGAGAAGTATTCCCACCGGAAGGTGGATCCGAATAACCGGAATCAAGGAGATCCGGGAGCTAAGTTGAATCAAGCTGCACAAACACAAATATTCTCCCTCAACAATAAGATCAAAGAGTTGAAGGAAGTCATAAAAACTAGCCTTCAAAAGGCGAAGGAGCAAGAGGCCAACTATATGAGGAGACATAACAACCAAGGGAATAAGAATGACTACTGGAACAACAACCGGAACAACAACTGGAATAATAATAATAGGAACTCCAACAACAACAATTGGAGATCCAACCAACAAAATCCAGGTAATCCCTATTCACATGCTGAAAAAGCTATAACATCTCCATCTTCTTCTACTCCTTTGAAAAGCCAGGAGCAATCATCAAATGGATCGAACAAGACGGAGAAGGAGAAGCCCGATCCCATGTTGGAGACGATCTTAGGAAAGCTACAAGGTTTGGAGAGCTATATAACTTCGGTTGATAAAGCACACAAAGCTTTAGAAAACCAAGTATTTAGCAAGGCCGGAGAAGTCCTGAGAGATCAAGGGAAATTTTCCGGAAAGACGGAGGACAACCCAAAGGGAAGAGTGATGGCAATTACTACTAGAAGTGGTGTAACAACCACCGATCCACAACCCAAAGTAGTTGAAACCTCCGCCGGAAAAGAGAAGGAAAAGGAAAAAGAGAAGGAAGATGTCTATGTTCCTCCTCCCGCTTACAAACCACCTCTACCTTTTCCTCAATCTAGAGCAAGAGCGCGCCTAGATAAATACTTCGGTAAGTTTATTGATCTCGTGAGTAAGCTGCATATTAATATACCATTTATGGATGCAATTTTAGATATGCCAGCTTATGGGAAGTTCCTAAAGGAGATCCTCTTTAACAAGAGGAAGTTAGAAGATATTAGTGAAGTCAAGATGAGCACGGAGTCATCCGAACTCATCAAGACTATGACGGAGAACATGCCACCTAAGTTGGGTGATCCTGGATCGTTTTGCATACCCATCACCCTAGGAGAGGTCACTTATGATGCACTTTGCGACCTTGGAGCAAGCGTGAGCATCATACCACTTGCTTTGTGCAAGGCGGTTGGTCTAGGAGAACCTAGACCGGTGAAGATGACACTTTACATGGCCGATCATTCCATCACCAGGCTTGTTGGGATAATAGAAGACATTCTTGTGAAACTCGGTAAGTTTTACATTCCTATAGATTTTGTCGTTCTTGACATCCCTGCGGATTATCCAGTTCCCATCATTCTTGGGAGACCATTCCTCACAACTTTCGGTTGCATGGTAGATTGCAAGAATGGACAGCTATCCTTCAATATTGGTGAAGAGAAAGTGGAGTTTGTACTCTCCTCTTTAATCAAAGAACCAACTTTGAGAGAAGATGTTTTTTACATCATTGATGAAGAAGAGTCTAGAGAAGTGGTGAGTTCGATCTTGATGAAAGATCCACTTCAAAAGGTTCTTAGTATGAGTATCATGAAGGAAGGAGTAGAGCATAATTGTGATGATGAAGTAAAAGCATTGAAAGATGCAGAGGAAGAGCCAGGGGCAGGATTTGAAGAGCTGGAAATAACCCCGGAAACTATGAAAAAAATTGACCTACACAAAGAAAATCACACGATTTCTGAAGAGGCAAGTCAATTTTTGACAACAGGAAAAAAAATCGCCCCAAAAATCGGACGATTTTCTACGAAGGGGGTCGATTTATCGGTGACTTCTCCGGTTTCTACGAACTTGACTGCAGTTGTTCTTAACTCTAAAAGTGCACTTCCCTCGCCTTCAGAGGCTTCTCCCACGACATTAGATGATCGTGAATCATCAATCAAGGAACCTCCTTCATTGGAATTGAAGCCACTTGTTAGCATGAAATATTGTGATATTTTAGGCACGTTTTCTAATCGCAATTGATTCATATTGATAGTCTTTGATTGAGCTTTATGCATATATGAGCTAGTATTGCCTATATTGTCGATATGGATGTCTACACGAGTTCTATGTTGATTATAGGTGATTTGGAGCTATTTCCGAACGGAATTGAGCAAAGGAGAGTTGAGTTGATGTGTCCATAGACCAAGGGCACCTTTTGGAAGCAATTTGGAGTATTAGATTGAGGAATGCACGAATGAAGGCAAGAATCACGGTTTTACCCTAAATTACGGCCGTGGATCTTGATGCAGAATTCGATGTTCATTCCAGGGGATATTACGGCCGTGGAAGCTATCCGTGTTTGTTTCCACGCCTCAAAATTACGGTCGTGGAAACCTCCACGACCGTGATCTTGGCGAATCTTTTCGCCACTTTCGAAGCCATAATCTTTTGAAGATTGGGCCGGGCCGACGTTTTGCCCTGCATTATAAAAAGGACGGATGAAGCAAGATTCCGTCACCTCGCTCCCGCACTTACGACCTTTCAACCCTAAGTTTAGCGGCAAAAAAAACGCAAGCTTAGCAACACACAAACCCTCATTCTTGGAGGTGATTTGGAAGAATTCATTGAAGTTCCAAAGTTCGTGTCGGAGAGTCGCTGTTGTGATCTTCGTGTGGAAGATCGAAGTTTCTTGAAGGATTTCGCAAGAAGATTCCTCTTCTTGCTTAGGTTTGATTTAGGATCGGATTGACATCCCGTTTCCTTTCTTTCCTAAGATTGTGATTGTTTATCTCGTTTTACATCTTTTGATAAACGCTTGTTCTTGGCTGTGATTCTGAGATTCGATTGAAGATTATTGATAGTTCTTGAAAATTCCCATTTTCTATCCTTTAAATCTTGAATTAATATCAATATGACTGTTATTGGCTAAAAACCCTTAACAATTCTAAGGTGAAGGGTTGATAGTTGTGGCTTAGATGATGATAGATCGATCGTAAACAGATTAGACCCTGAGAGTTAGAGAATTGTCGCCGAAAACCCTAAATCACGGGCTGTTCTTGAGTTCCACGACCGTGGAATTTCAAGATCCAACCGTAATTTCCTTAAAGTTTACGAGCCTGCTTTTATCTTGATCCAAAGTTAAAGATTTGCTTTAACTTAGTTTAGACTTGTCTTTTCTAGGTGGTAGTGAAGCCTCAACAACCTCTACCTCGATTGTGAGCCTCAACAACCTCAATCGGATAAGTTAGTCTTGACCTTTAGATTATAGGTTTGGGTATTTGATGCTAATTCTCGTCTTTAGAATCTTTCTATATTGAGCCTCATCAACCTGTATAGGAAGAGTCTTTTGGGTGAGTTATATAAAGTTTTTGGAACCTCAACCGTACGATTACCTTACATTAGTATACCTTTGCATATCTTAACTCTGTCTTTACATCATTAGTATATCTTGAATCGATTGCCATAGCTGGATACCTGGATCTTTAGGATTGTTGTTTTCCCAATATATTTGCAAAACTCTCATAATAACCGCTTGATAACCTGCAATCGAGTTCGTTCCACCCAAATCCCTGTGTTCGATACTCTGGAATTCTTGCTTAACTATATCGATCCGTACACTGCGGGTTCGCTTGCTTGATTTCAGTTTTATAAATATAAAGCTTATTTGCACACACCTCTAGGGGCGAACAAGTTTTTGGCGCCGTTGCCGGGGATTTGGCTTCGACCGAATCCGGTAGCCGGTTGTCAAGCTTGGGAGCTTGCTCTCGTTATTTGATTTTTCTTTGAGTGTATGCGCAGGTCTAGGAACACCGGAGATCTCTTACCTCTTGATCAAGAGTTAGAGAAAACCTTGAGGCAAAAGCGCAAGGAAAAGAGGATGGCTCAAGAAAACGAAAGCGATCTTCAAACTAAGTTGGCGGAGAAGGAAGCTCAACTCCGATGGAATGAGTCTTTCCTCCAAGACGAAATGGATCGTCATCAAACTCAAGTTAACGGTCTACAAGACGTGATCGCCCAAATGACGATAAAGATGAGCGATCTTGAAAATAAAGTGGGGAAGAAGTCCTCGAGAAGAAGGACAAGGTCTAGAAGAAGAAACCACTCATCCACCGATGATAGTGATTCTTCCATGCCTCCTTTAGAAGAAATTGATCCCACGATCAATATAAATCCTTTCAATCAACAAGGAGCTGCTAACCGTCGCATTCCACCTAGAAATGCGAGGGTCGAACGTGTGGATAATGAGCCAAGAACTCTTGGCCAGCGGATGGATCCAACACAACAACCACGCCGTTTAGGTGTGAACTTTGATGCTGAAGATGTACAAGGGTTTAGCTTCAACCCTCAAGTCATCACTCTTGTTCGCCAAAGCCAGTTTGGCGGTACAAGCACCGAATCTCCACACCAACACTTGCAAAACTTTGAGTGTATGATGGAGACGATGAGGCCAAAGAGCGCCACTACCAACAGCTATAAGCTCAAACCTTTCTTTTTCTCTTTGAAAGGGAAAGCGCTATCTTGGTACCAAGCTCTTCCTAGTGGAAAGCTAGAGACGTGGGAAGACCTCTCCGCAGAGTTTCTCACCAAGTTCTTTCCGCCCTCCAAAACGGCGGAACTTAGAGGTAAGATTAATGCTTTTTCTATGAGACCTAACGAAAGTTTGTTTCAATCTTGGGAAAGGTTTCAGGATTTGCTCTTGGATTGCCCTCATCATGGCATATCCAAGCTTGCCTTGCTGAAAATTTACTACAAGGGGCTGGATGCGGGAACGCAATTCAACCTTCAATCCCTCTCATGTGGAACGTTCATGGACATGAGAGAAGATGACGCTTGGGACTTCATTGAGAAGCAAGCAAGAGTCATAGAGAAGTATTCCCACCGGAAAGTGGAGGGAAATCGTGTGGAGCAAGGAGCAAAGCTCACACATGAAGCTCAAAATCAAATTTTCTCCCTCAACAATGAGATCAAAGAGTTGAAGG
Organism: Fagopyrum homotropicum; assembly: GCA_033239125.1. NCBI lineage: Eukaryota > Viridiplantae > Streptophyta > Magnoliopsida > Caryophyllales > Polygonaceae > Fagopyrum > Fagopyrum homotropicum. Next base: position 68,007,335 of record BSWB01000002.1, on the reverse strand, counting down.
AGACTATCAAGACCAACTTCCCAAAGCAACAAGAGAAGGATGTTGGCTATTTGGGCAACAACAACGGCGGTGATAACACCAACCGCAACAACAATAACCGGAACAATAACCGGAACAACAATTGGAATGGAAACAACAACAACCGGAACAACAACAATTGGAACAACAATCGGGGTTCGAACAACAACAATTGGCGCTCCAATCAGCAAAATTCCGGTAACTTCCATCCTTCCAATTCCAATCCACTAACTCCACCCTCTTCTTCCTCTACTCCTTTGAAAAGCCAGGGGCAATCATCAAATGGAGGAAACAACACGGGAAAAGAGAAGCCGGATCCCATGTTGGAGACGATCTTGGGAAAGCTTCAAGGGTTGGAGAACCGCATCATCAAGGTTGATGATCAAATTTCTAAGGTTGACAAAGCTCAAAAGGTTTTGGAAAATCAAATGTTCAACCATGCGGAGGAAGTTCCTAGAAATCAAGGGAAGCTTCCAGGAAAGACGGAGGACAACCCTAAGGGAAGGGTGATGGCAATTACAACTAGGAGCGGAGTGACTACCACCGATCCGCAGCCTACGTTTGTTGAAGTCCCCGTAGAGAAAAGTAAAGAAAAGGGGAAGGAGAAGGAAGATATCTATGTTCCTCCTCCGGCTTTCAAACCTCCCCTACCATTCCCTCAATCTAGAGCGCGAGCACGCCTAGACAAGCAATTCGGTAAGTTCATAGAACTCATGAGCAAATTGCATATTAACATACCTTTCATTGATGCTATTGTAGGTATGCCGGCTTATGGCAAGTTCTTGAAGGAGCTCCTCTCTAACAAGAGGAAGCTAGAAGATTTTGGAGAAGTCAAGATGAGTTCGGACTCTTCGGACCTCATCAAGACTATGAAGGAGAAAATGCCCCCAAAGCTGAAAGATCCGGGGTCATTTTGTATTCCCATTGGAGTGGGGGAGGTCACATATGACGCTTTATGTGACTTGGGAGCAAGTGTGAGCATCTTACCACTTGCATTGTGCAGGAAGATCGGTTTAGGCGACCCTAAACCGGTGAAGATGACGTTATACATGGCGGATCGATCCATTACTCGTCCCGTCGGTATTGTAGAAGACGTCCCGGTCAAGCTAGGCAAGTTCTTTGTCCCAATTGACTTTGTCGTGCTTGACATTCCTGCGGATAGTCCGGTCCCGATCATACTCGGAAGACCGTTTCTTGCAACTTCCGGCTGCATGGTCGATTGCAAGAATGGGAGACTCGCTTTTGACATTGGGGAAGAGAAAGTAGAATTCGTTCTTTCCACTCTAGTGAAGGAGCCAATCTTTGATGAGGAGATTTACAATTTCCAAGACGAAGAAGGTTTATCTAGGGAGGAGGTAAGTGCGATTCTCTTTAACGATCCTTTGCAAAAGGTTATTACTATGAGTCTAACCGATGTAGGAGGAGAAGAAGAGTGCAAAGAGGAAATTGAAGCCTTAGAGGCACAAGAAGAGATGCATGAAGTGGAGTTTGAGAAACTCCACGATGAGGCAGAAAACACTCGAATCCACGGTCATACTCTGTATTCCACGGCCGTGGATTCCATGACCAAATTCGACCTCCATTCCAGAGGATATTACGGCCGTGGAAAACCAGAGGAAACCGTGATTTTGACCGTGGAAAAGGACGATCGACACACTTCTTCAACTTCCTCTGATTCTTCTCCAATCCACTCAACATCCTTAGAAGCTTCCAAGGAAACATCGGAAGCTCCTCAAGGATCATTAGAAGTTCCGAAAGCAATGGAACTTAAACCACTTCCTACTCATCTAAGGTACGCTTTTCTTGGATCTAATTCTACCTTTCCGGTTATCGTTAGTTCCGAATTAAGCATAGATGAACATGAACAGCTCATGATTGTCCTTAGGAAACATAGAAAAGCCATAGGCTACACTATTGAGGACTTAGTAGGAATCAAACCCTCCCTATGCATGCACAAAATACTAATGGAGGAGGACTTTAGAACTTCAAGACAACCTCAAAGGCGGTTGAATCCGACCATGAAGGAGGTTGTCAAGAAAGAAATTCTTAAACTTCTTGATGCAGGTATCATCTATCCTATCTCCGATAGCAAGTGGGTGAGCCCGGTTCAAGTGGTTCCGAAGAAGGGAGGAATGACGGTCATCACCAATAAGAACAACGAACTCATTCCTACCCGAACCGTGACTGGATGGCGAATGTGCATAGACTACCGCAAGCTCAACAATGCAACGCGGAAGGACCACTTTCCATTGCCATTCATCGATCAAATGCTTGAAAGGTTAGCACAAGATTCATACTTTTGCTACCTTGACGGTTATAGTGGTTTCTTTCAGATCCCGATACATCCGGATGATCAAGAGAAGACCACATTCACGTGCCCTTGGGGTACGTTCGCTTACAGGAGAATGCCATTCGGGCTTTGCAACGCCCCAGCCACCTTCCAACGGTGCATGATGGCCATCTTCTCCGAATATGTGGAGGAAATCATGGAAGTCTTCATGGACGACTTCTCCGTTTACGGTTCCTCCTTTAACGATTGTCTTTCCAACCTTTCTCTTGTTTTGCAAAGATGTGAAGACACTAACCTAGTTCTTAATTGGGAGAAGTGTCAATTCATGGTTAAGGAAGGAATCGTTTTAGGTCACTTAGTCTCTAGTAGAGGGATAGAGGTAGATAAAGCTAAAATAGAGACCATAGAGAAACTTCCTCCCCCAATTTCGGTGAAGGGAATAAGAAGTTTCCTAGGACATGCTGGATTTTATAGACGTTTCATTCAAGACTTTTCTAAGATATCAAAGCCTCTCACTAATCTATTGATGAAGGATGCGGTTTTTGAGTTTTCACAGGAATGTCTAGATGCGTTCAACACCATTCGGCAAGCTCTAATTTCAGCACCCATTATCCAACCCCCGGATTGGACTCTCCCTTTCGAGATTATGTGTGATGCTAGTGACGTAGCCATTGGAGCTGTTCTTGGGCAACGAAAGGAAGGACGAACCCACGCCATATACTATGCTAGCAAGACGCTAGACGAAGCCCAGCTCAACTACGCCACTACGGAAAAAGAGTTTCTAGCCATTGTCTATGCTATTGATAAGTTTCGCTCTTATCTTGTAGGTGCAAAGGTGATTGTCTACACGGATCATGCTGCGATCCGATACCTCCTTGCAAAGAAAGATGCGAAGCCAAGGCTGATTAGATGGATTCTCCTCCTACAAGAATTCGATCTTGAGATCCGCGACAAGAAAGGCTCGGAAAATTCTGTTGCGGATCATTTGAGTCGTCTAACACATCTAGAGGACGATCATCTACCCATTGATGACTCCTTTCCGGACGAACACCTACACATCATAGAGGAGTGCATCAAGGTAGTCTCCAAAGGTAACGAACCATGGTTTGCTGATTTTGTTAACTATTTGGTTTGCCAGGAGATACCACCCGGACTATCATACGCACAAAGGAAGAAGTTCTTCAAGGATGTCCGGGAATACCATTGGAACGAGCCTCTCCTCTTTAAGAGAGGTCCGGATGGCATCATCCGGCGATGTGTGCCGGAAGATGAGATGCAAAGTGTCATCCGTCATTGTCATTCACTACCTTGTGGAGGACATGCTAGTTCGAACAAAACTAGCGCAAAGGTATTGCAATCTGGATTTTATTGGCCTACTTTATTTAAAGATGTGCAATCCTTTGTTTCTTGTTGCGATGCTTGTCAAAGAACAGGCAATATCTCTAGGAGGAACGAGATGCCCCTCAACAACATCCAAGAGGTGGAGATTTTCGACGTTTGGGGAGTCGACTTCATGGGACCATTCCCTTCTTCTTGTGGAAACCAATACATACTATTGGCGGTAGATTATGTCTCTAGATGGGTCGAAGCAATTGCCTCTCCCACAAATGATGCCATGGTGGTGGTCAAGTTCTTCAACAAGACCATTTTTCCGCGATTCGGGACGCCAAGGACAATCATTAGTGATGGAGGTTCTCACTTCATAGCCCGTCGCTTTGAAGCTCTTCTAGCCAAGTATGGGGTTACTCACAAGATCGCTACCCCTTACCATCCACAAACGAGTGGACAAGTCGAGATCTCAAATAGGGAGATCAAGGGAATTCTAGAGAAGACGGTTTCAAGGACTAGGAAGGATTGGTCCTTGAAGCTAGATGATGCATTGTGGGCATACCGGACTGCATACAAGACTCCCATAGGAACCACACCATACAACCTCGTGTATGGAAAGTCTTGTCATTTGCCGGTAGAGCTAGAGCACAAAGCGTTTTGGGCTATCAAATGGCTGAATTTCGGCATGAAGGAAGCGGGAGAGAAGCGTCTCCTAGACATCAACGAGCTGGATGAACTCCGTTTGAACGCCTATGAAAACGCTAAGATCTACAAGGAAAGAGCAAAGCGTTGGCATGATAAGCATATCATCCCAAAGGACTTGCAAGAAGGAGATCAAGTTCTCCTCTTCAATTCGAGACTTCGCCTCTTTCCAGGTAAGTTAAAATCTCGTTGGACTGGACCTTTTCTAATTAAGCGTATTTTCCCCCATGGTGCAGTTGAAGTATGGGGTGAAGCTAGCGGAAGTTTTAAGGTGAACGGTCAACGACTCAAGAAGTACTCACCGGAACTCCAAGCTGAGGAGTTTGCACCTACCGCACTCGAATAAGTGCGAGATTGGTCTAGCTACGGACCTTAAACAAAGCGCTTCTTGGGAGGCAACCCAAGGTATTGTATTTTCGTTTTTGCTTTCGATTCATAGTTTAGTTTAGAATAGAAGTTTTTGCTTTATTTTTGCCTCGATTTCTTCCGGTATGTTCGTGTTTTTGGTTGTAGGATCGATGGAAAAGAAGAAGGGAGGGATAATGACGAAGAGAAGTGACGAAATTTGGACTTTGAAGCTTTACAGAGAGTTCCACGGTCTAAATTACGGTCGTCATAGCTACAGTGGCCGTAATTCTCAAAAGCCTGTGAAAAATCACAAAAATTACGGGTCCGTACATTTCCACGGCCGTGGAATGCCCCGACAAACCGTGATTTTTGAAATTTTGCCTGCGAGTATAAAAGCCACACTTCACCACAAAAACACCACAAAATCCCCAATTTCCACGCCCTAAATACCGAAAACACGCAGCTCATCCCAAATCTTCATTCTCTAATCGTTTTTAACGATTCTTCTTCCTAAACTGAAGCAAATCCAACCAAGAACAAGATCCAAGCAACGAATCACGCGGAAAACGATCAACAATTCCGCATTTTGGATTTCTCAATCCGAAAAAGAGGTTTTTGCTCTCTTCTTGATTCTAGTCGTTTTTGTTCGTTTTTGTTAGAGATTTTTAGGGAGAACTGATTGAGATTGGAAGAAATTAGATTAGGACTGCCTGTTGTGGAGTTTGATTGCTGATTTGCTGAGGATTGAGAAATTCCGTGTCGAATTACGGTCTACACAGATTCCACGGCCGTGGTTTAGGAAGAACAGACCGTAATTCTCAACAGAATGGATTTCGTGAGGAGAGTTTCGGGGAGGATTAAAGAAAAGAAAGGGGAACAGAATAAGAAGAGAAAGGGTAACCCCTCCACATCTAGGGCACCACCACCACCCTCATCCCCTTCACCTTCACCCCCATCTTCACCTCCATCCTCACCACCTCCATCCAGCATCCCGATCATACACGAAAACCACCAAGCTGCATTTGAGAGGATAGAGAAGAGGGCAGTGATTGGCCCTAGGTACTTGTTGTTGGAGGATCTTCATCCTCTCAACATAGTGGATGACCTTACTTGGCTCTTGGATAGAGCCGGTTTGCTTGTCTTCACGAACATTCGTGAGGACGCTTATGAGGAGATCACCCGAGAGGTTGTGACGTCTTTTGAGCACAGCCATGTCGATAGGACTGTCTCCTTCCGTCTCATGAATAGAGACTACCAGCTTAGCATTGTTGAGTTCGGGACCATCTTTGGGTTCCATGAGACCTACAACGGTCGCCTCCCTAGGAACGTTTCTGCTAAGGATTTTTGGGAGGATGTGGCGATGATCTATGCCGACGAGGACCGTTGGCATCCAGCTGATACCAAGGCCAAATTGATGTACCATTTGGCCTTGAAGATAGCTCACCGTGTTCTTTCGGAGTGTCTCTTTCCTAGGACGGAGACGCCCCAAAAGATCAAGACGGATGAACTATTCCTTCTCTATGCTATGCTCCACGGATGCCGCGCCGATTGTGCTACTCTTTTGGCGGCGACAATGAGCAAGCTCAAGAACAAGTCGAGAGGGAACATTGGATACGGTGGGATAGTGACCCACATAGCTAGGACTTTTGGAGTGGACTTCTCGGCTTGCACACGTATACCGGCAGTTCCATTAGGGCTACACGCTTTCATGGTTAGGGGACTCATCTTCCCCACACATAGAGGTCCGCCTTATGCGGGCATGCCCTGGGAGAGTAGGACCGGTAGGGGTATTGAGTGGCTGCCGGAGTATTCCATTGTGGCGGGACGCCACAACTGGAAGGAGACGTTCGCTGCGATGCATGCGAACAGGCTTGTAGCTCCCCCTTACGTTCCACCGCCGGTAGTAGATGAGGAGGATATGGGAGATCAGTATGAGAGTGGTGGAGGAGCAGAGCAGGAGTTCGGCACGTTTCCGGATCAGCCGGATACGGCCCAGGATGTACCTAGACGCTCTCCGCGTCCGGCTAGAGCTTCAGGCTCGTCATCTCGCCGCGCTAGCGTGAGTGAGAGGCCCACGTGGATGACTACACCTCCCACCTGGTACGAGACACCCCCTCCTTGGTCCACCACGCAGCCAGCAGCACCACCACCACCACCACCGCAGCCAGCACCAGCAGATGCCCCTGGGTGGTATGAGAGGATGCCGGATTGGGCTACCGGACTTTCAGAGAGAGTCGGAGCACTAGAGATCCGGGCGGATGATAGAGACAGACGTTTCGACGACCTCGACCACATGATGAGGGACGTCTACCGCCAGCAGTTTGGGCGGTACTATGATCCGAGCTTCTCTCCATTTCCACCTCCACCGGCACCGCAGTGATAGATGACCGGACAGCTCGTTTTAGACATTCCCGCCACCATTTGTGAGTTTTCTTTTTCTTTTCTTTCTTTTGTTCTTTCTTGTGAACATTAGGGACAATGTTCGTCCTAAGTATGGGGTGGGATGTACTAAACGTTTGTAATAACTCTACTCTATATGTTGCTTCTATTCCGAGACTATCCTTGCATGTTCATTGTATGTTACACGTTTTATTCTTGCATTGCATGAAAAAGAACTTTAAAAACTCATAAAAATTGAAAAATTTTTAAAAATTTGATGCTTCTAACGAATCGATATGATTTCCATGATAATCATTACTTGCGAATTGAGTTGATAACAATTGCATGCTTGAAAGGATGGTAATTCGAAAAGGATTTGAATGAATGAATTTTACCTCTTTTGCAAGTTGTATAATGTGAGAATTGTTACCTAAATCATGTAAGAAATTGAAGTTGAAATCACATTATAAGCTCCTATACTTCTTGTTGAAATGATTAAGGCAATTCGATATTTTCTTTCTTCTTCCTTTGAATCATCTAACTCCTCATTGAAATATTAGCCTCCCTTACCCATCCGGGAACTTGGAAAGTAAATGAAAAAAAAAAAAGGGCATGTTTGATGTGGGAGGGCCATGAGAGCAAGTATTTGCAATCAATTGAATAGAAAGAAATTATAGGTTTGGGGAAGTCAATCATGACGATGAGTAACTCGGCACCATTCACATAGCCGGGTGTTTGTGTCTTGCCAAAGTCGGATTGAGCGATATTCCTAGCGGATTATGGTATGTGCGCTAAGGGTTTGAGGCATCTCGCAAAAATGAGAAACGCCAATCTCCTAGGCTTCGGTTTTTGTGCACCTCTATCCATAACTCCAAAAGTAAAGTCGAAAAAGGAGAGAGCGAAGCTCTAAGTGAAGTGTTGCGGAAACCGCAAAAGAAGAAGAAGGTAGATATCCACTTTCCCGGATTTATGCACCACTTTCCCTTAAAGTTTTCCCCACCCTTCCATGCTCTAGACCTTTTCTTTGAAAGTCCTTATGATCAAAAGAATGTTATATGGCTTGGTGATCTAAATTGAAATTCTTATGATTGATTTTGATAATGTTTGAAGGTTATAATGCTTGTTTGGAAGTTAAATTGGTTCATGATTCTTCTTTACCTCTTACTCTCTAATTAAGTGTGTGAAAGTTTGAAACGATTGAAGCAAGGTTTGAGAATGATCTATTCTTTAGAAGTCACTTTCATCCAAAAGAAGGTACACATATTTCATCCTAACTCTTGTTTTAAAGCTTTTTGAAAGACCTTGCTTAGGGACAAGCAAGTGTTAAGTATGGGGTTATTTGTTAGCATGAAATATTGTGATATTTTAGGCACGTTTTCTAATCGCAATTGATTCATATTGATAGTCTTTGATTGAGCTTTATGCATATATGAGCTAGTATTGCCTATATTGTCGATATGGATGTCTACACGAGTTCTATGTTGATTATAGGTGATTTGGAGCTATTTCCGAACGGAATTGAGCAAAGGAGAGTTGAGTTGATGTGTCCATAGACCAAGGGCACCTTTTGGAAGCAATTTGGAGTATTAGATTGAGGAATGCACGAATGAAGGCAAGAATCACGGTTTTACCCTAAATTACGGCCGTGGATCTTGATGCAGAATTCGATGTTCATTCCAGGGGATATTACGGCCGTGGAAGCTATCCGTGTTTGTTTCCACGCCTCAAAATTACGGTCGTGGAAACCTCCACGACCGTGATCTTGGCGAATCTTTTCGCCACTTTCGAAGCCATAATCTTTTGAAGATTGGGCCGGGCCGACGTTTTGCCCTGCATTATAAAAAGGACGGATGAAGCAAGATTCCGTCACCTCGCTCCCGCACTTACGACCTTTCAACCCTAAGTTTAGCGGCAAAAAAAACGCAAGCTTAGCAACACACAAACCCTCATTCTTGGAGGTGATTTGGAAGAATTCATTGAAGTTCCAAAGTTCGTGTCGGAGAGTCGCTGTTGTGATCTTCGTGTGGAAGATCGAAGTTTCTTGAAGGATTTCGCAAGAAGATTCCTCTTCTTGCTTAGGTTTGATTTAGGATCGGATTGACATCCCGTTTCCTTTCTTTCCTAAGATTGTGATTGTTTATCTCGTTTTACATCTTTTGATAAACGCTTGTTCTTGGCTGTGATTCTGAGATTCGATTGAAGATTATTGATAGTTCTTGAAAATTCCCATTTTCTATCCTTTAAATCTTGAATTAATATCAATATGACTGTTATTGGCTAAAAACCCTTAACAATTCTAAGGTGAAGGGTTGATAGTTGTGGCTTAGATGATGATAGATCGATCGTAAACAGATTAGACCCTGAGAGTTAGAGAATTGTCGCCGAAAACCCTAAATCACGGGCTGTTCTTGAGTTCCACGACCGTGGAATTTCAAGATCCAACCGTAATTTCCTTAAAGTTTACGAGCCTGCTTTTATCTTGATCCAAAGTTAAAGATTTGCTTTAACTTAGTTTAGACTTGTCTTTTCTAGGTGGTAGTGAAGCCTCAACAACCTCTACCTCGATTGTGAGCCTCAACAACCTCAATCGGATAAGTTAGTCTTGACCTTTAGATTATAGGTTTGGGTATTTGATGCTAATTCTCGTCTTTAGAATCTTTCTATATTGAGCCTCATCAACCTGTATAGGAAGAGTCTTTTGGGTGAGTTATATAAAGTTTTTGGAACCTCAACCGTACGATTACCTTACATTAGTATACCTTTGCATATCTTAACTCTGTCTTTACATCATTAGTATATCTTGAATCGATTGCCATAGCTGGATACCTGGATCTTTAGGATTGTTGTTTTCCCAATATATTTGCAAAACTCTCATAATAACCGCTTGATAACCTGCAATCGAGTTCGTTCCACCCAAATCCCTGTGTTCGATACTCTGGAATTCTTGCTTAACTATATCGATCCGTACACTGCGGGTTCGCTTGCTTGATTTCAGTTTTATAAATATAAAGCTTATTTGCACACACCTCTAGGGGCGAACACCACTCCCTACACACTTAAGGTATGCCTTCCTTGGGCCTAACTCTACATATCCTATTATAGTTAGTGCAAATCTGAATGATGATGAACGTGAGAAGATTATGAATGTTCTAAGACAACATAGGAAAGCATTAGGCTAAACTATTGATGACTTAATATGCATTAAACCTTCTCTATGTATGCATAAAATCTTAATGGAAGAGGATTACAAACCTTCTTGTCAACCTCAAAGACGGTTAAATTCAATCATGAAAGAGGTCGTGAAGAAAGAAATCCTTAAGCTACTTGATGCAGGTATCATCTTCCCTATCTCCGATAGCAAGTGGGTGAGTCCCGTGCAGGTGGTAACAAAGAAATGAGGCATTAGCGTTGTTGCCAATAAGAACAACGAGCTTATTCCCACAAGGACAATTACGGGATGGAGAATGTGCATCAACTACCGTAAACTGAATGTGGCCACCAGGAAGGATCATTTTCCCTTCCTTTTATTGATCAAATGTTGGAAAGGTTAGCCCAACATTCTTACTTTTGTTATCTAGATGGATATAGCAGTTTCTTTCAGATTCCATTCACCCGGATAATCAAGAGAAGACAACCTTCATGTGCCCTTGGGGTAAATTTGCCTATAGAAGGATGCCATTCGGCTTGTGCAACGCTCCAGCCACCTTTCAAAGGTGTGTGATGGCAATCTTTTCGGAGTATGTAGAGAACATCATGGAAGTATTCATGGACGATTTTTCAGTATATGGTTCTTCCTTTGATAACTGTCTCTCTAACCTTTTCCTAGTCCTTAAGAGATGTCAAGACACTAACTTAGTTTTAAACTGGGAGAAGTGTCATTTTATGGTCACGGAAGGAATTGTGTTAGGTCATTTAATATCGAACAGAGGAATAGAGGTTGATAGAGCCAAGATAGAAACTATACAGAAGCTACCTCCTCCATCCTCGGTGAAAGGAGTTAGAAGCTTTTTAGGACATGCAGGCTTCGATAGGAGATTCATAAAGGATTTTTCTAAGATTTCAAAACCCTTAACTAATCATTTGATGAAAGACATAACTTTCGAGTTTTCGAAAGAATGTTTAGATGCTTTTTGCAGGATCATAGAAGCTTTGATTTCAGCACCCGTTATCCAACCACCTGATTGGACTCTTCCTTTCGAGATCATGTGCGACGCAAGTGACGTCGCTATAGGAGCTTGGACAGAAGAAAGATGGTCATACACACGCCATCTACTATGCTAGCAAGAAGCTAGATAGAGCTCAATTAAATTATGCTACTACGGAAAAAGAACTTCTAGCCGTAGTTTATGCTTTTGCAAAATTTCGTTCCTATCTTGTAGGTGCGAAAGTGATAGTCTATACGGATCATTCAGCAATCCGTTAATTGTTCACAAAGATGGATCCGAAGCCAAGGCTTCTAAGATGGATCTTACTCTTACAAGAGTTCGATCTAGAGATCCGTGACAAGAAGGGCTCGGAAAATTCAGTTGCTGGCCATCTTAGTCGTCTTCCACACCTCACCAATGAGGCGGATGAGCTCCTTATCGACGACTTATTCCCTGACGAACAACTCCACGAGATTGAAGAATGTCTTCAACATATCTCGAAAGGTAATGATCCATGGTTTGCTGACATTGTAAATTACCTTGTTTGTCAGGAGATTCCCCCCGGACTTTTGTATGCTCAAAGAAAGAAGTTTTATAAGGACGTCCGGCATTTCTATTAAAACGACCCTCTTCTCTTCAAGAAAGGTCCCGATGGCATATGTAGGAGATGCATTCCGGAGGATGAGGTGGAAATTGTCATCCGCCATTGCCATTCTCTACCTTGTGGAGGACATGTTAGTTCCCACAAGACATGTGCTAAGGTACTCCGTTCTGGTTTCTTTTGGCCTACCTTAATCAAAGATGTGCACAAATATGTTGTTGCTTATGATGCTTGTCAAAGGACATGTAATATTTCTAGGAGGAATGAGATGCCCCTCAACAACATACAAGAAGTGGAGATTTTTTATGTATGGGGAGTAGACTTTATGGGACCATTCCCATCCTCTTGTGGAAACCAATACATACTTCTAGCCGTAGACTATGTCTCAAGATGGGTAGAAGAAACCGCTTCTCCTACTAATGATGCAATGGTTGTGGTGAAGTTCTTTAATAGAACAATCTTCCCAAGGTTCGGGACTCCCCAAACCATCATTAGTGATGGAGGAACGCACTTCACAGCCCGTCGATTTGAGACTCTATTGGCTAAGTATGGGGTGACCCATAAGATAGCTACGCCATACCATCCGCAAACTTGCGGACAAGTTGAGATATCCAATAGAGAGATTAAGGGAATTTTAGAGAAAACGGTCTCTAAAACACGGAAGGATTGGTCAATGAAGCTCGACAATACGTTATGGGCATACAAGACTGCCTTTAAGACACCTATAGGTACGACTCCATATAACCTTGTTTATGGAAAATCTTGTCATCTTCGTGTAGAACTAGAACATAAAGCATATTGGGCTGTCAAGTGGCTCAACTTTGACATGAAAGAAACCGGATAGAAGCGGGTATTGGACATCAACGAGCTAGAAGAGATCCGGCTGAATGCGTATGAGAACGCAAAGATTTACAAGGAAAGAACGAAGCGTTGGCATGATAAGCACATCATTCCAAAGGATTTGAAAGAAGGAGATCAAGTTCTTCTATTCAACTCAAGACTTCGACTCTTCCCAGGTAAGCTTAAATCCCGTTGGACAGGACCTTATGTAATTAAACGTATTTTTCCCCATGGTGCAGTTGAAGTATGGGGTGAACAAAGCGGAAGTTTCAAGGTCAATGGTATACGGTTGAAGAAGTACACACCGGAAGTTCCGGTTGAGGAGATAGCTCCTATCCTTCTCCATTGAATATCAAAATAAACAACGTCTAGCTAAAGACGATATATCAAGCGCTTCTTGGGAGGCAACCCATGGTAGTATAGTTCTTTTCTTTTCTTTTCACTTAGAATAGGTTAGTTTAGTTGTTTTGCTTTCTTTTGTTTTATTTTTGTTTGTTCCTCGATGCACTCTTGGTTTATTGTGTCGAAAATCGCATGAACTAGATCCAAATTTGGGAAATCAATGAAGAAAAGGGGACACCAAATTGTTCAAATTGCAATTTTCAAAGAAAATAAGGAAGGAAATCAAGCTACACAAAATAAATCGAACGATTCAGGAACAGAGCAAGACGATTTTTGGTAACAGGGGGAAAATCGCCCTAAAAATCGACCCCCTTGTGAAAAATCGTCCGATATTTGTCCTTGAGCTGAGAAAGTGAAGAAAAGTCGGGCCGAAAAATAAATCGTCCGATTTTCTTTGCAAAACCTCCGGCCTATATAAAGCCTTCTCCACTCGATTCTTTCATTCCACACTTCTCCATTCCCGATTTCCATTCGTCCCAAAGAGCCAAAAATCGCATACCCTCTCATCTCCTCATTTCTTAATCGTTTTGAACGATTTTTTGAGCCTAAACTGAAGTACTTTCGACAAGGAACAAGGATCTAGCAAGAACAAGCTTGGAAAACTGCTCATTCATCTGAAATTCAGGTTTTACAATTCGAAACCTAAGTTTTTCGCTCGATTTCGATTCTTGCTTTGAAGTTGTTGTATTGCTGAAATTGATTGAGGGGTTTGCTTAGAATTACCCCTAGGAGACTGTGTGAGGTGATAGATTGATCAAAGCTTTACAAAATTGTGATTTGTGCTGAAATCGTGAAAAAAATCGACCTACCCAGAAAAATCGTCCAATTTTTAGGAAGAACAGGGCGATTTTTTTGTGCAGAATGGAGACTTTGAAAAGAATCACTAGGAATGCGGGGAAGAAGAAGGGATCTTCTTCTAAAGCCCCTCCCCCACTACTACCACCTTCCCAAGCTAAACCAAAACTCCCTCCTCCCCTCTCCAAACATAAGAAGAGATATGAACGTCTCTTAGATCGTCCCTTCACCCCTCCTCGATACATTGTGCTAGATGACTTAGACTCTTTGTTTGTTCGAGAGGATGTGGACATGATGCTAGATAGAGTGGGGCTGAGTCAGTTTGCTTTGATTAGGGAGGATGCCTACACCGAGATCACCCTAGAATTCCTAAGTACATTTGAGCATGATCCTAGAGAGAGCACGGTCTCTTTCCGCCTCATGAACCAAAACCATGTCATGTCCATTGATGATTTCGGGGACTTGTTTAGCTTTCCTTATTCTTCTCTAGGCACATTCGCGAGAGGAATGAGAGCTAGTGCCTTTTGGGAAACCAATTTTGTGGGAGAGTATGGAGGAGATAAGTGGAGACCCGGGAATTCGAAGGAGACAAATATGTACAACCTTTCCTTTAAGGTAGTTCATAGGATACTTAGTGAGAGCTTGTTTGCACGGACGGAGACTCCACAGAAGCTCAAGGCCGATGAGCTCTTTATTCTATATTGCATGACTTGTAGCACCATTTCCGACATCACCTCCATGCTTGCTGACTATCTAGGAAAGATAGCCAACAAGGCGAAGGGTGACCTATGTGTTGGAAGCCTTGTCACTCATGTGGCGAAGGCATTGGAGCTAGATTTTTCAGATTGCACTTTAGCTGAGAGTGTCCAGCCTTTAGGTTCACAGAGATTGGTAGCGAGACAGGTCTTGATTCCTCGAGGTAGAGGAACTCTTCATGTGCCCATGCCGTGGGCAAAGGATCCATCAAAGAAGCCATCCGAGATAGTGTGGAAGTCCGAATACACCATTCGGAATAAGAGGAACTGGAAGGAGACATTTTTACTTATGCTTGAGGAGGTAGCTCCTCCTTCTGGTTATTATGATGATGCAGGTGACACTGAGGACGAGGAGGAGCATGAGGATGGAGCATACCAGGGGACCATGCTAGAGTTTGAGAGTGACATCTATAGTGGACATGCCACGGATGCCATGGATACCGATACTCATGGAGCTGGACCTAGCCGGACTAGTCGAGGTACTGAGGAGCCGGAGGATGAGCTGTAGCCACCCCGTCATTCTTTTGCACACACTCCTAGCCACGGTAGAGGACGTGGACGCGGCCATAGACATCCCCGACACTTTGGAGACTTGATTTCCAGCTTCTAGGGTCTTCGCTCAGACTATCAGGCCCTCCACACCGACTACAACGCCTTGAACACTCAATTCACGGCGTACCACTAGGAGACGGATGCTAGACACTCCTCCTATGATGGCCAGATGCGGGGCATGTACTATCATCAGTTTGGCCACTTCTACGACCCCAGCGCACCGATGTATCCATATCCATATCCACCTCCACCACCGCCACCGACCGAGGATTGAGTTTCCACTCCATTTTACATTGTAAGTATTTTTCTCCATCTTATGCTTGATTTTTCACATTGGGGACAATGTGAAGGTTAAGTATGGGGTGGGGGTACTTACAATCTCTTTTACTTCTTTTTCGCACTATATGTACTTTGTGTTGCACTTGATGAATTGGCTTGTAATAACTCTTTCACTTCTTGCTTTCCACTATGACATTCGCATTTGCATGCTTTCATTCGAAATTTATGAGTTTTCAAACAAAATTTTGTGCTTCTTATGATGGAAATGACCTCTATGATGAGAATTGTGATGTGGAAAAGGCAAAAAGATGACATGGTTATGTTGAGATTTTAATTATAGCATGAATAAACTTGCTTTTCTTACTTGAATGCATGAATAGTTCATATGTTCTTGATGTTTTGATGAGAGAATGAAAAAATGATCGAAGCTATACTATAAGTTCTTTTGCATCATATAGGAATGACCAAGGCAATTCACTTCTCTTCTAGTTCATATCTTGTTCATGCTAGCTCCTCAATGAAATATTTTACCTCCTTTTTACCATCCGGGAATTAGGATAAGAAATTGTAAAAGGCATGCTTGATGTGGGAGGGCCAATGTGAATGTATTAAGTGAAAGTTTAGCAAATTATAGGTTTGGGGACGTTGAACATGAGGATGAGTAACTCGGCACCATTCACATAATGGGGTGTTTGTGTCTTGCCAAAGTCCGATTGAACGACAAGTCCTAACGGGATATGGTATGTGCATTAAGGGTTTGAGGCATCTCGGAAATTGAGAAACGTCAATCTCCTAGGCTTCGGTTATTGTGCACCGCTGTCCATACTCTCAAAAAGTAAAGTACAAAGAAAGCGAAATTTTACATGCAAAGCATGTCTGGTGAAGTTAAGTTCTTGAAAAGTATTGTGTTGTTCCTCTTTCCCGGATTAGCATCACATTTCCTTAAAAAGATTTCCCACCCTTGACACGTTTCTTAGACCTTTTTCTTTGATTGGAAGACCTTGAGACTTTTATGCATATGTTTAAGACTTCATGGCTTAGATTTGTTTGACTTTGATTGTCTCTACATCTTTATCTTGTCCTTTATTTGTGTCTTTGGGAAGGAAAAGAGAGTTAGTTCATATTGTGATTATAATTGATACATGCCTTGTCTTCCTACGTCTTGAAACATCACTTTGAGAGTGATCCAATAAGAAGAAGCACTTCTAAAACAAAGGGTTTTTGAGTTTTCATATATATAATCCATGACATCTTGTATTCTAGGTTTGAATCTTGCTTGGGGACAAGCAAGGGGCAAGTATAGGGTATTCAGATGACATGAATTATATACCATTATAATCGTGCATATTGTAGAGGTTTACCTTGACTTACCTTGCATTTAGAGAGAATTTGTGTACCTTTTGAGCTTATTTCATTTATATTCCGAAAATAGAGGTCTACACGAGTTTTGGTTGAATTGTAGGTAAATTCGGTGGATTTGGAAGAAAAGTGGAGCAAGGAGCATCTAAATCTATTGAGGAAGCTTAAGGAGTCTTAGAGGATTCAAAAGGAGCAGAGGAGTTGTGTAAAAGAGTCATTAAAGGGAAGAAGGAAATAAGCCAAGAGACGAGCATTCTCTGCTGAAGAAAATCATGCCAATTTATATATAAATCGGACGATTTTTATGTGTAAAAATCGAACGGTTTCCTTCACTAAATTGATAGCACCATTTTCTTAGCTTTCGGCCCAAGAATTATCACGACTGAAAGCCCATCACTTGTGGACTTGAGATGTGTTTTTCCAAGCGGCTCATTAGTAAGGAACTATACATTGGAACCCTAGGAACGAAAATAGGGAGGTCGCAGCGGAAAATATTTACACAATTGAGAGAGATTGAAGATTCTTGGAAGGAGATTGAAGGGAAAGTGCCGGGAAGTCAATCTTAACGATTAGTGTGAGATCCTTTATTTCCCTTTGCGATTCATGTGGTTTGTGAACACATTACTGAGTGTTTTGAGAGACATTTTGATTGGATTTGAGATTTGTTTACAGATTTGGAGATTATTGAGTTTTTATTCAAACTTCTGGGGAGAATAGTTGATGATTGAGGCTTAAATGATGATAGACTAAACTCATTTAACCATTTGGACCCTGAGAGTTTAGATTTTAACTTTGCGACAAATAGGAAAATCGCCCTGTTCTTGAGGAAATCGGACGATTTACTTATGATCCGGTCGATTTATTCCCCTGACGATCTTTAATTGATTTATTCTTTAACCAACGTTAATCCTTGCCTAAATCCCAACCTTGCTTAACCTTTTTAACCTCTATTTAAGTGTATGAAGAGACTTCATCATTGATTCTACATTTAATAGATTAAGATTACAAGATTTGGGTAATAGAGAGACTCAACATCCTTTATTAAGGTTTGAGTGTGCTTTCTATCTTTACCTTGGAAAGTCACATCCTGGGGTTTTGGGTAGTTAGTTTGAGCGTAATTCTTGTCCTTAGACCTTTCTATATTGCAGCCTCAACAACCCTTATAGAGAGAGCCTTTGGATTAGTCAAATAGGTTTCGGAACTTCACCGTACGATATCTACCTTTGAAACAGAAAACCTTGGCAATATAAACTCTGTCCTTTGATCTTTAGAAGTGTCTTGAATCAAAAGCCGCAGTCGGATACTTGAATCCTTGGAATCATTTACCTCCTTTATTAATCACAAAAGCTTTTGCACTTTGTTAGATAATTGAAATCGATTTTATTCTCACCAAATCCCTGAGTTCGACTCTGGAATTTTTTGCCTTACAACAGTTGATTCGTACACTGCGGGTTCGCTTTTGCTTAAGTTCTAGATATAAATTTTAAAACTAGTGACGCACACATTTGAGCGAACATGTTCCGTATGTCATTATCTTACTCGGGGACGAGTAAGGTTTAAGTATGGGGTATTTTGATGAGTCCAAACATATGTCTTTTGAGTCATCATATTCATGCATTTCATATCCCATTTGACATAATTTGTGTTCATCTAGAGCATAAATCCTTCCTATTGCAAATTGTGGTGTCTACTTCGGTTATTTTGTATTTCAGGCTTTCGAGGCCAAAATTGGACCTAAAATGATGAAATAATGCCAAAGTACGATTTTCAATCCTCCTTGAGGCCGAGCAAATATAAAAGACATCTATATCGATTAAGGATCAAAGTTCCGAGGTAGATCTATGATGGAGAAAGAAGAATTGAAGAGCCAAGTAGAGATCCTTGGAGTTGGAGCGAGATTTATACCTATGTTTGAGATATGCCCAATCTCAAACATCTTTCCTTTGAATTTGGGCAATTATGTCAACTACAAAGTTGTATATGTTCGAAAGTAGTACTCATGGGGTCGTAGTTCCATCCAGAGTAGTAGAAAAATCAATATTACTAAATTGTCAAAAAGTTAAACATGATATACAATCTATGGGTAAAGACCATATACGACCTGTGTGTAAAATGGAATACGGCTTACAAACCGAATTTCCACTTTTACACATAAACCATACTTCTTTGAAATTGTAACCAGAAAGGCCCGAATAAGATTCTATCTTTTGTTTATGGCTGGAGCTTCTTATGTCCGTTCTTGGGACCTTTTTAGGATAAATTATGTAGTGCGGAGTTTGGCCGAGTTCCAGGGACAACTAGGGTTCCAAGTCCGTCGTGCGGCACTGTAGAGTTAGATTTCCTTTTCCTTTGCTTTGTATATACTTTTCATGTTTGTTATTTATGCAAGACTCTACCTTTATCGATTATTTCTCTCCATCTACCATGTCTGGCTGATTTCTATTAATCTACGGGATGATTGAACCCTATGCTGACAGATTTATGATTATTTATATGAATTTTTGAATTGAGATATGTAGATTTGCTTCTTTTCAAAGAGCTTCATTCTTATTTACCTTCGGAAAAAGTGGCGGTATTTTATAGGATTTTAGATAAAACGCTTACACAACATCCATGGAGGTTGTTTATTGGAAAGATTGAAAAGAACTTGGTTTTGAGAGTACCGATTTATCTTTACCTCGAGGATTTCTAACTATCATAGAAAGTTTCGGTCTTTGTACTTTTCCTAGCTCATACGTCAAAAGCGAGACATTTCTATATTTCTTAGTGATTAAAGGGTTTTCCTACACTTGATACAACTGCTGAAAGAGCACACTCAAGTTGGTTAACATGGTATTTTCTTGTTTATGCCAAATGCTATATTTGATGGTTATCTACTTATTTGCACGATGAATGTTCAACCTTATACATATATGTGGTTATATCTTGTCTAGAATAGTGGTGATACATGTTTCATTAGATCGCCTCCCTCCTTGTTTTTGACACCTACAATCATTGCTTTTTATTCTCTTGATATTTATAAAACCTTCAAGGACAGAACCTTATACCCTTCTCTTTTTCTCTTATCCATTTTACTTAGCGCAATTGTCTATCGATTATATTCAAATAGACTTGGTCCCTTTGATTCGATACCCGATATACTACAATTGATCTCATCATCCTTGTGGATAAGGTTGTTTGGAACTATTAGGTTTTAAACTTTCACATCGGTTAGCACCATCAAGGTCCATAACGTTCTTGTTGAAACGATTAGGTTAAATGCTTTTAAATTTTCTTTATTTGGAAAAACAGTTGATTGGCATCGTTCTCTTTTTTATCTATTAAGAAGTTTGTCATCATCATAATAGGGGAAATTGTTGGAGCAGTTGATTGCATGCTTGGAGATGATTGCTTAGATTTCTCCGGTTGAGTTTTGATGATGACAAACATAGGAATTTTACATTTGGAGTGTTGTTTTATCTTAGTCTACAAGTACGAAGATCAAGCCAATGAAGTTGAAGTACGTGTTTTGTACACTTTTGGAACAAATATGTGTCATATTCCTATCTAAAAGACGTCAGATGAGCATCAGGAATCACTACATATTCATGTTAGAGAATATGGAGTCTATCGGTAAGCAAGAGACCGTGGCAATTTGAATCAAATTAGATTTGGACCATCAAGAGAGATGTAGATTTGATAGGATTTTCTAGCTACAGAAATTATATCTTTTTCTAGAAGATTGGTAGTTTCTTTGTGTGATATATTCGTGGTTTATGTGTTGCTGATTATAAAGTAGATATGGATAGAGTATCAAGAGCGTGATTTTCCGGGAAATCTATAAGATATTGGTATTTAGGATATGTCTAGGTTTATATAAGAACATGTAAGGCTTTAAATGAAGAGTGCTTTTTTGACACTATAACAAGGATATAAAAAGTATACGATGCACACAAGAAGCCTTAATTTGTTCATTGGATTTGAGTGAGAGTGTTTTAGTTTTAAGTATTGGGTATATGATAGCATGAATTATAGTCTATATTTTGGGACTTGTTTAGACGTTTTATCTTCAATAATCTGCATGTTTGGATGTACATTATGTGATTATATTGTCGTTTCATCTACCTTTGCGAGAATCGAGGTCTACACCAAGTTTCGTTGTAATCGTAGGTAAAATGGCACGTTTTGCATCAAAATGGAGCTAAAGGAGTGAAGGAGTCATTGGAACTACATTCAGGAGCTTAAGGAAGAATCCAAGAAGCATGGAAATGGATCAAAGATTTACTTTGGACCAGATTTAAGAGATTTTACATTCAGTTTAGAGTCACCTTGGTCAGCTACAGTACCACCTCGACCGAGGTGATCTTGAGGAGCGCCCCGACCGAGGCGAACACTTTGACGCGGCGAGATATATTTTATTTGGCTGAGATCTTTTATTTTTGGAAGGAGAGATCTTATATTTTTGGGCTGGATTTCTGGAAGGAAGATCATATATTTTAGAGATCTATTTATAAGATATGGATATATTTTATTAGGAAATTATCTTTTTAAGATATTTTATCTTTGGAAGATAATTCTCCTATATAAAGGGTTTGATTTTCCACAAGTGAAAGGATGCTTAAATGCTTAGAGGGCTGATAGCATCCAGCAATTAAGGGATTTTCTCCAGGGTTTTGAAGGAAGGAAGATTGAAGATCAATCTAGGAAGGATTGATAGGTTATTATAGCTTTTGTGAAGGGTTTTATAAGACTTTCTTAGATTCCCTTCTTGTTGATTGTCTTGTTGGATTTGTTATCCAAGGAACGCTTATTTGTTTGATATTTGATTCAGTTATTGAAGCCTTATTCTTAAGGTTTTTGTGTTCAAATATTCATTCCCTTCCCGTATATTTGATTATTGCTTTCATGATGATGAGTGGCTAATTTCTTTGTGCGATTCTAGGGTGATTGGCTGAAGGTTGTGGGAAAAACAATGATAGAATAATCTTAAATCCCAGAAGGACCCTGAAAGCTCGAGTCTTTATCCTTAACCTTAGAACATCTCGTTCAGTCGATGAACATCTCGGCCGGGGTGGAATTTGACTGACTGAGGTGAACCTTTCTTATCGGTAACTGAGAGTTAAGTGTTAGAGTTTGCCAAATCCTATTCTTATTACACCTTTCCTGGTTCAATGCAAGCTTAGGATGAGACTTACCCGGTAATTCCTTTGTTTATTTACCCAAGATCATAAGTGTAGGTAATAAAGGTTTATCCTTTATTGGGGTTTGAGTGTGCCTTCATCCCATCTTTGTGAGTTATCATGCGACTTACCCGGTAAAGGTTGATTATATTCCCTTAGTTGGTGTGTTGGTTTTAGATTATAATTCCTCTCCTTAGTACCTTGAGACTTACCCGGTGATAGGTTCTTTGGCTTGGGATTGTGAGTAGTGAGACTTACTCGGTGATCTATTCCACTTTAGAAACACCTTCCCTTTGCAAAATCTCAACTTTGTCCGCTTATCTTGAGATCTTGAGTTGGAACCACAACTAGATGCTTTAATCCCTAGAATTTGCATATTTATTTAATTGACTATATTATCATCTTTGATTGCTTTAATTGCTTTTGTGGTTAGTTGTAATATTGACAACCTATACTTGTTTTGTTTCACCTAAGTCCCTGAGATCGACACCCCGGGATTCTTCCTTTTACTACGATTGACCCGTACACTGCGGGTTCGCATCCTTGTTTTGAGCATATATCTTGGGTTATAAATTTAAAGCTTGCATACACCATTTGAAGCGAACAAGATTTTGGCGCCGTTGCCGGGGACTTGGTCTAGACCAAGCCGGTAGCGGTTGTCTTTCGGGGTTGTTGCCCCTGTTATTACTAACCACTCTACTTGAGTGACTTTCGCAAGTTCTTTTTCTTATGTTTATGTGAAGAACCCGTGCTGAGAATGAAATCGTTCCTTACGATCCCGAACTAGAAAAGATATATAAGAGACGCTTGAAAAAAGCAAAAATAGCCAACCAAGACAATCGCGATCTTGAGGCCGAATTGAAGGAGGCAATGGAACAACTGCGCCTCAATAGGGAAGAACTGCAGTGCGAAATGGAGGAAAATCGCACCCGAGCTGCAGAGATTGAAGCAGATATGGATGAGTTACGAGCTCAGATTCTGCATCGACTAGATCCTCGACCGAGGCAAGACCCCGCTCCAGTTGCCCCGGCCGAGATACTTCCACCTCGGATGCCAGTCCGAGATGTTCTTTTTGCAGGTATTCCACAGACCCTAGGGCAGAGGATGGACCCAAACCAGCAAGTGAGGCGTCCAGGAGTTAATCTAGGAGATCCAGCGGAGCATGATTATGAACTTCGACCGCAAGTTCTTTCCATGATTCGCCAATGCCAGTTCGGAGGTCTAGAAAGGGAATCTCCACATCAACATCTACAAAACTATGCGATCTTGATGGAGACCTTGAAACCTTCAAGAGTGGAAAATAATAATTACAAGCTAAGGCCTTTTTACTTTTCTTTGAAGGACAGGGCGCTTACTTGGTACCAGTCTCTTCCTCCCGGAAAGATCAATACTTGGGAGGAGATGACGACGGAGTTCTTGACGAAATTCTTTCCCCCCTCCAAAACTGCCGAAATGAGAGGGAAGATCAACGCATTCATCATGAAAGACAAGGAGAGTTTGTCCAAGTCATGGGAGAAATTTAGAGATGTTCCTTTGGATTGCCGACATCATGGGATTCCAAAGATAGAGTTGTTGGAGATTTACTTCAAGGGATTGGATGGAGCTACCTAATTCAGCCTTCAACTACTATCCGTTGGACATGCCGATTGATGAAGCTTGGGAATTTATTGAAAAACAAGCTTTGCACGTGGAGAAGTACTCACACCAAGGAGCTGAAAATGGAGTTAAGAAAGTTAATTTCCAAGAAGCTCCATCAAATGATAATCAACTTACCTCCCTCAAGAATGATGTGAAGCAATTGAAGGAACTTTTGGTTGCTCACACCAAGAAAGAAGAGGAAGGATATCAAGGCTCAAGGAACAACAATAGTTACCGGAACAACAACAACGGTTCCCGGAACAACAACTACAACAACAATAGAGGATCCAACAACAATAATTGGAGGCCAAACAATAAAAATTCGGGTAACTCTTAGTCTAACTCCAATTCAAACAACTCTTCTAATCCTTTCCTCTCCTCTTCTTCTTCTTCTACTCCATTGAAGAGCCAGGAGCCTGGATCGAGCTTGTCCCAGCCAGAACAGAAAGATACAGTGCTGGAGGCTATCTTGATCAAGCTTAATGCTATGGAGACGTCCATGACTTCATTTTCGAAGGCACAAAAAGCCTTAGAACAACAATTCTTTAATAAGACGAATGAAGCGCCAAGAGATCCAGGGAAGCTCCCAGCAAGGACAGAGAGCAACCCTAAAGGAGAGATCATGGCAATAACGACGAGAATTGGACTAAAAACTGCAGATCCAGTGCCTCGGTCGATGCCAGTGAAGAACACCTCGGTCCAGGTACAAACGAAGAACACTTCGGCCGAGGTACCAACCGAGGTGGAGCCTCAGAGAGCGTCAGACAAAACTAAAGTTTATATCCCACCTCCTGCATATAAACCACCACTTCCATTCCCCCAGTCAAGGGCCAGAGCACATCTAGACAAGCATTTTGGTAAGTTCCTTGACTTGATGAATAAACTACATATTAATATCCCTTTCCTTGATGCTATCCTAGGGATGCCCGCCTATGGGAAGTTCTTGAAAGAAATTCTATCAAGGAAGAGGAAGTTGGAAGACTTTGGTGAAATAAGGATGACATCTAAATCCTCGGAGCTCATTCAAATCATGAAGGAGAAGATGCCACCCAAGTTGAGGGATCCCGGCTCGTTTTGCATTCCCATTCAAGTTGGGGATGTCACTTGTGAGGCGTTGTGTGATCTAGGAGCTAGCGTGAGCATCATCCCGCTAGAGCTATGTGTGAGGAGTGGACTTGGAGAGCCCAAGCCGGTGAAGATACGGTTGTACATGGCGGACCGCTCCATTACCCATCCCGTGGACATTTTGGAAGACGTTCTGGTTAAGTTAGGTAACTTCTATTTACCTATAGACTTTGTTGTGCTTGATATTCCCGCAGATTATCCCGTTCCTATTATTCTCGGAAGACCATTTTTAGCAACTTCGGGTTGCAATGTGGATTGTAAGAACGCCAAGTTGCAATTCAACATTGGCGGTGATCAAGTTGAGTTTGTATTGCTTGCGGCAATGAAAGGAGAGTCGCTGGGAGATGATATCTTCAACATCTATGATGAAGAAGAATCGAGAGAATTGGTGAGCTCTATCCTTATTAACGATCCACTTGAGAGAGTTATTAGTTTTAGCTTAATGGAGGAAGGTATAGATGCTTCTTGTGATGCAGATATACGGAGCTTAAAGGCACTGGAAGAAGATCCAGGAGCTAAGATTGAAAAGCTAATCCAGGAGAAAGAAATCTCCAGTTTCGGTCCCAGTTCCAGTACCTCGACCGATGCACTTTCTGGACCAAGCGAGGTGTTCTTGACTGAAGAACATCTCGGTCACCCTCACTGGACCTTGACCAAGGTCGAAAGCGAGATGATGTCAACTAAGACTTCTGAAACTCCAGTTCTTCGATCTAAGTCTACTCCACTGGAAGGAGGAAGCAAAGATCCACCTCGGAAAGCACCCCCAGTTGTGGAGCTTAAACAATTCCCGAGTCACTTGAGGTATGTCTTTCTTGGACCGGATTCCATTTATCCCGTCATTGTTAGAGCTTCCTTCTCCGAAACTGAATTATCTAAACTAATGCATGTCCTGAGAAAGCATCAAAAGGCTTTAGGTTATACTATTGATGATCTTATTGGTATTAAGCCCTCTTTCTGCATGCATAGAATATTAATGGAGGACGATCATAAGACTTCACGGGAACCTCAAAGACGGTTAAATCCGATCATGCAAGAGGTTATGAAGAAAGAAATTCTTAAGTTGTTGGATGCAAGTATCATATTTCCTATCTCGGACAGCAAGTGGGTTAGCCCAGTACACGTAGTTCCGAAGAAAGGAGGGATGACCGTTGTGACAAATAAGAACAACGAGTTAATCCCAACTAGGACCGTCACGGGCTGGAGGGTGTGCATCGATTATAGGAAGCTGAACGTGGCCACTCGGAAGGACCATTTTCCACTTCCCTTCATCAATCAAATGCTCGAACGGTTGGCTCAGCATCCACATTTTTGCTATTTAGATGGCTATAGTGGCTTCTTTCATATTCCTATCCATCCGGATGATCAAGAGAAGACCACTTTCACTTGTCCATGGGGGACATTCGCTTATAGGAGGATGCCATTTGGATTGTGTAATGCACCCGCTACCTTCCAGCGATGCATGATGCCTATCTTTTCTGAGTACATAGAGGAGATCATGGAGGTATTTATGGATGATTTTTCAGTATATGGTTCCTCTTTTGATGATTGCCTATCTAACCTTTGTCTAGTGCTACAAAGATGTGAAGATACTAATCTCGTCTTGAATTGGGAGAAATGTCACTTTATGGTTAATGAAGGCATCGTGCTAGGACACCTCGTTTCCAACCGAGGTATTGAGGTCGATCGAGCTAAGATCGAAACTATTGAGAGACTTCCTCCCCCTTGTTCCGTTAAGGGTGTGCGGAGTTTTCTCGGGCATGCAGGTTTTTTGTTCGCTCCAAACGGTGTGTGCAAGTTTTAAATTTATAACCCTAAATGTAAGCTTAAAACAAGGATGCGAACCCGTAGTGTACGGGTCAATCGTAGTAAAAGCAAGGAATTTCAGGGGTCTATCACAAGGACTTAGTGAAACAAAGTCAGAATAGGTAAGCTTTAGCAATTACTAACCACAAAGCAATTAAAACAATCAAAGATGATAAAAAAGTCAATTAAGGAAATATGCAATTCTAGGGATTAAAGCATCTAGTTGTGGTTCCAACTCAAGATCTAAAGATAAGCGGACAAAGTTGAGATTTTTGCAAAGGGAAGGTGTTACTAAAGAGGAATAGTTCACCGGGTAAGTCTCACTACTCACTAATCCCAAACCGTAACTCCTATTACCGGGTAAGTCTCAAGGAATTAAGATAAAGAACTATATCCTCAAACTAACACTCCAACTAAGGGAATAGAATCAACCTTCACCGGGTAAGTCTCAGGCTAACTCACAAAGATGGAATGAAAGCACACTCAAACCCCAATAAAGGATAAACCTTTATTACCTATACTTATGATCTTAGGTAAAAAAACAAAGGAATTACCGGGTAAGTCTCATCCTAGGCTTGCAATGAACCAGGAAAGGAATAACAAGAATAGGATTTGGCAAACTCTAACACTTAACTCTCAGTTTCGGATCGGATAAGTCACCTCGGTCAGAAGAATTCCACCCCGGCCGAGATGTTCATCGACTGAGCGAGATGCTTAGGGTTAAGGATAAAGACTCGAACTTTCAGGGTCCTACTGTGATTAAGATTATTCTATCATTTTTTTTCCCACAACCTTCAGCCAATCACCCTAGAATCACACAAAGAGATTAGTCACTCATCATCATGAAAGTATTAATCAAATATATGGGAAGAAAGTGAATAATTGAACACAAAAACCTTAATAAAAAGGCTTCAATAACTGAATCAATTATCAAACAAACAAGCGTTCCTTAGATCACAATCCAATAAGATAATCAACAAGAAGGGAATCTAAGAAAGTCTTACAAAACCCTTCACAAAAGCTATAAAAGCTATCAACTTTCTTCCTTCAACCTTCAAAAAGGTTCTTCAAACCTCCCAACTGGAGTATGGCTACAGCGGTGTATTAGGATGTAAGCAAGCTGTTCCGGGTGATGGCGGATGTATGCGGGATTTCCAGCCGTTAGCGGATGTCGGATTTGTGGGAAATCCGACCCTTTTTATAGGAAAATTACTCTCCAAACATAAGATATCTTAGAAAGATCTCTTCCCATAAAAATAGGTAAAATATATGATCTATCATATCTTCTTCCTTCCAGGAGCCAAGCCCAAAAATATAAGATCCTCTTTCCAAAGATAAAAGATCTCAGCCAAGAATAAAATATTCTCGCCGCGTCCCAGGTGTTCGCCTCAGTCGAGTCGACTCCTCTGGATCACCTCGGTCGAGGTGACTCTGTAGTCAACCGAGGTGAGTCACAACTGAATGTGAAATCTCTCAAATCTTGTCCAAAGTGAATCTCTAATCCATGGCTATGCTTCCTGGATGTTTTCTTCCGTTCCTGAATGTAGCTCCAATGACTCCTTAGCTCCTTTTGCTCCTTTTTGATGCAAAACGTACCATTTTACCTACGATTACAACAAAGCTAGGTGTAGACCTCGATTCCCGCAAAGGTAGATGAAATGGTAATATAATCACATAATATACATACAAACATGCAGATTATTGAAGATAAAACGTCCAAAAAATCCTCAAAATATAGACTATAATTCATGCTATCAAAATACCCCATACTTAGCCCTTGCTTGTCCCCAAGCAAGTTCTGCATATAAAAGGCAAGATAGAATGGATTATAAGTCAAGAAAATCAATGAAAAAGTCTATCAAAAACATTTTTTATGGTGTGCTACAATCATAGATCACTCTAAGAGAAACTTCATGGAATTTAAAATCAAAATATGATCAAAACATTTTATAAATATAAGAAAGTTGTTCATCTTTGCATAAAATCGTAGAATGCATAATAAGTCATAATTATTGAAAGTAATCATGCATAATCCAGTTTAAACCACTAAGTCAATCAACAAGCTCGAGGTCTCAAGGGCTTCCCAAAAGAAAGGTCAAGTAACGTGTAGGTTAGGGATGTATGTAAGGTAATGTGGTGCTAGAATCCGGGAAAAGGATATACTTCACTTTCACTTTGACTTTCAACATCTTCCACCAATAAGCTTTGCTTATTTCACACTTTTTCTTTTTACTTTACTTTTTGGGATGCATGGACAGAGGTGCACAATAACCGAAGCCTAGGAAATCAGCAATCATCAATTTCTTGAGATGCATCAAACCCTTGATGCACATACCATGACCCGTTAGGAATATCGCTCAATCCGACTTTGGCAAGACACAAACACCCGGCTATGTGAATGGTGCCGAGTTACTCATCATCATGATTGACTTCCCCAAACCTATTTCTTTCTTTCTAACACTTTCACTTCCAGCCAACTTCTCAAACTTTACTTCACTTGCTTTCACCACTTTGCTTGCTTCCAAATACCCGGATAGGTAAAGGGAGGCAAAAATGTATATGAGGGGCTAAGCATGATCAAGAAGAAGAAGAGAGAAGAATGAATTGCCTTGGTCTTTCCAGGAAGAAAGTGAGAGAACTTATCTTGCAGTGTCAACCTTCAAATTCAACTTAATTTGGATAAAAACAAAGTATTAAACATTCCAAAAATTTCAAACAAAGCATTTAGCAACTTAAACATATCATAAAACCTTTCAAACACATAAAGATTTCAAAACCAGTCAGCAATAAGATCTTCATTGAGATCATATCCAGATAAGAAGCACAAAACGTTTCGAAAACTCTCATTTAAACCACCTCGGTCGAGGTGTTCTAGGTCAACCGAGGTGAAGCACCTCGTTCGGCCAGAACTGTCCCGGTCGAGGTCAAAAAAATTTTTAAACCAGTTTTTGACGTTTTCTCAATCAAATAACCTATATGTATGCATGCAATCTCAGATAAACACATAGAAGCAAAATGAAGCATAAATATCCGAAATGTCGAGTCATACATTACATAAGTCGATCAAATACATAAACACCCCATACTTGGGACACACTGTCCCAGTGGGTCAAAATAAGTCTAAAGAAATAAAATACTCACCGGACATAAAGCTGAGCTGCATAATAAATAAGAAAGAAAATCCTGCGGCTCTCAATAGTCACGATCCGGTGGTGGGGGTGGTACGTACGAATACTGAGATGGGTCGAACGGGTAGCCCATGATGTGCTGAAACTGAATCTGAGCCATTATGTGCTGGTAATGCTGTCTCTCCTGCATCTCACGAATATCCAGGGATAGGGCAGCATAAGAATCGATCATCTGATCCGTCAAATCATCGATCCGACGGTGAGCCTATGGATCCCTATGTCGGCGTACCCTGCGCCTAGCAGGTCGTACTGGTGATGTGGCTGGTGCAGGCTCAATATCATCGTCAACTATGTCAATAACCGGCGCACTCGTCCCAGCAGTATCAGTCCCTGTATCCATAGGAACTCCACCATCCCTGTCATCGTCATCAACAATCTCCTCCTCTACCTCATCCTCCTCAGCTGGTGCAGCTGCTGCCTCTCTAGCATCCTCCGTCAATGGAATTCAAGCAGTCTGCCAGTAGTGAGGATCATAAACAGAGAACTGGGGCGACCATCTGATCCCCTGAGGTGTAGTCGGCTCCCATGGCATGGCCACATATGGTGTAGTGAGTCCTCGAGGAACCAGAATCCGCCGAGTGATCATCTCCTGAAGCCCTAGCGGCTTGGCAGCCGCCACCATAGTACAAGCTCTAAGGTCCATATCCTGGTAACTAGCAATGTGGGTCACGAGGCCTCCGCAGCAGATATCCCCCTTCGCCTTGGCCTTGATCTTGTGTAGGTCCTCTGCCAACATCAAGCCAAAGTCGGGGATCCCTCCAGTCACCATGCAATAAAGGCTGAAAAGCTCCCTATGTCGGACCTTCTAGGGCATCTCAGTACGCGCCAGAAGACTCTCACTGAAAATGCGGTGGGCCAACCTAAAGGCTAGGTGAAATATGATGCGCTCTCTGGAGTCTCCAGGGCGCCATCTGTCTGCGTGCTCAACAACGTGAGCAATCTGACCCCAAAACTCCCTAGCTACAGCTCGGGAGGGAAAATCTACAGCAGTCGGAGCCGGGAAACCGAAAAATTCTCTCCAGTGCTCCAAAGGAACTAAGAAGTTCCGGTTCATCAACCGGTACTACACAGCTCGCTCTGTGGGAAGGTAGGTGAAGGAGCTGACGAACTCTAAGGTGGGCTCGAAATAGGCAGGTGCGCGGATCTCAATAAACTGATCTAACCCTACCATCGAAATCATCCGTCTAAGTTCTCCATCCACATGGAGACAATCAAAGGCTGATACGTCCAGGAAGCGAGGTGCAATCACTGGACGGGCTGCTATACGGTCATAGTCGACCTGGTGTCTCTCGTGAATCACCGGTCTATAAGGTCTAGAGGAAGAAGAAGGAGGGGAAGGAGAGGATATATCTCTAAGGACAAGCTGTCTATCTGAACTCATTTTCCGACAAACTCTGTCAGATCACCTCGGTCGGTCTGACACAACACAAGAACACCTCGGCCGAGGCACAACACGACTGGACCAAGGCGAAGAATCTGCGCGATCGAATCTCTCAAAAATCCAGTTCTTTTCCCCCAAAATCACTACAACTGGTTCCTATGGGGTACTTAGTCTGTTTCTCAGCAAATGCAAGGGCGACCAAAGCCCAATTCGAAACAAAACAGTGAAAAGGAGAGAGGTTAGGGTTTTTTCGATGTTTACCCTGATTCGGTCGATTCCGTTCGTTTTTCTCGCAGATTGACGTTTGCACTGGGATCCTCTATCCTTTCTTTGCAATTTGGAAGCAAGAATCGTCGAAAACGATCAAAGAAGGGCGAAGCGAGGCGAGGGGCTACCGCGGTCGAGGAGAGGTAAAATAAGAGAGAGAAATTCAGCCCCCCTTTTATACCCTTTTCTGGAACTGCTGTCACCTCGGTCGAGGTGGTCTCGACTGGACCGAGGTGGTACGGACCGAGGTGGATCTTCAGAAACCCTAGTCGCCTTGGTTGCTCAAGAATCATCTCGGTCGAGGTGCTTTGACAGCAACCGAGATGTGCCTCAGTCAAACTCCGTCTTCTCAAATTCTCGAACTTCTGTCCTTCTAGTTATGCTCCTCGTTTGTACTCTTTCCTTAGATGTCACCTGTTGTCTGTCTAGGACTCCAAAAACAAAACAAAGCAAAGCAAAAGCAAAACTATCTAAGCTAGACTAGAAAAAGGGAAAAGAAAGCAATGTCTTGGGTTGCCTCCCAAGAAGCGCTTGGTTTAAGGTCGCTAGCTGGACCATAGTGTGTCTCTCAAACGTGATGGGAGGTTCCCTCACCCCATAATTCACCTCCATCGTGGGGTGAAGTAAGTAAGTCTATCAAACTCTCCAACAAGTGTAAGTGCTCATCGGGGAATGAATCGTCTGTGGGCGGGTCGTCTTTCTCGCGTGAAGATGCAGGTAGCCGGCTGAGGTGATCCGCAACAGAATTTTCGGATCCCTTCTTATCACGGATCTCTAAATCAAACTCTTGAAGCAAGAGAATCCATCGAATAAGGCGTGGCTTGGCATCTTTCTTAGCAAGCAAGTAACGGATGGTTGCATGGTCGGTGTAGACAATGACTTTCGCCCCTACTAAGTAGGAACAAAACTTCTCGAAAGCATATACAACCGCCAATAACTCCTTCTCGGTGGTAGCGTAGTTGCGCTGGGCTACATCCAGCGTCTTGCTAGCATAATAAATGGTGGTGGTCCGGCCATCCTTCTTTTGTCCAAGCACCGCTCCTACGGCTACATCACTAGCATCACACATGATCTCAAAGGGCAAGGTCCAATCCGGAGGTTGGACAATGGGAGCGGAGATCAACGCCTCCTTAATTCTGAAAAATGCATCAAGACACTCTTGCAAAAACTCAAAAACAACATCTTTATTCAAGAGGTTTGTTAGAGGTTTAGAAATCTTAGAGAAGTTTTTGATGAATCTCCTCTAGAAACCTGCATGCCCGAGAAAACTCCTCACACCTTTAACAGAACAAGGGGGAGGGAGTTTCTCAATAGTCTCGATCTTGGCACGATTGACCTCAATACCTCGATTAGAAACGAGGTGTCCTAGCACAATGCCTTCATTAACCATAAAATGACACTTCTCCCAATTCAAGACAAGATTAGTGTCCTCACATCTTTGTAGCACTAGCGAAAGGTTAGATAGGCAATCATCAAAAGAGGAACCATATACTGAAAAATCATCCATAAATACCTCCATGATCTCCTCTATATACTAGGAAAAGATAGCCATCATGCATCGCTGGAAGGTAGCGGGTGCATTGCACAATCCAAATGGCATCCTTCTGTAAGCAAATGTCCCTCATGGACAAGTGAAAGTGGTCTTCTCCTGATCATCCGGATGGATAGGAATCTGGAAGAATCCACTATAGCCGTCCAAGTAGCAAAAGTGTGAATGTTGGGCCAACCGTTCGAGCATTTGATCAATGAAGGAAAGTGGAAAATGGTCCTTCCGAGTGGCCGTGTTCAGCTTCCTGTAATCAATGCAAACCCTCCTGCCGTGATGGTCCTTGTTATGATCAACTCGTTGTTCTTATTCGTCACAACTGTCATCCCTCCTTTCTTCGGAACTACATGCACCGGACTAACCCATTTGTTGTCCGAGATAGGATATATGATACCTGCATCCAACAACTTAAGAATTTCCTTCTTCACAACCTCTTTCATGATCGGATTTAACCGTCTTTGAGGTTCCCATGAAGTCTTATGATCGTCCTCCATTAGAATTCTATGCATGCAGAAAGAAGGCTTAATGCCAATAAGATCATCTATAGTTTAGACAGTTCAGATTCGGAGAGGGAAGCACTAACAATAACGGGATAAGTGGAATCCGGTCCAAGAAAGACATACCTCAAGTGAGGGAATAGAATCAACCTTCACCGGGTAAGTCTCAGGCTAACTCACAAAGATGGAATGAAAGCACACTCAAACCCCAATAAAGGATAAACCTTTATTACCTATACTTATGATCTTAGGTAAACAAACAAAGCAATTACCGGGTAAGTCTCATCCTAGGCTTGCAATGAACCAGGAAAGGAATAACAAGAATAGGATTTGGCAAACTCTAACACTTAACTCTCAGTTTCGGATCGGATAAGTCACCTCGGTCAGAAGAATTCCACCCCGGCCGAGATGTTCATCGACTGAGCGAGATGCTTAGGGTTAAGGATAAAGACTCGAACTATCAGGGTCCTA
Organism: Fagopyrum homotropicum; assembly: GCA_033239125.1. NCBI lineage: Eukaryota > Viridiplantae > Streptophyta > Magnoliopsida > Caryophyllales > Polygonaceae > Fagopyrum > Fagopyrum homotropicum. The sequence goes on along the minus strand of BSWB01000002.1, from coordinate 67,973,466 downwards.
CTGTGATTAAGATTATTCTATCATTGTTTTTCCCATAACCTTCACCAATCACCCTAGAATCACACAAAGAGATTAGCCACTCATCATCATGAAAGTATTAATCAAATATATGGGAAGAAAGTGAATAATTGAACACAAAAACTTTATAAAAAGGCTTCAATAACTGAATCAATTATCAAACAAACAAGCGTTCCTTGGATCACAATCCAATAAGACAATCAACAAGAAGGGAATCTAAGAAAGTCTTACAAAACCCTTCACAAAAGCTATAAAAGCTATCAACTTTCTTCCTTCAACCTTCAAAAAGGTTCTTCAAATCTCCCAATTGGAGTATGGCTGCAGCGGTGTATTAGGATGTAAGCAAGCTGTTCCGGGTGATGGCGGATGTATGCGGGATTTCCAGCCATTAGCGGATGTCGGATTTGTGGGAAACCCGACCCTTTTTATAGGAAAATTACTCTCCAAAGATAAGATATCTTAGAAAGATCTCTTCCCATAAAAATAGGTAAAATATATGATCTATCATATCTTCTTCCTTCCAGGAGCCAAGCCCAAAAATATAAGATCCTCTTTCCAAAGATAAAAGATCTCATCCAAGAATAAAATATTCTCGCCGCGTCCCAGGTGTTCGAGTCGACTCCTCTGGATCACCTCGGTCGAGGTGACTCTGTAGTCAACCGAGGTGAGTCACAACTGAATGTGAAATCTCTCAAATCTGGTCCAAAGTGAATCTCTAATCCATGGCTATGCTTCCTGGATGTTTTCTTCCGTTCCTGAATGTAGATCCAATGACTCCTTAGCTCCTTTTGCTCCTTTTTTATGAAAAACGTGCCATTTTACATACGATTACAACAAAACTAGGTGTAGACCTCGATTCCCGCAATGGTAGATGAAATGGTAATATAATCACATAATATACATACAAACGTGCAAATTATTGAAGATAAAACGTCCAAACAAACCTCAAAATATAGACTATAATTCATGCTATCAAAATACCCCATACTTAGCCCTTGCTTGTCACCAAGCAAGTTCCGCATATAAAAGGCAAGATAGAATGGATTATAAGTCAAGAAAATCAATGAAAAAGTCTTTCAAAAACATTTTTTATGGTGTGCTACAATCATAGATCACTCTAAGAGAATACTTCATGGAATTTAAAATCAAAATATGATCAAAACATTTTATAAATATAAGAAAGTTGTTCATCTTTGCATAAAATCGTAGAATGCATAATAAGTCATAATTATCGAAATTAATCATGCAAAATCCAGTTTAAACCACTAAGTCAATCAACAAGCTCGAGGTCTCAAGGGCTTCCCAAAAGAAAGGTCAAGAAACGTGTAGGGTAGGGATGTATGTAAGGTAATGTGGTGCTAGAATCCGGGAAAAGGATATACTTCACTTTCACTTTGACTTTCAACATCTTCCACCAATAAGCTTTGCTTATTTCACACTTTTTCTTTTTACTTTACTTTTTGGGATGCATGGACAGAGGTGCACAATAACCGAAGCCTAGGAAATCAGCAATCATCAATTTCTTGAGATGCATCAAACCCTTGATGCACATACCATGACCCGTTAGGAATATCGCTCAATCCGACTTTGGCAAGACACAAACACCCGGCTATGTGAATGGTGCCGAGTTACTCATCATCATGATTGACTTCCCCAAACCTATTTCTTTCTTTCTAACACTTTCACTTCCAGCCAACTTTTCAAACTTTACTTCACTTGCTTTCACCACTTTGCTTGCTTCCAAATTCCCGGATAGGTAAAGGGAGGCAAAAATGTATATAAGGGGCTAAGATGATCAAGAAGAAGAAGAGAGAAGAATGAATTGCCTTGGTCTTTCCAGGAAGAAAGTGAGAGAACTTATCTTGCGGTGTCAACCTTCAAATTGAACTTAATTTGGATAAAAACAAAGTATTAAACATGCCAAAAATTTCAAACAAAGCATTTAGCAACTTGAACATATCATAAAACCTTTCAAACACATAAAGATTTCAAAATCAGTCAGCAACAAGATCTTCACTGAGATCATATCCAGATAAGAAGCACAAAACGTTTCGAAAACTCTCATTTAAACCACCTCGGTCGAGGTGTTCTAGGTCAACCAAGGTGAAGCACCTCGTTCGGTCAGAACTGTCCCGGTCCAGGTCAAAAAAAATTTTAAACTAGTTTTTGACGTTTTCTCAATCAAATAACCTGTATGTATGCATGCAATCTCAGATAAACACATAGAAGCAAAATGAAGCATAAATATCCGGAATGTCGAGTCATACATCACATAAGCCGATCAAATACATAAACACCCCATACTTGGGACACACTGTCCCAGTGGGTCAAAATAAGTCTACAGAAATAAAATACTCACCGGACATAAAGCTGAGCTGCATAATAAATAAGAAAGAAAATCTTGCGGCTCTCAATAGTCACGATCCGGTGGTGGTGGTGGTGGTACGTACGGATATTGGGATGGGTCAAACGGGTAGCACATGATGTGCTGAAACTGAATCTGAGCCATCATGTGCTGGTAATGCTGTGTCTCCTGCATCTCACGGATATCCAGGGATAGGGCAGCATAAGAATCGATCATCTGATTTGTCAAATCATCGATCCGACGGTGAGCCTCTGATCCCTATGTCGGTGTACCCTACGCCTAGCAGGTCGTACAGGTGATGTGGTTGGTGCAGGCTCAGTATCATCGTCATCTATGTCAATAACCGGCGCACTCGTCCCATCAGTATCAGTCCCTATATCCATAGGAACTCCATCATCCCTATCGTCGTCATTAGCAGTCTCCTCCTCTACCTCATCCTCCTCAGCTGGTGCAGCTGCTGCCTCTCTAGTATCCTCCATCAATGGAATCCAAGCAGTCTGCCAGTAGTGAGGATCATAAACAGAGAACTGGGGCGACCATCTGATCCCCAGAGGTGTAGTCGGCTCCCATGGCATGGCCATATATGGTGTATTGAGTCCTCGGGGAACCAGAATCCGCCGAGTGATCATCTCCTGAAGCCCTAGCGGCTTGGAAGCCGCCACCATAGTACAAGCTCTGAGGTCCATATCTTGGTAACTAGCAATGTGGGTCACGAGGCCTCCGCAGCAGATATCCCCCTTCGCCTTGGCCTTGATCTTGTGCTGGTCCTCTGCCAATATCAAGTCAAAGTCGGGGATCCCTCCAGTCACCATGCAATAAAGGCTGAAAAGCTCCCCTTGTCGGACCTTCTGGGGCGTCTCAGTACGCGCCAGAAGAGTCTCACTGCAAATGCGGTGGGCCAACCTAAAGGCTAGGTGAAATATGATGCGCTCCCTGGAGTCTCCAGGGCGCCATTTGTCTGCGTGCTCAATAACGTGAGCAATCTGACCCCAGAACTCCCTAGCTACAGCTCGAGAGGGAAAATCTACAGTAGTCGGAGCCGGGAAACCGAAAATATCTCTCTAGTGCTCTAAAGGAACTAAGAAGTTCCGGTTCATCAACCGGTACTTCACAGCTCGCTCTATGGGAAGGTAGGTGAAGGAGTTGACAAACACTAAGGTGGGCTCTAAATAGGCAGGTGCGCGGATCTCAGTAAACTGATCTAGCCCTACCATCGAAATCATCCGTCTAAGATCTCCATCCACATGGAGACAATCAAAGGCTGATACGTCTAGGAAGCGAGGTGCAATCACTGGACGGGCTGCTATACGGTCATAGTCGACCTCGTGTCTCTCGTGGATCACCGGTCTATAAGGTCTAGAGGAAGAAGAAGAAGGGGAAGGAGAGGATCTATCTCTAAGGACAAGCTGTCTATCTGAACTCATTTTCCGACAAACTCTGTCAGATCACCTCGGTCGGTCTGACACAACTCAAGAACACCTCGGCCGAGGCACAGCACGACTGGACCGAGGCGAAGAATCTGCGTGATCGAATCTCTCAAAAATCCAGTTCTTTTCCCCCAAAATCACTACAACTGGTTCCTATGGGGTACTTAGTCTGTTTCTGAGCAAATGCAAGGGTGACCAAAGCCCAATTCGAAACAAAACAGTGAAAAGGAGAGAGGTTAGGGTTTTTTCGATGTTTACCCTGATTCGGTCGATTCCGTTCGTTTTTCTCGCAGATTGACGTTTGCACTGGGATCCTCTATCCTTTCTTTGCAATTTAGAAGCAAGAATCGTCGAAAACGATCAAAGAAGGGCGAAGAGAGGCGAGGGGCTACCGCGGTCGAGGAGAGGTAAAATAAGAGAGAGAAATTCAGCCCCCCTTTTATACCCTTTTCTGGAACTGCTGTCACCTCGGTCGAGGTGGTCTCGACTGGACCGAGGTGGTACGGACCGAGGTGGATCTTCAGAAACCCTAGTCGCCTTGGTTGCTCAAGAATCATCTCGGTCGAGGTGCTTTGACAGCAACCGAGATGTGCCTCAGTCAAACTCCGTCTTCTCAAATTCTCGAACTTCTGTCCTTCCAGTTATGCTCCTCGTTTGTACTCTTTCCTTAGATGTCACCTGTTGTCTGTCTAGGACTCCAAAAACAAAACAAAGCAAAGCAAAAGCAAAACTATCTAAGCTAGACTAGAAAAAGGGAAAAGAAAGCAATGTCTTGGGTTGCCTCCCAAGAAGCGCTTGGTTTAAGGTCGCTAGCTGGACCATAGTGTGTCTCTCAAACGTGATGGGAGGTTCCCTCACCCCATAATTCACCTCCATCGTGGGGTGAAGTAAGTAAGTCTATCAAACGCTCCAACAAGTGTAAGTGCTCATCGGGGAATGAATCGTCTGTGGGCGGGTCGTCTTTCTCGCGTGAAGATGCAGGTAGCCGGCTGAGGTGATCCGCAACAGAATTTTCGGATCCCTTCTTATCACGGATCTCTAAATCAAACTCTTGAAGCAAGAGAATCCATCGAATAAGGCGTGGCTTGGCATCTTTCTTAGCAAGCAAGTAACGGATGGTTGCATGGTCGGTGTAGACAATAACTTTCGCCCCTACTAAGTAGGAACAAAACTTCTCGAAAGCATATACAACCGCCAATAACTCCTTCTCGGTGGTAGCGTAGTTGCGCTGGGCTACATCCAGCGTCTTGCTAGCATAATAAATGGTGGTGGTCCGGCCATCCTTCTTCTGTCCAAGCACCGCTCCTACGGCTACATCACTAGCATCACACATGATCTCAAAGGGCAAGGTCCAATCCGGAGGTTGGACAATGGGAGCGGAGATCAACGCCTCCTTAATTCTGAAAAATGCATCAAGACACTCTTGCAAAAACTCAAAAACAACATCTTTATTCAAGAGGTTTGTTAGAGGTTTAGAAATCTTAGAGAAGTCTTTGATGAATCTCCTCTAGAAACCTGCATGCCCGAGAAAACTCCTCACACCTTTAACAGAACAAGGGGGAGGGAGTTTCTCAATAGTCTCGATCTTGGCACGATTGACCTCAATACCTCGATTAGAAACGAGGTGTCCTAGCACAATGCCTTCATTAACCATAAAATGACACTTCTCCCAATTCAAGACAAGATTAGTGTCCTCACATCTTTGTAGCACTAGCGAAAGGTTAGATAGGCAATCATCAAAAGAGGAACCATATACTGAAAAATCATCCATAAATACCTCCATGATCTCCTCTATATACTAGGAAAAGATAGCCATCATGCATCGCTGGAAGGTAGCGGGTGCATTGCACAATCCAAATGGCATCCTCCTGTAAGCAAATGTCCCTCATGGACAAGTGAAAGTGGTCTTCTCCTGATCATCCGGATGGATAGGAATCTGGAAGAATCCACTATAGCCGTCCAAGTAGCAAAAGTGTGAATGTTGGGCCAACCGTTCGAGCATTTGATCAATGAAGGAAAGTGGAAAATGGTCCTTCCGAGTGGCCGTGTTCAGCTTCCTGTAATCAATGCAAACCCTCCTGCCATGATGGTCCTTGTTATGATCAACTCGTTGTTCTTATTCGTCACAACTGTCATCCCTCCTTTCTTCGGAACTACATGCACCGGACTAACCCATTTGTTGTCCGAGATAGGATATATGATACCTGCATCCAACAACTTAAGAATTTCCTTCTTCACAACCTCTTTCATGATCGGATTTAACCGTCTTTGAGGTTCCCGTGAAGTCTTATGATCGTCCTCCATTAGAATTCTATGCATGCAGAAAGAAGGCTTAATGCCAATAAGATCATCTATAGTTTAGACAGTTCAGATTCGGAGAGGGAAGCACTAACAATAACGGGATAAGTGGAATCCGGTCCAAGAAAGACATACCTCAAGTGAGGGAATAGAATCAACCTTCACCGGGTAAGTCTCACGCTAACTCACAAAGATGGAATGAAAGCACACTCAAACCCCAATAAAGGATAAACCTTTATTACCTATACTTATGATCTTAGGTAAACAAACAAAGCAATTACCGGGTAAGTCTCATCCTAGGCTTGCAATGAACCAGGAAAGGAATAACAAGAATAGGATTTGGCAAACTCTAACACTTAACTCTCAGTTTCGGATCGGATAAGTCACCTCGGTCAGAAGAATTCCACCCCGGCCGAGATGTTCATCGACTGAGCGAGATGCTTAGGGTTAAGGATAAAGACTCGAACTATCAGGGTCCTACTGTGATTAAGATTATTCTATCATTGTTTTTCCCATAACCTTCACCAATCACCCTAGAATCACACAAAGAGATTAGCCACTCATCATCATGAAAGTATTAATCAAATATATGGGAAGAAAGTGAATAATTGAACACAAAAACTTTATAAAAAGGCTTCAATAACTGAATCAATTATCAAACAAACAAGCGTTCCTTGGATCACAATCCAATAAGACAATCAACAAGAAGGGAATCTAAGAAAGTCTTACAAAACCCTTCACAAAAGCTATAAAAGCTATCAACTTTCTTCCTTCAACCTTCAAAAAGGTTCTTCAAATCTCCCAATTGGAGTATGGCTGCAGCGGTGTATTAGGATGTAAGCAAGCTGTTCCGGGTGATGGCGGATGTATGCGGGATTTCCAGCCGTTAGCGGATGTCGGATTTGTGGGAAACCCGACCCTTTTTATAGGAAAATTACTCTCCAAAGATAAGATATCTTAGAAAGATCTCTTCCCATAAAAATAGGTAAAATATATGATCTATCATATCTTCTTCCTTCCAGGAGCCAAGCCCAAAAATATAAGATCCTCTTTCCAAAGATAAAAGATCTCATCCAAGAATAAAATATTCTCGCCGCGTCCCAGGTGTTCGAGTCGACTCCTCTGGATCACCTCGGTCGAGGTGACTCTGTAGTCAACCGAGGTGAGTCACAACTGAATGTGAAATCTCTCAAATCTGGTCCAAAGTGAATCTCTAATCCATGGCTATGCTTCCTGGATGTTTTCTTCCGTTCCTGAATGTAGATCCAATGACTCCTTAGCTCCTTTTGCTCCTTTTTTATGAAAAACGTGCCATTTTACATACGATTACAACAAAACTAGGTGTAGACCTCGATTCCCGCAATGGTAGATGAAATGGTAATATAATCACATAATATACATACAAACGTGCAAATTATTGAAGATAAAACGTCCAAACAAACCTCAAAATATAGACTATAATTCATGCTATCAAAATACCCCATACTTAGCCCTTGCTTGTCACCAAGCAAGTTCCGCATATAAAAGGCAAGATAGAATGGATTATAAGTCAAGAAAATCAATGAAAAAGTCTTTCAAAAACATTTTTTATGGTGTGCTACAATCATAGATCACTCTAAGAGAATACTTCATGGAATTTAAAATCAAAATATGATCAAAACATTTTATAAATATAAGAAAGTTGTTCATCTTTGCATAAAATCGTAGAATGCATAATAAGTCATAATTATCGAAATTAATCATGCAAAATCCAGTTTAAACCACTAAGTCAATCAACAAGCTCGAGGTCTCAAGGGCTTCCCAAAAGAAAGGTCAAGAAACGTGTAGGGTAGGGATGTATGTAAGGTAATGTGGTGCTAGAATCCGGGAAAAGGATATACTTCACTTTCACTTTGACTTTCAACATCTTCCACCAATAAGCTTTGCTTATTTCACACTTTTTCTTTTTACTTTACTTTTTGGGATGCATGGACAGAGGTGCACAATAACCGAAGCCTAGGAAATCAGCAATCATCAATTTCTTGAGATGCATCAAACCCTTGATGCACATACCATGACCCGTTAGGAATATCGCTCAATCCGACTTTGGCAAGACACAAACACCCGGCTATGTGAATGGTGCCGAGTTACTCATCATCATGATTGACTTCCCCAAACCTATTTCTTTCTTTCTAACACTTTCACTTCCAGCCAACTTCTCAAACTTTACTTCACTTGCTTTCACCACTTTGCTTGCTTCCAAATTCCCGGATAGGTAAAGGGAGGCAAAAATGTATATAAGGGGCTAAGATGATCAAGAAGAAGAAGAGAGAAGAATGAATTGCCTTGGTCTTTCCAGGAAGAAAGTGAGAGAACTTATCTTGCGGTGTCAACCTTCAAATTGAACTTAATTTGGATAAAAACAAAGTATTAAACATGCCAAAAATTTCAAACAAAGCATTTAGCAACTTGAACATATCATAAAACCTTTCAAACACATAAAGATTTCAAAATCAGTCAGCAACAAGATCTTCACTGAGATCATATCCAGATAAGAAGCACAAAACGTTTCGAAAACTCTCATTTAAACCACCTCGGTCGAGGTGTTCTAGGTCAACCAAGGTGAAGCACCTCGTTCGGTCAGAACTGTCCCGGTCCAGGTCAAAAAAAATTTTAAACTAGTTTTTGACGTTTTCTCAATCAAATAACCTGTATGTATGCATGCAATCTCAGATAAACACATAGAAGCAAAATGAAGCATAAATATCCGGAATGTCGAGTCATACATCACATAAGCCGATCAAATACATAAACACCCCATACTTGGGACACACTGTCCCAGTGGGTCAAAATAAGTCTACAGAAATAAAATACTCACCGGACATAAAGCTGAGCTGCATAATAAATAAGAAAGAAAATCTTGCGGCTCTCAATAGTCACGATCCGGTGGTGGTGGTGGTGGTACGTACGGATATTGGGATGGGTCAAACGGGTAGCACATGATGTGCTGAAACTGAATCTGAGCCATCATGTGCTGGTAATGCTGTGTCTCCTGCATCTCACGGATATCCAGGGATAGGGCAGCATAAGAATCGATCATCTGATCTGTCAGATCATCGATCCGACGGTGAGCCTCTGATCCCTATGTCGGTGTACCCTACGCCTAGCAGGTCGTACAGGTGATGTGGTTGGTGCAGGCTCAGTATCATCGTCATCTATGTCAATAACCGGCGCACTCGTCCCATCAGTATCAGTCCCTATATCCATAGGAACTCCATCATCCCTATCGTCGTCATTAGCAGTCTCCTCCTCTACCTCATCCTCCTCAGCTGGTGCAGCTGCTGCCTCTCTAGCATCCTCCATCAATGGAATCCAAGCAGTCTGCCAGTAGTGAGGATCATAAACAGAGAACTGGGGCGACCATCTGATCCCCAGAGGTGTAGTCGGCTCCCATGGCATGGCCATATATGGTGTATTGAGTCCTCGGGGAACCAGAATCCGCCGAGTGATCATCTCCTGAAGCCCTAGCGGCTTGGAAGCCGCCACCATAGTACAAGCTCTGAGGTCCATATCTTGGTTACTAGCAATGTGGGTCACGAGGCCTCCGCAGCAGATATCCCCCTTCGCCTTGGCCTTGATCTTGTGCTGGTCCTCTGCCAATATCAAGTCAAAGTCGGGGATCCCTCCAGTCACCATGCAATAAAGGCTGAAAAGCTCCCCTTGTCGGACCTTCTGGGGCGTCTCAGTACGCGCCAGAAGAGTCTCACTGCAAATGCGGTGGGCCAACCTAAAGGCTAGGTGAAATATGATGCGCTCCCTGGAGTCTCCAGGGCGCCATTTGTCTGCGTGCTCAATAACGTGAGCAATCTGACCCCAGAACTCCCTAGCTACAGCTCGAGAGGGAAAATCTACAGTAGTCGGAGCCGGGAAACCGAAAATATCTCTCTAGTGCTCTAAAGGAACTAAGAAGTTCCGGTTCATCAACCGGTACTTCACAGCTCGCTCTATGGGAAGGTAGGTGAAGGAGTTGACAAACACTAAGGTGGGCTCTAAATAGGCAGGTGCGCGGATCTCAGTAAACTGATCTAGCCCTACCATCGAAATCATCCGTCTAAGATCTCCATCCACATGGAGACAATCAAAGGCTGATACGTCTAGGAAGCGAGGTGCAATCACTGGACGGGCTGCTATACGGTCATAGTCGACCTCGTGTCTCTCGTGGATCACCGGTCTATAAGGTCTAGAGGAAGAAGAAGAAGGGGAAGGAGAGGATCTATCTCTAAGGACAAGCTGTCTATCTGAATTCATTTTCCGACAAACTCTGTCAGATCACCTCGGTCGGTCTGACACAACTCAAGAACACCTCGGCCGAGGCACAGCACGACTGGACCGAGGCGAAGAATCTGCGCGATCGAATCTCTCAAAAATCCAGTTCTTTTCCCCCAAAATCACTACAACTGGTTCCTATGGGGTACTTAGTCTGTTTCTGAGCAAATGCAAGGGTGACCAAAGCCCAATTCGAAACAAAACGGTGAAAAGGAGAGAGGTTAGGGTTTTTTCGATGTTTACCCTGATTCGGTCGATTCCGTTCGTTTTTCTCGCAGATTGACGTTTGCACTGGGATCCTCTATCCTTTCTTTGCAATTTAGAAGCAAGAATCGTCGAAAACGATCAAAGAAGGGCGAAGCGAGGCGAGGGGCTACCGCGGTCGAGGAGAGGTAAAATAAGAGAGAGAAATTCAGCCCCCCTTTTATACCCTTTTCTGGAACTGCTGTCACCTCGGTCGAGGTGGTCTCGACTGGACCGAGGTGGTACGGACCGAGGTGGATCTTCAGAAACCCTAGTCGCCTTGGTTGCTCAAGAATCATCTCGGTCGAGGTGCTTTGACAGCAACCGAGATGTGCCTCAGTCAAACTCCGTCTTCTCAAATTCTCGAACTTCTGTCCTTCCAGTTATGCTCCTCGTTTGTACTCTTTCCTTAGATGTCACCTGTTGTCTGTCTAGGACTCCAAAAACAAAACAAAGCAAAGCAAAAGCAAAACTATCTAAGCTAGACTAGAAAAAGGGGAAAGAAAGCAATGTCTTGGGTTGCCTCCCAAGAAGCGCTTGGTTTAAGGTCGCTAGCTGGACCATAGTGTGTCTCTCAAACGTGATGGGAGGTTCCCTCACCCCATAATTCACCTCCATCGTGGGGTGAAGTAAGTAAGTCTATCAAACGCTCCAACAAGTGTAAGTGCTCATCGGGGAATGAATCGTCTGTGGGCGGGTCGTCTTTCTCGCGTGAAGATGCAGGTAGCCGGCTGAGGTGATCCGCAACAGAATTTTCGGATCCCTTCTTATCACGGATCTCTAAATCAAACTCTTGAAGCAAGAGAATCCATCGAATAAGGCGTGGCTTGGCATCTTTCTTCGCAAGCAAGTAACGGATGGTTGCATGGTCGGTGTAGACAATGACTTTCGCCCCTACTAAGTAGGAACAAAACTTCTCGAAAGCATATACAACCGCCAATAACTCCTTCTCGGTGGTAGCGTAGTTGCGCTGGGCTACATCCAGCGTCTTGCTAGCATAATAAATGGTGGTGGTCCGGCCATCCTTCTTCTGTCCAAGCACCGCTCCTACGGCTACATCACTAGCATCACACATGATCTCAAAGGGCAAGGTCCAATCCGGAGGTTGGACAATGGGAGCGGAGATCAACGCCTCCTTAATTCTGAAAAATGCATCAAGACACTCTTGCAAAAACTCAAAAACAACATCTTTATTCAAGAGGTTTGTTAGAGGTTTAGAAATCTTAGAGAAGTCTTTGATGAATCTCCTCTAGAAACCTGCATGCCCGAGAAAACTCCTCACACCTTTAACAGAACAAGGGGGAGGGAGTTTCTCAATAGTCTCGATCTTAGCACGATTGACCTCAATACCTCGATTAGAAACGAGGTGTCCTAGCACAATGCCTTCATTAACCATAAAATGACACTTCTCCCAATTCAAGACAAGATTAGTGTCCTCACATCTTTGTAGCACTAGCGAAAGGTTAGATACGCAATCATCAAAAGAGGAACCATATACTGAAAAATCATCCATAAATACCTCCATGATCTCCTCTATATACTAGGAAAAGATAGCCATCATGCATCGCTGGAAGGTAGCGGGTGCATTGCACAATCCAAATGGCATCCTCCTGTAAGCAAATGTCCCTCATGGACAAGTGAAAGTGGTCTTCTCCTGATCATCCGGATGGATAGGAATCTGGAAGAATCCACTATAGCCGTCTAAGTAGCAAAAGTGTGAATGTTGGGCCAACCGTTCGAGCATTTGATCAATGAAGGAAAGTGGAAAATGCTCCTTCCGAGTGGCCGTGTTCAGCTTCCTGTAATCAATGCAAACCCTCCTGCCGTGATGGTCCTTGTTATGATCAACTCGTTGTTCTTATTCGTCACAACTGTCATCCCTCCTTTCTTCGGAACTACATGCACCGGACTAACCCATTTGTTGTCCGAGATAGGATATATGATACCTGCATCCAACAACTTAAGAATTTCCTTCTTCACAACCTCTTTCATGATCGGATTTAACCGTCTTTGAGGTTCCCGTGAAGTCTTATGATCGTCCTCCATTAGAATTCTATGCATGCAGAAAGAAGGCTTAATGCCAATAAGATCATCTATAGTTTAGACAGTTCAGATTCGGAGAAGGAAGCACTAACAATAACGGGATAAGTGGAATCCGGTCCAAGAAAGACATTCCTCAAGTGATTTGGGAGTTGTTTAAGCTCCACAACTGGGGGTGCTTTCTGAGGGGAATCCTGGCTTCCTCCTTCCTGTGGAGTAGATCCAGAAACTGGACTTTCGGAAGTCTCAGTTGAAATTGTCTCGCCATCGACCTCGGTCGAGGCGTAGAGGCGTTGACCGAGATGTTCTTCAGGCGCCTCGCTTGGTCCAGAAAGTACCTCGGTCGAGGTACTGCAACTGGAACCGAAACTGGAGATCTTCGTCTCCTGGATTAGCTCTCAGTTTTAGCTCCTGTATCTTCTTCCAGTGCCTTTAAGCTCCGTATATCTGCATCACAAGAAGCATCTATACCTTTTTCCATTAAACTGAAACTAATAACTCTTTCAAGTGGATCGTTAGTAAGGATAGATCTCACCAATTCTCTTGATTCTTCTTCGTCATAGATGTTGAATATATCATTTCCTAGCTGCTCTCCTTTCATGGCCGCAAATCTCCGCCAATGTTGAATTTCAACTTGGCGTTCTTACAATCCACGTTGCAACCCGAAGTTGCTAGAAATGGCCTCCCGAGAATAATAGGAACAGGATAATCTGCGGGAATGTCAAGTACGACAAAGTCTATGGGTAAATAGAAGTTACCTAACTTGACCAGAACGTCTTCCAAAATCCCCACGGGATGGGTAATGGAGCGATCCACCATGTATAATCAAATCTTTACCGGCTTGGGCTCTCCAAGTCCGATCTTCACACATAGCTCCAGCGGAATGATGCTCACGTTGGCTCCTAGATCACACAAGGCTTCACAAGTTACGTCCCCAACTTGAATGGGAATGCAAAATGAGCCGGGATCTCTCAACTTAGGTGGCATCTTCTCCTTCATGATTTGAATAAGCTCCGAGGATTTAAATGTCATCCTTACTTCACCAAAGTCTTCCAGTTTCCTCTTCCTTGATAGATCTCCTTCAAGAACTTCCCATAGGCGGGCATCCCTAGAATAGCATCAAGGAAAGGAAAGTTAATGTGCAGTTTATTCATCAAGTCAAGGAACTTACCAAAGTGCTTGTCTAGATGTGCTCTGGCCCTCGATTGGGGGAATGGAAGTGGTGGTTTGTATGCAGGAGGTGGAACATAAACTTCAGTTTTCCCCTCCGCTTTATGTGGCTCCACCTCGGTTGGCATCTCGGCCGAAGTGTTCTTCGACTGCACCTGGACCGAGGTGGTCTTCGTCGGTACTGGCACCGACCGAGGCACTGGATCTGTAGTTTTCAGTCCACTCCTCGTAGTTATGGCCATAATCTGGCCCTTAGGGTTGCTTTCCGTCCTTGCTAGAAGCTTCCCTGGATCTCTTGGCGCTTCATTCGCCGTACTAGCAAGTTGTTGTTCAAAGGCCTTTTGGGCCTTCGAAAATGAAGTCATGGATGTCTCCATAGCACTAAGCTTGATCAAGATAGCCTCCAGCACTGCGTCTTTCTTTTCCGGCTGGGACGAACTTGATCCTTGCCTCTGGCTCTTTAATGGAGTAGAAGAAGAAGAAGGGGAAGAGAGGAAAGGATTAGAGGAATCGTTAGAATTGGAGTTAGAATGATTGTTACTAGAATTTTGGTTGTTCGCCCTCCAATTGTTGTTGTTGGATCCTCTATTGTTGTTGTTGTAGTTGTTGTTCCGGGAACCGATGTTGTTGTTACGGTATCCATTGTTGTTGTTCCTTGATCCTTGCTCTTCCTTCTTGGTTTGAGCAACCAAGAGTTCCTTCAATTGCTTCACGTCATTCTTCAAAGACGTGAGTTGATTGTTGTTAGGTTGAGTCTCTTGAAAGTTGACTCTTTTAACTCCACCTTCAGTTCCCTGGTGGGTATATTTCTCCATATGCAAAGCTTGCTTCTCAATAAAGTCTCAAGCTTCGTCAATCGCCATGTCCATAAATGTACCGGCAGAGAGTAGTTGGAGGTGGAACTGGGTGCTTCCGTCCAGTCCCTTGAAGTATATCTCCAACAACTCTATCTTTGGAATCCCATAATGTGGGCAATCCAAAAGAAGGTCTTTAAACCTCTCCCATGACTTGGACAAGCTCTCCTTGTCCTTCATAATGAATGCATTAATCTTCCCTCTCATTTCAGCGGTCTTAGAGGGGGGAAAGAATTTAGTCAAGAATTCCGTAGTCATCTCCTCCCAAGTGCTAATTTTTCCTGGAGGAAGAGATTGATACCAAGTAAGAGCTCTATCTTTTAAAGAAAAGTAAAAAGGTCTTAGCTTGTAGTTATTGTTTTCTATTATTGAGGGTCTCAAGGTCTCCATCAAGATCTCATAGTTTTGAAGATGTTGATGCAGAGATTCCTTCTCTAGCCCTCCGAACTGGCATTGGCGAATCATGGAAAGAACTTGCGGTCGAAGTTCGTAGTCATGGTCCGCTGGATCTCCTAAGTTAACTCCTAGACGCCTCAGTTGTTGATTGGGGTCCATCCTTTGACCTAGGGTTTGCGGGATTCCTGCAAAAAGAGCGCCTCGGACTGGCATCCGAGGTGGAAGTACCTCGGCCGGGGCGTCAGGTACTGGGACCTGCCTCGGTCGAGGGTCTGCGACTGGGACCTGCATAGTTCCAGCATCGGGAACTGGGTCTTCCCTCGATCGAAGTAGATATTGGTTTCGTAAGGCTGCCATATCTGCTTCGATCGCTTCAGTCCTGGTGCGAGTTTCTTCTTTCTCTTGCCTCAGTTCTTCCCTGCTGAGGCGTAGCTATTCTAACGCCTCCTTCAATTCGGCCTCAAGATCAAGATTGTCTTGGTTGGCCATCTTCGCTTCTCTTAAGCGTCGTTTGTATGTCTTTTCTGGTTCGGGATCGTAAGGAACGATTTCCTTTCCAGTGTGGGTTCTTCGCATAAACCTAAGAAAGAACCTGCAAAAGTCACTCAAGTAGAGTGGTTAGTAGACACGGGGGCAAGTGCCCCAAAACGGTGTGTGCAAGCTTTAAATTTATAACCCTAGACGTAAGCTTAAAACAAGGATGCAAACCCGCAGTGTACGAGTCAATCGTAGAAAAAGCAAGGAATTCCAGGGGTCGATCACAGGGACTTAGTGAAACAAAGTCGGAATAGGTAAGCTTTAGCAATTACTAACCACAAAGCAATTAAAACAATCAAAGATGATGAAAAGTCAATTAAGGAAATATGCAATTCTAGGGATTAAAGCATCTAGTTGTGGTTTCAACTCAAGATCTAAAGATAAGCGGACAAAGTTGAGGTTTTTGCAAAGGGAAGGTGTTACTAAAGTGGAATAAATCACAGGGTAAGTCTCACTACTCACTAATCCCAAACCGTAACTCCTATTACCGGGTAAGTCTCAAGGAATTAAGATAAAGAACTATATCCTCAAACTAACACTCCAACTAAGGGAATAGAATCAACCTTCACCGGGTAAGTCTCAGGCTAACTCACAAAGATGGAATGAAAGCACACTCAAACCCCAATGAAGGATAAACCTTTATTACCTATACTTATGATCTTAGGTAAACAAACAAAGGAATTACCGGGTAAGTCTCATCCTAGGCTTGCATTGAACAAGGAAAGGTATAATAAGAATAGGATTTGGCAAACTCTAACACTTAACTCTCAGTTTCGGATCAGATAAGTCACCTCAGTCAGAAGAATTCCACCCCGGCTGAGATGTTCATTGACTGAGCGAGATGCTTAGGGTTAAGGATAAAGACTCGAACTTTCAGGGTCCTACTGTGATTAAGATTATTCTATCGTTGTTTTTCCCATAACCTTCAGCCAATTACCCTAGAATCACACAAAGAGATTAGCCACTCATCATCATGAAAGTATTAATCAAATATATGGGAAGAAAGTGAATAATTGAACACAAAAACCTTAATAAAAAGGCTTCAATAACTGAATCAATTATCAAACAAACAAGCGTTCCTTGGATCACAATCTAATAAGACAATCAACAAGAAGGGCATCTAAGAAAGTCTTACAAAACCCTTCACAAAAGCTATAAAAGCTATCAAATTTCTTCCTTCAACCTTCAAAAAGGTTCTTCAAATCTCCCAACTGGAGTATGGCTGCAGCGGTATATTAGGATGTAAGCAAGCTGTTCCGGGTGATAGCGGATGTATGCGGGATTTCCAGCCGTTAGCAGATGTCGGATTTGTGGGAAATCCAACCCTTTTTATGGAAAAATTACTCTCCAAAGATAAGATATCTTAGAAAGATCTCTTCCCATAAAAATAGGTAAAATATATGATCTATCATATCTTCTTCCTTCCAGGAGCCAAGCCCAAAAATATAAGATCCTCTTTCCAAAGATAAAAGATCTCAGCCAAGAATAAAATATTCTCGCCGCGTCCCAGGTGTTCGCCTCGGTCGAGTCGACTCCTCTAGATCACCTCGGTCGAGGTGACTCTGTAGTCAACCGAGGTGAGTCACAACTGAATGTGAAATCTCTCAAATCTGGTCCAAAGTGAATCTCTAATCCATGACTATGCTTCATGGATGTTTTCTTCCGTTCCTGAATGTAGCTCCAATGACTCCTTAGCTCCTTTTTCTCCTTTTTGATGCAAAATGTGCCATTTTACCTACGATTACATCAAAACTAGGTGTAGACCTCGATTCCCGCAAAGGTAGGTGAAATGGTAATATAATCACATAATATACATACAAACATGAAGATTATTGAAGATAAAACGTCCAAACAAACCTCAAAATATAGACTATAATTCATGTTATCATTTTTATAGGAGATTCATCAAGGACTTCTCGAAGATTTCTAAACCACTAACTAAACTCTTGAATAAGGATGTTGTTTTTGAGTTTTCGCAGGAATGTCTTGATGTATTTTACAGGATTAAGGAAGTGTTGATCACCGCTCCCATTATCCATCCTCCGGATTGGACCTTGCCCTTCGAGATCATGTGTGATGCGAGTGATGTGGCAGTAGGAGCGGTGCTTGGACGAAAGAAGGATGTCCGGACCATCGCCATTTACTATGCTAGCAAGACACTAGACGAAGCCCAGCGTAACTACGCCACCACCGAAAAGGAGTTGTTGGCGGTTGTATATGCTTTTGAAAAATTTCGTTCTTACTTAGTAGGAGCAAAAGTTATTATTTACACTGACCATGCAGCTATTCGTTACTTACTTGCTAAGAAGGATGCCAAACCACGTCTTATTCGATGGATTTTCTTGCTTCAAGAGTTTGACCTAGAGATCCGCTATAAGAAGGGATCCGAAAATTCTGTTGCGGATCACCTCAGCCGGCTACCTCCCTCTTCACGCGAGAAGGACGAACCACCCATAGACGATTCATTCCCCGATGAGCACTTGCACTTGCTGGAACGTTTGATAGACTTCTTTATCTCACCCCACGATGAAGGTGAAGTATGGGGTGAGGACACCTTCCAGCATGTTTAGAGATGCCGTACGGTCCAGCTAGCGACCTTAAACCAAGCGCTTCTTGGGAGGCAACCCAAGGTATTGCTTTCTTTCCCTTTTTCTAGTATAGCTTAAGATAATTTGCTTTTGCTTTGCTTTGCTTTGTTTTTGGCGTTCCAGACAGAAAACAGGTGATCTCTAAGGAAGGAATACAACCCAAGAGCAACACTGGAAGGACAGAAGTTCGAGAAATCGAGAAGACGGAGTTTGACTGAGACACATCTCGGTTGCTGTCACAGCACCTCGACCGAGATGATTCTTGGGCAACCGAGGCGACTAGGGCTTACAGAAACTCACCTCGGTCTATCCACCTTGGTCCAGTCGGGACCACCTCGACTGAGATGACAGCAGATTCAGTGATGGGCATAAAAGGGGGAACGGTTTCTCTCTCTTCCCTCCCTCACCTTCTCGACCGCGGCGCTAATCTCACCTCGCTTCTTCGTTTCTCGATCGTTTTCGACGACTCTTGCTCCCATTCTGCAAGGAAAGGCTAGAGGAACCGATTGCAAGCAACAATCTTCAACAAAAACGCCTCGAATCCACCGAATTTGGGGTAACAAAACCGAAAACCCTAACTTCTCGTCTTTTACTAATTTTGGAACAAATTGACTTTGGTTGCCAATCATTCTTGTTGAAAAAGGCTTAAGTACCCCATAGGAACAATTGGTAGTGATATTGGGGGAAAATAACTGGATTTTTGAGAGTTGAAATCGCCCAGCACCTTACCTCGGTCCAGTCGACCTGCGCCTCGGCCGAGGTGTTATTGAGAGTTGTCAAGGCAACCGAGGTAATCTGACAAAGAGAGAATGAGTTCTAGATTTGACAGACAGCTTGTCCTGAGGGATAGATCTTCCCCTTCTTCTTCTTCTTCTCGACCTTCTATACCGGTGATCCACGAGCGTCACCAGGTCGACTACGCCCGCATCTGTACACGTCCACTGATTGCACCACGCTTTTTCGACATTCCTGCTTTTGACTGTTTGGACGTTGTAGATGATCTGAGACGGATGGTCTCGATGGTCGAGTTGGAGCAGTTCATGGAGATCAGAGCTCCAGCCTACCTCGAGCCCACACTAGAGTTTGTGAGCTTTGTGACTCACCTGCCTGCAGAGCAGGCCATCAAGTACCGGTTACTAAACCGGAATTATCTAGTGCCGATGGATTAGTGGAGAGACATCTTCGGCTTCCCGACCCCGACAGTTACTGATTTTCCCTCTCGAGCTGTAGCTCACCAGTTCTGGGGACAAATAGCTCACGTAGTTGAGCATGCTGACAGGTGGAGACCTGGAGATTCTAGGGAGCGGATCATCTTCCACCTCGCCTTCAGACTCGCCCACAGGATATTTAGCGAGACACTTCTGGCGCGTACTCAGACGCCCTAGAAGATGAGATAGGGGGAGCTCTTGAGTTTATTTTGCATGGTAACTAGAGGCGTTCCTGATTTCGGTAGTATGCTGGTTGAGGATCTGCACAAGATAAAGGCCAAGGCGAAGGGAGACATCTGTTGTGGAGGGTTAGTGACTCATTTAGTTACTGAGATGGGGTTGGATATGAGTGCTTGTACACTGGTGGCGGCTGCCAAGCCGCTAGGGCTGTAGGAGATGATCACCAAGAGGATTCTGGTTCCTCGTGAACTTACTACGCCATATGTGGCGATGCCTTGGGAGCAGACTGCGCCTCAGGGTATTAGGTGGTCGTCTCAGTTTTCGGTTTACGACCCTCAGTACTGGTCCACTGTATGGACTCCGTACATTGAGGACGCTAGAGATGCAGCATCACAGGCACAGGAGGAGGCTGATGAGGATGAGATGGACGATGGCGGTGCTGCCATGGATACACGGACAGACATAGCTGGTCCCAGCATACCAGTCGTTGATCTAGACGACGAGGAGACTGAGGAGGAGGTAGCTGAACCACCATCACATCCTGCCCGGTGTAGAGTCCGTAGACAGCGAGATCCCGTAGCTCACAGACGGATAGACGAGCTGACGGATCAGATGATCGACTCTTACACCGCTCTATCCTTAGATATGTTAGAGATGAGGGAGAGCCAGCACTACCAGCGCCGGATGTTGGAGATACAGTTCCAGCACACTATGGGCTACCCCTTTGATCCATCCCATCACCCGTACATGCCATATCCACCACCACCACCAACAGATCAGGACTAGAGCTTGCAGGGATTTCTTTTATTTATTTATTATGCAACTCATCTTATGTCCGGTGAGTACACTTCTTTTGGACTTATTTTGACCCATTGGGACAATGTGTCCCAAGTATGGGGTATTTGAATGTATGATTTGACATTGTGTGTATGCTTGTATGACTCTATTTGGATATTATTATCTTATCTATGCTTTATGTGTTTATCTGTCATTACATGCATGCATACAAGTTATTTGATTGAGAAAAACATCAAAAACTGGTTAAAGAAAAAAATTTTATGACCTCGACCGAAGTGATTCTGACCAATCGAGGTGCAACACCTCGGTTGACTTAGAACATCTCGGCCCGAGGTGGTTTAACTGAAACAGTTTTCGAAACGATTTTGTGCTTCTTATCTGGATATGACCTCAGTGAAGATTTTGTTTGCAGACTAGTTTTGAAATCTTTATATGTTTGAAAGGTTTTATGATATGTTTAAGTTGCTAAATGCTTTTTTTGAGATTTTGGCATGTTTAATACTTTGTTTTTATCCAAATTATGTTGAATTTGAAGGTTGACACCACATGATAAGTTCTCTCACTTTCTTCCTGGGATGATTAAGGCAATTCATTCTCTTGTCTTCTTCTTGATCATGCTTAGCCCTCATATACATATTTGCCTCCCTTTACCTATCCGGGAATTTGGAAGCAAGCAAGAGAAAAGCAAGTGAAAGAAAAGTTGAGATGATGGCTGAAAGTTAGAAAGAAACAAATAGGTTTGGGGAAGTCAATCATGATGATGAGTAACTCGGCACCATTCAAATAGCCGGGTGTTTGTGTCTTGCCAAAGTCGGATTGAGCGATATTCCTAACGGGTAATGGTATGTGCATCAAGGGTTTGAGGCATCTCGAAAAATTGATGATTGCTAATCTCCCAGGCTTCGGTTATTGTGCACCTCTGTCCATGCATCCCAAAAAGTAAAGTAAAAAGTAAATAAGCAAAGGTTATTGGTGCAAGATGTTGAAGTTCAAAGCAAGTGAAGTAACATCCCTTTTCCCGGATTCTAGCACCACATTCCCTATATACATCCCACCCTCACACGTTTCTTGACCTTCTCTTGAAAAGACCTTGAGACCTCGAGCTTGTTTATTGACTTGGTGGTTTAAACTGGATTATACATGATTAATTTCGATAATAATGATTTATTATGCATTCTATGATAGCATGAATTATAATCCATTCTATCTTGTACTTAAGATTTGGAACTTGCTTGGGGACAAGCAAGGGACAAGTATGGGGTATTTTGATAGCATGAATTATAGTCTATATTTTGGGACTTGTTTAGACGTTTTATCTTCAATAATCTGCATGTTTGGATGTAAATTATGTGATTATATTGTCGTTTCATCTACCTTTGCGGGAATCGAGGTCTACACTAAGTTTCGTTGTAATCGTAGGTAAAATGGCACGTTTTGCATCAAAATGGAGCTAAAGGAGTGAAGGAGTCATTGGAGCTACATTCAGAAGCTTAAGGAAGAATCCAAGAAGCATGGAAATGGATTAAAGATTTACTTTGGACGAGATTTCAGAGATTTCACATTCAGTTTAGAGTCACCTCGGTCAGCTACAGTACCACCTCGACCGAGGTGATCTTGAGGAGCGCCCCGACCGAGGCGAACACTCTAACGCGGCGAGATATATTTTATTTGGCTGAGATCTTTTATTTTTGGAAGGAGAGATCTTATATTTTTGGGCTGGATTTCTGGAAGGAAGATCATATATTTTAGAGATCTATTTATGAGATATGGATATATTTTATTAGGAAATTATCTTTTTAAGATATTTTATCTTTGAAAGATAATTCTCCTATATAAAGGGTTGGATTTTCCACAAGTGAAAGGATGTTTAAATGCTTAGAGGGCTGATAGCATCCAGTAATTAAGGGATTTTCTCCAAAGTTTTGAAGGAAGGAAGATTGAAGATCAATCTAGGAAGGATTGATAGCTTATTATAGCTTTTGTGAAGTGTTTTGTAAGACTTTCTTAGATTACCTTCTTGTTGATTGTCTTGTTGGATTTGTTATCCAAGGAACGCTTATTTGTTTGATATTTGATTCAGTTATTGAAGCCTTGTTCTTAAGGTTTTTGTGTTCAAATATTCATTCCCTTCCCGTATATTTGATTATTGCTTTCATGATGATGAGTGGCTAATTTCTTTGTGCGATTCTAGGGTGATTGGCTGAAGGTTGTGGGAAAAACAATGATAGAATAATCTTAAATCCCAGTAGGACCCTGAAAGCTCGAGTCTTTATCCTTAACCTTAGAACATCTCGTTTAGTCGATGAACATCTCGGCCGGGGTGGAATTTGACTGACCGAGGTGACCCTTTCTTATCCGTAACTGAGAGTTAAGTGTTAGAGTTTGCCAAATCCTATTCTTATTACACATTTCCTGGTTCAATGCAAGCTTAGGATGAGACTTACCCGGTAATTCCTTTGTTTGTTTACCCAAGATCATAAGTGTAGGTAATAAAGGTTTATCCTTTATTGGGGTTTGAGTGTGCCTTCATCCCATCTTTGTGAGTTAGCCTGAGACTTACCCGGTAAAGGTTGATTCTATTCCCTTAGTTGGTGTGTTGGTTTTAGATTATAATTCCTCTTTTTAGTACCTTGAAACTTACCCGGTGATAGGTTCTTTGGCTTGGGATTGTGAGTAGTGAGACTTACCCGGTGATCTATTCCACTTTAGAAATACCTTCCCTTTGCAAAATCTCAGCTTTGTCCGCTTATCTTGAGATCTTGAGTTGGAACCACAACTGGATGCTTTAATCCCTAGAATTTGCATATTTCTTTAATTGACTATATTATCATCTTTGATTGCTTTAATTGCTTTTGTGGTTAGTTGTAATATTGACAACCTATACTTGTTTTGTTTCACCTAAGTCCCTAATATCGACACCCCGGAATTCTTCCTTTTACTACGATTGACCCGTACATTGGGGGTTCGCATCCTTGTTTTGAGCATATATCTTGGGTTATAAATTTAAAGCTTGCATACACCATTTGGAGCGAACAAGTTTTTGGCGCCGTTGCCGGGGACTTGGTCTAGACCAAGCCAGTAGCGGTTGTCTTTCGGGGCTGTTGCCCCTGTTATTACTAACCACTCTACTTGAGTGACTTTTGCAAGTTCTTTTTCTTATGTTTATGTGCAGAACCCGTGTTGGGAAGGAAATCGTTCCTTACGATCCCGAGCCAGAAAAGATATATAAGAGACGCTTGAAAGAAGCAAAAATGGCCAACCAAGACAATCGCGATCTTGAGGCCGAATTGAAGGAGGCAATGGAACAACTGCACCTCAAGAGGGAAGAACTGCAGCGCGAAAGGGAGGAAAATCGCACCCGAGCTGCAGAGATTGAAGCAGATATGGATGAGTTACGAGCTCAGATTCTGCATCGACCAGATCCTCGACCGAGGCAAGACCCCGCTCCAGTTGCCCCGGCTAAGATACTTCCACCTTGGATGCCAGTCCGAGATGTTCTTTTTGCAGGTATTCCACAGACCCTAGGGCAGAGGATGGACCCAAACCAGCAAGTGAGGCGTCCAGGAGTTAACCTAGGAGATCCAGCGGAGCATGATTATGAACTTCGACCGCAAGTTCTTTCCATGATTCGCCAATGCCAGTTCGGAGGTCTAGAAAGGGAATCTCCAATCAACATCTACAAAACTATGAGATCTCGATGGAGACCTTGAAACCTTAAGAGTAGAAAATAATAATTACAAGCTACGGCCTTTTTACTTTTCTTTGAAGGACAGGGCGCTTACATGGTACCAGTCTCTTCCTCCCGGAGAGATCAATACTTGGGAGGAGATGACGACGGAGTTCTTGACGAAATTCTTTCCCCCCTCCAAAACTGCCGAAATGAGAGGGAAGATCAACGCATTCATCATGAAGGACAAGGAGACTTTGTCCAAGTCATGGGAGAGATTTAAAGATGTTCCTTTGGATTACCCACATCATGGGATTCCAAAGATAGAGTTGTTGGAGATTTACTTCAAGGGATTGGATGGAGCTACCTAATTCAGCCTTCAACTACTATCCGCCGGCACTTTCATGGACATGCCGATTGATGAAGCTTGGGAATTTATTGAAAAACAAGCTTTGCACGTGGAGAAGTCTCACACCAAGGAGCTGAAAATGGAGTTAAGAAAGTTAATTTCTAAGAAGCTCCATCAAATGATAATCAACTTACCTCCCTCAAGAATGATGTGAAGCAATTGAAGGAACTTTTGGTTGCTCACACCAAGAAAGAAGAGGAAGGATATCAAGGCTCAAGGAACAACAATGGTTACCGGAACAACAACAACGGTTCCCGGAATAACAACTACAACAACAATAGAGGATCCAACAACAATAATTGGAGGCCAAACAATCAAAATTCGGGTAACTCTTAGTCTAACTCCAATTCAAACAACTCTTCTAATCCTTTCCTCTCTTCTTCTTCTTCTTCTACACCATTGAAGAGCCAGGAGCCTGGATCGAGCTCGTCCCAGCCAGAAAAGAAAGATACAATGCTGGAGGCTATCTTGATCAAGCTTAATGCTATGGAGACGTCCATGACTTCATTTTCGAAGGCACAAAAAGCCTTAGAACAACAATTCTTTAATAAGGCGAATGAAGCGCCAAGAGATCTAGGGAAGCTCCCAACAAGGACAGAGAGCAACCCTAAAGGAGAGATCATGGCAATAACGACGAGAATTGGACTAAAAACTGTAGATCCAGTGCCTCGGTCGATGCTAGTGAAGAACACCTTGGTCCAGGTACAAACGAAGAATACTTCGGCCGAGGTACCAACCGAGGTGGAAGCCTCATAGAGCGTCAGACAAAACTAAAGTTTATATCCCACCTCCTGCATATAAACCGCCACTTCCATTCCCCCAGTCAAGGGCCAGAGCACATCTAGACAAGCATTTTGGTAAGTTCCTTGACTTGATGAACAAACTACATATTAATATCCCTTTCCTTGATGCTATCCTAGGGATGCCCACCTATGGGAAGTTCTTGAAAGAAATTCTATCAAGGAAGAGGAAGTTGGAAGACTTTGGTGAAGTAAGGATGACATCTAAATCCTCGGAGCTCATTCAAATCATGAAGGAGAAGATGCCACCCAAGTTGAGGGATCCCGGCTCGTTTTGCATTCCCATTCAAGTTGGGGATGCCACTTGTGAGGCGTTGTGTGATCTAGGAGCTAGCGTGAGCATCATCCCGCTAGAGCTATGTGTGAGGATTGGACTTGGAGAGCCCAAGCCGGTGAAGATACGGTTGTACATGGCGGACCGCTCCATTACCCATCCTGTGGGCATTTTGGAAGACGTTCTGGTTAAGTTAGGTAACTTCTATTTACCTATAGACTTTGTTGTGCTTGATATTCCCGCAGATTATCCCGTTCCTATTATTCTCGGAAGACCAGTTTTAGCAACTTCGGGTTGCAATGTGGATTGTAAGAACGCCAAGTTGCAATTCAACATTGGCGGTGATCAAGTTGAGTTTGTATTGCTTGCGGCAATGAAAGGAGAGTCGCTGGGAGATGATATCTTCAACATCTATGATGAAGAAGAATCGAGAGAATTGGTGAGCTCTATCCTTATTAACGATCGACTTGAGAGAGTTATTAGTTTTAGCTTAATGGAGGAAGGTATAGATGCTTCTTGTGATGCAGATATACGGAGCTTAAAGGCACTGGAAGAAGATCCAGGAGCTAAGATTGAAAAGCTAATCCAGGAGAAAGAAATCTCCAGTTTCGGTCCCAATTACAGTACCTCGACCGAGGCACTTTCTGGACCAAGCGAGGTGTTCTTGACTGAAGAACATCTCGGTCACCCTCACTGGACCTTTACCGAGATCGAAAGCGAGATGATGTCAACTGAGACTTCTGAAACTCCAGTTCTTCGATCTAAGTCTACTCCACTGGAAGGAGGAAGCAAAGATCCACCTTGGAAAGCACCCCCAGTTGTGGAGCTTAAACAACTCCCGAGTCACTTGAGGTATGTCTTTCTTGGACCGGATTCCACTTATCCCGTCATTGTTAGAGCTTCCTTCTCCGAAACTGAATTATCTAAACTAATGCATGTCCTGAGAAAGCATCAAAAGGCTTTAGGTTATACTATTGATGATCTTATTGGTATTAAGCCCTCTTTCTGCATGCATAGAATACTAATGGAGGACGATCATAAGACTTCACGGGAACCTCAAAGACGGTTAAATCCGATCATGAAAGAGGTTATGAAGAAAGAAATTCTTAAGTTGTTGGATGCAGGTATCATATTTCCTATCTCGGACAGCAAGTGGGTTAGCCCAGTACACGTAGTTCCGAAGAAAGGAGGGATGACCGTTGTGGCAAATAAGAACAACGAGTTAATCCCAACTAGGACCGTCACGGGCTGGGGGTGTGCATTGATTATAGGAAGCTAAACGTGGCCACTCGGAAGGACCATTTTCCACTTCCCTTCATCAATTAAATGCTCGAACGGTTGGCTCAGCATTCACATTTTTGCTATTTAGATGGCTATAGTGGCTTCTTTGAGATTCCTATCCATCCGGATGATCAAGAGAAGACCACTTTCACTTGTCCATGGGAGACATTCGCTTATGGGAGGATTCCATTTGGATTGTGTAATGCACCCGCTACCTTCCAGCGATGCATGATGGCTATCTTTTCTGAGTACATAAAGGAGATCATGGAGGTATTTATGGATGATTTTTCAGTATATGGTTCCTCTTTTGATGATTGTCTATCTAACCTTTCTCTAGTGCTACAAAGATGTGAAGATACTAATCTCGTCTTGAATTGGGAGAAATGTCACTTTATGGTTAATGAAGGCATCGTGCTAGGACACCTCGCTTCCAACCGAGGTATTAAGGTCGATCGAGCTAAGATCGAAACTATTGAGAGACTTCCTCCCCCTTGTTCCGTTAAGGGTATGCGGAGTTTTCTCGGGCATGCAGGTTTTTTGTTCGCTCCAAACGGTGTGTGCAAGCTTTAAATTTATAACCCTAGATGTAAGCTTAAAACAAGGATGCGAACCCGCAGTGTACGGGTCAATCGTAGTAAAAGCAAGGAATTTCAAGGGTCGATCACAGGGACTTAGTGAAACAAAGTCGGAATAGGTAATCTTTAGCAATTACTAACCACAAAGCAATTAAAACAATCAAAGATGATAAAAAGTCAATTAAGGAAATATGCAATTCTAGGGATTAAAGCATCTAGTTGTGGTTCCAACTCAAGATCTAAAGATAAGTGGACAAAGCTGAGGTTTTTACAAAGGGAAGGTGTTACTAAAGTGGAATAGATCACCGGGTAAGTCTCACTACTCACTAATCCCAAACCGTAACTCCTATTACCGGGTAAGTCTCAAGGAATTAAGATAAAGAACTATATCCTCAAACTAACACTCCAACTAAGGGAATAGAATCAACCTTCACCGGGTAAGTCTCAGGCTAACTCACAAAGATGGAATGAAAGCACACTCAAACCCCAATAAAGGATAAACCTTTATTACCTATACTTATGATCTTAGGTAAACAAACAAAGCAATTACCGGGTAAGTCTCATCCTAGGCTTGCAATGAACCAGGAAAGGAATAACAAGAATAGGATTTGGCAAACTCTAACACTTAACTCTCAGTTTCGGATCGGATAAGTCACCTCGGTCAAAAGAATTCCACCCCGGCCGAGATGTTCATCGACTGAGCGAGATGCTTAGGGTTAAGGATAAAGACTCGAACTATCAGGGTCCTACTGTGATTAAGATTATTCTATCATTGTTTTTCCCATAACCTTCACCAATCACCCTAGAATCACACAAAGAGATTAGCCACTCATCATCATGAAAGTATTAATCAAATATATGGGAAGAAAGTGAATAATTGAACACAAAAACCTTAATAAAAAGGCTTCAATAACTGAATCAATTATCAAACAAACAAGCGTTCCTTGGATCACAATCCAATAAGACAATCAACAAGAAGGGAATCTAAGAAAGTCTTACAAAACCCTTCACAAAAGCTATAAAAGCTATCAACTTTCTTCCTTCAACCTTCAAAAAGGTTCTTCAAATCTCCCAATTGGAGTATGGTTGCAGCGGTGTATTAGGATGTAAGCAAGCTGTTCCGGGTGATGGCGGATGTATGCGGGATTTCCAGCCATTAGCGGATGTCGGATTTGTGGGAAACCCGACCCTTTTTATAGGAAAATTACTCTCCAAAGATAAGATATCTTAGAAAGATCTCTTCCCATAAAAATAGGTAAAATATATGATCTATCATATCTTCTTCCTTCCAGGAGCCAAGCCCAAAAATATAAGATCCTCTTTCCAAAGATAAAAGATCTCATCCAAGAATAAAATATTCTCGCCGCGTCCCAGGTGTTCGAGTCGACTCCTCTGGATCACCTCGGTCGAGGTGACTCTGTAGTCAACCGAGGTGAGTCACAACTGAATGTGAAATCTCTCAAATCTGGTCCAAAGTGAATCTCTAATCCATGGCTATGCTTCCTGGATGTTTTCTTCCGTTCCTGAATGTAGATCCAATGACTCCTTAGCTCCTTTTGCTCCTTTTTTATGCAAAACGTGCCATTTTACATACGATTACAACAAAACTAGGTGTAGACCTCGATTCCCACAATGGTAGATGAAATGGTAATATAATCACATAATATACATACAAACATGCAAATTATTGAAGATAAAACGTCCAAACAAACCTCAAAATATAGACTATAATTCATGCTATCAAAATACCCCATACTTAGCCCTTGCTTGTCACCAAGCAAGTTCCGCATATAAAAGGCAAGATAGAATGGATTATAAGTCAAGAAAATCAATGAAAAAGTCTTTCAAAAACATTTTTTATGGTGTGCTACAATCATAGATCACTCTAAGAGAATACTTCATGGAATTTAAAATCAAAATATGATCAAAACATTTTATAAATATAAGAAAGTTGTTCATCTTTGCAAAAAATCGTAGAATGCATAATAAGTCATAATTATCGAAATTAATCATGCAAAATCCAGTTTAAACCACTAAGTCAATCAACAAGCTCGAGGTCTCAAGGGCTTCCCAAAAGAAAGGTCAAGAAACGTGTAGGGTAGGGATGTATGTAAGGTAATGTGGTGCTAGAATCCGGGAAAAGGATATACTTCACTTTCACTTTGACTTTCAACATCTTCCACCAATAAGCTTTGCTTATTTCAAACTTTTTCTTTTTACTTTACTTTTTGGGATGCATGGACAGAGGTGCACAATAACCGAAGCCTAGGAAATCAGCAATCATCAATTTCTTGAGATGCATCAAACCCTTGATGCACATACCATGACCCGTTAGGAATATCGCTCAATCCGACTTTGGCAAGACACAAACACCCGGCTATGTGAATGGTGCCGAGTTACTCATCATCATGATTGACTTCCCCAAACCTATTTCTTTCTTTCTAACACTTTCACTTCCAGGCAACTTCTCAAACTTTACTTCACTTGCTTTCACCACTTTGCTTGCTTCCAAATTCCCGGATAGGTAAAGGGAGGCAAAAATGTATATAAGGGGCTAAGATGATCAAGAAGAAGAAGAGAGAAGAATGAATTGCCTTGGTCTTTCCAGGAAGAAAGTGAGAGAACTTATCTTGCGGTGTCAACCTTCAAATTGAACTTAATTTGGATAAAAACAAAGTATTAAACATGCCAAAAATTTCAAACAAAGCATTTAGCAACTTGAACATATCATAAAACCTTTCAAACACATAAAGATTTCAAAATCAGTCAGCAACAAGATCTTCACTGAGATCATATCCAGATAAGAAGCACAAAACGTTTCGAAAACTCTCATTTAAACCACCTCGGTCGAGGTGTTCTAGGTCAACCAAGGTGAAGCACCTCGTTCGGTCAGAACTGTCCCGGTCCAGGTCAAAAAAAATTTTAAACTAGTTTTTGACGTTTTCTCAATCAAATAACCTGTATGTATGCATGCAATCTCAGATAAACACATAGAAGCAAAATGAAGCATAAATATCCGGAATGTCGAGTCATACATCACATAAGCCGATCAAATACATAAACACCCCATACTTGGGACACACTGTCCCAGTGGGTCAAAATAAGTCTACAGAAATAAAATACTCACCGGACATAAAGCTGAGCTGCATAATAAATAAGAAAGAAAATCTTGCGGCTCTCAATAGTCACGATCCGGTGGTGGTGGTGGTGGTACGTACGGATATTGGGATGGGTCAAACGGGTAGCCCATGATGTGCTGAAACTGAATCTGAGCCATCATGTGTTGGTAATGCTGTGTCTCCTGCATCTCACGGATATCCAGGGATAGGGCAGCATAAGAATCGATCATCTGATCTGTCAGATCATCGATCCGACGGTGAGCCTCTGATCCCTATGTCGGTGTACCCTACGCCTAGCAGGTCGTACAGGTGATGTGGTTGGTGCAGGCTCAGTATCATCGTCATCTATGTCAATAACCGGCGCACTCGTCCCATCAGTATCAGTCCCTATATCCATAGGAACTCCATCATCCCTATCGTCGTCATTAGCAGTCTCCTCCTCTACCTCATCCTCCTCAGCTGGTGCAGCTGCTGCCTCTCTAGCATCCTCCATCAATGGAATCCAAGCAGTCTGCCAGTAGTGAGGATCATAAACAGAGAACTGGGGCGACCATCTGATCCCCAGAGGTGTAGTCGGCTCCCATGGCATGGCCATATATGGTGTATTGAGTCCTCGGGGAACCAGAATCCGCCGAGTGATCATCTCCTGAAGCCCTAGCGGCTTGGCAGCCGCCACCATAGTACAAGCTCTGAGGTCCATATCTTGGTAACTAGCAATGTGGGTCACGAGGCCTCCGCAGCAGATATCCCCCTTCGCCTTGGCCTTGATCTTGTGCTGGTCCTCTACCAATATCAAGTCAAAGTCGGGGATCCCTCCAGTCACCATGCAATAAAGGCTGAAAAGCTCCCCTTGTCGGACCTTCTGGGGCGTCTCAGTACGCGCCAGAAGAGTCTCACTGCAAATGCGGTGGGCCAACCTAAAGGCTAGGTGAAATATGATGCGCTCCCTGGAGTCTCCAGGGCGCCATTTGTCTGCGTGCTCAATAACGTGAGCAATCTGACCCCAGAACTCCCTAGCTACAGCTCGAGAGGGAAAATCTACAGTAGTCGGAGCCGGGAAACCGAAAATATCTCTCTAGTGCTCTAAAGGAACTAAGAAGTTCCGGTTCATCAACCGGTACTTCACAGCTCGCTCTATGGGAAGGTAGGTGAAGGAGTTGACAAACACTAAGGTGGGCTCTAAATAGGCAGGTGCGCGGATCTCAGTAAACTGATCTAGCCCTACCATCGAAATCATCCGTCTAAGATCTCCATCCACATGGAGACAATCAAAGGCTGATACGTCTAGGAAGCGAGGAGCAATCACTGGACGGGCTGCTATACGGTCATAGTCGACCTCGTGTCTCTCGTGGATCACCGGTCTATAAGGTCTAGAGGAAGAAGAAGAAGGGGAAGGAGAGGATCTATCTCTAAGGACAAGCTGTCTATCTGAACTCATTTTCCGACAAACTCTGTCAGATCACCTCGGTCGGTCTGACACAACTCAAGAACACCTCGGCCGAGGCACAGCACGACTGGACCGAGGCGAAGAATCTGCGCGATCGAATCTCTCAAAAATCCAGTTCTTTTCCCCCAAAATCACTACAACTGGTTCCTATGGGGTACTTAGTTTGTTTCTGAGCAAATGCAAGGGTGACCAAAGCCCAATTCGAAACAAAACAGTGAAAAGGAGAGAGGTTAGGGTTTTTTCGATGTTTACCCTGATTCGGTCGATTCCGTTCGTTTTTCTCGCAGATTGACGTTTGCACTGGGATCCTCTATCCTTTCTTTGCAATTTGGAAGCAAGAATCGTCGAAAACAATCGAAGAAGGGCGAAGCGTGGCGAGGGGCTACCACGGTCGAGGAGAGGTAAAATAAGAGAGAGAAATTCAGCCCCCCTTTTATACCCTTTTCTGGAACTGCTGTCACCTCGGTCGAGGTGGTCTCGACTGGACCGAGGTGGTACGGACCGAGGTGGATCTTCAGAAACCCTAGTCGCCTCGGTTGCTCAAGAATCATCTCGGTCGAGGTGCTTTGACAGCAACCGAGATGTGCCTCAGTCAAACTCCGTCTTCTCAAATTCTCGAACTTCTGTCCTTCTAGTTATGCTCTTGGTTTGTACTCTTTCCTTAGATGTCACCTGTTGTCTGTCTAGGACGCCAAAAACAAAACAAAGCAAAGCAAAAGCAAAACTATCTAAGCTAGACTAGAAAAAGGGAAAAGAAAGCAATACCTTGGGTTGCCTCCCAAGAAGCGCTTGGTTTAAGGTCGCTAGCTGGACCATAGTGTGTCTCTCAAACGTGATGGGAGATTCCCTCACCCCATACTTCACCTCCATCATGGGGTGAAGTAAGTAAGTCTATCAAACGCTCCAACAAGTGTAAGTGCTCATCGGGGAATGAATCGTCTATGGGCGGGTCGTCTTTCTCGCGTGAAGATGCAGGTAGCCGGCTGAGGTGATCCGCAACAGAATTTTCGGATCCCTTCTTATCGCGGATCTCTAAATCAAACTCTTGAAGCAAGAGAATCCATCGAATAAGGCGTGGCTTGGCATCTTTCTTAGCAAGCAAGTAACGGATGGCTGCATGGTCGATGTAGACAATGACTTTCGCCCCTACTAAGTAGGAACAAAACTTCTCGAAAGCATATACAACCGCCAATAACTCCTTCTCGGTGGTAGCATAGTTGCGCTAGGCTACATCCAGCGTCTTGCTAGCATAATAAATGGTGGTGGTCCGGCCATCCTTCTTCTGTCCAAGCACCGCTCCTACGGCTACATCACTAGCATCACACATGATCTCAAAGGGCAAGGTCCAATCCGGAGGTTGGATAATGGGAGTGGAGATCAACGCTTCCTTAATCCTGAAAAATGCATCAAGACACTCCTGCGAAAACTCAAAAACAACATCTTTATTCAAGAGGTTAGTTAGAGGTTTAGAAATCTCAGAGAAGTCCTTGATGAATCTCCTGTAGAAACCTGCATGCCCGAGAAAACTCCTCACACCTTTAACAGAACAAGGGGGAGGGAGTTTCTCAATAGTCTCGATCTTAGCGCGATCGACCTCAATACCTCGATTAGAAACGAGATGTCCTAGCACAATACCTCGATTAACCATAAAATGACACTTCTCCCAATTCAAGACAAGATTAGTGTCCTCACATCTTTGTAGCACTAGCGAAAGGTTAGATAGGCAATCATCAAAAGAGGAACCATATTGATAACACGATTTATGACTAGGTTTAGGTGAGCATTTAGATAGATTTCTCGCTCATTCATGCATGGTTTAGCACTAGTTAGCGAAGTTTGCACTCAATTCACGTATTATGTTGAGATAGACGTCTACACGGACTTGTGCATTGCTTTGTAGGTATTTTTGGAGATTTAGGAGCTAAAACAATACGTTTGAGGATCGTTCATCAAGATGACACACCCTCGGACTCATTAGGATGCGAGCTAAAGGCTAAGGAGGACTCATGGAACCTTGCCAACACAAGCCATGCACCAAATCGAAGCTTAATGATCAAAGGCAAAGCTGAAGCACAGAATCACGGTTCACTGGTAAACCGCGGCCGTGGTTTCAACCGTGGATTTTGCCAGGTTTTCGTGACATCTGTGCCACGATCTCTTGGCCAGCTCTTGCAAAGTTGTAGTATAAAAGTGGTCCTGCATTAGCTGAGAGAATCATCTTGGGGCAGCTCTCCATTATCCACTATCATCCAATCAAAATACCCTCCCAACAAGAAGATTCTTGTAGAAGGAGGTAGAAGGAAGCCACCATTAGAGAAGAGTTTGGTTGGAGAAGAAGAAGAGCACACCATTGATAGATTTTGATAGCTTTGTAGTGAAGAGTTTCGGAATCGATTTCCTGAGTTGTATGAACCATTTGAACCTTCTTTAAGAAGGGTTGTGAGTTATTCTAATTCCATTTTCAGCTTGGTTTTATTTTAGTTCACTTGTTCATCTCTTTCTCTTCATTATCTTGCAAATGGATGCCATGATTTTATGTTTGATTGTTTCGATTTCTATTATGAATGTTTTAGGCTAAATAGATGTGGTTCTAGGGTAAGGAAAGGATGGTTATGGCTAGGGCTATGATAGGTTGGACTTAGATTCACCCTTGGATGACTTGTGTGCATGAATGTAGTTTCTGTAAGGAATCACGGCCAGTTCTTGCCAAACCACGGCCGTGGAAAGGTGGAACAAACCGTGATCTTACCTGGCTCGATGGATCTAGTCTTAGATTGTTAGAATGTTGAAATTCTAAGTGTTTGTTAAGTAAAAAACTACCCTAGGGGAACCTAGTGTTAGGAGAGACTTACTCGGTAATCCTTGCTCTTAGATTCCAAAGATCACAAACCCTAGGTAGTGGTGAGCCTCATAAGCCGCCATTGGACTAAGTGTGCTAGGATAGTTTCTTAGAACTAACCCTTTCGAGACTTACCCGGTAAGGATAGGTTAGATCCCTAGGCAACAATCCGGTTCGTGTAGAATTCCGTCCCTTAGGTTCTTAGAGACTTACCCGGTGATGAGACCTTAGGAATGGACTAGTGGACCATGAGACCTACCCGGTAATTGATCCCAATCTAGAAATGCTTACTCCCAACATATCATAGTTAATCCAAGGAATGGTTAGATAGCTTGAGTCTATGCCATAACCGGACTTTCCAACCCCTAGAATCCGCTTTCCTCTATTTGATCCATATCTTGTGTTTATCTTGTTTGCTTGCGTTGATTTGTTAGCATGGTTGATTGTTTATTCCGCATGATTTGTGATCCTTGATTGATCACCTAAAAACCTCCCAAAAACATTGAGATTTTTATTTCTTTATTTCCTTCTCTTTTCTTGAACTAGATCTTCGCTAGACTTGATCATAAACCGAATCAATCTCACCTTAGTCTTTGTGTTCGACCTCGGAATACTATCCCTACTACGAACGTCCCGTACACTGCGGGTTTCGCTAGGAGTTAGGATAAATATAATGAGTATAAATTTAAAGCTTATTGCGATTCACACACACATCCTGAGCGTAACAAGTTTTTGGCGCTGTTGCCGGGGACTAGGTCTAGATTGAAACTATTTTGTGATTGTTTATAGTGTAGGTCTTTCTTGTTGCTTTTGATCTCTTTTTGGTTTGTGTCTTTGCTTTTCAGGACATCTATTACTCTTTAGGTGTATGCGAAGATCTCGTGGGAAGGATTTAGCTCCATTCGATCCCGAACCGGAGAAAACCCTTAGATCTAGATCCAAGAGCATTAAAAAGGGAAAAGAGATGGCCGGAAGAGATCTCCAAGCCGAGTTGGATGAAGCTTTAGAGCAAATTAGGATAAGAGATGAGGCTTTGGAGAATGAAAGGAGACTTGCCAATGAGAGGCAAGAGGCAACTAGGAGGGAGATTGAGGAGATTAGGCAAGCTCTTGTGCAAAGAGAGCTTAACCGTCAACAACCTCCTCCACCTCCACCTCCACCACAACAGCAGCCGGCGGCGGTGAATATTAGGGTTGTGCCCATTGATATGGAAGAGCCACAAATGTTAGGGCAACGTATGCATCCGGCACAAAGAGCACACCGTCCGGGTGTGAACTTAGGAGATCCCGCAGCCCATGATTACGAACTCCGCCCTCAAGTTCTACAAATGATCCGGCATAATCAATTTGGAGGGATGGAAGGAGAGTCTCCTCATCAACACTTGATGAACTATGAGATTTTGATGGAGACTCTTAGACCGCCAAGATTGGAGAGCAACAACCATAAGCTTAGGGCTTTTTCCTTCTCTCTTAAGGATAAAGCCTTGGCTTGGTATCAATCTATTCCACAAGGGCGAGTTGGTACTTGGGAGGAGATGACAACCGAGTTTTTGACTAAGTTCTTCCCACCTTCCAAGACTACCGAGTTAAGAGGGAAGATCAATGCCTTTGTGATGAAGGATAGAGAGAGTTTATTCAAGTCTTGGGAGAGGTTCAAAGATCTTCTCCTAGATTGTCCACACCATGGCATACCGAAAATTGAGCTATTGGAGATCTACTTCAAAGGACTTGATGAAGATAGCCAATTCAAGCTCCAATCTCTTTCCGGTGGGACTTTCATGGAGAAGCATGTGGATGAAGCTTGGGAGTTTGTGGAGAAGCAAGCTCTAGTGATTGAGAAATACTCCCATAGGAAGAGTGAAGGGAGAAAGGCGGGAGCATATGAGGTGAGTGAAGTCACCATGAGCAATTTCAAGCTTGACGCCATCAACAACGAGCTAAAGTCCTTGAGGGAGTTGTGTGCTACAACTTTGAAGAACCAAGCAACTCCTCAAGTGCTTCCACAAGCTAACTTATCTTCCAAGGAGGAGGATGTGAATTACATGGGAAGGGGCAATTACAACAATTATCAAGGCCCAAGGAACTTCAACAACAACCGGCAATTCAACAATTACCGGCCCAACCACAACCATCCCGGGTTTTCCTACTCTAACCCGGATGGAGCCTTGAACCCTCCCGCTTCCACAAGCACAACTCCACCACCAAAAGCTTCACAAGAACCTCCACCCGGATTTACTCAACCTCCAAAGGATAGAACCAAAATGATGTTTGAGCAATTGCTTGGAAGGTTGAGTGGTCTAGAGAGCACCGTGAATTCAATCTCTAAAGCTCAAAAGGTTTTGGAAGCACAAGTGTTCCACAAGGCGGGTGAAGCCCATAGAGATCCGGGAAAGCTTCCCGGAAGAACCGAAGACAACCCAAGAGGCCAAGTGTTGGCCATCACAACAAGGAGTGGGTTGAGCATGAAAGATCCTTTGCCCAAGGAGAATGCTAAAGGGAAACAAGTGGTGATAGAGGAAGAGACTTTGCAAAGAGATGGAGGCAAGAGCAAGGATGTAGAGCCAACTTATGTGGCACCGCCTCCATACAAGCCACCACTACCGTTCCCTCAATCACGAGCAAGAGCTCGCTTGGACAATCACTTTGGTAAGTTCCTTGAACTAATGTCTAAATTGCATATTAACATTCCGTTCATGGATGCTATTTTAGGAATGCCGGCATATGGCAAGTTCTTGAAAGAGATACTCTCCAACAAAAGGAAGTTGGAGGAGTATGGGGAGATAAGAATGACCAAGAGATCCTCGGAATTGATCCAAACGATGAAGGAGGAAATGCCTCCCAAGCTAAGAGATCCGGGTTCCTTTTGTGTCCCAATTGGAGTAGGAGATGTGAAGTATGAGGCCCTTTGTGATCTTGGGGCAAGTGTAAGCATCATACCGCTTGCACTTTGCAACAAGGTTGGGCTAGGAGAGCCAAAACCGGTCAAGATGACCCTCTATATGGCAGACCGATCTATCACTCATTCGGTTGGGATCCTAGAAGACATCTCGGTGCAACTAGGAGGATTCTATGTGCCAATTGATTTTGTTGTCTTGGATATTCCGGCGGACTATCCGGTTCCCATCATCTTAGGAAGACCTTTCCTAGCCACCTCCGGATGCCTAGTGGATTGCAAGAATGGGACTCTCTCCTTCAACATTGGAGAAGAGAACATCAAGTTCAAGTTATCCACAATGATGAAAGGGCCAGCCCTTGATGAGGATGTCTTCAACATAGTCGAGCAAGAAGAACCTAGAGAAGTTGTAAGCTCGATCTTGATCAAGGATCCCTTGGAGAAGGTTCTTACCTTAAGTATGATGGAGGAAAGTGTTGAGGAGGCTTGCAATGAAGAGATCAAAGCCTTAGAAGCATTAGAGGAGGAGACAAGTGCTCAAGATGAAGGCCACGAAGAGGAGCTGAACAACTGGACGTTCCACGGGCGTGGAAGTGGTTCCACGGCCGTCAAACCCTCTGTAAAGCCTCAACAAATGAGCCAGGCAAGGTCCACGGCCGTGAAAGTTGATCCAACCGTGGTTCCAGCCGTGGTTTTCCCTGAATCAGACCTCATTGATGATCAAGCTTCAAGGAACCTTGAAGGGTCTTCATTTGCTTTGGATTCATCTCATCCAACCTTATTTGGATCGTCTCCGCTCGACAAAGGTCCTCCTAAACTTGAACTCAAACCCCTCCCCTCTCATTTAAAGTATGCTTTCCTTGGTGATAATTCTACATATCCGGTGATTGTGAATGCATGCTTGAGTGATGATGAACTTGCTAAGTTGTTGCATGAACTAAGATTGCATAGGAAAGCCATTGGATATACTATTGATGACTTGGTTGGCATAAAACCTTCTTTGTGCATGCATAAAATATTGATGGAAGATAATCATAAACCCTCTATTGAACATCAAAGGAGACTCAATCCTATAATGAAAGAGGTAGTCAAAAAGGAGATCATTAAGTTGCTAGATGCGGGGATTATCTACCCTATTTCGGATAGTAAGTGGTTTAGTCCCGTTCATGTAGTACCTAAGAAGGGTGGGATGGCCGTAGTAACCAATGAGAACAATGAACTAATCCCAACTAGGACGGTTACGGGGTGGAGAATGTGCATTGACTATAGGAAGTTGAACATGGCCTCTAGGAAAGATCACTTCCCTCTCCCCTTCATTGACCAAATGCTAGAAAGGTTAGCTCAACATTCTCATTTTTGCTATTTAGATGGCTATAGTGGATTCTTCCAAATCCCCATCCACCCCGATGACCAAGAGAAAACAACATTTACATGTCCATGGGGTACTTTTGCATATAGGAGAATGCCATTTGGGTTGTGTAATGCACCCGCTACCTTCCAAAGGTGTATGATGGCTATCTTTTCGGAATACATTGAAAATATCATGGAAGTGTTCATGGATGATTTCTCTGTTTATGGTTCTTCCTTTGATAATTGCTTAGCTAACTTGTCATTAGTATTGCAAAGATGTGAGGAGACAAATCTTGTCTTAAATTGGGAAAAATGCCACTTCATGGTAAGTGAAGGTACTGTATTGGGGCACTTGGTGTCCAATCGTGGCATTGAGGTTGATAGGGCCAAAATTGAAACAATAGAGAAGTTGCCACCACCTACCTCGGTGAAGGGGGTAAGGAGTTTCTTAGGGCATGCCGGTTTTTACCGGAGGTTTATTCAAGACTTCTCTAAAATTTCTAAGCCTCTTACTAACCTACTAATGAAGGATGTTGATTTTGTCTTTTCCAAAGATTGTCTTGAAGCTTTTTGTAGGTTAAAGAACGCCTTGATCTCCGCACCTATCATGCAACCTCCGGATTGGAGTTTACCGTTTGAGATCATGTGTGATGCAAGCGATGTAGCCGTTGGGGCTGTTTTGGGGCAAAGGAAAGATGGGCGCACTCATGCCATTTATTATGCTAGCAAGACGCTAGATGACGCCCAACTCAATTATGCTACCACCGAGAAAGAGTTGCTAGCGGTTGTGTACGCATTTGAGAAGTTCCGCTCATATCTTGTTGGGGCGAAGGTCATAGTGTATATGGATCATGTTGCGATCCGTTATCTCCTTACAAAGAAGGATGCCAAGCCAAGGTTGATTCGGTGGATCCTTCTTCTTCAAGAGTTTGATTTGGAAATCCGGGACAAGAAGGGATCCGAGAACTCAGTGGTGGATCACCTTAGTAGATTGCCTCCATTAGAGCTCAAAAGAGATGACATCTCTATTGATGATTCATTCCGGGATGAGCAATTGCAAATGGTGGAGGAGTGCTTGTTCCAAGTGTCTAGAGGAAGTGAGCCATGGTTTGCCGACATTGTGAACTACTTAGTGTGTGAGGAGGTGCCTCCCGGTTTGACATATGCCCAAAGGAAGAAGTTCTTCAAAGATGTGAGGCATTACTATTGGAGCGAGCCACTTTTGTTCAAGAGAGGGCCGGATGGAATGTTTAGAAGATGCATACCGGAGGATGAGGTGGAGAGTGTGATCCGCCATTGTCATTCCTTGCCATGCGGAGGGCATGCTAGCTCCCACAAGACATGTGTGAAGGTGTTGCAATCGGGCTTCTTTTGGCCAAGTTTGTTCAAGGATGTGCAAGGCTTTGTGGTAGCTTGTGATGCTTGCCAAAGGACGGGCAACATCTCAAGGAGAAATGAGATGCCATTGAACAACATTCAAGAAGTGGAAATATTTGATGTGTGGGGTGTGGACTTCATGGGACCATTCCCTTCTTCATGTAGCAACCTCTACATCCTATTGGCGGTTGACTATGTTTCGAGATGGGTGGAGGCAATCGCCTCTCCTACAAATGACGCCAAGGTTGTGGTGCGGTTCTTCAACCGAGTGATCTTTCCTAGGCTTGGAACACCAAGGGTGATTGTTTGCCCCTAGAGGTGTGTGCAAATAAGCTTTAAATTTATAAAACTAGAAATCAAGCAAGCGAACCCGCAGTGTACGGATCGACGTAGTTAAGCAAGAATTCCAGAGTATCGAACACAGGGATTTGGGTGGGAACAAATTCAATTGCAGGTTATCAAGCGAGTAAATATGAGAGTTTTGCAAATATTGGGAAAACAACAATCCTAGAGATCCAAGTATCCAGCTGTGGCAATCGATTCAAGATATACTAATGATATAAAGACAGAGTTGAGATATGCAAAGGTATGCTAATGTAAGGTAATCGTACGGTGAAGTTCCAAAAACCTTATATGACTCACCTATAAGACACTCTCTATGCAGGTTGTTGAGGCTCAATATAGAAAGGTTCTAAAGGCAAGAATCAATGTCAAATACCCAAACTTGTAATCCAAGGATCAAGACTAACTTAGCCGATTACGGTTATGACACTCACAATCGAGGTAGAGGTTGTTGAGGCTTCACTAACACCTAGAAAAGATAAGTCTAAACTAAGTTAAAGCAAATCTTTAACTTTGGATTAAAGTAAAAGCAGGTTCGTAAACTTAAGGGAAATTACGGGCAGATCTTGAGACTCCACGGCCGTGGAACTCAAGAACAAGCCGTAATTTAGGGTTCGTCGACGATTCTCTCTAACTCTCAGGGTCTAATCTGTTTACGATCGATCTATCATCATCTAAGCCACAACTATCAACCCTTCACCTTAGAATTGTTAAGGGTTTTTAGTCAATAACCGTCATGTTGATATCAATTCAAGAATTAAAAGATAGAAAGATGAAAACTTCCGAAAACTTTCAATAAACTTCGAACCAATCTCAAAGTCACAACCAAGAACAAATATTGTTAATGGATGCAGAATAAAGCAAACAATCACAATCTTAGGAAAGAAGGGGAAACGGGATGTCAATCCGTTTTCCAAATCAAACCTAAACAAGAAGAGAGGTCTTCTTGCAACAATCTTCCAAAAGCTTCGATCTTCCGCAAATCCGGAGATCTCAACAGCAATCTCCACCAAAGGTGCGAGATTAGGGCAATTCCCAAATGCGAACTTCGATCTCCAACGAGATGTCAATTGCTTCCAAGCGAGGGCTAATGCGGGCGTTCCAATTCTCTAAGCGGAGATGAAGCGTGGATTACCAAAAATCCCTAAGCGACCATGACGGAATCTTGCTTTGTCCGTCTTTTTATAGGGCAAGATAAAATATCGGCCCGGCCCAATCTTCAAAAGATCGTGGCTTCAAAATGTGGCGAAAAGATCGCCAAGATCACGGTCGTGGAAGTTTCCACGACCGTAATTTAGAGCGTGGATTGTGTCAGGGTTTGGACCATATGTTCCACGACCGTAATAGTTACTGGAATGCATCACGCCTCTCTTTGCATACTTCCACGGCCGTGGAACTGAACGTGGTTTGTAGTACGGCCGTATTTTAGAGCGTGGTTTAGGGCAAGAACGTGAGTCTTCCCTAGCCTCGTGCATTCCTCAAGTTGAACTCCAATTTGCTCCTTAGAATGCCCTTAATCCATGGACATACTTGATAACCTCTTCTTTGGTCGATTTCGTTCGGAAATGACTCTCAATCTCCTATAATCAATATAAAACTAGTGTAGACATCCATATCGACAATATAGGTAATACTAGCTCACATATGCAACATTGATAAATCAAAGACTATCAATATGAATCAAATACGTTTAGAAAACGTGCCTAAAATATCACAGTATTTCATGCTAACAAATAACCCATACTTAACACTTGCTTGTCCCTAAGCAAGGTCTTTCAAAAAGCTTTAAACAAGAGTTAGGATGAAATATGTGTACCTTCTTTTGGATGAATGTGCCTTCTAAAGAATAGATCATTCTCAAACCTTGCTTCAATCGTTTATCAAACTTTCACACACTCAATCAAAGAGTAAAAAGCAAAGAAAATTTATGAATCAATCAAACTTCTATACAAGCATCATAACCTTCAAACATTATAAAAATCAATCATAAGAAACTTCAATTTAGATCATCAAGTCATATAACATTCTTTTGATCTTAAGGACTTTCAAAGAAAAGGTCTAGAATATGAAAAGGAAGGGAAGACTTTAAGGGAATGTGGTGCATAAATCCGGGAAAGTGGACAACTACCTTCTTCTTCTTATGCGGTTTCTGCAACACTTCAACTTAGAGCTTCGCTCTCTTCTTTTCATTTTTCGACTTTACTTTTGGAGTTATGGATAGAGGTGCACAAAAACCGAAGCCTAGGAGATTGGCGTTTCTCAATTTTTATGAGATGCCTCAAACCCTTAGCGCACATACCATAATCCGCTAGGAATATCGCTCAATCCGACTTTGGCAAGACACAAACACCCGGCTATGTGAATGGTGCCGAGTTACTCATCGTCATGATTGACTTCCCCAAACCTATAATTTCTTTCTATTCTTTTGATTGCAAATAATTGCTCTCATGGCCCTCCCACATCAAACATGCCTTTTTCATTCACTTCTCCAAGTTCCCGGATAGGTAAAGGAGGCTAATATTTCAATGAGGAGCTAAAATGGTCAAAAGAAAGAAGAAAGAAAAATCGAATTGCCTTAATCATTTCAACAAGAAGTATAAGAACTTATAGTGTGATTTCAACTTCAATTTCTCAACATGATTTAGGTAACATTTATCACATTATGAAACTTGCAAAAGAGGTAAAACTCATTCATTCAAATTCTTTTCAATTCACAATTCTTTTAAGCATGCAATTGTCATCAAACTCAATTCACAAGTAGTGATTATCATAGAAATCATCTCAATTCATTAGAAGCACAAAATTTTTCAAAATTTTTCAATTTTTATGGTTTTTCAAGTTCTTTTTCATGCAATGCGATAATGAAACGTGAAACACATAATGAACATGCAATGATAGTCTCGAATGAAAGCAACATAGTGAGTAGAGTTATTACAAACTTTTAGTACATCCCACCCCATACTTAGGACGAACATTGTCCCTAATGTTCAAAAGAAAGAAAGAAAAGAAAGAAAAGAAAAAGAAACTCACAAAGTGGTGGCGGGAATGTCTAAAACGAACGGTCATGTATCAAGTCACTATGGTGCCGGCGGAGGCGGGAATGGAGAGAAGCTTGGATCATAGAACCGCCCAAACTGCTGGTGGTAGACGTCCCTCATCATGTGGTCAAGGTCGTCTAGGCGTCCGTCTCTAGCATCTGCCCGGATCTCCAACGCTCCTACTCTCTCTGAAAGTCCGGTAGCCCAATCCGGCATCTGCTCGTACCATCCCAGGGCCTGACTATACCATGTTGGGGCATCGGATGGTGCTGGTGCTGGTGGAGGTGCTGCTGGCTGCTCTGTAGACCAAGGAGGGGGAATGCCATACCATGCGGGAGGTGTGGTCATCCACGTGGGCCTCTCACTCACGCTAACGCGGCGAGATGACGAGCCTGAGGCTCTAGCTGGACATGGAGAGAGTCTAGGTACATCTGGGGCTGCCTCCGGCTGGTCCGGAAACGTGCCAAGCTCCTGCTCGGCTCCTCCTCCACTCTCAAACTGATCTCC
Organism: Fagopyrum homotropicum; assembly: GCA_033239125.1. Lineage (NCBI taxonomy): Eukaryota > Viridiplantae > Streptophyta > Magnoliopsida > Caryophyllales > Polygonaceae > Fagopyrum > Fagopyrum homotropicum. The sequence continues at coordinate 67,929,122 of BSWB01000002.1, read as the reverse complement.
CATATCCTCCTCCTCAACAACCGGTGGTGGGACATAAGGGGGAGTTGCTATCCTGTTCGCATGCATCGCAGCGAACGTCTCCTTCTAATTATGGCGTCCCGCCATAATGGAGTACTCCGGTAGCCACTCTATACCCCTACCCGTCCTACTCTCCCAAGGCATGCCCGCATAAGGCGGACCTCTATGTGTGGGGAAGATGAGACCCCTAACCATGAAAGCATGTAGCCCTAAAGGTATGGCCGGTATGCGGGTGCAAGCAGAAAAGTCGACACCAAAACTCCTAGCAATGTGGGTAACTATCCCACCATATCCTATGTTGCCCTTCTTCTTGTTCTTGAGCTTGCTCATCGTAGCAGCCAAGAGAGTGGCACAATCAGCCCGACGTCCATAAAGCATGGAGTAAAGCAAGAACAACTCATCCGTCTTGATCTTTTGGGGCGTCTCCGTCCTAGGAAAGAGACACTCCGAAAGAACACGGTGAGCTATCTTCAAGGCTAGATGGTATATCAATCTAGCCTTGGTGTCAGCGGGTTGCCAGCGGTCCTCGCTAGCGTAAATCATAGCCACCTCCTCCCAAAAGTCCTTGGGGTAAACACCACTCGGAAATCGATCATTAAAGGTCTCATGGAACCCGAAAATGGTCCCAAACTCACGGATACTCAACTGATAATCTCTCTCCATGAGGCGGAAAGAGACGGTCCTGTTTACGTGGTTGTGCTCAAAGGATGTCACAACCTCCCGTGTAATCTCCTCATATGCGTCTTCACGAATATTCGTGAAGACAAGTAATCCGGCTCTATCCAAGAGCCATGTAAGATCATCCACTATGTTGAGAGGAAGTAGATCCTCCAACAAAAAATATCTAGGGCCAATTACTGCCCTCTCCTTGATCCTCTCGAGTGCATCGAGATGATCGTCGTGTATGGTCGGGACTCTAGGGTGAGGAGGTGAGGATGGAGGTGAAGGTGAGGATGGAGGTGAAGGTGAAGAGGGTGGTGGTGCCCTAGAGGATAAGGAGGAGGAGGGATTACCCTTCCTTTTCTTATTCTGCTCATTCTTCTTCTCTTTTATCCTCCCTGAAACTCTTCTCACGAAATCCATTCTGCTCAAAATTACGGTCTGTTCTTCAGAAAACCACGGCCGTAATTTACCCAGAGACCGTGATTCGTCTCAGAAAATCAAGAATCTCAACAAATCAGCAATCAACCTCCATAACAGGCAGTCCTAGTCTAATTTCCTCCAATCTCAATCAGTTCTTCCTAAAAATCTCTAACAAAAACAACCAAATCGGCAAGAATCAAGAAGGGAAAAGAAAACCTCTTTTTCGGATTGAAAAATCCGAAATGCGCGTTTGTTGGTGAATTTCCGCTCGATTCGTCGCTTGGATCTTGTTTGTGGTTGAATTTGTTGCAGTTTAGGAAGAAGAATCGTTGAAAACGATAAGGAAACGAAGAATTGAGAGAGGGTCGTGGGTTTTTGGCACTTAGGTCGTGGAAAGAGGGGTTTTTGGGATAAATTTGTGAAGAATGTGGCTTATATAGTCGCAGGCAAAATTTTGAAAATCACGGTCTGTCGGGGTGTTCCACGGCCGTGGAAGTGTACGGAACCGTGGTTTTGGTGATTTTTCAAAGGCTTTTGGAAATTACGGCTACTGTAGCTATGACGACCGTAATTTAAACCGTGGAACCCTCTGTAAAGCTCCAAAGTCCAGATTTCGTCACTTTTCTTCGACATTATCCTTCCATTTTCCTTCTCCATTGATCCTACATCCAAAAACACGAACATACCGGAAGAAATCGAGGCAAAAACAAGGCAAACAAACGTCTATACTAAGCTAATCTATGAATCGAAAACAAAAACAGAAATGCAATACCTTGGGTTGCCTCCCAAGAAACGCTTTGTTTAAGGTCCGTAGCTAGACCAATCTCGCACTTATTCGAGTGCGGTAGGCGCAAACTCCTCAGCTTGGAGTTCCGGCGTATACTTCTTGAGTCGTTGGCCGTTCACCTTAAAAGTTCCGCTCGCTTCACCCCATACTTCAACTGCACCATGGGGGAAAATACGCTTAATTAGAAAAGGTCCAGTCCAGCGAGATTTAAGCTTACCTGGAAAGAGACGAAGCCTTGAATTGAAGAGGAGAACTTGATCTCCTTCTTTGAAGTCCTTTGGAATGATGTGCTTATCATGCCAACGCTTTGCTCTCTCCTTATAGATCTTAGCGTTTTCATAAGCATTCAAGTGGAGTTCATCCAGCTCATTGATGTCGAGGAGACGCTTCTCTCCCGCTTCCTTCATGCCGAAATTCAGCCACTTGATAGCCCAAAACGCTTTGTGCTCCAACTCTACCGGCAAGTGACAAGACTTCCCATACACAAGGTTGTATGGTGTGGTTCCTATGGGAGTCTTGTACGCAGTCCGGTATGCCCATAATGCATCGTCAAGCTTCAAGGACCAATCCTTCCTAGTCCTTGAAACCGTTTTCTCTAAGATTCCTTTGATCTCCCTATTTGAGATCTCAACTTGTCCACTTGTTTGTGGATGGTAAGGGGTAGCGATCTTGTGAGTAACCCCATACTTAGCTAGAAGAGCTTCAAAGCGACGGGCTATGAAGTGAGAACCTCCATCACTAATGATCGTCCTTGGCGTCCCAAATCGCGGGAAGATGGTCTTGTTGAAGAACTTAACCACCACCATGGCATCATTCGTGGGAGAGGCAATTGCTTCCACCCATCTAGAAACGTAGTCTACCGCCAATAGTATGTATTGGTTTCCACAAGAGGATGAGAATGGTCCCATGAAATCGACTCCCCATACGTCGAAAATCTCCACCTCTTGGATGTTGTTGAGGGGCATCTCATTCCTCCTAGAGATATTGCCTGTTCTTTGACAAGCATCGCAGCAAGAAACAAAGGATTGCACATCTCTAAACAAAGTAGGCCAAAAGAATCCAGATTGCAATACCTTTGCGCTAGTCTTGTTCGAACTAGCGTGTCCTCCACAAGGTAGTGAATGACAATGACGGATGACACTTTGCATCTCATCTTCCGGCACACATCGCCGAATGATGCCATCCGGACCTCTCTTGAAGAGGAGAGGCTCGTTCCAATAGTATTCTCGGACGTCCTTAAAGAACTTCTTCCTTTGTGCGTAGGATAGTCCGGGTGGTATCTCCTGACAAACCAAATAGTTAACAAAATCAGCAAACCATGGTTCGTTACCTTTAGAGATCACGTTGATGCACTCCTCTATGATGTGTAGGTGTTCGTCCGGAAAGGAGTCATCAATGGGTAGATGGTCGTCCTCTAGATGTGTTAGACGACTCAAATGATCCGCAACAGAATTTTCTGAACCTTTCTTGTCGCGGATCTCAAGATCGAATTCTTGTAGGAGAAGAATCCATCTAATTAGCCTTGGCTTCGCATCTTTCTTCATAAGGAGGTACCGGATTGCAGCATGATCCGTGTAGACAATCACCTTTGCACCTACAAGATAAGAGAGAAACTTGTCAATAGCATAGACAATGGCTAAAAACTCTTTCTCGGTAGTGGCGTAGTTGAGCTGTGCTTCATCTAGCGTCTTGCTAGCATAGTATATGGCATGGGTTCGCCCTTCCTTTCGTTGTCCAAGAACAGCACCAATAGCTACGTCACTAGCATCGCACATAATCTCAAAGGGTAGAGTCCAATCCGGAGGTTGGATAATAGGTGCTGAGATTAGAGCTTGCCGAATGGTGTTAAACGCATCCAAACATTCCTGCGAAAACTCAAAAACCGCATCCTTCATCAATAGATTAGTGAGAGGTTTTGATATCTTAGAAAAGTCCTTGATGAAATGTCTATTAGATGATTGCCCAAGGCTGGATGAGGAACATACTTAAAACTTCCGTGTAGACAATCACCTTTGCACCTACAAGATAAGAGCGAAACTTGTCAATAGCATAGACAATGGCTAAAAACTCTTTCTCGGTAGTGGCGTAGTTGAGTTGTGCTTCATCTAGCGTCTTGCTAGCATAGTATATGGCATGGGTTCGCCCTTCCTTTCGTTGTCCAAGAACAGCTCCAATAGCTACGTCACTAGCATCGCACATAATCTCAAAGGGTAGAGTCCAATCCGGAGGTTGGATAATAGGTGCTGAGATTAGAGCTTGCCGAATGGTGTTAAACGCATCCAAACATTCCTGTGAAAACTCAAAAACCGCATCCTTCATCAATAGATTAGTGAGAGGTTTTGATATCTTAGAAAAGTCCTTGATGAAACGTCTATTAGATGATTGTAGGCTGGAGGAGGAACATAGACATTTTCCTTCTCCTTCCCCTTCTCCTTGTCCTTTTCTACGGGGACTTCAACGAACGTAGGCTGCGGATCGGTGGTTGTCACTCCGCTCCTAGTTGTAATCGCCATCACCCTTCCCTTAGGGTTGTCCTCCGTCTTTCCTGGAAGCTTCCCTTGATTCCTAGGAACTTCCTCCGCTTGGTTGAACATTTGGTTTTCTAAAACCTTTTGAGCTTTGTCAACCTTAGAAACTTGATCATCAACCTTGATGAGGCGGTTCTCCAACCCTTGAAGCTTTCCCAAAATTGTTTCCAATATGGGATCGGGCTTCTCCTTCCCCGAAGTGTTTCCTCCATTAGATGATTGCCCTTGGCTTTTCAAAGGAGTAGAGGAAGAGGAAGGTGGAGTTAGTGAATTAGAATTGGAAGGATAAGAGTTACCGGAATTTTGTTGATTGGGGCGCCAATTGTTGTTGTTTGAACCCCTATTGTTGTTCCAATCGTTGTTCCGGTTGTTGTTGTTTCCATTCCAGTTGTTATTCCGGTTATTGTTCCGGTTATTGTTGTTGCCGCCATTGTTGTTGCCCAAATAACCAACATCCTTCCCTTGTTGCTTTGGGAAGTTGGTCTTGATAGCCTCCTTCAACTCTTTGATCTCATTGTTGAGGGAGAAAATCTGATTTTGAGCTTCGTGTGTGAGCTTTACTCCTTGCTCCACACGATTTCCCTCCACTTTCCGGTGGGAATACTTCTCTATGACTCTTGCTTGCTTCTCAATGAAGTCCCAAGCGTCATCTTCTCTCATGTCCATGAACGTTCCACATGAGAGGGATTGGAGGTTGAATTGCGTTCCCGCATCCAGCCCCTTGTAGTAAATCTCCAGCAAGGCAAGTTTGGATATGCCATGATGAGGGCAATCCAAGAGCAAATCCTGAAACCTTTCCCAAGATTGAAACAAACTTTCGTTAGGTCTCATGGAAAAATCATTAATCTTACCTCTAAGTTCCGCCGTTTTGGATGGCAGAAAGAATTTGGTGAGGAACTCCGCGGAAAGGTCTTCCCACGTATCTAGTTTCCCACTAGGAAGAGCTTGATACCAAGATAACGCTTTCCCTTTCAAGGAGAAGAAGAAAGGCTTGAGCTTATAGTTGTTGGTAGTAGCGCCCTTTGGTCTCATTGTCTCCATCATACACTCAAAGTTCTGCAAGTGTTTGTGTGGAGATTCAGTGCTTGTCCCGCCAAATTGGTTTTGGCGAACAAGGGTAATGACTTGAGGGTTGAAGCTAAACCCTTGCACGTCTTCAGCATCGAAATTCACGCCCAAGCGGCGTGGTTGTTGTGTTGGATCCATCCGCTGGCCAAGAGTTCTTGGCTCATTATCTACACGTTCGATCCTCACATTCCTAGGCGGAATGCGGCGATTAGCAGCTCCTTGTGGATGGAAAGGATTTACATTGATCGTGGGATCAATCTCCTCTAGCGGTGGCATGGAAGAATCACTATCATCAGCGGATGAGTGACTTTTTCTTCTAGACCTTGATGCTTTCCTTGAGGATTTCTTGCTTCCCTTATTCTTAAGGTCGCTCATCTCTACCCTCATCTGGAAGATCATGTCTTGTAGATTGTTAACTTGAGATTGATGACGATCCATCTCATCTTGGCGGAGAGTCTCATTCCATTGGAGTTGAGCTTCCTTCTCCGCCAACTCCGCCTGAAGATCACGTTCGTGTCCTTCAGCCATCTTCTTTTCCTTGCGCTTTTGCCTTAAAGTTTTCTCTAGCTCTTGATCAAGAGGCAAGAGATCTTCGGTGTTCCTAGACCTGCGCATGCACTCAAAGTAATATCAAATAACGAGAGCAAGCTCCCAAGCTTGACAACCGGTTACCGAATTCGGCCGAAACCAAGTCCCCGGCAACGGCGCCAAAAACTTGTTCGCCCCTAGAGGTGTGTGCAAATAAGTTTTAAATTTATAAAACCAGAATCAAGCAAGCGAACCCGCAGTGTACGGATCGACGTAGTTAAGCAAGAATTCCAGAGTATCGAACACAGGGATTTGGGTGGGAACAAATTCAATTGCAGATTATCAAGCGAGTAAATATGAGAGTTTTGCAAATATTGGAAAAACAACAATCCTAAAGATCCAAGTATCCAGCTGTGGCAATCGATTCAAGATATACTAATGATATAAAGACAGAGTTGAGATATGCAAAGGTATGCTAATGTAAGGTAATCGTACGGTTGAAGTTCCAAAAACCTTATATGACTCACCTACAAGACACTCCCTATACAGGTTGTTGAGGCTCAATATAGAAAGGTTCTAAAAGCAAGAATTAATGTCAAATACCCAAACTTGTAATCCAAGGATCAAGACTAACTTAACCGATTATGGTTATGACACTCACAATCGAGGTAGAGGTTGTTGAGGCTTCACTACCACCTAGAAAAGACAAGTCTAAACTAAGTTAAAGCAAATCTTTAACTTTGGACTAAAGTAAAAGCAGGTTCGTAAACTTAAGGGAAATTACGGTTGGATCTTGAGACTCCACGGCCGTGGAACTCAAGAACAGCCCGTAATTTAGGGTTCGTCGACGATTCTCTCTAACTCTCAGGGTCTAATTTGTTTACGATCGATCTATCATCATCTAAGCCACAACTATCAACCCTTCACCTTAGAATTGTTAAGGGTTTTTAGCCAATAACCGTCATGTTGATATCAATTCAAGGATTAAAAGATAGAAAGATGAAAACTTCCGAAAACTTTCAATAATCTTCAAACCAATCTCAAAGTCACAATCGAGAACAAATATTGTCAATGGATTCAGAATAAAGCAAACAATCACAATCTTAGGAAAGAAGGGAGAACGGGATGTCAATCCGTTTTCCAAATCAAACCTAAACAAGAAGAGAGATCTTCTTGCAACAATCTTCCAAAAGCTTCGATCTTCCGCCAATCTGGAGATCTCAACAGCAATCTCCACCAAAAGTGCGAGATTAGGGCAAATCCCAGATGCGAACTTCGATCTCCAATGAGATGTCAATGATTCCAAGTAAGGGCTTAAACGGCGTTGAAATTCTCTAAGCGGAGGTGAAGCGTGGATTGCCAAAATTCCCTCCAGCGAAGATAAACGAGGTGTAGGCGTCGATGACGGAATTTCTCTTCGTCCGTCTTTTTATAGGGCAAGATAAAATATCGGCCCGGCCCAATCTTCAAAAGATCGTGGCTTCAAAATGTGGCGAAAAAGATTGCCAAGATCACGGTCGTGGAAGATTCCACGACCGTAATTTAGAGTGTGGATTGTGTCACGGTTTGGACCATATGTTCCACGGCCGTAATAGTTACTGGAATGCATCACGCCTCTCTTTGCAGTGTTCCACGGCCGTGGAACTAAACGTGGTTTGTAGTACGGCCGTATTTTAGAGCGTGGTTTAGGGCAAGAACGTGATTCTTCCCTAGCTTCGTGCATTCCTCAAGTTGAACTCCAATTTGCTCCTAATAATGCCCTCAATCCATGGACATATTCAATCAACTCTTCTTTGCTCGATTCCGCTTGGAAATGACTCTCAATCACCTATAATCAACATAAAGCTAGTGTAGACATCCATATCGACAATATAGGTAATACTAGCTCACATATGCAATGATGCTCAATCAAAGACTATCAATATGAATCAAATATACTTAGAAAACGTGCCTAAATTATCACAATATTTCATGCTAACAATGTCCGGACCACCGCCATTTACTATGCTAGCAAGACACTAGACGAAGCCCAGCGTAACTACGCCACCACCGAAAAGGAGATGTTGGCGGTTGTATATGCTTTTGAGAAATTTCGTTCTTACTTAGTAGGAGCGAAAGTTATTATTTACACTGACCATGCATCTATTCGTTACTTACTTGCTAAGAAGGATGCCAAGCCACGTCTTATTCGATGGATTTTCTTGCTTCAAGAGTTTGACCTAGAGATCCGCTATAAGAAGGGATCCGAAAATTCTGTTGCGGATCACCTCAGCCGGCTACCTCCCTCTTCACGCGAGAAGGACAAACCACCCATAGACGATTCATTCCCCGATGAGCACTTGCACTTGCTGGAACGTTTGATAGACTTCTTTATCTCACCCCACAATGAAGGTGAAGTATGGGGTGAGGACACCTTCCAGCATGTTTAGAGATGCCGTACGGTCCAGCTAGCGACCTTAAACCAAGCGCTTCTTGGGAGGCAACCCAAGGTATTGCTTTCTTTCCCTTTTTCTAGTATAGCTTAAGATAATTTGCTTTTGCTTTGCTTTGCTTTGTTTTTGGCATTCCAGACAGAAAACAGGTGATCTCTAAGGAAGGAATACAACCCAGGAGCAACACTGGAAGGACAGAAGTTCGAGAAATCGAGAAGACGGAGTTTGACTGAGACACATCTCGGTTGCTGTCACAGCACCTCGACCGAGATGATTCTTGGGCAACTGAGGCGACTAGGGCTTACAGAAACTCACCTCGGTCTATCCACCTTGGTCCAGTCGGGACCACCTCGACTGAGATGACAGCAGATTCAGTGATGGGTATAAAAGGGGGAACGGTTTCTCTCTCTTCCCTCCCTCACCTTCTCGACCGCGGCGCTAATCTCACCTCGCTTCTTCGTTTCTCGATCGTTTTCGACGATTCTTGCTCCCATTCTGCAAGGAAAGGCTAGAGGAACCGATTGCAAGCAACAATCTGCAACAAAAACGCCTCGAATCCACCGAATCTGGGGTAACAAAACCAAAAACCCTAACTTCTCGTCTTTTACTGATTTTGGAAGAAATTGACTTTGGTTGCCAATCATTCTTGTTGAAAAAGGCTTAAGTACCCCATAGGAACAATTGGTAGTGATATTGGGGGAAAATAACTGGATTTTTGAGAGTTGAAATCGCCCAGCACCTTACCTCGGTCCAGTCGACCTGCGCCTCGGCCGAGGTGTTATTGAGAGTTGTCAGGGCAACCGAGGTGATCTGACAGAGAGAGAATGAGTTCTAGATTTGACAGACAGCTTGTCCTGAGAGATAGATCTTCCCCTTCTTCTTCTTCTTCTCGACCTTCTATACCGGTGATCCACGAGCGTCACCAGGTCGACTACGCCCGCATCTGTACACGTCCACTGATTGCACCATGCTTTTTCGACATTCCTGCTTTTGACTGTTTGGACGTTGTAGATGATCTGAGACGGATGGTCTCGATGGTCGGGTTGGAGCAGTTCATGGAGATCAGAGCTCCCGCCTACCTCGAGCCCACACTAGAGTTTGTGAGCTTTGTGACTCACCTGCCTGTAGAGCAGGCCATCAAGTACCGGTTACTAAACCAGAATTATCTAGTGCCGATGGATTAGTGGAGAGACATATTCGGCTTCCCGACCCCGACAGTTACTGATTTTCCCTCTCGAGCTGTAGCTCACCAGTTCTGGGGACAAATAGCTCACGTAGTTGAGCATGCTGACAGGTGGAGACCTGGAGATTCTAGGGAGCGGATCATTTTCCACCTCGCCTTCAGACTCGCCCACAGGATATTTAGCGAGACACTTCTGGCGCGTACTCAGACGCCCTAGAAGGTGAGATAGGGGGAGCTCTTGAGTTTATTTTGCATGGTAACTAGAGGCGTTCCTGATTTCGGTAGTATGCTGGCTGAGGATCTGCACAAGATAAAGGCAAAGGCGAAGGGAGACATCTGTTGTGGAGGGTTAGTGACTCATTTAGCTACTGAGATGGGGTTGGATTTGAGTGCTTGTACACTGGTGGCGGCTGCCAAGCCACTAGGGCTGCAGGAGATGATCATCAGGAGGATTCTGGTTCCTCGTGGACTTACTACGCCATATGTGGCGATGCCTTGGGAGCAGACTGCGCCTCAGGGTATTAGGTGGTCGTCTCAGTTTTCGGTTTACGACCCTCAGTACTGGTCCACTGTATGGACTCCGTACATTGAGGACGCTAGAGATGCAGCATCACAGGCACAGGAGGAGGCTGATGAGGATGAGATGGACGATGGCGGTGCTGCCATGGATACACGGACAGACACAGCTGGTCCCAGCATACCAGTCGTTGATCTAGATGACGAAGAGACTGAGGAGGAGGTAGCTGCACCACCATCACATCCAGCCCGGTGTAGAGTCCGCAGACAGCGAGATCCCATAGCTCACAAACGGATAGACGAGCTGACGGATCAGATGATCGACTCTTACACCGCTCTATCCTTAGATATGTTAGAGATGAGGGAGAGCCAGCACTACCAGCGCCGGATGTTGGAGATACAGTTCCAGCACACTATGGGCTACCCCTTTGATCCATCCCATCACCCGTACATGCCATATCCACCACCACCACCAACAGATCAGGACTAGAGCTTGCAGGGATTTCTTTTATTTATTTATTATGCAACTCATCTTATGTCCGGTGAGTACACTTCTTTTGGACTTATTTTGACCCATTGGAACAATGTGTCCCAAGTATGGGGTATTTGGATGTATGATTTGACATTGTGTGTATGCTTGTATGACTCTATTTGGATATTATTGTCTTATCTATGCTTCATGTGTTTATCTGCCATTACATGCATGCATACAGGTTATTTGATTGAGAAAAACATCAAAAACTGGTTAAAGAAAAAATTTTATGACCTCGACCAAAGTGATTCTGACCAATCGAGGTGCAGCACCTCGGTTGACTTAGAACATCTCGACCCGAGGTGGTTTAACTGAAACAATTTTCGAAACGATTTTGTGCTTCTTATCTGGATATGACCTCAGTGAAGATTTTGTTTGCAGACTGGTTTTGAAATCTTTATATGTTTGAAAGGTTTTATGATATGTTTAAGTTGCTAAATGCTTTTTTTGAGATTTTGGCATGTTTAATACTTTGTTTTTATCCAAATTATGTTGAATTTGAAGATTGACACCACATGATAAGTTCTCTCACTTTCTTCCTGGGATGATTAAGGCAATTCATTCTCTTCTCTTCTTCTTGATCATGCTTAGCCCCTCATATACATATTTGCCCCCCTTTACCTATCCGGGAATTTGGAAGCAAGCAAGAGAAAATCAAGTGAAAGAAAAGTTGAGATGATGGCTGAAAGTTAGAAAGAAACAAATAGGTTTGGGGAAGTCAATCATGATGATGAGTAACTCGGCACCATTCAAATAGCCGGGTGTTTGTGTCTTGCCAAAGTCGGATTGAGCGATATTCCTAACGGGTCATGGTATGTGCATCAAGGGTTTGAGGCATCTCGAGAAATTGATGATTGCTAATCTCCCAGGCTTCGGTTATTGTGCACCTCTGTCCATGCATCCCAAAAAGTAAAGTAAAAAGTAAATAAGCAAAGCTTATTGGTGCAAGATGTTGAAGTTCAAAGCAAGTGAAGTAACATCCCTTTTCCCGGATTCTAGCACCACATTCCCTATATACATCCCACCCTCACACGTTTCTTGACCTTCTCTTGAAAAGACCTTGAGACCTCGAGCTTGTTGATTGACTTGGTGGTTTAAACTGGATTATACATGATTAATTTCGATAATAATGATTTATTATGCATTCTATGATTTTATGCAAAGATGAACAATTTTCTCATATTTATAAAATGTTTTGATCATACTTTGATTTTAAATTCCATGAAGCATTCTCTTAGAGTGATCTATGATTTGAGCACACCATTAAAATGTTTTGAAATACTTTTCATTGATCTTTATGACTTATAATTCATTCTATCTTGTACTTAAGATTTGGAACTTGCTTGGGGACAAGCAAGGGACAAGTATGGGGTATTTTGATAGCATGAATTATAGTCTATATTTTGGGACTTGTTTAGACGTTTTATCTTCAATAATCTGCATGTTTGGATGTATATTATGTGATTATATTGTCGTTTCATCTACCTTTGCGGGAATCGAGGTCTACACCAAGTTTCGTTGTAATCGTAGGTAAAATGGCACGTTTTGCATCAAAATGGAGCTAAAGGAGTGCAGGAGTCATTGGAGCTACATTCAGAAGCTTAAGGAAGAATCTAGGAAGCATGGAAATGGATTAAAGATTTACTTTGGACCAGATTTGAGAGATTTCACATTCAGTTTAGAGTCACCTCGGTCAGCTATAGTACCACCTCGACCGAGGTGATCTTGAGGAGCGCCCCGACCGAGGCGAACACTCTGAGGCGGCGAGATATATTTTATTTGGCTGAGATCTTTTATTTTTGGAAGGAGAGATCTTATATTTTTGGGCTGGATTTCTGGAAGGAAGATCATATATTTTAGAGATCTATTTATGAGATATGGATATATTTTATTAGGAAATTATCTTTTTAAGATATTTTATCTTTGAAAGATAATTCTCCTATATAAAGGGTTGGATTTTCCACAAGTGAAAGGATGCTTAAATGCTTAGAGGGCTGATAGCATCCAGCAATTAAGGGATTTTCTCCAAAGTTTTGAAGGAAGGAAGATTGAAGATCAATCTAGGAAGGATTGATAGCTTATTATAGCTTTTGTGAAGGGTTTTGTATGACTTTCTTAGATTCCCTTCTTGTTGATTGTCTTGTTGGATTTGTTATCCAAGGAATGCTTATTTGTTTGATATTTGATTCAGTTATTGAAGCCTCGTTCTTAAGGTTTTTGTGTTCAAATATTCATTCCCTTCCCGTATATTTGATTATTGCTTTCATGATGATGAGTGGCTAATTTCTTTGTGCGATTCTAGGGTGATTGGCTGAAGGTTGTGGGAAAAACAATGATAGAATAATCTTAAATCCCAGTAGGACTCTGAAAGCTCGAGTCTTTATCCTTAACCTTAGAACATCTCGTTCAGTCGATGAACATCTCGGCCGGGGTGGAAGTTGACTGACCGAGGTGACCCTTTCTTATCCGTAACTGAGAGTTAAGTGTTAGAGTTTGCCAAATCCTATTCTTATTACACATTTCCTGGTTCAATGCAAGCTTAGGATGAGACTTACCCGGTAATTCCTTTGTTTGTTTACCCAAGATCATAAGTGTATGTAATAAAGGTTTATCCTTTATTGGGGTTTGAGTGTGCCTTCATCCCATCTTTGTGAGTTAGCCTGAGACTTACCCGGTAAAGGTTGATTCTATTCCCTTAGTTGGTGTGTTGATTTTAGATTATAATTCCTCTCCTTAGTACCTTGAGACTTACCCGGTGATAGGTTCTTTGGCTTGGGATTGTGAGTAGTGAGACTAACCCGGTGATCTATTCCACTTTAGAAACACCTTCCCTTTGCAAAATCTCAGCTTTGTCCGCTTATCTTGAGATCTTGAGTTGGAACCACAACTAGATGCTTTAATCCCTAGAATTTGCATATTTTCTTAATTGACTATATTATCATCTTTGATTGCTTTAATTGCTTTTGTGGTTAGTTGTAATATTGACAACCTATACTTGTTTTGTTTCACCTAAGTCCCTGAGATCGACACCCCGGAATTATTCCTTTTACTACGATTGACCCGTACACTGCGGGTTCGCATCCTTGTTTTGAGCATATATCTTGGGTTATAAATTTAAAGCTTGCATACACCATTTGGAGCGAACAATATATTTCATAAGGGCATACTCAAGGAGTCAAAGTTTGTAATCTACACACAAAGAGCTTAATACAATTGTTTAAAGTCCTACCCGACAATGGAGGCAAGAGTTTTCATCCCGATCAACGAGTTTGTTGGTTGGGTTTCCACTATAAATACTCAAGTCGATCATTACATACTTGACCCTTTTGTTTACTTATTACTCTTGATGCGGGGTGAAAGCCGCAATTCCCGATCTAGTTTGAAAGTCCTAGACAAAAGGAAATCTCGGGTGAATCAAGGAAATTTCTGCCGAGATTTAATGAGGAACAATCCGAGATTTATGAAAACTCATAATGTGGAACTATGAATGACATGGAAAGATAAGAAGATGATAATGTGGAATTCTATACTCACAACTAAGCTATCTAACAATTTCTCCCTCTAAGGCTATTTATAAGGGAAATCTCCTATGTAAACTAGGAAAGATATCTTCAAAATCTATCTAACAATTTCTTCCTCTAAGCTATCTAACAATTTCTCCCTCTAAGGCTATAACCATCAAGGTACAAAAATGCGAATGTTGAGCTAACCTTTCTAGCACTTGATCAATAAAGGAGAGGGGGAAATGATCTTTCCTAGGGGCCACATTAAGCTTCCTATAGTCAATACACATCCTCCAACCCCTTACCGTCCTAGTAGGGATAAGTTTATTGTTCTCATTAGTTACTACGGTCCTACCGCCCTTCTTAGGAACTACATGCACGGGACTAGTCCATTTACTATCTGAAATCGGGAATATGATTCCCGCATCTAGCACTTTAAGGATCTCTTTCTTAACTACCTCTTTCATTATTGGATTCGTTCTCCTTTGAGGTTCAATCGATGGTTTATGGTCATCTTCCATTAATATCTTATGCATATAAAAAGATGGTTTGATGCCAACAAGGTCATCAATGGTGTAACCTATAGCCTTTCTATGCAATTTCAATTTAGTTAATAGCTTATCAAGCTCATCATCATTCAAAGATGCATTCACAATCACATGATAGGTAGAATTTGAACCAAGAAAGCATACTTCAAATGAGAAATTAGAGGTTTCAAGTCAAGTTTAGGAGGACCTTTTTCGGTTCGGTTGGATGTGATCCATATTGCTCAACCTTAGATGATTCCAAAGCTATGGAAGACTCACCAAGGCACCTTGAAGCTTCATCAACAACATTTGGACCTTCTTCTTGAAGTTCATGGATCTTGGTTGACCCATGATGATCTAGACCGAGATCATGTCCGAGGTTGGTCCCTGCTATAAAATCTTGGTTGCTCCTATAGTCCATTTCGGTCGAGATGGTTGCTTCTAACCGAGGTTTGTGGCAGCTTTGGTCTCCTCTTCGAGTACTTCAAATTCAGCACTTGGTTCCTCTTCCAATGCATCCAAGGCTTGGATCTCTTCATCGTAATTCTCCTCAACTCCTTCCTGCATGATGCTCATGCTAAGAACCTTCTCTAAGGGATCCTTGATCAAGATGGAGCTTACTACTTCCCTAGACTCATCTTCATCAACAATGTCGAAGACATCCTCACCTAGGGTTGGCCCCTTCACCATTGTGGAAAATTTGAACTTGATGTGCTCATCTCTTATGTGGAATGAGAGGGTTCCATTCTTGCAATCTACTAGACATCCGGATGTCGCTAGTAATGGCCTTCCCAAGATGATGGGAACCGGATAATCCACCGGGATGTCCAATACAACGAAATCTATCGACACGTAGAACTTCCCGAGCTACACCGGGATATCCTCAAGTATCCCCACCGGGTGAGTGATGGATCGGTCCTCCAGATAAAGGGTCATCTTGACCGGCTTCGTCTCTCCTAGCCCAACCTTTTTACATAGTGCAAGCGGGATAATGCTTACATTAGCGTCAAGGTCGCATAGGGCTTCATATTGCACTTCTCTCACTCCTATCGGAACACAAAACGACCCCGGATCTCTCAGCTAGAGAGACATCTCCTCCTTCATGATGTGTATTAGCTAGGAAGATCTTTTCAGCATTCTTACTTCTCCATACTCCTCCAACTTCCTCTTGTTGGAGAGTATCTCTTTGAAGAATTTTCCGTAGGCCGGCATACCTAAAATCGCATACATGAACGAAATGTTAATATGTAATTTAGACATAAGTTCAAGGAATTTACCAAAATGTTTGTCTAAAGGAGCTCTTGCTCGTGATTGTGGAAATGGTAGTGGTGGCTTGTATGGAGGAGGCGGCACATAAGTTGGCTCATCTTCCTTGCTCTTGCCTCCTTCAGCTTGATTTGGCTCTTCTTCCACCATGACTTGTTTCCCTTTGTCAACCCCCTTAGGCAAGGGATCATTTGTGCTTAGTCCACTCCTTGTGGTAATGGTTATACTTGCCCTCTTGGGTTATCCTCGGTCCTTCCGGAAAGTTTCCTCGGATCCCTTTATGTCTCACTCGTCTTTTGGAATACTTGGGCTTCTAGAACCTTTTAAACATTAGAAATCGATGTCACGGTACTCTCAAGCCCACTCAACCTCCCTAGCAGTTTTTCGAACATCATCTCGGTCCTATCCATTGGAGGTTGAGCAAAACCGGGTGGAGGTTCTTGTGAAGCCTTAGGCGATGGTGTTTGGCTTGTTGAAGTGGAAGGGTTTAATGCACCTTCCAAGTTCGAGTAGGAGAACCCGGGATGGTTGTGGTTGGGCGGTAGTTGTTCAAGTTCCGGTTGTTGTAATTTCTTCGGCCTTGGTAGCCTCAATTGAAGTTGCCCCTTCCCATGTAATTCACATTCTCTTCCTTGGAAGCCAAATTTGCTTGAGCTTGCACTTGCACTTGAGGAGTTTCTTGGCTCTTCAAAGTTGTAGCACACAACTCCCTCAAGGACTTTAACTCATTGTTTATTGCATCAAGCTTTTAGTTGCTCATAGTCACTTCACTATCTTCTTAAGCTTCCGATTTCCTCCCATCACTCTTCCTATGGGAGTACTTTTCAATCACCAATGCTTGTTTTTCTACATAAATGTTCTCCGGAAAGCGATTGGAGCTTGAATTGACAATCCTCATCCAGCCCCTTGAAGTAAATCTCGAATAGCTCTATCTTCGGTATTCCGTGGTGTGGACAATCTAGGAGGAGGTCCTTGAACCTCTCCCAAGATATGAATAGGCTCTCCTTATCCTTCAGTGTGAAGGCATATATCTTCCCTCTTAGTTCAGTTGTCTTGGAAGGCGGGAAGAGCTTTGTAAGAAACTCGGTTGTCATCTCCTCCCAAGTACCAACTCGTCCTAGTGGTATGGATTGGTACCAAGCCAAGACTTTTTCCTTAAGTGAGAAGGAGAAAGCCCTAACTTTATGGTTGTTTCTCTCCAATCTAGGCGGTCTTAGAGTCTCCATTAAGATCTCGTAGCTCATAAGGTGTTGATGTGGAGATAATCCTTCCATCCCTCCAAATTAATTGTGTCAAATCATTTGTAGCACTTGAGGACGAAGCTCATAGTCATGAGTTGCGAGATCTCCTAAATTGATACCTGGACGGTGTACTTTTTGAGTCGGGTCCATCCGTTGGCCAAGTGTTTGTGGCTCCTCAATAATAATCGGCTCATCCCGAACATGTACCACCGGTTGAGGCGGTGGTGGAGGCGGTTATTGACGAAGATTAAGCTCCCTTTGAACAAGAGCTTGCCTAATTTCTTCAATCTTCCTCCTAGTAGCTTCTTGCCTCTCGTTTGCAAGTCTCCTCTCATTTTTCAAAGCTCTGTCCCTTACCCTTATTTGCTCTAAATCTTCATTCAACTCATCCCTAAGGGTTGCTTCGGCCATCTCCTTCTTCTTATTGGTACCTTTAGATATCGTCTTAAGGGTCTTCTCCGGTTCGGGATCGAATGGAGCTAAAGCCTTTCCACGAGATCGTCGCATGCACCTAAAGAATGGGAGAGTTCCTCAAAAATCGAAGACACAAACCAAACAAGATCACAAGCAAAAGAAAGACCTACACTAAAAACAATCACACACGGTGATTCAATCGAGACCTAGTCCCTAGCAACGGCGCCAAAAACTTGTTCGCTCTAAAAAGTGTGAATAAAAGTATTACAATTTATACCTCGATCTAATCTCTTATTCTACCTAGCAAACCCACAATGTATGGGTCGTTTTGTAGCAAGGAAAGCATTCCGAGGTCGAACACTGAAATTGAATCATGCAATGATCATGGATAGTACGAGTCTAGACTAAGAAAAGAGATGTGTATAAAGGAATGAAAATCATAATGTTTTTGGTTGGGTTTTATGGTGATCAAACAAAGATCACAATAATACAAGGTTATCAATCAAACATACAATACAAACACAAAATGTAGAATCAAGGTAAGGAAAGCGGATTCTAGAGATTCGGATTTCCGGTTATGGCATGGACTCAAGCTTCTAATCATCAAAGGACAAGCTGTGCTATGTTGGGAAAGGGTGTTTCACTAATGGGAACAATCACCGGGTAAGTCTCATGTTCACTAGTCCCGCACAAAAGTCTTATTACAGGGTAAGTCTCAAGGAGTTAAATTAGGAATTCTACACAAACCGGATCACTACCTAAGGGTCAAACCTCTCCTTACCAGGTAAGTCTCGGAAAAGGCAAATCTAAGCAACAATCCTAATACACTCAATTCAATAGCGGCCTTTTTTTGGCTCACTACTACCTAGAGTTCATCATCTTCTATATCTAAGAGCGGAAATTACTGGGTAAGTCTCATCCCTCACTTAGTTTACTAACATATGTCACCCTAAGTTGGATTAAGCTCAACAAACACTAGGATTTCAACACTTAAACATCCTAACATGTCGATTCATCAACACAAGAACAACATAAGCAAATATTGGATGATCAAGAACATCTCGTCCGAGAAAACATGAAGAACAACCTGAGATTATATTCTGAGCTAGAGTTCGAGCGTGCAAGCTATACTAAGATACATTCAAGTCTATTCTATCATCATCCAATCGATAACCTTCTATCCTTCGCCCTAGAATCACAACTACTTAGCCAATAACATTTATTTCAAGATCATTCATCATCATAGCAACACACATGCATACCATAGTTAGATAATGAGAAGTAGAAGCAATGAAAGCAAAACTCTTAGCTATATAAACATTTCAAAACAATCTTACAAGTTTCCAAGGGTAGCTCCAAATCAGATTCAACAAGCTCTTACAAGTTTTGTCACTCAAAGTCTCTCAAAACTAGCTCTAGATCTATGAATGGTGCCTTCTTCTTCCTTCAATGAGAGTGCTTCCTTTCTTCTCCTTAGTCTCCACCAGAATGGATGGTATGGAATGAGGTGGATTCCTTGTAAAAAATCTATAGCCTGCACATACAACCCCTCACTCAACCAAGGAAAAGCAAGGGTCGGAAAATAGGTGATTGTGCCAAATGTCGGGGTTGTTTGTATAGGAATTTCAGATGCTCCGGGAGTCATCTCGGCCAAGATGCATGGCCATGGACCGAGATTTTGGTCTAGCCAAGCTTGGACCATGGTTGACCATGATTTGGTGCATGGCTCGCACCAACAAAGGCCCTTGCGTTCTTCTTTCTTCGCAGCTTGCTTCCTTAGGAACCTCGAATTCGAACTGCCACGAGGCTTGATCCTCGGATGTGAAATAATGTACAAGAGATCCTCGAAATACCTACAAAACTGAGAAAAGCTCATGTAGACGTCTTTTCTAGCAATATGGTTCGATTAAGCATAAACGTCCCGAACTAAGGCAAAACTATGCATGAATAAAGGGAAAATTATCTAAAAGAATGTCTAAACTACTGTCATAAATCATTTCATCATTAGTTTCAAATAATCTCACAATGATGGCGAACAAGAAAAGACTCAACTTTTATATGACTCAAAGAAGACTCAAATAAAAATTGACTCAAACTTGATACGGACTTCAATCGTTTAGTTCTAATACCACTTTGATGCGGGGTAAAAGTCATAGTTCCCGATCTAGATTGAAAGTCCTCGACAAAAGGAAATATCGGATGAAACTAGAAAATCTCGGCCGAGATTTAATGAGGAACAATCCGAGATTTATGAAAACTCAAAATGCAGAATTACGAATGACATGGAAAGATAACATGATGATAATGTGGAATTTAATAATCACAACTAAGCTATCTAACAATCTCCCCCTCTAAGCTATTGATAAGGGAAATCTCCTATGTAAACTAGGAAAGATATCTTTAAAAGATAATCTAAAACTAATCCTAAAAGATAGGATTCAATAATAACAATTTCTTTAAGATAGTTTGAGAGTTTTAAGGAAATAAAATATAAAAGATAATTGTCAAATTTAAAAGATCTTTGGCTGGCTCTTCTAGCACGCGTCAGGAGCGAAAACTCGAATGAAATCTCGGCCGAGATTCTTGAGTGTTGGCCTAGATTTTGCATCTGCATGCAATCTTCCATTTCTCCCATGTTTGCATCTTGTAAGAGACATTTCCTTGAGTTTCTCTTGCTCCTAGATTGGTGAATGGTCCATGTGAAGTAGGCGTAGATGTTATCAACGATGATCCCACATCAATTCCGCTGCGTAGCGTTTTTGAATTCATATTCCCTAAACTATAATAACACCTGTCCAACAAAAACAATCGTAGATTTCATTCAAGTAGAACAGCTGAAAACACAAGACAAATTTTAATTTGACTCTAATGTTCAATCTAATTTGAAACTAACCCTATTTGTAAACTTAATAAAATTAGAAAAAAGCTAGAAAAAAAAACTAGGTAGTGGGTATCCACTGCTCCCTTACCTAACTAACACTACTTGGATGCCAAGTCTAATGAAGTTTAGTCCATTAGACATAAATTGACATAAAATAGCACTAATAATGTCACAAAATAATATTATGACTTTATGATTCTTGAAAAGGATGGCTAACTTAAAGGATATTGAGCTTGGAGATCGAAGCTTAGAAGTCCCTTCCAAAATTCATTTTTGAAGTTCTTTACCTCGAGCTCTTGTGATTGTTGTAGTGGAAGATGATCATCGTGCTCCTCATGCTCCACTTGGATATCTATCTCCTCAACCTAATATCTAACTTAGACGTCTAGCTTCTCTTAGTACTCTTGGTGATATTAGTACCCGAGGTACATTTGGTGATACATGAACTCTTCTTGCTCAATTGGGACGTTTGGTACCTCTTGATGGGGCTTGAGATCTTCTCACTCAATTGTAACGTCTAACACCTCTTGGTACCCTAGATGGTCCAACACCTCTTGGTACTCTTGACGAGGCTTGAGTTCTTCTTGCTTAGTTGGATTGTCTAACACCTCTTGGTACCCTTGATGGGACATCGTCCTAGCAAGTGGTATTCTCATCAACACCACAAACAACAAAATAGTAGTGTTGTCAACAACACCACAAACCCAATAATTGAGTGTTTTTGTACTGTTCACAACACCACAAACACCAAAATAGTGGTGTCGTTGATGCCGACAAGACCACAAGCATCAAAACAATGGTGTTGGTGTTGTCGACAACCACACAAACACAAAGATAGGGTGTTTTGGTACTATCAACAGCAACACAAATATAAAATAGTGACGTTATTACTATCAATAACACCACAAGCACCAACAAAGTGGTGTTGATGTTGATATCGACAACACCACAAAAAGACAAATAATAGAAAACAAAGTGTTCTTGGTATCGACACACGAGATTCGATGAAAATAATATTCAAAACAAATTGACAAAACAAACTAGTGTATTTTCAACAATTTATACATAATCAATAGTTGAATCTTAACCAAAACGAAGATTACTATGTTGAAACCTTAAAATGGAACTTGACTTGTTTGCTAGTGTTGACCATTTTGCTTTTGTGTTCTAATGTTGGATCAGTTTGAATTGTTGTAGAAGAAATTAGAAAAACAATTTATTGTTGTTTGTAGAACTTAACGTGATTTATTTATGGAAGTTGAATGCTTTTTCTTCTTCAGAACGTTTGAGCGGATTTTAGAGAAGAGTGAGATAAATTGCAATATTTGGTTATACATTAAGGGTTAGTTTTGTATAATTAATGGTTCTTTTTACGGTTGATATTTTTATGTGCAGTGGCGGACATTTTTTTTAGGGGCAAAAAAAATTTGTACAAAATATTTCGTCTATTAATTTAAAAACTAAACACTAAAAATATATAATTAAATAAAAACATATACTAATGTTTACGTACTATGAATTAGAACTTTTGTTTTACATATTTTTTATTTTGATGATAAATAAATAAGATAATGATCAATATGTTTTTTCAATTATATTGTATTGATTAGATTAAATAAACTAAGATTGAATTTACTAATAAATTCCGGTTAATCTCCATCTAAATATATGCATATTTTCTTAAAATAAAAATATACAACAATAAGTTTTGTTTTGTATATTTATTTTAAAGTTGTGTTTTATAAATAAACTAGTTTAGTGCCCGCACCTTGTGCGGGATTGTCTAAATAAATATTATATTTTCACTTTCATGCATCATATATTTGATATCAATTTATAGTAAAAATTATTTTTTTATTAATTAATATAACTGACATATGAGGATTATTTTTTTTTAAAATAAATAAAAGAACATAATTAAAATTTTATTACAAAGATTATTATTCGAGTATTATATTTATACCTTAATATATTATCACTTTTACTTAGATTTAGATAGAGGAGCAAAATTTGATTTAGTTTTAAATTAAACAAATGTGTCAAATGTTGTTAGAAGATTTGCGTTAGATTTTCTCAACAAATCGAGTTACAATAAATCAGTTTGTTACTTTTGATTGGTAGATAGGTAGATTTAATTTTTTTTATTATTTATTTTAATAAAATTGACGTGGCATGATGACTGTTTACAAATTCTAATAAAAACATTTTCTTATAAAATAATTAATGGCAAATCTGTAAATACATTGTGGCAAATCTGTAAATAAATTGGAAAAAAGCTGACGTGGACGGCCTTAGAGGTTGACACGTGTACAAAATGGGTGCTGCTTTAGTATTGTCGACAACCACACAAACACAAAGATAGGGTGTTTTGGTACTATCAACAGCAACACAAATATAAAATAGTGACGTTATTACTATCAATAACACCACAAGCACCAACAAAGTGGTGTTGATGTTGATATCGACAACACCACAAAAAGACAAATAATAGAAAACAAAGTGTTCTTGGTATCGACACACGAGATTCGATGAAAATAATATTCAAAACAAATTGACAAAACAAACTAGTGTATTTTCAACAATTTATACATAATCAATAGTTGAATCTTAACCAAAACGAAGATTACTATGTTGAAACCTTAAAATGGAACTTGACTTGTTTGCTAGTGTTGACCATTTTGCTTTTGTGTTCTAATGTTGGATCAGTTTGAATTGTTGTAGAAGAAATTAGAAAAACAATTTATTGTTGTTTGTAGAACTTAACGTGATTTATTTATGGAAGTTGAATGCTTTTTCTTCTTCAGAACGTTTGAGCGGATTTTAGAGAAGAGTGAGATAAATTGCAATATTTGGTTATACATTAAGGGTTAGTTTTGTATAATTAATGGTTCTTTTTACGGTTGATATTTTTATGTGCAGTGGCGGACATTTTTTTTAGGGGCAAAAAAAATTTGTACAAAATATTTCGTCTATTAATTTAAAAACTAAACACTAAAAATATATAATTAAATAAAAACATATACTAATGTTTACGTACTATGAATTAGAACTTTTGTTTTACATATTTTTTATTTTGATGATAAATAAATAAGATAATGATCAATATGTTTTTTCAATTATATTGTATTGATTAGATTAAATAAACTAAGATTGAATTTACTAATAAATTCCGGTTAATCTCCATCTAAATATATGCATATTTTCTTAAAATAAAAATATACAACAATAAGTTTTGTTTTGTATATTTATTTTAAAGTTGTGTTTTATAAATAAACTAGTTTAGTGCCCGCACCTTGTGCGGGATTGTCTAAATAAATATTATATTTTCACTTTCATGCATCATATATTTGATATCAATTTATAGTAAAAATTATTTTTTTATTAATTAATATAACTGACATATGAGGATTATTTTTTTTTAAAATAAATAAAAGAACATAATTAAAATTTTATTACAAAGATTATTATTCGAGTATTATATTTATACCTTAATATATTATCACTTTTACTTAGATTTAGATAGAGGAGCAAAATTTGATTTAGTTTTAAATTAAACAAATGTGTCAAATGTTGTTAGAAGATTTGCGTTAGATTTTCTCAACAAATCGAGTTACAATAAATCAGTTTGTTACTTTTGATTGGTAGATAGGTAGATTTAATTTTTTTTATTATTTATTTTAATAAAATTGACGTGGCATGATGACTGTTTACAAATTCTAATAAAAACATTTTCTTATAAAATAATTAATGGCAAATCTGTAAATACATTGTGGCAAATCTGTAAATAAATTGGAAAAAAGCTGACGTGGACGGCCTTAGAGGTTGACACGTGTACAAAATGGGTGCTGCTTTAGTATTGTATATAGATTGTCAAACAAAATTAATTGATGGTTGATAAACCAATATATTAAAATTTATATTGAGTTGATTGTGTTAATTAACCATTAATGTAAATTATGCATAATAAACTTCGCTTAATCTAGACCCTTTTTCCTACTCCCGGACTCGAACCATGCATTCGAGACACTTCATTCTCTCCATCTACCATATGAGTTAGCAGAGCAGTATGTGTCATATCCACTTAATGAGAAACAACGCCGTTTTGAGGGTTTTTTCATAAGATGAAACGACGTCGTTTGTCGGAACACACTCCCCTACAATGAACATTAGTTGAAAACTGATCGAAAACCAAAAAGCTAAAAAACCTGAACCGGAAAACCCGTTTGGTTTCGATCTAAGCCGAAAATTTTCGGGCAAACCGCAAACCAAAGTTCCAAATTATGTAATACATTAGAACAATTCCAATTCAAGTGATTCAAAACTGAGATTTGAGAATAATCAAAATACATATCCAAATGACCAAATGTATAGATTATAGAAGACTAGAACAAATGACCAAATGTACATATTAGGGCCAGTACTTACCACCTCGACAGACCACCAATCGTTGCCTCCAGTCGAAGCCTCCAAACACCACCACTCACCGCCAATCTCATCCTCTACGATAACCTTAGTCATTTATGGGAACGAAAGATGGAAGAGAAGATGAGAGACTGAGAAGTTAGCCGGTTAGTTTTTCGGAAATGAAAGATGGAAGATGGGAGTGGCCAGAGGCAACCACCTCACAAAACCACTTATTCCTAAATGACAAAATCCTAATATGGTCCTCGGCTCCTATCATTGTTTCGTTTTTTCCAAAAACAAATGGTTTGAACCACTGATTTTCGATTCAATCATCAACAGAACCAAAAACCGAAACTCTATTCTACACGGACTGAAAGCCGAACCAGATTTATCGATTTATAGTTCGGTTGGGTCCAAAAATGTTGGTTTCAGTTCGATTCAACTGAACCGAGTTATGCTCACCCTGCTTCCCCCAACCCTTGTCTCCGCCGCCGTTTATGTGTCACTAGCAAATATTTTCCATGGGATCCTTCATATAGAGAAGCAATTTAGGCAGCACTCCCTGAGGCACCCATTAAGATTTCCTGTTCCATGCAATTTACACGTGTACGATCAGGCGCAATCTCCAGAATCCCAAACTCATCCATCCATTGACACCTGTCTCGCAATGATCATATAACCACCCGCCCTGCAGCCTACTCCCCTTACCGTAAAGGTCGGCGCGCCCCCTTCTCCACTTGTAATTGACTATTTATCAATTATTAGTTTATTAATTATTACTGATCACGATTTACGATATTCATAAACTAATATTATTCTTAATTTTAAATTGTAAAAAAATCAGAATCTTTCTCTGTCTCACTCCCTCAGACCTATAAATGCTGGAAAATGAAAGGTCATCTTCTACCATTTAAAAAGTCCTGGGTCCCGGTCCGTATCCGGTCCCCATGTTACTTGACCCGGTTCTTTCATTTTCAACGGCCCCGGTTCACAACTTGTAAATTGGCTTGCCTTCGATATATCAACGTTGCTTTCGTATTTCCTGTGGGGGGAGAGAGACACAAACCCATCCAAATTGAAGAGCGCCCCAAATAGGAATTCCTTACCACTGCTGGGAACATTTTGCTATGCTACATCAATGCTCTTTTGTGTTCTTCTCTCTCCCTGTCATGAACATTGATTCATTTTTGCTTAGCTTCTAACACAACTTCTCTGGATTTAATTTTACATCGCCAATTGCTACCTTTACTTGTTGTATTGGAAAGTTTAAACGATCTGGAGCCTCCTGCTTTTGCTTAGCCTGTTCATATTTGAACCAAATTTACACGATATAATGGAGCCAATTGGCGGTACAGAGGTTCGATCTGAAAGCCATGGTGTGAAAGGAGTTGGAATGGAATCCGAGGAGTACCAATTTGGAGAGGAGTTGCAGAGGACAATGGCCGGAGGAGCTCCCTCGGTGAGTGGGAATTCGTTCACTGCTCTCCTTGGGCTACCTCCGAGTCAGGCTATGGAGCTCCTACATTCCGCTGGAACTAGTGAGTCTCAGGCAGATTTATCCGGAAATGTCTTCAACCGTCACCGGAGTAGTCACCAGATTCCTTACAATCACACTTTGGATTGCTCTCCGGCTTTTCCTTCAAACGCTGCGTTGATTGAACGCGCTGCCAAGTACTCCGTCTTCGCCAATGGCGGCGGCCTAGGACAGGATTCGCCAGGGACGAGCTCCCCTCCCTCCAATATAAGTGGGAGTGCTGTCAAGGTGAAGAGTGAACCGGCTGATAGCAATTCAAACCCTAATTCATCACAGCAAGTTTCTGATCCGACTTCCTTGACCCAAAACGAGAAGACGGCTAAACGAAAGGAGAGAGAGAAGAAGGTGAGTCGATGCCTGAATTCTTCATTTCTAGGGTTTCGTTGACTATCAGATTAGGATAGTGTAATTCCTTCGCTTTTCTCATCTGACTGCAAATATTAGGGCAAACCATCGAACAAGAAGAACAAAACGGTCGCCAATGAAACCTCTGAAGATGGCGAGCAGCTCCCTTACGTTCATGTCCGAGCTCGTCGGGGTCAAGCCACTGACAGCCATAGCTTAGCAGAACGAGTAAGCACTCCGACTCTGTCCCCCTGAGCTCTTAATTTCCTCATTTATTCGTAATTAGAAGCTAACCATCACTGTTTATGATGGAATTTACAGGCACGTAGAGAGAAAATTAATGCTCGGATGAAGCTGTTGCAGGAGCTGGTCCCCGGCTGCAACAAGGTTGGTTATCTCGTTTAAGCTGTTAATTAATCATGATTAGTACCCTAAAAAGCAAAAAGCTGTAAGTAGTAATTATGATTAAGGCACGGGTTACCGTCGATATCACCTTTTTGCACGGAGAAAGAAAACGATTAGTTTTGGGACCTAAAAGTAGCCCCAGGGGTGGTAGTCTGGTAATTTCCATGAATTCTTTTCAATATGAAGATTTTTTATGTTTGTTACGCGTCCCTTTCTTCCCCACGAGCCTATTATTGTCATCTGATCTGCAACTCCGTGGCGAATTTTCGTTGCTCTCTGGTTGATTTTTGTTTGCAAACACCTTCAGTTTTTCTCCCGTGCTCCTTTTTCTAGTTTGTTGAGAAAATGCAGAAAACACTTGGGAAAATGTAACCATCATTTTATTTATAGAAAGTTCTAAACAATTGGTGCTTGTTTGGAGTCTGGAGCATGTGC
Organism: Fagopyrum homotropicum; assembly: GCA_033239125.1. Lineage (NCBI taxonomy): Eukaryota > Viridiplantae > Streptophyta > Magnoliopsida > Caryophyllales > Polygonaceae > Fagopyrum > Fagopyrum homotropicum. The sequence goes on along the minus strand of BSWB01000002.1, from coordinate 67,901,492 downwards.
AATCTGGTGCTTTTTGTAGGCGATGGTGGGCAAGGGATTCCTGGGCTATGTACTTGAATTTTGTTTTTTCTTTCGTCATTGACTGATTAAATGTTGGGTTCAAGGTCAGCGCAGAATCGTTAATGGCTTCTGCAAAGTACCAGTAAACAAGCAAAAGGAAAATTGGTTTTGATGAATGAGAGGCTTTCTAATTGAATTTGATAGAACATGTGGTACAGTACTATGGTTTATGAATCTGCCGTGAAGAATTTTTCTTTGTGCAATTATGATGAATTTGTGGTGTGGAAATTATCTAAGACATTTTATAATTGATAACTTGTGCGATTGCATGTTGCATAGATTAATTATTAGAATGATCATTCTGTTTTGTCTTTGACCTATGTCAGCCTGGCATGTGAGAATGGACCCTAGAATGAATTCAAGACATAATTTTGATGCCCTTATCATAGTTTTATGGCTAAGGTTTTTATTGGTTCTGTACTTTGCACATTCAGCTGTCATGATGTGCTCTTAATTAAGGACCCTAAGCCATCATATTCCAGAGATGATTTCTTTGCTAAAGAACGTGTATGCTTCTTCTCCTACCTTATATCTCACAGGTCTATTATATAATTATTTATCAATCTTGACTACCTCTAGTGATATAGATATAGAATTGACTTCTCAAATTCTGTATGCGGGAATTATGTGGAAGGTGGTGGGTTTCCTCTTATTGTGATTACTGTAGTATTTTTCCTGGTCTCTAATTGGACAAAGTTTAAATGGCTTAACAGATTTCTGGCACAGCGTTGGTGCTCGATGAGATTATTAATCACGTACAGAGTCTGCAACGCCAAGTGGAGGTATGCACCCAACAGTGTGAATAGACAATATAGCGAAATAAATAGTATGCAGTTACTCTTCTTCATCTTTAAAAACAATGGACGAATGATTACCTCTTGAGGGAACTTGAGGATGCAGTAAATAATCAAAGCCTAGTGGTCCTTGTGTGCTTTAATTGGACTGTTGGAGGATTGATGCTGCAGAACTTTGGCTAAGCGTATACTGGAAATTGGCTTTGGTTGTACTGAATTACCCCCCTTGATGTTTCTATTTATGATTTTCAATCTACTCTATTCCTGCCAATCTTAAATGACATCAAACTAGTTGTTAGTCAATTGCCTTATATTGTTGTCAAGTTTATATTATGTAGTTGCTTTAAAAGGATACCAGAAATGAAAATTTTCCGTGGGCATACATAAATCATCTAACTACTATTTGGCAAGTGCCACCGAGTAGTTTTGTGGAGGCAGTAGTAGTTTCAAGAAGAGAGGGTACAAGCTGGGTAGATGAGAAGTCTATTTTTATTTGATTGCTCGAAATACTTGCACATTATTCTACAATTTATCATCATAGACCAGCCATTGATGATATATTATAGGTCCAGTAAAGTCTCTTTTATCTTACTCTAACTCCATGTATTCTATTTCAGTACTTGTCAATGAGACTTTCTGCAGTTAACCCAAGAATCGATTTCAATCTTGACAGTCTTCTAGCAGCAGGAGTAAGTTTACCACCTTCATAGTTCTCTCTTACAGATTTGGTAGCATATATCTTGCTGAAGTGATGCTGCTTTGTGGTTCCTCGATGGATTGATTACCTGTTATTTGTTTCTGAACCAATTAAAGGCCATAGGATGCAGTTGTGAATGTTTACTACAATTTTCTTCTATTGGCTTCTGCGTCCCATTCCTATATAGTTAAAGGGTCTGGAAAATTAAAATCTTTAGGAATATTTAATGCGTCCATACCATTATAAGGTTTGGGATCACTCATTTAAGATGTTAAAACGGGTTACTCATTCAGGTGAAACAAGCACGGTCAATGCTTAGGACCACTGTTGTTCCATACCTCTCTATCTTTCCATCAGAATGGAATTGGATCAGTGATCAGTCTACATAAAATCATATAATGTTACTTTATCACAATATCACTGTAGTGGACCACTATGTTCATAGCTTTGACAAAAGTAGATGTTGTTATCCTGGTGGACAGGCTGTGTTAAAATATGAACTGGCATGCAATTGCAAATACTCATGTATCAAGGTTAGAACTTGTTATCTAGCAAAAAATTGTGTCAAATCTGGAATTTGGAAAACAATGTTATGGGTTGTCAGTTGTCTAAAATTTCTGACATGAAAAGTAAATGGCTATCTTTCTCTACATTATGTTTGTAGAGAGCAATGATAAGTAGATGATGATCTTCTAAAATGAAGAAAAGATTCAGTGACTATTATTTTGGTAATTGCTAGCAGAATGGAGCTCTGGTGGAGTGTAATTATCAAAGCATAGCGATGCCACCAACTTGGCCAGAAATACAGATGAATGGTGAGAGGCAAGAGAGTCAACAACAATGGCACGTAGAGTCTTCAACCCAGCCGGTTTGGGTAAGGGATGAGGATCATTGTAACCTAATTACTTCAGAAAGCTCTTTTTTGAGCTACGACTCTGCACATTCAGGTAAAAATTTAACCATTTTAGCATGCCATCTTTTCTAACTCTGTAGTATGTGAAGCGTGACTAGTCAATCTATTAGCTTCTTTGCGTTTGTTACTTGTAGAATTGGACTCTTTTAAGTTATAGGTTCATGTGATGTGCATCCTGAACCAAGTATTGCTGTAAATGGCTTCTATTGTTTACTCTTAAATTTGAGTCGGTCTTCCTTTCTTAAACACAGCGTCTTTGCACTCAAGTCAGCTGAAGATGGAGTTATGAAATGCAAAATCAAGAGCCATGGTGTATATATAGCAGCAGATAAGAGATTCAGCAGTGGCAAACTAGCAAGAAGAAGCAAAAGTGATGTTGGAAAGGCATCCGAGGTTAGGGTTTCCACGCCTTGTATTAAATTCAAAGAGCTGGTTGGGGACACCTCGAAGGAGACTGTTTAGCGTGTTGATAACACTGCTACTATATATATTCAAGCATGAAATACGTATATCATATTATATTATATACTACGGTAGAGTTTCATTCAATCTGACACTCTTGTATGAGATTCTGATTGACTAGTTTAAGTAGTTTAAACTGTAAAAGATGAAAATCCACAAATTACTGCTGCTGGATTTAACCTTTCAGTGAGGATACCTTATTTTGCCTTGATTGATTGGCAGATAAATTCTTGCTTTACTGTTCTTCTCATAAAAAAAATTGTGTTCGTACAGTTTTAGACACTTTTCATCAAAAGACTTTATTTGGACCCATAAAATATTGATACTTGATCCCTAGAAAAAAAAATCCCCTCTCACACAAAGGGAGCGTGTGAGGAAAAATTGCCCCCAAAATAAGCAAAAACAAATCAAATTAAATCAAATTTGAATTGATCAAATTTTTCCCAAAAAAACAAAAGTAAAATGTTCCAAAAAAAGCATAGTCCCTAGACATGTCCTACAGGGTGTAGTTCTTATGTTCCACAATCCCCTTTTGTTGAAGTGTTCTAGAATCTGTAGTTCTTATGTTCCACAATCCCCTTTTGTTGAGGTGTTCTAGAAGCTGAAAAGTTGTATGAAATACCATATTTGACACAAAACAAATTAAATTTAAGTTGATCAAAATATCTACCATGATCACTTTGAATGAAAACGATAGGTAGGTTTTTCAATGTTTGCAACTCCTTACAAAGTTTTGAAAACTCATACAAAGGTTCAGATTTTTCCCGTAAGAATGAGATTCATGTAACACGAGAAAAATCATCTACAATGATAAGGATGTACAATTTTCCCTTCAGAGATTTGACACGCATAGGACCACATAAATTCATATGTAAAAGTTCAATGGGTCGAGAAGAACTTACGACCTTCTTTGGTTTGAAGGAACCTCTTGTTTGTTTACCTTGTGTATAAACCTTACATAGTTTATCAACCTTGAAGTTTAGGTTTGGTAAACCACGTACCAAATTCATTAAAAGAAGTTTCTTCATCGTATGCATGCTTACGTGACCAAGTCGTCTATGCCAAAGCCTTGGATCATCAGTCAGGGCCTTGAGACACATTAATCTTGTTCTTGAAACTTGGTTAGTGCTCATTGAATATACATTGTTGCATCTAGGAGTTGTAAGCACGACATCACCTGATAAACTATCTTGAACTTCACATTTATCTGAATCAAAGATCACTTTGTTGCCTTTGTCACATATTTGAGAGATGCTAAGCAGATTATATTTAAGCCGTCAAAAAGATAAACATCATCAATAAAGTTAGAAGAATGATAACTGATTTTACTAGTGTCAATGATGTTACACTTCCCTTTATCACCAAGAGTAATGGTTCTTGATGATTGGTTCTTTAAATCTAAAAATAGTGAGCTTTTTCCACTATTTAATATCCATTTATGCTCCTTAACCTTGGTGATATCCTGCAAAACAACAAACTTCAACCTTTCCGGGTAGACCAAATGACATATTCTGGTCCATATTCAGGTTCAATCATGTTTGGTGGTCTAGTACCTTTAGGAACCCAAATTTGCTTAACTTGTTTCCTTAGACATATAGGATAAGTGTTTCTAATAATGTAGCGATCATTTCTTTGATATGGACAAGTTGATTTTACATGTCCCTTTTTACAACACTAGAAACATGTGGGCATATGTGAACTTCCTTTAGCTTTAACAAAAGTGGTAGTCGTTTTTCTTGGAAAATTCATGTGATAACCGATACTAGTCTTGTTAAGAGAGGATTGTTGTTCACCCATCACCCTTTCGAGATTGACTTTCGAACGAGTGAATTGAATAAGTGCAGCCTTCTGGTCTCTATACGTCACAGTTAGATCAACCTTCTCTTTCTCTAGATTAATATATCTCGATGTATAGAAGAGAGATTATCCTTAAGAATCACATTTTTCGATTCCAAGGCCTTGATATTGTCATTAAGGTCTAACTTTTCAGTGTTAAGATTTTCAACTTACAGAGACAATGCACTTACTCGTTTCTCTTGTTTGAGAAGCGTTTGAGAAGCTTTTCTCTTAAGGCACTTATCCTTACCCTATGTTCTTTATCACATATGGTAATATCTTTAAGAAATTATATGAGTTCTAGATTAGATTGTGACATAATAGTACTTAACACACCATCAACATAGAGGTTTGTATCCTCTTCTTGATCGGCCATTAAGAACAAGTTTGCATGATCATTTTCGTCTTCTGAATCGTTTGTCGAATCTGAGTCACTCCACGATGCTACCATAGCCTTATTCTTTTGATCATTTTTCTTAAAGTTGTTTCTCTTCTTTTATGGATAATGCTTTACGAGATGATATACTTTACCACATTCAAAACAAGTCAATACTTTAGTTTTCTTATTAGGGTTAAAAAAAACTTACTTCTAGATCTTGATGATCGTGGATATTCTTTTTTGTTTGCGAATTGCTTATTTATTAGAAGAATTCTAGCAAGACCTCTTAAAATCAAGGCGAATGGATCTTCCTCCTCATCATCACTCTCTTCATCATTCAATGGAATGTTGTCCTTCTTGGATCTTAAGGAAAGATTCTTTGTGTTTGATGGTAGCTCTCCATCTTCTTCACCAAGAACCATTTTATGGGTGATTAACTTTCCAAGAAGGTCGTCGAGAGGTAATGTTGTGAGATTCTAAGCTTTTTCGACGGCGGTCACTTTTGGTCTCCACTTAGCTTTAGGCAAACTTCTTAGTACTTTCCTTACTTTTTCTTCATTTGTGAAGATCTTTCCAAGTGAATCAAGATCGTTCACAATCTCAAGGAATTGTGTGAACATCTCTTTAACCGTCTCGTTTGAGTTCATCTTGAATAACTCATATTGTCTGAGGAAGATGCTTATCTTTGTCTCCTTGACTTGACTTGTTCCTTCACACTTAACTATTAAATTATCCCATATTTCTTGCACTCTTGCAAGATGAGACACGGTTGAATTCATTTGTATCCAATCCACAATAGAGCAAGTTCATGGCCTTGTAGTTCTTTGATACACTATCCAAGTCCGTTTGAGTGAAACATGCTTCCTTCTTTTCGAATTGGACTCCTTCAACCGTGGTGGTTGGGATTTTAGGGCTAGTTTGAATGATGGTCCATAGTTCCATGTCCTAATCAATAATAAACATTTGCATTACTACTCTCTAATGGGCAAAGTTGTTTCCGCATAAGAGGGGTGATCGAGATGTGGATCTTCCTTGAGCAAATCCTCAATCACCTACAGAGTTCATGATTAGTCTCACTGATGGTTAAATCAATATACGTGATTATAGCTCTGATACCAATTGAAGAACCGAATAGGTTAATAATAAGGATATAAATACTCTAGAAAGGGGGGGGGGGTTGAATAGAGTAAGAAAACTTTTCGCAAAATCGTATATCAAGGCTTTGAAACTAATCTCAAGGCCTTGAAGTTGATCTGTGCGCTTAGTGACAAAACTATTTCTCGAGGCTTTGAAATGTATTTCAAGGCCTTGACTTAGAAACCTGCAAAAGATTGTTAGTCACAATATAATCGATAGAATGTGTGCAATGTAAAAGATCGACGCGACGATATGTTTACAAAGTTCGCCCTAACAGCCTACTATCCGCCTAAGGTTTCTGACCCTAGGATTCTAACTATCTATTATCTGCTTTTTGTGAGTCCTAGATACAATCTAAAAGAACTTCCCTTCTTCTCTCTATGTAGCATCAATGCTACAATCTAGTCAACTCTATTCTAGCAATAATAGCCTAGTTACTTCGCAGAGGAACACTCTCAAGTATAACACTCTCTAGATATGCCAATGGAGCTCTTGTGTTTATCTCCCTCTAAGGAAATAAACTTATGTAAGCTAAAGAGGAAGATAAACTTTTGGATCGATGAAGATGTTCTCGTATGATCGCTTGAAGACTTGGTTTCTTATCCGTGTAAGCTCTTATTCTTCTTCTTCAATCACCATCTTCATTTATAGTGTTCTATGGAGATCTTCTTAGCCGTTGTTACATAGCCTTTGTAACGTTTCTATTTCTCCATAGAATACACTACTTGGTTGAAACGAGGTCTTTGTTGTGAAGTAGCCGTTGCAAGATCTACATCTTCGAACTCAAGCCCTATCTTCGCTTGATAGTCGTTGAGGATCTTCACCGTATCTTCTTGTTAAGTCTTTTGAAGTATCTTCTTTTCGAGCCGTTGAGAATCTTCAATCTAGCCGAGATCTTCTCTTGAAAGATCGTTGAGGATTTTCAATCTATCCGAGATCTTCTCACTTTGAAAGGCGGTTGGAAATCTTCACTTGAATTAAGATCTTCTTTTCCATTGAAGATCTTTATGTTTGAGATCTTCTTGTTGGATTAGTTGGCCTTTGAAGATCTTCTCCTAGATTATCTAATTTGGTTGTTGTAGATGTGTGTGTATTGTAATGAATTCCTAGCCGAGTCCTTCCTTTGTAATACTTTTCAAGGCTTGAGCCCTTTCCTTGTAATGCATTTCAAGGTCTACACACATTTGAACAAACAAACCAAGACATGCAATCTAAAATATAATCGATATTTTTTAGTTTATAAAACCGCATTTATATGTTCAGTCTTCTATCATTTTCATAAAACAACTCATAATCAAGGCGGAGTTATCAAGGTCCTTCATTTTGCTCAAATGAAGGACCATCGTAAATCTAAAATAGAATAAAAATAATATTATATTCTACACGAATAAAATAAATAAATAATACCACGTAATGAAATTTGTAGGTTTTGAAATAATATTTTTACCCCTTACCTGAATTTGACCTGCTTGACCTTCTCCTTCATCCAAAGAACTTGAAGACATGGTGTCTTTATAAGAACAAAAACTACCCAACTCTCTCAAACCTCTCTTTAAACACACAAATTCTCTTAAATTTAACCCTCAACCATAACATTAAATTTAACCTCAACCGTAACATTAAATTTTACAATTCAAACTTTACGAATAATTAGCTCTCTCGCACCCTATGTGGTATGTGCGAGAGGCAAAATTTAATATCACAGATTTTTTTGCCTCTCACACTATATGTGCGAGAGACCAATTTTTATTTTTTTTTGTAAAAGAATCAGCCTCTCGCACCATATGTATGAGAGAGCTAATTTGAATTCTCAAGTTGTGGGTGAGAGTAATAATTGTAAGTGGGTGGGAATATCATGCCCTCTTTTAATCCTTACTAGATTGTTTTATAGTTGGAATTAAAGGTTTTATAGTTGGAATTAAAGATCTTTACAAGATGAGTTGTAGTTAGAGTGTTAGACGTAAGGTAAGAGTAGTCTAAAGAAGTCTAAGCTAAAGTATTTTATTATTTTATGCTCTTAAATAATCATTATCTGTAAATAGTACTTGTCTTTTTGTTTTCTTCTTTTATTTCTATTTTAGCCAAATTACAAATTTCAGCCACAATTTTATATATTGTACAAATTTATCCAAACTATCACACTTATTTTAATTAATGGACATTACGTGGTACTTGCTCCCATAATCTACTAACTATATTATTACTAACTATATTACGAACAATTAATTTTTTCTTAAGATCACAAGGCCAACATGCTCCGTAATAAAAAAAAAATTTAATGAGAGATGTTTGACCATTACTTGGATGTAATTTCACTAGGCTACCGGTGTTCTTGTTGCTTCCAACTTATTAGGGTGGCTAATCCTGAGTCAAGACTACCTTAGCCTAAGCATAACACATATCTATTTCGTTTCCTACCTCATACCGTAGTCTCTCACTCAAATCATTCTTTTATGAGGATGTAGGAAATGTAATCAAGAAAGTAAGCTATTCAAAACATAGATTTCAATTAAGTAGTTTTTCCTTGCTTAAAAATAAACTTTTATTGAATTTAAGAAAGAGGATTACAAGCACTCAAACACACTGTAATTTAAAAAAAACTCAACTCACTCCAAAAACTTTAAGCTAGATAGATTCATCGAAGTGTTTTGATCTAAGGAGAGGAGGAACCACTTCTCTTTAAACTCAAAATATTTTCTCTTTCTCTTTTTAGTTTTTGTGTTTCTCACTCTTAGACCATATGACTTTTGATACCTTACAATGACTCACAAGGGGGCTATTTATAGAGTTGGAGAGGCATTGGATGCCTTTGCTCCATTACCCATTTTACCCCAACTTGTATTATTATCTCTGACTTACACGCATGTCCAACATTGTCAACGTTCAATAATTTAAAATAAGAAAGAAAGAAAAATGACAGACTCTAACACAATACTCATGAGATTCCTCCATGCTTGTGATGATGAGGTTTCTATCTAATCCATGCATTATTTGTTGTTGTACATTCCTTCTTTTTCGATACTATCTTCACATGATACACCAATATCTTCATCAATGGCTTCATAAACTTTTTTTTACATATTCTCCATCCCAATATATGAGGATGTCGTAGAAAACATCTTGGCATTCTAAAAACATTAATTTTTCCAATTCTAAGTCCCTTATGTAGTTTGAAGTTGAATTTGAGAACTCGATAGCTTCTGAAAAGTATGGTCTTAACACTTCAGGGATTACAACCTTGGTAAAACCAACCTTGAATATAATATTGTTTTTCTCTTTCTAATGTTGTTTGATATATTCATAGATGTAGAAAAACTCGGTTGCTCTAGCGTGGACATGATTGTAGATGGTAGGTATGTTTATTGATTGGGACTTGAGAGAGCTGATATGTAATTGATCGGAATATGATCAAATAATGTGGCGCTCTAGATCTTTTTTCTGAATTTTTTTTGCATAAGGTTAACATAATAATAACTAAGAGGTGATACCCATCTTAGATAACAATCGGTTTCTTCTTTATATTTTTGTTTGTCTGCCTCCTCTACTAGCATGTGGAGGACAGACTGCATCAGCTATCCAAATTGGTCCAAGTTCAAGTTTGTTCCCCTTTTAGCTTAACTTGTAAGGGCTTTCTAAGCTTAGTTAAATCCTTAATAAAGTCTAAACTCTGAAGTATATGTGAGACATCCTAGAAACCTCTTGTGGCTTTCTGTCTTCTATTTTATTTAGAATTTTTTCTATCTTTTCTAGGACATGTTCTTGTAATATTATTTCTTCAACATTTCTTTTGCATAAAAAAAACTCTATTTTTTGTTCTGCATATGATGTGGGACCATTCTCGGCACCACAAATACAAAGACTTGTCACAAGATCGAGGGCAAAAAGGATCCGAGAGGAAACGACAACAAAGAAGATCAAGGAACGTTGGAAGTGAAAAAACATCACCCCAGAATCTCGGCAGAGATTCTCACCCGTGGTTTTCACTGTCGAGAACAATGAGATCCGTCGAGATCTTATCTTATCTTTGTTTTTTATTTTTTAATACATTTTTATCTCTTAAACATTTAGAAGGTATTTGTTAGTTTTTGATCCTATCTTTTTAGGATTATCTTTAAGTTAGATTTTCTATCTTTTGTAGGAGAATCTTCCCTATAAATAGCCTTAGAGGGGGAGATTATTAGATAGCTTAGTTGTGATTATTGAATTCCACATTATTGTGAGATACTTATGACTTTACTCACGGAGTTTGCATTGTATCATCTCTATTCAATCAAAAGGAGAGTTTTTGGTTGAAAAGTTGTGAGTCTTTGCTAGGTTGTTCTTGTGTGTGTTAATCTTTTTGAAGGTTGGTGCTGCAAGTCAAACTAGTCCCTCTTTGTGCTTGTCTTATCTAGAAGGCTTGTGTAATGTTAAAGAAGGAAGGGTGAAAAGTAATTCTTTGTTTAGGATTTTGACACATAATTGGTCAAGATTATTTGGAAGTCTTTTAATAGTCCTATCTTCCTATAATTGTCATTTATCATTTCATATTATCATCTTCTTACCTTTCTATATCATTCATTATTCCGCATTATGAGTTTCACTAAATCTCGATCTGCTCTTCCCAAATCTCGTCCGAGAGTTTCATTATCCATCCGAGATTTGCTTATGTCGAGGACTTTCAATCTAGATCGGGAATTGTCGCATCAACTCCGCTTCAAAGTGGTATCAGAGCTAACTGATTGAAGTCCAAACCATACACCAAAGGTTTGATCTTTATTTGAGTCTTCTTTGAGTCACATAGGAATCGAGCCTTTTGTGTTTTCCATCTCTTTTGAGATTATTTGAGCTTAACGTGTGTTGTCTTGTGTCTATTGGAAAAGAGAAAAAGCCTTAACCAAACACAAGCCAACCATTACCTTGAAAACGTGGAACCTCAAACGAGATTCCATTACAGAGACAATCTCGGCCTAAAAACTCTGCTGAGATTCCTAAAGATTGCCGGAGATTTGGTGTAACCAAAATATCATGATTCTTCTCGCCAAGTCCAATCAGATGGAAGTTATATTTGGAAGACATCTTCAAAGAAAGATCATATCAAGCAGCAAAGGGAAGGAAATAGATATTTGGATATATTTTTATTGAGATTTATCTAGTAGATAAAATCTTATCTTATCTTCAAGAGCAACCAAATATCCTTCCAAGGTGCGACAATATCCAGCAGTAGTATATACCTCATATACCTTGAAATCACGTGCATACAACATCAAAGGTCATTTCTTCACTTCACCTTCATATTATATCATCGATTATAACCTAAAGTTTTGGTGAGACCATTAGGAAAAGAGATATTGTGATTCAAGAGTATATATAACAAAGGCAACAAAGAAGAAGCTTACCCCGAGCCCCAACTATCTTACCCCGAACCCCAACTAGTTAGCTATCTTCCAACACAAAAACCTTTCTCCGAACCAAGTTGACGACTTGAGGCATATGAGGACGTTCTAGTTGAAGCTAGTTCATCAATTAGTAAAGAAGCATTAATCCATTCAAGACAACTACGTCAAACCAGCCTGCAGTATCACAACAAAGTATGAGTGTGAGAGAATACAAGTAAGGAACCTTCGTTTTCACTAACTTCACACGTTTGTTGTTACTTTGTGTGATTGTGTAGGATGTCTTAAAGCCCACAAGGTTCACAACGGGGTGACCTAACGAGTCCCGAACCCAATGATTAACTTTCAGAACTCATGAAGATGGTTTCGGCAACGGATGGAACGGTTGGAAACTCGTCACATAGAACAAATCTTGGCCCAAAATCTCGACTCCAACCCGATATTTCACCCAATATTTGCCTCTGAGATGGATGAAAGCTCACAAAAACCTCTCATACCTCCAGCCCCAAATCCAAGACAACCTCAAGGGTCAGGTACGCGATATCCGAATCCGAATTTTCATACATCTAACACTGCAAATGTTGCTTATGAATTTTAGGAAATGGAGGAGGAGAATGATGAAGGCATGTGGAGAGTTTATCCTAGATGAAATCCTCGTCCTAGGAAAGGTCAAGACTTGGAACCCTATAGACCTTACCAAGACAATGATGGAATGGGCAAAGTGAAGGTCCGTATTTCGAGTTTTGAGGGCAAAGTAGATCCAGACGTTTACTTGGAATGGGAGCCTAAAATTGAACAAATTTGGTCTTGCCATACTTTCAGCGAGCAAAGGAAGGTCCAACTTATTGCGTTGGAATTCCAAGGATATGCCCTAGTTTGGTGGGATCACCTTCTCAAAGATAGGAGATGAACACTAGAACCGGAGATCCATAATTGAGAACAAATGAAGGCATTGATGAAAGCAAGATTCATACCTCCATATTAATCAGGGGAAGCAAGGGAAAGATTGGAGAACTTCAAGCAAGGTACCCGAAGTGTTAAAGAGGCTTACACCACCATGCAAATAACGATAATTAAGGCCAATGTCCAAGAGGATGAGGAGTCTGTCATGGTGGAAAAGAAGCTCAAAGGACGAAACCAAGAGACGAACTCATGGAACCAAAACAAATCACGGTCCAATCTAGGAAAATCTTGGCCGAGATTTTGACCGAGATTCTTCCCAAAAAGAGCCTCGAAGTAAAAACGACAACCCAGGAGTATTGAGAGCTTAATCAACTAATTTCCCACATTCTAAACCTTTGAATGAGCCTTCAAAGGATCTTCAAACTCTACTTTACATTCTAGAGACATTGTGTGTTTTAAATGTCAAAGTAAAGGTCATTATCAAAAGAATTGTCCTAATAACTAAGGTTTCATTCATTAATCAACAAGGGGATAATGAAAGTGGAGAAGACCCTAAAAGTGCTAGTGAAAGTGATGAGAGTTCTGAATTTGAACATGGAGAATCTTTGATTGCTAGAAGAACCTTGCATATCAATATGTCTCTTAGTGAAAATACCCAATGTTACGCTAAGATTGTGACACGCAAAAGTCTTAAATTTATAACTCGATATATTTTTCCTAACTCCTAGCGAACCCACAGTGTATGGGTCGTTTTGTAGTAAGGATAGTATTCCGAGGTCAAACACAAACTGAGGTGAAATTGAATCAACAAGTAATCAAGTATAGTGTTGATCTAGTCTAAGATAAGATGAAGGAAACAAAGAAAGGAAAATAACAATGTTTTTGGGTTTTGTTTTGTGTGGTTATCAATCAAGGATCACTATGATATAAGGTGGCAAAACAAACTAAGAAATCAAGCTTAAACACAAATAAACAAGGCAAACACGAAATATGTGATCAAAGAGAGAAAAGAGGATTCTAGGGGTCGAGAATTCCGATTAGGGCATTGGACTCAAACTTCTAATCATCCTTGGATAAACTATGGTATGTTAGGAAGGAATGTTTCTCAAATGGGGTCAATTACCGGGTAGGTCTCATGATCCACTAATCCCGCACCTAAGGTCCTATCACCGGGTAAGTCTCTAGGAGCCTAAGGTAGGGACATCTACACAAACCGGATGGTTATCTAGGGATCCAACCTCTCCTTACCGGGTAAGTCTCGGGAAGGCAAGTCCTAAATACCTATCCTAGCACACTCAGTCCAATAGCGTCTTGTGAGGCTCACTACTACATAGAGTTCATCATCTTCGGTATCTAAGAGCAAGAATCACTGGGTAGGTCTCTTCTAACACTTAGTTGCTAACACTAGGTCACCCTAGGATAGATTTAGCTCAACAAACACTAGGATTTCAACAATCTAACATCCTAGCACTTAGATTCATCAAAACAAGCAAGTCAACCAAAATCACGGGTAGTCATCAAGAACTACGGCCGTGGAATGTACTAAAACAGGCCGTGATTTACAGCAGAGGCTAGGTTCGAGCAAACAATTCATCCAAAGGTACATCTAAGTCCATTCTATCATAGTCTAAGCCATAACCATCTTTTTTTTACCCTAGAATCGCATCTATTTAGCCAACAACATGCATCTCAACAATCAAACTCAACAAGCATACATTCATGACTTCCATAACAAGTAAATGAAGTGAAATAGAGATGAACAAGTAGAACAAGGAAAACCAAGCTTAATATGAGTTCAAGAGGGACTTACAACCCTTCAAAAGAAGGTGCAATCGTTTCCTACAAACCCTTGCAAAACGTCTTCACAAAGCTCACTCAAAATCACTCAAAAAGACTATGGAAACTATGAACTAGTGTGCTTCTTCTTCTTCTCCAATGGAAGCCTTTCTTCTCCTCCAAGAATATCCCCAATCCAATCTTCCAATGAGAGAATATATGTTGTTGAGAGTGTGGGAGAGAATGGAATGATGAGGTCTACCCTCAACAGCCTGCAGGACCACATTTTATACACCATCAACAGCAAGGGTCGGTTATGGAGATCGTGGGACAGCTGTCGCAGCTGTGCAGGGAGAACCACGGCCTATTTCCACGCCCATGGAAGTCCCAGTGGTCGTGGTTTTGGTGATGCAGCTTTCTTTGGATCATCAAGCCATAATTTGGTGCAAGGCATGCACCAACAAGGTCCCATGTGTCCTCCTTAGCTCCTAGCTTGCTTCCCAATGAGTCCGAAGGTGTGTCATCTCGAGGAACGATCTTCGAATGTATCGATTAAGATCCTAAAGCTCCCAAAATACCTACAAAACATGCAAAAGTCCGTGTAGACGTCTATCTCGACAACATATATGAATTAAGTGCAAATTGTCACGAACTAGTGCAAACCATGCATGAATGAGCGGAAAAACTATCTAAATGAATGTCTAAACTAACGTCATAAATCGTGTTATCAAAAATACCCCATACTTAAGGTTTGCTCGTTCTCGAGCAAGTCCCAACTATAGACTAAGAGATGACATGATTTATGCATGCAGAAAAACAACAAAATCTTTTTGGAGGTGTGCTTCTAATATTGGATCACCTTCATAGTCATGTTTCATGGCAAATGGACAAGCAATCATGCATCACATGAATGGAGGCACGGAAAGACAATTATACTTAACTAGAAAGCATGCATGAAATGTAACAATGAAGAAGTCAAGATGATCATGAGCACATCCAATCTAGATTACTAAGTCTTACACACATGCAAATAGGTCACAAGGACTTAGGAAGGAAGAGGCTAAGAAACGTTGTGATTAGGTGGGAATTTTTAGGTTATGTGATGCTAATCCAGGAAAGGAGTTAACTCCACAAATTTATTTTTGATCAACTTCACCACAAGTGTATATTTTCTCCTTCTTTTCTTCTTTCCTTTTCTTTTTCTTTCACTTATTTTTGAGACAATGACATTGGTGTACAAAAGCCGAAACCTTGGTGATTAGCGGGCCTCGGGTTTTTTTTATTTTTTGAGGTGCTCCACACCGGGCACACATACCAAAACTCGTTAGGACTATCGGTTTATTTGACTTTGGCAAGGCACAAACACCCGATTATGTGAATGGTGCCGAGTTACTCGTCATTTAAACCAACGTCCCTGAACATATATTTTTTCTACACTTTTCACAACAAATTCAGCACTTCATTCACCACATTCATTCATCGACAATTTCACCCCACACTTGCTTTTCACACACATCAACACACTATCATGCTCCTATTCCCGGATGGGTCAAAAGAGGTCAACTTTATATCAATTGAGGTGCTCAAATAACATGATCAAGGTGAGAAGTAGAGAAAGATGAATTGCCTTAATCACTCCTAAATGATGTGCAAGAACTAGCATGTAATTTCGACCATCAATCCTCAATCCAATCAAGGCAAACATTCATGATC
Organism: Fagopyrum homotropicum; assembly: GCA_033239125.1. NCBI lineage: Eukaryota > Viridiplantae > Streptophyta > Magnoliopsida > Caryophyllales > Polygonaceae > Fagopyrum > Fagopyrum homotropicum. Next base: position 67,885,447 of record BSWB01000002.1, on the reverse strand, counting down.
ACGATTCACACATGGGATTCAACATAAGTACTTCAAGTCTACATATACATTCATCAATTCAACACACAAGGCCATCCATAGCCAATTCACAAGACAATCTCATCATAAGGGTCATTCCCAAGCTTAGAAACACTAAATTTTTTTTTTTTTATTTTCTGAAATTTTTTTTTTTGGGTTTTTCGAAATGTCTATGTACAATGCAAAACATGTGACAATATTAAACTATCCTAGATGCTAATCATGCAAGTGATCATGAAAACCCCACCCCATAGTTAGAAACACATTGTCCTCAATGTGCACTTTAAGTAAAGAAGAGTGAAAGAGGGTCCTCACAATGTAAAAGTGGTTTGCTTTGGTATTTGGGATCACTCAAATGGAGTGATGGCGGATGATCCTATCAACGATGGTAGAGAGCTCAAGGTGTTCCTTATGGCGTCGGGACCCGCGCTATGCACCGCTAGCCGTCCAAGTTCCGTGTCCGTTCCATCCACAATTGATGAAGGGCTCATCGTCATCATTCACATGCCATGCAAGGCTTCCATGCTACTTGGATTCTAGCACACCAACTCCAAACACACAAAAACACAAAAACAGAAAAATGAAAAACAAAAACGAAAACGAAAAGGGAAAGATGTCTACCAATGGGTTGCCTCTCACCAAGCGCTTCTTTAAGGTCATTAGCTTGACCAAACTCGGGGGCGTCTCACTCAAGGTGAAGCGGGGCAATCATATCCACCGGAGCTCCCGGGATATACTTCTTCAACCGGTGCCCATTCACCTTAAAATCACCACAATGCTCCCCTCCTATTTCCACCGCTCCATGGGGAAAGATCTTCTTCACAACATAAGGACCCGTCCATCTTGACTTAAGCTTTCCGGGGAAAAGCAGCAGCCTTGAGTTGAACAGAAGGACAAGGTCGCCTTCACTCAACTCCTTTGGGATGAGACGCTTGTCATGTCAACGTTTGGTCCTTTCCTTGTAGATCCGGGCGTTTTCATAGGCATCCAACCGGATCTCCTCAAGAGCGTTCATGTCTAGCAATCTTTTCTCATCGGCCTCCTTGAGGTCAAAATTTAGCCACCTTATAGCCCAATACGCCCTATGCTCCATCTCTACCGGAAGGTGGCAAGACTTGCCATAAACTAGCTTGTAGGGAGTGGTGTCACTCGGTGTCTTGAAAGCGGTTCTATATGCCCACAAGGCATCATCGAGCTTCATAGCCCAATCCTTTCTCGTCCCAAAAACTGTCTTCTCAAGGATCCCTTTTATCTCCCGGTTGGAGATCTCCACTTGGCCACTAGTTTAGGGATGGTAAGGTGTTGCCACCTTATGAGTCACCCCATACTTAGCCAAAAGTGTCCCGAAGTTCCTATTGGTGAAGTGCTTTCCTCCATCACTTATGATTACCCTTGGTGTCCCAAACCTAGGGAATATCACTCGGTTGAAGAACCGCACCACAACGTTGGCATCATTTGTGGGAGAAGCGATTGCCTCCACCCATCTCGAAACATAGTCCACCGCCAATAGGATGTAGAGGTTGCCACAAGAAGAGGGGAATGGTCCCATGAAGTCCACACCCCACACATCGAATATCTCCACCTCTTGTATGTTGTTCAAGGGCATCTCATTCCTCCTTGAGATGTTGCCCGTCCTTTGGCAAGCATCACAAGCTACCACAAAATTCTGCACATCCTTGAACAAACTTGGCCAAAAGAAACCCGATTGCAATACCTTAGCACATGTCTTGTGTGAACTAGCATGGCCTCCACATGGCAAGGAGTGACAATGACGGATCACACTCTCCATCTCATCCTCCGGTATGCATCTCCTAAAGACTCTATCCGGCCCTCTCTTGAAAAAAGCGGCTCACTCCAATAGTAATGCCTCACATCCTTGAAGAACTTTTTCCGCTTGGTATATGATAAACCGGGTGGCACCTCCTCACACACAAGGTAGTTCACAATGTCGGCATACCATGGCTCATTTCCCTTGGACACTTGAAGCAAGCATTCCTCCACCATTTGCAATTGCTTATCCCGGAACGAGTCATCAATCGGGATGTCATCTCTCTCAATCTCCAACGGTGGGAGTCTACTAAGGTGGTCCGCCACTGAATTTTCGGACCCTTTCTTATCCCGGATTTCCAAGTCGAACTCTTGAAGAAGAAGGATCAACCGAATCAAACGAGGCTTGGCATCCTTCTTTGTAAGGAGGTAACGGATCACAGCATGATATGTATACACAATGACCTTCGCTCCAACAAGATACGAGCGGAATTTCTCAAATGCATACACAACCGCTAGCAACTCTTTCTCGGTGGTAGCATAATTGAGTTGGACATCATCTAGCGTCTTGCTAGCATAATAGATGGCATGTGTAAGCCCATCTTTCCTTTGCCCCAAAACAGCCCCAACGGCTACATCAGTCGCGTCACACGTGATCTCAAACGGTAAACTCCAATCCGGAGGTTGCATGATGGGTGCGGAGATCAAAGCATTCTTCAACCTACAAAAAGCCTCAAGGCAATCCTTGGAGAAAACAAACTCAACATCTTTCATTAGTAGGTTAGTAAGAGGCTTAGAAATCTTAGAGAAATCCTTAATGAATCTCCGGTAAAAACCGGCATGCCCTAGAAAACTCCTTACCCCCTTCATTGAGGTAGGTGGTGGCAACTTCTCTATCATCTCTATCTTAGCCCTATCAACCTCAATGCCACGGTTGGACACCAAGTGTCCCAACACAATGCCTTCACTTACCATGAAGTGGAATTTTTCCCAATTTAAGACAAGGTTTGTCTCCTCACATCTCTTAAGCACTAAAGATAAGTTAGCTAAACAATCATCAAATGAAGATCCATAAATAGAGAAATCATCCATAAACACTTCCATGATATTCTCAATATACTCAGAAAAGATAGCCATCATACACCTTTGAAAGGTGGCGGGTGCATTACACAACCCAAATGGCATTCTCCTATATGCAAATGTACCCGAAGGACATGTGAATGTAGTTTTCTCTTGGTCATCGGGGTGGATGGGGATTTGGAAGAATCCACTATAACCATCTAAGTAGCAAAAGTGAGAATGTTGAGCTAATCTCTCTAGCATTTGGTCAATAAAGGGAAGAGGGAAGTGATCTTTCCTAGAGGCCACAATTAGTTTCCTATAGTCTATACACATCCTCCATCTCGTAACCGTTCTAGTTGGGATTAGTTCATTATTCTCATTAGTCACTACGGTCATCCCACCCTTCTTAGGAACCACATGCACGGGACTAACCCACTTACTATCCGAAATCGAGAAAATGATTCCCGCATCTAGCAATTTAAGAATCTCTTTCTTTACTACTTCTTTCATGATGGGGTTTAGTCTTCTTTGAGGTTCAATTGAAGGTTTATGATTATCTTCCATTAAGATCTTATGCATGCACAAAGAAGGTTTAATGCCAACTAAATCATCAATTGTATAGCCAATAGCCTTCCTATGCAATCTCAACTCATGCAACAATCTATTCAACTCATCATCATTCAAGCATGCATTAATAATCACCGGATATGTAGAATCTTCACCAAGAAAAGCATACTTAAGATGAGAGGGGAGGGGTTTAAGTTCAAGTTTAGGAGGACCTTTATCGGTTGGAGACACTCCATACAATGTTGGTTGAGATGAATCCAAAGCCATGGAAGACTCCTCAAAGCTCCTTGCTCGTGATTGTGGGAACGGTAGTGGTGGCTTGTATGGAGGTGGTGTGTTCGCTCCAAACGGTGTGTGCAAGCTTTAAATTTATAACCCTAGATGTAAGCTTAAAACAAGGATGCAAACCCGCAGTGTACGGGTCAATCGTAGTAAAAGCAAGGAATTCCAGGGGTCGATCACAGGGACTTAGTGAAACAAAGTCGGTATAGGTAAGCTATGTAACTACTAACCACAAAAGCAATTAAAACAATCAAGGATGATAAAAAGTCAATTAAGGAAATATGCAATTCTAGGGATTAAGGCATCTAGTTGTGGTTCCAACTCAAGATCTAAAGATAAGCGGACAAAGCTGAGATTTTTGCAAAGGGGAGGTGTTAATAAAGTGGAATAGATCACCGGGTAAGTCTCACTACTCACTAATCCCAAACCGTAACTCCTATTACCGGGTAAGTCTCAAGGAATTAAGGAAAAGAACTATAACCTCAAACTAACACTCCAACTAAGGGAATAGAATCAACCTTTACCGGGTAAGTCTCAGGCTAACTCACATAGATGGAATGAAAGCACACTCAAACCCCAATAAAGGATAAGCCTTTATTACCTACACTTATGATCTTTGGTAAACAAACAAAGGAATTACCGGGTAAGTCTCATCCTAGGCTTGCATTGAACCAGGAAAGGTGTAATAAGAATAGGATTTCGCAAACTCTAAAACTAAACTCTCAGTTTCGGATCAGATAAGTCACCTCGGTCAGAAGAATTCCACCCCGGCCGAGATGTTCATCGACTGAGCGAGATGCTTAGGGTTAAGGATAAAGACTAGAACTTTTAGGGTCCTACTGTGATTAAGATTATTCTATCATTGTTTTTCCCACAACCTTCAGCCAATCACTCTAGAATCACACAAGGAAATTAGCCACTCATCATCATGAAAGTAATAATCAAATATATGGGAAGAAAGAGAATAATTGAACAAGAAAACCTTAAGAGAAAGGCTTCAATAACTGAATCAATTACCAAACAAAAAGCGTTCCTTGGATAAAAATCCAACAAGACAAACGACAACGAAGGGAATCTAAGAGAATCTTACAAAACCCTTCACAAAGCTATAAAAGCTATAAACTTCCTTCTTCAACCTTCAAAAAGGTTCTTCAAATCTTCCAGCCCTCAGCGGTGTATAAGCAGCCCTAAACGGTATTCCGGGTGATAGCGGATGTTGGATTTGTGGAAAATCCGACCCTTTTTATAGGAAAATTACTCTCCAAAGAAAAGATATCTTAGAAAGATCTTTTCCCATAAAAATAGGTAAAATATATGGGCTAAATTATCTTCTTCCTTCCAGGAATCCAGCCCAAAAAGATAAGATCCTCCTTCCAAAAATAAAAGATCTCAGCCAAGAATAAAATATCCTTGCCGCGTCCAAGGTGTTCGCCTCAGTCGAGTCGGCTCCTCTGGATCACCTCGGTCGAGGTGACTCTGTAGTCAACCGAGGTGAATCACAACTGAATGTGAAATCTCTCAAATCTGGTCCAAAGTGAATCTTTAATCCAATTCCATAATTCCTGGATTATTCTTTAAGCTCCTGAATGTAACTCCAATGACTCCTTAGCTTCTTTTGCTCCTTTTTAGTCCAAAATGTGCCATTTTACCTACGATTACAACAAAACTTGGTGTAGACCTCGATTCCCGCAAAGGTAGATGAAACGACAATATAATCTCATAATATATATACAAATATGCAGATTATTGAAGATAAAACGTCTAGACATGTCCAAAAATATAGACAATAATTCATGCTATCATGGTGCCACATATGTTGGCTCGTCATCCTTGCTCTGTCCTCCATCTTCTTGCAATGGCTCTTCTTCCACCACTACTTGCTTTCCTTTATCATTTCTCTTAGGCAAGGGATCCTTCATGCTCAGCCCACTCCTTGTTGTGATGGCCAACACTTGGCCTCTTGGGTTATCTTCGGTTCTTCCGGGAAGCTTTTCTGGATCTCTATGAGCTTCACCCGCTTTTTGGAACACTTGTGCTTCCAACACCTTTTGAGCTTTAGAAATGGAAGTCACCGTGCTCTCAAGACCACTCAACCTTCCAAGCAATTGCTCAAACATCATCTCGGTTCTATCCTTTGGAGGTTGAGTAAATCCGGGTGGAGGTTCTTGTAAAGCCTTTGGTGGTGGAGCTGCGCTTGTGGAAGCGGGAGGGTTCAAGGCTCCATCCGGGTTAGAATAGGAAAACCCGGGATGGTTGTGGTTAGGCCGGTAATTGTTGAATTGCCGGTTGTTGTTGAAGTTCCTTGGGCCTTGATAGTTGTTGTAGTTTCCCCTTCCCATATAGTTCACATCTTCCTCCTTGGAAGACAAGTTTGCTTGCACTTGCACTTGAGGGCTTGCTTGACTCTTCAAAGTTGTAGCACACAACTCCCTCAAAGACTTAAGCTCATTGTTGATTGCATCAAGCTTGAAACTACTCATGGTGACTTCACTCACCTCATATGCTCCCGCTTTCCTCCCATCACTCTTCCTATGGGAGTACTTTTCAATCACCAAAGCTTGTTTCTCTACAAATTCCCAAGCTTCATCCACATTCTTTTTCATGAAACTCCCACCGGAAAGAGATTGAAGCTTGAATTGGCTATCTTCATCAAGTCCCTTGAAGTAGATCTCCAAAAGCTCTATTTTCGGTATACCATGGTGTGGACAATCTAGGAGAAGGTCTTTGAATCTCTCCTAAGACTTGAATAGGCTTTCTCTATCCTTCATCACGAAGGCATTGATCTTCCCTCTTAGCTCGGTAGTCTTGGAAGGTGGGAAGAACTTAGTCAAGAACTCGGTTGTTATTTCCTCCCAAGTACTCACACGCCCTAGTGGAATTGATTGGTACCAAGCCAAGGCTTTATCTTTAAGTGAGAAGGAAAAAGCCCTAAGCTTATGGTTGTTGTTCTCCAACCTAGGCGGCCTTAGAGTCTCCATCAATATCTCGTAGTTCATCAAATGTTGATGAGGGGACTCTCCTTCCATCCCTCCAAATTGATTATGCCGGATCATTTGTAACACTTGAGGGCGGAGCTCGTAGTCATGGGTTGCGGGATCTCCTAAGTTCACACCCGGGCGGTGTACTCTTTGAGCCGGATCCATACGTTGCGCTAACGTTTGTGGCTCCTCAATCATTATCGGCTCAAACCGAATATTAACCGCCGGCTGCGGTTGTGGTGGTGGTGGAGGAGGTTGTTGACGATTAAGCTCTCCTTGCACAAGAGCTTGCCTAATCTCTTCAATCTCCCTCCTAGTTGCTTCTTGCCTCTCATTGGCAAGTCTCCTTTCATTCTCCAAGAGCTCATCTCTTAACCTAATCTGCTCTAAAGCCTCATCCAACTCAGCTTGAAGATCTCTTGCGGCCATCTCCTTCTTCTTCTTAATGCTCTTAGATCTAGCTTTAAGGGTTTTCTCCGCTTCGGGATCGAATGGAGCTAAATCCTTGCCACGAGATCTCCGCATACACCTAAAGAATGAGAGATGTCCTGAAAATACAAAGACACAAACCAAACAAGATCAAAAGCAACAAGAAAGACCTACACTATAAATAATCACAAACAATGACTCAATCTAGATCTAGTCCCCGACAACGGCGCCAAAAAACTTTTTACGCTAAGATTGTGACACGCAAAAGTCTTAAATTTATAACTCGATATATTTTTCCTAACTCCTAGCGAACCCACAGTGTATGGGTCGTTTTGTAGTAAGGATAGTATTCCGAGGTCGAATACAAAGACTGAGGTGAAATTGAATCAACAAGTAATCAAGTATAGTGTTGATCTAGTCTAAGATAAGATGAAGGAAACAAAAAAAGGAAAATAACAATGTTTTTAGGTTTGGTTTTGTGTGGTTATCAATCAAGGATCACAATGATATAAGGTGGCAAAACAAACTAAGAAATCAAGCTTAAACACAAATAAACAAGGCAAACACGAAATATGTGATCAAAGAGAGAAAAGAGGATTCTAGGGGTCGGGAATTCCGATTATGGCATTGGACTCAAGCTTCTAATCATCCTTGGATAAACTATGGTATGTTGGGAAGGAATGTTTCTCAAATGGGGTCAATTACCGGGTAGGTCTCATGATCCACTAATCCCGCACCTAAGGTCCTATCACCGGGTAAGTCTCTAGGAGCCTAAGGTAGGGACATCTACACAAACCGGATGGTTATCTAGGGATTCAACCTCTCCTTATCGGGTAAGTCTCGGGAAGGCAAGTCCTAAATACCTATCCTAGCACACTCAGTCCATAGCGGCTTGTGAGGCTCACTACTACCTAGAGTTCGTCATCTTCGGTATCTAAGAGCAAGAATCACTGGGTAGGTCTCTTCTAACACTTAGTTGCTAACACTAGGTCACCCTAGGATAGATTTAGCTCAACAAACACTAGGATTTCAACAATCTAACATCCTAGCACTTAGATTCATCAAAACAAGCAAGTCAGTCAAAATCACGGGTAGTTCATCAAGAACCACGGCCGTGGAATGTACTAGAACAGGCCGTGATTTACAATAGAGGCTAGGTTCGAGCAAACAGTTCATCCAAAGGTACATCTAAGTCCATTCTATCATAGTCCAAGCCATAACCATCTTTCCCTTACCCTAGAATCGCATCTATTTAGCCAACAACATACATCTCAACAATCAAACTCAACAAGCATACATTCATGACTTCCATAACAAGTAAATGAAGTGAAATAGAGATGAACAAGTAGAACAAGGAAAACCAAGCTGAATATGAGTTCAAGAGGGACTTACAACCCTTCAAAAGAAGGTTTAATCGTTTCCTACAAACCCTTGCAAAACGTCTTCACAAAGCTCACTCAAAATCACTCAAAAAGACTATGGAAACTATGAACTAATGTGCTTCTTCTTCTCCAATGGAAGCCTTTCTTCTCCTCCAAGAATATCCTCAATCCAATCTTCCAATGAGAGAATATATGTTGTTGAGAGTGTGGGAGAGAATGGAATGATGGGGTCTACCCTCAACAGCCTGCAAGACCATATTTTATACACCATCAAGAGCAAGGGTCGGTTATGGAGATCGTGGGACAGCTGTCGCAGCTGTGCAAGGAAAACCACGGCCTATTTCCACGTCCGTGGAAGTCCCAGTGGTCGTGGTTTTGGTGATGCAACTTTCTTTGGATCATCAAGGCACAATTTGGTGCAAGGCATGCACCAACAAGGTCCCATGTGTCCTTCTTAGCTCTTAGCTTGCTTCCCAATGAGTCCGAAGGTGTGTCATATCGAGGAACGATCTTCGAATGTATCGATTAGCTCCTAAAGCTCCCAAAATACCTACAAAACATGCAAAAGTCCGTGTAGACGTCTATCTCGACAACATATATGAATTAAGTGCAAATTGTCACGAACTAGTGCAAACCATGCATGAATGAGCGGAAAAACTATCTAAATGAATGCCTAAACTAACGTCATAAATCGTGTTATCACCCAATGAGAAAATCTCTTTCATACTAGATGTCTTGTCTAGGAAAAGTATCTAATATGATCATTGATGGAGGTAGTTGATGTAATATTGCTAGTGTTGAATTGATTACTAAACTGCAACTTCCTACTTTTTATCACCCTAAGACCTATAAATTGACATGGATGAATGATTGTGGTACTTTAAAAGTCACCAAAAAAGTTAAGGTGACTATCACATTAAGCCATTATACTGATGAAATCTTGTGTGATGTAGTACCTATACAAGCTTGTCATATTCTGCTAGGTCGCCCATGACAATTTGATCGGAAAGTGGAGCATGATGGTCATACTAACAAGTACATGTTCACATTCAATGGTAAAAGGATAAAACTAAAGCCCATGACTCCTTTACAGATCATTGAGACCTATGAGAAGCAAAAGACAGAAGGCAAGGATAGAGCGTTGGATCAAGAAACGGTCAAAGGGCATTCCAGTGAATAATCTCGGTCTGTTCTTGAAGAAAACTCGGCCGAGATTCATGTAAATCACCTGAGATTTTCTGAATTTCGACCTATTGCAGCCACCAATGCATCATCTTCAAGATTTGGTTGCCCAAGAACCATTACAGATTGAGCATAACCCCATGGATTTTCAGGTTATATTATTCATGTCTTTGAGTGATTTTATTAAGCGGTGTCTGCTTAAGGAATCTAAGATTTATCATTCTTATATATCTTTCCGTTGTAATGACTATATAGTTAAGTTATTCTCCTTAACTTCTTTTGATCTTATACCATTGTCTTTCGGGAAGCGAGTAAGATTTATTGCAGGAAAGTTAGTAGTACGTAGACAACAAAGATCAAATGGACATGAAATTGCTGCTTAATCCCGAAGATCTTAAGGAATCACCACCAGGAGAGGATGGAACTACGGTCTATTCTCAGTTAGCATGATCAGCAGTGACGTACGGACATTTAATAGACATCTCGGCCATTCCTGAAGCCAAATCTCGTCCGAGAGTTATGCATGATGGCCGAGATTCCTTACTGTTGAGTGTTGCATGACTCTTTTTCAAGGCACGAGTGTTACAAACTTCAAGGGATCCTCCAGGAGAGTATACACTACAATTTCTACCCCAATAAGACGTGAGTTCCTATGTGATTAGTAACGAGCAAGGTGAAGATTCGAGGACGAATCATTTCCAAGAAGGGGAGTGTGATGTGGGACCATCCTCGGCACCACAAATACAAGGACCAATCACAAGATCGAGGACAAAAAGGATCCGGAGGAAACGCCAACGAAGAAGATAGAGGAACGTTGGATGTGAAGAAACCTCGGCCCAGAATCTCGGCCGAGATTCTCACCCATGATTTTCACTGTCGAGGATCGATTACTAAAAAATTAAATTAACTAATTATATTCACGTTATATTTTAAACTAATTAACTTTATAAATACTAAGTAATGGTAAGTAATTTAATTTTTTTAATTTAAAAAATCTAAAAAAGTAAATTTAGGGTCCGTTTGGGGACCACAAGTTGATTGTGGCTGAAGCTGAAGCTGAAATAAGTAATTGATTTAAGTAGCTGATTGTTTGTAAAGCTAGTTTAGCGTTTGGGAAGTACGAGCTGACCGAAGCTAATAGAAACGTAAAATTACCAAAAAGGGTTCATTAGTAGTATATAATTGTTATTATTGTTCTATGCAAATATTTATTTAAAAGATGTTATTATTACAAAAAAATATTATGAAATAATAGATTTAAAAAAATTTATATAGTTAAAATTGCTTTGTTAATCAAAATACAAAAGTTTTATACAAGATTATTAATAGTGTAATTTATATGTATTTTTAGTAGATATTTGTAGAAAATTATAATTAAAACAAAAAAAATTATTTGTTGAAAATTAGAAAGTTAGTTCTGTAACATAAAATTTATTTATAATATAACACACCATCTGAATTAAAAAAAAAAAGATAAAAAAACATTATTGAAAATCCAACGTAAACTTACTCAATTTTATTCCAAAATTTTAAATATTTAATATATTACTGTAAGGTGTTGTACATGTAAGGCTTTCAAATTTACAATAACACCTAACTCAAGACTTGGCCAAAATTACTACCCCCTCGCCACATCTGCTTGGCCATTGCTGCCATCAATCCATATGATTCATCAAGCTTCCTTCACATCAGTTGTTGATAGTTCATTCAAATGGAGATGAGCAACAACAAGGAGCTCGCAACAGCAATGAGCTCACATGTAACACATTTCTATTGCCTTCAATTTCTTGCTTTTGATTGTTTGTGATTGCATTATAGAAGTCCATCTGTTAATATGAGTGATTTAAATCAGTTTATTGAAGAGAAAGGTTACAAATTCAACTCTGAAGGAGGGATCTTGAAATATCCAGCTACATATGAATTATAGACAACAAGTCCAGCATTTTGAACAAGTTCTCTTATCCTTGTTTTGGCATCCTTCTACACTTACAATGATTTAACATTTTCACTAACATAAATTGTCAACTATAACAAAAAACAGCAAGCCCATAAATTGTCAATTATCAGTCAATTGCATTTTTGTAGGAGAACAACAAAATGCAACTTATCCCAATATGAGTCTTAGTTTATTAAAAATTTACAGAATAGAGATATAAATAAAGAAATTAAATATTCTCTTGACTTTCAATTCTAAAGAAAGAACGTCATATTTACTATAAATCTTCTATGTCATTTTGCTACACATTTTCAAGTATCATAGATAATCAATTTCAACCATATTTTCTATCCAACAAGTAACCTTTTTTTGCTTTAGTAGATCAACAATTCACCTCTGTTTCCTTCCTCCACTTTACACCAAACCAGTAGGAAAGTAATGATTCAAATCCTTTTACTAAAAGTAAAAATCATGACTAGCAATTTACAGTAAAAGTATCCAAACCTGAAGATTTTTGAAATTTGCACATTCACCACAAAGATATGATCACCCCTTCTAGAACGTTAATTGATGTCAACCATAATCTCTATCCAACAAAGAAGCTTGGCCTGTTGAACCTGTTTAATTTAATATATAATAACTGTTAATGATTAGTTATTTATTTATAGTTACCTGCATTGTAGAAGACTTATAAAATAGAGAAGAAGCTTCATGAGTATGAAAGAAGTGTGTATCTCTATTTTCTGTCAAACTACTCTAGCAAATATAAGCTTATTGTCTATTTTATGCGAGCTGAACATCATGCAACTAGTTCACAATTCCGGGCAGTGGCGGCCGCAGGATTTTGAAAAGGGGGGGCGAAAATTTATTTTCGATAAATATATTTATGAAAAATAAAATAGCGATAAAATAAAGTTAATATGTCATCTAATTACAATAAACAAAAAATAAATAAATAAAATTAAAAGACATTACACTTAAAGGCACGGTCGTGGACCGCGCCTATAAATTTTTTTTATAAAAAAAATAGCTGCCCTATAGGCGCGTCTATAAGCGCGCATCTTTAGTTTTTTTTTTCTTTAAAAAACGTTACACTATAGACGCGGTCTAGGACCGCACCTCTATTTGTGTTTTTATTATCTTTATTTCGGATATTAAAACGCTGTCCTCGACAACGCGTTTTACAAATAATAGTGCGGTCTAAGACCGCGCTTCTACTTCAAACAACAAATCTCGTGGATTTTGGTGAATTATTTCACTTCGAGCCTAAAACGGGAAATTGTTTTGAAGTTTCGTTTACTTTGACGAAAGATCCAAAATAACATTTAAATATAGCACAAGAATAGTGATAAAAAAAATTAATAAATCGTAGAAATTTTTTTTTATAAACGAGAAGCCACAACCCATCTTAAAACGATTTTTTTCAAAAAAAAAAATTTTTTTTTTTTTTTGAGGGTGGGGCGGCTGCCCCGCCCTGCCCCCCCCCCCCCCCCCTAAGGGCCGCCCCTGATTCCGGATACCCACAAAAATGGAGAAGAAAGGAAAACAGAAAGTAAACACAATCGAGTTGGACCTCAATTCTACAACTAGTTCCAAATGGAGAAGAAAGGAAAACCAAATGATTAATAGGAACTTTACAATCACAATGGAATGGGTAAAAGAAAAAGATAAACAAGCACCAACAAAAGTTACAATAATACAGTAAAACTTCAAGAGATCGATTCTAGGGTTGTAACTGGGAAGACAAACTTCGAAACAGATGTACAATCAAAGACCAGAAGAAGAGAGAGAGAAGATATTGATTTTTACCCTTCGAAACATATGTAAAATCAAAGACCAAAAGAAGAGATGGAAGAAGAAGAAGAGAGAAGAGAAATTGATTTTTACTTGTCTATCGAACGAAGCTTGTGTGGCTGGAGGAAAGAGAGATTGATTTTCTAGGGAGGGTATTTTAAGAATGATAAAATCCAATTCTTCCGTCAGTTTCCATGAGCTTGCCATGAAAAGCTGATGGAAATGCCTATTTTTTCATCATCAATAAACTTTCATAGGCTTCTTCATCTAGCTTCAACTAGTGTTCCCAAACAGAGGTTAAATACGTACAATGGAAGCTGAAGCTTGCATAAGCTTCCTTAAGCTTACTCCCAAACGGGGCCTTAGGCCTTTTTTGTTTTTAAAATATAGTATTTTTTAAAATTCGAATTAAACAAAAATATAGAAATTAAAACTAAAACTAATGCGAAGAATTAATAATTCAAAAATTATAAATATATTAATAAATAAAACTACTAAGTATATTTCATTAAAAGTTTTCTCATGGATTATAAAATAATAAAAAAGGTCTACATTTACGTTTCTATATTATAAATTATATTTTTAATTTTTCTGATTAAGGTTTAGTTTTAATTTATATTTTATTTTAATTCAAATATAAATATAAAACTCTATTTTATAATTAAAAATAATCTAATTTAATTTTTTTAAATATTTAAATTTATCTTTTTTATTTTTTTTCAAAAAGACAAAATAAAAAGTAAGTTAATTTTTTTATTATAAAGTTAATTCGTTTAAAATTTAGTGTTATCATAATTAGTTTTAGAAAAAATATTTTTTATTTCAAAAACAGAAAAATAAAAGTAAGTTGATTTTTTATATTCAGATATAGTTTTGAATTTTTTAATTTTATAACTAAAGCCTTAATGAAATATATTAAGAAACAGTATAAAGAGGAAACAAGTTATACCATGAGGTCATGAGGGTACCAAGAGGAAACTTAAAACCTTGTGGATACAAAGATAAAAAAATCCAAACGTGAGGGGTACCAAGAGAAAAGATTATTTTTTAAACTATTTGGTTTTTTAGAGTTTTTGATTAATTTATAAATCTACTTAGCAACTTGAATATTATACTAAATGACAAGATCACACAAAAATTACAAAATATAACTTAAGGTTACAAACAAAGATATAAATACAACTTATTATCTACTAGATACCTTTAATATAAATTTTAGAAAGTTACGGATAAAAAGAATAATAGAAAATAGGATTGATGGGATAATTTGGAGTTCAAATAAGTTGCCCCAAGCTAAATTCTTGAGACCGCCCAAAATTACACTTGAAGGTTAAAAGAATGCCTAAATTTGATATGTTCGTAAACTTCAACTTAAGTACTTAAAATTTAAAATTTCTTAACTTTAATTTCAAGTGTGCTGGAAAAATAAATTAATTTCAACTCAAAATTATATTCAAAGTGTTTTCTCAAATACATTTTTAACAAAAAAGAAAACTTTACCTATCTTTGATAATATTTTTTGAACTACATAATCAAGGATATCTCAAAAATCTCAAAATACAAAGGAACTCAATGTCAAAAGAAAAATATTTTTGGGACACTAATTTGGTAACTGAGCCATTTTCAGTTTTCTGTTTACTAAGCAGTAAGTAGGCCCATAAGATTTTCGAATTAAGGAAATGTATCCCGTTTGTTTTTTTTTACCGTTCAAACACAGTTATAAGGTTTCACCTCCCTCACTCACAACCTTCTTCTCCCAGAATTTCTCTTCTCTCACCCTCTACTCGGCTTCTCGCATCCTCTCCTTGGAAACCTCTCTTGTATGAAGCAATGATTCCACTTCTCTTACCGTCCCCCGTTCGCGTTCGCTTGCTCGCCGCCGTCTCCCACTTATTCCATGGAGTTCCCTCGGCTTCTGTAAGCGGTTTCCGAGCGTTCTCAACCCCCATACCCAATAATTGATGAATGACTCGAACCATAACTGGTCAAATCGACCCCCGATGGAGACAATCTTGCTCGATGGTTGTGACTTTGAGCACTGGCTTGTGGTTGCGGAGAAGCCAGATGAAAAAGCGACTAGGGATGAAATCCTCGCTTCCTACATCGAAACCCTTGCTAAGGTCGTCCGAAGGTTTGGTTGCTAATTTCTCCCTCATCCACTCGCTCCTTCATTTTTTTCACTAATATGTTTATATGTCATTTACAATTGGCTTTATATAAATTATCTGTCTCCTTGTGTTTCAATGGTGGTTCTACTTGTAGTATTGTTAGCAAATGACTGGCTTTCTTCTTGGTTAAGAGGAACTTGAATTCTCACCTTGCAATTTCTATGGTGGTTGTGGTACTGTTACATAAGAGATAAGACATGCTGTTGTGCTAAATTTCTAAAAAAAATTTGTTTGCTTTAGAGTTAATTATGTGTCCAAAAGACAACAAATCAGCATTCCATGAATATTGAACTAATATCTACTCTCATGTGTTTATGTGATGGTGATAATTGACCCCTTCAGTGCGGAAGAGGCTAGTATGAAAATATACTCCGTATCAACCATGCATTATTTTGCGTTTGAAGCTTTGGTTTTTAAGGAGTTGTCTTATAAGCTGAAAGAGTTTGGGAAGCATTAGAGATTGCGTTTGGGAAGCATGATGTCATACTAGAAGCTTATGTTGTTGTGACAGAGAACGAGCCTTTTTCTCAGGCTGTTCTGGAATCGATAATCGGGAAGGACTGAGTTTCTCCTGCCGCTAGGGAGAGCTTGACGGCTAGACTTTATCAACTGTCCTAATTAAATTCGGAGCCCCCTCTTTTAATGTAATTACAAAAATGAATTTTCTGGTATATGAATTTGTTTATGAGATATGTCTTGGAAATTTGAGATGAACCTACGAAAATCTGGTATAAAAATTTCTGGTATGAAAAATCCTAGAATGAAATATGGTATGAAAAATTATGTGATGATAATTTCTGGTATGAAAATTCTGGTATGAAAAAAATCTGGTATGAGAACTTTTGGTATGAAAATTTTCTGAATTTTTGGTAAAAAAATTTCTGGTATGAAAATTTCATACTATAAATTTATTCAAAAAAATAAAAAGCAAAAAAAAAAAAACAAATTTAGTAACTAGGAATTAAAACTTACACTTACCTAACAACTAACAAACTTCTATTATTTATTAAAAAAAGAATTAATTACTTTTATTTACCGTTAAATAAAAGTGTTAAAAATAATGAGGTGCATTTGCTAAAACAAAACTAATAAAAGGTCTATTTAATCAAATTCTTTCAATATTTATGGGACAAAACCTTTAGTAGTCGTTAACCTGAATCTACCTTTGGGATTATAAAAATCTCCAATTTAAAATCATAACTATAAATTGGGAAGGATAAACTCACTATATAATCTATTATACTTACTAAAACAGAGCACGGGTTGATGACGTGGGGTGCTGTGGACGCAGGATTTTTGAAATTGAGCTCCCACAATTAAAACCAATAAATCTTTATTTTTTACACTATTTTTTAAACCATAAAATCTTTTATTATTAAAATAATAATTTTATAGAAACCAAATCTATTATACTTACTAAAACAGAGCACGGGTTGATGACGTGGCGCGCTGTGGACGCAGGATTAGATTAGAGAAGTATACAAAATAAAAGCACGTAAACAAAATCTATTTCACAATATTTTTTCTCATTTTTTTCAAAACCCGCACAAGGTGCGGGTATTATACTAGTTAATCATGATACTGGTTTCGTTTATTATTACAAATAAGTTAAAACTTTCTATTCAAACTCTATAGTCGCTTCAAGTCCACATCATAAACTGAAATTTTTTATCCAAATAGATAGTTCGTGTCGGAAAGGATGTACAAGAAACGATATAACTCTAGAGATCGGTGGCATCTATAGTAGCCCTAGTAAGCCCAATCCATAGCAGCCCATTATTGAGAATCTGTTATAAGGAATATTACACATGTCACCTTATGATTCACTGTAATGTCCTATATAATGTAACCCCTCTATCTGTCAATGAATAACAAGAATCATTCACATACAGAATATCATTATCTACAATGGTATCAGAGGCCTAAAGGACCAACGTCCACCTTATTCTTCCCATCTTCATTATGCCAACTTTTTCTACTCAAACAAAGGATGAGTCCTCTTCCTCCTCCCCCAACAATACTCCATCCCTGTCTTATTCATCCCTCACCAACCTACTTACTGTCAAGCTGAACCAAGGCAACTTTCCTCTCTAGAGAGCACAAATCTCTTCCCTTCTTCGTGTTCAAAGTTTGTATGGTTTTGTTGATGGCACACTCCCATGCCCATCTCCCTCCACAGACAATGCACCAAATCCCTCATACAATCCCTGGGTCCTCAAGGATCAACTGGTTATGGCCATTCTCATGGCTAGTCTCACTGAAGAGGTTCTGGTTCAAGTTCTGGACTGCACTACATCCTCTCAAATCTGGACACATCTTCAGGAATTATTTGCTACTAGGTCAAGTGCTCAAGCGGTTCAAGCTCGTCTCCACCTTGCTTCCCTTAAGAAAGGTGACCAATTTATCACTGCCTACTACCACAAAGCAAAAAATCTTGTAACCAACCTTACCTTTGTTGGCCATGCTGTGTCTGACCCTGAATTTGTCACCTACCTCCTTGCTTGCCTCGGCACTGACTATGACTCCATAGTTACTGCCCTTTCCACCCAACCAACACTTCCCTCTCCCAATCAAATCGTATCTCACCTCCTAGTGCACGAAGCCCGTCTCAGTCATCAGTCCAGTGGTATCCTACCCACTCCTCCCATGTCTGCCAACAACACCACTACAAATTCTGAAGCCAACTTCACCTGAACAGGGAACTCCAACCGCAATCGTGGTCGATCTCCCAACAACAACTCTACACCAGGCAGAGGAACCTCTCAGAATAGAGGATACAACCTCATCAACAACTTCAACAACAATTCCAGACCACCTTCCTCATCTGGCTCGCAACGAGGACGGGGTAATTCGTCCAATTTCAATGGGCAAGTTGATAACCGCCCCACTTGTCAGGTTTGTATCAAACTTGGGCATAGTGCTCTAGTCTGTTGGCATCGCTTTGATCAAGCCTATCTAGCTCCTCCATTGTCGTCCCTGCAAGCTCACAACACCACATTCAGTCAGTGGTATCCTGATACTAGAGCCACAAATCACTACACTCCAGATTTGGTCAACCTCCGCTTTGAATCCATGTCCTACGATGGTACAGATTGTGTTTCTCTTGGCGATGGATCCACCATTCCTATTCTTCACCATGGTTCCAACTTCTTTACTGCTTCAAACCGAGCTTTCTATCTTCCTCATATTCTTCACACTCTTGCTATTTCTAAAAACTTGCTCTTTGTGAATCAATTTTGTCGAGATAATTCTGTATTTTTTGAATTTCACCCTGATTTTTTTGTTGTGAAGGACATCAAGACAAAGGCAACTCTGCTTCAGGGTCTCGTTGAAGGAGGCTTATACAAATTCCCCACCATCACCAACAAAACACTTCTCTCCACGTCCTTGGCATCTTCCGTGTCGCCCACCATCATCTAGCACTATCGGCTTGGTCATCCGTCCAAACGGATCATTTTGTCGCTTCTTCATCACCAACAACTTAGCCCTAAAATCCAGCCCAGTAATGTTGTAGATTTCCCCTGCACTTCTTGTTCATGGGCCAAGGCCCATGCACTGTCTCACCCTCCTTCACCTACTAGATCTAATGGGCCGCTGGCCCTTCTTTTTGCTGATGTATGGGGCCCATCTCACCACATATCCTTAAAAGACAACAAATATTATTTATCCATTGTTGATGATTGGTCTAAATTTATTTGGCTATTTCCCATGTCTACTAAATCCCCAGTCAATTCTATTCTCACCTCTTTTCTTAAACTTGTTATGAACCAATTCTCTACAAGTGTCAAAGTAGAGATGGGGCCGGTTCAAACCAAACCGCCACAAACCGCCGGTTTGACCAAACCGGCGGTTTAGGTTTGCCGGTTTGGTTGAACCGGCGGTTTGCGGTTTACCCAAACCGGCGGTTAAACCGCCGGTTTGGTTATTTTTTTATTTTTTTTTTAAAAAAATGGACCAAACCGGCGGTTTGGAGATCAAACCGCCGGTTTGGTCTAGTTTTTCAATTTTTTTTTTTTTTAATAAACCGGCTAAACCGCCGACCAAACCGGCGGTTTAGGTTAAACCTAAACCGCCGGTTTGGATTTTGACGTTTAGGTTTAGGTTTGCGACCCACCTCTATGTCAAAGCACTTCAAACCGATGGCGGAACCGAATTTAAACCAATCACACCATTCCTTCAACATCATGGTACTCTTCATCGCATCACTTGCCCTTATTCTCACCAACAAAACGGAAGTGTTGAAACCCGTCATCGTCGAATTGTCGACATGGGACTTACCATACTCAAACACTCCTCACTTCCCCTCACATATTGGGATTTCGCCTTTGAAACATCGGGTTATCTCATAAATCGAACACCCACCCCCATTCTCCAAAACAAATGTCCTTTTGAGTTATTATTCAAATCCATTCCGGACTATGCCTTCCTAAAAGTGTTTGGGTGTCTTGCTTTCCCAAATCTTCGACCCTACAACAAACACAAACTTAGTTTCCGTTCTACACCTACAATTTTTCTTGGTTATGCCACAAATCACAAGGGATGCATTTGTTATGATTGACAGTAATCAAAATATTATACTTCTCGAGATGTCATATTCTATGAAAGCATTTTCCCCTTTGCCAATCTCCCTACTACTTCACAATCCTCTACTTCTGACTCTCATTCTACACTTCTCATATTTTCTGATTTACAACTCACAAATTCCTCCAACCCAGTCAGCCCATATGCTGGCCCACCTACTTCATCTCCTACGCCTCATACACCTAATTCCCCTACCACTTTGCCTAGCCCACCAACTTCATCTGACACTCCATCTCTTGGGCCGGCCCACCTTCACTCACATAACTCTTTGCCTGACCTTGTTCAAACTCACCCAATGCAAACCCGCCTCAGAAATAACATCCAAAAACCCCTTGTACGCACTGACGGCACCATTCGTTAGCCTCCCACCAAACCATCATGTGCAACCTCTGTTCTTGTACTTGATGAACCTTCGACGTTCACTGAAGCATCCAATTTTCCAGAATGGCAGGAAGCCATGAGCAATGAGTTTAATGCTCTCCTTCACACCAACACATGGACCCTTGTTCAACCCCCACCTTCCTCAAATGTTCTTGGAGTGAAATGGGTTATTAAGACCAAAAGATGCTCCGATGGCACCATTGAACAAAGGAAAGCACGCTTAGTGGCCAAAAGATTTCATCAGCTTGAAGGAATTGACTACTCTGAAACCTTTAGCCCTGTTGCCAAACCAACCACAATTCGCCTACTGCTCTCCATTGCTTCCACCCACCATTGGCTTGTCCGTTAATTAGATATCCAAAACGCCTTCCTTCACGGGGACCTGAACGAAGATGTCTTTGTCCAACAACCACCAGGTTTTATTCACTCTCAATTTTCCAATCATGTTGGCAAATTACATAAGTTCCTGTATGGCCTAAAACAAGCTCCTAGAGCTTGGTTTGGCAAACTGAGTGACACTCTTATCTCCCTTGGCTTCAAATCATCACTTGTTGACACTTCCTTGTTCTCCTATTGCCATGAGAACCAAACTGTATTTATCCTAGTCTATGTGGATGACTTGTTGGTGGTTGCCTCTTCTGAAGCTCTTGCAGGACAATTCATTACCTCCTTGGCCAAGAAATTCCCAGTCAAAGATATTGGCCCCTTGCACTACTTTTCGGGAATTCAAGTTACTCGAGATCAATCTGGATTTAATCTTTCTCAGTCCCAATACATCAAGGATTTAGTCACCAAATCTCAAATGCAGAACTCTAAACCAGTGACTACACCGATGGCTGTTGTTGATGTCTCCTCTACATCAACTACTGATGCGTTCAATGATCCTTCACTGTATCGCAGTATTGTTGGAAGTCTGCAGTATCTGGCATTCACCAGGCCAGACATTTCCTTTGCGGTCAACAAGGTTTGTCAAACTATGCACTCCCCTTCCCAAAGTCACTGGCAAGCAGTGAAACGTATACTACGTTACCTTAATTCAACATCAGATTTGCAATTTCATATCTCATCCACATCAAGTCTAGTGTTATCTGCATTTTCTGACTCTGATTGGGCGGGAGATAATCAAGATAGAAGATCCACTGGCGCTTACTGTATTTATCTTGGTGCCAACCTCATATCTTGGCAATCCAAGAAACAAGAAACAATCGCTCGATCCTCAACTGAAGCCGAGTACAGAGCCTTAGCACTTGCAACATGTGAGACTCTATGGATTCAGACACTTCTGCAGGAACTTGGGGTACGTCTCCAGCATCCCTCTGTCCTCTGGTGTGATAATCTCGGTGCCACCTATCTTGCTATGAATCCTGTTCTTCATCACCGGATCAAACATATCTCACTCGACTACCACTTCATTCGTGAGAGAGTGCAAAACAAATCCCTAAGAGTGGCATTTCTTTCCAGTAAAGTTCAAATTGCAGATGTACCGACTAAGCCATTGCCGACTGCCAAATTTCTGCAACTACGATCCAAACTGAACCTTCATCAGCTTGGTTCGAGGGGGGATAGTAGGCCTAGTAAGCCCAATCCATAGCAGCCCATTACTGAGAATCTGTTATAAGGAATATTACACATATCACCTTATGATTTACTTTAATATCTTATATAATATAACCCCTCTATCTGTCAATGAATAACAAGAATCATTCGCATACAGAATATCATTATCTAGAATATATATATATATATATATAGTATAGATCCTATGAGAACACCCCCTAACGTGAGAACATGAGAACAAATTCGTAATTATTATTAGTTTTGTTACGAATGTGCCATATCGTTTAATGTATTATTCGTAGTTATTGTTGGTTGAGTGGATTATTCGTAGTTATTGTTGGATTCCTAATTATTATTATTCGTAGTTATTATTATTTTTTATATCTACTCTAAATCTCAACCCTTAATACTCACATCCAACGGTGTACGATTGTTCTCATGTTCTCACGTTAGGGGTGTTCTCATGGGAACCACACCCTATATATATATATATATATATATATATATATATATATATATATATATATTTGAAATCTTATAGGAAAAAAAAAAAAAAAAAGAAGGCAGAGGCGTGAAAGCTAACCAAAATGTATATTTAGCCTGCTAATTAAACACTTTCTTTGACTTTGGACTTTTGAGCTCCGGAGATGGAGTGTTTAAGCTAAGAATTAAAAGCGTCGAAACAAGGAAAAGAGTTATTCACAGTTAAAAATGCAAAAATCATCTCACTACCTTCAGTTGTCACTAATCTCCATTGCGATCCTTTCCACTGTCGCCCAATCACGTCTTTCATCGATTCTTACTCCGGCCATCCAACCCAATGGTCTCACCACCACCGTCTCCGTTGCAGACTTCGGCGCAAGAGGCGATGGAATCCACTACGAAACCGAATTCATTCAGTCCGCGATCGACTCTTGCCCTCGCTTCTCCTTCGCCGCCTGCCACGTCATCTTCCCGCCTGGGACATACCTTACTGCGACCATCCACCTCAGATCTGGCGTGCTACTGGTGATTAAACGAGGTGCTGTCCTCCTCGGAGGCCCTCGGCTGGAGGATTACCCTAGGGATTCGAGCAGATGGTACGTTGTACTGGCGGAGCGAACCGATAACGTCGGGATCACCGGTGGCGGTGAGATCAACGGCCAGGGATTGAAGTTCGTTCAGAGATTTAATGAGAAGAAGAATGTGATGGTGAGCTGGAACAAGACCGGGGCCTGCTATGGCGACGAATGCCGGCCTAGGCTCGTTGGATTCATCGGTTGTAGGAACGTTACCGTCTCTGATGTCAAACTCAATCAGCCGGCTTACTGGTGGTACGTATGCTTCGATTTACCGTTTAGTTTGTTCTTTGTTATTTTGTTATTGGAAGTTCTGGAAAGAATTTGACCAGTCGTGACACTCATCTTATCTAATAGGAATTCATGTGCCAAAGAATTGGTTCTTCTATTCACTTAGATTGGAATCCGTCAAACTATTGCACTAATTTTCTGGGGATAGATTTGAAGATGTGAGATTAGTTTTGCTAGTAGAATTTGATACCAGACAATAATCTCAATAATGATTCGAAATTTTGAATGAGGCTTATTGGAGGATCCTTGCAAAGTAATTCCAGATACAAGAAGATTAGACGAAGTTCTAGAATACAAGTTTCAACCAGCAACTCAGCCCATCTATTCATCAAATTTGCTATTCTGAAATATTGAAGTGAAATCTTGTGCTGTCCTGGAAGTAATTTTATCTGATGATGATGCTTCACTCATCCACTGACCTCAGCGTGTCTTGGTTGAGCTATCTAAGATCCGTGAATGCATTTTTTTTAATGTGAATACCTGTGGATGTATGATGAGCTTAATTGTGTTTTTGACTTGGTATATAGCCTGCACATTGTAGAATGTGATCAGACTTCTATCCACGACATCTCAATAATTGGGGACTTCAACACGCCTAACAATGACGGGATTGATATACAAGACTCCAATAACACAGTTATCACAAGGTGTCACATAGACACCGGAGATGATGCTATCTGTCCGAAGACTAACAATGGCCCCCTTTACAATCTGACTGCAACAGATTGCTGGATAAGAACCAAGTCATCTGCAATCAAATTGGGAAGTGCAAGCTCCTTTGATTTTGGAGGGCTTGTTTTTGACAACATAACAATTTTCGAATCTCATAGAGGTCTTGGACTTCAAATCCGTGATGGAGGTAAACTGGACCATTTTGAGCTCCAGAATTTGAAACTGTTTATATCTTCATTGCTATTTGAGAGATGTATTTGCCAAATTTGTTGCAGGGAACGTAAATGACATAACTTTCTCCAACATAAACATCAGCACAAGATACTATGACATGTCATGGTGGGGAAGAGCAGAACCGATCTATGTGACAACCTGTCCACGCAATCCAGGCAGCAAGGAAGGAACAATTTCAAACCTAAGATTTATCAACATAACATCCGTGTCCGAGAACGGTATATTCTTATCTGGGTCCAAGCATGGCCATCTCCGGAACTTGAAGTTCATAAATATGAGCATCAGCTACAAAAGATGGACAAAATATCCTGGTGGGTTGGTAGATTACAGGCCGGGATGCCTGGGGCTTGTGAAGCATAACATGGCCGGGATCATAATGGAACACATGGATGACTTTGAGGTTAAAGATGTGGATATGAGATGGTCCAATGATGGATCAGAAGATTGGGACGAACCCTTGGAGTTTAGGCCTTCAACTGTCAGTAATGTTTCATTTTTTAATTTTAATTCTGGTCTGTATGGTGACATGTAGGTGGTTTGGTAGAGATTCCACGTCATACTCATTGTTGAAGAGCAGATATGATTTCTGCCTTGTGCAATTTGTGTCCGGAAGAGGGAGGAAGATGTTTGTTTTGTTCCACAAAATCACCAGAGGTTCTACTCAATTCTTCCTTTTCCAAATAATTCCAACATAGTTTATCGATTGATCAACTTTTGTGCTGAACAAGTATGTAGATCGTCCGACTTTTTTTCCCTAGTGTTTGTACAAAGAAGCTTGCTAGCGAAAGAAGTCAATCAATTAATTAATCAATTGAATATTGTTCATAGCTTTCTCATACATGTTTTGATCAACTTTTGTGCTAGTTTTTAAGTTGTGAACACAAACTTGTTTGATGAAATGTTTCAATGTATAAAATATAAAATATTTTTTCTGAATGAGCTTGTTTTTTGTTCTAAAAGATCAATTTTTTTTACTAGTTCAAATTTATATACAAACTAGTTCAATGCCCACACCTTGTGCGGGTTTTGTCTAACATAATATATATATATATATATATATATATATATATATAAATAATTAAAACAAAATTTTCAAAATTTTAAAATAAGAAAGAAAAATATGATATACAAAACTCGAAATTATGAAATAAATTCAAAAAATAATTTTCGTAAATTAAATGTGCCTACATTATTTTTTGTAAATTATAAAAATAAAATTTGGATATGTTTTTATTATGTTTTTTATATAAATTTATTTATGTTTTAATTAATGTTTGAGTAAAACTGATGTGGCACGGTAATTTATTAGATTAAAGATCATGTCGATTGTTTATTAGTTTTAATAATTTTTTATTATGAAAGATATTATGGCAAATCCGTAAATATCTTGTGGATTGAAAAAAAGCTGATGTGGCTGGCCTTAACACGCGACATGTGGACGAAATGGGTTATGTTTTAAGTAAGATATATAGATTATTATTATTATTAAAATTTTATTAATATATTATATGTTTTTTACTCACAATTAGTTCACTGTGTACCCACAGTTCTATTTTACCTATGTTAAGTCAATTATTAAATGACTTGAATTCATTGTTTATGCCTATTTCGTTCACTTTTATATGTCTACTGAGTTCACTTCAAGCACGTTAAATATTCACTAATCGGTTTTATTTCTATTGATTTTCCTATTTATCTTGTAGACATATGAACTATACTATCACAAAAAATGAGTTACACTTTCGGAAAAAAAAAAAAAGGACTACAGTTCGCAAAAAATGAACCACGCTTTCTAATATTATAAATCAAAATCCGAAGACAAATTGGTTTCAGTCAATAGCTTAACCTCCTAGCTAAAGTTCTCGTAAAAACAAATTTGAGCATATATTCGTTTCATGATCACTTTGAGCAATTACTCTTAAACTACCATGAAAAAACAATAAAAAAAAATCAAACATAAAACTAGTAATCGTATACCAAATTTATTGTGGCATTTGATCGAACACTTAACTTAAAAAAAATAACAACTCCATATGCACTCTTATGGAGTTGTTTGAAAGAAGATAACTTATGAAAGTGACAAGAAACTCATTGGTGTAGGAATAAAAAAAAACAATAAAACTTTTAGCCAAGAAAAAGACAAATTGAATATGACTTGAAGGAATAAATTCTTAATCATTGAAATTTCTTACCTTAATTAAATGTGACTGGGACAAAGGGTGTTCACAAAACATGAATTGTACGATTACAAAAAAATGAACCTTAGGATGTCCCGATCTTCAACACCGAAAGCTCGTCTTCAACTAGGGTGGTTCGAATATGGTAGAAAGATGATGGAATGGAGGAACACTGGAAATATCAATAATGGTCTTAAACTAACTTAAAAAGGCTCAACTATAAGCAAACCCATAGTAATACAAATGTCTTAATTATGGGTCGAAGTAACACAAATAACATTCTTCCTTAAACTCTTCATGCATGTGAACCTCTCTTAGGATGAATATGTAACACCATCTTCACACTTGTATCTAGTTCTTCCACCCTAGTTAAGAAGCTTCCTATCTCATGCATATTTCATCCTAGATCTTCTCCTAACTTCTTTGCTTTGAACTCTTGTTAAAGTTGCACTTTGTTACTCTTGAGATGCCCCCGCATCATACACCCTCTCCTGAAAAGGATTCTGTAAGAGCCTTAGTTTTTTAGGGATCCCGACCATGCGCCTCGGCTTGGTGGCAGGTACGGTGCCGCCCCACGGTTATGATGTCGGGCGCCACCCTTTTTAACCGTCTTGCTTTTCCTTTGCTTCCCTTCAGATGAGGGTTTTTCATTCTTTCTCCAGCCTTCATCCTCTTCATCTCCCACACACTTCCTTTCTTCCTCTTCTTCTCTTGGTTTATCTTGAGTTTCCTTGGATCTTTGCATGTGTAAACCTTTGGAGATGTGTGTATGATGATATCTGAGCTGATGTTGTTGTGTTGTTGTTGTTAGTTGAGAGTGTGTTCTCCGTTGATTTGGTTTTGTAGTGTGAGTCTTTCTCCTTCTCTTTCTTCTCTTCTTATTTCCTTCCTCCTTCCTTCCTTAGATGGAAATTCCCACAAGATTGATCTTGTGTAAGTTTTTCTGGACAGCCGATGATGTATATATGTATGTGTATGTTGTTGGGTGCCTTTGGCACCAGAAGAAGAGAAGATACCGAACGAAGGATCGAAGAGAAGTGAAAAATCGCCCCTCTGTTGTGTTGCCCCCCCCCCCCGCGGCTGAAGAGTGTCACCAGCCACCGCTACCGCGGCTTGTCACCGCTCATGCGCCTTTCCGTTTCCGTAGGTGCGTCTTTGTCCAGTACATACCAAGAGTGGTATGTGTCCTTCCATTCCCTTGTGTTAGGGTTGGTATATGAGAGTATGCTAGTGGTATATATGTTGAGATTGATGACATGTGATGTTGAGGTATGCCTTAGACATCTTTGGGATTTGATGAGATATCGAGATATTGAGGTTTAGTTTATGAGTTATGATCATGTATGATCTTGAGGTGTAGGAGGTGGAAATCCCTAACCTTGGATAGTGTTTAATGTTGTGTGCCTTGCTGATGCAGACACTGATCGTATCCTCGAGAAAAACTGTGACACCCGTTGTATAGGACTACCTTGTGACAGGTAAGTCATTTGGGCTTACTTAGCTGACGTTTATGAGTTTGAATGATTGTGATAGTGGTGTATGTGCATATGAATGTTGCATTGATAACCTAACCGAACTAAGATGACCATATATATACGTTTAATTAACCGGAAGTCCTAACCCCTAGAATCCGCTTTTCCCTCTTGATCACATATCTTGTGTTTGTCTTGTTAGTTTGTGTTGCTATCTTTAGTTGTTAGTTTGATTTATAATCTTGCATGATTTGTGATCTTTACTTGATCACCACAAAACCAAACCCAAAAATATCATAATTTTCATTTCTTTATTCCCTTTCTCTTTTCTTAGACTAGATTTGCACTATCCATGATCACTTGCTTGGTTTGATTTCACCTTAGTCTTCGTGTTCGACCTCGGAATATTATCCTTACTACAAAACGACTCATACATTATGGGTTCGCTAGGAGTTAGAAAATTATATCGAGTTATAAATTGTAAGACTTTTGTGCTATACAATTCTAACGTAACAAGATTTTCTATAGAGTATAACCAGATATATTAGCGGGAATCTAATTTTTTTAATTCATAGAACTTTGTACCTACACTCAAACGATGAGTATTATCTCATATAAATGTATTTATCAATTTATTATCAACTCTCGATTCTTAGATTCACCTTACATTACATAACATCCAACTTTGCTACTTCCTATGTACTCAGATTAAATAACAACGCATATATATTTCTAATACACGATACGCGTGCGCAACACGCGCGACTAACTTAGTATTATTTCTAACTCTAAAAATTTTAAGAATGGGGTATTGTACGAGGGACAATCCATGCAAATTGTGGAATATGCAATTCATAGTTATTAAATTTTTCTAAAACAAACAAATAGGTTAAAACCCCTTTATTGTCTTAGTGTCACTAGTTTGAAGTTTAAATTTACATAATTACTTTTTTTTGGGTGATTAAGACAAATGAGAGTGATCTCACCCGTAAGTATTATAAAACGAGAAAGGAAGCTAACAATGACAAGTCGTTGTGTTGATATTCCTTGAGCATCGTTTTTCAAATAGGAACTAAGCTAGTAGGCGGAAATTGAAGATAGTGAAAACAAAAGGGAACATCAAAAAACAAGAGACGCGAGATGATCCGCTGCCATGTTCGTTTCTCTGTAGATGTGACGAAATTGGATGAACAAATTTCTACGTAGTAAGCCTTGACACTTGAATACTAGATTGGATAAAGGTTGTGTGTTTAAGACCTCCTATGAACGAGTTTGACAACAAGTTTTGAGTCGATTTTTTTATATGTATTATGTGAGCTCCCTTATTCCAAGCAAATTTCAAGCCCAAACATAACCCTCACATCTCCATCGTTGGAACGGAGCAAAGCCCGACATTATACATGAAGCCTCCCCTCCATTGTCAATGGTTGTCCCGTAGAAGACCCCTTGCAACGCCGACAACTCCAACCCTCACAACCCCGTCGGTGTTTAGTTTCAACCGCCCATCGTTGGCATTGACCAAGCGATGGATACTTAAGCCTTATCTACATACTTCGGTTGCTTACAAGGGTGGCTCAACGCATAGGAGAGACATATCACTTGCCCGACGATAAAAAAAATTTTTATTGCAAGGGACGCGTATTTATAAAATTAAAATATTCAAAATTTAATCTAAAAATTTTTAAAAATAAAATAAATTATTTATATTAGACGAACCGGACTTGTTAATTTTATTTAAAAAGTTGATATAATCGGGTCGAAGAAACGGGAGATTGGGCTAGTGTTAATTGTAATTGTTTTATTTTTTGCGTCAAGGCTTCTATATATCTGTCTCTATGTTGGTATTCTCCCCTTTTCGAATTCCCTGACGCTAAAAATTATCGAAACACACAAAAGAGAGCCCTTTCACAAAATCGCGAAGAATATAATTGATTTTGCAGAAAGATAAATCAAATTGGAAATGTGTTTTCCATGTTGATATGGAGGCGGAGGTCCCAAATGGCGTTCGATGTTGTTGGGTTGAAATTGATTAGGTTGGGATTGTTTTAGAGTGCGGGAGAAGATCGAGAAAGATCAAGGGGGATGGCGACGATGTCGAATAGCTATGGAGGTTATAACACCAAGGTCGATTACATGTTCAAGGTAGTATTGATCGGAGACTCAGCGGTAGGTAAATCTCAGCTAATAGCACGATTCGCCAGGAACGAATTCAGCGTAAACGCCAAGGCAACCATCGGCGTCGAATTCCAAACGAAGACGCTTATTATCGACGAGAAGACTATCAAGGCTCAGATTTGGGATACCGCTGGCCAAGAAAGGTAATTAATTAGAAATTGTGTTGGGATTGATGGATCTGATGTGACAGGTAATTAATTTGAAATTGTGTTGTCTACAGGTATCGGGCGGTGACAAGCGCCTACTACAGAGGAGCAGTGGGGGCGATGCTGGTGTACGACATGACGAAGCGGCAATCGTTCGACCACATGGCGACGTGGCTGGACGAGCTGAGGGGCCACGCCGACAAGAACATCGTCATAATCCTCATAGGGAACAAGTGCGACCTCTCCTCCCTTCGAGCAGTTCCGGTGGAGGACGCCAAGGAGTTTGCCGAGAGGGAGCAACTCTTCTTCATGGAGACATCGGCTCTCGACTCCACCAACGTGGAGACCGCCTTTCTAACGGTCCTCACCGAGATTTACAGGACAATGGCCAAGAAAACGCTCACCGCTAACGCTGAATTAGACAGCCGTGAGAGACTGCTCAAGGGGACTCAGATCCTTGTCCCTGGCCCTGACACAAGTAGTCAGCCCGGCGGAGGTTGCTGCTCTTGAATCTCTTTCTTTCAGTCCGCATGTTCATTAGACCATTCCTTTCTTTGTTGTTACTAATTTCTTATAATTAAGAGAAGATCATCCCAAATTTTTAATTAGAACTTTAGTGATCCATTGTTGTATCACATGCATGACTCTTGTTGTGAATCCTACGTACCTCCTCTTGCTAAATTTAGTTTCATTGAGAATGCTTCAATAAATTGTCTCATTTCACTAATGCTTCGCGGGGATGGGAATTTTTGTTAATAACTATCTATATTTGTCAGCAAAGTCATTAAGATTTAGGCCTCAATTTTTTTTTTTTTTTTTTTTATAAGAAGGCTTCTATTTTCATTACTGAGTAAGTGTATCGTCTTAAAATTGTGCTACTTTAAGGTTAGCATTATATAATCATATGTAAGAGTTTTTTTTATCGCCGTAATAAACATTTTTGTTAGGTAAAATGCAAATAGGTGTAGTCGCCTTTTGGGTCATATAATTTAATCTTAATTTAGTTTTGGGTTTAGGTTTGTATTTGAATTTTTTTTTAATAAATGGCCTATTGAAAGTTCAAAATTGTAAACCTTTGTAAAATAAATTGTATAAATAGTATAAGTTAAAGAAAATTCTCTAACCTCTCCAACAACACAAAAAACGCTCTCTTTTTTTCTCGAAAAACTAATCATTTGAACTTGTTCAACTTCTCTTAAGATTTCTTCCAAATTGGATATTAAAAACGGTAATTTCATCTCTTCAATCCCAAAACACGATAAAAAAAATAAAAAGAAAAATCGATAAGATATGAAAATATCAAACCTTTCGATTTAGTGTTTCGAACTACTAACAAGAAATTTTATTTGTATTTTATCTTAATTAATTATAATTAAGTTTCTGTCAAATCTTATTTATATTGTACTATCGTTTTCTTATAGCTATTGTTGTAGACAACATCAACATCAATTATTTTTGTGTTTTGTTGTTGTTGACAACACAACCATAAATGTTTAAGGTTATTATGTTGTTGGCGGCACCAAACACAACTTATTAGAATTTTTTGTGTTGTTAACATTCATTAAACACTACATATTGTTATTCTAAACTTGTTGACCGTACATAAAGACATTGTATTATAATTATAGTGTTCTTGAAAGAAATTAAACATATTATTTGGTTGTTTTAGTGTTGTTGACAGTATAAACATATTATTTTGTTTATTTATGTGTGTTGACAACATCATCATCGTTTTATTCATTGTTTTTTTAGTTGTTGTCAATAATTTAATACTAAATTTTGCTTTTTTTTTGAAATTGTTGACAATACATAATTAAAATATTTTATTATTATAGTGTTGACATCATTTAACCACGTTATTTTGGAATTGTATTGTTGTTAGAAAACGACACTATGTATTTTTTGGGTTTTCGGTGTTGTGGACAATAAACAGACACTTGTTTGTGTGTTTATTGTGTTGATGACATCACCTGAACAACTTAATTTGTTATTCCTATGTTGTTGGCAACACTTAAACACTTTATTTTGATACTTTTGCTAATATTGACAATACTTAAACACATTACAATGTTGTTTTATAGTTGTTGATAGAAACTAAACAAACTATATTATTATTATTATTATTCTATAATGACAACACTAACTTCCATGATTTGCGTGTTATTTGAGTTGTTGACTCCAAATTTGACATCAATTTATATATTATGTGGGTTTGTTATGTTGTTAACAAAACCTGAATATTATATTGATCAAAGGCGGTAGCAAGCTCTAGAGAAAACCTCTCTAGTATTCAAAATAGAGGAAACCCCTCATCCATGAAAAATCAAAGGAAATCCCTTCTTTCCATACCTTTCCAACTATTTTTTTTTTTATACAAGGGTAAGGAAAAGGGGAGCAGTCCATAAAGACCGGTCACCCAAAGTATCCAAAAGGATGGGGTCTTCAACAGCTTCCGATAGCACCTCGTCACTAGCCCCTGACGCGAAACCATACAACGTATGTCAATATGCTACGGTGTTGAAATCCAATAAAAGTGGTGAGCACTAATCAGATCAAAGCGGAGATCAAGGAGGAGACATCCGAGAAGATCATAATGAAGACAATTCAAGGATAAGTAGGGTGAAGCCGGAGGAGGGCAAAAGCACGAAACTGTAGAGCATCTTCCAAAGATGAAGCGGGTAGTGGGCGAGCCAAGCACTATTAGAATAGCACCGCCAGATGCATGTACAACAGGACACGAACTCCTGGGGGAAGTGAAAGACGAGAATTCGGGGAAGAGCCTCCCATCAAAAGAAACCGTCATGAAAGCTCACTACCACGACCGCAGTCCAGACACGACTCTATACATACACCGAAATCTGTAGGAGAGCTTGAAAACAAGAACATGCTAATGTCCACCTCAACAAAACTCACGAATTTGTTCATAAGGAGCTTTTTGCTCAAATTAGTTCGCAACTATAGAGATTGGTTCAAATAAGGAGAATCATTTCCAATTTAAAAGTTTTTGGTTAAAAATTTTATTCCAATCAAATTTCATAGACCAAAAATAGTCGAAATTTGTGACTATTGGTCAAGAAACAGATTCCATAGGTGGTATGACCAAAGTCGTTGTTCATAAGCCATGAGATACTTGTCTAAAGCTTCATGATTTTTCCGGAAGTTCAAACAACTTTTTTCAACAAAAAGATTAAAAATAAAATTTCAATTCCATGAAAAACAAATTTTCACCACTATCAATAGGGTCGATAGATCTCAGATATATATATATATATATATGATGGTTTGTTAAAAGGAAATTGTTCACAAGTAGATCAAGACAAAGAGGGGCATCAAACAAGCGTTTGTCTTTCCTATTATCCTCAACTTATCCAAAATAGTCGGTGAGACAATATGAGGTAAATATACCACACATAGTCAGACGTTATAGCATTACACTAAATTAAGTTTGGTCATATGAGCATAATCCGCTCAAGGTTGTTCAAGGAAATATTTGGTTACTTGATATTGTTAATTGAGTACATTCGATTATTCGAGAATGGCTAGAGAAAAATATTTGATATGAGAGATCCACATATCATCACCCTTATTCCTCTTGTTCTCTCACTTTACTCAAATGTCAAGTGTTGTTGGATAATTTTCTTCAACAAGTTTGTTTGGGGTCAAAATAAGGTTTTGGGAAAGATAAAAGGTTCAGGGTTCTAGGTTCCAATTGTTCTTACCTAATTCAGTTTTGAGAAAAATTTCAAACAAGGTTGAAAATTAGAGGTACAAAAAAAAAGGAAATCGAAGGTTAAGTAAAAAGGAAGGTTTAAAAAAAGTTAAACCTTGAAAAGGGAAACAAGAGAAAGGAAAACACAAAGTAGAAGGTAAGATAAGGAAAACAAAATAAATAAAAAAAGGTCAACAAAAAGAAGGAGCAACAAAGGAGATTAACTCTACCAAACACTAATATGAACAACCAAACCGAAAGTAGTTAAAAAATAAAAACAAAAACCGTAAAAATTTCATCTTCATAGAACCACAAGTTGACAATGAAAGCGGACTCAACAGAAGAAGAGAAAATTTTGCATGGATGAAAAAAATACTAAGAAAAGGATATGAAAATCCAACAAACTGATAAGGAGGCATCGTAAAATGAAAAAGTTAAACCCATAAAATCACAAACCGGACATAAAAAACATGTGGAAAACAAAGAAAAGGAGAAAACTATTCCTCTATCATCTTCGCACCTTAGAGATGAAGATGAATTTTCCTCAAAACAAAGATGAGATGAATGAGCATTATTATTCTATTGGTATACCGTTTGTCTCTATTTGAAAATGATTCGAGACCTCTCTCAGATGTTTTGGTAAAGTTGGATTTGAGTTTATTGTTCAGGAATAAGTTTTAGATGTTATTGTTGATCGATTTTTGTTCCTTTGAAGTTAGATTTGTGATGGATTGTAAAGATATGAAAATAATTTAACCTTAACGTGCTAGTCTTGGCCTGAAAAATTGAATATTGGCTATAACTCTTGGTCAATGTCTATTCGTTGTCATTCAAGATCTTAACGTCGATAATGATGACTTTATGTCTATTATGGTTGTTTTCATCAAACCAGATGCAAAAGATTTCAAGAGAAGAATTTTGGGCATTCTATTTTTTATCTTCTTGAAAGGATTTCATGAGATAATTTGTTCAAATAGGGACGTTGTTCACATTCGATCTTGAAGAGGGCCTTAAAAACTCCAAATCATGATCTCGATTTAAATGCACATTAGAACAGGTTTGAGTTGTTCTTTGTGGACTTTTATAGGAACAATTGTTTGTTTTTTCATCACAAATCAGTTAAGATCTAGAGTTTGCTAGGGAGGGGCTAGTTAGCGGTGGTCAGAGTCCGGCTGTATAGCCAGGCAGAACCAATGACCACAAACAATAGAAGAACTCTTGAGAATTTCATGTAGAAATTTGTTCTGAATTTTCTAAGAGTTTTGTGAGCAAACTATTGTAGAAATTTTTTGACCAAGTCCACAATAGCAAGGATATAGGGCAGTACTACATATGGGTTAGTAGAGCAAGCCAAAAATTGATTCATTCCACATTAAAGGATTCAGAACCCATAGGTAAGAAACTAATGATAACCACAAGGTTATAATTTCAGTCAAAAGAGATTGAGAACAAACACCAAATCAAGCATACAACCACAATCCATCAAACACATAAAAACAACATGTGCTTTGTGGTTCTATCTTACTAGAATGGCGTCATTAGTGTATACATTGTGGATTTTCCATTGCTTAGCGCAAATAGGGTCGGAAGCCAAAGCAGCCAATAGTTGATCCGGGTTCTCCGGTGGTTTCGTTCCTTTGTTCTTGTTTGTATGAGTTATTCTCAAAAAACGTATTATTTTCACTCACAAGAGCAAAAGCTCTCATGACTTACCTTTAGGAGCCCAAAAGACGAGCTGTGGAGGAGCTTGGTCTTCCTAGAGGACCGACGTCCTGTGCGAGATATACAGAAGTCCAGTGCGAGAGATACCGAAGTCCGGATCTAGATCTGCAGACAAAGTGGAATGAAAACAATGTTGGTTCGGACTGGGAAATCAATCGGATGATAGTCGGTGGTGGCTGTGGTGGCGGACGGAGCAATGAAGATGAAAAGGTAAAGCGTCGGTCTCGTGGTGGTGACGGAACCCCGGCGGTAGCGAATCCACGGAGAAAACGAGACTCCAGCTTTTGGCGGCGGTAAGGACGGCCGGAGATGCTCGCTGCGAATTCCGGCTGAAGAATCTCCCTCCTCTCGACGGCCCCTTGCTGGCGTGGAAAGACGACAACCCAGCAGCCTTACCTAGTTCAGAAGAGAGTCGGACAGAGAAAGTAGTCGCCGGTGGTAGTCGCTGGTGGAAAGCGCCGGTGTTGGTGGCTCGATTGCTCCTCCAAGAGAGAGGCGTGGCGGCCATGATGCAAGGGTTAACGGAAGAGAAGGGTTTGAAGAAGAGGGAAAGCAGCAAGTCTTGCTGAGTACAACCCATGTGATATGAAATTGAGTGATCCAATTTTCATCTTTTAATATACCTTTCCAACTATGTTTCTTTTCACTCTTGTCTGTTAGTTGAGGAGATTTAGCAATTTCAACAAGTTTACCTCATTTCTAAACTTATATTATACTCTTTATACCAAGCTCAACCATTTACAATATTGGTGTTGGCTTTTACAGCTCTCCTCCATTATTTTTTTCGAAGGCATTCCTCAATCCTCTTTTGTGGAGGGTTCAGTAGAAAATCACTATGAAATTATGAGCCAAAAGCTTTGTTGAAATGCACATTAAGGGTTCCCTCTTCTGTTTTTATTCATCACTTTCTTCATCCTTTTACCTTAATTCATCTGCAATTTACACTTGTGGTTCCCTACCTTTCAATCTATGCTTTGCTTCTACTATCCATACTCAACTAAGTGATTAACTTTGAAATTAAGCACAAGATATCACCAATTTATAAGAATCTCATTTGTTAAACCACTAAAAATTTTTTAAAAAAAAAGAATAGACTGTACTATTTTGTCGATCTTCCAATGAAGCTTCTGTTTTTACTTTGCTCATACTTACTTTGTCTAAACCATCTCTTGTATTACCGGATCTTGCAATTTTATAAGGCCCTTGTTCATCTTTATCACCCATCTTCCTCAAGAAACCAACAATTTGTTCTTCTGCCTCCAAGTAAACTCACCGATTGCGGTGGTTTTTTGATGAAACCCAGTTCTGCAAACCAACAACCCAT
Source organism: Fagopyrum homotropicum (assembly GCA_033239125.1). Lineage (NCBI taxonomy): Eukaryota > Viridiplantae > Streptophyta > Magnoliopsida > Caryophyllales > Polygonaceae > Fagopyrum > Fagopyrum homotropicum. The sequence continues at coordinate 67,848,383 of BSWB01000002.1, read as the reverse complement.
CTTGACAACCAATTTCTTCGTCTTTTTAAAAATATTAAATAAAATTACAAGATCTATCCTCCATTCTTTCTGCCTCATCCAACAATCTCTTTCGAAAACAAGAGTTCTTACTCTGGCCATTCCGAATCCATCTTCATCATCCTCTTTGTCGTTCGGTGTCTTTGTTCAATGTGGGATCTCTTTCTTCCGATGAGAATCAATACTCTTTTACCTTCGTGTTCTATGAATACAAACAAAATATTGGATAAATCCAAAGAAAAAGCAATTTTGTTTCGTGCTTAGTAAGCTAAAAAACCTCCCAAAGAAGGAACAAAAAAAAAACGAAGAAAAACAGAAGGTAGAAAGAAAGGAAAATTGCTTTAAAAAAATGGTATACGAAAAAAGAGGAGTTTAATTTTTTTACCTAAGGACACCAATATAGGGGCCTAACAACACCGATCTCGGCTTTATGACATTTCTTTCTACAAACTCCTGTAATATATTTGAAATTGTCAAAAACCAGCCAAACCTGGTTATGGCCTGAAGTAAATGTAATATATTTGAGATTTTATTTACTCTTCAAATTCAAATTTTGGATTGTTTACAAACACCATACTATTATTTATATTACTTATGTAGGTGATGACATCATAACCAATATATATATACTCATTACATTACTGTTTTCATCATGTTTTTTAAGGAAGATATTGATCACGCGTTAAAATATATTATAAAATAAATAATCCAATACTCATGTAAGCATAATGAAATTGTAGTGCTCGATACCTTTTGTTACACTCAGTTTGAGACCATTCAACTAAAACATCGAAGTGTATTGAATCGAAAATCTGCAACGAAAACTACATAAGGATACGTGTGCGAGTTTTTATCCTACCAACTTTTATAAATCACGGTGGTAAACTATAAAAAAAGTATACACCGTTCGATGTAGAGAAAAACAATGCTTGCGTTGAAAAAAACTTAGAAGAATGAGTGATGAAGGTATATAACTACGATGAAAATTTCGTCATCGAAGACAAGCTCAAGGAGTTTTTCATCTCTATTTGTGTTGAATTTCCGAAATTGCTCAAAGATTCAAACATATTCCTTGAGTTTGCCAAAAATATGAACAAACACATGGAAGTTCATCGGTTGATTACCACAAGAGGAACAAGGGTAAAAAAAATAATTTTTAATAGATCGATAATTTATACAAACAAATACTAATACACTCTTTGTTATTTCTTAACAAAGGAAACTACGGAGTGTATACAATCAAGTTCATAGAAGCACATGCACTTGGGTTGGACATTCAATCGATAAAGAAGGAGCACATGAAGAAAAAAAAAGGGGAGAAGATTGTAATGATTCGCTCCTCGGAAAAATTTAGAATTATTATACTTATGTTTAAGATGTTGAAAGATTGGGTTGATGATTTAATTTCAATTGTACTTTGTTTAATATTGCGTGTTGACAATTTTTGTGTGTGTTGACAATGAGTCTGTTTGGTGAAGTAAGATTATGTGGATGAAAATAAAAATGAAGAGAATTATTTATATAAAGAATTAAGAAAATGAAATTGTTTAAGGAGATCAATATGAAAATAAGTAAAATGAGTGTTTGGTAAAATAAATATAATTGCGGGTAAAATTACAAAAAAGCATGTGTTAAATTTTTTTGTAGATGAAAGAAATGAAAAAAGAAAAGAGGGGTAAAAATGAGATTTTAGCCTCAATAGTCCTTGCGAGTACCAAACCTTTATACATTTACTGGGCTTCATATTCAATCAAATTAAATTTTAAGATAGTCACATATTTGCTTGGCCACGTGGAATCCTCAACTTCCTATAGATTAACCCAAATTAAAGTATTCAGTTAAACAAAATGTTTCTACTTTTTCCTTTCATATGGACAACTTGGTAATGAGATGATATTGCTTTACAATTTTTACCCAATTTCTTTTTACACTTAATAATAAAACTGTAAATTACACTCTTACCTTTACTTATCCCAATATCTGAATCTTGAATCTTCTCTCTCCTCCATCTTCCCCAAACTCTAAACATACAGAACTCAAACCTAATCACCCATTTTATCCTCAAATTTGAAGTGATTATATCTCTTTCAAAGTTTACTTTTCATTCCTCTCAGTTTTACAACAACTATTGTTGTAATTCGTTTGTATACCCTCGCCGTTAGGTTAGAACACATATCTACAACTTACTAATTCGGGAGAAATATCCAACGGTCTCAAAATGCTCCTCTATTCGGTTTCCAGTCGTCATCAATTGAAGATTCCAGCTATTTATAGTGTTAATACGAAGAATACCTTCATTATGATAAGAAGGGTTTATAGGGTAGAATTGTCAATTTTGGTTGATAGTAAATTACAAGCTATATGTGCCAAAATACAAGAGGTTTCTACTTTATAAGGTATGTACTATATTGTTTATGATTTTGTGAGATTCTATTATGTTTGAACAAGAAAATGATAGATTTCATATTTAGAAGGGTGTTATCTCATCAGACTTTACATACCTTATGTATAATAATCAACTAATAAACATTAAATTTCTATTATAGTTTCAATATTATTATTGCCTTATGATTCATGCCTTTAGTTGCATTTTTTATGGAGATTTTATTACCCTATTAAAATCTTGTATGATCATTCTTAGCAATTTTTATTTTCATAGTAGTCGATACCATTCTTTTTGTCTTATGATTATGACAAACACAATGAATGACCACAACAGATTGACGGTGAAGGAGGCCATGCCCCAAAAACGTCAAAAGCATGCTCAACAATCTCAAGGTTACCGTTATTTGTTTATAAATAGCTTTTCATTTTGAATTGCATAATGTTTAGTAATTCTTCATGCTTCATGGCCCATTTATCAATCTTTATTTTTTCTGACATAGAAAATTGATCGATGCATTTTCCTAAGTTGTGAATGATGACCTTTACTAGGACACATCCAATAATTAGCGTTAGTTTGTAATATTCATATCAAAGTCAGAATAATTCAAAGCCAAGTAAATAAAGGAGGTTTTGATAGGTCTCATCCAATCACAAGTGTTAGATTTAATCTTCATACAACAACTTATATAATAGCTTTTTCAACTAACTACGATGCAGGCAATCCCGTTAACTCCAACAATCAAGTTCCAAATAGCACCGTACGAACACCTTTGAGGGATATTTCAAACAGTAAGGCTCTCAATGTTCGAACCTTTTCTAACTTGCACCGTCTTATGAACAATCAACTTACAACAATGATTCTTATACCTTCATGGCTGATTTTTTTACAGTGTGTTGTCAAAATTCACCGATGGTGGTAAATCTCCACCAAACGTCTACCGATCAAGGTGGTTTGTCTGTTAATGGTACTGGATGTGTCAATGAGACAAATCTACTAGATCAAAGTTCTATAAGCCGGCAAAACAGATTTTTGCGGATGCAAGACATGACCCAGAAACGCAAAAACTGCAATCTAAAATCTCAAGGTTATTAAAATTTGTTTATATATTTATAATTATAATTTGATTGAACTTTCTTTTTATTTTGTCTTCTATATTTATCAAGTTTGACCGATAACTATACCACAGTAAATCAAAGTAATATCAACACTGAAGTTCCCTGTAGCATCCTGTGAACTCCTTTTGAAGACATCTCCAATTGTAAGTCAATCATTCCTACCGTAGCCTATTTTTAAGATTTCAATAATTTGGCTAACTTCAAATAAGGATGTATATGAATTGTTTTATTTATTCTTTTGCAGTGACAAATCCAATTCAGATGGATGTTGAGAACCTTAATCAAGCCTCAGCTGGTGATGGTACTTTGATTCATAATAATGTTATCCAAAACCATGGTGTGCAAAATCAAGGTTTGTAACTCAAATTATCAATCTTTAACTTGACATCTATAGATGATTCGACACATGATAATCCTTGAAACATCTCCTAATACAATGTTTTATTGAATTTGCTTTAATTCTTTCATTCATATCTAGCTACTATGCCTACTAATTATTCTACAAGTAATCTGAATAACTTCAGCAGTGAAGTCCACTTTAGCACCTTACAAACTCATGTGAGGGATATTTTCAATATTAAGTTGTCTATATTATTCCCTTAGCCCATTTTTTACATTCAAGTTATTATCTATATTCAAGCAACATGTATATAACTCGATGATTGTTTTATGTACAGTGAGTTACCATAATACATTGACAGCTGAAAAATTCAATCAAGTCTCTACCGGGCAAAGTAGTTTAGTCAATACTTTTCCAATTTCTATGGGACAATCCAGTCAACTTGCTCGATATTCCTTAAGTTGACAACTTAGATTCTTGCGGAAACAGATCATGAGTCAGAGAAGACAACAATGTCATCAGTAAACTAGAATTCCCTTAACGAGTGACCTTCCTATGCCAAACATTTCCAACAGTAAGTTAACAATCTTATTCAACTTGAGCTTATTTCATATTTCCATAATCTATATCTTTATTCGCTTTTGACGACCTTATTCAAGAAAGAACATATAAAGATTTTTCATCATGCTTACTAAAAATTTTCAAATGAATGGAGACAACAATGACATATGTATAAAATTATATTATTACTTTCATGTGCATTATTTCTGTAGTGTACCCGGATGTTTGAAATATAAAAGTCAATTAATATCTTTTAAAAGCATTCTTCCATCATTATTATTCAAAAGTTTGTTCTTAGACATGTTTTCATTTGTCAGCATATCATGATATTGGGGGTCCCTCTTCAAATTGTGGTTTTTGTAATGCTTTGATGTGGTATGAAGAGAGAGCGTTGAAAAGCAGAACTGATGTAGTGCCGACATTCTCTATATGTTGTATGAAAGGGAAAGTTGAGTTACCTTTATGTAAAGATTCACCGCTCCTGCTAAATCAACTTTTAACCAAAGTAGATGCAAGAAGCACTAAGTTCATCGAGAATATTCGAGGATATAACTTGATGTTTTCATTTACTTCAATGGGCGGTAAGATTCATCAATTTAAGGACGGAAGAGGACCTTATTGCTATCGATTACAAGGGCAGAATATCCACAGGATTGGGAGTTTGTTGCCCACTGAAGGATCCGATCCAAAATTTGTACAACTTTACATTGTTGATACCGATAACGACGTTCCAAATCGCATTCATGCTATTAGGTTTGCATATTTTTTAATTCATCTCCCTACAATCATTTGAACATTACATTTACTTATCAAACTTATTTAATATGTTATGTTTATGCAGTACAAATAACTCGAGAGGTTATGATGCTTCCATTGTTCATGATTTGAAGAATATGCTGGATGAACACAACACACTAACTAAGGCATTTAGGATGAATAAAGATCGATTTGGAGAGAATGTCTGCACAGATGTGAAACTAAAACTCATAGGTAAAAGGGGATGTGATGGAAGGAGATACAACCTTCCAACTACATCAGAAGTAGCAACTCTTACTGTCGGCGACACGGGATCCTCTGCTGTAGAAAGGGATATTATTATTGAGACCCGGTCAGGTTATTTACAACGAATTACTGAGTTACATCCTTCATATCTCGCTCTTCAATACCCGTTGTTATTTCCATACGGAGAAGATGGCTATACAATTGACATTCGACTCAGTGAAGAAGAACTCAATTCCTCTAGGAAAAGGGAAAAGTTGAGCATGCGGGAGTATTTTTCATTCAGAATTCAAGTAAGGGAAGGAGAATGGTCAACGATCCTAAAGTCCAGAAAGTTGTTCCAACAGTTTGTAGTTGATGCGTATACAATGATCGAATCAAACAGACTATCTTATCTTCGACACAATCAACAAAGTTTAAGGTCGGAAACTTACAGTAATCTCTCTGAAGCTTCTACTAGAGGAAATAATACTCCTGCTTCTGTTGGAAAGCGTATAATCTTACCGTCCTCTTTTACCGGTGGTTTGAGATATATGATCCAAAACTATCAGGATGCAATGGTTGTTTGTAAGTTTTATGGTCATCCTAATTGGTTCATTACATTTACTTGCAATTCAAATTGGCCAGAGATTACTAGGTTTGTGGAAAGTCGAGGTCTTAGACCAGAAGACAGGCCATACATCATCTGCAGAGTATTTAAGATCAAACTTGATGAGTTGATACATGATTTAAGAAGCTCTAATATATTTGGAACATGCATAGCTAGTACGTATACTCTAAACAATTAATATTCTTCATTCGCTTTTCATTATCTGTCAAACTACATCCTTTTCTAATATATATCTTGTTGTTCTTGATTTTTTTTATGCTAATAGATATTCAAAACTATGTCTTAGTTTATGTTATATAAGGCTATATACATCAAACCTTTTTCGAAGGAATTATATCTTTAGCTTATTTCATTTAAAGTAAATTAGTATACATGTTTGTATTAATGCCCCAAGTAATCGTTGCTTTTTAAATTTTTTTTTTCCAGTTCATGCAGTTTCCAAAGAAATATATATTTCCACATTGAAAGCTGCCCATAATTGTAGATTGGAGATTGACCTGCTAACTCATTTGTGTTATTGCGGTGAATGAGAGTAGTTATAATAATAATAAAGTTATTGTTTACTGTTTGTTATTTTTAAAATTACCATTATTTGTGTATTTGACCTTAATTCAAAGGTTGGGGAATCCTCTACAATATTCATATTCTTTTTCTTATGTTTTGTGCTGATGTATTTATTATAAAAACTAAACAGGGGTTAAACTATATAGCTTACCATGGAAAATTTATTATTAATCTTGAAAAAGTTATAAGTTAATTTACTGAGTGATAGCATGAATTATAGTCTATATTTTATGACCTGTTTAGACGTTTTATCTTCAATAATCTGCATGTCTGGATGTATATTATGTGATTATATCGTCGTTTCATCTACCTTTGCGGGAATCGAGGTCTACACAAAGTTTCGTTGTAATCGTAGGTAAAATGGCACGTTTTGCATCAAAATGGAGCTAAGGAGTCATTGGAGCTACATTCAGGAGCTTAAGGAAGAATTCAAGAAGCATGGAAATGGATTAAAGATTTACTTTGGACAGATTTAAGAGATTTCACATTCAGTTTAGAGCCACCTCGGTCAGCTACAGTACCATCTCGACCGAGGTGATCCAGAGGAGCGTCCCGACCGAGGCGAACACCTTGGATGCGGCGAGATATATTTTATTCTTGGCTAAGATCTTTTATTTTTGGAAGGAGAGATCTTATATTTTTAGGCTGGATTTCTGGAAGGAAGATCATATATTTTAGTGATTTATTTATGAGAGATAGATATATTTTATTAGGATAATATCTTTTCAAGATATTTTATCTTTGGAAGATAGTTTTCCTATATAAAGGGCTGGATTTTCCACAAATCAGCACCGGCGCATCACCGGAAAATCCCGCTACCATCGCAGGATTGGGGGGATTGAAGGAACTGCAGTTAGGAAGGATTTTTGGAAGGTTGAAGGAAGATTGAAGGAAGGAAGTTGATAGCTTTTATACCTTTTGTGAAGGGTTTTGTAAGATTCTCTTAGATTCCCTTCTTTTGTTGACTTGTCTTGTTGGATTGTGATCCAAGGAACACTTGTTTGTTTGATAATTGATTCAGTTATTGAAGCCTTTTTCTTAAGGTTTTTGTGTTCAATTATTCACTTTCTTCCCATATATTTGATTATTGCTTTTATGATGATGATTGGCTAATTTCCTTGTGTGATTCTAGGGTGATTGGCTGAAGGTTGTGGGAAAAACAATGATAGAATAATCTTAAATCCTAGTAGGACCCTGAAAGCTCGAGTCTTTATCCTTAACCCTAGAGTATCTCGTTCAGTCGATGAACATCTCGGCCGGGGTGGAATTCGTCTGACCGAGGTGACCTTTCTGATCCGTAACTGAGAGTTAAGTGTTAGAGTTTGCCAAATCCTATTCTTATTACACCTTTCCTGGTTCAATGCAAGCCTAGGATGAGACTTACCCGGTAGTTCCGTAGTTTGTTTACCTATGATCATAAGTGTAGGTAATAAAGGTTTATCCTTTATTGGGGTTTGAGTGTGCCTTCATCCCATCTTTGTGAGTTAGCCTGAGACTTACCCGGTAAAGGTTGATTTTATTCCCTTAGTTGGTGTGTAGGTTTGAGATTATAATTCTTTTCCTTAGTACCTTGAGACTTACCCAGTGATAGGTTCTTTGGCTTGGAGTTAGTGAGTAGTGAGACTTACCCGGTGATCTATTCCACTTTAGTAACACCTTCCCCTTGCAAAATCTCAGCTTTGTCCGCTTTATCTTGAGATCTTGAGTTGGAACCACAACTAGATGCTTTAATCCTTAGAATTGCATATTCCTTTAATTGACTTTTTATCATCTTTGATTGCTTTAATTGCTTTTGTGGTTAGTTGCAATATTGACAACTTATACTTGCTTTGTTTCACCTAAGTCCCTGAGATCGATGTTAGCATGAAATATTGTGATATTTTAGGCACGTTTCCTAAATGTATTTGAATCATATTGATAGTCTTTGAATGAGCATTGTCGCATTTGTGAGCTAGTTTGCCTATATTGTCGATATGGATGTCTACACAAGCTTTATGTTGATTATAGGTGATTAAGAGTCATTTCTGAACGGAATTTAGCAAGGATGAGTTGATTGAGTATGTCCATGGATTGAGGGCATTCTTAGGAGCAAAATGAGTGTCAACTTCAGGAATGCACGAGGCTAGGGAAGAATCACGTTCTTGCCCTAAACCACGCTCTAAAATACGGCCGTACTACTTTCCACGTTCAGTTCCACGGCCGTGGAACCCTAGCAAGAGAAGCGTGATTCATTCTAGTGGATTCTACGGTTGTGGAATCATGTGTTCAAACCGTGTTGAATTCCACGCTCTAAATTACGGTCGTGGAACCTTCCACGACCGTGATCTTGGCGATCTTTTTCGCCGCATTTTAAGCCACGATCTTTCAGAAGATTGGGCCGGGCCGATATTTTATCTTGCCCTATAAAAGGACGGACGAAGAGAGATTCCGGGACCTTCGCTTAGACGCACTTTGCGACCTCGCTTTACACTTTTCGCCTACGCCGCGATTTGGAGATTTTTGCTATTCTTGCAAAAGACGTATTCCACGTTACGCTTGGAGTTGCCCTAATCTCGCACTTTTGGTGGAGATTGCTGTTGAGATTTCCGGATTGACGGAAGATCGAAGACTCGGAAGATTGTTGCAAGAAGAATTCTCTTCTTGTTTAGGTTTGATTTAGAAGACGGATTGACATCCCGTTCTTCCTTCTTTCCTAAGATTGTGTTTGTTTGTTTCATTTTGAATCTATTGACGATATTCGTTCTTAATTGTGACTTTGAGATTGGTTTGAAGTTTATTAGAAGTTTTCGGAAGTTTTCATCTTTCAATCTTTTAATCTTTGAATTTGATATCATAATGATGATTGTTGGCTAAAAACCCTTAACAATTCTAAGGTGAAGGGTTGATAGTTGTGGCTTAGATGATGATAGATCGATCGTAAACAGATTAGACCCTGAGAGTTAGAGAGAATCGTCGATGAACCCTAAATCACGGTTTGTTCTTGAGTTCCACGACCGTGGAATCTCAAGATCCACCCGTAATTTCCCTTAAGTTTACGAACCTGCTTTTGCTTTAATCCAAAGTTAAAGATTTGCTTTAACTTAGTCTAGGCTTGTGTTCGCTCCAAACGGTGTGTGCAAGCTTTAAATTTATAACCCTAGACTTAAGCTTAAAACAAGGATGCGAACCCGCAGTGTACGGGTCAATCGTAGTAAAAGCAAGAAAATTCCAGGGGTCGATCACAAGGACTCGGTGAAACAAAGTCAATACGGTGTGCTATATCAATTCTAACCACAAGAGCAATTAACACAATCAAAGATGAATAAGAAGTCAATAAAGCAAACATGCAATTCTAGGGATTAAAGCATCTAGTTGTGGTTCCAACTCAAGATGTATAGATAAGCGGACAAAGCTGAGATTTTTGCGTGGGGAAGGTGTTACTAAAGTGGAGTAGATCACCGGGTAAGTCTCACTACACACTAATCCTAAACCGTAACTCCTATTACCGGGTAAGTCTCAAGGAATCAAGATAAAGAACTATAACCTCAAACTAACACACCATCTAAGGGAATAGAATCAACCTTTACCGGGTAAGTCTCAGGCTAACTCACAAAGATGGGATGGAAGCACACTCAAACCCCAATAAAGGACAAACCTTTATTACCTACACTTATGATCGTTAATACACAAACTAAGGAATTACCGGGTAAGTCTCATCCTAAGCTTGCATTGAACCAGGAAGGTGTAATAAGAATAGGATTTAGCAAACTCTAACACTTAACTCTCAGTTTTAGGTCGGATAAGTCACCTCGGTCAGAAGAATTCCACCCCGGCCGAGATGTTCATCAACCGAACGAGATGCTTAGGGTTAAGGTTAAAGACTCGAACTTTCAGGATCCTACTGGAATCTAAGATTATTCTATCATCGTTTTTCCCACAACCTTTGAGCCAATCACCCTAGAATCACACAAGGAAATTAGCCACTCATCATCATAATGAAAGTATTAAAATATATGGGAAGAAGGTGAATATTTGAACAAAGAAGAATTTAATGAAAAGACTTCAATAACTGAATCAAATATCACAACAAAGCGTTCCTTGGATAGCAATCCAAAAAGACAAGACAACAATTGAGGGAATTGAAGACAATCTTACAAAACCCTTCAATAAAGCTATAAAAGCTATGAACTTCAATCTTCCTTCAACCTTCAAAAAGGTTCTTCAACTCTCCCAACTTGGAGTATGCTGCTGCTGCGTAAACGACTCTCTTGCGCTGATAGCGGATGTATGCGGGATCTAAACACCATCGGATTTGTGGAAAATCCAACCCTTTTTATAGAAAAATAACCCTCCAAAGATAATAAATCTTAGAAAGATATTCTCCCATAAATATAGGCAAAATATATGATTCTGCATATCTCCTTCCTTCCAGGAGCCAAGCCCAAAAATATAAGATCACTTTCCAATTTTAAAAGATCTTCTCCAAGAATAAAATATTCTCGCCGCGTCCTAGGTGTTCGCCTCGGTCGAGTCGGCATCTCTGGATCACCTCGGTCGAGATGAATCGCTGGTCAACCGAGGTGAGTCTCAACTGAACGTGAAATCTCTCAAAACTGGTCCAAAGTAAATCTTTAATCCATGGCTATGCTCCGTGGATGTAGCTCCAAATGACTCATGACTCCTTTTGCTCCTTTTTGATGCGAAACGTGCCATTTTACCTACAATTACAACAAAACTAGGTGTAGACCTCGATTCTCGCAAAGGTAGATGAAATGGTAGTAAAATCACATAATGTACATACAAATATGCAGATTATGAAAGATAAAACGTCCAAACAAACCCCAAAATATGGACTATAATTCATGCTATCAAAATACCCCATACTTAGCCCTTGCTTGTCCCCAAGCAAGTTCCGCATATAGAAGACAAGATAGAATGGATTATAAGTCAATAAAACCAATGAAAAAGTCTTTCAAAATTATTTTATGGTGTGCAACTATCATAGATCACTCTAAGAGAATACTTCATGGAATTTAAAAACTCAATATGCTCGAAACCTTTTATAAATATAGGAAAGTCGTTCATCTTTGCATAAAATCATAGAATGCATAATAAATCATAATTATCAAAATCAATCATGTATAATCCGATTTAAACCGCTAAGTCAATCAACAAGCTCAAGGTCTCAAGGGCTTCCCAAAAGAAAAGGTCAAGAAACGTGTAGGGTAGGGATGTATGTAAGGTAATGTGGTGCTAGAATCCGGGAAAAGGATGAACTTCACTTCCACTTTGACTTGCAACATCTTCCACCAATAAGCTTTGCTTATTCCACTCTTTTTTTTTTTTTTTTTTTACTTTACTTTTTGGGATGCATGGACAGAGGTGCACAATAACCGAAGCCTAAGAAATCTGCAATCATCAATTTCTCGAGATGCATCAAACCCTTGATGCACATACCATGACCCGTTAGGAATATCGCTCAATCCGACTTTGGCAAGACACAAACACCCGGCTATGTGAATGGTGCCGAGTTACTCATCTTCATGATTGACTTCCCCAAGCCTATTATTACTTTCTAGCACTTTCACTTCCAGCCAACTTCTCAACTTTAACTTCACTTGCTTTCACCACTTCGCTTGCTTCCAAATTCCCGGATAGGTAAAGGGAGGCAAAATGTATATGAGGGGCTAAGCATGATCAAGAAGAAGAAGAGAGAAGAATGAATTGCCTTGGTCTTTCCAGGAAGAAAGTGAGAGAACTTAACCTGCGGTGTCAACCTTCAAATTCAACATAATTTGGATAAAAACAAAGTATTAAACATGCCAATAATTTCAAACAAAGCATTTAGCAACTTAAACATATTATAAAACCTTTCAAACACATAAAAAATTTAAAACCAGTCAGTAAACAAGATCTTCACTGAGATCATATCCAGATAAGTAACACAAAATCGTTTTCGAAAACTCTCAGTTAACACACCTCGGTCGAGGTGTTCTTGGTTCAACCGAGGTGAAACGCCTCGTTTGGCCAATACTGACTCGGTCGAGGTTGAAAATTTTTTTTTTTTTTTTTTAAACCAATTTTTTTTTTCAGTTTCGACGTTTTTCTCAATCAAATAACCTGTATGCATGTATGTAATCTCAGATAAACATATAGAAGCGAAAGTGAAGCATAATAAGATCATAAATATCCATCAAAGTAGCATACAATCATCCATAGTCAAATAACATATCCGCATACCCCATACTTGGGACACACTGTCCCAGTGGGTCAAAATAAGTCTAAGGACAGGATACTCACCGAACATAGCTAAACTGCATGAAGGAGTAAGAAACAGCTCCCAGAAATGACCATCTCGGTTGGCAAAGCACATCTCGGTCGAGGTGTTCTGACAGTAACCGAGGTGTTTCTGTCTTCTCAGAATCTCGAACTTCTGTCCTTCCAGTTGTGCTCCTCCTTAGATATTCCCTGTTGTCTGTCCAGAACGCCAAAAACAAAGCAAAGCAAAGCAAAAACAAGAACTATCTAATCTAGACTAGAAAACGGGAAAAGAAAGCAATACCTTGGGTTGTCTCCCAAGAAGCGCTTGATTTAAGGTCGCTAGCTGGACCATGATGCGTCTCAAACGAGGTAGGAGGTTCCCTCACCCCATACTTCACCTCCATCGTGGGATGAAGTAAGTAGGTTCATCAAACGCTCCAAGACGTGTAAGTGCTCATCGGGGAATGAATCGTCTATGGGTGGGTTATCCGCCTCGCGGGAGGATTCCGGTAGCCGGCTGAGGTGATCCGCAACTGAATTCTCGGATCCCTTCTTATCGCGGATCTCTAGGTCAAACTCTTGAAGTAAGAGAATCCATCGAATAAGGCGCGGCTTTGCATCTTTCTTAGCCAACAAGTAACGAATGGCTGCATGGTCGGTGTAGACAATGACTTCTCGAAAGCATATACAACCGCCAATAACTCTTTCTCGGTGGTAGCGTAGTTGCGTTGTGCTTCATCTAGCGTCTTGCTAGCATAATAAATGGCGGTGGTCCGTCCATCTTTCTTCTGTCCAAGCACCGCTCCTACGGCTACATCACTAGCGTCACACATGACCTCAAAGGGCAAGGTCCAATCAGGAGGCTGGATAATGGAAGGGGAGATCAACGCTTCCTTAATCTTGTAAAAAGCATCAAGACACTCCTGCGAAAACTCAAAAACAACATCTTTATTCAAGAGGTTAGTTAGAGGTTTAGAAATTTTAGAGAAGTCCTTTATGAATCTCCTGTAGAAACCTGCATGCCCGAGAAAACTCCTCACACCTTTAACAGAACAAGGAGGAGGGAGTTTCTCAATAGTCTCGATCTTAGCTCGATCAACCTCAATACCTCGATTAGAAACGAGGTGTCCTAGCACAATGCCTTCATTAACCATAAAATGACACTTCTCCCAATTCAAAACAAGGTTAGTGTCTTCACATCTTTTAAGTACTAGAGAAAGGTTAGATAGGCAATCATCAAAAGAGGAACCATATACAGAAAAATCATCCATAAATACCTCCATGATCTCCTTTATGTACTCAGAAAAGATAGCCATCATGCATCGCTGGAAGGTAGCGGGTGCATTGCACAATCCGAATGGCATCCTCCGATAGGCAAACGTCCCCCAAGGACAAGTGAAAGTGGTCTTCTCCTGATCATCCGGATGGATAGGAATCTGGAAGAACCCACTATAGCCGTCCAAGTAACAAAAGTGTGAATGCTGGGCCAACCGTTCGAGCATTTGATCAATGAAAGGAAGCGGAAAATGATCCTTCCGAGTTGCCGTGTTCAGCTTCCTATAATCGATGCAAACTCTCCAACCCGTAACGGTCCTTGTTGGGATCAACTCGTTGTTCTTATTCGTCACAACTGTCATCCCTCCTTTCTTCGGAACGACATGCACCGGGCTAACCCACTTGCTGTCCGAGATAGGATAAATAATACCTGCATCCAACAACTTAAGAACTTCCTTCTTCACAACCTCTTTCATGATCGGATTTAACCGTCTTTGAGGTTCCCGTGAAGTCTTATGATTATCTTCCATTAGAATTCTATGCATGTAGAAAGAAGGTTTAATGCCAATAAGATCATCCGTGGTGTAACCTATGGCTTTTCGATGCTTTCTCAGGACATGCATTAACTTAGATAATTCAGAATCGGAGAGGGAAGCACTAGCAATAACGGGATAAGTAGAATCCGGTCCAAGAAAGATATACCTCAAATGACTAGGGAGTTGTTTAAGCTCCACTACTGGGGGTGCTTTCTGGGGGGGATCTTTGCTTCCTCTTTCCAGTGGAGTGGTGCCAGAAACTGGACTCGATGCAGTCTCAGTTAGAGTCGTCTCACTGTCGACCTCGGTCGAGGCGCATAGGCGTTGACCGATGTGTTCTTCAGTCGCCTCGCTCTGTCCAGAAAGTGCCTCGGTCGAGGTACTGCTACTGGGTCCGAGGCTGGAGATCTTTGCCTCCTGGATCAGCTTCTCAGTTTTAGCTCCTGGATCTTCTTCCAGTGCTTTTAAGCTCCGTATATCTGCATCACAAGAAGCATCTATACCTTCCTCCATTAAACTGAAACTTATAACTCTTTCGAGTGGATCGTTAATAAGGATAGAGCTCACCAATTCTCTTGATTCTTCTTCATCGTAGATGTTGAAGATATCATCAGTTAGTTGCTCCCCCTTCATGGCTGCAAGTAGTGCAAACTCCACCTCATCGCCACCAACGTTGAATTTCAACTTGGCGTTCTTGCAATCCACGTTGCAACCCGAAGTTGCTAGAAACGGTCTCCCGAGAATAATAGGTACTGGATAATCTGCGGGAATGTCAAGTACAACAAAATCTATAGGTAGATAGAAGTTACCTAACTTGACCGGAACGTCTTCCAAGATGCCCACGGGATGGGTAATGGAGCGATCCGCCATGTAAAGTCGAATCTTGACCGGTTTGGGCTCTCCAAGACCGATCTTAGTGCACAACTCCAGCGGGATGATGCTCACGCTAGCTCCTAGATCACAAAGGGCTTCACAAGTGACATCCCCAACTTGAATGGGAATGCAAAATGAGCCGGGATCTCTCAACTTAGGCGGCATCTTTTCCTTCATGATCTTGATAAGCTCCGAAGATTTAGATGTCATCCTAACTTCACCAACATCCTCCAGCTTCCTCTTCCTTGATAAGATTTCTTTTAAGAACTTCCCATAGGCGGGCATACCTAAAATAGCATCAAGGAAAGGGATATTAATATGTAGCTTATTCATCAAGTCAAGAAACTTACCAAAGTGCTTGTCTAGATGTGCTCTGGCTCTGGACTGAGGGAATGGAAGTGGTGGTCTATATGCAGGAGGTGGAACATAAGTTTCTGTCGTTCCTCCTGCTTTTTGTTGCTCCGCCTCGGTTGGCATCTCGGTCGAGGTGTTCTTCGACTGGATCTGGACCGAGGTGGTCTGCGTCGAGCGAGGTACTGGATCTGCAGTTTTGAGTCCACTCCTCGTCGTTATGGCCATGCACTGGCCCTTAGGGTTAGCTTCCGTCTTCGCTGGAAGCTTCCCTAGATCTCTTGGCGCTTCATTCGCCCTATTAGCAAGTTGTTGTTCGAAGGACTTTTGGGCCCTCGAAAATGAAGTCATAGAATTCTCCATAGCGTTAAGCTTGATCAAGATTGCCTCCAGAACTGCGTCTTTCTTTTCTGGCTGAGACGAACTTGATCCTTGCCCTTGGCTTTTCAATGGAGTAGAAGAAGAAGAAGAAGGGGGAGAGAGGAAAGGGTTAGAGGAATCATTAGAATTTGAGTTTGAATGATTGTTACCGTGATTTTGGTTATTCCCCCTCCAGTTGTTGCTATTGGATCCTCTATTGTTGTTGTTGTAGTTGTTGTTACGGTACCCGTTATTGTTGTTGTTCCTTTGCCCTTGCTCTTCCTTCTTAGTTTGAGCCATCAAGAGCTCCTTTAATTGCTTCACGTCGTTCTTCAATGACGTGAGTTGATTGTTGTTGGATTGAGTCTCTTGAAAGTTGACTCTTTTAACTCCACCTTCAGCTCCTTGGTGGGTATATTTCTCCATGTGCAAGGCTTGCTTCTCAATGAAGTCCCAAGCCTCATCAATCGCCATGTCCATGAAGGTACCGGCGGAGAGTAGTTGGAGATTGAACTGGGTGCTTCCGTCCAGCCCTTTGAAGTAAATCTCCAACAACTCGATCTTTGGAATCCCATGATGTGGGCAATCCAAAAGGATATCCTTGAACCGCTCCCAAGACTTGGACAAGCTCTCCTTGTCCTTCATGATGAAAGCATTGATCTTCCCTCTCATTTCGGCGGTCTTTGAGGGGGGAAAGAATTTGGTTAAGAATTCCGTGGTCATCTTCTCCCATGTGCTGATTTTTCCTGGAGGAAGAGATTGATACCAAGTAAGAGCTCTATCTTTTAAAGAAAAGTAAAAAGGTCTTAGCTTGTAGTTGTTATTCTCAATTCTGGGAGGTCGCAAGGTTTCCATCAAGATCTCGTAGTTTTGAAGATGTTGATGCGGCGACTCTTTCTCTAGCCCTCCGAATTGGCATTGGCGGATCATGGCTAAAACTTGCGGTCGAAATTCGTAGTCATGATCTGCTGGATCTCCTAGGTTCACTCCTGGACGCCTCAGTTGTTGATTAGGGTCCATCCTTTGACCTAGGGTTTGTGGAATTCCTGCAAGAAGAACATCTCGGACTGGCATCCGAGGTGGAAGTACATCGGCCGGGGCGTCTGGTACTGGAATCTGCCTCGGTCGAGGGTCAACAGGAGGATCTTCCCTCGGTCGAAGTAGAATCTGGTCCCGAATGACAGCAATCTCAGCTTCGATTGCTGCATTCCTGGTGCGATTCTCCTCTTTCTCTTGCATGAGTTCTTCCCTGCTGAGGCGCAGCAGCTCTTGCGTCTCTCTCAATTGGGCCGCAAGATCGCGATCGTCTTGTTGGGCCATCTTCGCTTCTCTTAAGCGTCACTTGTATGTCTTTTCTGGTTCGGGATCGTAAGGAACGATTTCCTTCCTAGTGCGGGTTCTTCGCATGTACCTAAGAAAGAACCTGCAAAAGTCACTCAAGTAGAGTGGTTAGACAAAACGGGGCAAATGCCCCAAGAGTAAACCGTACCGGCTCGGTCTAGACCAAGTCCCCGGCAACGGCGCCAAAAACTTGTTCGCTCCAAACGGTGTGTGCAAGCTTTAAATTTATAACCCTAGACTTAAGCTTAAAACAAGGATGCGAACCCGCAGTGTACGGGTCAATCGTAGTAAAAGCAAGAAAATTCCAGGGGTCGATCACAGGGACTCGGTGAAACAAAGTCAATACGGTGTGCTATATCAATTCTAACCACAAGAGCAATTAACACAATCAAAGATGAATAAGAAGTCAATAAAGCAAACATGCAATTCTAGGGATTAAAGCATCTAGTTGTGGTTCCAACTCAAGATCTATAGATAAGCGGACAAAGCTGAGATTTTTGCGTGGGGAAGGTGTTACTAAAGTGGAGTAGATCACCGGGTAAGTCTCACTACACACTAATCCTAAACCGTAACTCCTATTACCGGGTAAGTCTCAAGGAATCAAGATAAAGAACTATAACCTCAAACTAACACACCATCTAAGGGAATAGAATCAACCTTTACCGGGTAAGTCTCAGGCTAACTCACAAAGATGTGATGGAAGCACACTCAAACCCCAATAAAGGACAAACCTTTATTACCTACACTTATGATCGTTAATACACAAACTAAGGAATTACCGGGTAAGTCTCATCCTAAGCTTGCATTGAACCAGGAAGGTGTAATAAGAATAGGATTTAGCAAACTCTAACACTTAACTCTCAGTTTTAGGTCGGATAAGTCACCTCGGTCAGAAGAATTCCACCCCGGCCGAGATGTTCATCAACCGAACGAGATGCTTAGGGTTAAGGTTAAAGACTCGAACTTTCAGGATCCTACTGGAATCTAAGATTATTCTATCATTGTTTTTCCCACAACCTTCAGCCAATCACCCTAGAATCACACAAGGAAATTAGCCACTCATCATCATAATGAAAGTATTAAAATATATGGGAAGAAGGTGAATATTTGAACAAAGAAGAATTTAATGAAAAGACTTCAATAACTGAATCAAATATCACAACAAAGCGTTCCTTGGATAGCAATCCAAAAAGACAAGACAACAATTGAGGGAATTGAAGACAATCTTACAAAACCCTTCAATAAAGCTATAAAAGCTATGAACTTCAATCTTCCTTCAACCTTCAAAAAGGTTCTTCAACTCTCCCAACTTGGAGTATGCTGCTGCTGCGTAAACGACTCTCTTGCGCTGATAGCGGATGTATGCGGGATCTAAGCACCATCGGATTTGTGGAAAATCCAACCCTTTTTATAGGAAAATAACCCTCCAAAGATAATAAATCTTAGAAAGATATTCTCCCATAAATATAGGCAAAATATATGATTCTGCATATCTCCTTCCTTCCAGGAGCCAAGCCCAAAAATATAAGATCACTTTCCAATTTTAAAAGATCTTCTCCAAGAATAAAATATTCTCGCCGCGTCCTAGGTGTTCGCCTCGGTCGAGTCGGCATCTCTGGATCACCTCGGTCGAGATGAATCGCTGGTCAACCGAGGTGAGTCTCAACTGAACGTGAAATCTCTCAAAACTGGTCCAAAGTAAATGTTTAATCCATGGCTATGCTCCCTGGATGTAGCTCCAAATGACTCATGACTCCTTTTGCTCCTTTTTGATGCGAAACGTGCCATTTTACCTACAATTACAACAAAACTAGGTGTAGACCTCGATTCTCGCAAAGGTAGATGAAATGGTAGTAAAATCACATAATGTACATACAAATATGCAGATTATGAAAGATAAAACGTCCAAACAAACCCCAAAATATAGACTATAATTCATGCTATCAGCTTGCCTTTTCTAGGTGATAGTGAAGCCTCAACAACCTCTACCTCGATTGTGAGTGTCACAACCTTAATCGATTTAGTTATTCCTTATCCTTGGATTACAAGTTTGGGTATTTGATATTAATTCTTGTCTTTAGAACCTTTCTATATTGAAGCCTCAACAACTTGTATAGAGAGTGTCTTGTAGGTGAGTCATATAAGGTTTTTGGAACTTCACCATACGATTACCTTACATTAGCATACCTTTGCATATCTCAACTCTGTCTTTATATCATTAAGAATATCTTGAATCGATTGCCACAGCTGGATACTTGGATCTTTAGGATTGTTGTTTTCCCAATAATTTGCAAAGCTCTTATATTCACTTGCTTGATAACCGACGATCGAATTTATTCTCCTCAAATCCCTGTGTTCGATACTTTGGAATACTTGCTAATCTACGCCGATCCGTACACTGCGGGTTCGCTTGCTTGATTCTAGTTTTATAAATTTAAAGCTTATTTGCACGCACGTTTAGGGGCGAACAATCGACACCCCGAAATTCTTGCTTTTACTACGATTGACCCGTACACTGCGGGTTCACATCCTTGTTTTAGGCATACATCTAGGGTTATAAATTTAAAGCTTGCACACACCATTTGGAGCGAACAAGTTTTTGGCGCCGTTGCCGGGGACTTGGTCTAGACCGAGCCGGTTACGGTTGTCTTTCGGGGCTATTGCCCTTGTTGCTATTAACCATTTGTCCTATGAGTTTTGTAGTTTTCAGGATATCCGATGACTACATTTGATCCAGCCTGGATAGCAAGACAAAGTGCTAGGGCGGACCATTATGAATACTTGGAAGAAAAATACTCCTTTTATTGGTTTAACAATGAAAGGGAAAGAGAAAAGGTCAATGAGAAGGAGCTTGCGATATGGGATGAGATGAATATCCCTAGAAACATTTATGAGCAACCTCTTGAAGATTCTCTTGAATCAAGATGGGAGAAGTTGATGAAAAATGTGGAGGATCTCAAGGAAAGCACCCTATCCTATGCTAAGCCGGAAGAGGAGCATAACTAAGTGCTGCAAGTTTCAAGCATTCCCCCAATCGAACCAGAAGTTTCTCCTGAAGCTTTTGAGGAAGAGGAAGATGTGGAAGATCTCGATCCAACTGTTGAGACTTCGGCCGAGGTGAAAGAGAGATCGGCCGAGGTGGAAGAGAGATCGGCCGAGATGGAAGAAGAATTTGTAGAACTAGAAGTGGAAGATGCAGAGAACCTTGGCCAAATTACTGAGACTGTGGCCAAGGTGGAAGAAAGATCAGTTGAGTTGGGAGAGATTTCATGTGTGGATTATCAACCTAACATGAAACTTGTCCCGCTATTTGAAGAATTTTATAAGGTACTTGCTCCTACTCCCTTTAAAGTTCTAGATTTCTTTCGGGATGCACCGAAGAGTTGGAGGTCTCTTCCGAAAGAACCTCCTAAGATCAAGATGAAACCTCCATTGAATTTGCTGAAAGTAAATGCTCCTTGGACTAAAAGGAGTGGAGCTAGCAAGCACTTCACCGCTAAGGCAATGAAGTGTTATTTGTTCAAGTATGGGGTCACTCACGTGACAAAGACCTTGTACTATCCCCAAGATGGAGATGGGGAAGCTAAGTGGATCCTCGAGAAGCTGTTTTCTCGATCAAGGAAGGGATGGGACGAAGAACTGACTTATGTCCCATGGAAGCATAGGAAGACCGGTAAGATTCCGGTGAGAACCAAACCGTAGAAGCTTGTACGTATGAGATCCTACCATTTTCCGGTGAAATTAGGAACCGAAACATTTTTGGAAGAGTTTTATGATGGATGTGATGAGCACTCCAGGATATTCGAGGTACATTGAGTAATTCCATGAGAATGGTCCAGCTAGCGACCTTAAACCAAGCGCTTCTTGGGAGGCAACCCAATGTATTGCTTTCTTTTCCCTTTTCTAGTCTAGCTTTAGATAGTTTGCTTTTGCTTTGCTTTGCTTTGTTTTTGGCGTCCTAGACAGAAACCAAGTACATTCTAAGGAAGAAATACAGCCCAGGAGCAACACTAGAAGGACAGAAGTTCGAGAAATTGAGAGGACAGAGCTTGACTGAGACACATCTCGGGTGCAGTCACAGGACCTCGACCGAGATGTTCTTCGCCAACCGAGATGATCTTATCTGGGAGTTGTTTCTTATTTCTTTATTCAGTTCAGCTATGTCCGGTGAGTACTCTATTTTCTAGACTTATTTTGACCCATTGGGACAATGTGTCCCAAGTATGGGGTATTTGGATGTATTTATATGACTTATGTGTATGCTTGGATGACTCTATGGGATATTATTGTTTTATCTTGCTCTATGTGTTTATTTGAGACTACATGCATGCATACAGGTTATTTGATTGAGAAAAACGTCAAAAACTAGTTAAAGAAAAAAAAATTTATGACCTCGACCGAAGTGATTCTGACCAATCGAGGTGCAGTACCTCGGTTGACTTAGAACATCTCGACCGAGGTGATTTAACTGAGACTGTTTTCAAAATAATTTTGTGCTTCTTATCTAGATATGACCTCAATGAAGATTTTGTTTGCAGACTGGTTTTGAAATCTTTATATGTTTGAAGGGTTTTATGATATGTTTAAGTTGCTAAATGCTTTGTTTGAAATTTGTGGCATGTTTAATATATCCAAATTATGTTGAATTTAAAGGTTGACACCACATGATGAGTTCTATCACTTTCTTCCTGGGATGATTAAGGCAATTCATTCTCTTCTCTTCTTCTTCTTGATCATGCTTAGCCCCTCATATACATATTTGCCTCCCTTTACCTATCCGAGAATTTGGAAGCAAGCAAGTGAAAAGCAAGTGAAGGAAAAGTTGAGATGTTGGCTGGAAGTTAGAAAGAAACATATAGGTTTGGGGAAGTCAATCATGATGGTGAGTAACTCGGCACCATTCACATAGCCGGGTGTTTGTGTCTTGCCAAAGTTGGATTGAGCGATATTCCTAACGGGTCATGGTATGTGCATCAAGGGTTTGAGGCATCTTGAGAAATTTGATGATTGCTGATCTTCTAGGCTTCGGTTGTTGTGCACCTCTGTCCATGCATCCCAAAAAGTAAAAAAGTAAAATAAGCAAAGCTTATTGGTGGAAGATGTTGAAGTTCAAAGGAAGTGAAATAAGATCCCTTTTCCCGGATTCTAACACCACATTCCCTATATACATCCCACCCTCACACGTTTCTTGACCTTCTCTTGAAAAGTCCTTGAGACCTCGAGCTTGTTGATTGACTTAGTGGTTTAAACTCGATCATACATGATTAATTTCGATAATTATGATTTATTATGCATTCTATGATTTTATGCAAAGATGAACAACTTTCTTATATCTATAAAATGTTTTGAGCATATCTTGATTTTAAATTCCATGAAACATTCTCTTAGAGTGATCTATGAGTGGAGCACACCACCAAAAATGTTTTGAAATACTTTTTATTGATCTTTATGACTTATAATCCATTCTATCTTATATCTAAGATTTGGAACTTGCTTGGGGACAAGCAAGGGACAAGTATGGGGTATTTTGATAGCATGAATTATAGTCTATATTTTAGGACCTGTTTAGACGTTTTATCTTCAATAATCTGCATGTTTGGATGTATATTATGTGATTATATCGTCGTTTCATCTACCTTTGCGGGAATCGAGGTCTACACCAAGTTTCGTTGTAATCGTAGGTAAAATGGCACGTTTTGCATCAAAATGGAGCTAAGGAGTCATTGGAGCTACATTCAGGAGCTTAAGGAAGAATCCAAGAAGCATGGAAATGGATTAAAGATTTACTTTGGACAGATTTAAGAGATTTCACATTCAGTTTAGAGCCATCTCGGTCAGCTACAGTACCATCTCGACCGAGGTGATCCAGAGGAGCGTACTGACCGAGGCGAACACCTTGGACGCGGCGAGATATATTTTATTCTTGGCTTAGATCTTTTATTTTTGGAAGGAGAGATCTTATATTTTTAGGCTGGATTTCTAGAAGGAAGATCATATATTTTAGGGATTTATTTATGAGAAATAGATATATTTTATTAGGATAATATCTTTTCAAAATATTTTATCTTTGGAAGATAGTTTTCCTATATAAAGGGCTGGATTTTCCACAAATCAGCACCGGTGCATCACCGGAAAATCCCGCTACCATCGCAGCATTGGGGGGATTGAAGGAACTACAGTTAGGAAGGATTTTTGGAAGGTTGAAGGAAGATTGAAGGAATGAAGTTGATAGCTTTTATAGCTTTTGTGAAGGGTTTTGTAAGATTCTCTTAGATTCCCTTCTTTTGTTGACTTGTTTTGTTGGATTGTGATCCAAGGAACGCTTGTTTGTTTGATAATTGATTCAGTTATTGAAGCCTTTTTCTTAAGGTTTTTGTGTTCAATTATTCACTTTCTTCCCATATATTTGATTATTGCTTTTATGATGATGATTGGCTAATTTCTTTATGTGATTCTAGGGTGATTGGTTGAAGGTTGTGGGAAAAACAATGATAGAATAATCTTAAATCTCAGTAGGACCCTGAAAGTTCGAGTCTTTATCCTTAACCCTAGAGTATCTCGTTCAGTCGATGAACATCTCGGCCGGGGTGGAATTCGTCTGACCGAGGTGACCTTTTTGATCCGTAACTGAGAGTTAAGTGTTAGAGTTTGCCAAATCCTATTCTTATTACACCTTTCCTGGTTCAATGCAAGCCTAGGATGAGACTTACCCGGTAATTCCTTAGTTTGTTTACCTATGATCATAAATGTAGGTAATAAAGGTTATCCTTTATTGGGGTTTGAGTGTGCCTTCATCCCATCTTTGTGAGTTAGCCTGAGACTTACCCGGTAAAGGTTGATTCTATTCCCTTAGTTGGTGTGTAGGTTTGAGATTATAATTCTTTTCCTTAGTACCTTGAGACTTACCCGATGATAGGTTCTTTGGCTTGGAGTTAGTGAGTAGTGAGACTTACCCGGTGATCTATTCCACTTTAGTAACACCTTCCCCTTGCAAAATCTCAGCTTTGTCCGCTTTATCTTGAGATCTTGAGTTGGAACCACAACTAGATGCTTTAATCCCTAGAATTGCATATTTCTTTAATTGACTTTTTATCATCTTTGATTGCTTTAATTGCTTTTGTGGTTAGTTCCAATATTGACAACCTATACTTGCTTTGTTTCACCTAAGTCCCTGATATCGACACCCCGGAATTCTTGCTTTTACTACGATTGACCCGTACACTGCGGGTTCGCATCCTTGTTTTAGGCATACATCTAGGGTTATAAATTTAAAGCTTGCACACACCATTTGGAGCGAACACTGAGGTAGTAATGTTGTGAGACCAATTTCCTGGTATTTTTCTCAGTATTGCAAAGGCTCCATATGGAGGATACAACTTCCCTCAAAAATCTTATCTGAATAATAGATATAACTTTAGTCAACACATGAACACCTCATTTACTTTATGTAGCCATCTTCATTTACCAAAGGAGAGTCAAATAACTTTTGAATTATTTAATGTTTTAATGAGATTGATGTTTGAAGAACTATATATACATCATACTTTTAAATTTATATCTTAGTTTATGTTATAGATAAGGCTATATACATCAAACCTTTTAAAAAGAAATTATATCTTTAATATTAAATTTGAACTAAATTAGTATAATTGTTTTTGTAATAATTTTTTTAACTTATTATGACTGATGTCTTCATATGCAGTAATCTATACAATCGAGTTCCAAAAACGTGGTTTGCCTCATGCTCACATTGTTGTGTTTCTTGATCGGGAAGATAAGTTGACTACCATTGAAGATATTGATAGACATATTTCTGCTGAAATTCCTGATCCAACTACTAATCCAGTCTTACATCAAGCCGTTAGGGACTTTATGATGCATGGACCATGTGGAGTATCTAATCCAAAATCCCCATGTATGGGAGACAAAGGTTGTTCTAAGCATTTTCCCACGAGGTTTAGTGACAAAAATTTTTTTGACAAAGAAGGATACCCTTTATACAAAAGAAGAAATTGTGGATATACAGTGAATAAAGGTGGTGTTGATCTTGACAACAGGTATGTGGTGCCATACAGCCCAACACTTCTTCTGAAATACCAAGCTCACATCAACGTTGAATGGTGTAATCAAACTAGATCCATCAAGTATTTGTTTAAATATATAAACAAAGGACATGATCAAATCACTACAACACTATCTAAAGATGGTCAAATGACGAGGATATTGATGAAATTAAACAATACTATGATGCAAGGTACTTTTCTTTTAATTTTTCTTTATTTTTAGCTTGACAGATTTTTGCATTATAATTGCTAAATTTTCATTTATCAAAATCTATATAATATATTTAACTTATTATATTTATTTATTTATTCCTACTTATAGGTACATCTCTCCGGTTGAAGCATGCTGGAGAATTTTTGAATTTGACATCCACTACAGAAAACCTTATGTTAAAAGGTTAACTTTTAATCTTCCTAATGAACAACATGTTCTTTTTGATGACGATGATCCCATTGATGCCGTTTTAGAGAAACCAGGTGTACAACAATCTATGTTCTTGGCTTGGATGGATGCCAATAAGAAATACCTAGAAGCTAGAAAGTTAAGCTATGCAGAATTTTCAACAAAGTTTGTTTGGAAAACAAAAGAAAAAGAATGGAATTTGCGAGGTCGAGGTTTTTCCATTGGACGGATGTTCCATGTCAGTCCAGGTTCTGGTGAGTTATATTATTTAAGGATATTATTAAACCAAGTTAAAGGCCCTACATCTTACGAAGACATTCGAACAGTCAATGATACGTCTTTTAAAGAAGCATGCTATTCGTTGGGATTATTAGATGATGAAAAAGAGTATGTAGATGGGATCATAGAAGCTAGCTTGTGGGGTCATCCACAGTACCTGAGGAGTCTTTTTGCTTCATTGCTGTTTTCTGGAAGTTTATCAAGACCAGAGTTTGTGTGGGAACAAACATGACATCTTTTATCTGATGATATTCTACACAGGCAAAGAAGATTACTTAGAATGAATGGTATGACTTACTACCTCTTATACTTTAATTTATTACAAATATATTAGAGCCACATCATAGCCATTTCTCACTCTTCTTCTTAAAACATCAAATAGATACACAATCAGGTTTTCTTTGACTTGATTCTGCAATCACAACATTTAATAAAAAACAATATTGTTTTGTGAATAGCTAACATCATAATTCGGAACTCTTCAAAATAGATGAGTTGCTTTCCTTTCTTATCCTCCTGCGGGAAGAATGCGCCATAAACAACTAATAAGAATAGTGGTATTCCTTTTATATAACTTCAAAATGTGTCAGCCACGCCTTGGTAAGTATACATATACTTCAAACTATAAGCACTGTTGGAAGTTCATTGAACTTCATTTTGTATACAGACTATGCATTCAATGAAAATGTGCATAAAGAGCCTACAACCAATCATATTGAGTCCCAAACCTTTACCCATTTTATTATACTATTATTAATAGAATTATAAATTACACAATTACAAATATATTAGGCTTTATAAATATTAACTTATAACTTACTACCAATCCTTATGCTCCATTAAATAAAATTTATGTGTACTTATTTATATATTAGCTTAATATCTATTTATTATATTTTAAAATTGTTATATGCATATTTTCAGAGTTGGAACTCAGTGAAAATCAATTGAGAAGTTATGCTCTAGCCGAAATAGAGAAGTTGCTTCAACGTAATGGAAATAGTTTAAGAAATTATTCACCAATGCCTCTTCCAGATGATATTCTTATAACAGAAGGATACAATAAGCTCATACAAGAAGAACTCGGTTATGACAAAGCAATGTTAGATGTTGAGCATGAAACTCTTCTCTCCAACATGACTACTGAGTAAAAGGGCATTTATTCTGAAATCATTCAAGCTACTTCAATAAATAAAGGAGGTCTTTTCTTTTTATACGGCTATGGAGGAACAAGTAAAACTTTCATATGGAGAGCCCTTTTTGCAGCCATTCGTTCTAAAGGTGAAATTGTCCTTACAGTTGCTTCAAGTGGGTTTGCATCTCTACTTCTTCCAGGAGGTAGAACTGCTCATTCGAGATTTGCAATACCTATTAACATCAATGAGAATTCTATTTGTCATATCAAACCTGGAACTCCATTGGCTGAGCTCTTATCTAAGACGAAACTTATTATTTGGGATGAAGCACCAATGACACAGAGGTTTTGTTTTGAAGCATTGGATAGAAGTTTAAGAGATGTTCTTAGGTTCTCAAATCCACATAGCTTAGAGCAGCCATTTGGGGGGGAAATTGTCGTTCTTGGTGGTGACTTTAGGCAAATCCTGCCTGTTATTCCTCGAGGAACTAGAGGCGACATTGTTTCTTCAACGATTAATGTCTCTTCTTTGTGGGACAATTGTAAGGTTCTTAGACTGACAAGAAACATGAGGCTCCAGGTTGATTCTACAGATGGTGTTGTGCAACGGCTAAGAGAATTTTCTGAATGGATTCTAAAAGTTTGTGATGGTACATTGGGAGAATGCAATGATGGAGAATCTTCTATAAATATTCGTGCTGATTTGTTAATTACAGATTTTGATATTCCAGTTGCTGGCATTGTTGATTCTACCTATCCTTCCATCATGGAACACATTTCAGAGGCAAAATACTTCCAAGATAGAGCCATCCTAGCCCCAACACATGAGATTGTTGAAAAAGTCAATGATTTTATGTTGTCATTATTACCAGGTGATGAAATAGTATACAGGAGTTCTGATAGTTTTTGCAAAGTTGATGGTAACGTATATGGTGATCAAAGTTTATATTCTCCTGATTTTTTAAATACCATCAGAAGTTCTGGAGTTCCGAATCATTTGTTAAAACTAAAGGTTGGTGTTCGAGTTATGTTACTAAGAAATATAGATTAATCTGCTGGCTTTTGTAACGGAACAAGAATGATAATAACACAGCTAGGAACCCACGTCATCGAGGCAAATATTATTTCTGGTAGAAATGTTGATCACAAGGTATTCATCCCTCGCATGCTTTTAACTCCATCCGATACAACTCTACCTTTCAAGTTTCAAAGAAGACAGTTTCCCTTGGCTGTTTGTTTTGCGATGACGATAAATAAAAGTCAGGGTCAATCTCTTTCTCATGTTGGTTTGTATCTACCAAGACCAGTTTTCACTCATGGCCAGTTATATGTTGCTATATCGAGGGTTACTACAAGATCCGGGCTGAAGATATTAATTTGTGACAAAGAAGGTCATCCATCAACTACTACCACTAATGTGGTGTATAAGGAAGTGTTTCAAAATTTGGTTTAATTTCATAAACAAGTATTCTTCTTTTATATACTTTTTTTTGTTTATTGAATGCTGAATGACTAAAGAGAGAAAATAGTATCTAGATAACTCCTACTTTTGTTGTTAAACTTTTTTTAGGTTTAAAATTTCTTTAATCTTTAAAGATATGTTATTTCACAGCTATAATATTGACTTACATTTTGCATCTCTAGAAAACCAAGCTTTTCCTATATCAATAAAATGAAGCTCATTTGATAAAGTTTCTCAATTGTTCTTTCTGCTCACTGACCAATCAATAATTACAGTTGAGACATTGAAATTGAAGCTTGTGAATTATGGAATTACTAAATTGTATCCCCTCCTTGAGTAGGTGTGTCAACTTTCTGATATATATATATGCTGAGTTTTGCTCTTTTTTTCTTTTGCTGATTTTGCAAATTCTTTTTTTACTGTGTATTTGGTTTTTATTTGATGTATATATGCTGTGTTTTGCTCCTATAGGTTAAACCAAATTAAAGTGAAACATTCAGTGAAACAAAATGTTTGTACTTTTGCCTTTCATATGGACAACTTGAATAATGAGATGATATTGCTTTACAACTTTTACCCATTTTCTTTTTACACTTACTAATAAAACTGTAAATTACACTCTGTTTTCTGTTGTATCTTCTAACAATAAAAGCTTGAAAGAGTTTTTTGACATTCAAATGATGCAAGGCATTAAAATTGAAAAATAGACCGTGGAATATGCTGAACACTTTGTTTTCTGCTGCCAATTTCTATATTATTTGAAGTCCTGCAGATAATGCTACAGTCCCCTAAATTAATATGCAGTCTCTTATGAGAAAAAGTAGATATCATGGTATCTGGCATTTCTTCGTACACATAATTCTTTGTCCTGCTGCACGTCTTTCCTTCCGGGTAATATTCTAATTATGTCCTTGTGTGATTAATCCTTTACAGAAATGGTTGCAATGTGCTTGATGAAAGATCAAAATAAGCGGCCTACTGCTGAAAAGCTACTTCAGCATTCTTTCTTCAAACACGTTAAGTCTCCGCAACTGTCTGTAAAGAAACTTTCTGCTGACTTGCTGTAACATCCCAAATTTTTTCGCGCGTTTTCGGTTTTATTTTTTCCCGATTTTTATCGATATTTTTATTAGCTCAAATAATTTTACAAGTAATTGTACTTTGTAATTTAAATTTTACGAGAATGATTTTTTTTATCATAAACTATATTTACAAGTATATATATATATATATATATATATATATATATTTCCGTACTTTATTTTACGGAAAATTTCGAAAGAAGTTTCCGATCCGAAAATTTCGTTCTGGTATGTTAACGAGTTATGTTAATTACCATCTTCGCAATTTATTTTAGTTATTTATTTATTTATTTATTATTTTGCCCTTCCTCTTCTCTTTCCACGTGAGGAGCCTTCCCCTTCAGTTCTTTTTGTTTAACCCTAGCCGCACCCCTTCATCTCTTTCTTCAGCCTCCGCCGCACCTCCATGGCGGTTCTTCCCTCAGTCTCGCCGGACCTCCTTTCGTCCTTCTCCTCGCAGTCCATCGCTCCCACCGTCCTTCCCCTAGTGTTGTCGTCTTCTTCAAGCAGTCAGGGGATCCAGAGTAGCGGTCTTGTCTTCTTCAAGTCGTCGAGGGGTCCGGTGGAATGGTCGCGATCTTCTCGCACCAGCTTCAATCGCGCCACCAGGAGGATGTTGTTGTCCCGCCACCAGGAGTGAGTTGTTGTCGCCGCCGCTCCTCCCCTTCTCTTCCCTTACCTCCTCTCAGTCCAGTCGCGGATCCAGCAGTTGGACGCGCCCAAAAGCCGCTTCGCCGCCCTTCCCTGCGAGGACGCTCAAGCCACCGTTGGAAGGCTTGTGCTGCCGCCGGCCTGCATCGCCGCACCACCAAGAACCCTTGTTGTCAACCCTGCACCAAGAGGGTTGCGAGAGCCGACCGTGAGGAGGCTCCACTGTACGCCGCCTATTGCCGCCCTGCTTCCGTCGGGTTTCCGCCACAAAGCCCGCCTCCAGTCCAACCGCTTGTGAATGCCGGCGCTCCATGTTGGCCACTGTTTCCGGCGCCGGCCTTGTCCGTTGATTTCTTATTCCTCCTGCAGATCCAAGTGATCCAGTGGGTAAGTTTTCCGGTTGTGTACTTGTTTGGATCAGTCCAGGAGGCTGTTGTGAGGTAGATTATTGTGGGTTGTTTTGTAAGGATCGTTATATGTTCCGATTGTTGTGATTAGTGATGAAATTGTCGGTGTAAATCCTAATTCAGAATTTAGGGATTTTGGCGGTTAATTGTTTGATTATGTATATAGTGTATGGATGTGATTACGTTGTAGGTTCTGGAGTGTCATTAGGTTGGTTGTAATCGAAGTGGATGGTATGAACTTTGGGATGGTGTGTTTGGAGATATGATTTAGTGTTACTAGGAGTGTTTGTAGGTTTTGTATTTAATTTGGGAACAATTGTTGTTTGGTGAAATTCATAATGGATGAGATTGTAGGTTAAGGAAATGTTGGGTTGGTTATATACTTAGTCGTTATGTTATAATATGGTAAGGATGACGTGTATGATAGAAGCAAAGGCTTGTAGGTTGTGACACCTTGGGGGATAAAACTCCGATCGGTTAGTGACCTTGGGATGAAATAGGGTGGGATGCAAGATCCTTTGTAGATGAAAGGATCGGGTTTAGTATGAAGTATATTCATGGAGACAATGTTGGGTTTTAGAACGGTTTAGTTTTAATAAGTATTATTCTAGTGTTTGTCATCATGTTTTTGGTGTTGATGTAGGTCGTTGTACCTCCATAGAACTATTAGAGTTTCGGATTTTTAAAGTAGATCCGCCTTTATTGGAAAAGGATTAGTTTAGTGCGTTTTTGAATAGTGATGGTTAACCTAGAAGGTTAAGACTTCTAGAGTTTGGATATGTATTGATCTAGGTTTCCTTTTGTAATCAGGCATTTGAGATCCTATTCAGACGGGATCAAGGAATATTGTTGTTGAGACTTGACTTGATAGAGGTAAGTCTTCGGACTTACTTAGCTCGTATTCTTTGTATTAGTTTCAATGCGTGTTTGGTGGTGTGTGTTTATTGTTTATGTGTGTGTTTATTGCTTATGTTATAACATCTAAACCGGTAATAGGACCACCGACTTTATATGTTTATATTTGGCCCAAGTGTATGATAACGGGCGGTGACCGCTTGTCCAGTCCAAAATGGGGATGACTGGGAGGTGCCTTGCGACCAGCCCATCGGGTGATGCTGATCCGCATCAAGTACAAACCCGTATGGTGAAAGGGGACAAGGGCGAGATCTTTAAGATTCTCGTGTCACAAAAGAAGTTGAATTAGAACGGGATATGACCTAATAATAAAAAGATAATAAACCGGATTGTGTGTTTTGGAACATGTTGTGTGTTTATGATGCCTTATGTGTGTGTGTGTGCCAATACCATGATTCTAATGCCTTGAATGCTAGCTAACGGTTTTATACCGATATTGTTGTAGTTGCCTTGCAGGTTAGGGGCGCGGCCGAGAGATCCGGAAGAGTGGCAGCCGGGGTCCGTACATTTTAGGATGGGTTTTGGGGGTTGTTTTTATGTATTGTTTAGGGTATTATGTATGTCGCGTGTATGGCGGTTGCCTTTAGCGTTGTATCTCGGCTGAAGTCTTTCATTGTTTTCTTTTGGGGTTCATATCATTGCATTAAAATGAATTTTGGTTTTGCCTTTATTTGTGTCTTGTTGTAAGATCCAGTGAAATTGTTGTCAGGCTAAGGGTCGGGACCCATTGTGAGGTCCTAACCCGTAGCGCTCCGAATCCCGTGGATTCGGGGTGTTACAAAGTGGTATCAGAGCCCTAGGTTGACAATAATGGCACTTGTAATCTTCTAAAGGCCGAATGAGGAATAAACAAAACCTACACGGGTTCTGACTTTTTGTTTTCAAAATCACATGCATGAGTCGGGGTAGAATGTACGGACCACCACTCCTTCCGCGGATCTCGGCAGCTTAGTTTATTGGATTTTGATATATACATGTATATATATATTTATGTATATATGTATAGTATAGGTGGATTGTAATTGCATGATGGACGTGATTATACGTATAGTATATATGTGGACTATAATATATGCTTTGGACCTTGTTGCGTTGTAATGAATTATCGGATGTGTTATATTCGTTGTTATGTGGACATAGGACATATATAAGTTTATATACGGACTCTTATATATAGTAGTATATAGTATGAGACCTTATAGTTAGGATGACGGAAAGAAAACATCACCTTTAAGACGACGTTGTTGGTTTGGGATAGCGTTCATATGTGGATGAGTACGGTCAAGTATCAAGTTGAGCATTTCGTGCTAACGAACACCATGGCGGTTATTGGATTCTTGTAAAAAGGTGTCAAAGAGAAGGATTAGAGACTACATAAACGACGGACGAACAAGTGGAAGGAAAAACTCGAAACAACTTAAAAAGAAATCGAGATGGAAGCAATGCAAGGGAGTAACATTAAGTGTAGAAGTTGTTCTAAAGAAGCCATGATTGAACGACAACGAGACCAATAGAGATAATAGACTTAAGTTCTTCAAAAGGACACGTGGACAATTAAAGCTGCGAATCGAGGAAGAGATGGGTACATTCTAGCAAGGTTAAAGGTAGTATCCCAATTAAGATGTGAAGTTTTCTTTAGGCGCTTCTAAGCATTGGAGTCAAGATGAGAAGAGTGATCGAACCATTTAGGAAAGATTTAAGAAACTGTAAGTTAAGCTTACGAGGTACCAATAAGTGAAGTGTCAACATTACGAGAGTTATGAGGAGAAGGGCATGGTGGGGATTCACGTGGAGTTGACCGATTTCCATTATGATGATAAGACTAAGAAACGCCAAGAAGGAGGAAGTGTGTATAAATGATGACCCCAATAAGACAAACCGAAGAGCTTTGGTCGAGAAATTTAAGATACCAACCAAGAGGAACGCGAGTGCATGCTAACTAAGGTTATAATATTTGGGAAGGTGCTCTTGAAAGACCTCAAGGAAGAATGGTTAAGTCTATGAAAGGGAGTTATATGAAACAACAAGGCAAAGAAGATACAGTTACCTTACACAAGGAGAAGGAAACATGAAGCGTAGATTGAGCTAACAGAGTTCAAGGTAGAATACCCCAATGAGGGTAGCCTTCATGCGAATGTAACATGGATGTAACATGGAAAGTGAAGCAGAATGATAAGTCGTTGACCTTGCAGAAGGTCAACTATAAGCTGACCGGTGAAAACCAAGAACGCACATGTGCGGGTTGTCTATGGATGAGTGTAGATGAGAAAAGTAGACAAGACTATGACATGAAGGATTAATAACAAGACCTTGGAGTATTTCTGGTGGTTTGGTGTGAGTAGTGAGAAAGGATGTCAACTTAAGCACAATTGTCTTAATCAATATTATTGAATGGGATCAAAGCAAGTGACAGTGATAGACCTCCCAGTGAGGGGTTTTAATCACCCCTTATAGCGACCTTCTTAGGTCTTGAGATTGACATATGGAAGAACAACATGGATTGAAACCTTATAAGGTTTGAGCATGATAAGGGATCGAGTGGATCAGAAGAAGATGAGGTTTTCTTGGTTGTGGTACGTAGACGGGAGTATACGCGAGGATGCATGGTAGGTTTGTACTAATGAAACGGATGTTATGGTTTCAGGAGTAAAGCAGAGACAAAGTTTTCCGGACTCACACACATAAGCTATGATAGTGATGACATTAAACGGGGAACTTGGATTGTAGTAACGCTATAAGCTTTGAGCTTATAACATTAGCTTGAGAAGTAACGGGTAAGATATTTCAGCGGTTGGGAGATAGAGAACTTTGCTCAGCAATCTCCACAAAGCATACTAGTACGGTTGTGAAGATTGTTCATGGAATACCAAGAGATGCTTAAGGTGACCAACGACAGTAAGAGAAGACCGATGTTTTGAAAGTTGTTGTTGATATGAGATGTACAAGGAGTACATGAAAGGTTGAGGTTAGAGCCTCTATGGTCGGTTTGACGTTACATAAGAAAATGAAGTATAAATTTCTACACCTACTTGAAGAAATGATGTCTATAGTGAAAGCTTATGTTAAATACGAAGAGCTCCTTCCATATGCTGAGATGTCATGGGAATCGAAGAAGATAAGATCAGTTGTTTCGAAGCACGGTTAAGTCCTGCAGTTTGGACCCTTATGGCTGCATATAAGTGAGAAACCTTAGAAGATTTTTACAATCATGACATCAAAGGGGGAGAATGAGATTAAGATAAAGGAATATTTAAATAAGGCGACAAGAGTCAGAAAACTCGAGCAAGTCTCTCGAGTTCAAGAGATGAAGGATCTCGGAAAGAGGACGGTGAATATTGTAGCTAAGGATGGAACAATACACGTGTTTAAAGGACGTCACCCCACAGCTCAGGTTAGATCAGTAGTACCATGACCACCTGTCAAGTGGTAAGACAAGGTTGTATTAGTTATTACGTTATGTGACGAAAGGGGAAAAGAAAAAAAAATAAATAATAAAAAAAAAAAGACCGAGACATCACGGATTCCAATACGTCAAAATGTGGATTTTTCCACTAAGGTCAAGCGTGACTCGATTCCGATGTCTAAGGTGCCGTATGGAATGACACGTGTGAAAATACATGAGTTGTGGATGCAAGGGAAGGAGCAATTGCAAGAACTTTTCGAAAAGAGTTCATTAGAATTAGTGAAATGTTATGGAGAAACTCCGAATGTTATCTTCAACTCTTGGTTTCAAGTTTATATTGAAATATATCTTAAACTCTTGATTTGAAGTTCTTATGGAGAACACCAGTTTACGAAATGAGAGGTGGTTATCTCCGTCGTACATCGATTACAATGAGCCGAGCAAGATAACAATGAAGAATAAGTATCCCTCACCACGGATAGAGGATCTAACCGACCGGTTGCCACGGTCGGTAGTCTCTTCTAAGAATGATTTAAGGTCTGATTGTCACCAATTGAGAATTTGAGATTGAATATTGTAAATACGGCATTCCGGACAGACCATGGCCACTACAAGTCGTAGTGATTCCATATGGGCTTACTAATGCCCCGGATAAGATGCTTTGGTCTACTCTCGAAGAAGAGAGAAGCTATATGACAAGTTGTCTCAGGATTGCAACCCCGAAGGATGTGAAAGAAGTTGCGGGCTTTCTTGGATGTGCCGGTCATTCCCGAATTTATGGAGAGATCCTCCTAAGTAATAGCATCAATGGCTAACCTACTTTGGAAGACAAATGAGTTTTGAAAATGGACAAGGGTCAAAAGAGTTGTTAAGAGTTAATAAAAGAGTCGTGGGATAATTTTTTTGAGTTGCCTTGAGGTATGATGGATTTTGTGTTGTACAAGGGATTCTTCAAGGCAAGGTCTAGGTTTAGGACTGATGTAAAAGTGGGAAGTAACAACATACATGCCTTGTTAGTAGAAGTAGTGGGAAGTAAAGTATTCCCTTCCTTATTGGGAACTTGCAAAAGAATTTAGGAAACGTAACATCAAAGTTTGGTTTGACAAGAACCAAAGCCCAAGGTGTTACTGGGAAGATTCGATCTTCTTTGATAGAGACACGCAAAGGAGAAGCATAGTGGAAATACTGCATTGAGAAAGACCCGATAAGGAAGTTGAGTTTCCGGGAGTAGAGGTGTTTACCCAGTGTTTCATGCGTGTCAATCGAGAGAGTGCGTACATTACTCGAGACATATTATTAGTCATGAGGATCTAGAGGCAGACGAGGAACCGATGAAGCTGACTGGAATACGGAGGATAGTGACTGGAATATAGAGGATAGTGACTTCGGTCGAGTTTTACACTGAGCTAGTAGCATTGTAAGAATCGACGGGTTAGACCTAGTTTTCCCTTGGTTGAGTTTTGTGCATGTGTGATGTTGTGTATAGTTTGTGCTATGTGTGGGATTTTGCTTTATGACTTGAATTATCTTGTAGTGGTAGTTGAGTGGATGATGTGTTAGATGGGAAGGTTTAAGTCTTCTTAGTTGAGAGTTCATACCTCGGCCTTAGGGACCGAGAAGTTCGACGCATAGCAAGTTTCGGGACAAAACTTGTTTTTAGGGGGATTTAATGTAACATCCCAAATTTTTTCGCGCGTTTTCGGTTTTATTTTTTCCCGATTTTTATCGATATTTTTATTAGCTCAAATAATTTTACAAGTAATTGTACTTTGTAATTTAAATTTTACGAGAATGATTTTTTTTATCATAAACTATATTTACAAGTATATATATATATATATATATATATATATATTTCCGTACTTTATTTTACGGAAAATTTCGAAAGAAGTTTCCGATCCGAAAATTTCGTTCTGGTATGTTAACGAGTTATGTTAATTACCATCTTCGCAATTTATTTTAGTTATTTATTTATTTATTTATTATTTTGCCCTTCCTCTTCTCTTTCCACGTGAGGAGCCTTCCCCTTCAGTTCTTTTTGTTTAACCCTAGCCGCACCCCTTCATCTCTTTCTTCAGCCTCCGCCGCACCTCCATGGCGGTTCTTCCCTCAGTCTCGCCGGACCTCCTTTCGTCCTTCTCCTCGCAGTCCATCGCTCCCACCGTCCTTCCCCTAGTGTTGTCGTCTTCTTCAAGCAGTCAGGGGATCCAGAGTAGCGGTCTTGTCTTCTTCAAGTCGTCGAGGGGTCCGGTGGAATGGTCGCGATCTTCTCGCACCAGCTTCAATCGCGCCACCAGGAGGATGTTGTTGTCCCGCCACCAGGAGTGAGTTGTTGTCGCCGCCGCTCCTCCCCTTCTCTTCCCTTACCTCCTCTCAGTCCAGTCGCGGATCCAGCAGTTGGACGCGCCCAAAAGCCGCTTCGCCGCCCTTCCCTGCGAGGACGCTCAAGCCACCGTTGGAAGGCTTGTGCTGCCGCCGGCCTGCATCGCCGCACCACCAAGAACCCTTGTTGTCAACCCTGCACCAAGAGGGTTGCGAGAGCCGACCGTGAGGAGGCTCCACTGTACGCCGCCTATTGCCGCCCTGCTTCCGTCGGGTTTCCGCCACAAAGCCCGCCTCCAGTCCAACCGCTTGTGAATGCCGGCGCTCCATGTTGGCCACTGTTTCCGGCGCCGGCCTTGTCCGTTGATTTCTTATTCCTCCTGCAGATCCAAGTGATCCAGTGGGTAAGTTTTCCGGTTGTGTACTTGTTTGGATCAGTCCAGGAGGCTGTTGTGAGGTAGATTATTGTGGGTTGTTTTGTAAGGATCGTTATATGTTCCGATCGTTGTGATTAGTGATGAAATTGTCGGTGTAAATCCTAATTCAGAATTTAGGGATTTTGGCGGTTAATTGTTTGATTATGTATATAGTGTATGGATGTGATTACGTTGTAGGTTCTGGAGTGTCATTAGGTTGGTTGTAATCGAAGTGGATGGTATGAACTTTGGGATGGTGTGTTTGGAGATATGATTTAGTGTTACTAGGAGTGTTTGTAGGTTTTGTATTTAATTTGGGAACAATTGTTGTTTGGTGAAATTCATAATGGATGAGATTGTAGGTTAAGGAAATGTTGGGTTGGTTATATACTTAGTCGTTATGTTATAATATGGTAAGGATGACGTGTATGATAGAAGCAAAGGCTTGTAGGTTGTGACACCTTGGGGGATAAAACTCCGATCGGTTAGTGACCTTGGGATGAAATAGGGTGGGATGCAAGATCCTTTGTAGATGAAAGGATCGGGTTTAGTATGAAGTATATTCATGGAGACAATGTTGGGTTTTAGAACGGTTTAGTTTTAATAAGTATTATTCTAGTGTTTGTCATCATGTTTTTGGTGTTGATGTAGGTCGTTGTACCTCCATAGAACTATTAGAGTTTCGGATTTTTAAAGTAGATCCGCCTTTATTGGAAAAGGATTAGTTTAGTGCGTTTTTGAATAGTGATGGTTAACCTAGAAGGTTAAGACTTCTAGAGTTTGGATATGTATTGATCTAGGTTTCCTTTTGTAATCAGGCATTTGAGATCCTATTCAGACGGGATCAAGGAATATTGTTGTTGAGACTTGACTTGATAGAGGTAAGTCTTCGGACTTACTTAGCTCGTATTCTTTGTATTAGTTTCAATGCGTGTTTGGTGGTGTGTGTTTATTGTTTATGTGTGTGTTTATTGCTTATGTTATAACATCTAAACCGGTAATAGGACCACCGACTTTATATGTTTATATTTGGCCCAAGTGTATGATAACGGGCGGTGACCGCTTGTCCAGTCCAAAATGGGGATGACTGGGAGGTGCCTTGCGACCAGCCCATCGGGTGATGTTGATCCGCATCAAGTACAAACCCGTATGGTGAAAGGGGACAAGGGCGAGATCTTTAAGATTCTCGTGTCACAAAAGAAGTTGAATTAGAACGGGATATGACCTAATAATAAAAAGATAATAAACCGGATTGTGTGTTTTGGAACATGTTGTGTGTTTATGATGCCTTATGTGTGTGTGTGTGCCAATACCATGATTCTAATGCCTTGAATGCTAGCTAACGGT
Organism: Fagopyrum homotropicum; assembly: GCA_033239125.1. Classification (NCBI taxonomy): domain Eukaryota; kingdom Viridiplantae; phylum Streptophyta; class Magnoliopsida; order Caryophyllales; family Polygonaceae; genus Fagopyrum; species Fagopyrum homotropicum. Next base: position 67,808,929 of record BSWB01000002.1, on the reverse strand, counting down.
TTTATACCGATATTGTTGTAGTTGCCTTGCAGGTTAGGGGCGCGGCCGAGAGATCCGGAAGAGTGGCAGCCGGGGTCCGTACATTTTAGGATGGGTTTTGGGGGTTGTTTTTATGTATTGTTTAGGGTATTATGTATGTCGCGTGTATGGCGGTTGCCTTTAGCGTTGTATCTCGGCTGAAGTCTTTCATTGTTTTCTTTTGGGGTTCATATCATTGCATTAAAATGAATTTTGGTTTTGCCTTTATTTGTGTCTTGTTGTAAGATCCAGTGAAATTGTTGTCAGGCTAAGGGTCGGGACCCATTGTGAGGTCCTAACCCGTAGCGCTCCGAATCCCGTGGATTCGGGGTGTTACACTTGCCACCATTGTGGGATCGTGTGAAATCCCTTCAGGTAATTGAGAAAATTTGAAATAAAAAAATTCATTCCCCTTCTTTGTAATTCTGTGATGAACATATTTACATCAACAACTCTAAATATGACAGCTGAAAGATGCTGCTGAAAAGCTACTTAAGCATTCTTTATTTGTTTATCAATGTTTTACTACTAATGAAAAACAACTTGATTTATGCATCTCAAAAATGTATGTCTTGAAGTTCTTAATAGAAAAAAATCCGCATCTATCAATGTAACCCCCATCTAGAAATTGTGATTGAAGCCATGAGTTTTTTAATCACTAACTTCTTTCTTTCTCTCAGATTGAGTAGGTGTAAGTGTCTGTAATTTTGATATTGAAGATTTGAACCTGAAAGCATCATTGGTAAGATGACTATCTCCTCCTAAGTCATGTACTGAAAATCTTTAAACTTAATTTATCAAACTTAATCAATAACTTCTTTCTTTCTATTTTGTGTGCAGGGTAGGTGATACATTCATATACTCTTTGTTCATGGTTTTTTTCCTTAAATTGTTGGTCATGAATACACATTTTGTTTTAATATAATCAAAATTATGACTATGTCATACTTCCTTAAATTTGTATTGTCCTTGAACTATTAATTTTTATTATTTTTTATTATATATATTTGCGTCAAACCGTATTATTTAAGTTCATTTTCATCGATATTTTTATCGATCAAAACTCGTGCAGGGCACGGGTATCACACTAGTCGATGTTTAATAGTATTACATAACTCTCGTAATCTAATCATGTAATCTCCATAATATAATCCTCTTCATCTTCTTCACTCCCTTACCAAACGAGAAAAAAAAAATATTTTTCTCTTCAGTCTTATAATCTTAATCTCCTTAATTTTGCATTCAACCAACCACAACCAATGTATTTAGGTTGACAATGTATTTTCATTTCAAGGAATGTATTTGTGTGTTGATAGGTACATGAAGATGCACGTTTACACTGTTTTAGATGTGATTGACATTAGGTTTTTCCTCTTGGTGTCATCAAGGTTTGTACTTTTTCTCTTGGTATCCACTAAGTTTTAAAATTCCTATTGGTTCCCTCAAGGTTTCATTTATTTTCTCTTTATACCCATTCTTAATATATTACATTAAAATTCATTAAAAAGTAATAAAATAAATTAGAAAAATAAATTTAAAATAGATAATGACCTTAATTAAAAAATTTATAATAGAAATAGTTTTTATATATATTTTTTGTAAAAAAATAAATACATTTTTTATTTTTGAATTAAAATATTTTTTTACTTTTTACTTTCGATTTAAAAAAATATATAAAATTAAAAAATAAAATTTGAAACTTTATTAAGAGTCTAGAGAATTAAAATATAATAAATTTTTTTATTTTGAATTTAATTTTTATATAATTTATATTAATTCGAAAATTTAAAAAAAATTATGTTTTTTTTTAATTTTAACATTATGGAAAAGTATATTATAAAAAATAATAAATTAAAACATAAAAAAATAATACTGTTATTTTCAAATTAAAATAAATTATAGAAAATTAACTTTAATAAAATATTATATGTTTCATTTTCTGGACTCTTAAAAAAAATTTAAAAAATATTATTTTGTAATTTTTTTCAATAAATATTATTAACGTAAATTATGTATATTTTTTAAATCGAAAGTAAAAAGTAAAAGATATTTTAATTTGAAAATAAAAAATATATTTATTTCAAAAAATAAAAAATATATATATAAAAACTATTTCTATTATGAATTTATTAATTAAGGTTATAATCTATTTTAAATTTATTTATTTGTTTGTTTATTTATTTATTTTAAGGAATTTTAATGTAATATATTAAGAATAGGTATAAAGAGGAACCAAATGGAACCTTGAGGGCACCAAGAGGAATTTTAAAACTTAGTGGTTGCTAACAGTAAAAGTCCAAACCTTGATGGCAACAAGAGGAAAAATCCTTGACATTACTTTAAAAGATCAATATAGTTTTTAAGATTTTTCCTCTTGGTACCATCAAGGTTTGAACTTTTCCTACTAGTATTCACTAAGTTTTTAAAATTCCTCTTGGTGCCCTCAATGTTTCATTTGTGTCCTCTTTATACCCATTCTTAATATATTACATTAAAATTCATTAAAAATAATTAAAAAAATTAGAAAAATAAATTTAAAATAGATTATGACTCATTCGTTTCCATTCCGTTTCCGGAATTAAAACCAAACAAGCCCGAAGATGGGCTTACTGTTGTATTCGTATGTTGATAGGTACGTGGCTTTGATTTTTTTTCAAAAACATTTTATAATTAACAAACTAGGAAAAACACACCCGGATCAAAACGGATAAGTTGGATATCCAGATCCGGTTAAGTTCATTTTCGGATCAAATGGATCAAACAAAAGTCATTCGTATCAAATGGATTAAACAAAAGTCATTCGTATCGAATGAAACACCTGGATATCATCGGATAACTTTGATCCATCTAAAGTCAATTTCGGATATCATATATTAGAATTCGGTATAGTTATGTTATTGTCAACATATGACCAACAATGAACCGTCAAGAAAAATTTTGATTCCCTCAATAATTGTTTTTAAATAATTTTTGTGTTGACAATCCGTTGACAACAACCAACAACAATTAAGTAGTCAATAACCAAAATATGTGAAATGTCAACAAAATATGCATAGTCAACTAAGTGTTGATGGTACAAATATACATAATATTTAATTTTTTTTCTGAACATTTTTTATTCAAAAAGGTTTTAAAAATATTTTTATTTAATAATTGGTAAAAAAATAAAAATATAAAAAATGACGACAATATTTTCAGTTTTATAACTTTATACAATTACCCTACTAAAACCCTCCCTTTGAGAAACACTCGCCCCAAACCTCTCGGTTATCGCCGCCCCCAAATCCTTCGGCAAACCCTAGTCCGATACAGCCACCACACGACTAGATCCAGAGATAAAAAATCCTCGCCCTCTACTGAGTTGTGTGAAAGCCGTCTTCTAGACTCATATCTAGGACATAGACGCATGAGAAGCAAGATTCATGTTTGGAGCAATCTCCAACCTATTGATCCAATGAAGAAGACGAGGAAGCCTCGAATTCAAGCCGAAAAGAGTTGTAACCAAGGGATTTGAGAAGGAAGATGGCTCAATCCTAAGTTTTTTCATCTCTGCTAACCAGAAGGAGCCCGATCGGCCTGCTAAGAAAAATGGGGAAAAGAAGAAGAAAGAAGATAAGGAAAAAACGACTAGGCCAAAAGCTGCAGCAACATCCAGAATGGCGGATCATGTAGATCCAAATCCTTGTGGTAACCCCACGAAAAACGCTTTTTCCCTCTAAACTTTGGGCTTAGCGCCCCCCCTCCCGAAACCTTTCTTCTAAGCTAGAAAACCTAATCGGAAATGACCACAATTACCGATCAAATCCCGATAGAGCCCTCCTCTCCAAACCTAAAAATAAATTTGATCAATTCCTTGGTTTTCTTACTTGGAATATTCTTATGGATGTATTGCAACGAGTGATAACATGAATTATAGTCTATATTTTTGGGTTTGTTTGGACGTTTTATCTTTCATAATCTGCATGTTTGTATGTATAATATGTGATTATATTACCATTTCATCTACCTTTGCGGGAATCTAGGTCTACACCTAGTTTTGTTGTAATCGTAGGTAAAATGGCACGTTTTGCATCAAAAAGGAGCAAAAGGAGCTATGGAGTCATTGGAGCTACATTCAGGAACATAAGGAACCATCCAGGAAGCATAGCCATGGATTTGAGATTCACTTTGGACCAGATTTGAGAGATTTCACATTCAGTTGTGACTCACCTCGGTTGACCACAGATTCACCTCGACCGAGGTGATCCAGAGAAGTCGACTCGACCAAGGCGAACACCTGGGACGCGGCAAAAATATTTTATTCTTGGCTGAGATCTTTTATCTTTGGAAAGAGATCTTATATTTTTGGGCTTGGCTCCTAGAAGGGCGAAAATATTTTATTCTTGGCTGAGATCTTTTATCTTTGGAAAGAGATCTTATATTTTTGGGCTTGGCTCCTAGAAGGAAGAAGATATAGTAGATCGTATATTTTACCTATTTTTATGGGAAGAGATCTTTCTAAGATATCTTATCTTTGGAGAGTTATTTTCCTATAAAAAGGGTTGGATTTCCACAAATCCGATATCCTGCATACACCGCTATCAACCCCGCTTGCATCGCAGCAGCCATACTCCAGTTGGGAGATTTGAAGAACCTTTTTGAAGGTTGAAGAAGGAAGATTGTAGCTTTTATAGCTTTTGAAGGGTTTTGTAAGATCATCTTAGATTCCCTTCCTTGTTGTCTTGCCTTGTTGGATTTCTATCCAAGGAACGCTTTTGTTGTGATATTTGATTCAGTTATTGAAGTCTTTTCATTAAATTCTTCTTGTTCAAATATTCACCTTCTTCCCACATATTTGATTATTGCTTTCATGATGATGAGTGGCTAATTTCCTTGTGTGATTCTAGGGTGATTGGCTGAAGGTTGTAGGAAAAACAATGATAGAATAATCTTAGATTCCAGTAGGACCCTGAAAGTTCGAGTCTTTAACCTTAACCCTAAGCATCTCGCTCATTCGATGAACATCTCGGCCGGGGTGGAATTCTTCTGACCGAGGTGACTTATCTGATCCTAAACTGAGAGTTAAGTGTTAGAGTTTGCCAAATCCTATTCTTATTACACCTTTCCTGGTTCAATGTAAGCCTAGGATGAGACTTACCCGGTAATTCCTTAGTTTGTTTACCAACGATCATAAGTTTAGGTAATAAAGGTTTATCCTTTATTGGGGTTTGAGTGTGCTTTCATCCCTTCTTTGTGAGTTAGCCTGAGACTTACCCGGTAAAGGTTGATTCTATTCCCTTAGATGGTGTGTTAGTTTGAGGTTATAGCTCTTTATCTTAATTCCTTGAGACTTACCCGATAATGGGAGTTACGGTTTTGGATTAGTGAGTAGTGAGACTTACCCGGTGATCTATTCCACTTTAGAAACACCTTCCCTATGCAAAAACCTCAACTTTGTCCGCTTATCTTTAGATCTTGAGTTGGAACCACAACTAGATGCTTTAATCCCTAGAATTGCATATTTCCTTTATTGACTTCTATATCATCTTTGATTGTTTTGATCACCTTTTGTGGTTAGTATTTACACAAGCATACCGTAATTGGACTTTGTTTCACTAAGTCCCTGTGATCGACCCCTGGAATTCCTTGCTTTTTACTAAGATTGACCCGTACACTGTGGGTTTGCATCCTTGTTTTAAGCTTACATCTAGGGTTATAAATTTAAAGCTTGCACACACCGTTTGGAGCGAACAAGTTTTTGGCGCCGTTGCCGGGGACTTGGTCTAGACCGAGCCGGTTACGGTTTGCTCTTGGGGCACTTGCCCCCGTGTCTACTAACCACTCTACTTGAGTGACTTTTGCAGGTTCTTTTTTAGGTTTATGCGAAGAACCCGCACTGGGAAGGAAATTGTTCCTTACGATCCCGAACCAGAAAAGACATACAAACGACTCTTGAGAGAAGCGAAGATGGCCCAACAAGACAACTGCGATCTTGAGGCCGAGTTGAAAGAGGCGCTAGAGCTGCTACGCCTCAGCAGGGAAGAATTGAGGCAGGAAAGAGAAGAAATTCGCACCAGGACTGAAGCGATCAAAGCTGACATGGCAGCTTTACGAGACCAGTTTCTACCTCGACCGAGGGAAGATCCTGTTCCAGATCCTCGACCGATCCAGGTCCCAGTCGCTGACCCTCGACCGAGGCAGGTCCCAGTACCTGACGCCCTGGCCGAGGTACTTCCACCTCGGATGCCAGTCCGAGACACTCTTCTTGCAGGAATCCCATAAACTCTAGGTCAAAGGATGGACCCCAATCAACAACTGAGGCGTCCAGGAGTTAACCTAGGAGATCCAGCGGACCATGACTACGAACTTCGACCGCAAGTTCTATCCATGATTCGCCAATGCCAATTCGGAGGGCTGGAGAAGGAATCACCACATCAACATCTTCAAAACTATGAGATCTTGATGGAGACCTTGAGACCCTCAAGGATCGAAAATAACAACTACAAGCTAAGACCTTTTTACTTTGCTTTAAAAGATAGAGCTCTTACTTGGTATCAATCTCTTCCTCCAGGAAAAATTAGCACATGGGAGGAGATGACGATGGAATTCTTGACCAAATTCTTCCCCCCCCCCTCAAAGACCGCTGAAATGAGAGGGAAGATCAATGCTTTCATTATGAAGGACAAGGAGAGCTTGTCCAAGTCATGGGAGCGGTTCAAGGATATTCTTTTGGATTGCCCACATCATGGGATTCCAAAGTTAGATTTATTGGAGATATACTTCAAGGGACTGGACGGAAGCACCCAGTTCAACCTCCAACTACTCTCCGCCTGTACCTTTATGGACATGGCGATTGACGAAGCTTGGGACTTCATCGAGAAGCAAGCTTTGCATATGGAGAAGTACACCCACCAAGGAGCTGAAGGTGGAGTTAAAAGAGTTAACTTCCAAGAAACTCAGCCCAACAACAATCAACTCACGTCTTTGAAGAATGACGTGAAGCAATTGAAGGAACTCTTGGTTGCTCAAACCAAGAAGGAAGAGCAAGGACAAAGGAACAACAACAACGGATACCGTAACAACAACAACGGTTCCCGGAACAACAATTACAACAACAACAATAGAGGGTCCAATAGCAACAATTGGAGGGCGAACAACCAAAATTCTGGTAACAATCATTCAAACTCCAACTCTAACGATTCCTCTAACCCTTTCCTCTCTTCCCCTTCTTCTTCTTCTACTCCATTAAAAAGCCAAGGGCAAGGATCGAGTTCGTCTCAGCCGGAAAAGAAAGACGTAGTTCTGGAGGCTATCTTGATCAAGCTCAATGCTATGGAGACTTCTATGACTTCGTTTTCGAAGGCCCAAAAAGCCTTTGAACAACAACTTGCAAATAGGGCGAATGAAGTGCCCAAGAGATCCAGGGAAGCTTCCAGCAAGGACGGAAGGCAACCCTAAGGGCCAGATCATGGCCATAACTACGAGGAGTGGACTGAAAACTACAGATCCAGTGCCTCGGTCGGTGCCAGTATGATAGCATGAATTATAGTCTATATTTTGGGGTTTGTTTGGACGTTTTATCTTTCATAATCTGCATGTTTGTATGTATATTATGTGATTATATTACCATTTCATCTACCTTTGCAAGAATCGAGGTCTACACCTAGTTTTGCTGTAATTGTATGTAAAATGGCACGTTTTGCATCAAAAAGGAGCTATGGAGTCATTGAAGCTACATTGAGGAACACAAGGAACCATCCAGGGAGCATAGCCATAGATTAAAGATTCACTTTGGACCAGTTTTGAGAGATTTTACATTCAGTTATGACTCACCTCGGTTGACCAGAGATTCATCTCGACCGAGGTGATCCAGAGACGCCGACTCGACCGAGGCGAATACCTAGGACGCGGCGAGAATATTTTATTCTTGGCTGAGATCTTTGATCTTTGGAAAGTGATCTTATATTTTTGGGCTTGGCTCCTGGAAGGAAGAAGATCTTATATTTTACCTATTTTTATGGGAGAAGATCTTTCTAAGATATTTTATCTTTGGAGGGTTATTTTCCTATAAAAAGGGTTGGATTTCCACAAGTCCAACATCCCGCTTTGCACGTTATACACCATTGAAGGCTGCGAGATCCAGCATACATCGCTGCAACCATACTCCAGTTGGGAGTTTTGAAGAACCTTTTTGAAGGTTGAAGGAAGATTGAAGATCATAGCTTTTATAGCTTTTTGGAGGGTTTTGTAAGATTGTCTTTAATTCCCTTCCTTGTTGTCTTGTCTTGTTGGATTGCTATCCAAGGAACGCTTTGTTGTGATATTTGATTCAGTTATTGAAGTCTTTTTATTAAATTCTTCTTGTTCAAATATTCACCTTCTTCCCATATTTTTTATTAATACTTTCACAATGATGATGAGTGGCTAATTTCCTTGTGTGATTCTAGGGTGATTGGCTGAAGGATGTGGGAAAAACAATGATAGAATAATCTTAGATTCCAGTAGGACCCTGAAAGTTAGAGTCTTTAACCTTAACCCTAAGCATCTCGTTCAGTCGATGAACATCTCGGCCGGGGTGGAATTTGGCTGACCGAAGTGGCTTATCCGATCCTAAACTGAGAGTTAAGTGTTGGAGTTTGCCAAATCCTATTCTTATTACACCTTTCCTGGTTCAATGCAAGCTTAGGATGAGACTTACCGGGTAATTCCTTAGTTTGTGTACCAACGATCATAAGTGTAGGTAATAAAGGTTTATCCTTTATTGGGGTTTGAGAGTGCTTCCATCCCATCTTTGTGAGTTAGCCTGAGACTTACCCGGTAAAGGTTGATTCTATTCCCTTAGATGGTGTGTTACTTTGAGGTTATAGTTCTTTATCTTAATTCCTTGAGACTTACCCGGTAATAGGAGTTACGGTTTAGCATTAGTGAGTAGTGAGACTAACCCGGTGATCTATTCCACTTTAGTAACACCTTCCCCTTGCAAAAATCTCAGCTTTGTCCGCTTATCTTTAGATCTTGAGTTGGAACCACAACTAGACGCTTTAATCCCTAGAATTGCATGTTTGCTTTATTGACTTCTTATTCATCTTTGATTGTGTTAATTGCTCTTGTGGTTAGTATTCACGAAGCTTACCGTTATTGACTTTGTTTCACCGAGTCCCTGTGATCGACCCCTGGAATTCCTTGCTTTTACTAAGATTGACCCGTACACTGCGGGTTCGCATCCTTGTTTTAAGCTTAAGTCTAGGGTTATAAATTTAAAGCTTGCACACACCGTTTGGAGCGAACACAGTACCGATGAAGACCACCTCGGTTCAGATGCAGTCGAATAACACTTCGACCGAGATGCCAACCGAGGTGGAGCCACAAAAAGCGGAGGGGAAAACTGAAGTTTATGTTCCACCTCCTGCATACAAACCACCACTTCCATTCCCCCAGTCAAGGGCAAGAGCACATCTAGACAAGCACTTTGGTAAGTTCCTTGACTTGATGAATAAACTGCATATTAACATTCCTTTCCTTGATGCTATTCTAGGAATGCCCGCCTACGGGAAGTTCTTGAAGGAGATCCGATCAAGGAAGAGGAAACTGGAAGATTTTGGTGAAGTTAGGATGACATCTAAATCCTCGGAGCTCATACAAATCATGAAGGAGAAGATGTCACCTAAATTGAGAGATCCCGACTCATTTTGCATTCCCATTCAAGTTGGGGATGTCACTTGTGAAGCCCTTTGCGATCTAGGAGCCAGCGTGATCATCATCCCGCTGGAGCTATGTGTGAAGATCGGACTTGGAGAGCCCAAGCCGGTCAAGATTTGACTTTATATGGCGGATCGCTCCATCACCCATCCCGTGGGCATCTTGGAGGACGTTCCGGTCAAGTTAGGTAACTTCTACTTACCTATAGATTTTGTTGTACTTGACATTCCCGCAGATTATTGATAACACGATTTATGACTTAGTTTTAGGTAACATTTAGATCGAATTTCTCGCTCATTAATGCATGGTTTAGCACTAGTTCACGACGTTTTGCACTCAATTCATGTATTTTGCCGAGATAGACGTCTACGCGGACTTGTGCGTGTTTTATAGGTATTTCGGTAGATTTAGGAGCAAAACGATACGTTTGAGGATCGTTCATCTAGATGACACACCCTCGGACTCATTAGGACACAAGTTAAAGGCTAAGGAGGACTCATGGAGTCTTGCCAACACTTGCCATGCACCGAACCACAGCTTAATGATCCAAAGCGAAGTTTCTGCACAGAATCACGGTTCTCTGACACTCCACGGCCGTGGAATCAACCGTGGATTTTGCCAGATTCTTGTGACAGCTGTTCCACGACTCTCATAGCCAACTCATGCAAGTTTGTTATAAAAGTGGTCCTTCATGGGCTGTGAGAGGCAGTTGGGAGCATCTTGGAGCAGCTCATCCATTATCCATTTCTCTCTAACAAAAATATCCTCTCAACAAGAAGATTTTCTAGGAAGGAAAGTGTCAAAAGGGAAGAAGAAGAACTCCATTGAAGAGGAGGAGAAGAACACACACCATAGTTTTCTTGTATTTCGGATTCTGTTTCTAAAGTTGTATGAACCATTTGGACCTTCCCTTGGAAGGATTGTGAGTCATTCTAATCCTATTTTCAGCTTGGTTTTGTTTCAAGTTCACTTGTTCATCTCTTTTCCTTCATTATCTTGCAATGAATGTTATGATTTTATGTTTGTTTGTTTCGATTTCCATTATGAACGTTGTAGGCTAAATTGATGTGATTCTAGGGTAAGGAAATGATGGTTATGGCTAGGGTTATGATAGGACGGAGTTAGATTTACCTTTGGATGACTTTTGTTTATGAACGTAGCTGCTGTTAGAAATCACGGGTAGTTCTTGTCAGACCACGGCCGTGGTTTAGGTAGAACAAACCGTGATTTTCCCTGGTTCGAAGGATCTTGCCTTAGATCTATAGAATGTTGAAATCCTAAGTGTTGTTGAGTTTAACCTACCCTAGGGTAACTTAGTGTAGTAACTAAGTGTTAGGAGAGACTTACCCGGTAATCCTTGCTCTTAGATTCTAAAGATAACAAACCTTAAGTAGTGGTGAGCCTAATAAGCCGCCATTGGATTAGATGTGCTAGGATAGTTGTTTAGGATTTTCCTTTCCAAGACTTACCCGGTAAGGATAGGTTAAACCCCTAATTAGCAATCCGGTATGTGTAGAATTCCTATCCTTAGGTTCTTAGAGACTTACCCGGTAATAAGACCTTAGGAGTGGACTAGTTGGATCATGAGACCTACCCGGTAATTGATCCCAATTTAGAAACACTTAATCCCAACATATCATGGTTAATTTAAGGAATGAATAGATAACTTGAGTCCTATGCCATAACCGGAACTTCCAACCCCTAGAATCCGTCTTTTCTTTCTTTGATCATTGTCTTGTTTAGCTTGTTTATTTGTGTTGATTCTTAGTTTAGTTTGATTGTTTACTTTGCATGAATTGTGATCTTTGATTGATCACCAAAAACCAACCAAAAACATTTGAGATTTTCTTTTCTTTATTTCCTTCTTTTCTTTCAACCTAGGTCTTTACTAAATTCAATCACAATTCGAATCAATTTCACCTTAGTCTTTGTGTTCGACCTCGGAATACTAACCCTTCTACAAACGTCCCGTACACTGCGGGTTTCGCTAGGTAGTTAGGATTTAGTTCGAGTTATAAATTTAAAACCCATTTGCGCATCACGATCTTAGCGTAACAAGTTTTTGGCGCCGTTGCCGGGGACTAGGTCTAGATTGAGTCTATTTTGTGATTGTTTCTAGTGTAGATCTTTCTTGTTGCTTTTGATCTCTTTTTGGTTTGTGTCTTTGCTTTTCAGGACATCTATTACTCTTTAGGCGTATGCGAAGATCTCGTGGCAAGGATTTAGCTCCATTCGATCCCGAACCGGAGAAAACCCTTCGATCTAGATCCAAGAGCATCCGAAAAGAGAAAGAGATGGCCGGTAGAAATCTCCAAGCTGAGTTGGATGAAGCCTTAGAGCAATTAAGGCTAAGAGATGAGCTCTTGGAGGAAGAAAGGAGACTTGCCAATGAGAGGCAAGAGGAAACTAGGAGGGAGATTGAGGAGATTAGGCAAGCTCTTGTTCAAGGAGAGCTTAATCGCCGACAACCTCCACCTCCTCCACCACAACCGCAGCCGGCGGCTAATGTTAGGGTTGCACCCATTACCATTGAAGAGCCACAAACCCTAGGGAGACGTATGGATCCGGCACAAAGAGCACACCGTCCGGGTGTGAACTTAGGAGATCCCGCAGCCCACAACTATGAGCTCCGCCCTCAAGTTCTACAAATGATCCGGCATAATCAATTTGGAGGGATGGAAGGAGAGTCTCCTCATCAACATTTGATGAATTATGAGATCTTGATGGAGACTCTTAGACCGCCAAGATTGGAGAGCAACAACCATAAGCTAAGGGCTTTCTCCTTCTCTCTTAAGGATAAGGCTTTAGCTTGGTATCAATCTATTCCACAAGGGCGAGTTGGTACTTGGGAGGAGATGACAACCGAGTTTTTGACTAAGTTCTTCCCACCTTCCAAGACTACCGAATTAAGAGGGAATATCAATGCCTTCGTGATGAAGGATAGAGAGAGCTTATTCAAGTCTTGGGAGAGGTTCAAAAATCTTCTCCTTGATTGTCCACACCATGGCATACCGAAAATTGAGCTATTGGAGATCTACTTCAAAGGACTTGATGAAGATAGCCAATTTAAGCTCCAATCTCTTTCCGGTGGGACATTTATGGAGAAGCATGTAGATGAAGCTTGGGAGTTTGTGGAGAAGCAAGCTCTAGTGATTGAGAAGTACTCCCATAGGAAGAGTGAAGGAAGAAAGGCGGGAGCATATGAGGTGAGTGAAGTTACCATGAGCAATTTCAAGCTTGACGCCATCAACAACGAGTTGAAGTCCTTGAGGGAGTTGTGTACTACAACTTTAAAGAACCAAGCAACTCCTCAAGTGCTTCCACAAGCCAACTTGTCTTCCAAGGAGGAGGATGTGAATTATATGGGAAGGAGCAATTTCAACAATTACCAAGGCCCAAGGAGTTTTAACAACAACCGGCAATTCAACAATTACCGGCCAAACCACAACCATCCCGGATTTTCTTACTCCAACCCGGATGGAGCCTTGAACCCTTCCTCCTCCACAAGCACAACACCACCATCAAGAGCTTCACAAGAACCTCCACCCGGATTTACTCAACCTCCAAAGGATAGAACCGAAGTAATGTTTGAGCAATTGCTTGGAAGGTTGAGTGGTCTTGAGAGCACGGTGACTTCAATCTCTAAAGCTCAAAAAGTTTTGGAAGCACAAGTGTTCCAAAAAGCGGGTGAAGCCCATAGAGACCCGGGAAAGCTTCCCGGAAGAACCGAAGATAACCCAAGAGGCCAAGTGTTGGCTATTACGACAAGGAGTGGGTTGAGTATGAGAGATCCTTTGCCCAAGGATGATGCTAAGGGAAAGCAAGTAGTGGTAGAAGAGGGAAGGTTGCAAGAAGATGGAGGCAAGAGCAAAGATGTAGAGCCAACCTATGTGGCACCGCCTCCATACAAGCCACCACTACCGTTCCCACAATCAAGAGCAAGAGCTCGTTTGGACAATCACTTTGGTAAGTTCCTTGAACTAATGTCCAAATTACATATTAACATTCCGTTTATGGATGCCATTTTAGGAATGCCGGCATATGGCAAGTTTTTGAAGGAAATACTCTCCAACAAAAGGAAGTTGGAGGAGTATGGGGAGATAAAAATGACCAAGCGATCCTCGGAATTGATCCAAACAATGAAAGAGGAGATGCCTCCCAAGCTAAGAGATCCGGGCTCTTTTTGTGTCCCAATAGGAGTGGGAGATGTGAAGTACGAAGCCCTTTGTGATCTTGGAGCGAGTGTAAGCATCATACCGCTTGCACTTTGCAACAAGGTTGGACTAGGGGAGCCAAAACCAGTCAAGATGACCCTCTATATGGCGGATCGTTCTATCACTCATCCGGTTGGGATCTTAGAAGACATCCCAGTGCAACTAGGAGGATTCTATGTGCCAATTGATTTTGTGGTCTTGGACATTCCGGCGGATTATCCGGTTCCCATCATCTTAGGAAGACCCTTCCTAGCTACCTCTGGATGCCTAGTGGATTGCAAGAATGGAACTCTCTCCTTCAACATTGGAGAAGAGAACGTCAAGTTCAAGTTATCCACCATGACGAAAGGTCCAGCCCTTGATGAGGATCTCTTCAACATAGTCGAGCAAGAGGAATCTAGGGAAATTGTGAGCTCGATCTTGATCAAGGATCCCTTGGAGAAGGTTCTTACCTTAAGTATGATGGAGGAAGGTGTTGAGGAGGCCTGCAATGAAGAGATCAAGGCCTTGGAAGCATTGGAAGAGGAGCCAAGAGTTGGATTTGAAAGCCACGAAGAGGTGTTGAACAGCTGCAAGTTCCACGGTCGAGATTTAAGTTCCACGGCCGTCAAACTTTCTGGACAACTCCGAGAAGGAAGCTTAGCAAGAACCACGGCCGTGGAAGATGAGCAATCCGTGATTCCAGCCGTGGTTTTCCCTGGACCAGACCTTGATGATGGTTAAGCTTTTAGGAGCCATGAGGAGTCTTCATTTGCTTTGGATTCATCTCATCCAACTTTATTTGGATCATCTTCAACCGATAAAGGTCCTCCTCAACTTGAACTCAAACCCCTCCCCTCTCAGTTAAAGTATGCATTTCTTGGTGAAAACTCTACCTATCTTGTGATTGTTAATGTATGCTTGAGTGATGATGAACTTGCTAAATTGTTGCATGAACTGAGATTGCATAGGAAAGCCATTGGCTATACTATTGATGATTTGGTTGGCATTAAGCCTTCTTTGTGCATGCATAAGATAATGATGGAAGATAACCACAAACCCTCTATTGAACATCAAAGGAGATTAAATCTTATCATGAAAGAGGTAGTCAAAAAGGAAATCATTAAGTTGCTAGATGCGGGAATTATCTACCCTATCTCGGATAGTAATTGGGTTAGTCCCGTTCATGTAGTTCCTAAGAAGGGTGGGATGACCGTAGTAACTAATGAGAACAATGAACTAATTCCGACAAGGACGGTTATAGGGTGGAGATTGTGCATTGATTATAGAAAGTTGAACATGGCCTCTAGGAAAGATCACTTCCCTCTCCCCTTCATTGACCAAATGCTAGAAAGGTTAGCTCAACACTCTCATTTTTGCTATCTAGATGACTATAGTGGATTCTTCCAAATCCCTATCCACCCCGACGACCAAGAGAAAACGACCTTTACATGTCCATGGGGTACTTTTGCATATAGGAGAATGCCGTTTGGGTTGTGTAATGCACCCGCCACCTTCCAAAGGTGTATGATGGCTATCTTTTCGGAATACATAGAAAATATCATGGAAGTGTTTATGGATGATTTCTCTGTTTATGGTTCTTCCTTTGATAATTGCTTGGCTAACTTGTCATTAGTATTGCAAAGATGTGAGGAGACAAATCTTGTCTTGAATTGGGAAAAATGCCACTTCATGGTAAGTGAAGGCATTGTGTTAGGACACTTGGTGTCTAACCGTGGCATTGAGGTTGATAGGGCCAAAATTGAAACGATAGAGAAGTTGGCGTCACCTACCTCGGTGAAAGGGGTAAGGAGTTTCTTAGGGCATGTCGGTTTTTACCGGAGGTTTATCCAAGATTTCTCTAAAATTTCTAAGCCTCTCACTAACCTACTAATGAAGGATGTTGATTTTGTCTTTTCCAAGGATTGTCTTGAGGCTTTTTGTAGGTTGAAGAACGCCTTGATCGCCGCACCTATCATGCAACCTCCGGATTGGAGTCTACCATTTGAGATCATGTGTGATGCAAGCGATGTAGCCGTAGGGGCTGTTTTGGGGCAAAGGAAAGAAGGGCGCACTCATGCTATTTATTATGCTAGCAAGACGCTAGATGATGCCCAACTCAATTATGCTACCACCGAGAAGGAGTTGTTGGCGGTGGTGTATGCATTTGAGAAGTTCCGCTCATACCTTGTTGGAGCGAAGGTCATAGTTTATACGGATCATGCTGCGATCCGTTATCTACTTACAAAGAAGGATGCCAAACCAAGGTTGATTCGGTGGATCCTTCTTCTTCAAGAGTTTGATTTGGAAATACGAGATAAGAAGGGATCCGAAAACTCCGTGGCGGATCACCTTAGTAGATTGCCTCCATTAGAGCTTGGAAGAGATGACATTCCAATTGATGACTCATTCCGAGATGAGCAATTGCAAATGGTGGAGGAATGCTTGTTCCAAGTGTCTAGAGGAAATGAGCCATGGTATGCCGACATTGTGAACTACTTAGTGTGTGAGGAAGTGCCTCCCGGATTGACATATGCACAAAGAAAGAAGTTCTTCAACGATGTTAGGCACTACTATTGGAGTGAGCCACTCTTATTAAAGAAAGGCCCGGATGGAATGTTTAGAAGATGCATACCGGAAGATGAAGTAGAGAGTGTGATCCGGCATTGTCACTCCTTACCATGTGGAGGCCATGCTAGCTCACACAAGACGTGTGAAAAGGTATTGCAATCCGGTTTTTATTGGCCTAACTTGTTTAAAGATGTGCAAGGTTTTGTAGCGGCATGTGATGCTTGCCAAAGGACGGGCAACATCTCAAGAAGGAATGAGATGCCCTTGAACAACATCCAAGAAGTCGAAATATTTGATGTATGGGGTGTGGACTTCATGGGACCATTCCCTTCTTCATGTGGGAATCTCTTCATCCTATTGGCGGTGGACTATGTGTCAAGATGGGTAGAGGCAATCGCCTCTCCTACAAATGATGCCAAGGTGGTGGTGCGGTTTTTCAACCGGGTGATCTTCCCTAGGTTTGGAACACCAAGGGTGATCATTAGTGATGGAGGAAAGCACTTCACCAATAGAAATTTTGGGGCGCTTTTGGCCAAGTATGGGGTGACTCACAAGGTGGCAACACCTTACCATCCCCAAACTAGTGGTCAAGTGGAGATTTCCAACCGAGAGATCAAGGCCATCCTTGAGAAGACGGTGTCTAGGACTAGAAAGGATTGGGCTATGAGGCTCAATGATGCCTTATGGGCATATAGAACCGCCTTCAAGACACCGATTGGCACCACTCCCTACAAGTTGGTCTATGGCAAGTCTTGCCATCTTCCGGTAGAGATGGAGCATAGAGCTTATTGGGCCATTAAGTGGCTAAATTTTGATCTCAAGGCGGCGGGAGAAAAGAGATTGCTTGAGTTGAATGCCCTCGAGGAGATCCGGTTGGACGCTTATGAGAATGCCCGGATTTACAAAGAGAGAACCAAAAGATGGCATGACAAGAGGATCATCCCCAAGGAGTTGAGTGAAGGAGATCTTGTCCTTCTCTTCAACTCAAGGCTAAGGCTCTTTCCCGGGAAGCTCAAATCAAGATGGACCGGGCCATATGTGGTGAAGAAGATCTTTTCCCATGGAGCCATTGAGATAGGAGGGGAACATTGTGGGAACTTTAAGGTGAACGGGAACCGGTTGAAGAAGTACATCCCGGGAACTCCGGTTGAGATAATTGCCCCGCTTCACCTTGAGTAGACGCCCCCCGAGTTTGGTCAAGCTAATGACCTTAAAGAAGCGCTTGGTGGGAGGCAACCCATTGGTAACATTTTTCTTTTCTTAATTTGCTTTTGTTTCTAGATTTTTCTATCTTTGTGTGTGTTTTGTCTACTTTGTGTGTGTGCTAGAACATTAGTGGCATTGGAGGCCTTGCTTGATATAGGAATGATGATGATGAAACCCTCATCGATTATGGGTGGAGCGGACGCGGAACTTGGACGGCTAGCGGTGCCTAGCGCGGGTCCCGAAGCTTTGATGGATGGTTAGAGCTCTCTACCATGGTTGATAGGATTATCAAACATCAATTCGCTATTGAACAATCCCGAATACCATAGCAAACAATTTTACATTGTGAGAACCTTCTTTCACTCTCTTTACTTGTATACCACATTGGGGACAATGTGTTTCTAAGTATGGGGTGGGGTTTGCATGATCCTTTGCATGATGAGCATCTAGGATAGTTTAAAATCTTCACATGTCTTGCATTGTACATACTTAAATCGAAAACACCATAAAAATCAGAAAATTTTAAAAAATTTTGTGCTTTCTAGGCTTGGATATGATCCTAATGATGAAACTTGTCTTGTGAATTGGCTATGGATGGCCTCATGTGTTAGGATTAATGAACGCATATGTGGACTTGAACTACTTCTCTTGAAATTCTATGAATGATTTGTGACCATGATGTTTGCCTAGAAAGGATTGAGTAGTGAAGATCGAAATTATATGATAGTTCTTGCATACCATCTAGGAATGAATGAGGCAATTCAATATTTCTCTACTTCTCCTCAGAATCATGATTGCTTGAGCACCTCAATTGAGAAAAATTTGACCTCTTTTAACCCATCCGGGAATAGGAGCATGCTAGTGTGTTGATGTGTGCAAAAAGCAAGTGTGAAGTGAAGTTGTTGATGAAAAGAACACCATGCATAAAATGCTGAATTTGTTGTGAAAAGTGTAGCCAATAATATAGGTTTGGGGACATTGGTTTAAATGACAAGTAACTCGGTACACTTCACATAATCGGGTGTTGGTGCCTTGCCAAAGTCAAACGAACCGATAGTCCTAACGAGCTTTGGTATGTGTGCCCGGTGTGGATGCACCTCGAAAACTAAGAAAAAGCCCGAGGACGGCTAATCACCAAGGTTTCGGCTTTTGTACACCAATGCCATTGTCTCAAAAATAAGTCAAAGAAAAAGAAAAGAAAGAAAAGATAGAGGAAAATATACACTTGGGGGAAGTTGATCGAGGACAAGGATGTGGAGTTAGTTCCGTTCCCGGATTAGCATCACATAACCTAGAAATCCCCACCCAATCACTACATTTCTTGGCCCTTTTTATCTCACAAGACCTTATGACCTATTTGCATGTTTGTAAGACTTAGTGATTTAGATTGGATGTACTCTTGACCTTCTTGACTTCTTCATCTTTACATTTCGTGCATACTTTTGAGTTAAGTACAATTGTCTTTCCATGTTTTCATTTGTTTGATGCATGATTGCTTGTCCTTAGCCATGAAACATGACTTTGAAGGTGATCCAATAGTAGAAGCACAAACCCAAAAAGATTTTACCATTTTTCTGCATACATAAATCATGTCATCTCTTAGTCTATAGTTGGGAATTTGCTCGGGGACGAGCAAACCTTAAGTATGGGGTATTTTGATAACACGATTTATGACTTAGTTTTAGGTAATATTTAGATCGAATTTCTCGCTCATTAATGCATGGTTTAGCACTAGTTCACGACGTTTTGCACTCAATTCATGTATTTTGCCGAGATAGACGTCTACGCGGACTTGTGCGTGTTTTATAGGTATTTCGGGAGATTTAGGAGCAAAACGATACGTTTGAGGATCGTTCATCTAGATGACACACTCTCGGACTCATTAGGACACAAGTTAAAGGCTAAGGAGGACTCATGGAGCCTTGCCAACACTTGCCATGCACCAAACCACAGCTTAATGATCCAAAGCGAAGTTTCTGCACAGAATCACGGTTCTCTGACACTCCACGGCCGTGGAATCAACCGTGGATTTTGCCAGATTCTTGTGACAGCTGTGCCACGACTCTCATAGCCAACTCATGCAAGTTTGTTATAAAAGTGGTCCTTCATGGGCTGTGAGAGGCAGATGGGAGCATCTTGGAGCAGCTCATCCATTATCCATTTCTCTCTAACAAAAATATCCTCTCAACAAGAAGATTTTCTAGGAAGGAAAGTGTCAAAAGGGAAGAAGAAGAAGAACTCCATTGAAGAGGAGGAGAAGAACACACACCATAGTTTTCTTGTATTTCGGATTCTGTTTCTAAAGTTGTATGAACCATTTGGACCTTCCCTTGGAAGGATTGTGAGTCATTCTAATCCTATTTTCAGCTTGGTTTTGTTTCAAGTTCACTTGTTCATCTCTTTTCCTTCATTATCTTGCAATGAATGTTATGATTTTATGTTTGTTTGTTTCGATTTCCATTATGAACGTTGTAGGCTAAATTGATGTGATTCTAGGGTAAGGAAAGGATGGTTATGGCTAGGGTTATGATAGGACGGACTTAGATTTACCTTTGGATGACTTTTGTTTATGAACGTAGCTGCTGTTAGAAATCACGGGTAGTTCTTGTCAGACCACGGCCGTGGTTTAGGTAGAACAAACCGTGATTTTCTTTGGTTCGAAGGATCTTGCCTTAGATCTATAGAATGTTGAAATCCTAAGTGTTGTTGAGTTTAACCTACCCTAGGGTAACTTAGTGTAGTAACTAAGTGTTAGGAGAGACTTACCCGGTAATCCTTGCTCTTAGATTCTAAAGATAACAAACCTTAGGTAGTGGTGAGCCTAATAAGCCGCCATTGGATTAGATGTGCTAGGATAGTTGTTTAGGATTTTCCTTTCCAAGACTTACCCGGTAAGGATAGGTTAAACCCCTAATTAGCAATCCGGTATGTGTAGAATTCCTATCCTTAGGTTCTTAGAGACTTACCCGGTAATAAGACCTTAGGAGTGGACTAGTTGGATCATGAGACCTACCCGGTAATTGATCCCAATTTAGAAACACTTAATCCCAACATATCATGGTTAATTCAAGGAATGAATAGATAACTTGAGTCCTATGCCATAATCGGAACTTCCAACCCCTAGAATCCGTCTTTTCTTTCTTTGATCATTTTCTTGTTTAGCTTGTTTATTTGTGTTGATTCTTAGTTTAGTTTGATTGTTTACTTTGCATGAATTGTGATCTTTGATTGATCACAAAAAACCAACCAAAAACATTTGAGATTTTCTTTTCTTTATTTCCTTCTTTTCTTTCAACCTAGGTCTTTACTAAATTCAATCACAATTCGAATCAATTTCACCTTAGTCTTTGTGTTCGACCTCGGAATACTAACCCTTCTACAAACGTCCCGTACACTGCGGGTTTCGCTAGGTAGTTAGGATTTAGTTCGAGTTATAAATTTAAAACCCATTTGCGCATCACGATCTTAGCGTAACAATTATCCTGTTCCTATTATTCTCGGGAGGCCATTTCTAGCAACTTCGGGTTGCAACGTGGATTGCAAGAACGCCAAGTTGAAATTCAACATTGGCGGCGATGAGGTGGAGTTCGCATTACTTGCAGCCATGAAAGGGGAGCAACTGAGCGATGATATCTTCAACATCTACGATGAAGAAGAATCAAGAGAATTGGTGAGCTCTATCCTTATTAACGATCCACTCAAAAGAGTTATTAGCTTTAGTTTAATGGAGGAAGGTATAGATGCTTCTTGTGATGCAGATATACGGAGCTTAAAAGCACTGGAAGAGGATCCAGGAGCTAAAACTGAGAAGCTAACCCAGGAGACGAAGATCTCCAGTTTCGGTTCCAGTTGCAATACCTCGACCGAGGCACTTTCTGGACTGAGCGAGGTGACTGAAGAACATCTCGGTCAACGCCTATGCGCCTCGACCGAGGTCGATGGCGAGACAATTTCAATTGAGACTTCCAAAAGTCCAGTTTCTGGATCTACTCCACTGGAAGGAGGAGGCAAGGATCCCCCTCAGAAAGCACCCCCAGTTGTGGAGCTTAAACAACTCCCAAATCACTTGAGGTATGTCTTTCTTGGACCGGATTCCACTTATCCCGTTATTGTTAGTGCTTTCCTTTCCGAAACTGAATTATCTAAACTAATGCATGTCCTGAGGAAGCATCAAAAGGCTTTGGGTTATACTATAGATGATCTCATTGGCATTAAGCCCTCTTTCTGCATGCATAGAATTTTAATGGAGGATGATCATAAGACTTCACGGGAACCTTAAAGACGGTTAAATCCGATCATGAAAGAGGTTGTGAAGAAAGAAATTTTTAAGTTGTTGGATGCAGGTATCATATACCCTATCTCGGACAACAAGTGGGTTAGCCCGGTGCATGTAGTTCCGAAGAAAGGAGGGATGACCGTTGTGACAAATAAGAACAACGAGTTGATCCCAACTAGGACCGTTACGGGCTGGAGGGTTTGCATCGATTATAGGAAGCTGAACACGGCCACACGGAAGGACCATTTCCCACTTCCCTTCATCGATCAAATGCTCGAGCGGTTAGCCCAGCATTCACACTTTTGCTACTTAGACGGCTATAGTGGATTCTTCCAGATTCCTATCCATCCGGATGATCAGGAGAAGACCACTTTCACTTGTCCACGGGGGACATTTGCTTATAGGAGGATGCCATTTGGATTGTGCAATGCACCCGCTACCTTCCAACGATGCATGATGGCTATCTTTTCCGAGTACATAGAGGAGATCATGGAGGTATTTATGGATGATTTTTCAGTATATGGTTCCTCTTTTGATGATTGCCTATCTAACCTTTCTCTAGTGCTTAAAAGATGTAAAGACACTAATCTTGTTTTGAATTGGGAGAAGTGTCATTTTATGGTTAATGAAGGCATTGTGCTAGGACACCTCGTTTCTAATCGAGGTATTAGGTCGATCGCGCTAAGATCGAGACTATTGAGAAACTCCCTCCCCTTGTTCGGTTAAAGGTGTGAGGAGTTTTCTCGGGCATGCAGGTTTCTACAGGAGATTCATCAAGGACTTCTCTAAGATTTCTAAACCTCTAACTAACCTCTTGAATAAAGATGTTGTTTTTGAGTTTTCGCAGGAGTGTCTTGATGCTTTTTACAGGATTAAGGAAGCGTTGATCTCCGCTCCCATTATCCAGCCTCCGGATTGGACCTTGCCCTTTGAGATCATGTGCAACGCTAGTGATGTAGCCGTAGGAGCGGTGCTTGGACAGAAGAAGGATGGATGGACCACTGCCATTTACTATGCTAGCAAGACGCTAGATGTAGCACAATGCAACTACGCTACCACCGAGAAAGAATTATTGGCGGTTGTATATGCTTTCGAGAAGTTTCGTTCCTATTTAGTAGGGGCAAAAGTCATTGTCTACACCGACCATGCAGCCATCCGTTACTTGTTGGCTAAGAAAGATGCCAAGCCACGCCTTATTCGATGGATTCTCTTGCTTCAAGAGTTTGATCTAGAAATCCGCGATAAGAAGGGATCCGAAAATTCTGTTGCGGATCACCTCAGCCGGCTACCTGCATCTTCACGCGAGAAGGACGACCCACCCATTGACGATTCATTCCCCGATGAGCATTTACACTTGTTAGAGCGTTTGATAGACTTACTTACTTCACCCCACGATGGAGGTGAAGTATGGGGTGAGGACACCTCCCATCACGTTTGAGAGACGCATTATGGTCCAGCTAGCGACCTTAAACCAAGCGCTTCTTGGGAGGCAACCCAAGGTATTGCTTTCTTTTCCCTTTTTCTAGTCTAGCTTAGATAGTTTTTGCTTTTGCTTTGCTCTGTTTTGTTTTTGGCGTTCTAGACAGATAACAGGAGACATCTAAGGAAGGAGCATAACTGGAAGGACAGAAGATCGAAAATTTGAGAAGACGAAGTTTGACTGAGGCATCTCGGTTGCTAACAAAGCACCTCGACCGAGATGATTCTTGAGCAACCGAGGCGACTAGGGTTTCTGACGAACCACCTCGGTCCAGTCGAGACCATCTCGACCGAGGTGACAGCAGTTCCAGAAAGGGTATAAAAGGGGTGAAATTTCTCTCTCCTCACTTCACCCAACCCTCCTCGACCGCGGCGACAGTTTGCACCTCGCTCCTTCGAATCTCGCTCATTTTCGAAGATTTTCGCTTCCAAACTGTGATTAAGGCATAGAGGATCCCAGTGCATCGTCGATCTACAAGAAAATCAAACCGATTCGGCCGAACGAGGTAAAACAAAACCGAAACCCTAACTCGCTGATTTCGCTTCGATTTGGGCTTTGGTTGCCCTTGCATTTGCTGAGGAAATGATTAAGTACCCCATAGGAAGCAGTTGTAGTGATTTTGGGGGAAAAGAACTGAATTTTCTGAAGAAATTAGAATCCAGTTTTCCGCCTTGGTCTAGTCGTTTTGTGCCTCAGCCGAGGTGATTCTTGAGAGTTGTCAGTCGACCGAGGTGACCTGACAGTTACAGAATTGAAAATGAGTTCCGACAGACGCCTTGCCCTTAGGGATAGATCCTCACCTTCCCCTTCTTCCTCTTCTTCCCGACCCTATCGACCGGTGATCCACGAGCGACACCAGGTTGATTATGAGTGTATTTCTGGCCGTCCAGTGATTGCACCTCGCTTCCTGGACGTGTCTACTTTTGACTGTCTCCAGGTAGACGGAGACCTTAGACGTATGATATCTACAGTAGGGCTGGATCAGTTTACTGAGATCCGAGCCCCAGCCTATTTGGAGCCCACCTTAGAGTTCATTAGCTTCTTCACCTACCTCCCCACAGAGCGATCTGTGAAGTACCGGTTGATGAACCGGAACTTCTTAGTGCCACTAGAGTACTGGAGAGAGATTTTTGGTTTTCCTGAGCCCACAGCTGTTGACTTCCCGTCCCGATCTGTAGCTAGGGAGTTTTGGGGGCATATTGCCCATATTGTTGAGCACGCAGACAGATGGCGCCCTGGAGATTCCAGGGAGAAGGTCATCTTCCACTTAGCCTTTAGGTTAGCTCACCGCATCTTCAGTGAGACACTTCTGGCGCGTATTGAGACGCCCCAGAAGGTCCGACAGGGGAAGCTATTCAGTTTATACTTCATGGTGACTAGGGGTATCCCGGACTTTGGCTTGATGTTGGCAGAGGATCTGCACAAGATCAAGGCCAAGGCGAAGGAAGACATCTGTTGCAGAGGACTTGTCACCCACATCGCCAGCTATCAGGACATGGATCTCAGCGCTTGCACGATGGTGGCGGCTGCCAAGCCGCTTGGGCTGCAGGAGATGATCACTCGGCGGATTCTGGTTCCCCGAGGTCTGACTACACTGTACGTGGTTATGCCGTGGGAGCTGACTACACCACAGGGGATAAGGTGGTCTGCCCAGTTTACTGTTTGTGACCCTCATTATTGGCAGACCGCTTGGGTTCCACTGATGGAGGATTACAGAGAGGCAGTAGCTACCCCAGCTAAGGAGGAGACAGATGATGAGGAGACAGCTGATGACAGAGAGGGTGGAGTCCCGATGGATACAAGGACAGATACTGTAGGGACGAGCGCACTAGTTATAGATCTGGATGATGAGGATACTGAGCCTGCACCTGCTACTTCTCCAGTGAGACTTGCTAGGCGTAGGACATGCCGACACAAAGATCCAGAGGCTCACAGACGGATCGATGATCTGACGGATCAGGTTATTGATTCATATGCTGCTTTGTCACTGGATATCCGCGAGATGCAGGAGCGGCAGCATTACCAGCACATGATGGCACGGATTCAGTTTGAGCACGTCATGGGTTATCCGTTCGACCCGTCCCAGTATCTGTATGTGCCACCACCACCACCACCGGATCGTGACTACTGAGAGCTGCAGGATTTTTTTCTTATTTTTTATGCAGTTCAGCTTATTATCCGGTGAGTACTTTATTCCTTAGACTTATTTTGACCCACTGGGACAGTGTGTCCCAAGTATGGGGTATTTGTGTATTACTTGACATGTATTTGATGTACGACTCTATTTGACCGGATATTTATATTTATGCTTCACTTTTGCATCTATGTGTTTATCTGAGACTACATGCATACTTACAGGTTATTTGATTGAGAAAAACGTCGAAACTGAAAGAAAACTGGTTTAAAAAAAAAAAAATTTTGGACCTCGACCGGGGCAGTTCTGGCCGAACGAGGCGTTTTACCTCGGTTGACCTAAGAACACCTCGACCGAGGTGGGTTAACTGAGAGTTTTTGAAAACGTTTTTTGTGCTTCTTATCTGGATATGATCTCAGTGAAGATCTTTTTTACTGACTGGATTTGAAATTCTTTATGTGTTTGAAAGGTTTTATAATATGTTTAAGTTGCTAAATGCTTTGTTTGAAATTATTGGCATGTTTAATACTTTGTTTTATCCAAATTATGTTGAATTTGAAGGTTGACACCACATTATGAGTTCTCTCACTTTCTTCCTGGAAAGACCAAGACAATTCATTCTTTTCTCTTCTTCTTGATCATGCTTAACCCCTCATATGCATTTTGCGTCCCTTTACCTATCCGGGAATTTGGAAGCAAGCGAAGTGGTGAAAGCAAGTGAAGTTAAAGTTGAGAAGTTGGCTGGAAGTGAAAGTGTTAGAAAGTAATAATAGGTTTGGGGAAGTCAATCATGATGATGAGTAACTCGGCACCATTCACATAGCCGGGTGTTTGTGTCTTGCCAAAGTCGGATTGAGCGATATTCCTAACGGGTCATGGTATGTGCATCAAGGGTTTGATGCATCTCAAGAAATTGATGATTGCTAATTTCCTAGGCTTCGGTTATTGTGCACCTCTGTCCATGCATCCCAAAAAGTAAAGTAAAAAAAAAAAGAAAAAGTGTGAAATAAGCAAAGCTTATTGGTGGAAGATGTTGAAAGTCAAAGTGAAAGTGAAGTTCATCCTTTTCCCGGATTCTAGCACCACATTACCTTACATACATCCCTACCCTACACGTTTCTTGACCTTTCTTTTGGGAAGCCCTTGAGACCTTGAGCTTGTTGATTGACTTAGTGGTTTAAACTGGATTATGCATGATTAATTTCAATAATTATGACTTATTATGCATTCTATGATTTTATGCAAAGATGAACAACTTTCTTATACTTATAAAATGTTTTGATCATATTTTGATTTTAAATTCCATTAAGTATTCTCTTAGAGTGATCTATGATTGTAGCACACCATAAAAATGTTTTTGAAAAACTTTTCATTGATTTTATTGACTTATAATTCATTCTATCTTGTCTTTTATATGCGGAACTTGCTTGGGGACAAGCAAGGGCTAAGTATAGGGTATTTTGATAGCATGAATTATAGTCTATATTTTGGGGTTTGTTTGGACGTTTTATCTTTCATAATCTGCATGTTTGTATGTATAATATGTGATTATATTACCATTTCATCTACCTTTGCGGGAATCGAGGTCTACACCTAGTTTTGTTGTAATCGTAGGTAAAATGGCACGTTTTGCATCAAAAAGGAGCAAAATGAGCTATGGAGTCATTGGAGCTACATTCAGGAACATAAGGAACCATCCAGGAAGCATAGCCATGGATTTGAGATTCACTTTGGACCAGATTTGAGAGATTTCACATTCAGTTGTGACTCACCTCGGTTGACCACAGATTCACCTCGACCGAGGTGATCCAGAGAAGTCGACTCGACCGAGGCGAACACCTGGGACGCGGCGAAAATATTTTATTCTTGGCTGAGATCTTTTATCTTTGGAAAGAGATCTTATATTTTTGGGCTTGGCTCCTGGAAGGAAGAAGATATAATAGATCATATATTTTACCTATTTTTATGGGAAGAGATCTTTCTAAGATATCTTATCTTTGGAGAGTTATTTTCCTATAAAAAGGGTTGGATTTCCACAAATCCGATATCCTGCATACACCGCTATCAACTCCGCTTGCATCGCAACAGTCATACTCCAGTTGGGAGATTTGAAGAACCTTTTTGAAGGTTGAAGAAGGAAGATTGTAGCTTTTATAGCTTTTGAAGGGTTTTGTAAGATCATCTTAGATTCCCTTCCTTGTTGTCTTGCCTTGTTGGATTTCTATCCAAAGAACGCTTTTGTTGTGATATTTGATTCAGTTATTGAAGTCTTTTCATTAAATTCTTCTTGTTCAAATATTCACCTTCTTCCCATATATTTGATTATTGCTTTCATGATGATGAGTAGCTAATTTCCTTGTGTGATTCTAGGGTGATTGGCTGAAGGTTGTGGGAAAAACAATGATAGAATAATCTTAGATTCCAGTAGGACCTTGAAAGTTCGAGTCTTTAACCTTAACCCTAAGCATCTCGCTCATTTGATGAACATCTCGGCCGGGGTGAAATTCTTCTGACCGAGGTGACTTATCTGATCCTAAACTGAGAGTTAAGTGTTAGAGTTTGCCAAATCCTATTCTTATTACACCTTTCCTGGTTCAATGCAAGCCTAGGATGAGACTTACCCGGTAATTCCTTAGTTTGTTTACCAACGATCATAAGTTTAGGTAATAAAGGTTTATCCTTTATTGGGGTTTGAGTGTGCTTTCATCCCTTCTTTGTGAGTTAGCCTGAGACTTACCCGGTAAAGGTTGATTCTATTCCCTTAGATGGTGTGTTAGTTTGAGGTTATAGCTCTTTATCTTAATTCCTTGAGACTTACCCGGTAATGGGAGTTACGGTTTTGGATTAGTGAGTAGTGAGACTTACCCGGTGATCTATTCCACTTTAGAAACACCTTCCCTATGCAAAAACCTCAGCTTTGTCCGCTTCTCTTTAGATCTTGAGTTGGAACCACAACTAGATGCTTTAATCCCTAGAATTGCATATTTCCTTTATTGACTTCTATATCATCTTTGATTGTTTTGATCACCTTTTGTGGTTAGTATTTACACAAGCATACCGTAATTGGACTTTGTTTCACTAAGTCCCTATGATCGACCCCTGAAATTCCTTACTTTTTACTACGATTGACCCGTACACTGCGGGTTCGCATCCTTGTTTTAAGCTTACATCTAGGGTTATAAATTTAAAGCTTGCACACACCGTTTGGAGCGAACAATGAGAATGAAGATTGTGTTTGTTGTTCTCCATTCCTTCTTAGTGGATAAGCCTTTCCTCGAGCTTTGGCTTCTTTTGTGTTTACAAGAAAGGTTTGTCTTTGAACCCATTTCTTTTCTTCAACCACTTTTTGTATCCACGGTAATAATATTGTTGGAGGTTATATCCCTCTTGTTATTTATGTGTGTTGGTTACTCGCGTTATTAGGTTTGTTTACCCTTACTTGGATTTGATACTACCTATTTGGATTTTATGTGTCCTCTTATCCTAAGGGCCTGTTTACCGCGGGTTTATAAATTTCAGTTAATTTATAAACCCGAGTTTTATTTGTTGGTAGGGGTGTTTACATGTAGATGAGATTATTTTCAAATGGGTTTATTCGGGTTTATAAACCTCTAGAAAATAACCTCCTCAATCCAAGGTTATTTTTCTTGGATGAGTTTATTTTTTCCATATACCCGACATTACCCTCATTCGTATCTTTACAAATCCGACCCTAACATCACACCCGTGAAATTCCTTTCTTTCAAAACAACCACATTATTGTCGTCCACAACTATACCTTCGAGATTTGATTTTTCGATTACCCTCCTATTCATATATATATTGGATTATTTTTTAATCTTTTTAGGGGTAAAAATGTATTTTGCACTAAAATAAATCCAAAAAAAACCTTTAGTAAACATCTTTATCCACGTAATATATATAAACTGATCGAGTTTATAAACTCGAAAATAAACCATAAACCCGAAAATAAACCATAAACCCATATAAACCCATTTAATTTATAAACCCATAAAAATACAAACTACTACTAAACAGGCCCTAACATTGTCTATCCTGAATCATTTTTGCTGCATTAACATGTATGAATTCAGTTCATGGTTCACTTATGGATTTGGATGTTATAGGTTCTGTAATTGTTTTTGTTTCTGTTCCAGGTGCAAGAACATGTTAGCTGCTTTTACATGTATACCCAGAAATTTCATGGTTTGATCCTTAGAACCAAAAGCCTGGACAAGTGCGTTCAGTGCGATTGCTCTACCCAAATGACCAACAAACTTACCCTGCTCAAGATCAACTATTTGCACAGATGAAGACGATTTCCTCTACACCTCTATTTTTTATGGAACTAAAGCATCGGGTCCTTAGCAAGATGTGTGACCTATTTGCTCCTGAAGCTGGATTTGTTCTTATCCTTGTTATTTACGATTTTTTTGGAATAAACCTGCGATTTTTTAGCTACTAGCATTCACGACTTACAATTACTTGGCTATTGTTGTTTCTATTAACATTATTCTCGGGTTACAACCCTTTGCTTTTGGGCTACAACCCATACTACCCGAGTCACTTAAGATGCAGTCGTATAGTTTGTTCTCGCTAATACCAAAAGCACTTCCTTGCCCCAGACTTCTCACTTACAAAGCTTATTCTCTCCACCTCGCAAACCCTTTAAGAACAGATAGACTAACCCACAAGTTCTTTAAGAACCGACATACTAACCTACAAAATCTTTTATTATAATCCGGAGTTTTTTGGTCAAAGAGTTTACCAAACAAAAGTGGTCATTCTTGCGTGTTGGACTAATAAATTAGGTAATTTTCATTTTCACTAGGGCTTCAAAGCCTAAAAAAAAAAACAAGTTCTCCAATGATCAAAAGTACAATACCAATGGAAATAAAATTTACGGTTATCAATTTGTTATTCAATCACCTTTTAACAATCTCCTCTTACAAATCGTTAATCTTTAAACCATCAAGCTTTACAAGTTCATATATCACGATACCCGTTTTCAACAATTTTGTCTTCCGATGTTTGATGTTGTCGTTTGGTGGCGGTTCGAGAGTTTGTCAAGAAGGGAGCGTGGATTTGTGATCGACTCCTGATGGCTCTGTTGCAGTCCAAATCTGAGGTGTCCACCGTTGTTTCTCAAGCTTCTTACATGTGTACTTCCTTCGAAGATAAAAATTTATGCTCGTTGCTTCCTGATGGCTGGATCATCATGCTTTCCCTTGAAAACCTTTTTTTTGCTTTCGGGTTCTTTTTTGATGTATTTTTGTGTATTTATTTTCTCCTTTAACGTGTGTCATTTCATGACAGTTAGTCCGTTTACTGATCTTTTTCGGACTTTCGATCCAACAGACGGTGCGCCATCTATTGGTTTCGAACCGCTTTCTGTTTTAAAAAAAAAAAAAAAAAAAATTATCCTACTAAATTGTTGGAGAAAACTTACGAAAAATGGTTAAAAATCTGGCTTAAAATACAAGTATAAAGATGGGCTTACTGTTGTTGTCATAAACATAATCGACCAACCTCATACGTCAGTTATAACGTACTAGCCCACATGTATGTATATATATAGCAAGTAGGTAACCAAGTACTCAAAATAGAGGGGTAAACTGGTAATTCTCCACAATTTCAAACACAAGTACCATCCCGCCTATGAGTAGAGAACTTCTATCCTCAAATTTGAATGCGAAAATTTAAATTTTCAAACAAAAAGCACTTCTAATGCTTTAAATTTCATTTCCCCCTAATACGCTTTAAAAACTCACCGGAATCTTCATTTCAATCTGCCATTTTGCCCCCAAGGCTTCTCTCTCTACAAAACTCTCTCCCTCCCTCCTTCTCTCTCTATCCCAATCCCAAACCAAGATCCCTGCTCCAAACCCTAGCTTCTTTTTCGAGCTTCATTTCCCCATTTTTCTTCTTCCAAGACTTCACTGGTATGCTTTCCTGTTAATTTATTCCGCCAATGTTCTCGCTATCTATACAATATTTTCGGCGTTAATTAATAGCAGAATCTCATTACTTTGGAAATGGTTTGGTATAGGAGTAGGTGCTTGAGAGCTCTTTATGTTGAATCTTTAAGCATTGAATCTGCAGAGAGGTCTTAGTATCCATGCTTTGGTGCCTTTTCATCTCTTTGGAGCTATTGCTGTATGGCTCCAATTGAAATGGATTGTTGCTGCTGGCAAACTGTCAGATTCGCAGACATTACGTCATTTGTACTAAGCATTCTCATTAAGCGACGCACCGAATTAATCTTGATTTGTATTTCACCCGTGGATTTGGTACGGTTACTTTCTTGTTTGCAGTCAGTCGCTAATTTAATAACTTAATTTGATCCTTAGATTAGCAAGAGATGTCGTTGTCGAGAGATAGATTGGCAAGACCCGTCGACATATCCACACTTATCCCTAATGCCGCTCGTACGGTCGGTCTCATAGTGGATGAACCGGGGTTACACCGAGGACTCGGTACTCCTGTAAATAATGAGGCTGGCTCCAGTGATACGGCAGATCAGGATACTCCGGTACCCAGAGGAATGTCCGGAACCGTGAGAGCTGGACTTGGTCGAGGCTTGCATTCTGGCAGATCCCCAATTGGTCGTGCAAATGCGAGGATACGGGCTTTGAGACGTGCCCGGGGCAGAGGGGTTTGGATTACAAGTAGCGGCTTGCGATCATGGTACCCAAGGACACCTCTTCGGGACGTCACTGCGGTAGTGAGGGTATTATTCCAGCTCTTGATGATCTTACCTTTATGCTTTATGTTTTGGATTTGGCTGTTTTGTATGAATTTGCTATATATCACTATTTATTATTCTTAATATGCTGGCTGTTGCGATTTATGTTGTTTATGTGTTTGGAGCGATGTTTGATTAGATACAATACAAGGTTCGTTGTATGGCTAAGCTAGTCAATAAATGTTTTCGGTATTGGATCATTGGTGCTCTTTCCAGCCTAAAGTGCGGCTTTGTGCTGTATTTCGTTTCACTCGATTATTAAGTAACTGGTGGACTTCAGGTTAAGGGTGCTTGAGCAAGTGGGAGAGGTGCTTTTCCTAGTAGAGCTCTTTTTAAAATACATATTGCTATGGAATAGGTGCATGGGTTTCGAGCTTCAATGTATTTCGTTAAGCAAATTTAATGTGGTATTTGCAGTGCTTTTCAATTTCTCTGGTGGCAGAATGCTTATGTTTGTTTTTGCTCACTTACACAGTACAGTTTGTGAGTGTCATAGTTGATAAAATGGACTTTTGATATGTTGATAGCCTGTAAGAAAAACAAGTCTCAATGTTTATCTGTTGGCAAACGATTCTATAGTATCAGGTGAAATCGGTAAATCAGTTGAGAACCCCATACAAATAGTTGATCTGTGAAAAAAGAAATTAATATGACCATTGGTTTAATGATTAATTGCCAAAATTTGTCCAACTTCAGGCGAGGTTTAGTTTCAACTTCATTCAAGCCAAATCCAATTCGAGTGGTGGCTGGTCTTGTAGTTCCAGAGTGAGTAGCAGAACTTGAGCTGATTGGGTATGTAATAAAGAAATACTTAGTGACTCAATTAGGCTAATGACTGCATAGGGATTTGAGGACTTAATGCTTTCATTAGCTTCCTTCTGTGATAATTTAAGTGCTTTCTTCCATCTATGGGGTATTTTAATCCCAAAACATGTATACTGAAACTGAATTGAAGTGATATTGGATAAGATATGAAACACATGCTTGAATCGATGAGTTTTCTATCATGTTTTATTATTGTGACTTCTAGAGCACAAGGAACAGGGATGAAGTTATACAGGTTAACATCAATAAAAGTCCTTTACTCAGTCAGAACCTATACACAGTTTCTAATATTAGAATGATTATCCAATATGCTTTCTTCTTTTATGGGTATAATCTATTCATATTTATTATGGTCACGGTTACTGTTTGAGTTCAGATTATTCTTGCTTGATGTATGGATAATTGGTTTCTTCCTCCAGTTTTAGGTCATCCTCAATTGCTATGGAGAGACTAACAAATATGATGATGCAACAGGCGATTGAGAGAAGAAGAGCTCGTCATTCAGATGAGAGTGAAGGTCAAGTAGACAGCAGTGAGGGAACAAGTGATCAAAACCGTAATGTTGAAAGAAGCAATGTTCTTCAAATCCTTGATGAAAATGCACCACCCAGTGCTCAGCTTGTGCACAAGAACACAGCAAAGACACCACTGCCTTCTTTAGCTAAGAAGCCGCAACATTCACCAGCCAATCGAGCATGGAGCATAGTTGCAAGCATTGCCCGCGAGAAGCGTGATGCATTCATGACGCCAGAGAAGAAGTTGTTAGGGTCAATTGAGAAAGTGAGGGAGGTTCTGTTGGAGGATGAGCGCAGGATGCAGAATACACCGGCTGCCAAGAAGGCCGAGAGGGAAAGGAAGATCAGGACTCTAATGTCAATGCGGTGATGAAGGGGCATATGTAGTGGGCTTCACGGCTGGGAAAGAGACAGCTCATCTACTGATGAGTGAACTAAGTTAGGTAAGGTTTGATCCACAGCCTTAGCTCATCATTTGATGAGCTGTTTAGATCGGAATTCTTCATGACTATGAAGATTGAGAGGGAAAGAGAGAGAGGGGGGTTTGAGGGAATGACCCAGGGATCAGCCCGATCCCCATATCCTTGAGCTGGCCAGTAGATGCTTGTGCTGCCTATGCACATTTTGTACTAGTTTGTAGATTCCAGATCAGCCCGATCTGCTATTTTTTACAAGAATTCACAAGTGAATACAATAATTCAAACTTACTCTACACCTTTTTGGTCTTGATGCTCTTGGATTGCCTGCATTTTCAAACGCTTTACTGAAGCCCAGTTCAGCAAAAAGAGTGAAATCTTAAATTGTCTTACACTTGCCATAGATGAAACACTTATCTGTGCACTTAAAAAAGCTATTTGGTTTCAACACTAATCCTAGAGTTTCCGAGTGCAATTTTATTTTCCTGTTAGATGTATCATAACAAAATACAGCAGTATATATACCTCCATCTGTCCATATTATTGGTCAAATTAGTGGCCATGTCAAAATTAGCACGATGAAATACAATTTTGTAAATTATTGTTTTGTTGATAACAATTTATCAATAAATTAATAGCTCAAAATATTAAAAGCAGTTGCCCCAGCTGTGAATCTGTGATGAAAGCAGATAAGGTTAGAGACTGAGAAGAAGGAATAAGGCATCTGAAATAAATTAATAATAATACCGAAGTTTATCCCTCCCCTTGTTCCTTCTTGCCCTATCTGCCCCTGGTTTTCTTCCATTTCCATTCCCACCAAAATTGTATGACCTCCTCCTCGTTCTTCTAAATCCAGCACTCAATTGAAAATTTGATTGAATGATTTGCGGATCTCTCTCATTCCGGGTTCTGTTCTCAGTGCTTTTCTTGATTTCTGTTTCCCCTCTTCTCCAGATCTATTAATCTTCTGTTGATTCCGCCTTCTGGGTTCAATCTTGTTGCGGATTTTGTTAATTTTCATGTTCTAGGGTTTGCGATTCATCTTCTTATTTGTATAGTTATGGTGACAATAAATCTGAGGATGCTCCATTATGTGTTGGACCATGTATATGGCGCATTTGTACACAGGACGAGGATCAGCCCTCCATTTTTCTCTAGAGGATGGGGCGGTTCTAAGCTTGATCTCTTGGAGGGATTGATAAAACAGCTTTTCCCAGAGGTGGAAGGCCATTGTATCCCTCCAACCAGATTGTTGGAACCCATTTGGAGCACTGTTTGGGAGGATAGAACCGCTATCTTACGCGAAGGTGTTTTTCAGACTCCCTGCGATGAACTAATTTTAAGTGCATTGCCCCCTGAGAGTCACACTGCTAGAGTTGCTTTCCTCTCTCCCAAGTCTGTTCCCCCTCACAAGATGGCGTGTGTTCTTCATCTTGCTGGTAATTTTCTGTTTTTTTTTTTTTTTTCATTCCTGATCCCTCTGGATTGCTTCAGTCTATGTGATTGTTCCTCTAATTCTTGATTTGATTTACGAGTTTCATGTCCCTGATTAGTAATTACTTGCTGAGCTATCAATTGTGTACTAGTCAGAAGAACTGTACTGCACAGTTGAGCTGAGTTGTATGCTTATTCTCTTTACTTTGCATTATACTTATGATGAATTGTTCAGACTTATCCTCATGAGAAATTGGACCCGTCAGATGACGGTGCAAGTTTAGAGTTACATCATTTTTCCTTATGTGCACAGGAACCGGAGACCACTCCTTTGAGCGGAGATTACGTTTGGGTTCCCCATTGCTAAAAGAAAATGTTGCTACTATGGTACTTGAGAGGTGGGAATGACCTTCGCGGCTTCAAGTATTGTCTCGATTTCAATGTCTTCAAAGATTGTATAAGCACCTTGTAGTATTCTTTGCATCTTACTGGGATGAAGTCTAATTGTACAGCCCTTTCTATGGACGACGGCGCCCTTCACTGCAGCGTGGTGCAAAACTGTTGTGTGTGAGTGATTTGCTATTGCTAGGGAGAGTCACCATTGAAGAGGCTCGAAGTCTTCTTTATTGGTTGGACTATGAAGCTGGATTCGGGAAATTGGGTGTTTGTGGACTCAGCATGGGTATGCTATGCTTGTGGATCCACAATGCCTTTAAATGTTAATTTCGAGCTTTGGTTAGCTTTTTACCTTGCTTATTGAACAAATTTCTTCAGGTGGAGTGCATGCAGCAATGGTTGGATCTTTAAACCCGACTCCTATAGCCACCTTGCCATTTCTCTCTCCGCATTCTGCTGTTGTAGCTTTCTGTGAAGGAGTTTTGAAGCACGCAACTGCATGGGAGGCGCTTAGAGCCGACCTTGCAGCACAGCAGGCTGCCATGATGACTCTCGAGCAAGTGCAAGAGCGAATGAGAAATGTGCTGTCTCTCACAGACGTCACTCGCTTTCCTATTCCCAAAGATCCTCAAGCAGTTATATTCGTTGCGGCTACTGTAAGTATCATTTGAGGGGTTATTTGGGTGTCATGCATTACAATACAGTTATACCACACGATATTTGGCTCACCAATAGGCTATCCACACACTTATTATGCTAAAATGTATTATAGGCCACACAACTTGTTGTAAAACATGCAGCATTCAACCAAACACAACCAAAAATGCACCTAGGAGAAAGATTGACCTTCTGCAGCTATATTGTCTTTGTATCCTTTGGGCATTTCTAATTTCCTATACAGTGGATACCTGTAATTACAGTCTCTGCTGTGGTTCTTGCTTTGAAGGAGGATTACTTTAACATGTAATGCCTTCTGTGTTGAATCACAGAGCTTGTTTCACGGAGAGAATCAAGATTTTGTTCTGATTGATCTATTTCTGATATTTTTTATGCCATCTGATTGTGGATCAAACCAGAGTCATTGAAAATGGTTGGGTGATTTATCCAGGATGATGGGTACATACCAAATCACTCGGTGTTGGAGCTCCAGAAGGCTTGGCCAGGCTCAGAAGTGAGATGGGTAAATGGGGGGCACGTCTCCTCCATCCTCCTCCACAGTGGTGAATTCCGCAGGGCTATTATGGACGGCCTGAACCGATTAAATTGGAAGGATTCTCCTTTGTGACCCTATGCATACCGATCCATGTACATTTATACACCATCCAGTTCTTGATTGATAGGTTGGAACATTGAAACTGGAAATACCGAGAAAAGAGAGATGAATTTAACACCCCTGTGATGCTGTTGTTTTACTCTATTTCCTCATCTCCCCTAATTGTATTGGTCTAAGCTTGTGTTGATTCTTTTCCTTGAACCTGGTGGGGTAAGAATGTGTAGACACATTAATTGAACTAGATGTGACCATGTGAGCTTATTCTCTACTGTTTTTGTACCTGTAATTTTGGTTGTTGGTGAAGATATTATAAAAATGACGCACATTTATGGGCTAGATCATATAATAGGGTGTGCAAAGTTGTATGCTTCTATGGAAGAACATCTCAAGTCATGAGAAGAGTGTATAGTAGTGGTGAAATCAGAGCAGAAGCAGGAACAAAATTGGTACAACTCTGCACCATTTATGCCAGTAGTTGTAATAAGTCCAAGCATGTGACATTTTGTAGATTCAACTATTCCGTCATGCTCACAGCCGTAAATTAGGGATAGTCGCACACTCTACTGCTTATATTGACGGTTGACTTTCAATTCTTTGCGCCTTCAGAAATGGCTTCTACAAAAGTCAAATTTAGTTGAGGATCAACTTGATCTATAACATATTGAAAAAACACCTGAACCAAGAAATACCCTATAAAATGCATCTACTTGTACCTTTGTATTTCCCTACTCAAGCACAAAAACAAAAAACACTTCACCGATGGACCAAAAGATGCTCCTCCTCCTCTGCCTCTTCCTCGGCCTCACCTCCGCCTTCTCCCCTTCCCCGGCTCCTTCTTGGCCAGGAGACGACTATGAAGATTACACACCGGTCCCACCCCCACCCCCACCCGCCCCCTGCAACCCTCTAGATAGAAATACCCTACTTAGAATCAAGGAGGCTCTAAACAACTCGGTTATCTTGTCCTCCTGGGTCCCCGGCACTGATTGTTGCAACCGCTGGGAGTACGTGGGTTGCGATGACACCACAGGACGTGTCATCACCCTTTCCTTCTACGGAAATGGATGGGGCCGAGATGACCTTCCTCGGATCCTCCCTTACTCCGTCGGAGACCTAACTTATTTAGAGAACCTCAACTTCTACAACAACGCAACCGGCCCCATCCCGCGTTCACTCTCAAACCTCAAACACCTAAGGACCCTTTACCTCTCCCACAACCAATTCACAGGTCCTATCCCTTCCTTCTTTAGCCAAATGCAAAACCTCTCTTGGTTAGAACTTAGTGGAAACCGTCTCGGAGGTACACTCCCTCCTTCTTTAGCAAATGCATCTAGTCTCTATGTCTTGAAACTCGACAACAACAGGCTTATAGGTCGAATCCCCGAAAGCCTGGGCCACCTGAAGAACATAAACAACAACGTCATCAACATAGACTTGTCCTACAACCGGTTATCCGGACCCATCCCGAGATCCTTTGGAGGCGTTAACTTCAGGAGCCTGTTTTTGTCAGGCAATAAGCTCACAGGGGACGCATCCTTTGTGTTTGGAAAGAACAAGGGCGTGTGGCTTATAGACCTTTCAGCCAACAAGCTCAAGTTCAACATGTCTAGCCTCGAGATCCCTCCTCAGCTCAGCTGGCTCGGACTCAGCCAGAATCGGATATTCGGGAGCTTACCATCTGCACTCACTAATGTTGGCTTGTTTTACTTCAATGTGAGCTACAACCACCTGTGTGGCCACATTCCACAGGGAGGAAGCCTCCAAAACTTTAACCAGACAGCTTACTTTCATAACAACTGCTTGTGTGGATCACCTTTGCCTCCCTGCTAAGAATCTCTGTTAGAGACCAATTATAACATCAAGTGCTTCTGTCAATTGATTCGTTTCTTTGTGTTCGCACAAAATAAGTATATGAGGCAGAAAATTTTCGTTGCTTTTTCTATATGAAATATGTTGTAAATTAAGTTTAAAATTAAACAATAAAATTTTTATATTAAATAAATAAATAAAAGTTTAAGTACTATAAATTAGAGCTTTTAATTTATTTATTTTACTTAGATGAATATATAATATATTTTATATATTTAGTTTATTTTATAAATATATTGTCAAATAAATTAGATGATGGTTGATGAATTATTGTATTAAAAATTATATTAATTTTACCGTATTATTTAAGAGTTAAAGAAATAATAAACATCATTGAATTTTTCCATCTAAATATATTTTAATTTGCTTAAAATAAAAATAAAATAAACATTTTTGCTACTCCCATGAGTTGAATCTTTTAACTCCAAATACCTCTTTTCCTTCCTCTACCAAATGAATTAGTAGAACAATGTATATCATATTCCGTTTTTAAGGAGGATTTTTTACTTCTTTTTTTCCCCTTCCTTAGACTTTTTAGGCAAAACGAGGTCGCAAATCGGGGCACCGTACCCCCGTTACCCCCTAGATCCAGCCCTATGAATACAACTGAGTGAGCTCCGTAACATTCCAGACATGACGACAATATATATGTTCTAAAGTGTCAAATGCCGACTTCATCTTGCAATATGAATATGAATATTCCAGTTTCTCATGTAGTTATACATCCTACCTTGCACTAATATGATTTTGAAGCTCTCAAGTTTCTCATACAGCCCGAGCTAAGTAAAAATGGCTACGTACGCTATAGATAGAGCTGTCAAACGTAAGCATGTCCACGGGTCACGGGTACGGGTAAGGGTCGAGGTGATCCTTACCCGTGACCCGGTGGGTCGACCCGCCACCGGCAAATTTTGAAAAATAAAAATAAAAAAATAGGATCCAACGGCTAAAATAGCCGTTTGCGGGTCGACCCGCCGGGTCATTCCTTTTCTTCTTCTTCTTTTTTCTTTTTAAAAAATGGGTTTTATTACAAAAGGGCCAACCCGCCGACCCGCCGGGTCTAACCCGTGACCCGGCGGGTTGGCCTTTTACACGGGTCCAGGTCCGGATCACCATTCCCGGACCCTCGACCCGTGGACATGCTTAGTCAAACGGGGCCGACGGGTCGGGCTACAATAAGCTCGGGTTGGAATCGGGTCGGGTAAACAAATAGGCATGTTTTTTAAGCGGTTTGTTTCAGGTCAGATCAGTTTGGGTCGAAATGGGTTATTGCTTAACCTCGGTTCTTGGTAATGGTATCAAACGGAGCAGGCGGGCCGAGTTTGGGTCAGGCAACAAGCTCGGGTAAAAAAAGGCTCTGTGATGTGCCCATGCCCCATCAAGAGAGATATTCGATGTCCCGATTGAGTTAGATAATCAGGAGAGGGATTTGTAAGCTGAGGTTACGTAAATATATGGTCCAAACATAGTCCAAGAATAAGAGCAAGGTGATCAACTTCCACTTGGAACAATTACAAAAGCTCGAGCTAACAAGCTTCAACTAGAGCCTAAGAAGGGGACTTAACCTCCTTTCAGTTGCTCACTCTTCTCAAAACTCATCCAAGTGTATAATATCATAGTTATTGCTTTAATAACATTATTAGGACTATAGTATATGTCATTTCTTTTTATTATTATTAAAAATGGTTAAGCTTGACATCCAAGTAGAAGTTCCTTGACTTCCAAGTAGAAAGGGGAGTAGATAATAATTTATATATATATATATATATATA
This sequence comes from Fagopyrum homotropicum, assembly GCA_033239125.1. Taxonomy (NCBI): domain Eukaryota; kingdom Viridiplantae; phylum Streptophyta; class Magnoliopsida; order Caryophyllales; family Polygonaceae; genus Fagopyrum; species Fagopyrum homotropicum. The sequence continues at coordinate 67,768,128 of BSWB01000002.1, read as the reverse complement.
TATATATATATATATTAGAGGTTTGCAAAACATAGCCGAGTACAAAACAACAACATCATATCCATACATATACAAAACATCCCAATACCCAAGCACACTAGTGTACGGAAGCCCTCGGCTAATGACCCATCTAGCTCACTCTGTAGTCCTCCTATCATGCAAAAGATCTATAACACGGTATAAAACCGTTAGCTAACAGAACATGAATAAGAATGAAGCAATAGCACATATAGTCACATCACAATATGCAATGCCACACACAACCGTTATTATCTTCAATTACGTTATTCCATTACTAATTCAACTTATTTTGTGACACGAGGAACCTTTAGAACCTCGCCTCTGTAACCTTTCACATAGGTTTTGCATGACGATCTATCTCTCCCCTGGAGTACCGGTTTCAGAGCAGCTTCTCCACCCTCGGCGGGCTTTGATAGGTGGTCACAACCCGTTATAATACACTTGGGCCTTTTAATAAACATATGTGGTCGTCCTAGTCAGGTTTAGATTATAAATTCAACAATCATATGCACACACACACCACCATCACAAATACTCCAATCCACAACTGCTCGCTAAGTAAGTCCTATGGACTTACCTGATACAATGTAAACCTGAACCACGTCACAATTTCCCCTCGAGGAAACGATCAACGCCTGTATCAACAAGGCACACACAATATCAACATCATCCAGGGTTAGAAGATCAGCCTCCTACACCTCATAAACATTACCAAACTACAACTCGAATCTAAACCTCGATACCTCAACATAACCCACTAATTCCTAAGGCATTACCTCAACATATGCATCATCAAACTCATCATAAACCACTCTAGCCTAGCTACACTCTCAAGCCAAGACCAAAGGAAAGGAATAAAGCATACCAATCTTGGTATGTCCTTGAGACGCACATGGGGAAGCAGGAAGGTGTTGGGGCAGCGACACACTACAGGGCCGGTGAAACCCAGCCGCTGGGGCGTCTACACTGGCCTGGCCGTAGGGGCGGCGGCTCCAATCCGTGGAGGCGGTCGACTGTGCAGAGAGCAATTTTCTGCTTCTCTTCGATCCTCCGCTCGATCCTCTTCACTTATTCATTGCCCAAAGGGAATCAACATATCATACACATACATATCATGTCAACCATGGTCCAGGAAGATCAACACAAGCATAGCTTGTGGGAATTCCTAGCTAAGGAAGAAGGAAGGAAGGAAACAAGGAAGAAGAGAGGAAGGAACTTACCACAACAAAACCCTAACATAACCACTCACAAGCTGGCCTCTAAATCCTCAACCACCACCAACAACATCAAACATCATCTCAACCATCAACATTCACAACCAAGCTTCACACAAGATTAACAGTTACAAGAATCTAAAGAGAACTCAAGGAATAAGAGAGGAGAAGATGAATTATGGAAGAGGAGAAGAAGCTAGGAAAGAGAGATAGAAACCCTTAGCTGAAGGAGGAGAAACGGAACTTAAAGAAGAATAAAGGAGCAAAAGCACGGGTCAAAAGGTCAAAGAAAGCGGCTGAGGCCGCTATAGCCGCGGGGGCGAGTCCTCAGTACCGCGGGGGCGGCACCGCACATGTGGCCAAGCCCAACCGCATGGGCGGGGTTTTCGCTCTCAGATGTGTGTGAATAATGAACGGAATAAGCTTTAAATTTATAAACTAAAATAAAATCCTGAATAAAATGCGAACCCGTAGTGTACGGATCAATCGCAGTATGACAAATACTCCAGGGTCGAACATAAGGACCATGCTGAAGTCAAGCACGGTAAATATCCAGTTGTCTTACAAGAGTAAAGCAACAAAACAAAGATGATATATAAATCAGGTAAAGGAATGCAAATTCTAGAGGTCAAAGCATCCAATTGTGGTTTCGACTCAAAATTTCTAAGGATAACGTGGACAAAGCTGAGGTTTGTAAGGGAAGATATTTCTAAGGTGGAAATAGATCACCAGGTAATTCTCTGTAAGAGCCTTAGTCTTTGAGAGATCCCGTGCCTGAGCCTCAGTTGAGACGCAGGTGTTGAGTAGTGTTTGAGCCAGGACCAGCCGCCCCTGCGGGCCACCTGAGCCGCCCCTGCGGGCCACCTGAGCCGCCCCTGCGGCCAAACCATCCGCCCCTGCGAATTCTAGTGGGCTGCAACCGCTTTTGTTGACCTCTTGACCCGTGCTTTACCTTTCCTTACCCTATAAGTATCTTCTCTTACCTCCTGATGAGGGTTTCACCTTCTTACAACTTCATCTTCTCTCCCTTACGTTCTTCTTTCTTCTTCTCCTCCTTTGAATCCTTTCCTTGTTTTCCTTGATCTTGTAAGAGTTTTGGAGTGGTTTGAGCTTTGTATGTGATGTGATGATGTTGATGGATGTTGTTGTGCTGTTGAGAGAGCCAACCATGGTTATGGTGTGAGGTTCTTCCTCTGTTAGGTTTCAACTTGGTAAGATCTTCATCTTCCTCTCCTTTCTTTTCTTCCTTCTTAGCTTAGGATTCCACAAGTTGAGTCTTGTGATAAGCTCATAGGCATATGTTTATGTATATATATATATGTATGTATGTATGTTTAGGCTGCTGGATGCTAAAGAAGTGAGGAAATGCGAGTGAAGGATCGAAGAGAAGTCGAAGACGAGCCCTGTTGTCCAGCTGCCCCTGCGCCACCTTAGGGACACCCCTGCGCCTGGTGTGCCACCGCCCCTGCGTATGGAGCCGCCGCCCCTGCGCCTCCCTGCATTCTAGCCCTGCTTTGTTTTTGTCACGCAAGTGTGTCTTGTTTCCGGGCTTGCCTAAGGATGACATTGCCCATTCCTTTCCTAGTGTGAGTATGTAGCATCATGCTAGGTATAGATGAGAGTGTGATGATGATGTTATGATCATGTTATACCTTGTATGGATTTGAGGATTTAGGATGTCGAGTGAGAGTTATAAGATGTATATGATTCTTATGGATCCCTTTGGGTCTAGGTGTGACCCCTTTGATGAATAACAGGTTGATATCCTTTTATGCCTTGTTATTAGGCAGTGTCCCTCTCAAGATTGGAGGTTGATCGTGGTTGAGATTGTACGAGTTTGAGGTAAGTCCTACGGACTTACCTAGCTACCATCCTTATATTGGGTGTATGTGTGAGTGGTGTGTATGCCTTTCTTATGCAGGCGTTGATTATTTCTTCAAGGGGAAGCTGTGACGTGGTACAAGTTTACGAGTGTTTCAGGTAAGTCCATAGGACTTACTTAGCGTGTAGTTATGAATCAGAGTGTTTGTGATGGTTGTGTGTGTGCTCATATGATTGTTGCATTTATAACCTAAACCGGACTAGGATGACCACTTTTTTACCTTAAAAAGGCCCAAGTGTATTATAATGGGTCGTGACCACTTGCCAAAGCTCGATGAGAGTGGAGGAAGTGCTCGGAAGCTCAACAGTACAGGGGGCATGTGGTAAATCCACCCCCATGCAAAACCCTGTGCTTTAAGGGGGGAAGAGCCGGGGATCTTTAGTTCCTCGTGTCACAAAATAAGTTGAATTAGTAATGGACTAACTTAAGTAAAGATAATAAATGGTTGTGTTTGTGGCATTGCATATTGTGATGTATTTGTGTGTTTATGTGCTATTACTTCATTCTTATTCATTTCTGTTAGCTAACGGTTTATACCGTGTTGTAGTTGATCTGCAGGTTAGGAGGACTGCAAAGTGAGCCAGATGGGTGATCAGCCGAGGGCTCATGTACACTAGGTTGTGCGTGGGATTTAGGATGTTTTGTACTTGTATGCTTATGGTTGCTGTTTGTTCTCGGCTGTGAGGTTGTAAACCTTTTGATGTATACATTGTACAGTTTTATGTATTTGATTTTAATCTGTATGTTCCTTGTTGTAAGATCCAGTGAACTTATTGTCAGGCTAGGATCAGGATCCATTGTGAGATCCTAGCCCAATGTGGCATCCCAAGTCCCGCGGATTCGGGGTGTTACAGTCTCACTATTCACTATTCCAAACCAAAGATCCTATCACCGGGTAAGTCTCAAGGAACTAAGGAAAGGAACTATAATCTCAAACCAACACACCACCTAAGGGGATAGAACTAAACCATCACCCGGTAAGTCTCAGGTTAACTCTCAAAGGATGAATGAAGGCACACTCAAACCCTAATAAAGGATAAACCTTTATTACCTAACACTCATTATCATCGGTATACAAGCAAAAGAATCACTGGGTAAGTCTCATCCTAGGCTTGCGTATGAACCAGGAAAAGTGCAACAAGGATAGGATTTGGCAAACTAAAACCTAAACCCAGGATCGGTCGAATCACGTTACGTCTCGTCCAGTTCTTATTGATCTCGGCCGAGATGCTCCACGAACTGACCGAGACGAGGTGCAGATTGGTTAAGGCTCGAGCTTTCAAGGTCCACTAAGGTTAAAAGTCTAATCTTTCATCATCTATACCACAACCTTCAACCAATCACCCTAGAATCGCAAGGTGTTTAACCAACAATCATCATAATAATAACAATCAAATATATAATTGAAGAAGCAATAAGAGAACAAGAAAACCTTAACAAAAAGGTCTCAATAATCAAATAAACAAACAATCCAAACAAGCAACAAACTGTGTTCCTCAATAATCGAATCAAAAGGCAACAATCAATCTTCCCTAAGAAAACCTTACAACTTTCTTCAAAACCTTCAACTTTCACTTCAAGAAATCTTCCTTCGATTTCCTTCTCTTCCTTGTAATAAATTCCGTTCCAAATATAATCAGCCGTCCTTCCATCCAGAAAATATCTTCCATATTATAGGAAAATTATAGGCCAAAAATAAAATATCTCATTGGGCTAGGGGCTGTCCGTCTCGATCTAGGCCCAGTTAGCCATCTCGACCGAGATGCTAACGTAGTGAACCGAGATGGTCCAGCTGTTACGTGCAAATCTCCATAACTGGTCCTATATCTTGTTTCTATCCATCTTCTAGTGTTCCTATGCCTTCCTTGTAGCTCCTATATGCTCCATAATGCAGCTTTCACGTCTCCTTAGATCCTTTGGCTCCATGTCGATCCAAAACGTGCCATTTTCCCTACAATTACAACAAAACTAGGTGTAGACCTCGATTCTTGCAAAGGTAAACAAAATGACATAATCATCGAGAAATATATAGCCATGCATGCAAATTTATGATGATAAAACGTCCAAACCAATCCCAAAATATAGACTATAATGCATGCTATCACGGGGTCCTAAGGAAACAAAGGCTCTTACATCAAATCCCCCTAAAACAAGTTTCGTCCCGAAACTTGAACAATTCTCAAATCATCTCTGACCCATATGCCGAGGTATAAACACTCTTTCTATCGGAGGTATCACATCTCCGCTTAAAAGGTTACAACCTATAACATTCTATAACCTCAAAACACATGCATGGAGGAATCATCACTCCAGCAACAAGATCACAACTACAACCCAAGGCATAAAGGAAAATCATCTCTAGCTAACCTATAACCACATTACAATGGCATGGAGGAAAACCAACTCCAACCAAACCGTACACATAATGTGGGGCGTGGAGGAAAACCGTCTCCACTAAAACTAGGCCTATAAACAATAGCATAGAGGAATAGCCATCTCCAGCTAAATCCTAATCACATCACAATATCATGGAGGAAGAACCATCTCCAGCTATAAACACATCTCGCGCTAGCAAAACAAGATCTAAAAAGATCATATGCGCACATCACATCTAGCACAAAAACATATCATATCACACAAGCACATAACATAACACTCACCAAGATAACACTACGATCTACTCGTCGATCGTACATGTGAATCTATCTCGGCGTAGAACTCTAGATAGTTCCTTTGGATACTATCCTTTGTCTCCCATGTGGCCTCATCAGGTTCTCGTCTTGACCACTGTAGCCTCAGCATAGGAATGTCCTTTGCGTCTGACACCTCGCTCTAGGACTACAATCGGGTCTCAACAAAAGTGTGGTCTGGCTCGACCACTAAGTCATCATAACTGACGATGTGTCTCGGATCTGGTATGTACTCATTTAGCTGAGACACATGAAACACAGGGTGAGCACCCTCTAACCTCGGTGGTAAAGTCAATCTGTACGCTGCGCTCCCAACTTTGTCTAGTATCTCAAAAGGACCGACATATCGGGGACTCAACTTCCCCTTTATGCCAAAACGTCTAAAGCCACGCGTCGGAGATACTCTCAGCCATACATGAGCTCCAACTCTGAACTCTAGAGCCCGACGCCTCTTGTCCGCATATGACTTCTGGAGACTCTGTGCAACCAACATCCTCTCTCTAATTAGCGCCACTCGTGCAATATCATCCTGAATCTCCTAAGGCGCTATACCACTGACACTGCTAGGCTAATCCCAACATAACGGTGTACGACATCTCCGTCCATACAACGCCTCATATGGGGCCATCCCAATCGATGCATGCTAGCTGTTGTTGTACGAGAACTCAACCAATGGGAGATGATATGTCCATCCCTATCCCCATTTCAACACACAAGCTCACAACATATCCATTAGTGTCTGAATGGCCCTCTCTGACTGACCATCTATCAAAGGATGAAACGCAGTCGTGAAGTGTAAACTCATCCCTAGGGAAATCTGTATCTGTTGCTAGAACCTCGAGGTAAATCGTCCATCTCGATTTGAGATGATCGTCCTCGACACACCATGGAGTCTCACTATCTGCCTAGTGAACTCCTCAGCCAATCTACTCACTAGCCACATTTCCCTGATAGGGATGAAACATACAATCTTTGTCAGTGTTTCCACAACAACCCAGATAGCATCAAAACTCATGCTGGACCTCAATCCCGTCACAAAATCCATGGAGATCTCCCACTTCCACTACGGTACGGGCAGTAGGTGGAGCTCTTTTCTTGGTCTACAATGCTCTATCTTGACCTGTTGACAGGTCGCACACTGTGCCACAAATTTGGCCACATCGGGTGTAACATCCGGAATTTTTATTCCGGATAGTGAGCGAGGTATCGACCTTCCCATAGGCGCAGCTCAGTCTTTCCGCAGGCACAATATGCTGAGTGGCGGAATTTTATCCCAAATCTTGTCCCGACCTTTGGTTTCCGCTTTTCAGTGGTGACCCCTCGTTATCCTAGTCGACCCTCGTTCCCCAAGGCTGAGATGACCCTTGTGCAATCTTGTCTTTCCTCTCTCTCCTTACTCTTTTGTCGTTCACGTTACTCTCTTGCACATATTCTCTCATTTCCCTTCTTCCCCCATCCTTGAATTGGAAGAGCTCTTGATGATGCTTCCTTCCCTTCTTCTTGGGTGAGTTATCCAACAAAGGAGTGTTGTGCTGATCCGAGTTCAACAGTAAGCTCCTCCTCCTCCTCCTCCTTCCTTGAGCTTCAATGGAGGAAGCCATGGATTCTTAGATTCTTCCTTTTGTGTTGCATGTGCTCAGATCTAGCTTAGATCATGTGTGTTGATGATGTTGAGTGTGTGGAACATCCATGATGGAGCAAGGAAGCTAGGAGGCCCTCCACACATCATTGATCCATCAAATAAGCCATCGAAGATCGCCTTCTGCAGCTGGACCGCACGCGCGGTGTGTAATAGCTAGGATTTTCGAATTCTAATTAATGTTGATTAACTTAATCAGTGATAGTAATTGACATATAACTCGCGAAGATTGCGTAAGTGTTGAGTATAAGTTCCACCGTTATGTTCCTGACGTAATTTTGGGCTTATGGTGAAATTTTCACTTTTTCCCCCGGGTAATTATTTTTACCCTCCGGTATTATTTGGAGCATTTGGGAGCTCCAATTAATAAAAATGCAGTTGAGAGAAATGATCAGGACATCGGACATGTCCTAGATATGAAATAACATGGAAAGACAAAACGGCTAAAAGAGTCACTATTTCGTTTCTTAACGGCTAGAAATACGGCTTAGGAATACACGTTTTCCGAGGCAATTGTGGAATAATTATCCCTAAAATATTCAAGATTTATTGTTCCAATTTCGAGAAGTTTGGAGAAGGGGGTTCAACCCACCATTGGATCGGTTAAAGGATAATTATCGACTTCGCTAAAGGATAATTATCGACTTCACTATAAATAGCGGAAAAATCGTTTATTAATTCATTTCCTTTCGCGTTTCCTCGTAAAAGCTTTGATTTCTCTCAAACTTCAAACTCAGATCTACTCTCCGTTTCTAATCCGATTTCAATTCCGTTTGAGTTTCTGGATTCCTCTCTTCATTCTCTTCATATCGGTACCAAGTTTCTGCATTTCCGAGCAGATGAAGACCTAGTCGAGCATATATGTCACCAGGACAGTTCTGTCACTCAGATTCCGGTGAATTTGATGTTGTACATGCGTAGCCTGCGTCGTTGTGATTCCGAATCTTCTTTCAGATCGTCAATCGGGTTAGTAACGAATAAGTTATGAATTTATTCGTTTTCCGTACTGCGATTTGGCCTAAATTGACCTTAGGCTTTTCAAAATGGATAATTAGAATTTCCATTATGATCATTATATTATTCTTGTGTTTATGGGTTGTTTGTTTGATGAAATCTGATGACAGGTGGGTTTAGAAATGGCCTACGGGCAAAACGTTATTCTGGTGAAATTTAATTAATTAATTAAAGGTTAATTAATTAAATTAGGATTAAATTTGAGATTGAGGAATACTGATTAGATGTATGCTAGGTGTCAGAATGAGTTGAGGATCATGATGATGTTATGGATATCGGTTATGGCGTTAAGGTTTAATATGTGTACGAGTATGATGAGATGTTATGTTGAGGATATGCCTTAGGCATTTATGAATGTGTTGAGGATATGAGATTTAGATTTGAGATATAGGTTGGTTGTGGTTAGTGAAACGGGTCTCCTAACCTTTGCAATATGTGATTGTGTGTGCCTTGCTATTGCAGGCGTTGATTACTTCCCCAAGGGGAAGCTGTGACGTGGTACAAGTTACGAGTATATCACGTAAGTCCATAGGACTTACTTAGCGTGCAGTTGTGGATTGTATGATTGTGATGATTGTGTGTACATATGATTGTGCATTTATAACCTAAACCGGACTAGGATGACCATTTATTAAATTTATTTGGCCCAAGTATATTATAACGGGCGGTAACCACCGGTCTCCGCCTGCTGGTTAGGAGGAGGTGCCTAGAAGCCAGTAACACAGGGGGGGACGAGTGACGATCACCCCCAATGTAAACCCCTGTGTTAACGGGGAAAGGGATGAGGTTCTTTAGGTTCCTCGTGTTACAAAAGTAGTTGAATTAGTAATGGATTAACGTAATGAAAGATAATAAATGAATGTGTGTGGCATTGCATGTATGAGAGGTTGATGTTGTAACACCCCAAATTTTACAACTCGGGGAGTTACTGGTTAGGACCGCACAGTGGGTCCCGACCTTAGTTTGACAACAACTTAACAAGATCTTACAACAAGGCACAGATAAGGAAAACCATAAATCATAAAATAAATCTTAACAATGTATGAATGTGACCCGAACAACTGACAGCCGGAAAACATAAGATAACAAAGTACAGAAAGAAAGAAAAGAACCAAGGTCCAACTGGAATCCCATAAATAAAGAAACTGCATCACATCCTAAAAGTACGACACCCCGGCTGACCACTACCATCCGGATCACTCGGCATCTGCTCTAACCTGTGGTAAATCTACACAACATAATAACCGTTAGCTAACTATCCAAATATAAGTAGAATAACAACAGCACAAACACACGCAGAAAAATTATAAACAAACATCATACTGGCACTCAACCGTTTATTATCTATTATTTAGGTGATTCATCTTATTCAGTTTTACAGTTGTGACACGAGAGCTATTAACAGTTCTCACCTCCGTTCCTTATCCAACTGGGTGTAGGTCTAGCTGACCTCCGCCGGTAGCATCACTACAAACCGAGTATGGACTAGTCCCTAAAGAAACCCCCAGCGCCCGCAAGCTAACTGAGCAGAATGCCACCGCCCGTTACTCTTAGGCCAAGTATAGGTCGGTAAATATATATATCACAACCTATCTCTCTAAACATTTCAATCACACACCACTATCATCATTCATGCTCATATTTAGAAGTCAGCTAAGTAAGCCCAAAGGACTTACCTGTTATAAAGCTCGACTCTTTGTAAATCAAACTCGCACTGTAACCTGTAGTAACTCAGTTGCCTGCCAAAGGAGATAAGTGCATTAGCACACTCCAATGTAATTAGAAGTCTAAGACTTCTAAGATCAAAGATCGTAATATGACATAACTACTTACAGTACTAATTTATGGTAAAATGACCATTTTACCCTTAGTCCCGAGACTTCCAAGTTTTCCGAAAAACATGTCTAAAATCCTATTTGAGACTCTAAAGTCATATTCCAACTCCTAAAGTTTAGTTTGGTTACAAACTGACACTTTTCCTATTTTCCTATTTTCCGAAAGATCGTAAAGGTCCAACTTCGGATTCAAATATAAAATTCGTAACCGCTTATAAAAATTCCGACTTAATTCCCTAGATTATCTATGATGTTCTATCTAACCTTAGGAGAAAGAATTTCTCAAAACTGTTCATCCATCATCTTTATAAAAATTCTCAAAGTTGGCTACTACACTTAAAATTTCTTTACTTAACCAAAAATCCAAAGTTTACAAAACTGCTTAACTACCCTACTTTGGGCGCTTATAACTTCTAATCTAACCGTTCATTTCTTCTCAAATTTTAATAGAGTAAACTACGTACATCTACCTATCATCTATTAAAAATTCAACGGTGGATCCTCAACCAAACTCTTAAACATTAGTCTACAAGCTAGGCAGTTCCTCACTTCCAAAACTGAAGGAAAAGAAAGTATACGGTTCTGAGTTCGAAACTCACTGCATTCATACACTTGGAAACACACTTAAGGTCTATATATCACACCTCTCTCACCAACAGAACAACAACCAGTAGGACTTACTTGATCCAGTAGAGAGTGCTCCAGGTCCTTCGGCTGTTGACTCGTAACGGGGAGGGCTGGCCGGCGTCGCTGGAGCTAAAATAGGAGGAGATCATTACTCTGAATTGGTAAGGGTGAGGCAAGAAGAATGAAGAAGGGCCTACCGGAGTGTATACAGAAGATCTCGCAAGGTTCTATTTCGTCTTAAGCAACTAGAGGCTCGCTACAGTGGCTGTAACTCGATGGACTCAGCCCTTTGGTTCTGTAGGTGGCTGCAGTTTGAGGCACAGCAGCGTCGGTCGAAGAAACAAGGAGAGAAGGATGGTGAGTGCTGTACGCAGATGGGTCGGTAGAGAGATTAAAGTGAAGACGGAAAAAAAAACAAGATCGCTGCACTAACCTTGGTTCGGTCGGGAGATCAGAAGGTGATCGTATGTGCTTGGAGCGGCTGGACGTGTACAGACGGAGGCTGGGTATGCAGTCGGCGGTTGTGCTTTCGTCCTCCAATTCACACTCGAACGTATGAAGATAGGGGAGAGGGATGAATACTCAGATAAGGGAAGAGCGAGATTCGGGGGATAAATGAGGCGTTAATGTAGTAGGAGAGAGAGAGAAGGAGGAGAGTAAACGGTTGAATGAATCTGTAACAGCTGATCCTCTGGGCTCCTCCATTCGCTGGGACGAAGCAAGGCAGAAGGTGGCTGCAGATGGCGCTGGACTGAAGAAGCGTTGGGCTGGAGAAGCGCTGGGCTGAATACGGGCAAGCTGGAAGGCTAGACGTTGGGCTGGAGCTGGCAACGCTGGGAGGCTAGGCACTGGGATAGAGCTGCGCTGGGCTGAATATTGGCGCTGGGCTCCCTGACAAGCTGCTGCTGGGCTGCAGAAGCTGGCGCTGGGCTCCCTGGTAAGCTGCTGCTGGGCTGCAGAAGCTGGGCTGCAGATGGGCTAGAGCTGGCGCAAGGGTGAAGGAAGCAGCAGCCCGGTGCTAGCTGCAGTACGGAAACGAGATCCCAACAATTGAAGGCACGGAATAGACAGGTACGGATTAGGTTATAGTTTAGGATTGGTTATAAGAATCCTATCATTTTATGTGGAAGTAAGCTACATAAAATGATAAACTTTTTAAAAGATTCTATCATTTTATGTGAAGGAAATCTACATAAAATGATAAATTTTATAATAACGTGTCTAACTAAGTAGACGGATATGAATCAACTGATCGAGATCGGGTTTGTTACAGAAATAAACGGAATAAAAATTCCGGATATTACAGATGTGTGGTTGTGCTATTACCTTCATGCTTTTCATTGTTGTAGCTAACGGTTTCATACCGTGTTGCAGATGATCTGCAGGTTAGGAAGACTGCAGGGTGAGACAGATGGTGTGGCCAACCGAGGACTTCTATACATTAGGATGCGTGGGATGGGATATCTTTTGTGGTTATGGTTTATGATGTTGTTTTGTACTCGGCTTTAAGTTTGTAAACTCTTTTGATGTATCATATACAACTTTTATGTATTTGGTTTTAATCTACCTGTTCCTTGTTGTAAGATCCAGTGAACTTGTTGTCAGGCTAGGGTCAGGATCAATTGTGAGATCCTAGCCCAATGTAGCACTCCAAGTCCAGCGGATTTGGGGTGTTACACGGTGTTCGCTCCTAAAGGTGTGTGCAAGCTTTAATATTTATAACCCAAGAAATATGCTTGAACAATATGCGAACCCGCAGTGTACAGCTCAATTGTAATAAAAGCAAGGATTCCAGGGGTCGATCACAGGGACTATGGTGAAATAAAGATCGGTTATTCAGGTTGTCAAATAGCTACTAACAACAAATTAAAGCAATCAAAGATGATATAAAAGTCAGATAAAGGGAATGCGGATTCTAGAGATTAAAGTATCCAGTTGTGGTTCCTACTCAAGATCTCAAAAGATAACGTGGACAAAGCTGAGGTTTGCAAAGGGAAGGTGTTTCTAAGGTGAGAATAGATCACCGGGTAAGTCTCACTACTCACTATCCCAAACCAAAGATCCTTTTACCGGGTCAGTCTCAAGGTACTAAGGAAAGGAACTATAATCTCAAACGAACACACCACCCAAGGGGATAGAACTAACCTTTACCGGGTAAGTCTCAGGCTAACTCTCAAAGATGGGATTAAGGCACACTCAAACCCCATAAAAGGATAAACCTTTATTACCTACACTCATGATCTTTGGTAAACAAGCAAAGGAATCACCGGGTAAGTCTCTTCCTAGGCTTGCGTTGAACCAGGAGAGGTATAACAAGGATAAGATTTGGTAAACTGAAACTCTTAACTCAGATAAGGTTCAGGAAATGTTCACCTCGCTCAGTTTATGTACCATCTTGGTCGAGATGTTCCACAGCTGACCGAGGTGTTCGTCGGTTAAGGTAAATGCTCGAGCTTTAAGGGTCCTGCTGGGATAAAGATCATTCTATCATCGTCTTTCCCACAACTTTCAGCCAATCACCCTAGAATCGCATAAAGAACTTAGCCAACAATCATCATGATAACAATAATCAAATATATAAGAAAGGAATCAATATTCAAACAATAAAACCTTAACACAAAGGTCTCAATAACTCAATCAATCAAACAAACAACAATCAGCGTTTCTCAATCACAAATCAAAAAAGACAACAATCAAACCAACTAAGAAAGTCTTACAAACTTCCTTCAAAGCCAACTTCAACTTTATTCCTTTCTTCCTTGATCTTCAACCTTCAAAACTTCCTTCAAACTCTTCAAAAAATCCTCAAGAAAATCCTTGATCCGAAGATAGGTGATCCGTAGATGGCTGAATTGTAGAAAATCCAACCCTTTATATAGGAGAATTATCTTCCAAAGATAAAATATCTTAGAAAGATAATTTCCTAAAAATATATCCATATCTTCCAAAATATATAAGCCAATAATATTATCTTCCTTCTAAAAATCCAGCAAAAAATATGTGATATTCACTTTCCAAAAATAGAAGATCTAAACCAAAAATAAAGATCTCATGTCCGGTCATCAGTTCGCCTCGGTCCATACGCTCCTCAAGATCACCTCGGTCGAGGTGATACTATAGCTGACCGAGGTGAATCTCAGCTGAATGTAAATCGTCTCGAATCTGGTCCAAAATCAATCCTCTAAATCATTTCCATGCTTCCTGAGATCTTCTTATAACTCTTCAATGCTCCAAAATGTAGCTCCAATGACTCCTTAGCTTCCTTAACTCCATTTCGGTCCAAAACATGCCATTTTCCCTACAATTACAACGAAACTAGGTGTAGACCTCGATTCCCGTAAAGGTAGACAAAACTACTATATAGTCAAAGAATATACATCCATACATGCAGATTTATGAAGATAAAACGTCTAAACCAATCCCAAAATATAGACTATAATACATGCTATCAAAATACCCCATACTTGTCCCTTACTTGTCCCCAAGCAAGATCCAAATCTTAGATACAAGATAGAATGAATTATAAGTCAGAAAGATCAATGAAAAAATTTTCAAACCTTTTGTGGTGTGCTCCACTCATAGATCACCGTAAGAGAATGCTTCATGGCAAATAAAATCAAGACATGATCAAAACATTTTATGAATATAAGAAAGCTGTTCATCTTTGCATAAAATCAAAGAATGCATAATAAATCATAATTATCGAAATTAATCATGTATAATCCAGTTTAAACCACCAAGTACATCAACAAGCTCGAGGTCTCAAGGGCTTCCAAAAGAGGTTAAGAAACGTGTCAGGGTGGGATTTATATAGGTTATGTGGTGCTAGAATCCGGGAATAGGATCTTACTTCACTTTCTTTGAATCACAACATCTTCCACCAATAAGCTTTACTTATTTTTACTTTACTTTTTGGGATGCATGGACAGAGGTGCACAATAACCGAAGCCTAGGAGATCAACAATCATCAATTTCTTGAGATGCCTCAAACCCTTGATATACATACCATGACCCGTTAGGAATATCGCTCAATCCGACTTTGGCAAGACACAAACACCCGACTATGTGAATGGTGCCGAGTTACTCATCATCATGATTGACTTCCCCAAACCTAATTGTTTCTTTCTAACACTTTCAGCCAACATCTCAACTTCACTTCACTTGCTTTTCTTTGCTTGCTTCCAAATTCCCGGACAGGTAAAGGGAGACAAATATGTATATGAGGGGCTAAAGCATGGTCAAGAAGAAGAAGAGAAGAGACTGAATTGCCTTAGTCATCCCAGGAAGAATGTGATAGAACTCATCATGTGGTTTCAACCTTCAAATCCAACATAATTTTGATAAAAACAAAGTATTAAACATGCCAAAACTTCAAACAAAGCATTTTTCAACTTAAACATATCATAAAACCTTTCGAGCATATAAAGATTTCAAAACCAATCTGCAAACATAATCATCATTGAGGTCATATCCAGAAAAGAAGCACAAAACGTTTCGAAAATCTTTCAGTTAAAGCCATCTCGGTCAAGGTGTTCTGGCGTCATCCTAGGTGTTGAACCTCGATCATCCATGAACGTCTCGGTCGAGGTCATAAATATTTTTTTTCAAACCAGCTTTCGACGTTTTTCTCAAACAGAAATCTGTATGTATGCATGTAATGACAGATAAACACATAGAGCCAAGTAAAGCAGAATAAGATCATAATATCCGGCAAGGGTCATACAAGTCATACACATAAGTCACATAAGATACATCCAAATACCCCATACTTGGGACACATTGTCCCATTGGGTCAAATATAAGTCGAAGGAAATAAAGTACTCACCGGACCTAGCTGAACTACATAATAAATAAAAGAAATCCATGAAGCTCTAATCCTCGTCAGCTGGCGGTGGTGGATGTGGAATATAAGGGTGCTGGGTCGGGTCGAATGGGTAGCCCATAACCTGCTGATCTAGTAGTAAACTTTAAGTAATAACGGGTTGTAATTGCTTAAAGAAAAGGAACACAAAAATAATGATAAGTTTAACGGTTTTAATCTTTTCTTTATATCCCTTAGTCTTTGTTTGAAAGCTAACTTGTTAATTGTTCTTGTAGGTTTACGGAACACTAACCTGTTAAGTTGTGTTGATGCCGGTTGGCTCAACACATATATATGATCGAGACGGGAGATTACTTGAAAACTTGTAAAAGGAACTCACCAAAGTAGCAATCGCATGCTTAGAATCAACCTAGTGTAGATTCACCCATCATTGTCTTACTTGTTGCGTTATTCGTTTTCATAAATTTTTGTGTGCATCAATTCAATCACCCCCCCTTTGTTACTTGTTTCTATAATCAATAATTGCATTTAATAGAAATACCAAACTCTCTTGGGTTCGACCCTTACTTAACCACTATACTCATTTTAGTGCTAAGTCGGGATTATATTTTGATAAGATAAAACGACCTCTAGAATAGAGTCTTGTCAAATTTTGACGCCGTTGCCGGGGAGTTTAGTGTTTTTATTCTATTGTTATTATTGATTATTGGTTTGAACCATTTTTATGGTTCAAACCCGTGCTACTAACTCCGGCTTTGCTTCTTTTGATCCAGAAATTAAGAGGACGCACATCCGGCAACGAAGACAGCAATAACTCCACCGAAAAATGGCAGATCGCACTCTTCGTCAACTCACTCAGCCCACTTTGGCTCAAAACCCTCTTGCGGTTACCTTACCGGCATTAGGGGAAGGAATCAACTTTGAGCTCAAGCCGGGTCTCATTCACTTGCTTCTATCTTTCCATGGGCTAAGTGGTGAAGACCCCATCAAACACCTTGGGAAGTTCCATACCGTGTATATGAGCACGAAGCCAGCCAATATTACCGAATAGCAAATCAAGATGAGGGCATTCGGCTTCACCCTCAAAGATTCAGCGGATGATTGGTATTACCACGTTCCATCCGGGAGTATCGACACTTGGGAGAACCTCCACAAGGCGTTTTTGGAGAAATACTTCCCAGCCAAGAAGGCAAATAGCTTGAAGAAAGCTATAAGCAACATCGAGCAAGAGGCGGACGAAACTCTCTATGAGTACTTCGAAAGATTCGCACGCCTCCGATCAAGCTGTCCTTTCCATGGATATTCGACTCAAGATCTAGTCTTGTACTTGTACAATGGCTTGCTAGACAATGAAAGGAGGATCGTCGATGCGGCTTGTGGAGGTAACATTCTTAACTCTACCTCTGACCTTGCTTTTGAAAAGATACAGGAACTAGCTGAAGGGACCCGGAACTTTGGAAGGATTCCTTCCAAGAGAGGTGTTCATGCTGTGAATTCCGGGAAGAGTGAGATCTCCACTGAGCTCGCGGATCTGAAGGAAATAGTGAAGAGATTAATACTTATGGGAACCCCACAACAGCTGAATGCATGTGGAGTGTATGTTGACCCATACCATCCAACGGACATGTGTTCCCAAGTCCAGGATGATGATGCTAAGGTGAATGCAATGGGCTATGGACAGCCACAACAACAAAAGCCTAGGAACGATCCCTATGCACAAAATTTCATGCCAAACTAGCGTGATCAACAAAACTTTCGTTGGAGGGATCAACAAAACCAACAACAACAGCCCCGACAAGGTAAGTATCAAACAACTGAAGATATGTTGCAGGTTTTGACTAAACACTTTGCTACTCATGTCCAAACAACAGAATCCAGCATCAAGAACCTTGAAAAACAGGTTGGTCAAATGGCGGAAGCCATTAGAAGGATTGAAACTATGTCCTCCGGAGGATTACCTTCACAGACGGTTATAAACCCCAAGGTGATGGTGGAGGAGGCTCAATCATAGAGGTAGAGTCCTTGCGTCGAGCCAACGACGTGAAACAAAGGTGCTTCTCGGGAGGCAACCCGAGTGAATAAGAAGAGGAGCCTCTGTGAAGAGGACCGCCCCTGCGACTCAGTGTCACCGCCCCCGTGGTGACAACCATGCCCAGCGCCGCCCCCGGCGCTGGGATAGCATCTGCAACATACTGGTCACCGCCCCCGCGGTGACCCCCCACGCCCCTGCGGCAGCCATCCTTGACACACATCCTCAGCGCCACCCCTGACGCTGAGTCTGCGTGCCCCCTCTTCCTTGTCACCGCCCCTGCGGCGGCAAGCCTCCGCCTTTGCGGTCTTATTAAGGAAAGAAAAAAAATACACTTCTCAAAAATAACCTACAATTACCGCCCCCTCCCCTCCCTCTCCACTCAATCTTCGAACCCTACACCTCCTCACATCCCACGCCCTTGCGTCCTCTGCAAGCTCTCTCACGCCGCCTTGTGCAACACCCCCGCGCCACCTCCGGCGACCTAGCCACAACCGCCCCCTGCGACACCGGCCCTCACCACCACCACACACACCCCCATCCTCTCAAACCTCTCACTCCACAACACACTCGTCCCTCACACTCTCGTCCCTCCACCGCTCATCACCGCCGGCAACATCCCTACCGACAAGAAGCCGCCAAAACGCCCCTCAGCACCGCCACCTTCGTAGCTGTCAGAAATCGCCCTCTGCACTTCTCCCGCCCCTGCGCCTGCAAGACGGCCGCCCCTGCGCCCTACCGCCCCTGCGCATCCTTCAGCCGCCCCTGCGGAAATAGCAACAGAGGGTTCGTCTCTTACTCTAATTTCTGAACTTTCTAATTCCTTTGTTTGTTCAACTGCAAGAAATGGAAAGACAGAAGAAATACAAGTTGTCGGAAGCTGAGAAGGAGCGGTATAGGATTGTGCAAGGTCGGGATGTGTATGCAACTCGATTTCTGCACTTTCCAACTTTGGAAAAATTGGGCATGTTGGAGAGCATGCAGTCATTCCTCAACAATGCTGGGCTCGGCGATTTTCTGGAAATGAATGCTCCAATATACCCCGAGCTCAGCTGCCAATTCATCGCCACATTCACCATTGAGAAGAAGGACAATATTTGTGTTGGACTTTCATTGAAGTTCAACAAGAGGAAGTATACATTGAACTATACCCAACAACAAGAGGCATTTGAGGTGACTATTTGTGCCTCCGACGACTGGCAGGATCCCGTCCCGACACCCGACTTGGTTGAGTTTTGGCACGCCGCTACCATATCTGAGTTTCATGCAGGAGTTGAGTATTCCAACAAATTCACTCACCCCTGTTTGAGGCTCATCTCGAAGATCTTCATGAGTGTCTTTTGTGGACACAAGGAGGAGAACAAGGTCGCTCTCAAGGACCTTCGATTATTATACTCCTGCCTCCCCACGAACGACAGGGTACCAGATTGGCCTTACCTTTTCCTTACCGCTTTGAAGCGGATTAGGAAGAACGAGCCACGCGATATTGTGGGAGGTGGGGTGATCTCCTTGATAGCTTCACAGGTGATGGACCTCCCTGACTTGGAGGAAGGTTTAGAAGCCCCACTGTACACGGAAGGGATGTTGAGGAGGTGTAGGCTCCTCATGAGAGACGGGGAGAACCTCTTTTGGCTCTCGTTGGCAGATGAGAGTCACATCACATACCTCCCCCGGCCACTTCCACTTGGAGACGAGCTCTCCGAGCTATACATACCAGCTGACCCCTCCGTTCCGAGACGGCCTCTGGGAGGCATTGTTGAGAGATTTGCTGCAGGCTCCAACCGGGCTCCTGTTGTTGATGAGGAGATGCCTACTACAACACCGGACGACAAGCCGGCCCTGGAGAGACTTCAGGCTCAGATGGCAGCCTTGACTACATAGCATCGGGCATGGCAGACCGAGTACCAGCGGTCCATGCTTGAGCAGCAGCAAGCATGGCAGTCCAGTTTCACTACCTCTATGACCATCCATTTTGACCGCCGGCAAGATGCTTGGCAGGCGGCTCATCAGCAGCAGTTAGAGGCTCACTAGCTGGCTTGGCAAAGTAGTTTTGAGAGTTCATATATACAGAGGATGGACGCTCAGGAGGATAATATAGACACGCTCTACCGTCGGCAAGAGCACTTTTTCAGCCACTTCCCGTACCCACCAGAGGAGGGTCCGGATGGTCCAACAGGACCATCCCACTAGTGGTATCATTCTCTTTCCCTTTCCCACATTTATCTTTTCTTCATTTCCACTTTGAGGGCAATGTGTACTTCAAGTACGGGGGAGGGATATATCATTGCATGTATAGTTGTTTTGATTTGAACTTTTTTGCATTAAGTCTTTTGTAGTTTGAAATTCAGTTTGAAATTCATCAAAAAAAAAAAAAAAAGAAAAAGCCAAAGAAAATGAAAAAAGGCATGAAAAATCCTTGGAAAAACCGAAAACCCGAAAGGGCGGTTTAGGCAAAAAGAAGGTAGTTCGACCAACCTTAGGTTGGTCTAAAATTGGACTTGAGGGATGTGAGTTCAAAGTGAGATCATCAAAAGAAGAAGAGTGGCAAGGTGAAAACCCGAAAGGGCACCTTGGCAAAATGAGCAACACCGAGTGTTTGTTCTCTTTCTGGCGTTTGGAGACATAAGGAGGGGAGTCATAAGGAGGTTGTCCGGGTAGGTCACTCTTGGAGCAATATGGATGGTAGAGTCTCACCCTTTTCTCTCTTCCTTCTTTCTTTCTTGGCTTTTCTTTTTTTTTTCATTGTCTTTTCTGCTTGCCCATGCTTCATGAGGCCTTTAAGTCTAGTTTGTTGTCATATGTTTTACTCGGGACGAGTAAAAGGTCTAAGTATGGGGGAGTTTGATAGGTGATGGAATCACTATCATTTAGGATAGTTTTTAGATTCTTTTTATTGCATTAGTGTCGGTTTATGCTACTAACTCCTTGGTCCAGAAGAAGAAGACTAAAAGAAGATAAAGGAGTTATAAGCACTTAGGAGTGAAGATCGTTCATGAAGCAAAGCTTTTGTTGCTTCACCGCCCCTGTGGAGCAGTGTCACGGCCCCTGCGGGTGACACCTTACTCCGGAGTGCTCCCTGCGCCTTTGCCAGCGCCAACCACGAAGACGGTCACCGTACCTGCGTTAACCCTGGCGCCCCTACGGTGACTTGCCCTAAAGAAGCGAAGACCAGCGCCTCAACCTGGGATCTGGAAGATGAAGAGTCAGTGTCACCGCCCCTACGTTGACACTGGGACGCCCCGGTGGCTTGGCATCAGAAACAGCAGGAAGTTGAAGAGTCAGATATTTGAAGAGCATTAAAGATCCGCCCCTGCGGAGTTGCCTAGCCGCCCCTGCGGCCATGAAGAAAATCAAGCGTTTTTGCCTTCACCGCCCCTGCGGAGCTGAAGGCCGCCCCTGCGGTTCAACGACAAAAGCTTTACTCCGGCTGTTTACACCACCTTTATGGCATTAATGGTGGTTGTTTTGGGCCGGCCATTTACTCCTATTTAGTGCCAATTGTAGTATAAATAGACTTAGGTTTGATGGACTTATCATCCAATTTTAGAATTCACTTTTCCATTAAACTTTCTTGCTACCTTTGTAATGAGTTGCTAACTCCCTTGCTACATTGGGTTGGTTTGAAGCTGCATTGTTACCTTGGTTGTAAGTTCTTTCTAATATAAGTTTTCATTAAGTAATTCTTTGTGTTTCCTTGATCTCCATTGTCTAATTGCATGTTTTACTATTACTTGAGATTGATCACCTTAGGTCCTAAAGTTCATGCAAAGAACTAGGATTAATAGATTCCGGGTTCGGGTCTTTAATCTAGTAGTAAACTTTAAGTAATAACGGGTTGTAATTGCTTAAAGAAAAGGAATACAAATATAAAGATAAGTTTAACGGTTTTAATCTTTTCTTTATATCCCTTAGTCTTTGTCTGAAAGCTAACTTGTTAATTGTTCTTGTAGGTTTACGGAACACTAAACTGTTAAGTTGTGTTGATGCCGGTTGGCTCAACACATATATATGATCGAGACGGGAGATTAGTTGAAAACTTGTAAAAGGAACTCACCAAAGTAGCAATCGCATGCTTCGAATCAACCTAGTGTAGATTCACCCATCATTGTCTTACTTGTTGTGTTATTCGTTTTCATAAGTTTTTGTGTGCATCAATTCAATCAAACCTCACCCCCTTTGTTACTTGTTTCTATAATCAATAATTGCATTTAATAGAAATATCAAACTCTCTTGGGTTCGACCCTTACTTAACCACTATACTCATTTTAGTGCTAAGTCGGGATTATATTTTGATAAGATAAAACGACCTCTAGAATAGAGTCTTGTCAACTAGCATGTGATTTCGACCATCAATCCTCAATCCAAATAAGGCAAGCATCATAATCACAATTCATACATAGGATTTAAGAGAAGTATTTCAAGTCCACATATGCACGAATCAATTCAACACACAAGGCCATCTATAGCCAATTCACAAAACAATCTCATCATGAGGGTCATATCCAAACTAGGAAGCACAATTTTTTTTTAAAATTTTCTGATTTTTTTGGAATTTTCGAAATATATATGTACAATGCAAAAGCTAATGAAACATGTGACAATATGAAACTATCCTAGATGCAATCATGCAAATGTTTATGAAAACCCCACCCCATACTTAGAAACACATTGTTCCCAATGTGCAAATTAAATAAGGAAGTGAAAGAGAGTCCTCACAATGTAAAAATGGTGTTTTCGGTATTTTGGTTCACTCATGTGGAGTGATGGTGGATGATCAATCAAAGGTGGTAGGGAGCTCTTGATGTTCATTATGGCGTCAGGACCCGCGCTAAGCACCACAAGCCGTCTAAGTCCCACGTACGTTCCACCCACGTTTGATGCGGGATCATCATCATCCTCATGCCTTGCAAGACTTCTATGTTTCCTAGAATCTAGGACACAAACACCAAACACACACAAACACACCAAAACAAAAACAAAAACAAAAGCAAAAATCGAAAATGAAAACAAAAAACAAAAAGGGAAAGATATGTACCAATGGGTTGCCTCCCATTAAGCGCTTCTTTAATGTCATTAGCTTGACCAAATTTGGGACCTTTTCATTCAAGGTGAAGTGGGGCAATCATATCCACCGGAGCTTCCGGGATGTACTTCTTCAAACGGTGCCCATTCACCTTAAAATCTCCACAATGCTCCCCACCAATCTCAACCGCTCCTTGGGGGAAGACTTTCCTCACCACATAAGGACCTGTCCATCTTGACTTTAGCTTTCTGGGGAAGAGCTGCAACCTTGAATTGAAGATAAGAACTAAGTCATCTTCACTCAACTCCTTTAAGATTAGATGTTTGTCATGCCAATGCTTGGTCCTTTCCTTCTAAATCCGGGCATTTTCATAAACATCCAACCGGATCTCCTCAAGAGCATTAATGTCTAGCAACTGTTCTCACCGGCTTCCTTGAGGTCAAAATTCAGCCACCTTATGGCCCAATACGCCCTATGCTCCATCGCCACCGGAAGATGGCAAGACTTGCCATAAACTAGCTTGTAGGGAGTTGTGCCAATTGGTATCTTGAAGGCAGTTCTATATGCCCACAAAGCATCATCAAGCTTCATGGCCCAATCTTTTATTGTCCTAGAAACCGTCTTCTCAAGTATTCCTTTTATCTCCCAGTTGGAGATCTCCACTTGGCCATTAGTTTGGGGATGGTAAGGTGTTGCTACCTTATGAGTCACCCCATACTTAGCCAAAAGTGTCCCAATGTTCCTATTGGTGAAATGCTTCCCTCCATCACTTATGACCACTCTTGGTGTTCCAAACCTAGGGAAGATGACTCGGTTGAAGAACCGCACCACTACTTTGGCATCATTTATGGGAGAGGCGATTGCTTCCAATCATCTTGACACATAATCCACCGCCAATAGAATGTAGAGGTTGCCACATGAAGTGGGGCATGGCCCCATGAAGTCCACACCCCAAACATCAAAGATTTTAACCTCTTGTGTGTTGTTCAAGGGCATCTCATTCAACTCCGATTGAAGATCTCTTCCGGCCATCTCCTTCTTCTTCTTAATGCTCTTGGATGTAGTGTTAAGGGTTTTCTCCGGTTTGGGATCGAATGGAGATAAATCCTTTCCACGAGATATTCGCATGCACCTAAAGAGTGAGAGATGTCCTGAAAATTCAAAGACACAAACCAAACAAGATCAAAAGCAACAAGAAAGACCTACACTTAAACAATCACACAAAATGATTCTATCTAGACCTAGTCCAAGGGCAACGACGCCAAAAACTTGTTACGATAGAAATGCATAGCACAAAAGTCTTACAATTTATAACTCGATACAATTTCCTAACTCCTAGCCAACCCACAGTGTATAGGTCGTTTTGTAGCAAGAATATTATTCTGAGGTCGAACACGAAGACTGTTACGCTAAGATCGTGATGCGCAAATGGGTTTTAAATTTATAACTCGAACTAAATCCTAACTACTTAGCGAAACCCGCAGTGTACGGGACATTTGTAGAAGGGATAGTATTCCGAGGTCGAACACAAAGACTAAGGTGAAATTGATTCAATTTGTGATTGAGTTTAGTAAAGACCTAGGTTGAAAGAAAGAAATAAAGAAATGAAAATCTCAATTGTTTTTGGTTGATTTTTGGTGATCAATCAAAGATCACAATTCATGCAAAGTAAACAATCAACTATACTATGAATCAACACAAATAAACAAACTAAACAAGATAATGATCAAAGAAAGAAAAGACGGATTCTAGGGATTGGAAGTTCCGGTTATGGCATAGGACTCAAGCTATCTATTCATTTCTTGGATTAACCATGATATGTTGGGATTAAGCGTTTCTAGATTGGGATTAATTACCGGGTAGGTCTCATGGTCCAACTAGTCCACTCCTAAGGTCTCATCACCGGGTAAGTCTCTAAGAGCCTAAGGATAGGAATTCTACACAAACCGGATTGTTAGCTAGGGGTCTAACCTATCCTTACCGGGTAAGTCTTGGAAAGGGAAGTCCTAAACAACTATCCTAGCACACCTAATCCAATGGCGGCTTATTAAGCTCACCACTACCTAAGGGTTGTTATCTTTGGAATCTAAGAGTAAGGATTACCGGGTAAGTCTCTCCTAACACTTAGTTGCTAACACTAGGTCACCCTAGGGTAGATTAAACTCAAAAACACTTAGGATTTCAACATCTTAGCAATCTAAGACAAGGTCCATCGAGCCAGGGAAAATCACGGTTTGTTCTACCTAAACCACGGCCGTGGTCAGACAAGAACTACCCGTGATTTCTAACAGCAGCTACGTTCATACACACAAGTCATCCAAAAGTAAATCTAAGTCCGTCCTATCATAGCCCTAGCCATAACCATCCTTTCCTTACCCTAGAACCACATCAATTTAGCCTACAACGTTCATAATAGAAATCGAAACAAACAAACATAAAATCATGACATCCATTTGCAAGATGATGAAGGAAAAGAGATGGACAAGTGAACTAAAGCGAAACCAAGCTGAAAATAGAATTAGAGTAACTCACAATCCTTCCAAAAGAAGGTTCAAATGATTCATACAACTCTTAGAAATAGAATCCGGAATTCTTCAATACAAAACTATCAAGTGTGGTAATGGTGTGTGTTCTTCTCCTCCTCTTCAATGGAGCTCTTCTTCTTCCTCTTTGACACTTTCCTTCCTAGAAAGACTTCTTGTTGAGAGAATATTTTTGTTAGAAGATAATGGATAATGGAGAGCTGCTCCAAGATACTTCTCACAGCCCATGAAGGACCACTTTTATAACAAACTTGCATGAGCTGGCCATGAGAGTCGTGGCACAGTTGTCACAAGAATCTGGCAAAATCCACGGGTAATTCCACGGCCGTGGAGTGTCAGAGAACCGTGATTCTGTGCAGAAACTTCGCCTTGGATCATTAAGCTGTGATTTGGTGCATGGCTTGTGTTGGCAAGGCTCCATGAGTCCTCCTTAGCCTTTAGCTTGTGTCCTAATGAGTCCGAGGGTGTGTCATCTAGATGAACGATCCTCAAACGTATCGTTTTTGCTCCTAAATCTCCTGAAATACCTATAAAACACGCACAAGTCCGTGTAGACGTCTATCTCGGCAAAATACATGAATTGAGTGCAAAACGTCGTGAACTAGTGCTAAACCATGCATGAATGAGTGAGAAATCTATCTAAATGATTACCTAAAACTATGTCATAAATCGTGTTATCAAAATACCCCATACTTAAGGTTTGCTCGTCCCCGAGCAAATTCCCAACTATAGATTAAGAGATGACATTATTTATGTATGCAGAAAAATGGCAAAATCTTTTTGGGTTTGTGCTTCTATTATTGGATCACCTTCAAAGTCATGTTTCATGGCAAAGGATAAGCAATCATCCATCAAACAAATGAAAGCATGGAAAGACAATTGTACTTAACTCAAAAGTATGCATGAAATGTAAAGATGAGGAAGTCAAGAAGATCAAGAGTACATCCAATCTAAATCACTAAGTCTTACAAACATGCAAATAGGTCATAAGGTCTTGGGAGATAAAAGGGCCAAGAAATGTAGTGATTTGGTGGGGATTTCTAGGTTATGTGATGCTAATCCGGGAACGGAACTAACTCCACAATCTTGTCCTCGATCAACTTCCCTCAAGTGTATATTTTCCTCTATCTTTTCTTTCTTTTCTTTTTCTTTGACTTATTTTTGAGACAATGGCATTGGTGTACAAAAGCCGAAACCTTGGTGATTAGCCGTCCTTGGGCTTTTTCTTAGTTTTCGAGGTGCATCCACACCGGGCACACATACCAAAGCTCGTTAGGACTATTGGTTCATTTGACTTTGGCAAGGCACCAACACCCGATTATGTGAAGTGTACCGAGTTACTTGTCATTTAAACCAATGTCCCCAAACCTATGTTTTTGGCTACACTTTTCACAACAAATTCAGCATTTTATGCATGATGTTCTTTCATTAACAACTTCACCCCACACTTGCTTTTCGCACACATCAACACACTAGCATGCTCCTATTCCCGGATGGGTTAAAAGAGGTCAAATTTATCTCAATTGAGGTGCTCAAGCAATCATGATTAAGATGAGAAGTAGAGAAAGATGAATTGCCTCATTCATTCCTAGATGGTATGCAAGAACTATCATGTAATTTCGATCTTCACTACTCAATCCTTTCTAGGCAAACATCATGGTCACAAATCATTCATAGAATTTCAAGAGAAGTACTTCAAGTCCACATATGCGTTCATTAATCCTAACACATGAGGCCATCTATAGCCAATCACAAGACAAGATTCATCATTAGGATCATTTCCAAGTCTAGAAAGCACAAAATTTTTTTAAATTTTCTGATTTTTATGGTATTTTCGATTTAAGTATGTACAATGCAAGACATGTGAAGATTTTAAACTATCCTAGATGCTCATCATGCAAAGGATCATGCAAACCCCACCCCATACTTAGAAACACATTGTCCCCAATGTGGTATACAAGTAAAGAGAGTGAAAGAAGGTTCTCACAATGTAAAAATGGTTTGCTATGGTATTTGGGATTGTTCAAGTGAATTGATGTTGGATGATCCTATCAACAATGGTAGAGAGCTCTTAAGCATCCATCTAAGCTTTGGAACCCGCGCTAGGCACCGCTAGCCGTCCAAGTTCCGCGTCCGCTCCACCCATAATTTATGAGGGTTTCATCATCATCATTCCTATGTCAAGCAAGGCCTCCAATGCCACTAGCGTTCTAGCACAGACACAAAGTAGACAAAACACACACAAAGATAGAAAAATCTAGAAACGCAAACAAAACGAAAAAGGAAAATGTTACCAATGGGTTGCCTCCCACCAAGCGCTTCTTTAAGGTCATTAGCTTGACCAAACTCGGGGGCGTCTACTCAAGGTGAAGTGGGGCAATTATCTCCACCGGAGCTCCCGGGATATACTTCTTTAACCGGTGCCCATTCACCTTAAAGTTCCCACAATGTTCCCCTCCTATCTCAATGGCTCCATGGGAAAAGATCTTCTTCACCACATATGGCCCGGTCCATCTTGATTTGAGCTTTCCGGGAAAGAGCCTTAGCCTTGAGTTGAAGAGAAGGACAAGATCTCCTTCACTCAACTCCTTGGGGATGATTCTCTTGTCATGCCATCTTTTGGTTCTCTCCTTGTAAATCCGCGCATTCTCATAAGCGTCCAACCGGATCTCCTCGAGGGCATTCAATTCAAGCAATCTCTTTTCTCCCGCCGCCTTGAGATCAAAATTTAGCCACTTAATGGCCCAATAAGCTCTATGCTCCATCTCTACCGGGAGGTGGCAAGACTTGCCATAAACCAACTTGTAAGGAGTGGTGCCAATGGGTGTCTTGAAGGCGGTTCTATATGCCCATAAGGCATCATTGAGCCTCATAGCCCAATCCTTTCTAGTCCTAGACACCGTCTTCTCAAGGATGGCCTTGATCTCCCGGTTGGAGATCTCCACTTGGCCACTAGTTTGGGGATGGTAAGGTGTTGCAACCTTGTGAGTCACCCCATACTTGGCCAAAAGCGCCCCAAAATTCCTATTGGTGAAGTGCTTTCCTCCATCACTAATGATCACCCTTGGTGTTCCAAACCTAGGGAAGATCACCCGGTTGAAGAACCGCACCACCACCTTGGCATCATTTGTAGGAGAGGCGATTGCCTCCACCCATCTTGACACATAGTCCACCGCCAATAGGATGAAGAGATTGCCACATGAAGAAGGGAATGGTCCCATGAAGTCCACACCCCACACATCAAATATTTCGACTTCTTGGATGTTGTTCAAGGGCATCTCATTCCTTCTTGAGATGTTGCCCGTCCTTTGGCAAGCATCACATGCCGCTACAAAACCTTGCACATCTTTAAACAAGTTAGGCCAATAAAAACCGGATTGCAATACCTTTGCACACGTCTTGTGTGAGCTAGCATGGCCTCCACATGGTAAGGAGTGACAATGCCGGATCACACTCTCCACTTCATCTTCCGGTATGCATCTTCTAAACATTCCATCCGGGCCTTTCTTGAACAAGAGTGGCTCACTCCAATAGTAATGCCTCACATCGTTGAATAACTTCTTTCTTTGTGCATATGTCAATCCGGGAGGCACTTCTTCACACACTAAGTAGTTCACAATGTCGGCATACCATGGCTCATTTCCTCTAGACACTTGGAACAAGCATTCCTCCACCATTTGCAATTGCTCATCTCGGAATGAGTCATCAATTGGAATGTCATCTCTTCCAAGCTCTAATGGAGGCAATCTACTAAGGTGATCCGCCACGGAGTTCTCGGATCCCTTCTTATCTCGTATTTCCAAATCAAACTCTTGAAGAAGAAGGATCCACCGAATCAACCTTGGTTTGGCATCCTTCTTTGTAAGTAGATAACGGATCGCAGCATGATCCGTATAAACTATGACCTTCGCTCCAACAAGGTATGAGCGGAACTTCTCAAATGCATACACCACCGCTAGCAACTCCTTCTTGGTGGTAGCATAATTGAGTTGGGCATCATCTAGCGTCTTGCTAGCATAATAAATAGCATGATTGCGCCCATCTTTCCTTTGCCCCAAAACAGCCCCAACGGCTACATCGCTTGCATCACACATGATCTCAAATGGTAGACTCCAATCCGGAGGTTGCATGATAGGTGCGGAGATCAAGACGTTCTTCAACCTACAAAAAGCCTCGAGACAATCTTTGGAAAAGACAAAATCAACATCCTTCATTAGTAGGTTAGTGAGAGGCTTAGAAATTTTAGAGAAGTCTTGAATAAACCTCCGGTAAAAACCGGCATGCCCTAAGAAACTCCTTACCCCCTTCACCGAGGTAGGTGGCGGCAACTTCTCTATCGTTTCAATTTTGGCCCTATCAACCTCAATGCCACGGTTAGACACCAAGTGTCCTAACACAATGCCTTCACTTACCATGAAGTGGCATTTTTCCCAATTCAAGACAAGATTTGTCTCCTCACATCTTTGCAATACCAATGACAAGTTAGCCAAGCATTTATCAAAGGAAGAACCATAAACAGAGAAATCATCCATAAACACTTCCATGATATTTTCTATGTATTCCGAAAAGATAGCCATCATACACCTTTGGAAGGTGGCGGGTGCATTACACAACCCAAATGGCATTCTCCTATATGCAAAAGTACCCCATGGACATGTAAAGGTTGTTTTCTCTTGGTCATCGGGGTGGATAGAGATTTGGAAGAATCCACTATAGCCATCTAGATAGCAAAAATGAGAGTGTTGAGCTAACCTTTCTAGCATTTGGTCAATGAAGGGGAGAGGGAAGTGATCCTTCCTAGAGGCCATGTTCAATTTCCTATAATCAATGCACATCCTCCACCCCGTAACCGTCCTAGTCGGGATTAGTTCATTGTTCTCATTAGTTACTACGGTCATCCCACCCTTCTTAGGAACTACATGAACGGGACTAACCCACTTACTATCCGAGATAGGGTAGATAATTCCCGCATCTAGCAACTTAATGATTTGCTTTTTGACTACCTCTTTCATTATAGGATTCAATCTCCTTTGATGTTCAATAGAGGGTTTGTGGTTATCTTCCATCATTATCTTATGCATGCACAAAGAAGGCTTAATGCCAACCAAATCATCAATAGTATAGCCAATGGCTTTCCTATGCAATCTTAGTTCATGCAACAACTTAGCAAGTTCATCATCACTTAAGCATGCATTAACAATCACAGGATATGTAGAGTTTTCACCAAGAAATGCATACTTCAAATGAGAGGGGAGGGGTTTAAGTTCAAGTGAAGGAGGACCTTTATCGGTTGAAGATGATCCAAATAAGGTTGGATGAGATGAGTCCAAAGCAAATGAAGGCTCTCCATGGTTCCTAGAAGCTTGACCATCATCAAGGACTGGTCCTGGGAAAACCACGGCTGGAATCACGGTTTGCTCAACTTCCACGGCTGTGGTTCTTGCTAAGCTTGCTTCCCGGAGTTGTCCAGAAAGTTTGATGGCCGTGGAACATAAATCTCGACCGTGGAACTTGCAGCTATTCAACATCTCTTCGTGGCTTTCAAATCCAACTCTTGGCTCCTCTTCCAATGCTTCCAAGGCCTTGATCTCTTCATTGTAAGCCTCCTCAACACCTCCCTCCATCATACTTAAGGTAAGAACCTTCTCCAAGGGATCTTTGATCAAGATCGAGCTCACAACTTCCCTAGATTCCTCTTGCTCGACTATGTTGAAGACATCCTCATCAAGGGCTGGCCCTTTCGTCATTGTGGACAACTTGAACTTGATGTTCTCTTATCCAATGTTGAAGAAGAGAGTTCCAATCTTGCAATCCACTAGGCATCCGGAGGTGGCTACGAAGGGTCTTCCTAAGATGATAGGAACCGGATAGTCCGCCGGAATGTCCAAGACTACAAAATCAATTGGCACATAGAATCCTCCTAGTTGCACCGGGATGTCTTCTAGGATCCCAACCGGATGAGTGATAGAACGATCCGCCATATAGAGGGTCATCTTGACCGGTTTCGGCTCTCCTAGCCCAACCTTGTTGCAAAGTGCAAGCGGTATGATGCTTACACTCGCCCCAAGATCACAAAGGGCCTCGTACTTCACATCTCCCACTCCAATTGGGACACAAAAAGAGCCCGGATCTCTTAGCTTGGGAGGCATCTCCTCCTTCATTGTTTGGATCAATTCCGAGGATCTCTTGGTCATTCTTATCTCCCCATACTCCTCCAACTTCCTTTTGTTGGAGAGTATTTCCTTCAAAAACTTGCCATATGCCGGCATTCCTAAAATGGCATCCATGAACGGAATGTTAATATGTAATTTGGACATTAGTTCAAGGAACTTACCAAAGTGATTGTCTAAACGAGCTCTTGCTCTTGATTGTGGAAACGGTAGTGGTGGCTTGTATGGAGGCGGTGCCACATAGGTTGGCTCTACATCCTTGCTCTTGCCTCCATCTTCTTGCAACTTTCCCTCTTCTACCACTACTTGCTTTCCCTTAGCATTGTCCTTGGGCAAAGGATCTTTCATACTCAACCCACTCCTCGTTGTAATAGCCAACACTTGGCCTCTTGGGTTGTCTTCGGTTCTTCCGGGAAGCTTTCCCGGGTCTCTATGGGCTTCACCCGCTTTTTGGAACACTTGTGCTTCCAAAACCTTTTGAGCCTTAGAAATTGAAGTCACCGTGCTCTCAAGACCACTCAACCTTCCAAGCAATTGCTCAAACATTATTTCGGTTCTATCCTTTGGAGGTTGAGTAAATCCGGGTGGAGGTTCTTGTGAAGCTCTTGATGGTGGTGTTGTGCTTGTGGAGGAGGAAGGGTTCAAGGCTCCATCCGGGTTAGAGTAAGAAAATCCGGGATGGTTGTGGTTGGGCCGGTAATTGTTGAATTGCCGGTTGTTGTTAAAACTCCTTGGGCCTTGGTAATTGTTGAAGTTGCCCCTTCCCATATAATTCACATCCTCCTCCTTGGAAGACAAGTTGGCTTGTGGAAGCACTTGAGGAGTTGCTTGGTTCTTCAAAGTTGTAGCACACAACTCCCTCAAGGACTTCAACTCGTTGTTGATGGCGTCAAGCTTGAAATTGCTCATGGTGACTTCACTCACCTCATATGCTCCCGCCTTTCTTCCTTCACTCTTCCTATGGGAGTACTTCTCAATCACTAGGGCTTGCTTCTCCACAAACTCCCAAGCTTCATCTACATGCTTCTCCATAAAAGTTCCACCGGAAAGAGATTGGAGCTTGAATTGGCTATCTTCATCAAGTCCTTTGAAGTAGATCTCCAATAGCTCAATTTTTGGTATGCCATGGTGTGGACAATCAAGGAGAAGATCTTTGAACCTCTCCCAAGACTTGAATAAACTCTCTCTATCCTTCATCACGAAGGCATTGATCTTCCCTCTTAACTCGGTAGTCTTGCAAGGTGGGAAGAACTTAGTCAAAAACTCGGTTGTCATCTCCTCCCAAGTACCAACTCGCCCTTGTGGAATAGATTGATACCAAGCCAAGGCTTTATCCTTAAGAGAGAAGGAGAAAGCCCTTAGCTTATGGTTGTTGCTTTCCAATCTTGGCGGTCTAAGAGTCTCCATCAAGATCTCATAATTTATCAAGTGTTGATGAGGAGACTCTCCTTCCATCCCTCCAAATTGATTATGCCGGATCATTTGTAGAACTTGAGGGCGGAGCTCATAGTTGTGGGCTGCGGGATCTCCTAAGTTCACACCCGGACGGTGTGCTCTTTGTGCCGGATCCATACGTCTCCCTAGGGTTTGTGGCTCTTCAATGGCAATGGGCACAACCCTAACATTAGCCGCCGGCTGCGGTTGTGGTGGAGGAGGTGAAGGTTGTCGGCGATTAAGCTCTCCTTGAACAAGGGCTTGCCTAATCTCATCAATCTCCCTCCTAGTTTCCTCTTGCCTCTCATTGGCAAGTCTCCTTTCTTCCTCCAAGAGCTCATCTCTTAGCCTTATTTGCTCTAACGCTTCATCCAACTCAGCTTGGAGATTTCTACCGGCCATCTCTTTCTTTTTTCGGATGCTCTTGGATCTAGATCGAAGGGTTTTCTCCGGTTCGGGATCGAATGGAGCTAAATCCTTGCCACGAGATCTTCGCATACACCTAAAGAGTAATAGATGTCCTGAAAAGCAAAGACACAAACCAAAAAGAGATCAAAAGCAACAAGAAAGATCTACACTAATAATCAATCACAAAATAGACTCAATCTAGACCTAGTCCCCGGCAACGGCGCCAAAAACTTGTTACGCTAAGATCGTGATGTGCAAATGGGTTTTAAATTTATAACTCGAACTAAATCCTAACTACTTAGCGAAACCCGCAGTGTACAGGACGTTTGTAGAAGGGATAGTATTCCGAGGTCGAACACAAAGACTAAGGTGAAATTGATTCGATTTGTGATTGAGTTTAGTAAAGACCTAGGTTGAAAGAAAGAAATAAAGAAATGAAAATCTCAATTGTTTTTGGTTGGTTTTTGGTGATCAATCAAAGATCACAATTCATGCAAAGTAAACAATCAACTATACTATGAATCAACACAAATAAACAAACTAAACAAGATAATGATCAAAGAAAGAAAAGACGGATTCTAGGGATTGGAAGTTCCGGTTATGGCATAGGACTCAAGCTATCTATTCATTTCTTGGATTAACCATGATATGTTGGGATTAAGCGTTTCTAGATTGGGATTAATTACCGGGTAGGTCTCATGGTCCAACTAGTCCACTCCTAAGGTCTCATCACCGGGTAAGTCTCTAAGAGCCTAAGGATAGGAATTCTACACAAACCGGATTGTTAGCTAGGGGTCTAACCTATCCTTACCGGGTAAGTCTTGGAAAGGGAAGTCCTAAACAATTATCCTAGCACACCTAATCCAATGGCGGCTTATTAAGCTCACCACTACCTAAGGGTTGTTATCTTTGGAATCTAAGAGTAAGGATTACCGGGTAAGTCTCTCCTAACACTTAGTTGCTAACACTAGGTCACCCTAGGGTAGATTAAACTCAACAACACTTAGGATTTCAACATCTTAGCAATCTAAGACAAGGTCCATCGAGCCAGGGAAAATCACGGTTTGTTCTACCTAAACCACGGCCGTGGTCAGACAAGAACTACCCGTGATTTCTAACAGCAGCTACGTTCATACACACAAGTCATCCAAAAGTAAATCTAAGTCCGTCCTATCATAGCCCTAGCCATAACCATCCTTTCCTTACCCTAGAACCACATCAATTTAGCCTACAACGTTCATAATAGAAATCGAAACAAACAAACATAAAATCATGACATCCATTTGCAAGATGATGAAGGAAAAGAGATGGACAAGTGAACTAAAGCGAAACCAAGCTGAAAATAGAATTAGAGTAACTCACAATCCTTCCAAAAGAAGGTTCAAATGATTCATACAACTCTTAGAAATAGAATCCGGAATTCTTCAATACAAAACTATCAAGTGTGGTAATGGTGTGTGTTCTTCTCCTCCTCTTCAATGGAGCTCTTCTTCTTCCTCTTTGACACTTTCCTTCCTAGAAAGACTTCTTGTTGAGAGAATATTTTTGTTAGAAGATAATGGATAATGGAGAGCTGCTCCAAGATACTTCTCACAGCCCATGAAGGACCACTTTTATAACAAACTTGCATGAGCTGGCCATGAGAGTCGTGGCACAGCTGTCACAAGAATCTGGCAAAATCCACGGGTGATTCCACGGCCGTGGAGTGTCAGAGAACCGTGATTCTATGCAGAAACTTCGCCTTGGATCATTAAGCTGTGATTTGGTGCATGGCTTGTGTTGGCAAGGCTCCATGAGTCCTCCTTAGCCTTTAGCTTGTGTCCTAATGAGTCCGAGGGTGTGTCATCTAGATGAACGATCCTTAAATGTATCGTTTTTGCTCCTAAATCTCCCGAAATACCTATAAAACACGCACAAGTCCGTGTAGACGTCTATCTCGGCAAAATACATGAATTGAGTGCAAAACATCGTGAACTAGTGCTAAACCATGCATGAATGAGTGAGAAATCTATCTAAATGATTACCTAAAACTAAGTCATAAATCGTGTTATCAAAGACAAAGGTGAAATCAAATCAAACAAGTGATCATGGATAGTGCAAATCTAGTCTAAGAAAAGAGAAGGAAATAAAGAGATGAAAATCATGATATTTTTGGGTTTGGTTTTTGTGGTGATCAAGCAAGATCCCAAGTCATGCAATATTATAAATCAAACTAACAACTCAAGCTAGCAACTCAAACAAACAACACAAAGACAAGAAATGTGATCAAAGAGAGAAAAACGGATTCTAGGGGTTAGGACTTCCGGTTATGGCATTGGACTCAAGCTTCTAATCAACCTTGGACAAGCTTCGGTATCTTGGGAAAGGGTGTTTCTCAAGTGGGATCAATCACCGGGTAGGTCTCATGGTCCACTAATCCCTCACTTAAGGTCCTATTACCGGGTAAGTCTCTAGGAGCCTAAGGTTGAAAATTCTACACAAACCGGATTGCTATCTAGGGGTCAAACCTCTCGTTACCGGGTAAGTCTTGGGAAGGCAAGTCCTAAGCATCAATCCTAGCACACTCAGTCCAATAGCGGCATGTGAGGCTCACTACTACCTAGAGTTCATCATCTTTGATATCTAAGATCGAGAATTACCGTGTAGGTCTCTTCCCTTACTTAGTTTGCTAGCATTAGGTCACCCTAGGCTAGATTATGCTGAACAAACACTAGGATTTCGACAATCTAACATCCTAACATTCAGATTCATCAATACAAGCACAATAGAGAAAATCACGAGTGGATCATCCTAAACCACGGGAGTGGAAATGTATGAACAGGCCGTGGTTTACATCAGAGGTTAGGTTCGAGCAAGAAAATCATCCAAAGATACATTCAAGTCTATTCTATCATAGTCCAAGCCATAACCATCATTCAATTAACCTAGAATCACAAATATTTAGGCAACAACATGCATTTTAAGATTTAAACTCAACAAGCAAACATTCATGGCTTCCATAGCAATAAAATGAAGTTATAATGAAAAGAAACAAGTAGTCTTAGCTGAATATAAGATGAAACAAAACTTACAACCCTTCAAACACAGCTCCAAAACGTTCCTTACAATGCCTTCAAATGTTCTCAACAAAAGTCACTCAAAAACTCACTCTAAATCTCTATCTTTGTGTGTTGTTCTTCCTCCAAAATGAGAGTTTTTTTCTTCTCTTTCAAGTTTCTCCTCCAATGGAATGAGGTGTGTGTGAGAGAATGTGGGAGGCCCCCCTAGCAACAACCTGCAGGACCACTTATATTCTCCACCAAGAGCAAGGGTCGGGCAAGGAGATCGTGGGACAGCTGCCCAGAGAAAACCACGGCCAAAACCACGAGAGTGGTTCCGGCCTCTGGGCCGTGGAGTTGCATGAACAACTCCCTTTGGATCATTAAGCCATGAGTTGGTGCAAGGCATGCACCAACAAGGTACTTTGTGTTCTCCTTTGCTCCTAGCTTCCTCCTTAATGAGTCCGGAAGTGTGCCATCACGAGGAATGATCCTCGGATGTATCGATTAAGCTCCAAAAGTTCCCTAAAATACCTACAAAACCGACAAGAGTTTGTGTAGACATCTATTTCGACAATATGAATGTATTAAGCGTAAGCGTCATGAACTAATGTCAAACTATGCATGAATAACGGGAAAAACTATCTAAATAAATGCTTAAACTAACGTCATAAATCGTGTCATCACTGGTACTGGTATTACCTGAGTAAGTCTCTCTACCCTGGCAGCCTCCTCCATACGCTCGATGTATGCTTTGTACTCTCTGTACTCAGATGCTCCAATAGAAACACGTCCTAACTCATTCGAACGTGCTCCCTGTGCTCCAGACCTAGCAAAGGTCTCATTCCTGACCTCGGGAACCACACCCTCAGCCACCTCCTCAACTCCAGCATCTAGCATGATCACTGCTGGTGGATCCTCTCTAGGAGCTCGACATCAACCTCGTCCTAATGGAGGTCTACCTCCACGACCGCGTCCTCTAACTACAGGA
Organism: Fagopyrum homotropicum; assembly: GCA_033239125.1. NCBI lineage: Eukaryota > Viridiplantae > Streptophyta > Magnoliopsida > Caryophyllales > Polygonaceae > Fagopyrum > Fagopyrum homotropicum. Next base: position 67,730,748 of record BSWB01000002.1, on the reverse strand, counting down.
TGCCAATCGCCCCTACCCTGTCCAGCTGGAGGGAGATGTGGATGACCTCTACGTCGACCAGTAGCTAGCGTAGCCCTAATACGTGCCACCTGCGCGAGTGATAACAACTACAGTTATAATCTTGCTAATAAGTCATACTAAAATAAACCTAAAGTCCATACTAAGCATACTGAGATCCGCGGTAGTAGTGGTGGTCAGCCGTACTTTTCTATCCCCAACAAGACTATGCATGCATTTGAATACCAAAAGTTCTTTTTAAAACTCATATCCCTTTTCGTGTTCTGCTCAAGTACTTATTCGGTCTTTCAGAAGATTTCAAGTGCCATTGTTGCTAACCTAGAGCTCTGATACCATGTTGTAATACCCCGAATTCTCAGAACTTGGGACATTACTGGTTAGGACCGCACAATGGGTCCCGACCTCAGTTTGACAACAATTTTACTAGGATCTTGCAACAAGACACAAATAAGAAAAACCGAAATTTATAAAATAGTATTTTATAAAGAGATGAATGCAACAACGTCTAACAACCCATAGTACTTAAACAACGAAAAGACTAATTGTCTTAACAAGAAGAAAGAAACAACAAGGCACCACCCAACCCCACTCTAAGGAGTACGGAGACCCGGCTAACCACTACTTTCAGATCACTCAGCTGTTTCTCTAACCTGTGGTTAATCTAAACAACACAACAGAACAACCATTAGCTAGCTATCTAAACGTTAGGTAAATAAGAATAGCACAACACACACATAATAGCAAAAGTAAAAACTCATCATGCTTTCAAACAATCCATTTATTATCTTTACTTAGGCCATTCACTCTTACTAATGATACTTATTTTGTGACACGAGGGATTCCCAAACCTCGCGTCCGCCCCCGTGTAACCATCAGGAATGGATCCGATGCATCTCACCTGGTACTTGTATGGTCTAGATATAGAGAACCTCCCAGTCGCCTGTCAGAGCTGGGTTGTGATTTCACCGCCCGTTTTACATACACTTGGGCCTTAACAGATAATAATAATAGTCGTCCTTGATAGCATGTATTATAGTCTATATTTTGGGATTAGTTTGGACGTTTTATCTTCAAAGATCTACATGTATGCATGTATATTATGTGATTATATTGTTGTTTCATCTACCTTTGCGGGAATCGAGGTCTACACCTAGTTTCATTGTAATTGTAGGTCAAATGGCACGTTTTGGATTAAAATGGAGCTGAGAAGCCAAGGAGTCATAGGAGCTACATTCTGAAGCTTAAGGAAGAACTCAGGAAGCCTGGAATTAATGAAGAAGATTTACTTTGGACCAGATTTGAGAGATTTCACATTCAGTTGAGATTCACCTCAGTCAGCTACAGTGTCACCTCAACCGAGGTGATCTTGAGGAGCGTCCCGACCTGGGCGAACACCATGCCCCCGGCGAGATCCATATTTTTGGCTGAGATCTTTTATTTTTGGAAAGAAGATATCTCAAATTTTTGGGCTAGATTTCTGGAAGGAAGATATTATTTTTGGGATATCTATTTTTGAGATATGATATATTTTATAGGAAATTATCTTTTTAAGATATTATTATCTTTGGAAGATAATTCTCCTATATAAAGGGTTGGATTTTCCACAAGTTCAACCATGCTTAGAGGCTGAGAACACCCAGCAATTAGGAGATTTTCTAGAAGCTTTGAAGGAAGTATTGAAGTATTGAAGATCAAGGAAGGATTCATAGTTTGGAGATTAGCTTTTAAGGGAGTTTGTAAGACATTCTTGAATTCCCTTTTGGTTTGTTGTCTTACTCGATTTGTGATTTTAAGGAACGCAGACTTGTTGTTATTTAATTAAGTTATTGAGACCTTTTTCTTAAGGTTTTCTTGTTTGAATATTCATTCCTTTCCCATATATTTGATTATTGACATCATGATGATTGTTGGCTAAGTTTCTTATGCGAATCTAGGGTGATTGGCTAAAAGTTGTGGGAAAGACGATGATAGAATAATCTTAATCCCAGTAGGACCCTGAAAGTCTAGTCTTTAACCTTAACCCTAGAGTACCTTGCTCAGTCGAAGAAGATCTCGGCCGGGGTGGAACTTGACTAAACGAGGTGAACCTTTTCTGATCCGAAAATGAGAGTTAAGTGTTCTAGATTGCCAAATCCTATCCTTATTACACCTTTCCTGGTTCAATGCAAGCTTAGGATGAGATTTACCCGGTAATTCCTTTGCTTGTTTACCCATGATCATAAGTGTAGGTAATAAAGGTTTATCCTTTATTGGGTTTGAATGTGTCTTCATCCCATCTTTGTGAGTTAGCGTGAGACTTACCCGGTAAAGGTTGATTCTATTCCCTTAGGTGGTGTGTTGGTTTGAGATTATAGTTCCTTTCCTTAGTACCTTGAGACTTACCCGGTGATAGAAGCTTTGGTTTGGGATAGTGAGTAGTGAGACTTACCCGGTGATCCCACCTTAGAACACCTTTCCTTTGCAAAAACCTCAGCTTTGTCCGCGTTATCCTTTGAGATCTTGAGTCGGAACCACAACTAGATGCTTTAATCCCTAGAATCCGCATTTCCCCTTATTTGAGTTTGTATCATCTTGATTGCTCTAATTGCTTTTGGTTAATTGCAATACTTGACAACCTATTATGTGCTTTGTTTTACCTAAGTCCCTGTGATTGACCCCTGAAATTCTTGCTTTTTTTTATTACAATTGACCCGTACACTGCGGGTTCGCATCTTTGTTCAAGCATACTTCTTGGGTAATATATTTAAAGCTTGCACACACCGTTTGGAGCGATCAAGTTTTTGGCGCCGTTGCCGGGGATTTGGTCTAGACCGAGCCTGTTGCGGTTGTCTTTCGGGGCAATTGCCCTTGTTGCTACTAACCACTCTACTTGAGTGTTTCCGCAGGATTTTTTTCTTAGGTTTATGCGAAGAACCCGTGCTGGAAGGAAATCGTTCCTTACGATCCCGAACCAGAAAAGACATACAAACGACGATTGAAAGAAGCTAAGATGGCCAATCGAGACAATCGCGATCTTGAGGCTGAATTGAAGGAGGCGGTGGAACAGCTACGCCTCAATAAGGAAGAACTACAGCGAGAAAGAGAGCAGACTCGCACAAGAACTGTAGAGATCAAAGCAGATATGGCCGATCTAAGAGCCCAAATTCTGCATCAACCAATCCCAGATCCTCGACCGAGGCAGGACCCAGTCACAGTTGCCGCGGCCGAGATACATCCACCTCGGATGCCTGTCCGAGATGTTCTTTTTGCTGGAGTTCCACAAACCCTAGGACAGAGGATGGACCCAAATCAGCAAGTGAGGCATCTAGGAGTCAACCTAGGTGATCCAGCTGAGCATGATTACGAACTTCGACCGTAAGTTCTATCCATGATCCACCAATGCCAATTTGGAGGTTTAGAGAGGGCGTCTCCGCATCACCATTTGTAAAACTACGAGATTCTGATGGAGACCTTGAGACCTTCAAGTTTGGAAAATAACAACTACAAGCTAAGGCCTTTCTACTTTTCTTTGAGGGACCGGGCGCTTACTTGGTATCAATCTCTCCCACCCGGAAAGATCAATACTTGGGAAGAGATGACGACGGAGTTTCTAACAAAGTTCTTTCCCCCCTTGTTAGCATGAAATATTGTGATATTTTAGGCACGTTTTCTAAGTGTATTTGATTCATATTGATAGTCTTTGATTTAGCATTGTTGCATTTGTGAGCTAGTTAGCCTATATTATCGATATGGATGTCTACACTAGCTTTATGTTGATTATAGGTGATTGAGAGCCATTTCCGAGCGGAATCGAGCAAAGATGAGTTGATTGAGTGTGTCCATGGATTGAGGGCATTCTTAGGAGCAAAATGGATGTCAACTTCAGGAATGCATGAGGCTAGGGAAGAATCACGTTCTTGCCCTAAACCACGCTCTAAAATACGGCCGTACTACAAACCACGTTCAGTTCCACGGCCGTGGAACCCTGCAGGAGAAGCGTGATTCATTCCAGGAGCTTTTACGGTCGTGGAATCTATGGTTCAAACCGTGTTGATTCCCACGCTCTAAATTACGGTCGTGGAACCTTCCACGACCGTGATCTTGCGATCTTTTTCGCCATATTTCGAAGCCACGATCTTTTGAAGATTGGGCCGGGCCGATATTTTATCTTGCCCTATAAAAAGACGGACGAAGGGAGATTCCGTCATCCCCGCTTAGACGCACTTTGCAACCTCGTTTTAGAGTTACGCTTGCACCTTCACTTTGGAGATTTTGGCGGTTCTTGCAAAAGACGTATTTTGCCCTTTCCTTAGAGTTTCCCTAATCTCGCACTTTCGGTGGAGATTGCTGTGGAGATTCCCGGATTGACGGAAGATCGAAGTTTTTGGGAGATTGTTGCAAGAATAATTCTCTTCTTGTTTAGGTTTGATTTAGAAGACGGATTGACATCCCGTTCTTCCTTCTTTCCTAAGATTGTGATTGTTTGCTTTATTCTGAATCTATTGACAATATTCATTCTTGATTGTGACATTGAGATTGGTTTGAAGTTTATTGAAAGTTTTCGGAAGTTTTCATCTTTCAATCTTTTAATCTTTGAATTTGATATCATAATGATGATTGTTGGCTAAAAACCCTTAACAATTCTAAGGTGAAGGGTTGATAGTTGTGGCTTAGATAATGATAGATCGATCGTAAACAGATTGGACCCTGAGAGTTAGAGAGAATCATCGATAACCCTAAATTACGGCCTATTCTTGAAGTCCACGGCCGTGGAACCTCAAGAACTACCCGTAATTTCCCTTAAGTTTACGAACCTGCTTTTACTTTAATCCAAAGTTAAAGATTTGCTTTAACTTAGTTTAGGCTTGCCTTTTCTAGGTGGTAGTGAAGCCTCAACAACCTCTACCTCGATTGTGAGTGTCACAACCGTAGTCGGTTAAGTTAGTCTTGATCCTTGGATTACAAGTTTGGGTATTTAACATTAATTCTTACCTTTAGAACCTTTCTATATTGAAGCCTCAACAACCTGTATAGAGAGTGTCTTGTAGGTGAGTTATACAAGGTTTTTGGAACTTCACCGTACGATTACCTTACATTAGTATACCTTTGCATATCTCAACTCTGTCTTTATATCATTAAGTATATCTTGAATCTATTGCCACAGCTGGATAGTTGGATCTTTAGGATTGTTGTTTTCCCAATAATTTGCAAAGCTCTTACATTTACTTGCTTGATAATCTGAAATTGAATTCGTTTCTCCCCAAATCCCTGTGTTCGATACTCTGGAATACTTGCTAATCTACGCCGATCCGTACACTGCGGGTTCGCTTGCTTGATTCTAGTTTTATAAATTTAAAGCTTATTTGCACGCACGTTTAGGGGCGAACAAGTTTTTGGCGCCGTTGCCGGGGATTTGGTTTAGGCCGAATTCGGTTATCGGTTGTCAAGCTTGGGAGCTTTGCTCTTGTTATTTGATATTTCTTTGAGTGCATGCGCAGGTCTAGGAACACCGAAGACCTCTTACCTCTTGATCAAGAGCGTGAGAGGACTCTAAGGCAAAAGCGCAAGGAAAAGAAGATGGCTGAAGAACACGAACGTGATCTTCAAGCGGAGTTGGCGGAGAAGGAAGCTCAACTCCAATGGAATGAGAACATCCGCCGAGATGAAATGGATCGTCATCAATCTCAAGTTAACAATCTACAGGATATGATCTTCCAAATGAGGATAGAACTAAGCGACCTTAAGAATAAGGGAAGCAAGAAATCCTCAAGAAGGGCATCAAGATCTAGAAGAAGAGGTCACTCATCCGCTGATGATAGTGATTCTTCCATGCCACCGCTAGAGGAGATTGATCCCACAATCAATGTGAATCCTTTTCATCCACGGGGAGCTGCTAATCGCCGCATTCCACCTAGGAATGCAAGGATCGAACATGTGGATGAAGAGCCAAGAACTCTTGGCCAGCGGATGGATGCAACACAACAACCGCACCGTTTGGGCGTGAATTTCGATGCTGAAGATGTGCAAGGGTTTAGCTTCAACCCTCAAGTTATTACTCTTGTTCGCCAAAACCAATCTGGCGGGACAAGTGCTGAATCTCCACACCAACACTTGCAAAACTTTGAGTGTATAATGGAGACAATGAGACCGAAGAGTGCTACCACCAACAACTATAAGCTTAAGCCTTTCTTCTTCTCCTTGAAGGGGAAAGCGTTGTCTTGGTACCAAGCTCTTCCTAGGGGGAAGCTAGACACGTGGGAAGACCTTTCTGCGGAGTTCCTCACCAAATTCTTTCCGCCATCCAAAACGGCGGAACTTAGAGGTAAGATCAATGCATTTTCCATGAGATCTAACGAAAGTTTGTTTCAATCATGGGAAATGTTTCAGGACTTGTTATTGGATTGCCCTCATCATGGCATATCCAAGCTTGCATTGCTGGAAATTTACTACAAGGGGCTGGATGCGGGGACACAATTCAACCTCCAATCCCTCTCATGTGGAACATTCATGGACATGAGAGAAGATGACGCTTGGGACTTCATTGAGAAGCAAGCAAGGGTCATAGAGAAGTATTCCCACCGGAAAGTGGAGGGAAATCGTGTGGAGCAAGGAGCAAAGCTCACACATGAAGCTCAAAAATCAGATTTTCTCCCTCAACAATGAGATCAAAGAGTTGAAGGAGGCTATCAAGACCAACTTCCCAAAGCAACAAGGGAAGGATGTTGGCTATTTGGGAAACAACAATGGCGGTGATAACACCAACCGCAACAACAACAACAACAATAACCGGAACAACAACCGGAATAACAATTGGAATGGAAACAACAACAACCGGAACAACAATTGGAACAACAATAGGGGTTCAAACAACAACAATTGGCGCTCCAATCAACAAAATTCCGGTAACTCTTATCCTTCCAAGGCTAATTCACTAACTCCACCTTCCTCTTCCTCTACTCCTTTGAAAAGCCAGGGGCAATCATCTAATGGAGGAAACAATACGGGAAAGGAGAAGCCCGATCCCATGTTGGAAACGATTTTGGGAAAGCTTCAAGGGTTGGAGAACCGCATCATTAAGGTTGACGATCAAATTTGTAAGGTTGATAAAGCTCAAAAGGTTTTAGAAAACCAAATGTTCAGCCATGCGGAGGAAGTTCCTAGGAATCAAGGGAAACTTCCAGGAAAGACGGAGGACAACCCTAAGGGAAGGGTGATGGCAATCACAACTAGGAGCGGAGTGACTACCACCGATCCGCAGCCTAAGTTCGTTGAAGTCCCCGTAGAGAAAGACAAAGAGAAGGGGAATGAGAAGGAAGATGTCTACGTTCCTCCTCCAGCTTATAAACCTTCTCTACCATTCCCTCAATCTAGAGCGAGAGCGCGCTTAGATAAACAGTTCGGTAAGTTCATAGAACTCATGAGCAAGCTGCATATTAATATACCATTTATTGATGCTATTGTAGGTATGCCGGCTTATGGCAAGTTCTTGAAGGAGCTCCTCTCCAACAAGAGGAAACTAGAAGACTTCGGAGAGGTTAAGATGAGTTCGGATTCTTCGGATCTCATCAAGACCATGAAGGAGAAAATGCCCCCAAAGCTAAAGGATCCGGGGTCATTTTGCATTCCCATAGGAGTGGGAGATGTCACATACGATGCGTTATGTGATTTAAGAGCAAGTGTGAGCATCATACCACTTGCGTTGTGTAGGAAGATCGGTTTAGGCGACCCTAAACCGGTGAAGATGACGTTGTACATGGTGGATCGATCCATCACTCGCCCCGTCGGTATCGTAGAAGACGTCCCGGTCAAGCTAGGTAAATTCTTTGTTCCCATTGATTTTGTTGTGCTTGACATTCCTGCAGATAGTCCGGTCCCGATCATACTCGGAAGGCCGTTTCTTGCAACTTCCGGCTGCATAGTCAATTGCAAGAATGGTAGACTCGCTTTTGATATAGGAGAAGAGAAAGTAGAGTTCGTTCTTTCCACTTTAGTAAAGGAGCCAATCTTCGATGAGGATACATTCGATATCCAAGACGAAGAAGGGTTGTCTAGGGAGGAGGTAAGTGCGATTCTCTTTAACGATCCTTTACAAAAAGTTATCACTATGAGTCTAACAAATGTAGGGGAAGACGAAGAGTGCAATGAGGTAATTGAAGCCTTAGAGGCACAAGAAGAGATGCATGAAGTGGAGTTCGAAAAACTCCACGATGAGGCAGAAAATGTGAGAATCCACGGTCACACACTGTATTCCACGGCCGTGGATTTCACACCCAAATCCGTGTCCCACTCCAGGGGGTTTTACGGTCGTGGAGAAGACATGACAACCGTATTTCCTTTCCACGCCCTAAACCACGGCCGTGGAGGACAAGAGGAACCCGTAATTTTGGGCGTGGAAAAGAGTGATCGAGACGCTTCTTCAACTTCTTCTGATTCTTCTCCCACACACTCAACACCCTTAGAAACTCCTAAGGAGACATCGGAAGCTTCTCAAGGATCATTGGAAGCTCCGAAAGCAATGGAACTCAAACCACTTCCTACTCATCTAAGGTACGCTTTTCTAGGATCTAATTCTACCTTCCCGGTTATTGTTAGTTCCGATCTAAGCATAGATGAACATAATCAGCTCATGATTGTCCTTAGGAAACATAGGAAAGCTTTAGGCTATACTATTGAGGACTTAGTAGGAATTAAACCCTCCCTATGCATGCATAAGATACTAATGGAGGAAGATTTTAGAAATTCAAGACAACCTCAAAGGCGGGTGAATCCGACCATGAAGGAGGTTGTCAAGAAGGAAATTCTTAAGCTTCTTGATGCAGGTATCATCTACCCTATCTCCGATAGTAAGTGGGTGAGTCCGGTTCAAGTAGTTCCGAAGAAGGGAGGAATAACGGTCATCACCAATAAAAATAACGAACTCATTCCTACCCGAACTGTGACGGGATGACGGATGTGCATAGACTACCGCAAGCTCAACAATGCAACGCGGAAGGATCATTTCCCATTGCCATTCATTGATCAAATGCTTGAAAGGTTAGCACAACATTCACATTTTTGCTACCTTGACGGTTATAGTGGTTTCTTTCAGATTCCGATACACCCGGATGATCAAGAGAAGACGACATTCACGTGCCCATGGGGTACGTTTGCTTATAGGAGAATGTCGTTCGGGCTTTGCAACGCCCCAGCCACCTTCCAACGGTGCATGATGGCCATCTTCTCCGAATACGTAAAGGAAATCATGGAGGTCTTCATGGACGACTTCTCCGTATACGGTTCCTCTTTTAACGATTGCCTTTCTAACCTTTCTCTTGTTTTGCAAAGGTGTGAAGACACTAACCTAGTTCTTAATTGGGAGAAGTGTCAATTTATGGTTAAGGAAGGAATTGTATTAGGCCACTTAGTCTCTAGTAGAGGGATAGAAGTAGACAAGGCTAAGATAGAGACCATAGAGAAGCTTCCTCCCCCAACTTCGGTGAAAGGGATAAGAAGTTTCCTAGGACATGCTGGATTTTATAGAAGTTTCATTAAGGACTTTTCTAAGATATCAAAACCTCTCACTAATCTATTGATGAAGGATGCGGTTTTTGAGTTTTCGCAGGAATGTTTGGATGCGTTTAACACCATTCGGCAAGCTCTAATTTCAGCACCTATTATCCAACCCCCGGATTGGACTCTTCCCTTTGAGATTATGTGCGATGCTAGTGACGTAGCTATTGGAGCTATACTTGGACAACGAAAGGAAGGGCGAACCCATGCCATATACTATGCTAGCAAGACGCTAGATGAAGCGCAACTCAACTACGCCACTACCGAAAAAGAGTTTTTAGCCATTGTCTATGCTATTGACAAGTTTCGCTCTTATCTTGTAGGTGCAAGGGTGATTGTCTACACGGATCATGCTGCGATCCGGTACCTCCTCGCGAAGAAAGATGCGAAGCCAAGGCTAATTAGATGGATTCTTCTCCTACAAGAATTCGATCTTGAGATCCGCGACAAGAAAGGTTCAGAAAATTCTGTTGCGGACCATTTGAGTCGCCTAACACATCTAGAGGACGACCATTTACCCATCGACGACTCCTTCCCGGACGAACACCTACACCTTATTGAGGAGTGCATCGATGTGATCTCCAAAGGTAACAAACCATGGTTTGCTGATTTTGTTAACTATTTGGTTTGTCAGGAGATACCCCCCGGACTATCCTACGCACAAAGGAAGAAGTTCTTTAAGGATGTCCGGGAATACTTTTGGAACGAGCCTCTCCTCTTTAAGAGAGGTCCGGATGGCATCATTCGGCGATGTGTGCCGGAAGATGAGATGCAAAGTGTCATCCGCCATTGTTATTCACTACCTTGTGGAGGACACGCTAGTTCGAACAAAACTAGCGCAAAGGTATTGCAATCTGGATTCTTTTGGCCTACTTTGTTTAGAGATGTGAAATCCTTTGTTTCTTGTTGCGATGCTTGTCAAAGAACAGGCAATATCTCTAGGAGGAATGAGATGCCCCTCAACAACATCCAAGAGGTGGAGATTTTCGACGTTTGGGGAGTTGATTTTATGGGACCGTTCCCATCCTCTTGTGGAAACCAATACATACTATTGGCGGTAGATTACGTTTCTAGATGGGTGGAAGCAATTGCCTCTCCCACCAATGATGCCATGGTGGTGGTTAAGTTCTTCAACAAGACCATCTTCCCGCGATTTGGGACGCCAAGGACTATCATTAGTGATGGAGGTTCTCACTTCATTGCCCGGCGCTTTGAAGCTCTTCTAGCTAAGTATGGGGTTACTCACAAGATCGCTACCCCTTACCATCCACAAACAAGTGGACAAGTTGAGATCTCAAATAGGGAGATCAAAGGAATCTTAGAGAAGACGGTTTCAAGGACTAGGAAGGATTGGTCTTTGAAGCTTGACGATGCATTGTGGGCGTACCGGACTACATACAAGACTCCCATAGGAACCACACCATACAACCTTGTGTATGGGAAGTCTTGTCACTTGCCGGTAGAGTTGGAGCACAAAGCGTTTTGGGCTATCAAGTGGTGAACTTTAGCATGAAGGAAGCGGGAGAGAAGCGTCTCCTAGACATCAATGAGCTGGATGAACTCCGCTTGAATGCTTATGAAAATGCTAAGATCTATAAGGAGAGAGCAAAGCGTTGGCATGATAAGTATATCATTCTAAAGGACTTCAAAGAAGGAGATCAAGTTCTCCTCTTCAATTCAAGGCTTCGTCTCTTTCCAGGTAAACTTAAATCTCGTTGGACCGGACCTTTTCTAATTAAGCGTATTTTCCCCCATGGTGCAGTTGAAGTATGGGGTGTAACGGGCGGAAGCTTTAAGGTGAACGGCCAACGACTCAAGAAGTATACGCCGGAACTCCAAACCGAAGAGTTCGCGCCTACCACACTCGAATAAGTGCGAGATTGGTCTAGCTACGGACCTTAAACAAAGCGCTTCTTGGGAGGCAACCCAAGGTATTGCATTTTTGTTTTCGATTCATAGATTAGCTTAGTATAGACGGTTTCCGCTTTGTTTGCCTTCGATTCCTTCCGGTATGTTCGTGTTTTTGGATGTAGGAACAATGGAAAAGGAAAAGGGAAGGATAATGTTGAAGAAAAGTGACGAAATTTGGACTTTGGAGCTTTACAGAGAGTTCCACGGCCTAAACCACGGTCGTGACAGCTACAGTACCCGTAATTTCCAAAAGCCTTTGAAAAATCACAAAAACCACGGTTCCGTACAATTCCACGGCCGTGGAACACCCCGACAGACCGTGATTTTCAAAATTTTGCCTGTGACTATATAAACCACGTTCTTCACAAAATTCACCCACAAAACCCCTCTTCCACGACCTAAACGCCGAAATCCACGACCCTCTCTCAAATCCTCGTTTCTTAATCGTTTTTAACGATTCTTCTTCCCAAACTGAAGCAAATTCGACCACCAACAAGATCCAAGCGACGAATCGAGCGGAAATTCACCAAGGAACGCACAATTCGGATTTTTAAATCCGAAAAATAGGTTTTTCCACTCTTCTTGATCTTTGTCGATTTGGTTCGTTTTTGTTAGAGATTTTAGGAAGAACTGATTGAAATTGGAGGAAATTAGATTAGGGCTGCCTGTTTGTTGAGATTGAGTGCTGAATTCTTAGATTTGTGAATTTCTGAGACGAACCACGGTTCCTGGGAGAACCACGGCCGTGGAAACCCTAGAACAGCCCGTAATTTTTGACAGAATGGACTTTGTGAGGAGAGTTTCGGGGAGGATTAAGGAGAAGAAGGATAACCACAGCAAGAAGAGGAAGGGTAATCCCTCCTCTTCCTCATCCTATAGAGCACCACCACCCTCTTCCCCTTCACCTCCATCATCACCTTCCTCACCCTCACCACCTAGCCCTCGAGTACCGACCATTCATGAGGATCACCTTGCTGCACTCGAGAGGATCCATGAGAGACCTGTGATTGGACCTAGGTACCTTTTGTTAGAGGATCTAACTCCTCTTAACATAGTTGATGACCTCACTTGGCTCTTGGATAGAGCCAGACTTATTGTCTTCTCGGCTATCCGAGAAGACGCTTATGAGGAGATTACACGGGAGGTTGTGACGTCCTTCGAGCATAGCCACGTGGATAGGACCGTTTCTTTCCGTCTCATGGAAAGAAACTATGACTTTAGCATCCGTGAGTTCGGGACCTTCTTTGGGTTTCAGGAGACCTTTAACGGTCGCTTTCCTAGTGGAGTTTACGCCAAGGATTTTTGGGAAGAGGTAGCGATGATTTACGCCAGCGAGGACCGCTGGCAACCTGCTGACACCAAGGCTAGGTTGATGTACCACCTAGCCTTGAAGATTGCTCATCGTGTTCTTTCGGAGTGTCTTTTTCCTAGGACGGAGACGCCCCAAAAGATCAAGACGGATGAGCTCTTTTTGCTTTACTCCATGCTGTACGGGCGCCGAGCTGACTGTGCCACTCTCTTGGCTGCTACTATGAGCAAGCTCAAGAAGAAGAAGAAGGGCAACATCGGATATGGTGGGATAGTTACCCACCTTGCTAGGAGCTTGGGTGTTGATTTTTCTGCTTGTACCCGCATACCGGCCGTTCCCTTAGGACTCCATGCCTTCATGACTAGGGGTCTCATCTTCCCCACACATAGAGGTCCGCCTTATGCGGCCATGCCTTGGGAGAGCAGGACGGGTAGGGGTATAGAGTGGCTACCGGAGTACTCCATTATGGCGGGACGCCATAATTGGAAGGAGACGTTCGCTGCTATGCATGCAAACAGAATAGCAGCTCCCCCATATGTCCCACCACCAGTTGTTGAGAAGGAGGAGATGGGAGATTAGTTTGAGGGTGGAGGAGGAGCCGAGCAGGAGTTTGGCACGTTTCCGGATCAGCCGGAGGCGGCCCCCGATGCACCTAGATGTTCTCCACGTCCAGCTAGAGCTTCAGGCTCGTCTTCTCGCCGTGCTAGCGTGAGTGAGAGACCTACATGGATGACCACACCTCCTGCATGGTACGGAGCTCCACCTCCTTGGTCCACAGAGCAGACAGCAGCACCAGCACCAGCACCAGCCCCATCCGACGCTCCAGCATGGTACAGTCAGGCTCCGGGATGGTATGAGCAGATGCCGGATTGGGCTACTGGCCTTTCGGAGAGAGTAGGAGCATTGGAGATCCGAGCCGATGCTAGAGATGGACGCTTAGACGACCTCGACCACATGATGAGGGATGTCTACCGCCAGCAGTTTGGGCGGTTTTATGATCCTAGCTTCTCTCCATTCCCGCCTCCACCAGCGCCGCAGTGATTGATTGCATGACCGTTCGCTTTAGCCATTCCACCGCCACTTTGTGAGTTTCTTTTTCTTTTCTTCTTTTCCTTCTTTCTTTTGAACATTAGGGACAATGTTCGTCCTAAGTATGGGGTGGGATGTACTAAAAGTTTGTAATAACTCTTACTCACTATGTTTGCTTCTATTCGAGACTATCATTGCATGTTCATTATATTGTTGCACGTTTCATTATTGCATTGCATGAAAAAGAACTTGAAAAACCCATAAAAATTGAAAAATTTTGAAAATTTTGTGCTCCTAATGAATTGAGATGATTTCTATGATAATCACTACTTGTGAATTGAGTTTGATGACAATTGCATACTTAAAAGATTAGTGAATTGAAAAGAAATTGAATGCGTTGATTGTGCTTCTTTTGCAAGTTTTATAATGTGAAGAATGTTACCTAAATCATGTTGAGAAATTGAAGTTGAAATCACACTATAAGTTCTTATACTTCTTGTTGAGATGATTAAGGCAATTCGATTTTTCTTTCTTCTTTCTTTGATCATTTTAGCTCCTCATTGAAATATTGACCTCCTTTACCTATCCGGGAATTTGGAGAAGTGAATGAAAAAGGCATATTTGATGTGGGAGGGCCATGAGAGCAATTATTTGCAATCAAAAGAATAGAAAGAAATTCTAGGTTTGGGGAAGTCAATAATGATGATGAGTAACTCGGCACCATTCACATAGCCGGGTGTTTGTGTCTTGCCAAAGTCGGATTGAGCGATATTCCTAGCGGATTATGGTATGTGCGCTAAGGGTTTGAGGCATCTCGTAAAAAATTGAGAAACACCAATCTCCTAGGCTTCGGTTTTTGTACACCTCTGTTCATAACTCCAAAAGTAAAGTCGAAAAATGAAAGGAAGAAGAGTGAAGCTCTAAGTTGAAGTGTTGCGGAAACCGCAAAAGAAGAAGAAGAGTAGTTGTCCACTTTCCTGGATTCATGCACCACATTCCTTAAAGTTTCCTTCCCTTTCCACATTCTAGACCTTTTCTTTGGAAGTCCTTAAGATCAAAAGAATGTTATATGACTTGGTGATCCAAATTGAAGTTTCTTATGATTGATTTTGATAATGTTTGAAGGTTATGATGCTTGTATGGAAGTTTGATTAATTCATGAGTTTTCTTTACTCTTTACTCTTTGATTAAGTGTATGAAAGTCTTATAAACGATTGAAGCAAGATTTGAGAATGATCTATTCTTTAGAAGGCACATTCCTCCAAAAGAAGTATTGCTTTGAGAAGGTACACATATTTCATCCTAACTCTTGTTTTAAAAGCCTTTGAAAGACCTTGCTAAGGGACAAGCAAGTTGCAAGTATGGGGTTATTTGTTAGCATGAAATATTGTGATATTTTAGGCACGTTTTCTAAGTGTATTTGATTCATATTGATAGTCTTTGATTTAGCATTGTTGCATTTGTGAGCTAGTTAGCCTATATTATCGATATGGATGTCTACACTAGCTTTATGTTGATTATAGGTGATTGAGAGCCATTTCCGAGCGGAATCGAGCAAAGATGAGTTGATTGAGTGTGTCCATGGATTGAGGGCATTCTTAGGAGCAAAATGGATGTCAACTTCAGGAATGCACGAGGCTAGGGAAGAATCACGTTCTTGCCCTAAACCACGCTCTAAAATACGGCCGTACTACAAACCACGTTCAGTTCCACGGCCGTGGAACCCTGCAGGAGAAGCGTGATTCATTCCAGGAGCTTTTACGGTCGTGGAATCTATGGTTCAAACCGTGTTGATTCCCACGCTCTAAATTACGGTCGTGGAACCTTCCACGACCGTAATCTTGGCGATCTTTTTCGCCACATTTCGAAGCCACGATCTTTTGAAGATTGGGCCGGGCCGATATTTTATCTTGCCCTATAAAAAGACGGACGAAGGGAGATTCCGTCATCCCCGCTTAGACGCACTTTGCAACCTCGTTTTAGAGTTACGCTTGCACCTTCACTTTGGAGATTTTGGCGGTTCTTGCAAAAGACGTATTTTTCCCTTTCCTTAGAGTTGCCCTAATCTCGCACTTTTGGTGGAGATTGCTGTGGAGATTCCCGGATTGACGGAAGATCGAAGTTTTTGGGAGATTGTTGCAAGAAGAATTCTCTTCTTGTTTAGGTTTGATTTAGAAGACGGATTGACATCCCGTTCTTCCTTCTTTCCTAAGATTGTGATTGTTTTCTTTATTCTGAATCTATTGACAATATTCATTCTTGATTGTGACATTGAGATTGGTTTGAAGTTTATTGAAAGTTTTTGGAAGTTTTCATCTTTCAATCTTTTAATCTTTGAATTAGATATCATAATGATGATTGTTGGCTAAAAACCCTTAACAATTCTAAGGTGAAGGGTTGATAGTTGTGGCTTAGATAATGATAGATCGATCGTAAACAGATTGGACCCTGAGAGTTAGAGAGAATCGTCGAGAACCCTAAATTACGGCCTGTTCTTGAAGTCCACGGCCGTGGAACCTCAAGAACTACCCGTAATTTCCCTTAAGTTTACGAACCTGCTTTTACTTTAATCCAAAGTTAAAGATTTGCTTTAACTTAGTTTACGCTTGCCTTTTCTAGGTGGTAGTGAAGCCTCAACAACCTCTACCTCGATTGTGAGTGTCACAACCGTAGTCGGTTAAGTTAGTCTTGATCCTTGGATTACAAGTTTGGGTATTTAACATTAATTCTTACCTTTAGAACCTTTCTATATTGAAGCCTCAACAACCTGTATAGAGAGTGTCTTGTAGGTGAGTTATACAAGGTTTTTGGAACTTCACCGTACGATTACCTTACATTAGTATACCTTTGCATATCTCAACTCTGTCTTTATATCATTAAGTATATCTTGAATCTATTGCCACAGCTGGATACTTGGATCTTTAGGATTATTGTTTTCCCAATAATTTGCAAAGCTCTTACATTTACTTGCTTGATAATCTGAAATTGAATTCGTTTCTCCCCAAATCCCTGTGTTCGATACTCTGGAATACTTGCTAATCTACGCCGATCCGTACACTGCGGGTTCGCTTGCTTGATTCTAGTTTTATAAATTTAAAGCTTATTTGCACGCACGTTTAGGGGCGAACACCCCTCCAAGACCCCTGAAATGAGAGGGAAGATTAACGCATTTATCATGAAGGAGAAAGAAAGTTTGTCCAAGTCATGGGAGAGATTCAGGGATGTTCTATTGGATTGCCCACATCATGGGATTCCAAAGATAAAGTTGTTGGAGATATAGTTCAAGTGATTGGATGGAACTACTCAATTTAATCTTCAGCTACTTTCCGCCGGCACATTCATGGATATGCCGATAGACGAAGCTTGAGAGTTCATTGAAAAGCAAGCTTTACATATGGAGAAGTACTCCCATCAAGGAGTTGAAAATGGAGTTAAGAGAGTTAATTTCCAGGACACTCCATCAAATGATAATCAACTCATCTCCCTTAAAAACTATGTGAAGCAATTGAAAGACCTTTTGGTGGCTCACACGAAGAAGGAAGATGGAGGATATCAAGGAAGAAATAACAACCAAGGGTCACAGAATAACAATTACAACAACAATAGAGGCTCCAACAACAACAATTGGAGATCTAATCAACAAAATCCAGGTAACCCTTATTCTAATTCTAATTCTAATAATTCTTTTAGCCCCTCTTCTTCTTCTTCTTCTTCTTCTACTCCATTGAAGATCCAGGAGCCTGGATCAAGTTCGTCCCGGCCAGAGAAGAAAGATGCAGTGCTAGAGGCCATCTTGATCAAGCTCAATGCTATGGAGACGTTTATGACTTCATTTTCAAAGGCACAAAAAGCCTTATAGCAACATGATAACAAGATTTATGACTTAGGATTAGGTAGTCATTTAGATAGATTTCTCATTTATTCGTGCAAGTTTTGGCATTGATTCATGACGTCTTCGCTCAATTCACGCACATTTCTAGAAAAGACGTCTACACTACCTTTTATCGGTTTTGTAGGTAATTTGGGGATCTATTGGACGTTAATCGATACATTTGAGGGCCAAGCCTCATGATGGTACACATCCAAAGCTTTGGAGGAGCATAATTGGAGCAACAAAGGACACAAAGACCACTATTGGTGCAAGCAATGGATCAACTCATGGCTAAACGAGCATAACAAGTTTCTGCTGAAGAAAATCGGACCAGCAAGCAGCTAAATCGGCCGATTTATTGCTCTGGGTCGATTTTTAGGCCTTTGACAGCTTAAAGCCACGTGTCCCACGATCTCTTGCCCGTCCTTGCTCTTGGTGGAGAATATAAGTGGTCCTGCAGGTGGTTGCTGAGCATCTCTCCTCTCTCACACTCTCATTGACAGCTCATTGGATCTTGGAGGAAGATGGGAGAAGAAGAAAAGCTCCCAAGGATTGAAGGAAGAACAAGAAGACCATTCTAAGAGGGATTTTGAGTGATTTTGTAGACTTGGATTGAAGAACTAATTGCAAGGATTGTTAAGAACGTTTTGCATCTTCATTTTAGAGTTTGTAAGTCTTGCTACAACTTGGATTTGGCTGAGATTTATTGATTTTGCTTACTCATCTTTCATTACTCATCTATGAACACCATGTATGCTTGTTTGATGATTTTGGGTCTTGATATGCATATTATTGGCTAATTTCTTGTGATTTTAGAGTGATGGATTGATGGTTATGGCTAGGGTGATGATAGGATGGGCTTATATGTCAGTTTAGGATGATTTATATGCACGAAACTCACAACAGAAGGAAAAATCGACCTGTTCATCAGATAAATCGGCCGATTTATCTGTAGAACAGACCGATTTATTCTTCTGTTGCTCTCTAAATGATGAAACTGCAAGTTAGGGTGCTTGGTTGTTTAAATCCTAGTGTTTATTAAGCTTAATTTAGCTTAGGATCACCTAATGCTACCAATCTAAGTGAGGGAAGAGATCTACCCGATGATTTCCGACCTTAGATACCTAAGATGATGAACTCTAGGTAGTAGTGAGCCTCATAAGCCGCTATTGGATCGAGTGTGCTAGGATTATTGCTTGAGATTTCCCTATTCTGAGACTTACCCGGTAAGGAGAGGGTTACCCCTTAAGTAGTATCTAGTTTGTGCGGAATTCCTTATTCTAAACCCTTGAGACCTACCCGGTAATAGGAGTTAGATGCGGGACTAGTAAAGTGAGAGACCTACCCGGTAATTGCTTTCCATTAGAGAACATTCTTTCCCCAACACCGCAGCTTAGTCCTTAGAATCTTTAGAACCTTGAATCCAATGCCATAACCGGAAATCTTGACCTCTAGAATCTACTTTCCTCTTTTGATCACACACTTGTGCTTTGTGTTACTTACTCGTTTGCTAGCTTACTTTGTTAGTTGTTTTATTACTTTGCTTGACTTGTGATCTTTGTTTAATCACCACAAAAACCAACAAAAACATCGTGTTTTCCATTTTCTTTGTTCCTCACCTTATCTTAGTCTAGATTTACACTATTTTTGATCATTGCTTGACTCGATTTCACCTTAGTCTTTGTGTTCGACCTCGGAATACTTACCTTTCTACAAACGTCCCGTACACTGCGGGTTCGCTAGGAGTTAGGATAATTATAACGAGTATAAATTT
The DNA here is from genome assembly GCA_033239125.1 of Fagopyrum homotropicum. Classification (NCBI taxonomy): domain Eukaryota; kingdom Viridiplantae; phylum Streptophyta; class Magnoliopsida; order Caryophyllales; family Polygonaceae; genus Fagopyrum; species Fagopyrum homotropicum. The sequence continues at coordinate 67,711,308 of BSWB01000002.1, read as the reverse complement.
AAGACTTATTGCGTGCACATCTATTCCTAGACGTAACACAACAATTCTTTAATAAGGCGAATGAAGCGCCAAGATATCCAGGGAAGCTCCCAGCAAGGACAGAGAGCAACCCCAAGGGATAGATTATGGCAATAACGACGAGAAGTGGACTAAAAACTGCAGATCTAGTACCTCGGTCAGTGTTAGTGCAGATAAAGGACACCTCGGTCTAGGTACAGACGAGGAACACTTCGGTCGAGGTGCCATCCGAGGTGGAGTCCTAGAAAGTGAAGGACAAATCTGAAGTTTATGTCCCACCTCCTACTTATAAAACAATACTTCCATTCCCTTAGTCAAGAGCCAGAGCACATCTAGACAAGCATTTTGGTAAGTTCCTTGACTTGATGAATAAACTACACATTAACATCCCTTTCCTTGATGCTATTCTAGGGATACCTACTTATGGGAAGTTCTTAAAATAGATTCTATCAAGGAAGAGGAAGCTGGAAGACTTTGGAGAAGTTAGGATGACATCTAAGTCCTCGGAGCTCATTCAAATCATGAAGGAGAAGATGCCACCCAAGTTGAGAGATTCCGGCTCATTTTGCATTCCCATTCAAGTTGGGGATGTAACTTGTGAGGCCTTTTGTGATCTAGGAGCCAACGTGAGTGTCATTCCGCTGGAGTTATGTGAGAGAATCGGACTTGGAGAGCCCTAGCTGGTGAAGATATGGTTGAACATGGCAGATCTCTCCATTACCCATCCCGTGGGCATCTTTGAAGACGTTCCCGTCAAGTTAGGTAACTTCTATTTACCTATATATTTTGTTGTACTGGACATACCGGCAGATTATCCCGTTCCTATCATTCTCGGGAGACCATTTCTAGCAACTTCGGGTTGCAATGTGGATTGTAAGAACCCCAAGTTGAAATTCAACATTGGCGGTGATCAAGTGGAATTTGCATTGCTTGTTGCAATGAAAGGGGATCCGCTAGAAGATGACATCTTCAACATCTATGATGAAGAAGAATCAAGAGAATTGGTGAGCTCTATCCTTATTAATGAGCCTCTCGAAAGAGTTCTTTGTTTTAGCTTAATGGAGGAAGGTATAGATGTTTCTTGTGATGCAGATATACGGAGCTTAAAGGCACTGAAAGCAGATCTAGGAGCTAAGATTGAGAAACTGCCCAAGAGAGGAGAAATTCAAGTTTTTGTCCCAGTTCCAGTACCTCGACCGAGGCACCTTCTGGACTAAGCGAGGTGTTTTTATCTGAAGAACATCTCGGTCACCCACCTCGAACACCGACCGAGACAGCAAGCGAGATGTTGTCAACTGAGGACAACAAACTTCCTACACCCTTTTCTGAGACTCATTTATAGTTGGTGGAGCACTGGCTTCACCAAACTTCTGATAAAAAAGAACCTTGGTATGTTGATATTGTTAATTATCTTGTTTGTCAAGAAATACTGCCCGGATTGACGTACGCTCAAAGGAAGAAATTCTTCAAGGATGTACGCCACTACTAGTGGAATAAACCTCTACTGTTGAAGAGAGGTCCGGATGGGATCCTTCGACAATGCATTCCAGAACATGAAGTCGCTAGTGTTATACGACATTGCCACTCACTTCCTTGTGGAAGACATGCTAGCGCTCACAAAACGTGCGCGAAGGTATTGTGTTCTGGTTTCTTTTGGCCTACATTATTTAAGGATGTGCAAACGTTTGTTGTTTCTTGTGATGCATGCCAAACAACAGGGAACTTGTCTAGAAGGAACGAGATGCCACTCAACAATATCTAAGAGGTTGATAAATTTGATGTACGGGGAGTCGATTTAATGGGACCTTTCCCATCATCCGCAGGGAACTTCTACATTCTCCTAGCTGTGGATTATGTCTCTAGATGGGTGGAAGCTATTGCCTCTCCCACTAATGACGCTATGGTGGTTGTGAAGTTCTTCAATCGGACAATCTTTCCACGTTTTGGGACACCACGCATCATCATCAGCGATGGAGGGACACATTTCATCAACCGGAAGTTTAAGGCACTTCTATCGAATTATTGGGTAACCCACAAGGTAGCAACCCCTTATCACCCTCAAACTAGTGGATAGGTCGAAATATTGAATAGAGAAATCAAGGCAATTATGGAGAAGACCGTCTCTAGGATGAGGAAGGATTGGTCCACGAAGTTGGACGACGCTCTTTGGGCTTATAGGACCGTATTTAAGACTCACATTGGTACCACCCTTTAGAATTTGGTATATGGGAAGTCTTGTCACCTACCCGTTGAGCTCGAACACAACGCGTAGTGGGCAATCAAATGGTTGAATTTCGATATCAAAGAAGCCGGAGAGAAGGGGCTATTAGACATCAGTGAGTTGGAAGAGTTGCGCTTAAACACTTATGAGAATGACAAGATCTACAAGGAAAGAACGAAGAGATGGCATGACAAGCATATCACTCCAAAGGAATTGAAAGAAGGAGATTTAGTTCTACTCTTCAACTCCCGTCTTCGCCTCTTTCCAGGTAAATTAAAATCTAGATGGACAGGACCTTACGTTGTGAAACATGTTTTTCCTTATGGTGTAGTGTAGATTTGGGGTGAAACAAGCGGAAGCTTCAATGTCAATGGTAATAGGCTTAAGAAGTACCAACCGGAAGTCCAGATTGAGGAGATTGCACCACTATACCTCGTCTAGGGATTCCGTACGGTCCAGCTAGCGACCTTAAATCAAGCGCTTCTTGGGAGGCAACCCAAGATATTGCTTTCTTTTCCCTTTTCTAGTTTAGTTCCAGATAGTTTGCTTTTGCTTTGTTTTGGGCATCCTAGACAGAAACAAGGTACTCTCTAAGGAAGGATTACAACTCAGGAGCTCCACTGGAAGGATTAGCATCTAGAAATATGCACGAAATGAGTGTAAACGTCGTGAACTAATGTCAAACCGTGCATGAATAACGGGAAAAACTATCTAAATGTATGCCTATACTAACGTCATAAATCACGTTATCAAAATACCCCATACTTAAGATTTGCTCGTCCCCGAGCAGGACCCAACTATAAACTAAGAGATGACATGATTTATTCATGCAGAAAAACAACAAAATCTTTTTGGAATTGTGCTTCTAATATTGGATCACCTTCATAGTCACGTTTCATGGCAATGGACAATCAATCATGCATCAAATGAATGAAGGCATGAAAAGACAATTATACTTAACTAGAAAGCATGCATGAGAGGTGAAAATGAAGAAGTCAAGATGATCATGAGTATGTCCAATCTAGATCACTAAGTCTTACACACATGCATTTAGGTCACAAGGACTTAGGAAAGAAGAGGCTAAGAAACGTTGTGATTAGGTGGAAATTTTTAGGTCATGTGATGCTAATCCGGGAAAGGAACTAACTCTACAATTTTGTTTTTGCTCAACTTCCCAACAAGTGTAAAATTTTCTCCATCTTTTCTTTGTTTTCTTTTCTTTTTCACTTATTTTTGAGACAATGGCATTGGTGTACAAAAGCCGAAACCTTGGTGATTAGCCGTCCTCGGACTTTTTTTATTTTTCGAGGTGCATCCACACCGGGCACACATACCAAAGCTCGTTAGGACTATCAGTTTATTTGACTTTGGCAAGGCACAAACACCCAATTATGTGAATGGTGCCGAGTTACTCGTCATTTAAACCAACGTCCCCAAACCTAAATTTTTTTTCTACAATTTCAAATCAAATTCAGCACTTCATTCACAACATTCTTTCATCAACAACTTCACCCCACACTTGCTTTTCACACACATCAACACACTAGCATGCTCCTAGTCCCGGATGGGTCAAAAGAGGTAAAATTTTTCATCAATTGAGGTGCTCAAACAACATGATCAAGATGAGAAGTAGAGAAAGATGAATTGCCTTAATTACTCCTAAATGATGTGCAAGAACTAACATGTAATTTCGACCTTCAATCCTCAATTCAATCAAGGTAAACATTCATGATCACAAATCATTCATGGAATTCAAGATAAGTACTTCAAGTTCACATATGCATTCATCTATTCAACACATAAGGCCATCCATAGCCAATTCACAAGACAATCTCATCATAAGGGTCATTCCCAAGCTTAGAAGCACTAAAGTTTTTAAAATTTTCTGATTTTTTGGATTTTTTTCGAAATATGTATGTACAATGCAAGACATAATGAAACATGTGACAATATTAAACTATCCTAGATGCTAATCATGCAAGTGATCATGAAAACCCCACCCCATATTTAGAAACACATTGTCCCCAATGTGGAAACTAAATAAAGAAGTGAAAGAGAGTTCTCACAATGTAAAATTGGTGATGCTTTGGTATTTCGGTTCACATCGAATGATGATGGTGGATGATCGATCAAGGATGGTAGAGAGCTCTTGATGTTCATTATGGTGTCGGAACCCGCGCTTGGCACCGCAAGCCGTCCAAGTTCCACGTCCGCTCCACCCATGCTTGATTGGAGATCATCACTTTCCTTTACAGAGGGAAAATCGGACCATCTGCCCAGGAAAATCGGCCGATTTCTGTGAAGAACAGTCCGATTTTCCTGGGTGCTTTCTTCCTCGTCCATGTGCTTGGATCTTGTACCTTCTTCTCAACAATTCCATGAGGTTTTCACATGACCTCCAGCATCTCATCACACATGACAACAACAAGATCTAGCACCCAAAAACACAAAAGAAAAACAAAGCACACCAAAAACAAAAGCAAAAACGAAGATGAAGGAGAAGAGGGAAAGAGTTGTTACCCTTGGGTTGCCTCCCAAGAAGCGCTTCTTTTAGGTCATTAGCTTGACCAAACTCAGAGGATGTGTCAATCCACCTCGGATACCATGGTTTGCTTGAGGAGTCCAAGCAACCATCACTTTCCGGCATCCATGATGACAAGCAATGGCCACTTGATGCCCAAATAAGCCTTAAGTTCTCTCTTCACCGGTGAGTAGTAGACTCCTTCATCACCGCTCCCTTGATGATAGTATGGAGTTGCAACCACAGGTGCCACCCCATACTTAGACAATCGGTACTCCGCGGTCACGCCGGTGAGATGCTTGCCATCCTCATCCTCTATGATCCGAAGAAGGCCGGTTCTTGGAAAGAATTCTTCATTGAGGTGCTTGATAACCATCATGGATCCATCATGCTTGCCTCCATCATTCAACATGGGAGACTCCTTAGGAAAGGGGCTCCAATCTTCGTGTGTACTCCGGGCAAGCAAGAAAGGATTGGAAGGAGTTGAAGTTAACTTAGGGCTCTCCCTCGTGAGCTCTTCAAGTGTGGTTCCGGGGTTGATGGCAAGGATGTCCGGGGGTGAGAATACTTCATTGCACTCCTCCAAAGGTGAAGGAGGTGGAGGTAAGCCTTGAAGGATGGTAGGATCTCCTAGCATAAGAGCATGCCTAATCTCCTCAATCTCCCTCCTCATTTGTTCTTCTCTCTCGATATTCAATCTTCTTGCATCCTCCAGGGCCAAATCCCTTAGCCACAATTGCTCCCGAGCTTCATTCAACTCTTCCTCAAAGTCTCTATTGGTTATGGTTGAATTGGGTAATTCTTGGATCTCCTCATGGTGACCCTCCTCTTGTTGAAATACTTCCGCTTCAAGCACCACGTGTGCACTCGAAATGGAAGAAAGGTTGCTTTCTAGATTATCCATCTTCCTCAACATTTCTTCTAGCATTGACTCTAATCGATCATTGTGAGGTTGATGGTGAGGTTCCACATAAGGCAATGTAGTCATGTGAGCTTGATCATGGGACTCATGATAGGCATTAAACTCCTCCCAATACTCAAACTCATCATGGAGAGGTCCTAGATCTTGGCTTTCCATCCACTCCTCATACTCCATGTTGTCAAGGTCGTCTTGGAAGTACAATCCGTCCATGGCAAACATGAAAAGGCAAAGACAAAAACAACACAAGATCAAAAGTAGCAAGAAAGATAAACACTAAAAGCAATCAAAATCAAATGACTTAATCTAGACCTAGTCCACGGCAACGGCGCCAACAACTTTGTTACGTCTAGGAATAGATGCGCAAAAGTCTTAAATTTATACTCGTTATATTTTTCCTAACTCCTAGCGAACCCACAGTGTATGGGTCGTTTTGTAGCAAGGATAGTATTCCGAGGTCGAACTTGAAGACTGATGCGAAATCAAGTCATTCAATGATCAAAGATAGTGCAAATCTAAACAAAGATGAGATGAGGAATAAAGAAGGTGCAAAACACAATATTTTTGGTTGGTTTTGGGGTGATCAAACAAGGATCACAAAAAATGCAAATCAAACAAGCAAACAAAGACACGAATGCAAGATAGGAGATAAGAGGTAAGATAAGTGGATTCTAGAGATCAAGATTTCCGGTTATGGCATTGGACTCAAGCTTCTAAAGATTCTAAGGACAAAGCTGTGGTGTTGGGAAAGGGTGTTTCTCTAATGGAAGCAATTACCGGGTAAGTCTCATGCTTCACTAATCCCGCACCAAACTCCTATTACCGGGTAAGTCTCAAGGAGGTAAAGTTGGGAATTCTACACAAACCGGACACTACTTAAGGGGCAAACCTCTCCTTACCGGGTAAGTCTCGGAAAAGGTAAGTCTCAAGTAACAATCCTAGCACACTCAGTCCAATAGCGGCTTATGAGGCTCACTACTACCTAGAGTTCATCATCTTTGGTATCTAAGATCGGAAATCACCGGGTAGGTCTCTTTCCTCACTTAGTTTGCTAGCATTAGGTCACCCTAAACTATATTATGCTCAACAAACACTAGGATTTCAACAATCTAACATCTTAACATACAGATTCATCAATTAAAGAGCAATAGAAGGAAAAATCGGGTGGATCATAGCAAAAATCGGCCGATTTACTCTGAAGAACAGGTCGATTTTTCTCCTCTGGTTTAGGTTTCGGGCACAAAAATCATCCTAAACTAACATGTAAGTCCATTCTATCATCACCCAAGCTATAACCATCAATCCATCACTCCAGAATCACAATAAACTAGCTAACAACATGCATTTCAAGATCTAAAATCATCATACAAGCATACATGGAATCCATAGCAAGAAGATGAAGTAAGGAAATGAAAGCAATGAAACTTAGCTGGATTTGAGCTCAAAACAAGTCTTTCAACACACCAAATGTAGCTCCAAGTCAGATCTTACAACCTTCAACAAGTTTCTTCACAAAAATCACTCAAATCTCACTACAAATCTAAAGACTACACTAATCTCTCTCAAGAACACCCACAAGGGTGCCTTGAAGAGAGGCTACAATGGAAGAGTCTTTGGGAAGATGCTAGAGGATGTGGAAGAGGGAGATGGGAGAGGGAGATGGGAGAGGGAGATGGGAGAGGGAGATCAACAACAGCTTGCAGGACCCCTTATATTCTCCACCAAGAGCAAGGCCGGACAAAGAGATCGTGGGACACGTGACTTAAGCTGTCAAAGGCCAGAAAATCGACCCAGTCAAATAAATCGGCCGATTTTCCTGAGTGTTGGTCCGATTTTCTTCAACAGAGACTTGTTATGATCATCTAGCCATGAGTTGCTCCATTGCTTGCACCAATAAGGGTCTTTGTGTCCTTCATTGCTCCAATTATGTTCCTTCAAAGCCTTGGATGTGTACCACCATGAGGCTTGACCCTCGAATGTATCGATTAATGTCCAAAAGATCCCCGAAATACCTACAAAACCGACAAAAGCTCGTGTAGACGTCTTTTCTAGAAATATGCACGAAATGAGTGTAAACGTCGTGAACTAATGTCAAACCGTGCATGAATAACGGGAAAAACTATCTTAATGTATGCCTATACTAACGTCATAAATCACGTTATCAGAGCTCCACTAGAAGGACAGAAGTTCGAGAAATTGAGAAGACGGAGTTTGACTGAGACACATCTCGGTTGCTATCACAGCACCTCGACCGAGATGTCCTTAGGCAATCGAGGCGACTGGGTCTGACAATCCAGTCAGCTACCTCGGTCCGGTCGGGACCACCTCGACCGAGGTGATATCAGATTTGGGGAGGGGTATAAAAGGCGAAACACATTTCTCTCTCTTCCCTCCCAAACCTCTTCTCGACTACGGCGCATCTTCACCTTGTTTCTTCGTTTTTCACTCATTTTCCACGATTTCTGCTCCGATTACACCAAGAAAAGCAAGAGGATCAGATTGCAAGCAACAAACTGCAAGATAAATGCCTCGAATCTGCATAATTTGGGGTAAATTGTCCAAAACCATAACTTCCCTCTCTTTACTGATTTAGGAGAAATTTGGCTTTGGTTGCCATCTTTTATTGCTGAAAAGAGTATAAGTACCCCATAGGAAGCAATTGGTAGTGATTTTGTGGGAAAAGAACTGAAAATCAGAGAGAGGAAATCGCACAGTCTTTCGCCTCGGTCTAGTCGAACTGTGTCTCAGCCGAGGTGTTCTTCAGCTTGTCAGACCAACCGAGGTGACCTTCTGTCACCAAACATGAGTACTCATTCTGATCGTCAGCTGTTTTTGAGAGATGCTCCTAGTGGTTCTCCCCCTTCCTCTGCTTCTCGACCTTCTATTCCGGTGATTCATGAGCGTCACCAGGCGGACTTCGATCGCATTTGCGGGTGCCCCATAGTTGCCCCGTGTTTCTTGGACGTCTCAGCCTTCGAGTGCCTCCACGTGGCGGAGGACTTGAAGAAGATGATATCTATGGTAGGGCTAGAGCAGTTTATGTAGATTCGAGCACCAGCTTACCTTGAGCCGACTATGGAGTTTGTGAGTTCCGTCACTCACATGCCAGAGAGGAACAACATCAAGTACCGGTTGCTGAACCGGAACTACATTGTACTGATGGATCAGTTCCGAGAGGTGTTGGGTTTCCCGACTCCCACCATGACTGACTTCCCATCCCGAGTAGTGGCTCGACAGTTTTGGGGGCAGATTGCCCATGTGGTGGAGCATAGCGACAGATGGAGACCTGGAGACTACAGGGAGCGCATTATTTTTCACTTAGCTTTCCGTCTTGCCCACCGTATTTTTAGTGAGACTATTCTGGCGCGTACTGAGACGCCAAAAGATCAGACCATGAAGAGTTGCTGAGTTTGTTTTGCATGGTGACTGGAGGATGCGTGATTTTGGAGGCATGGTTGCTGAGGACTTGCACCGTATCAAAGGCAAGGCCAAGAGAGATATTTGTTGTGGAGGGCTGGTGCCCATATCGCTATAGTTATGGGTATGGATTTGAGTGCTTGTACATTGGTGGCGGCTGCGAAGCCGCTAGGACTCCAAGAGATGGTCACGAGGTGGATTCAGGTTCCTCGTGGCCTTACTACACCCTACGTCGTTATGCCTTAGGAGTAGACGGCCCCTCAGGGTATCCTATGGTCAACCCAGTTTACAGTTTTCGATACACAGTACTGGTCTTCTACTTGGCTTCCCTATTTACATGATGCTAGAGATGCTGCACCTACGGAGGATGAGGAGGAGTACGATGATGGCGGAGCTGGCATGGAGACCGGTACTGATACCGCCGGTCCTAGTGTGCCAGTTGTCGATCTAGATGACGAGGCTACAAAGGAGGAGGCAGCGGCACCATCATGACCTGACCGGCGTAGAGTCCGCAGAAAGAGAGATCCAATAGCTCACCGATGGATTGATGAGCTAATAGACGAGATGATCGACTCTTATGCAGCCCTGACGGTGGAGGTTATGGAGCTTAGAGAGAGCCAACACTACCAGCAACGGATGATGGAGATACAGTTTCAGCACACAATGGGTTATCCATTTCACCCATCTCAACATCCCTTCATCCCATATCCACCACCACCAACTTATCAGGACTAGAGCTTGCATGGATTTCTTTTCTTTATTTATTATGCAGTTCGGCTAGGTCCGGTGAGTTTCCCGTTTTACTTGAATCTTATTTGACCCTTTGGGACAATGTGTCCCAAGTATGGGGTATGTGGATGTACTTATTTGATATTTTATGTATGCTTGTATGACTCTATTTGGATATTTATGATCTTATTTAGCTCTATGTGTTTATGTGAGATTAAATGCATGCATACAGGTTTTTTGTTTGAGAATAACGTCAAAAACTGGTTTAATAAAATTTTTTTTATGACCTCGACCGGGATGATTCTGGCCGAACGAGGTAAAGCACATCGGATGACTTAGAACACCTCGACCGAGGTGGCTTAACTGAGAGATTTTTTCGAACATTTTGTGCTTCTTTTCTGGATATGACCTTAGTGATGATTCTGTTTGCATATTGGTTTTGAAATCTTTATATGCTCGAAAGGTTTTATGATATGTTTAAGTTGCAAAATGCTTTGTTTGAAGTTTTGACATGTTTAATACTTTGTTTTTATCAAAATTATGTTGAATTTGAAGGTTGACACCACATGATGAGTTCTATCACATTCTTCTTGGGATTATTAAGGCAATTCATTCTCTTCTCTTCTTCTTCTTGATCATGCTTTAGCCCCTCATATAAATATTTGCCTCCCTTTACCTATCCGGGAATTTGGAAGCAAGCATGTGAAAAGCAAGTAAAAGTGAAGTTGAGATGTTGGCTGAAAAGTTTAGAAAGAAACAAATAGGTTTGGGGAAGTCAATCATGATGATGAGTAACTCGGCACCATTCACATAGTCGGGTGTTTGTGTCTTGCAAAAGTCGGATTGACCGATATTCCTAACGGGTCATGGTATGTGCATCAAGGGTTTGAGGCATCTCGAGAAATTGATGATTGCTTATTTCCTAGGCTTCGGTTATTGTGCACCTCTGTCCATGCATCCCAAAAAGTAAAGTAAAAATAAGCAAAGCTTATTGGTGGAAGATGTTGAGTTTCAAAGAAAGTGAAGTAAGATCCTTTTCTCGGATTCTAGCACCACATTCCCTATATACATCCCACCCTGACACGTTTCTTGACCTCTTTTGGAAGCCTTTGAACCTCGAGCTGCTTGATTGACTTGGTGGTTTAAACTGGATTATACATGATTAATTTCGATAATTATGATTTATTATGCATTCTATAATTTATGCAAAGATGAACAACTTTCTTATATTTATAAAATGTTTTGATCATGTTTTGATTTTATTTACCATGAAGCATTCTCTTAGAGTGATCTATGAGTGGAGCACACCACCAAAAATGTTTTGAAATTGCTTTTCATTGATTCTTAAGACTTATAATCCATTCTATCTTGTACTTAAGATTTGGAACTTGCTTGGGGACAAGCAAGGGACAAGTATAGGGTATTTTGATAGCATGTATTATAGTCTATATTTTGGGACTAGTTTGGACGTTTTATCTTCAAAGATCTGCATGTATGCATGTATATTATGTGATTATATTTTTGTTTCATCTACCTTTGCGAGAATCGAGGTCTACACCTAGTTTCGTTGTAATTGTAGGTAAAATGACACGTTTTGGATGAAAATGGAGCTAAGGAGCTAAGGAGTCATAGGAGCTACATTCTGGAGCTTAAGGAAGAACTCAGGAAGCCTGGAATTAATGAAGAAGATTTACTTTGGACCAGATTTGAGAGATTTTACCTCGGTCAGCTATAGTGTCACCTCGACCGAGGTGATCTTGAGGAGCGTACCGACCGAGGCGAACACCATGCCGCCGGTGATATCCATATTTTTGGATGAGATCTTTATTTTTGGAAAGAAGATATATTTTTGGGCTAGATTTCTGGAAGGGAGATATTATTTTTGGGAGATCTATTTTAGAGATATGATATATTTTATAGGAAATTATCTTTTTAAAATATTATTATCTTTGGAAGATAATTCTCTTATATAAAGGGTTGGATTTTCCACAAGTTCAACCATTCTTAGAGGTTGAGAACACCCAGCAATTAGGAGATTTTCTGGAAGCTTTGAAGGAAGGATTGAAGTATTGAAAATCAAGGAATGATTCATAGTTTGGAGATTAGCTTTTTAAGGGAGTTGTAAGACTTTCTTCGATTCCCTTTTGGTTTGTTGTCTTACACGATTTGTGATTTTAAGGAATGCTGATTTGTTGTTATTTGATTCTGTTATTGAGACCTTTTTCTTAAGGTTTTCTTGTTCGAATATTTATTCCTTTCCCATATATTTGATTATAGACATCATGATGATTGTTGGCTAAGTTTCTTATGCGATTCTAGGGTGATTGGCTGAAAGTTATGTGAAAGACGATGATAGAATAATCTTAATCCCAGTAGGACCCTGAAAGCTCGAGTCTTTAACCTTAACCCTTGAGTACCTCGCTCAGTCGATGAACATCTCGGCCGGGGTGGAACTTGACTGAACGAGGTGAGCCTTTTCCTGGTTCAATGCAAGCTTAGGATGAGACTTACCCGGTAATTCCTTTGGTTGTTTACCCATGATCATAAGTGTAGGTAATAAAGGTTTATCCTTTATTGCGGTTTGAGTGTGCCTTCATCCCATCTTTGTGAGTTAGCCTGAGACTTACCCGGTAAAGGTTGATTCTATTCCCTTAGGTGGTGTGTTGGTTTGAGATAATAGTTCCTTTCCTTAGTACCTTTAGATTTACCCGGTGATAGGAGCTTTGGTTTGGGATAGTGAGTAGTGAGACTTACCCGACGATCTATTACCACCTTAGAACACCTTTCCTTTGCAAAAACCTCAGCTTTGTCCGCATTATCCTTTGAGATCTTGAGTCGGAACCACAACTAGATGCTTTAATCCCTAGAATCCGCATTTCCCCTTATTTGACTTTATATCATCTTTGATTGCTCTAATAGCTTTTGGTTAATTGCAATACTTGAAAACCTATATTGTGCTTTGTTTCACCTAAGTCCTTGTGATCGATCCCTGTAATTCTTTTTTTTTTTTTTTTATTACAATTGACCTGTACACTGCGGGTTCGCATCTTTGTTCAAGCATACTTCTTGGGTTATAAATTTAAAGCATGCTGACTGTGTATGTTGTGTGTTTGAGCTTTTACCTTTATACTTATGCATAGATTGTTAGCTAACGGTTTTATACCGCTAGTAGATGCCTTGCAAGTTAGGGAGGCGATCGAGTGATCCGGCGGTAGTGGGCAGCCGGGGTTCCATGCATTATAGGACGGGACTGTTATATTTTATTTCTTGATTGTTGAGACTGATGTTGGTATTTTGGTTTTGTGACTTGGCTGTAATGTTTTCAGATTTGGATTTTCATTTCGCTCATGATATAAAACTCTATGTTTTGCCTTTTTATTTGTGCCGTGTTGTAAGGTCCGATGAAGTTGTTGACATGCTAAGGGCCGGGAACCATTGTGAGGTCCTAGCTCGTAGCATTTCGAGTCCTCTAGGATTCGGGGTGTTACAATATGGAATCAGAGCCCTAGGTTGGCAACAACGGTACTCACTATCTTCAAAAAGGCCGAATAAACAAATACACGGAAACCGCAAGGGTTCCAAACTTTTAAAATGAATTTTGTTTTCCAAACTATGAGCATAAACGGGTTGGGATAGAATGCACGGACCGCTACTACCTCCGCTAAACTCGATAGCATAGTTTATTGGACTTTTGTTATATCTTGCAATTTTAGTTACGTTGTGACCTTTAGAAGTGACCTAGAGTAATAAGATAGTTATGTCCTTACTAGGAACTAATGTAGTCTTATATTGATCACGTCTCTACCAGATGGTACGTACGAGAGCGACAACTTACGTTGGACGAGGAGACGGCCGACCTCCCCTTCCTCCAGGAGCTCAAAGACAGGGACGTGTGGGTAGGCCTCAAAGGGGCTGAGGTCAGGGACGTGTTCCTGTTGTAGATCTGCCAGTTGTGGATGTACCTGCTGAGAAGGTGGCTGAAAGTATTGTTCCAGAGGTTAGGGATGGGACCGCTACTAGGTCCGGAGTACGGAGTGCAAGGCCTGCTGATTCTGGCCATGTATCGATTGGAGCATCGGAGTATCGAGCTTATGTCCAGTAGGTGCAAGAGGCATACAGGGCCAGAGCACCACCTCCAGCACCGCCAGTGCCAGCTAGGTCAGCAAAGGTTCCTCAGAGGGTGACTCAGGTGGTAGCTGCACCAGTGAGGGTTGTCGAGGATGACCGAGTGAGAAACGAGATGAGGATACCAAGACCAGATGAATGGTTGAAGACATTCAACCATCAGCGAGTTCCCATCTTCGACGGGAACGTTGGACTTGAGGTGGAACATTGGATCAGTCATGTGGAGTCCGCGCTAGAGGCGATTCACTGCCCTGAGAGTCGTAAGGTGGAGATGGTTCAAACATTGTTTAGGGACCAGGCACAGTACTGGTGGAGGACAGTTTGGGGCGGAGTGTCCTGATTTGAGCAATTGTTGAGTCTCATGAGAGAGACCTTTTGTCCTACCTCACTGAGAAGGGACTGAGTGCAGGACTTCTTGTAGGTAGGTTTTGAAGATGTTCCGATAGCTGAGGCCATTAGGAGGTTCCGGGAGGAGCTGTCACTGTTGGATCCTGCTGCACAGCCTGTGGACTAGCACGTGTATCTGTTCTCCCGGAGACTGAGGGAGACTACCTGCTCCTATCTAGCAGGGTTCCGCTGTGATTCCTTAGCTGATTATCAAGATCGGGCTTCATCGTATAAAAGGGACCGACTAGGATACAGGAAAGCTAAGCAGGTAGAGGATCGGGCCGGTCAGCACAGGAGTAGGAGGGTCAGGTCATATGCGTGGTCAGTCCCAGGGCCGTTTTAGTTACCAGGTGGTACCGCCGATGGGGTCTAGAGTACATCAGTGCTACAACTGTGGGGAGCAGGGACACATTAAGCCGGAGTGTAGGAGGCCACCAGTTACATGTTTTACTTGCGGCCAGCTGGGCCACAAAGCTACCTTCTGTCGACAAGGCAAGGGAACATCTCAGCAGGGGTCCTCACCTACTGGTACCACTGGAGGAGGACAGAGGTAGTCTCAGTATCAGGCTCGGGGTCAGCAGCAGCGAGCTCATGGTCAGGCATATTCACAAGGTTCTGCTCAGATTTCAGGTAGAGGTAGAGGACGTGGTGGAGGCACTTCAGAGACTAGGGGTACTCAGGCTCGAGTCTTTGAGTCAAAGGGTTCCGTAGAGCCAGCAGCGCCCGCAACCACAGGTATTATCACGATTCATGGCTTTCCAGTCCGAGTACTTTTTGACACGGGTGCGACGCACTCTTTCATATCTGATGATTGCATAGATAGGTTGACCTTAGATACAGTAGAGGGGGAACCTCTCCTTATAAGGTTACCCGATGGGAGTAGGGTTCGTGGTACTCAGGAGATTCACGATTTTCCCATCCACTTGGGAGATCGTGACTGGCTAGCCGACTTTCACGTCATGCACTTAGTGCATGAAGAGGTCATACTCGGGATAGACTGGATGGACCGCCATAGAGCTGTTCTGGACGTCAGTAAGAGGACAGTGACGGTCACTACGGAGTCTGGGCAGGAGGAGGTCTTTCGAGGGTGGGACCTCAGAAAGATCGGGACAGTCAATAGTGCGGTCCGAGCCGCAAAGCTCATAGGTCAAGGATGTGAGGCCTTTCGGTGTTACGCCATGAAGGAGGAGACGAGTTCATCTTTAGCAGAGACCCCGGTAGCTTGTGAGTTCGAGGATGTCTTTGGCGATCCGCCTGGCTTACCAACGCAGAGGATCGTAGATTTTGGGATTGAGTTGGAGCCCGACACGAGGCCGATCTCCAAGGCTCCATATCGCATGGTACCAGTCGAGATGCTTGAGCTTAAGAAGCAACTCGAGGATTTGGCAGAGAAGGGATTCACCCGACCCAGTGTGTCTCCCTAGGGTGCACCAGTCCTCTTCATCAAGAAGAAGGACGGATCCATGAGGCTTTGTATCGACTATCGAGAGTTGAACAAAGTCACCGTCAAGAACAAGTACCCGTTGCCGCGTATTGATGATTTGCTGGATCAGTTACAGGGAGCTACGGTGTTTTCACGTATTGACTTGAGGTCAGGATATCATCAGCTGAGAGTACGGGAGGAGGACATACCGAAGATAGCATTTCGGACCAGATATGGTCATTATGAGTTCGTGGTGATGCCTTTCGGGCTCACCAATGCTCCTGATGTCTTCATGGAGTTGATGAATGGCATCTTCATTGACTTCTTAGATCAATTTATGGTAGTTTTCATCGACGACATCTTGGTATACTCCCGGAGTAGGGAGGAGCACGCCGGACACCAGAGAACGGTGTTGCGGGTTTTCCAGGATAGAGAGCTTTATGCTAAGCTCTCTAAGTGTGAGTTCTGGATGCCTGAGGTTGCCTTCCTTGGCCACATTGTCTCCTCCGAAGGAGTCAAGGTGGACCCGGCAAAGATAGAGTCAGTTGCATCATGGCCGCCCCCTAAGACGGTCAAGGAGGTACGCAGTTTTCTATGTTTGGCCGGATACTACCGTAGGTTCGTGAAGGGTTTCTCTGTGATTGTCAGGCCACTCACTTCCTTGTTAAGGAAGTCCATCAGATTTGCATAGACCGAGCCCTGTCAGCGGAGTTTTGACCGAGCCACTCACTTCTTGGTACTGACGGCCATTTGTTAGCGTTAGAGGTTTCACCGGATCTGAAGAAAGAGATCCGGCAGAAACAGGAGGGTTGTCCAGCACTGACGAGGATCAGAGATAGGATGTCCAGAGGGGATGCACCACAGTTTGTGGTGGGTGCAGATGGGATTTTGAGGCGCCAGGAGCGCATATGTGTACCCTCTGACAAAGAGTTGAGGCAGCGTATACTGCAAGAGGCCCATTCTACACCTTACTCCGTCCACCCCAACGCGAGTAAGATGTATCAGGATATACGGCGATCTTATTGGTGGGGCGGGCTCATGCCCGACGTAGCTAGATATGTAGCCCAGTGTGCGACCTGTCAGCATGTCAAGATCGAGCACTACCGGCCCGGGGGAGAGCTCCAACCACTTCCGGTTCCACAGTGGAAGTGGGAGGACATTTCCGTGGACTTTGTGACTGGCTTGAGGTTGAGTAGAGGCTTTGATGCGATATGGGTTGTAGTGGATCGGTTGACGAAGACGGCACGATTTATCCCTATTAAGGAAACGTGGCCGGTGTCTCGTTTAGCCGAGGAGTTTACCCGACAGATTGTGAGGTTCCATGGAGTGTTGAGGACGATCATTTCAGATAGGGATGGGCGTTTTACCTCGAGGTTCTGGCAGCAGGTACACACCGCATTAGGTGCGAGCTTACAGTTCACCATGGCATACCATCCTCAAACGGACGGGCAGTCTGAAAGGACTATTCAGACCCTTGAGGACATGTTGAGGGCATGTGTGCTTGATTGGGGTCAGGTATGGCCCGACCACCTCCCTTTGGTGGAATTGTCTTATAACAATAGTTGGCACACGACTATTGGGATGACTCCTTACGAGGCACTATATGGACGGAGGTGTCGTACACCTCTGTGTTGGGATGAGCCTGGGAGGATGAGTGGTGTAGCACCCGAGCAGGTGCAGGATGAGATGGCTCGGGTAGCATTGATCCGAGAGTGGATGTTGACCGCACTGAGCCGTTAGAGATCTTATGCTGATAAGAGGCGCAAGCCTCTGGAGTTCAAGGTTGGCGCCCATGTATGGTTGAAGGTTTCACCGACGAGAGGTGTTCGATGTTTCGGCATTAAGGGGAAGTTGAGTCCCCGATATGTCGGGCACTTTGAGATCCTTGAGCGGATAGGAGAGGTGGCCTATAGATTGGCATTGCCACCCCGATTGGAGGGAGTCCATCCAGTTTTCCATGTGTCTCAGTTGAGAGAGTATGTGCATGACCCGAGACACATAGTGACCCATGACGACCTAGTAGTCGAGCCGGATCATACATTTGCAGAACATCCGATAGCAGTTTTGGAGAGAGGTACGAGACGCCTTCGATCGAAGGTAATAACCATGTTGAGAGTGCAGTGGTCGAGACGAGGGATCGACGAGGCCACTTGGGAGACGGAGGATAGTATCCGGTGGAACTATTCCGAGTTTTATGCGGATCTAGAGACGTCTATAGGACCGTCAGGTAGTTCTACATCCTTGTTTGGTTGCTTGCAGTGATGGTATGTGTGATATGTTTGTGTGTGAACCATAAGTAGTCTTGATATAGTAACATGTTAATCATAGGGCTACCTGACGTTTTATGATATCGGGAACTACCCCTAAGTTTCGGGACGAAACTTATTTTGAGGGGGATTTGATGTAACGACCGTTTTTTTTGTTACGCTTTGATAAAGTTTGAGAAGTTCAAACAACGAAATTAAAATTTAGTAAGACTAGGATATACAAGTTTAAGTACGGAAGTCGTTTAATTAAGTACCTTGTTCTAAGTTTCGGGACGAAACTTATTTTAAGGGGTACTGATGTAATATCCGGAATTTTTATTCCGTTTAATTCCGAGTCAAATCAGACTTCGAGCCGTTGATGGTTTCCCATTCTATCTAGTATTTCTTTCTTCACAAATTTTATCATTTTATGTAGAAGTTAATTCACATAAAATGATAGAATTATATCAAACCCTAATTCTTATAATTATTTATCAATTTATGTAGAATTTAATTCACATAAAATGATATAATTATATCAAACCCTGATTCTTATAATTTATTCTTAACGACGACTTTAGACGAGATCATGACAAAGCTGTGACGAGATCTTGACAAAGCTGTGACGAGATCACGACAAAGCTGTGACGAGATCATGACTAAGTTGAGACGAGGCCTTGACAAAGCCCGACAACTCTGTGACAAACTCATTCATGGGCCTGACAAGGCCATGAGGAGTTTTGACAGGTTTTTGACAAACTATTCAGCCCATCTTCCTTGCATTTGTTTCAGCCACCTTTCTTGCATTTGTTTCAGCCCGTCCCTTTCCTATGATGGCCCAGCTACCCGTAACCTTGCAGCCCACACGGACCTGCTATCGCCCAGCCATCCTCGCACAGTAGCCCAGCTTGTTTACGAGCCCAGTAGCAGCGCTTCCTGCAGCCCGTACAACTCCTCTCCAGCCCACCTAGGAGAACAAACGCTCAGACGTTACAAGAGCTATAACTCCCGTAATAAACGCTCCTCTTTACTTCCTCTTCTGTTTCCGCCTTCACACGAGATCTCCCCTATCTGTAGACGCTTAGCCGAGTCCTCAGGCGCAGACAAAACGCAAGGAAATCAGCCAGCAAGAGCAGCACTCGAAGAGCCGACCGGAGCTGCTACTCCCTCGACCCAAACTGCTTCCGGACCAAGGTGAGTCTTGAGTTACCTTCTTCTTCTGTCCTCGCCTCTATCCTCCCTCTGTACGAATCACTCGACTGTCTCCTTCTGGATCTAACCCTTTGTACACACGTTTCCGGAACTAGTAGATAGCAATCGGAAGGGGGTTGAGCTACTCCTTTTCCTGTGTTGACAGAAGAACGATCTTCCCAGAATAGATCCGAGCGGCTGTGCATTTAACCTGCGGGCCATCCTGCTTCCTTCCGGAGCTAGCAATCTTCTGCAGCCTTAGTACTTGGTGAGTGTTCCCATTCTTAGCCCAATATCTATGAAAGGAGAGGCTAGATGTTGATTGTTTGGTCGAGTGTAGGACTCGAGTTTGACCTCGGTATGGAGCAACTATCCAGGAAAAACGTGGGAGGTAAAACACATAAAATCATACAGTTACACATTCAGTTTTGGAATTTCAGAATCTGTGTTCATCAGTCAAGTTTGAGCATAACGTTCGATGCCTTAGAGATAGAATCCACCGTTCAAATTTTAGGATGTTATAGAGTGATATGCATATTGTAAGGTATCAAAAATTGGGACTTGACCAACGGTTAGATTTAGATTTGTGAAGGTGCAAAATGGACTAGTTAGGCTGTTTGGGAAATGATCCTTGAAAAAATGCTAAGTATAGATTTTTGGTTTGAGTTCAACTTTAAAGATTTTTGTAGAAGTAACGGTTAAACAGTTTTAAGAAATTCTTGCTCCTATGAATAGACTAAATATCATAGATGATTTAGAAATTTATTTTAGAATTTTTATAAGTTTATTTTAATTTCATATTTGAAGCTGTTGTTGGACTTTAGTGACTTTTCGGGAAATAGAAAATGGGTAGTTTTTCTAGTTGTTACCTAAAATCATCCTAGGGAGTAGAATATGGTTAGTTAGCCTCAAATTAGAGTTTAAGTACGTATTCCGGGTTTTGGAAGTTCCGGTTGTAAGGGTAAAATAGTCAATTTACCTTAAATAAGCACTGTAATAACTTCTGCACATAGAATCGTATATCTTAGGAGTTTTAGACTTCTAAGTACCCAGGGAAATGTGTTGACCCACATGCCTCTTTTGACAGGAAACTGAGTTTCCGCAGTTACCGATTTAGTGGTGGTTAAGAGAGAGTCGAGATTTGATTCTAGTAAGTCCACGGACTTACTTAGCTAGTTTCTTGCATGTGTATGATGTGTATGAGTGGTGTTTGATAGTTAAGATAAATAACGAAACCGGAATAGGCCGACTGTAGTATATTGTATAATTGACCCAAGTGTATGATAACGGGTCATGACATTATCTGCCTAGCTCTTGCGAGAGTCTAGGTGGTTCCCTGCGACCAGCCCAGTCCGG
The DNA here is from genome assembly GCA_033239125.1 of Fagopyrum homotropicum. NCBI lineage: Eukaryota > Viridiplantae > Streptophyta > Magnoliopsida > Caryophyllales > Polygonaceae > Fagopyrum > Fagopyrum homotropicum. The sequence goes on along the minus strand of BSWB01000002.1, from coordinate 67,690,755 downwards.
CAGACGGTCAAAGGCATTAGTACCATTCCGTGTTGGTGAACGGGGACAAGAGCGAGGTTTGGAAATCCCTCGTGTCACAAAAGAAGTATCATTAGTAATGACATATCACTTAATTAAAGATAATAAAAAGGAATGAGTGTTCCATGCTGATTGTGTATGTTGTCTATTTGTGCTTTTATCTTTATACTTATGCATAGATTGTTAGCTAACGGTTTTATACCACTTGTAGATGCCTTGTAGGTTAGGGAGGCGATCGAGTGATCCGGCGGTAGTGGGTAGCCGGGGTTCCGTGCATTATAGGACGGGACTGTTATATTTTATTTCATGACTGTTGAGACTGATGTTGGTATTTTGGTTTTGAGACTTGGCTCTAATGTTTTCAGATTTGGATTTTCATTTCGCTCATGATATAAAACTCTACGTTTTACCTTTTTATTTGTGCCTTGTTGTAAGGTCCGATGAAGTTGTTGCCAGGCTAAGGGCCGGGACCGATTGTGAGGTCCCAGCTCGTAGCATTTCGACTCCTCTAGAATTCGGGGTGTTACACTCTCTCACCCTCGGTTGATAATATCCACATCTCAAATGGATCCTCGAAAACACAGAAGCTCCATGCAGCTGATCCAAAAGATCATCGACACGGGGCAATGAGTACTTGTTCTTGATCGTCACCTTGTTTAGCTCTCGGTAGTGTAAGAGCCTTAGTCTTCGAGAGATCCCGCACCTGCGCCTCAGTGGAGACGCAGCTGCCTTTCACCTTTGGAGTTGCAGTGGGCCACCCCTGCACCCCTGTATGGCCGCCCCTGCGTGTCTGTGAGCCGCCCCTGCGGCCAGGCCAGCCGCCCCTGCAGTTTGTGGTGTGCTGCAGCCGTCTTCTTTGACCCGAGCCTTGCTTTTTGACCCCTTCTCCTTTATATTGCCTTCTTCCTTCAGATGAGGGTTTCCTCAATCTTTTTCCTGCTTCATCTCTCTCTCCCTACACTCTTCTTCTTCTCCTCTCTTCTCCTTTGGATCTCTTCTTGATCCATGTGTGAGTTTTGTGAGTTTGTGAGAGATCTTTCCTAGCTTTGCTTGGATTTGTTGTGTTTGAAGTTGCTGAGTCTTATGAGCCAGCTTGAGGTGTAGATGGTGGTGTGTTGTTCTATTGGAGAGCTTGATTTGGTAAGCTTCCATGGCTTTTCTTCTTTCCTTCCCTTTCTCTTCATCTTTTCATCTCTTTCCTTATCTTAGCTTAGATCCTTAGGTTTGGATCTTGTTCCAGCCTTGATTGGCTTATGTTGATGTATATATATGTATGTTTCTATATGTATATGTGTTGGACGAAGGAGTAAAGGAATCAAAGAAAAGAGTGAAGAAGGAGCTGGAGTGGTGTGTCTCTGCACACCAGCCGCCCCTGCGCCATCTCTGGACCGCCCCTGCGCCAGCAGTGAGCCGCCCCTACGCCATCTCCTAGCCGCCCCTACGTCCACCTGCACCAGCTTGGTGTTGCACTTGGTTCTGGAGGTGTGTGTTGCTTCTAGGCCTTCCTTAGGATGCCTTGTTTCCTCCTTTCCTAGTATGAGTGTATAGGATCATGCTAGATGTGTGAGGATGTGTTTGGTTGAGGTTATGATCAGTTTATGCCTTGTATGACTTTAAGGACTTAGGTTGATGTTGTTTTAGTTTGTGAGGTTAAGTAGATCCCTATGGATCCCTTTGGGTCTACGTGTGACCCCTTTGATGAATAGAGGTTGATATATCTTTATGCCTTGTTATTAGGCAGTGCCCCTCTCTCAAGATTGGAGGTTGTTGTGGTTGAGCTGTGTACGAGGTTGAGGTAAGTTCGTAGGACTTACTTAGCTGCCATCCTTATATTTGGGTGTTTGCATGAGTGGTGTGTGCTTATTGTGTTGCTATGATAGCATGAGATGTCGTTTATACCGACATATGTTTTTTATGGTTGCCCCATATGCGTGGTTGTGATAACCTTTCCCTTTCATCCCGCCGTGGAGTCTGGGAGGTTCTCTGATGTCAGGCCAGACCTGGTATACGGGGAGGGCAGAACACCACTCTCATATGGTAGACGGGTTGTGTGACCGATTCCACTCCAAATGGCTAGCAGGCTCAGAGGCGAGGATGTATCGGTCCTCGTGTCACATATTTTCGTCTATGGATGTATATATACACGATTTGAGTGAATGACCATTATATAAAGATGATAAAATGGGTAAATGTGTGATAACATGTTGATGTGTTTATCTTTCCTGATTGTGTATGTGCTTATGCATTACCTTATATATGTATTGTTAGCTAACGGTTTCATACCGTGTTGTAGATGTTTACAGGTTAGACGCTGCTGAGTGATCTGGCAGGGTGACAGGCCGAGGACTCTCGTACATTAGGTGGTTGGTTTGGGTTGTTGTGTTTCCCTCCTGTGTGAGGATGATCTTTTGTACCTCTTGTGTGAGGATGTCGTTTTATATACTCGGCTATGTTGTTGGTTTACCATTGGTTATATAGTTTATACTGTTTTATGTATTTGTTTTATATCTGTCTGTGCCATGTTGTAAGGTCCAGTGATCTTGTTGTCAGGCTAGGGTCAGGATCCATTGTGAGACCCTAGCCCAATGTGGCATCCCGAGTCCCGCGGATTCGGGGTGTTACAGAGTTGGTATCAGAGTCCAGGTTGACAACAATGGCACTTGCTACCTGAAATAAGGTCTGATAGGTAAAATAAACAAAACTCACATGGGGTCTGACGTTTTAAAATGTTTTGGTTTTAAGTGTGGTTTTGGGTTAGAATGTACGAGAAGTCATCACCTCTGCCATAGATCTCTGCAGCATAGATATATATATGTGTGTGTATTATGAATTGTGTGGATGTATTATATATATATATATATCGATACATATGGCATATATATAGCCTTGTAAGTATAGGTGCGTATATCCTACAGATGGCTCAGACTAGAGTAGTATCTGTAGTGGGACGAGTTAGGGATACTCCCCCTCTTCCTCAAGTCACGTCAAGTCAGAGACCATTTTCCGCTGTTGGTTCGCCTATGACAGAGAACGAGTTTGAAGAGGCTGATCATGTCTCCATAAGCATATCTGAGTTTCAAGAATATATGCAGAAAGTATATGAGGTTGTAATAGAGGGAAGACCTACACCGGATTTACCAATGTCGGTAAGACCAACTGAAGCTTCAGGATCAGAGAAGAAGCAATGGACTGGGTCAGTTAGTGGAGAAGCAAAGATCATGAAAAATGAACCAAGTCAGATAGTAGGGCAATCAAGTGGTCCTATGGCCATGAAGACGACTAGCAAGGAACTACAGTGTTTTAATTGTGCGAAGTTTGGACACCAGCGAGCTGTGTTCCAAAAGGCGTCCATCATATGCTTTACGTGTGGTAAAGTAGGGCATAGAGTGAAGTTCTGTCGACAGGGCAAGGCGTTGTCTTTATCAGTTCCCTCCCGGAGTAGGATCATGAAAGGTGGACGACAAAAATTGAGATACCCTTTAGCTGCACAGGGTGCAAGGATGGGACGGTTATGTTTCAACTGTTGTTATCCGGATCATTTGCGTTCTGAATGCCCTTTGGCACCGATAGCTTGCTTCACCTGTGGTGAACTAGGCCATCTGGGCCCTTTCTATCAACAAGGTGGTGTTTCTTCTCAACAAAACCTTCCTCTTTCCGGTGCAGAAAGAGTGGAAGTGGAAGCTATGAAAACGACCTCAATGATACCTGAGGAGCATGGATCCGAGATTGAATGATGCTATGTAGTGGAGCTTCTGGTGTTAGATGTACAGGTACCGTTCTTGTTAATGGTTTAACTAGTGGAGTTTTGTTTGTTGTGAGGGCTATGCACTTCTTGTCTTTTGATGCATGCGTTAATAGTGGACTGTGGAAATAGTAGGAGATAGATCTTCCTTTACAGGATTACCTGTTAGGGGTCTGAGGTACCCGTGAGACATGTGTTTTTCCCATTCATTCACGGACGTGTGTATGGTTATAGACTTCTTTGTCATGCCGTAGGTGCATGAGGAAGTCACTATGTGTATGGTGTGGATGATTAGATATCATGTCATGTTTGATATCAATTGGAAGGTTGTTACAGTTTTCACTGAGATCGAATAGATAGAGGTTTTCCGAGGCTACGACCTTTGGAGAGATGAGTTTTGTTATTAGTGCCATATGAGTAGTGAAGATGACAACACAAGAGGTGATGTTTTTTGATGTTATGCCATGAAGAAGAAAGTTCCACATTGGAAGATATTTCCTGTGGCTTATGAGTTTATAGACATGTTACTGAATCATCTAGTTGTCACCTCAGCGGAGGTTGGACACTGTTATCGAGTTGAAGTATGATAAGAGACTGTTTGGGAAGGCTCATATGATATGGTGCTTGTTGAGATATTTTAACTAGCAATTTGATCAGTGACTGAAACGAGCTTCTTTTTCCCTAGTGTGTTCCTTGTTCCGTATTGACGACCTAATGAGTTAGCTTCAAGAAGCGATTGTGTTTCAGGATTCCCTTGCACTCAGGATATCACCAATGGAGGGTGAGAAAGAAAGATGTACATAAGACCGCCTTTTGTACCATTTCTTAGCATGAAATATGACTATATTTTAGGCACTTGTTTTAGTTATTTTTCCCTCTTTATTGTGTTCTTAGATATGAGTTTGAAGAAATTGTGAGCTAGTTCAACCACTTTGTCGATATAGAGATCTACACTAGCTTTGTTTTGTTTTTAGGTGAATAAAGACTTGGATTGGAGCAAAATATGGAAGGAAAGGAGTGTTTGATGCATTGGAGAGGCTAAGGAAGGAACATGGATGAAGGATGTCACGAAACAAAGGCTAAAACAAAGAGTTTGGAGAACGACGCCCTGAATTACGGTCGTGGAAAAGGAATTTGAAGTCCACGCTCTAAATTACGGCCGTGGATTTGGCAACATGATCGTGGAAGTGAGTTTGGAGCACAAAAGAAAGTTACACGGCCTAAACCACGGCCATGGAAACTTGGTCATGACAGTGATTTTGGTAATCCTGTGACGTGTCATATTTGCCACGTCAGCCACGACATTGGGCTTTCTCGTAACCCTATTTCGCCCCATAAAAAGGCTTGAGAAAGGAGTTTTCGAGAGCCCTGCTTATCCCCCGCTTACAGTTTCTCTTAGAGCTTTGGAGACGGCCTTAGGGTTTCATTACGACCTTGAGGATTGGAGATTCGTGAAGGACGTGTTTTCGGAGATTGTGTACTTTCGGAATATTCTAGGGTTTTCATTGGAGAGCGGATTGACATCCCGTTCTTTGTGGTTTCTCTAGATCATTGTGAGGATTTCTATTCCTACTTTTCTGAATTGATAAACATACGACTTTGTGTTCGGATTTCGAGATTGACTTTGAGTTATTATTGAGTTTTCGAGGGTTTTCATCTTTCATTCTTCTTAATTTGATTATTGATATCATAATGATGATTATTGGCTAAAACCCTTTAGCAATTCTAAGGTGAAGGGTTGATAGTTATGGCTTAGATGATGATAGATCGATCGTAACTTGATTGGACCCTGAGAGTGTGAGAAACATCGTCGACACCCTAAATCATGGCCTGTTCTTGAGTTCCACGGCCGTGGTTCTCAAGATCTAGCCGTTATTTTCCCTAGTTTACGAACTTTGCTTTTGCTTTAATCCAAGGTTAAAGAATTGCTTTAACCTAGCCTTGGCTTGCCTTTCCTAGGTAGTAGTGAGACTCAACATCCTCTATTTCGGTTTTGAGTGTCACAACCTTAACCATTTTAGCCTATATTTGATTCCTTGGGTTTGGGCATGGGTATTTGAGATTAATTCTTACTTTTAGATCCTTTCGATACTGAAGCCTCAACAACCTTTATAGATAGAGTCTTTGGGTTAGACATATAGGGTTTTGGAACTTCACCGTACATTACCTTACTTTAGTCATACTTTTGCAATCTCATCTATGTCCTTAGATCTATAATATATCTTGAATCGATTGCCACAATTAGACACTTGGATCTTTAGGGTTGTTGTTTTCCCAATTATTTGCAAAGCTTCTACACTTTTGATAGCTTGATTACTTGAAACTGATTTTGTTTCACCAAATCCCTGAGTTCGATACTCTGGAATTATTGCTCTACTACGCCGATCTGTACACTGCGGGTTCGCTGTCTTTGATTTCAGTTTTATAATTTAAAACTTATTTGCACACACGCTTTGAGGCGAACAAGTTTTTGACGCCGTTGCCGGGGATTTGGTCTAGACCAATTCCGGTTTTCGGTTGTCGAGCTTGGGAGCTTTGCTCTTGTTATTTGATATCTCTTTGTGAGTGATTTTTGCATATTCTTTCGGTAAATGCGAAAGACTAGATCTACCAAAGATCTAGTTCCTTTTGATCCAGAACTTGAGAAAACTTTGAGAAGAAAGTTGAAGGAGAAAAAAATGGCTGAAAACAACGAGAGAAACATCCAAGCGGAGTTGGATGAAGATGAACTTCAACTTAAGTTGAGTGAGAAAGCTCGTTTGGACAAGTTAACGAGTCATCAATTCCAAATTGATGAACTGAAGGCTATGATGCTGGACATGAAGTTGGAGCTGAATGATGCTAAGAAGAAGAAGAAGGTCAAGAAGCCAACTAAGTCTATTAGAGTTGAATCATCCGATGATGAGGATGATGATATGCCGGAACTAGAGGACATTGATCCGGTGATCCATCCCGTCCGTAACGACCCACGACCCTCAGTTGTTCCTCGCATTCCCACTGGAGATGTGAGAGTTGCTCATGGAGGGATGAACTACGGACTCTTGGGAAACAGATGGATCCAATTCAGCAACCACGCCATCTAGGTGTGAATTCCGGAGCTGAGGACATCCACGAATTCAGTTTTAGTCCGCAAGTTATCACCATGGTTCGCCAAAGTCAATTTGGTGGAACTAGTGCTGAATCTCCACACCAACATTTACAGAATTTTGAGATTCTCATGGACACATTGAAGCCGAAAAGGGCTACCAACAACAATTACAAGATCAAGCCGTTCTTCTTCTCTTTGAAGGACAAAGCTTTGGGTTGATATCAAGCTCTTCCAACTGGAAAGCTTAACACATGGGAGGATCTATCTTCGGAGTTCCTCACCATGTTCTTTCCGCCATCCAAGACGGCGGAATTGAGAGGTAAAATTAATGCATTTTCTATGAAAGCTAACGAAAGTTTGTTTCAATCATGAAAAAGATTTCAGGATCTCTTATTGGATTGCCCACACCATGGCATTTCAAACCTGGAGCTATTAGAGATTTATTACAAGGGGTTGGATATGGACACACAATTCAACCTCCAATCTCTCTCTTATGGTACATTCATGGATATGAGAGAGGATGACGCTTGGGACTTCATTGAGAAACAAGCCCAAGTGATTGAGAAGTATTCCCAACCGGAAGGTAGAGCCGGGAGTCAAGCTAACACAAGTTGCACAAACTCAAATATTCTCCCTCAACACCGAAATCAAGGAGTTGAAGGAAATCATTAGAGCTGGCCTTCAAAAGCCAAAGGAGCAAGATGTTGGCTACTTAGGAAACAACAACAACAACCACCACCAAGGGAATAGGAACAACAACCGGAACAACAATTGGAACAACAGTTGGAATAACAACAACAACCGAAATTCCAACAATAATTGGCGTTCCAACCAACAACAAAATTCCGGTAATTCCTATCCAAATTCTAAAAATTCACTAACATCTCCCTCTTCTTCTACCCCTTTGAAAAGCCAGGGTAAAACATCAAATGGTTCGAACAATAAGGAGAAGGAGAAGCCCGATCCTATGTTGGAGACGATCTTAGGAAAGCTCCAAGGGTTGGAGAGTTACATAACTTCGGTTGATAAAGCTCACAAAGCTTTAGAAAACCATATGTTCAGAAAGGCCGGAGAAGTTCCTAGATATCAAGGGAAACTTCCCGGGAAGACGGAGGACAACCCAAAGGGAAGGGTGATGGCTATCACTACTAGGAGAGGTGCGACAACCACCGACCCGTAGCCTAAGTTTGTGGAAGTCCCAGCTGAGAAAGGAAAGGATAAGGAGAAGGAGAAGGAAGATGTCTATGTTCCTCCTCCAACTTACAAACCTCCTTTACCATTCCCGCAGTCTAGAGCAAGAGCGCGTCTAGACAAGCAATTCGGTAAGTTCATTGAACTCATGAGCAAACTACACATTAATATACCTTTCATTGATGCAATTGTAGGTATGCCCGCTTATGGGAAGTTCTTGAAAGAGCTCCTCTCTAACAAGAGGAAGCTAGAAGACTTTGGAGAAGCCAATATGAGTTCGGAATCTTCGGAGCTCATGAAAACTATGACTGAAAAGATGCCCCAAAGCTGAGAGATCCAGGGTCATTTTGCATTCCAATTGGAGTAGGAGAAGTCACATGTGACGCCCTTTATGACTTGGGAGCAAGCATAAGCATCATCCCGCTTGCTTTGTGTAGGAAGATCGGTTTAGGTGAACCTAAACCGGTGAAGATGATGTTATACATGGCGGATCAATCCACAATTTGTCCCGTCGGTATCATTGAAGACGTCCCACTCAAGTTCGGTAAGTTTTACATTCCAATTGATTTCGTTGTGCTTGACATTCCTGCAGATTGTCCGGTTCTGATCATACTCGGAAGACCGTTTCTCGCAACATCCGGTTGTATAGTGGATTGCAAGAATGCTAGATTGGCTTTCGACATAGGAGAAGAGAAGGTTGAGTTTGTTCTCTCAAATTTGGTGAAAGAGCCAGCTCTTGGAGAGGACATGTTCAATATCTATGACGAGGAAGCGTCTAGAGAGGAAGTGAGCTTGATTCTATTCAAAGATCCATTGCAAAAGGTCATTACCATGAGCATCATGGAAAAGGGAGAAGAAGAGGATTACAATGAGGAGATTGAAGCCTTGGAGGAGCTAAAGGAAGTGCAAGAGGAAGAGTTTGAAAAACTCTACGATGGCTCAGAAAACGTGAGAAATCACGGTCAGTCGTGCTAGTCCACGGCCGTGGTTTCACACAAGATGACCGTCCCCAACTATTTTGAGAGCAACAGTAAGTTACACGGCCAAAACCACGGCCGTGGAACCACCAGCTGTGCCGTAATTGACTTCCACGCCCTAAACCACGGCCGTGGAAGTAACAGTGGTGTCGTAATTTTGGGTATTTCTGAGAACAATTCCGTTCTTTCCACAAATACTCTTGAGCCTTCTTCCATCACTCCTACACCCTTAGAGACTTCTAAGGAAGCATCAGAAACATCTCAAGACTCATCAAAGGCATCAATAGCTATGGAATTGAAGCCACTTCCCACACATCTTCGGTATGCATTTCTTGGAACTAATTCTACTTTTCCCGTAATTTTGAGTTCCGAATTAAGTGAAGATGAACATGAGAAACTAAGGGTTCTTCTAAGGAAACCTAGGAAACCCTTAGGTTATACCATAGAGGATCTTGTAGGAATTAAACCATCATTATGCATGCACAAGATTCTAATGGAGGAAGATTTTTAGCCTTCACGACAACCTCAAAGACGGTTAAATCTGATCATGAAGGAGGTTGTTAAGAATGAAATTCTTAAGTTACTTGACACAGGTATCATCTATCCTATCTCCGGTAGCAAGTGGGTATGCCCCGTTCAAGTTGTTCCGAAGAAAGGAGGAATGACGGTTATGACTAACAAGAACAATGAGCTCATTCCTACAAGAACCGTGACGGGATGGAGGATGTGCATTGATTAACGCAAGCTGAACAATGCAACTAGGAAGGATCACTTCCCACTACCATTCATTAATCAAATGCTTGATAGGTTAGCACAAAACTCCTATTTTTGCTATCGTGACGGTGATAGTGGTTTCTTCCAGATTCTGATCCATCCGGATGATCAAGAGAAGAGCACATTCACGTGCCCATGGGGGACGTTTGCCTATAGGAGGATGCCATTCGGGCTTTGCAACGCCCCAACCACCTTTCAAAGGTGCATGATGGCCATCTTCTCGGAGTACATTGAGGAAATAATGGAGGTTTTTATGGACGATTTTTCTGTTTATGGTTCCTCATTTGATAATTGTCTTTCTAACCTCTCTCTTGTGTTGCAAAGGTGTGAAGACACTAACCTAGTTCTTAATTGGGAGAAGTGTCAATTCATGGTTAAGGAAGGCATTGTAATAGGACACTTGATCTCTAGTAGAGGGATTGAAGTAGACAAGGCTAAGATAGAGACCACAGAGAAACTTCCTCCTCCATTTTCGGTGAAGGGGATATGAAGTTTTCTAGGACATGTTGGATTTTATAGACGTTTTATCAAAGAATTTTCTAAGATATCGAAACCGCTAACTAATCTTTTGATGAAGGATGCAAGTTTTGATTTTTTGCAGGATTGTCTAGATGCTTTCTATAAGATCCGGGAAGCTCTCATCTCAGCCCCAATCATCCAACCTCCGGACTAGAATCTCCCGTTCGAGGTTATATGTGATGCAAGTGACGTAGTTGTTAGAACTGTGCTAGGACAAAAAAAGGAGGGCCGAACCCATGCTATCTATTATGCTAGCAAGACGCTAGATGAAGCGCAGATCAACTAAGCCACAACTGAAAAGGAATTCGTAGATATTGTATATGCCTTTGAAAAGTTTCGTTCTTATCTTGTAGGTGCAAAGGTGATTGTATACACGGACCATTCTGCAATCCGGTATTTACTTGCCAAGAAAGATGCGAAACCGAGGGTGATTAGATGGATTCTTCTCCTACAAGAATTCGATCTAGAGATCTGTTACAAGAAAGGCTCGGAAAATTCTATTGCGGATCATTTGAGTCGTCTACCACACATTGAAGACGACGATCTACCCATAGATGACTCCTTTCCGGATGAGCACTTACACATCATAGAGGAGTGCATCGACAAGATATCTAGAGGTAACGAACCTTGGTTTGCTGATTTTGTAAATTACTTGGTTTGTCAGGAAATACCTCCCGGATTATCCTACGCACAAATGAAGAAGTTCTTTAGGGATGACCGGCAATCCTTTTGGAATGAACCTCTACTCTTCAAGAGAGTTCCCGACGGCATCATTAGGAGATTTGTGCCGGAAGACGAAATGCAAAGTGTCATTCGTCATTGTCATTCACTACCTTGTGGAGGACACACTAGTTCCAATAAAACTAGCGCTAAGGTATTACAATCAGGATTCTTTTGGCCTACTTTATTTAAGGATGTGCAAACCTTTGCTTCTTGTTGCGATGCTTGTCAAAGAACAGGAAATATCTCTAAGAGAAATGAGATGCCCCTCAACAACATTCAGGAGGTGGAAATCTTTGACGTTTGGGGAGTAGACTTCATGAGACCTTTCCCATCATCTTGTAGAAACCAATACATACTTCTAGCTGTAGATTATGTTTCGAGATGGGTTGAAGCTATTGCCTCTCCAACTAATGATGCCATGGTTGTTGTTAAGTTCTTTAATAGAACTATTTTCCCAAGGTTTGGGACGCCACGGACCATCATTAGTGACGGAGGTTCATACTTCATTGCCCGACGATTCGAAGCTCTACTAGCTAAGTATGGGGTGACTCACAAGATCGCCACCCCTACCATCCACAAACAAGTGAACAAGTGGAGATTTCGAATAGAGAGATCAAGGGCATCCTTGAGAAGACGGTCTCAAAGACAAGGAAGGATTGGTCTTTGAAACTGGATGATGCATTATGGGCATATATGACTGCATACAAGACTCCCATAGGTACAACACCATACAACCTTGTGTATGGGAAGTCTTGTCATCTCAGTTGAGCTAAAACACAAGGCGTACTGGGTTGTGAAGTGGTTGAACTTCGGCATGAAGGAAGCGGGCGAGAAATGCCTCTTGGACCTTAATGAGCTTGAAGAACTCCGCTTGAACACCTATGAAAACGCCAAGATTTACCAAGAAATGGTGAAGCGTTGGCATGATAAGCATATCATTCCAAAGGATCTCAAAGAAGGAGATCAAGATCTCCTCTTCAATTCGAGACTTCGTCTCTTTCCAGGTAAGCTTAAATCTTGTTGGACTGGACCTTATCTAATCAAACATGTTTTTCCCCATGGCGTAGTTGAAGTATGGGGTGAAAAGAGCGGAAGTTTCAAGGTGAATGACCAACGTCTTAAGAAGTATTCACCAGAGCTCCCGGTTGAGGAAATCACTCCGATTGTCCTCGAATAAGCACAAGAATGGTCTAGATACTGACCCAAAACAAGCGCTTCTTGGAAGGCAACCCAAGGTATTGCACGTATGTTTTTGTTTTTTCTTTCTTAGAGTAGTTTAGTTTAGTTGTTTTTGCTTTGTTTTTCCCTCGATACCTCCCGATATGTTATGTTTTTGGATGTAGGAATAAGGATTGAGCAAAGGAAAGAAGCAAAAGTTGGAAGGAATTGACGAAACTTGGATGTTGGCACACAACAGAGACTTCCACGCCAAAAACCACGGTCGTGGAAGTAACAGGTGACCGTAATTCCCCATAATCTAGCAAAATTAATCAAAACCACGGGTTCCGTACATTTCCATGACCATGGAATGCCCCGAGTGACCATGATTTTCAAAAATTTTACGGCCACAATATAAACCACCTTCCTTCACAAAAACACCACAAAAATCCAATTCCACGCCCAGTTCCACGTCCAAAATCGCCGACAACCTTCATCAATCCGTAATTCTTCGTTCGAAGTCCGATTCGATCGATTCTTGAGCCTAAAGTGGAGCATTTTCGATCATCTACAAGATCCAAGAAAAAAATTGAGTGAACAATCCACCCTGGAGACAGAATTTGGATTTCAAAGATCCAAACCCTAGGTTTTTCTCCCTTTTCTCTACTTTGTCAATTTGGTTCAATTTCTTCGCAAGAATTTAGGAAAACTGAATGAAACTGGAATAGGAATTAGTTTGGGATAGTGATTGCTGAGTTTGGTGTGAGATTGTTGTGATTTGAGAAAAACAGTCCAAAGCCACGGTCTCTGTACGTTCCACGGCAGTGGTTTACCAAGAACAGGCCGTAATTTTCTCTGATGCTGAAAAATATGATTAGAAGGAAATCCAGCAGGAACAAAAGGAGGAAAGATGATAGTTCTTCCTCTTCCCAACCCCCTCCTAGTGAACCACCACCATCACCACCACCTCCTAGAATCCCAACTATCCATGAAGATTACCTAGGAGCCTTAGAAAGGATTGAGAAGAGGCCGGTCATAGGACCTAGATACCTTCTCCTAGAGGCACTTGAGCCGCTCAATGTTGTGAACGACTTGACATGGCTCTTGGATAGAGCTGGATTGATCGTCTTCTCCGCTATTAGAGAGGACGCCTATGAGGAAATAACAAGGGAGTTTGTAACTTCCTTTAAGCATAGCCATGTGAACCGCACGGTCTCTTTTAGGTTGATGGAGGAGAACTATGAGTTCTCCATCATTCTGTTTGGAACATTCTTTGGATTCCATGAGAGCTTCAATGGTAGGTTTCCTAGTGGGGTGTATGGTAAGGATTTTTGGGAGGAGATTGCCATGATATATGCTAGTGAGGATCGTTGGCAACCGTCCGACACCAAGGCTAAGCTCATCTACCACTTAGCCTTGAAGATAGCTCATAGGGTCCTTTCGGAGTGTCTTTTCCCTAGGAACGAGACCCCACAAAAGATTAAAACCAATGAGCTCTTCCTCCTTTATTGTATGCTTAACGGTAGACCCGCCGATTGTGCCACCCTCCTTGCCTCCACCATGAGTAAATTGAAGAAGAAGAAGAAGAAAGCCGGGAACATTAGTTATGGGGTTATGGTGACTCATATAGCCAACCAATTGGGGATAGACTACTCCCCTTGTACTAGGATAGCGGCGAGACCTTTGGGTCTCAACGGGCTCATAACTAGAGGCATTATCTTTCCCCGCCACCAAGCTCCACCTACCGCAGCCATGCCATGGGAGGAGAGAGGTGGTAGAGGTCTCCCTTGGCTTCCCAAGTATTCCATCATTCTAGGCCGCCACAATTGAAATGTAACACCCCAAATCCACGGGACTTGGAGTGTCACATTGGGCTAGGATCTTACAATGGATCTTGACCCTAGCCCAACAACACGTTCACTGGATCTTACAACAAGGCACAGGAAGATTAAAACCAAATACATAAAAGATGTATATGATACATCAGAAGAGTTTACTGTTCGCTCCAAATGGTGTGTGCAAGCTTTAAATTTATAACCCTAGATGTAAGCTTAAAACAAGGATGCGAACCCGCAGTTTACGGGTCAATCATAGTAAAAAGCAAGGAATTCCAGGGGTCGATCACAGGGACTTAGTGAAACAAAGTCGGAATTGGTAAGCTTTAGCAATTACTAACCACAAGCAATTAAAACAATCAAAGATGATAAAAGTCAATAAAGGAAATATGCAATTTTAGGGATTAAAGCATCTAGTTGTGGTTCCAACTCAAGATCTAAAGATAAGCGGACAAAGCTGAGATTTTTGCAAAGGGAAGGTGTTACTAAAGTGGAATAGATCACCGGGTAAGTCTCACTACTCACTAATCCCAAACTGTAACTCCTATTACCGGGTAAGTCTCAACGAATTAAGATAAATAACTGTAACCTCAAACTAACACACCACCTAAGGGAATAGAATCAACCTTTACCGGGTAAGTCTCAGGCTAACTCACAAAGATGGGATGAAAGCACACTCAAACCCCAATAAAGGATAAACCTTTATTACCTACACTTATGATCTTAGGTAAACAAACAAAGGAATCACCGGGTAAGTCTCATCCTAAGCTTGCATTGAACCAGGAAAGGTGTAATAAGAATAGGATTTGGCAAACTCTAACACTTAACTCTTAGTTTCGGATCAGATAAGTCACCTCGGTCAGAAGAATTCCACCCCGGCCGAGATGTTCATCGACTGAGCGAGATGCTTAGGGTTAAGGTAAAGACTCGAACTTTTAGGGTCCTACTGTGATTAAGATTATTCTATCATTGTTTTTCCCACAACCTTCAGCCAATCACCCTAGAATCACACAAAGAGATTAGCCACTCATCATCATGAAAGTATTAATCAAATATATGGGAAGAAAGAGAATAATTGAACAAGAAAACCTTAAGAGAAAGGCTTCAATAACTGAATCAATTATCAAACCAACAAGCGTTCCTTGGATAGAAATCCAACAAGACAACAAAGAGGAAGGGAATCTAAGATGATCTTACAAAAACCCTTCAAAAGCTATAAAAGCTATAGACTTTCTTCCTTCAACCTTCAAAAAGGTTCTCCAATTCTCCCAACTGGAGTATAGTTGTAGCGGTGTATTAGGTGTAAGCGAATGTATACACGATCTTTGTGGTATGCCGCGTACGGATTTGTGGAAAATCCAACCCTTTTCATAGGAAAATTACTTTCCAAAGATAAGATATCTTAGAAAGATCTCTTCCCATAAAAATAGGTAAAATATATGATCTATCATATCTTCTTCCTTCCAGGAGCCAAGCCCAAAAATATAAGATCCTCTTTCCAAAGATAAAAGATATCAGCCAAGAATAAAATATTCTCGCCGCGTCCCAGGTGTTCGCCTCGGTCGAGTCGACTTCTCTGGATCACCTCGGTCGAGGTGACTTTGTAGTCAACCGAGGTGAGTCACAACTGAATGTGAAATCTCTCAAATCTGGTCCAAAGTGAATCTCTAATCCATGGCTATGCTTCCTGGATGTTTCCTTATGTTCCTGAATGTAGCTCCAATGACTCCATAGCTCCTTTTGCTCCTTTTTTATGCAAATCATGCCCTTTTACCTACGATTACAACAAAACTAGGTGTAGACCTCGATTCCCGCAAAGGTAGATGAAACGGTAATATAATCACATAATATACATACAAACATGCAGATTATTGAAGATAAAACGTCTAAACAAACCCCAAAATATAGACAATAATTCATGCTATCAAAATACCCCATACTTAGCCCTTGCTTGTCCCCAAGCAAGTTCCGCATATAAAAGGCAAGATAGAATGGCTTATAAGTCATAAAGATCAATGAAAAAGTCCTTCAAAAACATTTTTATGGTGTGCTACAATCATAGATCACTCTAAGAGAATACTTCATGGAATTTAAAATCAAAATATGATCAAAACATTTTATAAATATAAGAAAGTTGTTCATCTTTGCATAAAATCATAGAATTCATAATAAGTCATAATTATCGAAATTAATCATGCATAATCCAGTTTAAACCACTAAGTCAATCAACAAGCTCGAGGTCTCAAGGGCTTCCCAAAAGAAAGGTCAAGAAACGTGTAGGGTAGGGATGTATGTAAGGTAATGTGGTGCTAGAATCCGGGAAAAGGATATACTTCACTTTTACTTTGACTTTCAACATCTTCCACCAATAAGCTTTGCTTATTTCACACTTTTTCTTTTTTACTTTACTTTTTGGAATGCATGGACAGAGGTGCACAATAACCGAATCCTAGGAAATCAACGATCATCAATTTCGTGAGATGCATCAAACCCTTGATGCACATACCATGACCCGTTAGGAATATCGCTCAATCCGACTTTGGCAAGACACAAACACCCGGCTATGTGAATGGTGCCGAGTTACTCATCATCATGATTGACTTCCCCGAACCTATTTATTGCTTTCTAACACTTTCACTTCCAGCCAACTTCTCAACTTTTACTTCACTTGCTTTCACCACTTCGCTTGCTTCCAAATTCCCGGATAAGTAAAGGGAGACAAAAATGTATATGAGGGGCTAAGCATGATCACGAAGAAGAAGAGAGAAGAATGAATTGCCTTGGTCTTTCCAGGAAGAAAGTGAGAGAACTCATAATGTGGCGTCAACCTTCAAATTCAACATAATTTGGATAAAAACAAAGTATTAAACATGCCAAAAATTTCAAACAAAGCATTTAGCAACTTAAACATATTATAAAATCTTTCAAACACATAAAGATTTCAAAACCAGTCAGCAACAAGATCTTCAGTGAGATCATATCCAGATAAGAAGCACAAAAATCGTTTCGAAAACTCTCAGTTAACCCACCTCGGTCGAGGTGTTCTTAGGTCAACCGACGTGAAGTACCTCGTTCGGCCAGAACTGCCCCGGTCGAGGTCAAATTTTTTTTTTTTTTCTATCAGTTTTGACATTTTTCTCAATCAAATAACCTGTATGCATGCATGTAATCTCAGATAAAACCATAGAAGCAAAATAAGCATATATATCCGATAATATAGAGTCACACATCACATAAGTCAATCAGATATATAAACACCCCATACTTGGGCCACACTGTCCTAGTGGGTCAAAATAAATCTAAAGAAATAAAATACTCACCGGACATAAAGCTGAGCTGCATAATAAATAAGAAAGAAAATCCTGCAAGCTCTCAATAATCCTGATCCGGTGGTGGTGGTGGTGGCATGTACGGATACTGGGACGGGTCAAATGGATAACCCATAGTCTGCTGAAATTGGATCTCCATCATCCGACGCTGATAATGCTGGCTCTCTAGCATCTGATGAGTCCAACTGTCGATCTGTCGGTGCTGGGCGGCAAATCTCTCATCGATGTCCACAATAAGGGGCAACATAAGAGTCTATCATCTGATCCGTCAAATCATCGATCCGACGGTGAGCCTCTGGGTCTTTGTGTCGGCGTACCCTACGCCTAGCAGGTCTCACTAGTGATGCAGCCGGCGCGGTCTCAGTATCGTCATCGTCTAAGTCAATGACTGGCGCACTAGGCCCAGCAGTATCAGTCCCTGTATCCATAGGAACTCGACCATCCCTGTCATCATCATCAACAGTCTCCTCCTCTACCTCAACCTCCTCAGCTGGTACAGTTGCTGCCTCTCTAGCATCCTCCATTAATGGAATCCAAGCAGTCTCTCAATAGTGAGGATCATAAACTGAGAACTGGGGTGACCATCTGATCACCTGTGGTGTAGTCGGCTCCCATGGCATGGCTACATACAGTGTAGTGAGTCCTCGGGGAACCAGAATCCTCCGAGTAATCATCTCCTGAAGCCCTAGCGGCTTGGCAGCCGCCACCATAGTACAGGCGCTGAGATCCATATCCTGATAGCTCGCAATGTGAGTCACGAGGCCTCCGCAGCAGATATTCTCCTTCGCCTTGGCCTTGATCTTGTGCAGGTCCTCTGCCAACATCAAGCCAAAGTCTGGGATCCCTCCAGTCACCGTGCAGTAAAGGCTGAAAAGCTCCCCCTGTCGGACGTTCTGGGGCGCCAGAAGCGTCTCACTAAAAATACGGTGAGCTAACCTAAAGGCTAGGTGAAAAATAATGCGCTCCCTGGAGTCTCCAGGGCGCCATCTATCTGCGTGCTCAACTACATGAGCAATCTAACCCCAGAACTCCCTAGCTACAACTCGGGAGGGAAAATCTACAGCAGTCGGAGCCGGGAAACCATAGATGTCCCGCCAGTACTCTAAGGGAACTAAGAAGTTCCGGTTCATCAACCGGTACTTCACAGAACGCTCTATGGAAAGGTAGGTGAAGGAGCTAATGAACTCCATGGTAGGCTCTAAGTAGGCAGGTGCGCGGATCTCAGTAAACTGATCTAGCCCTACCATCGAAATCATCCGTCTAAGATCTCCATCCACATGGAGACAATCAAAAGCTGAAATGTCTAGGAAGCGTGGTGCAATCACTGGACGGGCTGCAATACGGTCATAGTCGACCTGGTGTCTCTCGTGGATCACCGGTCTATAAGGTCTAAAGGAAGAAGAAGAAGGGGAAGGGGAGGATCTGTCCCTCAGGACAATCTGTCTATCTTGACTCATCTCTCAACAAACTCTGTCAGATCACCTCGGTCGGCGTGACACAACTTAAGAACACCTCGGCCGAGGCACATAACGACTGGACCGAGGCGAATAACTGCGCGACGAATTTCTTCAAAAATCCAGTTCTTTTCCCCCAAAATCACTACAACTGGTTCCTATGGGGTACTTAATCTGTTTATCAGCAAATGCAAGGGCAACCAAAGCCCAATTCGAAGCGAAACAGTGAAGAGAACGAGATTAGGGTTTTTTTTTCCCTGATTTTACCTCTAATCGATCGATTCGGTTCGTTTTTCTCGCAGATCGACGCTTGCACTGGGATCCTCTATCCTTTCTTTGCAATTTGGAAGCAAGAATCGTCGAAAACGAGCGAAGAATGGCGAAGCGAGGCGAGGAAGCTGCCGCGGTCGAGGAGGTAGGTTAAGGAAGAGAGAGAATTTCAACCCTCTTTTATACCCTTTTCTAGAACTGCTGTCACCTCGGTCGAGGTGGTCTCGACTGGACAGAGGTGGTACGGACCGAGGTGGTTCTTCAGAAACCCTAGTCGCCTCGGTTGCTCAAGAATCATCTCGGTCGAGGTGCTTTGACAACAATGCCTCAGTCAATCTCTGTCTTCTCAAATTCTCGAACTTCTATCCTTCCAGTTATGCTCCTGGTATGTACTCCTTCCTTAGATGTCACCTGTTGTCTGTCTAGGACGCCAAAAACAAAGCAAAGCAAAGCAAAAGCAAACTATCTAAGCTAGACTAGAAAAAGGGAAAAGAAAGCAATACCTTGGGTTGCCTCCCAAGAAGCGCTTGATTTAAGGTCGCTAGCTGAACCATATGACGTCTCTTTACGTGATGGGAGGTGCCCTCACCCCATACTTCACCTCCATCGTGGGGTGAAGTAATTAAGTCTATCAAACGCTCCAACAAGTGTAAGTGCTCATCGGGGAATGAATCGTCTATGGGTGGGTCGTCCTTCTCGCGTGAAGATGCAGGTAGCCGGCTGAGGTGATCCGCAACAGAATTTTCGGATCCCTTCTTATCGCGGATCTCTAAGTCAAACTCTTGAAGCAAGAGAATCCATCGAATAAGGCGTGGCTTGGCATCTTTCTTAGCAAGCAAGTAACGGATGGCTGCATGGTCGGTGTAGACAATGACTTTCACCCCTACTAAGTAAGAACGAAACTTCTCGAAAGCATATACAACCGCCAATAGCTATTTCTCGGTGGTAGCGTAGTTGCGTTGTGCTACATCTAGCGTCTTGCTAGCATAGTAAATGGCGGTGGTCCGGCCATCCTTCTTTTGTCCAAGCACCGCTCCTACGGCTACATCACTAGCATCACACATGATCTCAAAGGGCAAGGTCCAATCCGGTGGTTGGATAATGGGAGTGGAGATCAACGCTTCCTTAATCCTGTAAAATGCATCAAGACATTCCTGCGAAAACTCAAAAACAACATCTTTATTCAAGAGGTTAGTTAGAGGTTTAGAAATCTTGGAGAAGTCCTTGATGAATCTCCTGTAGAATCCTGCATGCCCGAGAAAACTCCTCACACCTTCACCAGAACAAGAGGGAGGGAGTTTCTCAATAGTCTCGATCTTAGCGCGATCGACCTCAATGCCTCGATTAGAAACGAGGTGTCCTAGCACAATGCCTTCATTAACCATAAAATGACACTTCTCCCAATTCAAAACAAGATTAGTGTCCTCGCATCTTTGTAGCACTAGATAAAGGTTATATAGACAATCATCAAAAGAGGAACCATATACTGAAAAATCATCGATAAATACCTCCATGATCTCCTCTATATACTCGGAAAAGATAGCCATCATGCATCGCTGGAAGGTAGCGGGTGCATTGCATAATCCAAACGGCATCCTCCTATAAGTAAAAGTCCCCCATGGACAAGTGAAAGTGGTCTTCTCCTGATCATCCGGATGGATAGGAATCTGGAAGAATCCACTATAGCTGTTGATGCGTCCTTGGAGGTAACCAAGGATAACTCCGGATCTAGATCAAGCAAAACTCCAACTACTCCTTGACTCTTTGTGCAATGTTGTATCGTTTCGGATCCAAAGGGGCGGAAGCGATGAAGAAACAAGGGTTACTTCGATCTAGAGAGATCGAATAAACCTTTTTTGTGTGGATCGAAGGTTGATTCTTAAGAAGAATCCTCGAATGTGGATTTCTGGGATCAAAGACGAGATCCAAGGAAGAAATTTGAGAGATAGAAGAGAGGTTTTGATGCCCAAGCTAAGTAGGAGGAAATTCTTCTCAAAACTTAGTAATATTGAACATGGAAAATAAGTGAGGCAAGATATCTCTTATATAGAGAGACTTGCCTACCTATGGGCCAACGGGCCAAACAAAATACATGAAGAAAAGCCCAAAAGGGAAAACCTAAAAGGATAAGAGCAAACCCTAAAAGGATAAGGTCAAAAGGGAATATTCTTATACGGAATATCCCTTTATTACATAAAAAGGAAAACATGAAAATATAGTCCGAAAATAAACTAGCTTCATGCCATGGAGTCGGAAAGACGGGACATGCCGCTAACGGAACCGGTAGCCTATGCCATGGTGGTGTAGAGACATGGCATGCCGGTAGTGGGACCAAGTGAAGAAGTAATGCGGGTGATGATGGAGCCGGTGGCTCGAGCAATGGCCTTAGCTCGGGATCGGGTGATCGGTCCATCTGAACGAACTCTAAGAGCCTCGTCCTCTTCGTCTATGGTCAACATAAAAGGGGCATCCAAGGGCGCATCAGTCCCCCCATCTTGGCTGTGAAACGTCCCCGTTTCACCATCGTCAAAGAGGGGCTCAACATAAGGGGCAAGGTCCTTGACGTTAAACATTGGGTGTACTACGTAGGAATCCGGAAGCTCTAACTTGTATGCATTTGGACCATGACGGGCTAAGATGCGGAATGGGCCATCACCACGGTCCAAAAGCTTGCTCATGCGGCGAGTAGGAAAACGCTCCTTCCGTAGGTGGAGCCAAACAAGATCACCGGGCTCAAAAGAGACGTCGCGGCGGCCCTTGTTGCGTTGTCCGGCAAGTTGGGCGGCACGACGTTCAAGTTGTGTCCTAGTCCGCTCATGAAGCTCAATGATTTGGGCGGCTCGGTTTCCGGCGATGATGTGTTCTCCATCCTTGAGCGGGCGGGGTGTGAAATCCAATGGTGTGTGTGGATTGAGGCCGTAGACAACTTCAAATGGGGACAATTTAGTTTCCGTGTGCCTAGACCTGTTATACGAAAACTCTACAACAGAAATTAAGTCCTCCCACCTACGTGGGTTGGTCCTAGTGGTGGCTCTTAGTAGAGCACCAAGAGTCCGATTGGTCACATCCGTTTGACCATCGGTTTGGGGGTGATAACTACTTGAAAACAACAAGTTGGTTCCAAGTTTTCCCCACAACGTTCTCCAAAAATGACTTACGAATTTCACGTCCCGATCACTAACGATGGAACGTGGTATCCCATGTAAACGCACCACATTGTCAAAGAACAAGGTGGCAACTTCACTAGCATTTATGGTGCTTTTACATGCGATGAAATGAGCCATTTTGGAGAAGCGATCGACTACCACGAAAATGGAGTCTTTGCCTCGTTTTGACATAGGCAACCCGACCACAAAGTCCATGGATAGATCCTCCCAAGGTCCCATTGGTATAGGCAAAGAAGAATACATCCCATCCGGACCTTGGCGCGACTTGGCATGATGACATGTGATGCAACCCTTGCAAAACCGTGTCACATGCACACGCATCCGGGGTCAAAAGAAATGCTCTTGGAGAGCGGAAAGGGTCTTGGTAGCACCGAAATGACCACGGCCCTCATGAGCTTCCTTGACCAACAAATGGCGTATAGATGAGCGCGGAATACAAAGTTTTCCCGCTCGAAAAAGATAGCCATCGTTAATAAAGAAAGACTCGTGCTCTCGGAGGTCGAGGCATTGTGCCCATATGTCCTTGAAGTCAAGATCCGTGGCATATAACTCTTTGATAAGAGCAAAGCCATGTATCTTGGCATCCATATACACAAGGAGGGCATAGCGGCGAGAAAGGGCATCGGCTACCACATTCTCTTTGCCTTTCTTATGCCGAATCACATAAGGAAAGGTCTCTAAAAACTCTACCCATCTAGCATGGCGCCGACTGAGATTTGTTTGACTCTTGAGATACGAAAGAGCCGCATGATCCGAATGAATCACGAACTCCTTCGGCCACAAGTAATGTTGTCATGTCTTAAGACAACGAACTAGAGCATATAGTTCCTTGTCATATGTAGGGTAGTTGAGCGAAGGACCGGACAATTTTTCACTGAAGTAGGCAATTAGACGATTCTCTTATAAGAGAACTCCTCCAATGCCCATATTTGATGCATCACACTCCACCTCGAAAGTTTTCGAAAAGTTTGGGAGTTGGAGTAATGGTGCATTACAAAGGCGGTCTTTGAGCGCATCAAACGCTCGAGCATGGATATCACGCCACTCAAATGTGACACCCTTGGTAGTGAGCTCATGGAGCGGTGCCGCTACCGTGCTAAAGTCCTTGACAAAGCGTCGGTAGAAACCCGCTCAGCCGAGAAAGGCTCGGACCATGGTGACCGTAGTAGGAGTAGGCCACTCCCAAATAGCACGAACTTTAGATTCGTCTACTCGTAGTCCGTCCTTAGACACGACATAGCCAAGAAAGATAGTGGTGTTCGAGCAAAAGACGCATTTGTCAAAGTTGACATACAATTGCTCTTGTCTAAGGCACTCGAGCACTTGGCGAAGGTGCCCGATGTGATCCTCCAAAGACGTACTAAACACCAAAATATCATCAAAATAAACAACAACAAATGTACCCAAGAATCAGCGCAAGACATGGTTCATGAGGCGCATGAAGGTGGACGGGGCGTTGGAGAGGCCAAAAGGCATGACAAGCCATTCATAGAGTCCATACTTCGTTTATACGCCGTCTTCCATTCGTCACCTTCGGCCATCCGGATTTGGTGGTAACCGCTCCAGAGATCAATTTTGGAGAAGATAGTGGCGCCATGAAGCTCATCCAACATGTCATCAAGGCACGGAATCGGGTGGCGATATTTGACGGTGATTTGGTTGATGGCACGACAATCAACACACATCCGCCATGATCCATCTTTCTTTGGTACTAAGATTACCGGGACGGCACATGGTGATAAGGATTCACGCACATGTCCCCGGTCTAGGAGCTCTTGCACTTGACGTTGTAGCTCCTTTGTCTCTTCCGGACTAGCTCGGTAGGCGGCACGGTTTGGCAAAGAGGCACCGGGCACAAAGTCAATTGGATGTTCAATCCCTCGGATAGGTGGCAAGCCGGGTGGGAGATCTTTGGGCATAATATCCTGAAATTCGGACAACAACAAAGACACCTCGTGTGGCACATTACTTGGGTCATGAGAAGTAGATAAACAAAACGGAACAAGTAAAAAGCATGGGAACTTGCCTTCCATGACCGGTTGCAAATCATGCCGGCGAGCTAAGAGTATCCGTGGCTCACACCGTCCTTGAATTACGGGATCCGAAGATGATAAAGGTGCGCCCGAAGAAACGATGCGACCTTTACTACCTTTGGATTCGGTAGCATGGACAAGAGGGGCGGTGTTTCGGGATTTGGAAGTACTAGCACCTACAACATCGGGACTCCGGGGGTCCGATTTTGCCGGTGCTTTAGCGGACTCATCAATAGTTTGTTGCCTCTTCCGTTCCGCATAGTCAACCAAAATTTCGTGCGGAGTCATAGGCAAAAGTGTGACTCGTTTTCCATTATATTAGAATATGTACCGATTAAGATAACCATCATGATATGTGCGGCGATCGAATTGCCATGGTCGTCCTAATAGGACATGTGTGGCGTCCATCTTGATAACATCACAAAGGACCTTATCAACATAGGCGCCGATAGAAAACGGCACCCAAGCTTGTTGTGTGACGGTGTCACATGCTTTATCGGAAATCCATTGGAGTCCGTAAGGCGTTGGGTGGGGGGTCGTAGGCAACTTGAAGTGTTTTACCACCCGTTCGTTGACAATATTGTAACAAGAACCCCCGTCAACGATGAGAGAAAGGCTCGTATTATTAACCAAGCAACGAGAGTGGAAGAGATTCTCGCGTTGATCAATAGGAATATGCTCTTTAACAGCCAAAATACGATGAGAAACAAGAGCGAATTTACTGGGTTGTGCTGGGCCGCAAGCAAGCTCGTTATCACAGGGTTCCATGGCAAAAAGTGGGTCGGTGTCATGGTCATCCTCAATAATGATATCACCATCATATTGACCATCGTCGTCCTCGAAATATGTTGGGTCGGCAAACAAGACCCATTTGGTGTTTGGGCAATCACGTTGTACATGGCCAAAACCGCTACACTTGTAGCACACGGGCTCCCTTGGCCGAGCCGCCGGTGAGGGTCCTTGTTGACCTCGAGAGGGAGGCGCCGGTGCCGGGCCTCGGTTTGGTGCCTTCTCGGTACCCGTTTGCCTATTGGAAGGACCCGTCCGTTGGGTCCCTTTAGAAGCGTCGGTATCTGTAGGACTAGGTGCATCTCGAGAAAGTATGTTAGACGGATAAAGATATGGACTCGAGGAAGAGGTATACCTAGAATACCGCGGTGTTTCGAGTTGTTGCTTATACAACTTCATGGCGGCATGACATTATGCTCCCAAATCCTTGAATGGGACAATCTCGAGCAGCCGCCGGATGGAAGCATTAAGCCCACTCATGAACTTGGTGCGGAGAGCGGAGGGGGAGGCCGAGACGCCAGCCTTAATGTGCATGTCCTCAAGTTTAGCCAAGTAAGGAGTGAGGTTTCCTTGCTTGAACTCGGCAATTTACAACCGCATATCATTCTTAAAGTCCTCGGGTACGTACTTCTTGGTCATGCAATAGAGCAATTGTTCAAATGTCTCAATTGGCGCCCATCCTCGCCTCTCTCGGGTGAACTCATACCGGTTCCACCAAGACTTCGCATCTCCTTCAAAGTATAGAGTTACCGCCTCGATTTTCTCGGATTCCTCCTCATAATGACAATGTTTTAATGCTCGTTTCATATCCTGTGCCCAATCAAGAAAAACACATGGATCATATCCACCATGAAAGATAGGGAACTTAACCTTACCTTCCCTACGAGCTCGGTAGGGGTCCAGGCGGGGCGGTGGAATGTAGGCATCATTGGCACGGGCTCGCCGGTGGCCGCCATGAGGCCGTTGGCGCCCATGAACGGGTGGGGCCTGCCTAGGTGGATTTGGGGGAGGCAACTATTCTTCACCCCGGTCTTGGTTCTCATAAGGGTCTATGACGGGTGGGTGCTACGGACGGTTATGTGCTACCCGTTCTAAATCGGATTCATCACCGGAGAACTCGTTGAAGTTGTGTTGCTCATCGTATTCATCAAAGTCAAGGGTCCTCGGTTGGCGGGTTGACCGTTGGTGACGGTGTTCGGAACGATCATGCTCACGACCATGATTGGTGGTTGAGTTGGGACGTTACCGGGGCTCTTCCCGGGTTTGTCGGTCGGTGCGGGGCACACTAGGTGGAGGTGGAGAAGGAACATACCGTTGATGTTGATGCTCATAATATTGGTGCCGATGTTCCGTATCGACTATGGGCAAGTTATCTTGACGCGGGTCGGGGAATTCCTCCTCTTCTTCATGGGACTCATTTCCGTCAAGAGGTAAAGTATGGGTGCGTTCAATGACAGACGCAAGCCGGGTAACGTTTGATGGTCCGGCTCCCAAAAGTCCCTTGCCTTTCCGTTGTGCCTCGGAAGTGGAAGCATTGACCACGATATCATTCGGATAAGTTTGGGTGGGACGGCGAGCAATCTGAAGGGCCTTAAGAGCTTCTAGCTCTTTTTTCAAGGCAATGTTTTCTCGGGTCAAGGCATCAAACTTTTGTTGTGCCTTCAAGGCTTCCAATTCTCGCCTTATGGAGTCATTTTCGAGGGACAACGAAGCAGTTTCTTGAGCCAAGGGTTCACTGAACTCTTGCGGACCAGAATCCTGAGAAGTTTCCATTTCAACGTTAGTCATTGCTCCAAATCAGCACACAATTGCAAGCAATCAAGTGAGCAAGGTGACAAGTTAGGTCAACTTTACCCAAGTTCAAGTGCGTTATCGGGTTCTACTTTGGGAAAGGCCGTTTGGCGGTTAGGCAAGGACGGCAAATCCAACAAAATTGAACCAATTACACACAAATAAACAAGTGATATTTTGCAAACGTATGTAAGAAAATGGAGAGATAGAAGATGGACGGATTGTTCACTCGACAAGCTTTGCTTGCTTTCGGTCTTTGACCGTTTTGTAAAATC
Source organism: Fagopyrum homotropicum (assembly GCA_033239125.1). NCBI lineage: Eukaryota > Viridiplantae > Streptophyta > Magnoliopsida > Caryophyllales > Polygonaceae > Fagopyrum > Fagopyrum homotropicum. The sequence continues at coordinate 67,663,622 of BSWB01000002.1, read as the reverse complement.
CGATTTTTCGGATGGACCGGTTTGCCGGACGTCTTTTCACTTTGTGTGTTTCGTTTCTTTGAAACGTTTTGAGGAACACTTTCTTTTGTTTTTTTTTTGAACACAAATCCGTATTGATGAAGAGTTTTTTTTTCTTTTCTTGGAATATCAAATGCGAGATATCCGAACTTTTCGTTAACAAAAATATCCCAAGAGATTTGGTGAAATTAATTAACAAAATTGTCGGATTAGGTTGGTTTAAGAAAAAGACGGGTTTGATAAATGGGTTGAAGGCAAACCAAATATCTCCTATTTTTGTGCTTTTTGTTTTGAGTTTAACACGGAAAAGAAAGAAAAAATTTCAGGGAAAATGGATGAACATGATGAAGAACATGATGAACAACATGAAGATCATGAAGAACAAATGAAGAACATCATGAACAAACGAAGAACATCATGAACAAAAAAAGGCTAAATAGGTTTAAGATAATAACGCACAAAAAAACAAGAGTAAAGAGAACTTAGCTTTGACCCCTTGCTCTGATACCAATTTGATGCGTCCTTGGAGGTAACCAAGGATAACTCCGGATCTAGATCAAGCAAAACTCCAACTACTCCTTGACTCTTTGTGCAATGTTGTATCGTTTCGGATCCAAAGGGGCGGGAGCGATGAAGAAACAAGGGTTACTTCGATCTAGAGAGATCGAATAAACCTTTTTTGTATGGATCGAAGGTTGATTCTTAAGAAGAATCCTCGAATGTGGATTTCTGGGATCAAAGACGAGATCCAAGGAAGAAATTTGAGAGATAGAAGAGAGGTTTTGATGCCCAAGCTAAGTAGGAGGAAATTCTTCTCCAAACTTAGTAATATTGAACATGGAAAATTAGTGAGGCAAGATATCTCTTATATAGAGAGACTTGCCTACCTATGGGCCAACGGGCCAAACAAAATACATGAAGAAAAGCCCAAAAGGGAAAACCTAAAAGGATAAGAGCAAACCCTAAAAGGATAAGGTCAAAAGGGAATATTCTTATACGGAATATCCCTTTATTACATAAAAAGGAAAACATGAAAATATAGTCCAAAAATAAACTAGCTTCATGCCATGGAGTCGGAAAGACGGGACATGCAGCTAACGGAACAGGTAGCCTATGCCATGGTGGTGTAGAGACATGGCATGCCGGTAGTGGGACCAAGTCAAGAAGTAATGCGGGTGATGATGGAGCCGGTGGCTCGAGCAATGGCCTTAGCTCGGGATCGGGTGATCGGTCCATCTGAACGAACTCTAAGAGCCTCGTCATCTTCGTCTATGGTCAATGTAAAAGGGGCATCCAAGGGCGCATCAGCCGTCTAAGTAGCAAAAGTGTGAATGCTGGGCCAACCGCTCGAGCATTTGATCAATGAAGGGAAGTGGAAAATGGTCCTTCCGAGTGGCCGTGTTCAGCTTCCTATAATCAATGCAAACCCTCCAGCCTGTGATGGTCCTGGTTGGGATCAACTCGTTGTTCTTATTCGTCACAACGGTCATCCCTCCTTACTTTGGAACTACATGTACCGGGCTAACCCATTTGTTGTCCGAGATAGGATATATGATACCTGCATCCAACAACTTAAGAATTTCCTTCTTCACAACCTCTTTCATGATCGGATTTAACCGTCTTTGAGGTTCCCGTGAAGTCTTATGATCGTCCTCCATTAGAATTCTATGCATGCAGAAAGAAGGCTTAATGCCAATAAGATCATCTATAGTATAACCCAAAGCCTTTTGATGCTTTCTCAGGACATGCATTAGTTTAGACAATTCAGATTCGGAGAGGGAAGCACTAACAATAACGGGATAAGTGGAATCCGGTCCAAGAAAGACATACCTCAAGTGATTTGGGAGTTGTTTCAGCTCCACAACTGGGGGTGCTTTTTGAGGGGAATCCTGGCTTCCTCCTTCCAGTGGAGTAGATCCAGAAACTGGACTTTCGGAAGTCTCAGTTGAAATTGTCTCGCCTTCGACCTCGGTCGAGGTGCAGAGGCGTTGACCGAGATGTTCTTCAGTCGCCTCGCTCAGTCCAGAAAGTGCCTCGGTCGAGGTACTGTAACTGGAACCGAAACTGGAGATCCTCGTCTCTTGGATTAACTTCTCAATTTTAGCTCTTGGATCTTCTTCCAGTGCTTTTAAGCTCCGTATATCTGCATCACAAGAAGCATCTATACCTTCCTCCATTAAACTGAAACTAATAACTCTTTCAAGTGGATCGTTAGTAAGGATAGAGCTCACCAATTCTCTTGATTCTTCTTCATCATAGATGTTGAAGATATCATCTCCTAGCTGCTCTCTTTTCATGGCCGCAAGTAATGCGAACTCCACTTCATCTCCACTAATGTTGAATTTCAACTTGGCGTTCTTACAATCCACGTTGCAACCCGAAGTTGCTAGAAATGGCCTCTCGAGAATGATAGGAACAGGATAATCTGCGGGAATATCAAGTACAACAAAGTCTATAGGTAAATAGAAATTACCTAACTTGACCGGAACGTCTTCCAAAATTCCCACGGGATGGGTAATGGAGCGATCCGCCATGTATAATCGAATCTTGACCGGCTTGGGCTCTCCAAGTCCGATCTTAACACATAGCTCCAGCGGAATGATGCTCACGGTGGCTCCTAGATCACATAAGGCTTCACAAGTAACATCCCCAACTTGAATGGGAATGCAAAATGAGCCGGAATCTCTCAACTTAGGTGGCATCTTCTCCTTTATGATTTGAATAAGTTCCGAGGATTTAGATGTCATCCTTACTTCACCAAAGTCTTCCAGTTTCCTCTTCCTTGATAGGATCTCTTTCAAGAACTTCCCATAAGCGGGCATCCCTAGAATAGCATCAAGGAAAGGAATGTTAATGTATAGTTTATTCATCAAGTCAAGGAACTTACCAAAGTGCTTGTCTAGATGTGCTCTGGCCCTTGACTGGGGGAATGGAAGTGGTGGTTTGTATGCAGGAGGTGGAATATAAACTTCAGTCTTCCCCTCCGCTTTCTGTGGCTCTACCTCGGTTGGCATCTCGGCCGAAGTGTTCTTCGACTGCACCTGGACCGAGGTGGTCTTCGTTGGTACTAGCACCGACCGAGGCACTGGATCTGTAGTTTTCAGTCCACTCCTCGTAGTTATGGACATAATCTGGCCCTTAGGGTTGCTTTATGTCCTTGCTGGAAGCTTTCCTGGATCTCTTGGCGCTTCATTCGCCCTACTAGCAAGTTGTTGTTCAAAGGCTTTTTGGGCCTTCGAAAATGAAGTCATAGAAGTCTCCATAGCACTAAGCTTGATCAATATAGCCTCTAGCACCGCGTCTTTCTTTTCCGGCTGGGACGAACTTGATCCTTGCCCCTGGCTCTTTAATGGAGTAGAAGAAGAAGAAGGGGAAGAGAGGAAAGGATTAGAGGAATCGTTAGAATTGGAGTTAGAATGATTGTTACCAGAATTTTGGTTGTTCGCCCTCCAATTATTGTTGTTGGATCCTCTATTGTTGTTGTAGTTGTTGTTCCGGGAACCGTTGTTGTTGTTGTTACGGTATCCATTGTTGTTATTCTTTGATCCTTGATCTTCCTTCTTGGTTTGAGCAACCAAGAGTTCCTTCTATTGCTTCACGTCATTCTTCAAAGACGTGAGTTGATTGTTGTTTGGCGGGGCTTCTTGGAAGTTAACTCTTTTAACTCCACCTTCTGCTCCTTGGTGGGTATATTTCTCCATATGCAAAGCTTGCTTCTCAATAAAGTTCCAAGCTTCGTCAATCGCCATGTCCATAAAGGTACCGTCGGAGAGTAGTTGGAGGTTGAACTGGGTGCTTCCGTCCAGTCCCTTGAAGTATATCTCCAACAACTCTATCTTTGGAATCCCATGATGTGGGCAATCCAAAAGAATGTCCTTAAACCTTTCCCATGACTTGGAGAAGCTCTCCTTGTCCTTCATAATGAATGCATTAATCTTCCCTCTCATTTCAGCGGTCTTAGAGGAGGGAAAATATTTAGTCAAGAATTCCGTAGTCATCTCCTCCCAAGTGCTGATTTTTCCTGGAGGAAGAGATTGATACCAAGTAAGAGCTCTATCTTTTAAAGAAAAGTAAAAAGGTCTTAGCTTGTAGTTGTTGTTTTTAATTCTTGAGGGTCTCAAGGTCTCCATCAAGATCTCATAGTTTTGAAGATGTTGATGTGGGGATTCCTTCTCTAGCCCTCCGAACTGGCATTGGCAAATCATGGAAAGAACTTGCGGTCGAAGTTCGTAGTCATGGTCCGCTGGATCTCCTAGGTTAACTCCTGGACGCCTCAGTTGTTGATTGGAGTCCATCCTTTGAACTAGGGTTTGCGGGATTCCTGCAAAAAGAGCGCCTCGGACTGGTATCCGAGGTGGAAGTACCTCGGCCGGGGCGTCAGGTACTGGGACCTGCCTCGGTCGAGGGTCTGTGACTGGGACCTACATCGGTCCAGCATCGGAAATTGGGTCTTCCCTCGGTCGAAGTAGATACTGGTCTCGTAAGGCTGCCATATCTGCTTCGATCGCTTCAGTCCCGGTGCGAGTTTCTTCTTTCTCTTGCCTCAGTTCTTCCCTGCTGAGGTGTAGCTGTTCTAACGCCTCCTTCAATTCAGCCTCAAGATCGCGATTGTCTTGGTTGGCCATCTTCGCTTCTCTTAAGCGTCGTTTATATGTCTTTTCTGGTTCGGGATCGTAAGGAACGATTTTCTTCCCAGTGCGGGTTCTTCGCATAAACCTAAGAAAGAACCTACAAAAGTCACTCAAGTAGAGTGGTTAGTAGACACGGGGGCAAGTGCCCCAAAAGCAAACCGTAACCGGCTCGGTCTAGACCAAGTCCCCGGCAACGGCGCCAAAAACTTGTTCGCTCCAAACGGTGTGTGCAAGCTTTAAATTTATAACCCTAGATGTAAGCTTAAAACAAGGATGTGAACCCGCAGTGTACGGGTCAATCGTAGTAAAAAGCAAGGAATTTCAGGGGTCGATCACAGGGACTTAGTGAACCAAAGTCGGAATTGGTAAGCTTTAGCAATTACTAACCACAAGCAATTAAAACAATCAAAGATGATAAAAGTCAATAAAGGAAATATGCAATTCTAGGGATTAAAGCATCTAGTTGTGGTTCCAACTCAAGATCTAAAGATAAGGGGACAAAGCTGAGATTTTTGCAAAGGGAAGGTGTTACTAAAGTGGAATAGATCACCGGGTAAGTCTCACTACTCACTAATCCCAAACTGTAACTCCTATTACCGGGTAAGTCTCAAGGAATTAAGATAAAGAACTATAACCTCAAACTAACACACCACCTAAGGGAATAGAATCAACCTTTACCGGGTAAGTTTCAGGCTAACTCACAAAGATGGGATGAAAGCACACTCAAACCCCAATAAAGGATAAACCTTTATTACCTACACTTATGATCTTAGGTAAATAAACAAAGGAATCACCGGGTAAGTCTCATCTTAAGCTTGCATTGAACCAGGAAAGGTGTAATAAGAATAGGATTTGGCAAACTCTAACACTTAACTCTTAGTTTCGGATCAGATAAGTCACCTCGGTCAGAAGAATTCCACCCCGGCCGAGATGTTCATCGACTGAGCGAGATGCTTAGGGTTAAGGTAATGACTCGAACTTTTAGGGTCCTACTGTGATTAAGATTAAGATTATCCCACAACCTTCAGCCAATCACCCTAGAATCACACAAAGAGATTAGCCACTCATCATCATGAAAGTATTAATCAAATATATGGGAAGAAAGAGAATAATTGAACAAGAATACCTTAAGAGAAAGGCTTCAATAACTGAATCAATTATCAAACCAACAAGCGTTCCTTGGATAGAAATCCAACAAGACAACAAAGAGGAAGGGAATCTAAGATGATCTTACAAAAACCCTTCAAAAGCTATATAAGCTATAGACTTTCTTCCTTCAACCTTCAAAAAGGTTCTCCACTTCTCCCAACTGGAGTATAGCTGCAGCGGTGTATTAGGTGTAAGCGAATGTATGCACGATCTTTGTGGTATGCCGCGTACGGATTTGTGGAAAATCCAACCCTTTTCATAGGAAAATTACTCTCCAAAGATAAGATATCTTAGAAAGATCTCTTCCCATAAAAATAGGTAAAATATATGATCTATCATATCTTCTTCCTTCCAAGAGCCAAGCCCAAAAATATAAGATCCTCTTTCCAAAGATAAAAGATCTCAGCCAAGAATAAAATATTCTCGCCGCGTCCCAGGTGTTCGTCTCGGTCGAGTTGACTTCTCTGGATCACCTCGGTCGAGGTGAATCTGTGGTCAACCGAGGTGAGTCACAACTGAATGTGAAATCTCTCAAATCTGGTCCAAAGTGAATCTCTAATCCATGGCTATGCTTCCTGGATGTTTCCTTATGTTCCTGAATGTAGCTCCAATGACTCCATAGCTCCTTTTGCTCCTTTTTGATGCAAATCATGCCCTTTTACCTACGCTTACAACAAAACTAGGTGTACACGTCGATTCCCGCAAAGGTAGATGAAACGGTAATATAATCACATAATATACATACAAACATGCAGATTATTGAAGATAAAACGTCTAAACAAACCCCAAAATATAGACAATAATTCATGCTATCATTTACAAACTCAGAGGCGAGTACAAAACATCAAACCACAACATTTGATTCAAAAGATCCCATATCCCGCGTATCCTAATGTATAGAAGTCCTCGGCTGGCCACACCATCTGTCTCACCCTGCAGTCTTCCTAACCTGCAGATCAACTACAACACGGTATGAAACCGTTAGCTACAACAATGAAAAACATGAAGGTAATAGCACAACCACACATCAACATCTCATAAATGCAATGCCACACACATTCATTTATTATCTTTCATTACGTTATTCCATTACTAATTCAACTTCTTTTGTAACACGAGGAACCTAAAGAACCTCGCCCCTTTCCCCGTTAAGACAGGGGTTTGCATTGGGGTGATCGTCACTCGTCCCCCCTGTGTTACTGGCTTCGAGGCATCTCCTCCTAACCAGTAGGCGGAGACCGGTGGTTACCGCCCGTTATAATACACTTGGGCCAAATAAATGTAATAAATGTAATAAATGGTCATCCTAGTCCGGTTTAGGTTATAAATGCACAATCACATGAACACACACAACCATCTCAATCATACAATCCACAACTGCACGCTAAGTAAGTCCTATGGACTTACCTGATATACTTGTAACCTGTACAACGTCATAGCTTCCCCTTGGGGAAGTAATCAACGCCTGCAATAGCAAGGGACACACAATCACATACTGCAAAGGTTAGGACACTCGTCTCACTAACCACAACCAACCTATATCTCAAATCTAAACCTCAGATCCTCAACACATTCATAAATTCCTAAGACATATCCTCAACATAACATCTCATCATACTCGTCCACATACTAAACCTTAAAGCCATAACCGATATCCATAACATCATCATGATCCTAAACTCATTTTGACACCTAGCATGCATCTAATCAATATTCCTCAATCTCAAATTTAATCCTAATTTAATTAATTAACCTTTAATTAATTAATTAAATTTCACCAGAATAACGTTTTGCCCGCAGACCATTTCTAAACCCATCTGTTATCAGATTTCATCAAACAAACAACCAATAAACATCAGAATAGTATAATGATCATAATGGAATATCTAATTATTCATTTTGAAAAGCCTAAGATCAATTTAGGCCAAATCGTAGTACGAAAAACGAATAAATTCATAACTTATTCGTTACTAAACCGATTGACGATCTGAAAGAAGATTCGCAATCACCACGACGCAGGCTACGCATGTACAACATCAAATTCATCGGAATCTGAGCGACGGAACTGTTCTGGTGACATATATGCTCGACCAGGTCCTTATCTGCTCGGAAATGCAGAAACTTGGTACCGATATGAAGAGAATGAAGAGAGGCATCCAAAAGCTCAAACGGAATTGAAATCGGATTAGAAATGGAGAGTAGATATGAGTTTGAAGTTTGAGAGAAATCAGAGCTTTTACGAGGAAATGTGAAAGGAAATGAATTAATAAACAATTTTCCGCTATTTATAGTGAAGTCGATAATTATCCTTTAACGAAGTCGATAATTATCCTTTAACCGATCCAATGGCGGGTTGAACCCCCTTCTCCAAACTTCTCGAAATTGGAACAATAAATCTTGAATATTGTAGGGATAATTATTCCACAATTGCCTCGGAAAACGTGTATTCCTAAGCCATTTTTCTTAGCCGTTAAGAAACAAAATAGCGACTCTTTTGGCCGTTTTGCTTTTCCATGTTATTTCATATCTAGGACATGTCCGATGTCCTGATCATTTCTCTCAACTGCATTTTTATTAATTGGAGCTCCCAAATGCTCAAAATAATACCGGAGGGTAAAAATAATTACCCGGGGTAAAAAGTGAAATTTTCACCATAAGCCCAAAATTACGCTAGGAACATAACGGTGGGACTTATACTCAACACTTACTCAATCTTCGCGAGTTATACGTCAATTACTATCTCTGGTTAAGTTAATCAACATTAATTAAAATTCGGAAATCCTATCTATTACATCACACACCCCTTAAGAAAAAGTTTCGTCCCGAAACATGAACAATTCCCAAATCTTCTCGGACCCATACGCCGAGGTATAGACACTCTCTCTATCGGAGGTATCACATCTCCGTTCAAACGTATCAACTTATGACACTCCATAACCTCAAAACACAGCATGGAGGAATCACCAACTCCAGCAACAAGATCATAACGCTATCCAAAGGCATAGAGGAAAAATCATCTCTATCCAACTACTAACCACGTCACAAGGCATGGAGGAAAGCCATCTCCAGCCAATCGTACTCGTGACACAACTATGTGGAGGAAAACCGTCTCCACTCACACTATGTCCATCAATAATAGCATGGAGGAAATAACCATCTCCAGCTAATCCTAAACATATTACAATAGCATGGAGGAAAGAACCATCTCCAGCTATACCTATATCGTGCTAACAAACAAGATCTAACAGATCAGATGCACATATCAAAGCTAGCATGAATACACATCATATCACATAAGCACATAGCATACAAGTACTCACCAAAAAGCCACTAAGATCTACTCGTGGATCCTACGGGGTCCTCTAACTCCGCATAGAACTCTAGATAATTCATCTAGATACTATCCTCTGTCTCCCAGGTAGCCTCATCCGGTCCTCGTCTCGACCACTGTATCCTCATCATAGGAATATCATTCGAATGCAGGCGTCTCACACCTCTCTTTCTAGAACTGTAAAAGGTTGTTCTGCAAAAGTGTGGTCCAGCTCAACCACTAGATCATCATAACTCACAATGTGCCTCATATCTGGTTTGTACTCCCTCAGCTGAGACACATGAAACATAGGGTGAACACCCTCTAACTTCGGTGGCAAAGCCAATCTGTGCACTACTCTCCCAACTCTACCCAATATCTCGAACGGACTGACATATCGGAGACTCAGCTTCCCCTTTATGCCATAACGGTTGACGTCTCGCGTCAGAGTTACTCTCAACCAGACATGAGCTCCTACCTTGAACTCTAGAGGTCGACGCCTCCTACCTGCATACAACTTATGGCAACTCTGTGCAGCCAGCATCCTCTCTCTGATCAGCGTTACTCGAGCCATATCATCTTGTATCTATTCTGACGCTATCCCACTGGTACTACTAGGTTCCTCCCAACATAAAGGTGTATGACACCTATGTCTACACAACGCCTCATAGGGGTCATCCCTATAGATGCATATCAACGGTGGTGGTATAAGAACTCAACGAGGAGGCAGCACCACCACCACCACCACCATCCCAGCGCAGATCCCGCGCCGCAGATTTAGAGATCCAGCAGCACATCACAGGATTGATGACCTTACCGATCAGATGATCGACTCCTACGCTGCCTTGACAGTTGATATCAGTGAGCGTTTTGATGACCAGCGCCGAGAGATGGAGAGTCGGACACATCAGATGCTGGAGAGCCAGCACTACCAGCGCCGGATGATGGAGATTCAGTTCCAGCACATGATGGGATATCCTTTTGACCCATCCCAGCATCCGTACGTGCCATATCCACCACCACCACCACCAGATCAGGACTAGAGCTTGCAAGGATTTCTTTTATTTATTTATTATGCAGCTCAGCTAATGTCCGGTGAGTACTCTATTTTCAGACTTATTTTGACCCATTGGGACAATGTGTCCCACATATGGGGTATTTAGATGTATTTATGTGACCTTATGTGTATGCTTGTATGACTCTACCGGATATTACTGTTTTATCTTGCTCTATGTGTTTATCTGAGACTACATGCATGCATACAGGTTATTTGATTGAGAAAAACGTCAAACACTGGTTAACAAAAAAAAATTTATGACCTCGACCGAATTGATTCTGACCAGACGAGGTGCATCACCTCGGTTGACTTAGAACATCTCAACCGAGTTGGTTTAACTGAAATAGTTTTCGAAACGATTTTTGTGCTTCTTATTTGGATATGACCTTAGTGAAGATTTTGTTTGCAAACTAGTTTTGAAATCTTTATATATTTGAAAGGATTTATGATATGTTTAAGTTGCTAAATTCTTTGTTTGAAATTTGTGGCATGTTTAATACTTTGTGTTAAACCAAATTATGTTGAATTTGAAGGTTGACACCACATGATGAGTTCTATCACTTTCTTCCTTGGATAATTAAGGCAATTCATTCTCTTCTCTTCTTCTTCTTGATCATGCTTAGCCCCTCATATACAAATTTGCCTCCTATCCGAGAATTTGGAAGCAGGCAAGTGAAAGAAAAGTTGAGATGTTGGATAGAAAGAAACAAATAGGTTTGGGGAAGTCAATCATGATGATGAGTAACTCGGCACCATTCACATAGTCGGGTGTTTGTGTCTTGCCAAATTCGGATTAAGCGATATTCCTAACGGGTCATGGTATGTGCATCAAGGGTTTGAGGCATCTCGAGATATTGATGATTGCTGATCTCCTAGGCTTCGGTTATTGTGCACCTCTTTCCATGCATCCCAAAAAGTAAAAAGTAAATAAGCAAAGCTTATTGATGGAAGATGTTAAAGTTCAAAGCAAGTGAAGTAAAGATCCTTTTCCCGGATTCTAGTACCACATTTCCTATATACATCCCACCCTCACACGTTTCTTGACCTTCTTTTGAAAAGCCCTTGAGACCTCGAGCTTGTTGATTGACTTGGTGGTTTAAACTGGATTATACAAGATTAATTTCGATAATTATGATTTATTATGCATTCTACGATTTTATGCAAAGATGAACAACTTTCTTATATTTGTAAAATATTTTGATCATATTTTGATTTTAATTGCCATGAAGCATTCTCTTAGAGTGATCTATGAGCGGAGCACACCAAAAAAATGTTTTGAAATACTTTTTATTGATCCTTATGACTTATAATTCATTCTATCTTGTGCTTAAAATTTGGAACTTGCTTGGGGACAGGCAAGGGACAAGTATGGGGTATTTTGATAGCATGTATTATAGTCTATATTTTGGGACTTGTTTAGACCTTTTATCTTCAATAATCTGCATGTTTGAATATATATTATGTGATTATATTGTCGTTTCATCTACCTTCATGGGAATCGAGGGGAAATGAGTCATAGGAGCTACATTCAGGAACTTAAAAGAGAACTCAGGAAGCAAGGAATTAACAAATAAGATTTACTTTAGACCAGATTTAAGAGATTTTACCTTCAGCTGAGATTCACCTCGGTCAACTACAGTATCACCTCGACCGAGGTGATCTAAGAGGAGCGCCCCGACCGAGGCGAATACCCTGACACGGCGAGATATATTTTATTTGGTTGAGATCTTTTATTTTTGGAAGGAGAGATCTTATATTTTTGGGCTGGATTTCTGGAAGGAAGATCATAGATTGGGGAGATCTATTTTAGAGATAAGATATATTTTATCAGGATATTATCTTTTTAAGATATTATTATCTTTGGAAGATAATTCTCCTATATAAGGGGTTGGATTTTTCACAAATCACGCATCCGATATACCATACAATATTCTCCCAGCTATAGTAAGGGAGAATTTCTGGAAGTTTGAAGGAAGTTTTGAAGGTTTGGAGGAAGGAAGTTCATAGCTTTGTGATAGCTTTTAAGGGGATTTGTAAGACTTTCTTAGATTTCCTTTTGTTTGATTGTCTTGTTGGATTTGTGATCTAAGGAACGCTGATTTACTTGATATTTGATTCAGTTATTGAAGCCTTGTTCTTAAGGTTTTTGTGTTCAAATATTCATTCTCTTCCCATATATTTGATTATTTCTTTCATGATGATGAGTGACTAAATTCCTTGTGCAATTCTAGGGTGATTGGCTGGAAGTTGTGAGAAAAACAATGATAGAATAATCTTAATCCCATTAGGACCCTGAAAGCTCGAGTCTTTATCCTTAACCCTAGAACATCTCGTTCAGTCGATGGACATCTCAGCCGGTGTGGAACTTGACTGACCGAGGTGACCTTTTCCGATCCAAAATTGGGAGTTAAGTGTTAGAGTTTGCCAACTCCTATTCTTATTACACCTTTCCTGGTTCAACGCAAGCCTAGGATGAGACTTACCCGGTAATTCCTTTGTTTGTTTACCCAAGATCATAAGTGTAGGTAATAAAGGTTTATCCTTTATTGGGGTTTGAGTGTGCCTTCATCCCATCTTTGTGAGTTAGCCTGAGACTTACCCGGTAAAGGTTGATTCTATTCCCTTAGTTGGTGTGTTGGTTTGAGATTATAATTCCTTTCCTTAGTACCTTGAGACTTACCCGGTAATAGGAGCTTTTGGTTCGGGATTAGTGAGTAGTGAGACTTACCCGGTGATCTATTCCACTTAGAAACACCTTCCCTTTACAAAATCTCAGCTTTGTCCCCATTAACTTGAGATCTTGAGTTGGAACCACAACTAGTGTAACACCCCGATTCCGCGGGACTCGGGATGCTACGGGCGGAGACCTCATAATGGGTCCCGACCCTTAGCCTGACAACAATTTCACTGGATCTTACAACAAGACACAAATAAAGGCAAAACCGAAATTCATTTTAATGCAACGATATGAACCCCAAAAGAAAACAACGAAAGACTTCAGCCGAGACAACGCTAAAGGCAACCGCCATACACGTGACATACATAATACCCTAAACAATACATAAAAACAACCCCCAAAACCCATCCTAAAATGTACGGACCCCGGCTGCCCACTCTTCCGGATCTCTCGGCCGCGTCCCTTAGCTGCAAGGCAACTACAACAATATCGGTATAAAACCGTTAGCTAGCATTCAAGGCATTAGAATCATGGTATTGGTACACACACACATAAGGCATCATAAACACACAACATGTTCCAAAACACACAATCCGGTTTATTATCTTTTTATTATTAGGTCATATCCCGTTCTAATTGAACTTCTTTTGTGACACGAGAATCTTAAAGAACTCGCCCTTGTCCCCTTTCACCATACGGGTTTGTACTTGATGCGGATCAGCATCACCCGATGGGCTGGTCGCAAGGCACCTCCCAGTCATCCCCATTTTGGACTGGACAAGCGGTCACCGTCCGTTATCATACACTTGGGCCAAATATAAACATATAAAATCGGTGGTCCTATTACCGGTTTAGACGTTATAACATAAGCAATAAACACACACATAAACAATAACCACACACCACCAAACACGCATTGAAACTAATACAGAGAATACGAGCTAAGTATGTCCGTAGACTTACCTGCACCAAGTCAAATCTCAATAACGATAGTCCTTGATCCCATCTGAATAGGATCTTAACTGCCTGATTACAAAAGGAAAACTTGGATCAATACTTATCCAATCTCTAGAAGTCTTAAACTTCTAGGTTAACCATCATTATTCAATAAACGCACTAAATTGATCCTTGTCCAAAGATATGATGTCAAGCACTAGAAGAATACTACTCTTGCCAATCCGTTCTAGAACTCAACATTGTCTTCAAGGATATACTTTCATACTAAACCCAATCCTTTCATCTACAACTGAGCTTGAATTCCTCCCTACAACATCACAAGGTCAACTAACCGATCGAAGTTACATCCCCCAAGGTGACACAACCTACTAGCCTTTGCCTTTATATACACGTCATCCTTACCTAATATATATAAGTTAAACAAGCTCATCATCTTCATCAACAATTCTTGGCATACTAATACATAACGACTAAGTCCATAAACAACTTAACATTCCCGCAATATCCAAGTATATATCATAATGGGTCAAATACACCTACAATACCAAGTTCTCTAATACTTTAATAATCTCACTACACAAGTTAACTTCCATTTGCTAACTAAAGATATAAGTCACTATCTTAAAGGAAAAGAGTTATCCTCTAAAAATAATCTAATCAAGGGCATTTTTGCAAATTCAAGAAATATGGATCCTTAAACACAAATGAGAAACATGTGGCCAGTTTTGTAATTACCAAAAATTAGTCAACAAGTTTGACCAGATCTAGGGTTTCATTTCCATGGGTGGCAACACTGTGCAACGAGATTTCCGACGGCCTGGTGCACGGCTGTAGACGGCGGCAACAGATTTGAAGTCCCCGGCGACGTGCGAACCCGGCTGTGTCTCCACCTTCCAGGACGACGCCGGATCGAGCCCACTGTGGTTTTGGGCGAGGTTGGAGGCGAGCAGTCCGAGCAGGTTTGCTCCGCCGACTACAACAACGGCAACCTTGGTGAAGAAGAAGAAGGTGGCGGCGGACTGGATCGGAGGCGGAATTGGCGGCTCCTTCAGACTCGAACGGTGTCTTGTGGCTCGATTTTTAATCGGATCTGTACTTGCTGCTAGGGCTCGATACGGTGAAGAAACACGATTCAGTACTCAACGGTCCAATTGGTGCGAAGTTAGGGTACAGGAGGGTCTGGCGCGACGGTCCATGGCCTCCCAGGTGGTGGCCGGTGCTGTTGGTGGCCGAAAGCAAGGTCGACGGAAGGAAGAGGTATGAGGGACCTTTGGCGGCGCACGCGAAGAGGTACCCGGTGGCTCTCCGGCTTCGAATGGACAAGGCGGCAACTTCTTGGTGGCGAGGAGGGGATAAAGCGAGAGTTGAGAGTTTGGGAGGAGAGGGTTGCGGAAGAAAAAAACCCAGAGGGAGTGGCGGCTCTCCAAAGAAGCCCTAGGTCCCGGTTTTGTGAGGAGGGAAAAAAAAGGGATTAGGGTTTCAAGATTAGGAGGAGAAATAAAAAAAAAGGTTATTTTACAAATAAAGTTAATGAAAAAAAAGGTAAAATAAATGTGAGTAAAATTGTATATAAAGAAAATATAATGTCATCTAAAAATCTTAATTATCATATAAAATGATAAACGATGGATCCTCTAGAAGGTCGACCATGGAAATACCACTCAGGAATTGAATTTAAAATGGAAGAAATTATAAACCGGTCAAAGTTCAATTTAATTCAGGATTAACCGGAAATAAAATTCCGGTTATTAAATCAGTTCCCCCTTAAAATAAGTTTCGTCCCGAAACTTAAGAGTAAGACAATCATAAAATTGGCCGTTATGGCACCAGTCGGTGTATCTAATCACTACACCTAAAGTCTCATCGTTTCCACATATAAGTACCCCCACATCATAGGTTACAATTAAAACAAACATCACCGACTAGGCATTTAAGCATGAAATAATCAAATAGTCAAACAATATCACATCAATACAGGTCCTCGTATTAACTCGTTGGGCTTGAGGTTGCAGTTAACCCTGCATAGCTCTCTAGCAGGTTATGTCTTATACTATCCTCATTACTCAAGGTTGTCTCATCAGATTTCCATCCAACTACTGACCCCGAAATCTCTAATGTACCTAGTTCATAATCGTTTGGTAGTACGCTCTAGAACAACTACCGGATACCCTTCCGGTATCATCTAACTTGACGGTTCGACCCTTGAATTTGATGACCTATTTCGAGTCTGGTATGTATCCCTCCAACTAAGATTTGTGGAAAACTGGAGATACACTCCCCGGTATGGGTAGAAATGCTAGTTAATCAATCACTTTTCAATCCGCTTTAAGATCTCAAATGGTTCCCTTTCACAACCCACTTCCAGATCCTTTGATGACTCTACTCTATTGAGAATAAATTATCCAACTTTCTTCCTTTCGTTGCAATCACTGCTTCCGGCCTTCTGAAAAGGTTTCTACTATCAAATCTAGAACAACACGTTTATCCGTATCCCGACACTTGACTAAATGCTTAAAGCTCTTTGTCTCATGCCTCTCTTGGTCTTGTCTCATAATATCCCTTCTCATATCGTTCCTCAATTAATGAATTATCACTTACTTCTCCTCGAGTATTAGACTTGTTGTAACTCAAAATCAAAATTTGGTGGTCATTCTCCACATTCACTTGGCGTCATCATATTAATTTATAGATTTATAACTCAACCTCAATCTTCTTGTCTAGCTCCAAAGATCTTAAAATGACCTATTAATAAGTCCGAAATGCCGATACTAGACTCAAGGTGATCTCACATCACCGTCAATTGGTCATAACTACTCAAAAATGCTAAACCATCATTTGACTTGTACTTTTTTTTTATCGCAGTTATCAGCCCAATAATATCACTCTGACTCAAAACGCAACTCGACTCCGTTCTAATACACATTTACACGTAAAATCTACTCCAAAAATCTGCTTTCACTACGGACGATTACTAGGTTGTAAGTACTCCCGTCGCTTTTCCTTGTACATCTTTCGACTCAGTATGATAGTCACTCACTTTGAGCTTTCTTTTGTAGACCGCGCAATATACATTTATTACCTCATCAATTCTTTTCTCAATTCATCAGGAAAATGACTCGAGAGTACTCCATTTTGTACTCAATCCCACACTACTCGTCTGTTAACATATGACGAGGTCGTTACGCTTGACTCGGATTCATAATAGGGTACCACTCTCTTTCTATAACCTCTTAATGCACACACTTTATTGTCTACCTTACCTAGGTGATACTGTTTCCATACAAAATCTTTAGTCACTCAACATCACCTCATCTCTTGTACGTTCCAACCGAGATGTATATTCCAACTACAATCACCTGAAAACTCTACAAGTCATTTATCAAGGTGCTAACGTCATAATCTTTAAGCTTGTACCACCGTTATAAATCTTGTTATTCTGTGTCACACTATTAGTTACAACGGCTTCCACCATGAATCTGAAAGATTAACCCGACTCTACTTTATGAGAACACACCATTAGTCCCACTTGGACGGAATACTATACACCCCATTTACCTGCCTTTATGAACGTAAGTCAGTCATAGTTCTCTTACTTTTTTGGTTCTTCCTACACCGTTCAATCCATATTCACTTTACTCGGTGTCCTTTCCCAACTAGTAGGTAAGCAACATCTAACATCAATTGTTTTTACATCGTTACATGATCTAAGAGGGTCGTCTGTAGTCATCAAAATATTCTCCTGGATTATTACTAAGAGTTACTTGCTTAAACTCATTCAATGTTACTATCAAAGAGCACTTGTGCTTATGCTGTTATAACTTCCCAAACGTCGACAATCAACCACCCGAGAAAGTCCTCCAAGGTGTTGGTAAAATTTTCTTATGTAATGTCGATCCGACCGTAGAGGTTCTAACATCACTCTTTCATATACTTCTTGTACATCCTATGTCAACATCAAACTTAAAAAATTTGGTCTTCTATTACTCTTGTTGGTCACGTGATGCATCTCTTGATATTCCATGAACAACTTCACAGCCGTACCAGTATGTCCCGTGGCGCTAAGTGAAATTTTCACCCACGTCACCGAAAACCTAACACGTTACTTTCCAAGTGCTAACGTCATCAGCTCTACCTTAAAGGGATGCTAAAAATCCAAATTCTCCGTTTCACGCCATAGCCACTATGGCTTCTCTACTTGAGTCTATAAGACTTCGACCCAACTTTTGCTCACTAAGACATATCATCCGTTTCAATATATGAAAAATACCATGCATCCTTCTCTCTCTCTATATATATATATATATATATATATATATATATATATATATATATTTCCATTGCGTAAAGAAACAAGGAAAGCTTTACTTCCCTCCTGCTTCTCTATTCCTTTCACTCTTATCAAAACTTAACAATTCTTATCCGTGTCTTTTCCCCCATATGTCAATCCCATGACCTTAAAAGGTCATCCAAGGTCATTATAATCCCTCCCTAGGAGGTCTGTTACATTCACTTGCTTTGATCCGTGCAATATTACATTAAGACAATTGTACTTAGTTGACATACTTCCTCACTACTTACACCGAACCACCGGAAATCCTCCAAGCTCTCGTTATCGATCTTTCATGCCATAGTGTTGTTTACTCTTCTCATTGACGCTCATCCATAGACAGCCCGCACACGTGCGTTCTTGGTTGTCGCCGGTCAGCTTATAGTTGACCTTCTCCAAGGTCAACAACTTACCATTCTATTGCACTTTTCATGTTATCATACTCATGAATGTTACCCTCCTCGGGGTACTCTATCTTAAACTCCGTTAGCTCTTTCCTCGTTCCATGCTTCCTTCTTCTTTCATAAGATAAGTATACTCTTCTCGGCCTTGTTGTATCGCATAACTCCAGTTTATAGGCTTAACCGTTCCTCCAAGACGTCTATCAAGTGCATCTTCTCAAATTCTCATCCTCAAATAGCATCCGTTCACGTTTCTCTTGATGGGTATCTTAAGTCTTTCCATACATAACAACTTCTTGTTACATTACTCATCTCTTCGGAATCACATCTACTCACACTTCTTTCCTCTTGGCATTTCCTAGTCTTATCATCATAACGGAAAACTGGTAGACTCCACTAAAAGGAATTATATCATGCAAAAATTCACCTTGTAAGTCTTTCTCGTAACTTTTATATATCTTAAGAGCCACCCCCTTAGGATCTCATAAAAATCGTCATCTCGTCTTCTCGTTCCTCCAAAAGCTTAACTTACGGATCACTTATACCCTTCCTAATTTGTTCCACCACTCTTCTCATCTCGACTCCCAAGCTTAGGAGTGTCTAGGAAACTTGTCTTAATTGAAACGCTACTTCTTGATTCTTGAGCTAGATTGTATCTCCCCTCTACTTGATTTGTGTCTTCAGTTCATCGGCATGCCACTTGGAGGAACCTTAAGTTCGTTTGTCTCAAGTTGCTTCGTTGTTGCTAAATCCTCGATTCCTCAGAACCACTCTCATGTCTTCATCTCATTTCGCTTCCTTGGTTAGTTTCCATATCGGTTTCACTTAAGTTGACTCAAAGTTCGCTTCTATTTGATCGTCATTTCCGTTTATGTCCTCTTTAGTTTTCGCATGGTTGCATTGACATCTTCAAAAGGAGTCCGATGAAACTCCAAGATGTTCGTCCAAACGTGACGCTCAAACTTGATACTTGAGCATACTCATCTTCGTATGTATACTATCCTAAGCCAAACAGCGTTGTCTTAATGGTGATGATGTCATACTATCATCTTATCTATTAGATCTCATATCTCTATATTCTACTATATATAATAAGTATGCACATAAACTATACAAGCCATGTGATCACATTACTACCATACATCCATATCTAGGAAATCCACTATAACAATTCAAGGTCCAAAACGAACTATACTCCGTATATATAACTATACTTAAGGTTATCATAATAATTATACTATAACATTTAAGTGAAGCATGTAATTACAATCCACATACACATATCTATATATATACCTATATATATATCAAAATCCAATAAACTAAACTGTCGAGATCTGCGGAATGAGTGGTGGTCCGTACATTCTACCCGACTGACTATGCTCATGATTTTGAAAACGAAAAATCATTTTAAACTTAGAACCCTTGAGGGTTCTATTTCATTTTATTCGGCCTTTGGAAGATTGCGAGTGTCATTGTTGTCAACCTAGGGCTCTTATACCACTTTTGTAACACCCCGATTCCGCGGGACTCGGGATGCTACGGGTGGAGACCTCACAATGGGTCCCGACCCTTAGCCTGACAACAATTTCACTGGATCTTACAACAAGACACAAATAAAGGCAAAACCGAAATTCATTTTAATGCAATGATATGAACCCCAAAAGAAAACAACGAAAGACTTCAGCCGAGATACAACGCTAAAGGCAACCGCCATACACGCGACATACATAATACCCTAAACAATACATAAAAACAACCCCAAAATCCATCCTAAAATGTACGGACCCCGGCTGCCCACTCTTCTGGATCTCTCGGCCGCGTCCCTAACCTGCAGGGCAACTACAACAATATCGGTATAAAACCGTTAGCTAGCATTCAAGGCACTAGAATCATAGTATTGGCACACACACACATAAGGCATCATAAACACACAACATGCTCCAAAACACACAATCCAGTTTATTATCTTTTTATTATTAGGTCATATCCCGTTCTAATTCAACTTCTTTTGTGACACGAGAATCTTAAAGAACTCGCCCTTGTCCCCTTTCACCATACAAGTTTGAACTTGATGCAGATCAGCATCACCCGATGGGTTGGTCGCAAGGCACCTCCCAGTCATCCCCATTTTGGACTGGACAAGCGGTCACCGCCCGTTATCATACACTTTGGCCAAATATAAACATATAAAGTCGGTGGTCCTATTACCAGTTTAGACGTTATAACATAAGCAATAAACACACACATAAACAATAAACACACACCACCAAACACGCATTGAAACTAATACAGAGAATACGAGCTAAGTAAGTCCGGAGACTTACCTGCACCAAGTCAAATCTCAATAACGATAGTCCTTGATCCCATCTGAATAGGATCTTAACTGCCTGATTACAAAAGGAAAACGTGGATCAATACTTATCCAATCTCTAGAAGTCTTAAACTTCTAGGTTAACCATCATTATTCAATAAACACACTAAATTGATCCTTGTCCAAAGATATGATGTCAAGCACTAGAAGAATACTACTCTTGCCAATCCGTTCTAGAACTCAACATTGTCTTCAAGGATATACTTTCATACTAAACCCAATCATTTCATCTACAATTGAGCTTGAATTCCTCCCTACAACATCACAAGGTCAACTAACCGATCGAAGTTACATCCCCCAAGGTGACACAACCTACAAGCCTTTGCCTTTATATACACGTCATCCTTACCTAATATATATAAGTTAAACAAGCTCATCATCTTCATCAACAATTCTTGGCATACTAATACATAACGACTAAGTCCATAAACAACTTAACATTCCCGCAATATCCAAGTATATATCATAATGGGTCAAATACACCTACAATACCAAGTTCTCTAACACTTTAATAATCTCACTACACAAGTTAACTTCCATTTGCTAACTAAAGATATAAGTCACTATCTTAAAGGAAAAGAGTTATCCTCTAAAAATAATCTAATCAAGGGCATTTTTGCAAATTCCAGAAATATGGATCCTTAAACAGAAATGAGAAACATGGGGCCAGCTTTGTAATTACCCAAAATTAGTCAACAAGTTTGACCAGATCTAGGGTTTCATCTCCATGGGTGGCAACACTGTGCAACGAGATTTCCGGCGGCCTGGTGCACGGCTGTAGACGGCGGCAATAGATTTGAAGTCCCCGGCGACGTGCGAACCCGACTGTGTCTCCACCTTCCAGGACGACGCCGGATCGAGCCCACTGTGGTTTTGGGCGAGGTTGGAGGCGAGCAGTCCGAGCAGGTTTGCTCCGCCGATTGCAACAACGGCAACCTTGGTGAAGAAGAAGAAGGTGGCGGCGGACTGGATCGGAGGCGGAATTGGTGGCTCCTTCAGACTCGAACGTTGTCTTGTGGCTCGATTTCTAATCGGATCTGTACTTGCTGCTAGGGCTCGATACGGTGAAGAAACACGATTCAACACTCAACGGTCCAATTGGTGCGAGGTTAGGGTACAGGAGGGTCTGGCGCGACGGTCCATGGCCTCCCAGGTGGTAGCCGGTGTTGTTGTTGGCAGAAAGCAAGGTCGACGGAAGGAAGAGGTATGAGGGACCTCTGGCGGCGCACGCGAAGGGGTACCCGGTGGCTCTCCGGCTTTGACTGGACAAGGCGGCAACTTCTTGGTGGCGAGGAGGGGATGAAGCGAGAGTTGAGAGTTTGGGAGGAGAGGGTTGCGGAAGAAAAAAAACCCAGAGGGAGTGGCGGCTCTCCAAAGAAGCCCTAGGTCCCGGTTTTGTGACGAGGGAAAAAAAAGAGGGATTAGGGTTTCAAGATTAGGAGGAGAAATAAAAAAAAGGTTATTTTACAAATAAAGTTAATGAAAAAAAAGGTAAAATAAATGTGAGTAAAATTGTATATAAAGAAAATATAATGTCATCTAAAAATCTTAATTATCATATAAAATGATAAACGATGGATCCTCTAGAAGGTCGACCATGGAAATACCACTCAGGAATTGAATTTAAAATGGAAGAAATTATAAACCGGTCAAAGTTCAATTTAATTCAGGATTAACCGGAAATAAAATTCCGGTTATTACAACTAGATGCTTTAATCCCTAGAATTTGCATATTCCCTTTAATTGACCTTATTATTATCTCTTTGATTGCTTTAACCGCCTTTGTGGTTATTAGTTACATTGACTACCTATACTTGCTTTGTTTCACCTAAGTCCCTGAGATCGACACCCCGAAATTCTTGCTTTTACTATAATTGATACGTACACTGCGGGTTCACATCCTTGTTTAAGCATATTTCTTGGGATATAAATTTAAAGCTTGCACACACCGTTTGGAGCGAACACGGCGCCAAAAACTTGTTCGCGCTAGAGATGTGTAGCACAAAAGTTTTACATTTTATAACTTGATATATTCTCCTAACTCCTAGCGAACCCACATTGTATGGGTCGTTTTGTAGCAAGGATTGTATTCCGAGGTCGAACACAAAGACTAAGGTGAAATCAAATCAAATAAGTGATCATGGATAGGGCAAATCTAGTCTACGAAAAGAGAAAGAAATAAAGAAATGAAAATCATGATATTTTTGGTTGGGTTTTTGTGGTGATCAAGCAAAGATCACAAATCATGCAAGATTATAAATCAAACAAACAACTCAAACTAGCAACACAAACAAGCAACACAAACACAAGATGTGAGATCAAATTAAGAAAAGCGGATTCTAGGGATTGGGACTTCCGGTTATGGCATTGGACTCAAGCTTCTAATCAACCTTGGACAAGCTGCGGTATGTTGGGAAAGGGTGTTTCTCCAATGGGATCAATCACCGGGTAGGTCTCATGGTCCACTAATCCCGCACCTAAGGTTCTATTACTGGGTAAGTCTCTAGGAACCTAAGGTTGGGAATTAGACACAAACCGGATTACTATCTAGGGGTCAAACCTCTCCTTACCGGGTAAGTCTCGGGTAGGTAAGTCCTAAGCGACAATCCTAGCACACTCAGTCTAATAGCGGCTTGTGAGGCTCACTACTACCTAGAGTTCATCATCTTTGGTATCTAAGGTCGAGAATTACCGGGTAAGTCTCTTCCCTCACTTAGCTTGCTAGGTTTAGATCACCCTAAGCTAAATTATGCTTAACAAACACTAAGATTTCAACAATCTAACATCCTAACATTAAGATTCATCAATACAAGCACAACAAAACAAACCACGGGTTGATCATAGTAACCACGGCCGTGGTTTAGGATGAACAAACCGTGGTTTTAGTCGGGGGTTAGGTTTCCAGCATGCAAGTCATCTAAAGGTACATTCAAGTCTATCCTATCATATTCAAAGCCATAACTATCATTCCATCACCCTAGAATCACAACTACTTAGCCAATAACATGCATTTTAAGATCAAAGCTCATCATGCAAGCATTCATGGTTTCCATAACAAGAAAGTGAAATAAGAGTGAAAAGAAGCAAGTAATCTTAGCTGAATATGAGTTTAAATAAGACTTAGAACCCTTCAAAAGTAGCTCCAAAACGTTCCTTACAATGCTTCCAAATACTCTCCACAAAAATCTCTAAAAACCCTTCAAAGTCTAACTCTAGATCTATGTTTGTGATATTGTTCTTCTCTCCAAATGAGAGTGTTTTTGTTGTTCTTTTCTCCTCCCACAATGGATGATGAGAGAGTCCCCAAAATCCAACCTGCAGGCTCAACCAAGTCCACACTCAACCAAGAAAAGCAGAGGTCGGGCAAAGAAACCGTATGACAAGTGTCAAAGCTGTCCAGAAGAAACTACGGGCAAAACCACGGGCGTGGAAATGGCCTCTGGGCCGTGGTTTCCATCAAAAAGCTCTCCCTGGATCACCTAGTCACGAATTGGTGCAAGGCATGCACCAATAAGGTCTTTTGTATTCTCCTTTGCTCCTAGCTTGCTCCTTAAAGGGTCCGGGAGTGTGTCATCATGAGGATCGATCCTCGAATGTATCGATTAAGTCCTAAAGCTCCCCAAAATACCTACAACACCAACAAAAGCTCGTGTAGACGTCTATTTCGACAATATCGATGAATTAAGCGTAAACGGCACGAACTAATGCCAAACCATGCATGAATAAAGGGAAAAACAATCTAAATGAATGCCTAAACTAACTTCATAAATCATGTCATCACGAGCTATGTAAGTCCGGAGACTTACCTCGTCACCACACTCAACTCACGACACTCTCACTTCGTTAGGGAGGAAGTCTATAACCTGCTCACAAGAAGATAACTATATCAACAACAACCCACTCACAATAAAAGTCTTAGACTTCTATACAAATGATATATGCAACACCATTTGACTCTCAATTCTAGGACCGCATCCTAGAATCCCTCATGCTCACATCACACTCAACACAAGCTAGAAGTCCTAAGACTTCTGAACCCTCGAATCTCGCAAGATCATAACTCACAACGCAACTAGGATAAGCCAAACCTGAACTTTAAAATTCCACAAGATCATACAACCCCACCTCGAGCCTCAAAACGCTCACAAGATAACCAACACCTCAAGCTTAGAATCAACATCAATCCATTAAACACTATCAAATCCTCAAAACTCACCTAAGGTTCAAACCACTACTTGGTATTCACTCTAAGTTATGCTAGATCTATCCTAGCATGATACTAAAACTTAACATAACATAACTAGATCGAGGGGAAAGAATAATCACACAACGTTAAAAGACTGAAGTCGATCTACGGTTGTTGAGATTGGAATCGTTGGCCTTTATCCGGGCGCTTCTGGTCCTAACACCAAAGCTAAACAAATTTAGCTTATATGCTAAATTTGAACGGAATATATAACTTATGTAAAATCTAAGGTAAAACTCGTTTTCAAAGCCAAGGTTAAAACTGCTTAAATACTTTCCAGGACAATTTATACAATTTTAGAAATTTGGTCATAACCCGCCAATAAACCTTCGGGCCATAATTCCGAATTAAATCCAACAAGGGAATAATTGATAATATATATAGTTATGAAATAAACTCGCATTTAAACTCCAAGGTTAAAACCCGTAAAAACATTTTCTAGGCAAATTATACAATTTCCGCAAATGGGTCATATTTAGTAATTAATTTATTGGGCCATATTCCATAAATAAATCTGCAGGGATATATATTCAGATTTCTAAAACTTCGATTGAATCTACAAATTAGAAATATGGGCCACATTTGAATTTATACAAAAAACGGGGTCCCGATTGGAAATAAAAGTTAAGGGTTTTGAACCCTCTTAATGGTTGCTAAGAGAAGATGTAGACAAGGAGGTGCGCACATCAGGGCGGCGGCGAAGGACTCCGGCGAGCGCAGATCCGGCAGGCGAGGATGCTAGCGGCAATGGGTTCGCCCGACGGGATCTCCGGCGTTGAAAGGGAGAGCGAATGGTGGTCTTAATTCCCCCCAGCGAGGCTCTCCCTGGTGGCTTCCAGGCAGTTGCAACAAAAGCACAAGAAAGGGATTGCAGCAGAGACGAAGGTGGTATGGTTGCCAGCCAATGGTTGCAGCAGAGACGAAGAGAGACAAATAGAAGGGAGGAGAAGAAAAGCACATGTGAGGATGGTGCTCCATTCCGATTCAGACGATAGTTTTGGGATAGTGAAGATAACAGGAGAAGGTGAGGGAGGAAGAAGAGAGAGTAGCGGTGGTGTCCGTGAGAAGCTGAGAGGGAGATACCGTATGAGAGAGGGAAAACATAGAGTTGAGCGAGTGGAGAGGCACCGAGAGATGAGGGGTCGGTAGCAGGTAGGGACTAGCCAGCCTACGAGGACGGCCTTAGCTGGGCGGCACATCTCATTGACATGAAGGCTAGGCAGTAGGTTCAACAAGGGAAAAGAAGAAAGAGAGGAAAGGGAAAAGAAATAAAAATGAACCGGATACATGTTACTCAGAACGAGATTTTTGGAACGGAAAAACTCCTAAACTTTTCCGTTAAATAAAACACGGAATATATATATATATATATATATATATATATATATATATATATATATACACATATATGTAAACTCATAAAATTTAATTTACAACGCGAACATACCCGTAAAAAAATATTTAAAATTATTAAAATATCGATAAAATCCGGATAAAATAAAAAACAAAAACGTGCCTAAAAATTGGGACGTTACACCTCCGGTGGTTGTAGGTCCGATTCGAGGGAGAGACGAAGGGTTGCAGAGGATCATTTTGCATTGGCTCGATCCATACGGGAAGAACGAGGGAGACGAAGGCGGCGGCTAGGCAAGGGTTGAAGGATGTTCCCGGTCCGACGGAGGGGGGGAGGAGAATTGAAAAAGGTTGCAAAGGTGGGTGAGTTGCAACGACGAGGAATCCTCCTTCAGGGTTCCGGGTTCCGATAGCGCGGCGGGGTGGGGCAGAAGAGAGGTTCCGGGAGAAGAGAATGGTAGGGAAGATAGAAGACAAGACAGGTGAGGGGCTTGATGTGTAGCAGCTGTGGGGATAGGCACTACAAGACTGAGTAGAGAGGGCGGCACATCCTAGACAAGGCTAGGTGCCAAGTTGCAGCAGAGGTTAACGAAGGGTCATGGGCAGAGAAAGCACATCACGCTAATCAGCCAAGGGAACAGAGGGAAAAAATAAATAGATAAGAAAAGGATTATTATATAAACTCGATCAAACTTAAATCTGAACGGGATTCACGAATCGGGATAAATTTTTTCGGATCGGAAAATATTTCCGAACCTTTACAAAAATAAACGGAGAATAAATATATGGATCAAAATATGTATATAAGCTCAAAAAAATTTAATTTAAGATGTGAAAATACTCGTAAAATATTTAAACCATTAAAATATTAGAGAAATAAATAGCAAAAACACGCCTAAAACTTTGGGGCGTTACATAGATGACATATCATAAATGACTTAGAGATTTATTTTGGAATTTTTATATTTTTATTCGAGCCTCATATCTTAAGCCAAAGTCGGACCTTAGCGACTTTTTATGAAAATCTAAAATTTGTGTTTAACTCTTATAAATCTTTAGCAAACTATCTCTTGAGAGCTAGATTATGGAAATAGGTTCCAAAGGAGAGTTGGAACTAGGTTATAGAAAATTCTGGAGTTTCGGGATTAGGGGTAAAATGGTCATTTACCCGTATAAGGGTAGTTTGGTAATTTCTTTATGATCGATTGTATATCTTAGAAGTTGGAGACTTCTAAGAAAGTAGGATATATTATTGATCCACTTGCCTTGTATAACAGGCCACTGAGTTTCTACGGTTACAAGCCGAGTAGAGATAATGGGATTTGAGATTGGATTCAGGTAAGTCCTTGCCACTTACTTAGCTGGTTTCTAGATGTTAGTTGAATGATGATAGTGGTGTGTGTTGATTGTTTAATAATTATAACATTCCTAGGACGACCTTTATTATTTTAAGGCCCAAGTGTATGTATAACGGGCCGTAACATCACTGCGCAACTCTGACAGGAGACTGGGAGGTTCTCTATACCCAGACCATACAAGTACAAGGTGAGATGCATCGGATCCATTCATGATAGTTACACGGGGACGGAGGCGAGGTTTTGGAATCCCTCGTGTCACAAAATAAGTATCATTAGTAAAAGTGAATGACCTAAATAAAGATAATAAACATGGATCTCTTTGAAAGCATGATATGTGTTTAGTTTTGCTTGTGTGTGTGTGCTATTTTTCATTTATCTAACGTTTAGATACCTAGCTAATGGTTGTTTCGTGTTGTTGTTTAGATTTACCACAGGTTAGAGCAGCAGCTGAGTGATCCGGAAGTAGTGGTCAGCCGGGTCTCCATACTCCTTAGAGT
Organism: Fagopyrum homotropicum; assembly: GCA_033239125.1. Taxonomy (NCBI): domain Eukaryota; kingdom Viridiplantae; phylum Streptophyta; class Magnoliopsida; order Caryophyllales; family Polygonaceae; genus Fagopyrum; species Fagopyrum homotropicum. Next base: position 67,635,267 of record BSWB01000002.1, on the reverse strand, counting down.
GGTGTTTGGGTTCTGCATGGTTGTTTCCTTTTTAGCATGATGTTATGTAGACTTCTATTACCTTAAGTACGTTGTTGGCTGTTAGACGTTGTTGTTACATTCATGACATTAAAATACCGTTTTATGAATTGAGGTTTCCTTATGTGTGTCTTGTTGTAAGATCCTAGTAAAATTATTGTCAAACTAAGGTCGGGACCCATTGTGAGGTCCTAACCAGTGACTCCCCGAGTTTTGAGAATTCGGGGTGTTACAACTGTATCAATGCTCTAGGTTGGCAACAATGACACTTGAAATCTTCTAAAGGACCGAATAAATAAATAAACAGAACCCGAAAGGGGTTTGAACTTTTCAAAGAAAATTTTTGTTTTCAAAATAGATGCATAAGTCGGGATGGGATAGATAGTACGGATGACCACTACTACCCCGCGGACCTCAGCAGCTTAATACTTTAGAAATGTTATGTTGACTTATTAGCTTGATTATAGAGATATGTGATATAGATACGTATATGCCGATGATTAGTAGAATTTATAGTAATATTATGCCTTAACGGAGATAACAAAATGATATTCTCACTCCGTCGACACACCTAAGTATATTTGAAGGGTTTCAACGTAAGGATAAGTATGCTCAGCTTATGAGCATTAGGGTAGGCGAACGTCCGGAAAACTCCTTCGAACTTGTTAAGGAACGTCGAGACGGAAAAGTGAAGACTAAAAGACAACACGAACAACGATGACAAGAAGGGAATCCCCAGTCAACTGAATAGGATCAAATGAAGAAAATACATGAGAGTAGTTCCGGAAAAGCGTTGGATGACCGGCAAGTATACAAATTGGGAGAGACAACCCATATGTTCTTTCAACTGTGGTGTAAAGCAACGTTACAAACAAAGTGGATGCCTTCAGAAACATACATGGGCGTGGAAGTGAAGGTCAAAAATATAGTAGCGACCTAGACAAGAGGCAATAAATCTAAGCTTACTGACGAACCAGAAGGTGAAACTTTGAGGCTAGAAGCAGGGCGGAATATGATCACTCTCGACAAGCTACTTGACACCACAATCAAGATTGGAAACCGAGACAATCATAAGCGTAGAAGTCAAGAAGAGATACATTGTTGCTCCAAATACGAAGGATTAAAGAGCCGCAAAATGAAAGCTTACAGGTTGCTAGAAAGTGGAAGGCAGATTTCACCAACATGGAAGGCAGATTTATGGAAGGCAGATTTCACCAACATGGAAATTGAGTGACCTCCTAGAACACACAAGAATTACAACAAGGAACGGGATACAACAAAGACCCAAGGAAGAAGGGTGTAGGAGAATGGTCTTGGTGAACACGAGGGTCTCTAATAACTTCTCATTCATGAAGGGATTTAAGTAATAAACACTAGCGGGTTATAACAAAGAACTGTACATGGACGATAACTCGGGATTTAAGTAATAAATGGAAGAGAGATATTCTCACGTGGTACATCAAACCTCAAAAGAGATATAAGAAAAGTAAGTCTACGATCTTATAGAAGGTCAACTATAAACTAATTGGTAACAAGAGATAATTTACACGTGTTGTCTAACTAGTGATGGTTGGTTGGCAGATAAGAAGAATAACCACAAGGTTATAAAGGAATTTTATAAACATCGGGAGAATTTCTTCCAGAGATCAACGACGACAATGGTGAAGTCAAATCAATACGAGTGCTAGTAAAACTAAATAGGTTCAAGTCAATAACTCTAATTAAAAAAAATTTATTAGAAGAGTTGACGGTCAGAAATGACCCTTATATAAGTAATGGTAAAATAGAATGGTTATGAGTAGCTACTTACCTACTGGCTAAGGAAAACTTTACAAATCACAGTTAGTAAGAATGAGTTCTTATAAGAAGAACTAGAGGAGTAAGAAGAAGCAGATGATTTTGATCTGGTCCTACGTCCGTTCAAACAGAGGGTACTTAGCATTCCACACAAGTAGAACTGATGGTGCTCTCGCAAGTGAGAGTTTGGTCGATCTTTCGCACTCACAGACGAAATCTTGGGACAAAAGAGTGACACGGAATAACGGGAGTTATGACGACAATATAAGCGTAGATTATGACGAGGTCACCTTTGTGAAACGACATGTCAAGTTTTGAAGTGTTTTTAGTAGGGGTATACATATCGGTTGGGACTGACGCGAGACGTTGAGTGATTGAAAGTTGTTATAGGAAGCTAGTGTTACTGCTACGAGATAAGTTTATGTAAGAGTTACTGAGAATGGTAGCACCTCAATAGCCAATCTGGATAACCGGTCATGGGTGGATGGAGGAGTAGTTTTGGAACCGCGTAAAAATGGTATACATTGGAGTCTTCTCTCGACTGGTGAGAGAAGAATGGATGAAAGCACCAAATCTAGTCGACATAATCCATACGGATTGTATGAGAAAGTTTAAAGGGATTTAATTACCATACTTGGTGTAAGGACTTAGAAGATGGTAAAGTGACATGAGTATAAGGACAACATAATAAATGCAAGTCGAGAATTTGATTCTTCAGAAAATCATATGCATCTGATGTCCCTTATACAAATGGTACCGGTAGATGTTTAATAAAAGTCATTCTATCGGACCGATAGCATTATGATGTATAAAGTGGAAACCAAGAGAATAACTTAACCAGTGAGATGGGAAAGTCGTGTATCAAAAGGCGGGTCTTGCTAAATTTAAAAAAAGTGTTGAGACGAGGATGCCTTTATGGAATCAATGCAAGAGTACAACGCAACTAAGGTTCTAAAACGGAATGGGTAGTAATGAGTAACTGACAGTTAGAGATTGATTCAGAGAAGGAAAGTGTTATAAGATGAGTCACCTAGTAGAAGCGCTCACAAGACAAGCGTGAGAGACCGGCATGTTATTGGCATTACTATCTCGGTGTAGACTTATTACCACACCTCGAGAATTTGGAGCTAAATAGATCAAGGTAAGGATTTGATGGTCAACGTGATGTGCCCTACGTTAGAGATCAAAGGGATTGTGGAAGGATAACCACATTAATTAGTTATGACAAGTAGTAAGAAGAGTTCTTATGAGACCTTAGTGAATTCCGGAAAATTCTAAGACCGCACGTTCCAATCTCTCCAAGGAGGCGTAACCCATGAGTTATTTTGCTAAGGAGTTCCTAGACCATTTGTCAAAATCAACAATGATTGAGGACCATAGTTTCAACAAATACGGACGATTTACCTTGAGGTTTGGACAACAAGTACACAAGGCTTATAGTACTAGCTTTCTTTGTACTATAGTGAACCATCCTTAGAATGAAGGTCGGTTGGGAGAACCTTACCATTATTGGAAGGGAATTTATGGGCGAAAGTCTGATAAATTATTCTGACTCACGGAGACGCCATTATGAGTAATGGGCGGCAACAAATTGATCAGAGTAGCGCAACGAAAGTGTGGCGGGGACATAACCCATTGATCAGGAAACTCAACGATATTATATCTATGAACTCAAGTTAGAAGAATTAGAGATCTTTATGAAAACCTCCATTGAGAGTGTGACTTTAGAATTCAACAAGTTGAAAGCCTGACAAGATGTAGGTGATGAGTCATTAATTGAGGAACGGTCCGACTTAATCATATTGAAAAAAAAAATCAGTGGTCTTACAAGAGCATTAGACACTTAGTAAAGTGCGAGGGTTGTCTCAGATCATTGTTTTAGAAGCGATAGTCGGAATCTTCCGAAAAGTCGGGGAAAATGGGAGTTTAAATAAAATGAGTAAAGTATTGTTGTCATTTTCGGAAAGTCACCAAGATTACTTAAAATTAAGTCGAGGAATGTAACATTGTGAGATCTTAAAGAAGATTGGGAAGTTAGTAATCGACTAAGTCTCCTACCCATACAAAAGGGTGTATACCAAGGGGTCAAGGGTAATAGTTAACGAATACATACGGGACCCGGGACATGTCACCAGTTATGAGGATGTCATAGTTGGGCCGGATCATACTTTTGTAGAGTCCCAATGGTCTAGACGAGGAGCCTATAAGGCTACTGGGAAGATAGAGAAGAGCATTAGACGTAGTTATCCCGAGTTATCTACAGAGTTAGCCACTACTTTTGTACCGACGAGTTAACGCTCAAATGTTATTCGGTGTGACTTTTGTGATTATACATTTGATTGAGTGATTGTGTTTTAATGTGTTGTTTGATTATGATGATTGGGTAATTCTTGCATGTTAGGAAGTAGGAGTGAGAATTTAGTACAAACTGAGTTAGACACTTTTATTTACGGGAGTCATTTGAGTAGATTTCCCTTATTCTAAGTTTCGGGACGAAACTTATTTTAAGGGGGTACTAATGTAATAACCGGAAAATTTTCTTCCGGTTATTTCCGAGTCAACAAAAATCTTGTCATTTTTTTAAGAAGTTAATCACATATAATGCTCTTCCAAGGATTGGCAGAAAGAGATTCAACCCAGTAGACGTTGGGTTGCCCTCTCGCTTCACCGACGACAGTCACGAACGACCTGCCAGGGGTGATCGCTCCTTATCGTACACTGCCAACGACAACAAGCCTTTCTCCTGCAGACAGACCCCGGTTGCAACCTCGCGTATCCTAGAAGCCTTGCTCTTTCGATCTGTGACTAGAGATATTTCTATGGTCGTCTATACCCAATCAAAAGTAAATCCCGACTTAGCACTAAAGACAAGAATAGTGGTTAAGTAAGGGTTGAACACAAGAGAGTTAAGGTGTTTTAGCTGCAATTATCGATTATAGTAACAAGTAACAAGGGGGGGTTTTGGTTGAATTGATGTACACAAAAACTTATGAAAACGATTAATGCGACAAGTAAGACAAATGATGGGTGAATCTACACTAGGTTGATTCTAAGCATGCAATTGCTACTTTGGTGAGTTCCTTTTACAAGTTTTCAAGTAATCTCCCGGCTCGATCATATATATGTGTTGAGCCGACCGGCATCAAAACAACTTAACAGGTTAGTGTTCCGTAAACCTACAAGAACAAATAACAAGTTAGCTTGCAAACAAAGACTAAGGTATTTAAAGAGAAGATTAAAACCATTAAACTTTCCCTTATATTTGTGTTCCTTTTCTTTAAGTAATTACAACCCGTTATTACTTAAAGTTGCTACTAGATTAAAGACCCGAACCCGGAACCTATTAATCCTAGTTATTCGCATGCACTTTAGAACCTAAGGTGATCAATCTTAAGCAATAGTAAACATGCAATTAGACAATGGAGATCAAGGAAACACAAAGCATTACTGAATGAAAACTTATATTCAAAAGAACTTACAACCAAAGTAACAACGCAGCTTTAAACCAACCCAATGTAGCAAGGGAGTTAGCAACTCATTACAAAGGTAGCAAGATAATCTAAGTGGATAATTTTTTGGATAACAAGATGGATGAATCTAGCAATCAACCAAGGGCTATTTATACTACAAAAAACACTAAATAGGAGTAAATGGCCGGCCTAAAACAGCCACCTTTAATGCCATAAAGGTGGTGTAAACAGGTGGAGTAAAGCTTCTGACATTAAACCACAGGGGCGGCCTTCAGTTCCGCAGAGGCGGTGAAGGAAAAAACGCTTGATCTTCTTCATGGTCGCAGGGGCGGTGACACAACCTCTTCGTCTTCCAGCTTCAAGGTTGAGGCGCAGGCAGGGGCGCAGTGGAAGGCGCAGGGGAGATGGTCTTCGTTTCTTCAAGGCAAGTCACCGCAGGGGCGCCAAGGAGTGGCGCAAGGGCGGTGACACACTTCATGGCCGGCACTGGAGAAGGCACAGGGGGCGCTCCGGTGTAAGGCGTCACCCGCAAGGGCGGTGACAAGGCTCCGCTGGGGCGGTGAGGCAACATAAACTTTGCTTCGTGAACGATCTTCACTCCTAAGTGCTTATAACTCCTTCCTTAGCTTCTTTTAGTATTCTTCTTCTGGACCAAGGAGTTAGTAGCATAAACCGACACAAATGCAATAAAAAGACTCTAAAAACTATCCTAAATGATAGTGATTCCATCACCTATCAAACTCCCCCATACTTAGACCTTTTACTCGTCCCGAGTAAAACAAATGACAGCAACTAGACTCAAAGGCCTCAGGAAGCATGGGTAAGCAAGAAAGACAATGAAAACAATTGAAAAGCCAAGAAAGAAAGAAGGAAAAGAGAGGAAATGTGAGAAAAATGGAGAAACTACCATCCTTATTGCTCCAAGAGTGGCCTACCCGGACAACCTCCTTATGACTCCCCTTCTTATGACGCCAAACGCCGAAAGGGAAACCTACACTCGGTGTCGCTCATTTTGCCAAGGCGCCCTGGTTTTCACCTTGCCGCTCTTCTTCTTTTGATGATCTCACTTTAACTCACATCCCTCAAGTCCAATTTTGCACCAACCTAAGGTTGGTCGGACTACCTTCTTTTTGTCTAAACCGCCCTTTTGGGTTTTCGGTTTATCCAAGGATTTTCATGCCTTTTTTCATTTTCTTTGGCTTTTTCTTTTTTTTTTGTACTGTGAATTTCAATCTGAATTCCAAATGCAAAACAAAACAACTCAAAAACTCAAATGAACTGTCCAAGCAATGATAATGTCCCTCCCCCATACTTTAAGTACACTTTGTCCTCAAAGTGGAAATGAGGCAAAGATAAATGTGGGAGAAAGGAAGAAAAATGTACCCTTCAGTGGGATGGTCCAAATGGACCACCTGGACCCTCCTCTGGTGGGTAACGAAAATGGCGGAAGAAGTGCTCCTGCCGGCGGCAGATGTCATTTATGCGGTCCTGCTGAGCTGTCATCCGACGACCAAAAGAGGTCTCAAAGCTGGCTTGCCAAGCCAGCTACTGAGCCTCCATCTGCTGCTGTTGGGCCGCCTGCCAAGCCTCCAGTCACTGGTCGAAATGGGAGGTCATGGAGATGGCAAAGCTGGTCTGCCAGCTCTGTTGTTGCTCCAGCATAGTCCATTGGTAATCGGACTGCCATGTCCGGTGCTGGGTCGTCATAGCCGCCATTTGAGCCTGAAGGATCGCAAGGGTCGGATCCTCCTCTGGCGCCGGAGTGGGCATCTCCTCGTCATATGGGATGGGCAGGTGCTCCTCCTGATGAGGCCGGCTGGAGCTAGCGGCATGCCTCTCCACAATGTCCACTAGTGGCCTCCTCGCCACGAAGGGGTCTGCCGGAATGTAGAGCTCGGAGAGCTCATCTCCTAGCGGTAGAGGCCGAGGGAGATAGGTGAGGTGGCTCCCATCTGTAAGGGAGATCCAAAATAGGTTCTCCCCGTCCTGTCGGAGGAGATTGCACCTCCTGAGCATCCCCTCAGTGTAAAGAGGAGCCTTCAGCCCGTCCTCTAGCTCGGACTGGTCCATCACTTGCGAGGCGATCAAGGAGATCACCCCACTGCCAACAATGTCCCTCGGATTGTCCCTCCTAATCCGCTTCAAAGCGGCAAGGAAAAGCGACGGCCAATCCATCACCTTCTCGCTCTGTGGAAGGCAAGAGTAGAGCAGTGGGAGATCATTGAGGGCAACCTTGTTTTCCTCTTTGTGTCCACAGAAGACACTCATGAGGATCTTGGAGATGAGCCTCAAGCTGGGGTGAGTGAGTTTGTTGGAGTACTCACCCCCAGCATGGAATTCTGACCCGGTAGTTGCCTGCCAAAACTCACACAGGTCTGGGATCGGGACTGGATCCCACCAGTTTGCAGAGGGGTTGAGAGTTACCCCAAAGGCCTCTTGTAGTTCGTTGTAATCAAGTGTGTATTTCACCTTGTTGAACTTGAAGGTGAGGCCGATACACACATGATCTTCCTTCTCCATTATGAAAGTGGTGATGAACTATCTGCTGAGCTCAGGATATGTTGGAGTACTCCTCTGTAGGAAGTCTCCGAGCCCATCATTCGCCAAAAAAGATTGCATGCTCTCCAGCATGCCTAGTTTCTCCAAAGTAGGAATATGCAAAAATCGAGTTGCATACACACTCGATCCTGCACAATCTTGTAACGCTCCTTCTCTGCTTCGGTCAGCTTGTAATTTCTTGGTGCTTCCATTCTTGAAGATGATTGAAGCGAAAGATTAGTAAATGTCGAAATAGGGAAAAAAGAAATCGACCTTTCTGGTGTAATTTTCGCAGGGGCGGCTGTAGCAGGTGCAGGGGCGGTAAGGCGCAGGTACGGATGCTTGCAGGCGCAGGTGCGGATGCTTGCAGGCGCGGGGGCGGGAGAAGTGCAGAGGCGGTTTCTGGGTTGCTGATGATACGATTTATGACACTAGTTTAGGAATTCATTTAGATAGTTTTTCCCGGTTTCCATGCATGGTTTGGCATTAGTTCATGACGTTTGTGCTTAATTCATGCATATTGTCGAGATAGACGTCTACACGGACTTTTGTCGGTTTTGTAGGTATTTTGGGGAGCTTTTGGACTCAATCGACACATTCGAGGATCATTCCTCATGACGGCACACTTCCGGACTCGCTAAGCAGCAAGCTAGGAGCAAATGAGAACACATAGGACCTAGTTGGTGCATGCCTTGCACCAACTCATGGCTAAATGATCCAAGGGAAGTTTCTGGAGCAAAATCACGGCCAGAGACCAGAACCACACCCGTGGAAACAGGCCGTGGTTTCTGTCTGGACCACGTTAACACATGTCCCACGATCTCTTTGGATGACTCTTGCTCTTGGTGGGTATTTAAATGATATTGCAGGCTGTAATTGGGGATCCTCTACCTTCTTTTTGACCTAGCTTCTTCCCCAAAACACTTCTCCATTGTTGCCTCTCTTCCAAGCACCTATTGTGGGTGTTCTTGGAAGAGATTAGTGTAGATTTTCGTTTTAGAGTGAGATTAGAGTGGTTTTGAGTTAGGTTTCCATTGTTGACAACTTGGAACAACTCTCGAAGCCTTGTAAGATTTGGTAACTCCTATTCTATGCTTTTAATGTCTTTTCTTTGGATTGTTCTTCATCATCTAACCATGACTTGCAAGCATGCTTTATTTGCGAAGTTTGATCTTGAAATGTATGTTGTTGGCTGAATAAATGTGATTCTAGGGTGAAGGAATGATGTTTATGCTTTGGACTATGATTGTATGGACTTCTATGTTAGCTTAAGATCGATTTGTGTTCGAAATCCTAACTCATAACCAAACCACGGCCTGTTCTTCATGCTTCCACGGCCGTGGTCTTGCATGATCCACCCGTGTTTTGCTCTGTTGTTCTTGAATTGATGAATCTGGATGTTTGGATGTAGATGTGTTGAAATCCTAGTGTTTATTGAGCCTAATATGACTTAGGGTGACCTATAGTTAGCAACCTAATTGAGGAATGAGACTTACCCAGTAATTTCCCCTCTTAGATAACTAAGATTATGAACTCTAGGTAGTAGTGAGCCAAAAATAGCCGCTATTGGATTGAGTGTGCTAGGATCGTTGCCTAAGACTTACCTTTTCCGAGACTTACCCGGTAAGGAGGGGGTTGACCCTTAGGTAGTGGCCAAATTGTGTAGAATTCCCGTCCATAGGTTCCTTGAGACTTACCCGGTAATAGGACCTTAGGTGCGAGACTAGTGGATGCATGAGACTTACCCGGTAATTGCTCCCATTAGAGAAACACCCAACTCTGAACAACCATAACCTTTCTTAGACCTTTAGAAGCATGACTCCATAGTCATAATCGGAATTCCGAATCTCTAGAATCCGCTTTCTTACCTCTTATCTCTTATCTTTGTGTGTGTTTGTCTGCTTGTTTGTTTGTGTTGATATATTTGTGATCCTTGTTTGATCACCAAAAACATTGTGTTTTGCACTTTCTTTATTCCTCATCTCATCTTAGTTTAGATTTACACAATCTTCGATCATTGAATGACTTGATTTCACCTCAGTCCTTGTGTTCGACCTCGGAATACTTTCCTTTCTACAAAACGATCTGTTCACTGCGGGTTTCGCTAGGAGTTAGGAAAAATATATCGAGTTATAAATTTAAGACTTTTGTGTGCATCAATTCCTAGACGTAACAAGTTTTTGGCGCCGTGTCCGGGGACTTGGTTAAGATTAAGTCATTTGATTTTGATTGTTTTTAGTGTTTATCTTTCATGTTTTCCATGGACGGATTGTACTTCCAAGACGACCTTGACGACATGGAGTATGAGAAATGGATGACAAGCCAAGATCTAGGACCTCTCCATGATGAGTTTGAGTATTGGGAGGAGTTTAATGCCCATCATGAGTCCCATGATCAAGCTCACATGACTACTTTGCCTCATGAGGAACCTCATCATCAACCTCACAATGATCGAGTGGAATCAATGCTAGAAGAAATGTTGAGGAAGATGGGTGATCTAGAGAGAAACCTAGCTTTCATTTCGAGTTCCCACATGGTGCTTGAAGCGGAAGTACTTCAACAAGAAGAGGTTCACCGTGAGGAGATCCAAGAATTGCCCAAATCAACCATGATCATTAAGGAACTTCAAGAAGAGTTGGATGAAGCTTGGGACCAAGTGAGCCTAAGGTATTTGGCCCTGAAGGATGAAAGAAGATTGAATGTCGAGAGAGAGGAACAAATGAGGAGGGATATTGAGGAGATTAGGAATGCTCTTATGCTAGGAGATCCTACCATCCTTCAAGGCTTACCTCCACCTCCTTCACCTTTGGAGGAGTGCAATGAAGTGCTCTCACCCCTAGACATCCTTGCCATAAACCCCGGAACCATACTTGAAGAGCTCACGAGAGAGGAAGAAAACAGAGACTTCCACGGCCCATCTGGCACTTCCACGCCCGTGGATTTGACCGTGGAAAGCTGTGTTGATGAAAATCCTAAGCTAACTTCAACTCCTTCCAATCCTTCCTTGCTTGCCCGGAGTACATACGAAGATTGGAGTCCCTTTCCTAAGGAGTCTCCCCTATTGAATGATGGAGGCAAGTATGATGGATCCATGACGGTTATAAAGCACTTAAATGAAGGATTCTTTCCAAGAATCAGCTTTCTTCGGATCATAGAGGAAGAGGATGACAAGCGTTTCACCGGTGTGGCCGCAGAGTATAAATTGCCTAAGTACGGGGTGACACCTATGGTTGCAACTCCATACTATCATCAAGAAAGCGGTGAAGAAGGAGTCTACTACTCACCGGTGAAGAGAGAACTTAAATCGGCTTTCTGGGTTGCTGATGATACGATTTATGACACTAGTTTAGGCATTCATTTAGATAGTTTTTCCCGGTTTTCATGCATGGTTTGGCATTAGTTCATGACGTTTGCGCTTAATTCATGCATATTGTCGAGATAGACGTCTACACGGACTTTTGTCGGTTTTGTAGGTATTTTGGGGAGCTTTTGGACTCAATCGACACATTCGAGGATCATTCCTCGTGACGGCACACTTCCGGACTCGCTAAGGAGCAAGCTAGGAGCAAAGGAGAACACATAGGACCTAGTTGGTGCATGCCTTGCACCAACTCATGGCTAAATGATCCAAGGGGAGTTTCTGGAGCAAAATCACGGCCAGAGACCAGAACAACACCCGTGGAAACAGGCCGTGGTTTCTGTCTGGACCACGTAAACACGTGTCCCACGATCTCTTTGGATTACTCTTGCTCTTGGTGGGTATTTAAATGATCTTGTAGGCTATAATTGGGGATCCTCTACCTTCTTTTTGACCTAGCTTCTTCCCCAAAACACTTCTCCATTGTTGCCTCTCTTCCAAGCACCCATTGTGGGTGTTCTCGGAAGAGATTAGTATAGATTTTCGTTTTAGAGTGAGATTAGAGTGGTTTTGAGTTAGGTTTCCATTGTTGACAACTTGGAAAAGCTCTTGGAGCCTTGTAAGATTTGGTAACTCCTATTCTATGCTTTTAAAGTCTTTTCTTTGGATTGTTCTTCATCATCTAACCATGACTTGCAAGCATGCTTTATTTGCGAAGTTTGATCTTGAAATGTATGTTGTTGGCTGAATAAATGTGATTCTAGGGTGAAGGAATGATGTTTATGCTTTGGACTATGATTGTATGGACTTCTATGTTAGCTTAGGATCGATTTGTGTTCGAAATCCTAACTCATAACCAAACCACGGCCTGTTCTTCATGCTTCCACGGCCGTGGTCTTGCATGATCCACCCGTGTTTTGCTCTGTTGTTCTTGAATTGATGAATATGGGTGTTTGGATGTAGATGTGTTGAAATCCTAGTGTTTATTGAGCCTAACATGACTTAGGGTGACCTATTGTTAGCAACCTAATTGAGGAATGAGACTTACCCGGTAATTTCCCCTCTTAGATACCTAAGATTATGAACTCTAGGTAGTAGTGAGCCAAAAAAAGCCGCTATTGGATTGAGTGTGCTAGGGTCGTTGCCTAAGACTTACCTTTTCCGAGACTTACCCGGTAAGGAGGGGTTTGACCCTTAGGTAGTGGCCGGTTTGTGTAGAATTCCCGTCCATAGGTTCCTTGAGACTTACCCGGTAATAGGACCTTAGGTGCGAGACTAGTGGATGCATGAGACTTACCTGGTAATTGCTCTCATTAGAGAAACACCCAATTCTGAACAACCACAACCTTCCTTAGACCTTTAGAAGCATGAGTCCATAGTCATAATCGGAATTCCGAATCTGTAGAATCTGCTTTTTACCTCTAATCTCTTATCTTTGTGTGTGTTTGTCTGCTTGTTTGTTTGTGTTGATATATTTGTGATCCTTGTTTGATCACCAAAAACCAACCAAAAACATTGTGTTTTGCACTTTCTTTATTCCTCATCTCATCTTAGTTTAGATTTACACTATCTTTGATCATTGAATGACTTGATTTCACCTCAGTCCTTGTGTTTGACCTCGGAATACTTTCATTTCTACAAAATGATCCGTACACTGCGGGTTTCGCTAGGAGTTAGGAAAAATATATCGAGTTATAAATTTAAGACTTTTGTGTGCATCAATTCCTAGACGTAACAAGTTTTTGGCGCCGTTGCCGGGGACTTGGTTAAGATTAAGTCATTTGATTTTGATTGTTTTTAGTGTTTATCTTTCTTGTTACTTTTGATCTTGTGTTGTTTTTGTCTTTGCCGTTTCATGTTTTCCATGGACGGATTGTACTTCCAAGACGACCTTGACGACATGGAGTATGAGAAATGGATGACAAGCCAAGATCTAGGACCTCTCCATGATGAGTTTGAGTATTGGCAGGAGTTTAATGCCCATCATGAGTCCCATGATCAAGCTCACATGACTACTTTGCCTCATGAGGAACCTCATCATCAACCTCACAATGATCGAGTGGAATCAATGCTAGAAGAAATGTTGAGGAAGATGGATGATCTAGAGAGAAACCTAGCTTTCATTTCGAGTTCCCACATGGTGCTTGAAGCGGAAGTACTTCAACAAGAAGAGGTTCACCATGAGGAGATCCAAGAATTACCCGAATCAACCATGATCATTAAGGAACTTCAAGAAGAGTTGGATGAAGCTTGGGAGCAAGTAAGGCTAAGGTATTTGGCCCTGAAGGATGAAAGAAGATTGAATGTCGAGAGAGAGGAACAAATGAGGAGGGAGATTGAGGAGATTAGGAATGCTCTTATGCTAGGAGATCCTACCATCCTTCAAGGCTTACCTCCACCTCCTTCACCTTTGGAGGAGTGCAATGAAGTGCTATCACCCCTAGACATCCTTGCCATAAACCCCGGAACCATACTTGAAAAGCTCACGAGAGAGGACGAAAACAGAGACTTCCACGGCCCATCTGGCACTTCCACGCCCGTGGATTTGACCATGGAAAGCTATGTTGATGAAAATCCTAAGCTAACTTCAACTCCTTCCAATCCTTCCTTGCTTGCCCGGAGTACATACGAAGATTGGAGTCCCTTTCCTAAGGAATCTCCCCTATTGAATGATGGAGGCAAGTATGATGGATCCATGACGGTTATGAAGCACTTAAATGAAGGATTCTTTCCAAGAATCAGCTTTCTTCGGATCATAGAGGAAGAGGATGACAAGCGTTTCACCGGTGTGGCCGCAGAGTATAAATTGCCTAAGTACGGGGTGACACCTATGGTTGTAACTCCATACAATCATCAAGGAAGATGTGAAGAAGGAGTCTACTACTCACCGGTAAAGAGAGAACTTTAATCGGCTTTCTGGGTTGTTGATGATACGATTAATGACACTAGTTTAGGCATTCATTTAGATAGTTTTTCCCGGTTTTCATGCATGGTTTGGCATTAGTTCATGACGTTTGCGCTTAATTCATGCATATTGTCGAGATAGACGTCTACACGGACTTTTGTCGGTTTTGTAGGTATTTTGGGGAGCTTTTGGATTCAATCGACACATTTGAGGATCATTCCTCGTGACGGCACACTTCCGGACTCGCTAAGGAGCAAGCTAGGAGCAAAGGAGAACACATAGGACCTAGTTGGTACATGTCTTGCACCAACTCATGGCTAAATGATCCAAGGGGAGTTTCTGGAGCAAAATCACGGCCAGAGACTAGAACCACACCCGTGGAAACAAGCCGTGGTTTCTTTTTGGACCACGTTAACACGTGTCCCACGATCTCTTTGGATTACTCTTGCTCTTGGTGGGTATTTAAATGATCTTGCAGGCTGTAATTGGGGATCCTCTACCTTCTTTTTGACCTAGCTTCTTCACTAAAACACTTCTCCATTGTTGCCTCTCTTCCAAGCACCCATTGTGGGTGTTCTTGGAAGAGATTAGTGTAGATTTTTGTTTTAGAGTGAGATTAGAGTGGTTTTGAGTTAGGTTTCCATTGTTGACAACTTGGAACAACTCTTGGAGCCTTGTAAGATTTGGTAACTCCTATTCTATGCTTTTAATGTATTTTCTTTGGATTGTTCTTCATCATCTAACCATGACTTGCAAGCATGCTTTATTTGTGAAGTTTGATCTTGAAATGTATGTTGTTGGCTGAATAAATGTGATTCTAGGGTGAAGGAATGATGTTTATGCTTTGGACTATGATTGTATGGACTTCTATGTTAGCTTAGGATCGATTTGTGTTCAAAATCCTAACTCATAACCAAACCATGGCTTGTACTTCATGCATCCACAGCCGTGGTCTTGCATGATCCACCTGTGTTTTGCTCTGTTGTTCTTGAATTGATGAATCTGGATGTTTGGATGTAGATGTGTTGAAATCCTAGTGTTTATTGAGCCTAACATTACTTAGGGTGACCTATTGTTAGCAACCTAATTGTGGAATGACACTTACCACGGTAATTTCCTCTCTTAGATACCTAAGATTATGAACTCTAGGTAGTAGTGAGCCCAAAAAAAGCCGTTATTGGATTGAGTGTCCTAGGATCGTTGCCTAAGACTTACCTTTTCCAAGACTTACCCGGTAAGGAGGGGTTTGACCCTTAGGTAGTGGCCGGTTTGTGTAGAATTCCCGTTCATAGGTTCCTCGAGACTTACCCGGCTTAGGTGCGAGACTAGTGGATGCATGAGACTTACCCGGTAATTGCTCCCATTAGAGAAACACCCAACTCTGAACAACCACAACCTTCCTTAGACCTTTAGAAGCATGGGTCCATAGTCATAATCGGAATTCCAAATCTCTAGAATCCGCTTTCTTACCTCTTATCTCTTATCTTTGTGTGTGTTTGTCTGCTTGTTTGTTTGTGTTGATATATTTGTGATCCTTGTTTGATCACCAAAAACCAACAAAAAAACATTGTGTTTTGCACTTTCTTTATTCCTCATCTCATCTTAGTTTAGATTTACACTATCTTTGATCATTGAATGACTTGATTTCACCTCAGTCCTTGTGTTCAACCTCGGAATACTTTCCTTTCTACAAAACGATCCGTACACTGCGTGTTTCGCTAGGAGTTAGGAAAAATATATCGAGTTATAAATTTAAGACTTTTGTGTGCATCAATTCCTAGACGTAACAAGTTTTTGGCGCCGTTGCCAGGGACTTGGTTAAGATTAAGTCATTTGATTTTGATTATTTTTAGTGTTTATCTTTCTTGTTACTTTTGATCTTGTGTTGTTTTTGTCTTTGCTTTTTCATGTTTTCCATGGACGGATTGTACTTCCAAGACGACCTTGACGACATGGAGTATGAGAAATGGATGACAAGCCAAGATCTAGGACCTCTCCATGATGAGTTTGAGTATTGGGAGGAGTTTAATGCCCATCATGAGTCCCATGATCAAGCTCACATGACTACTTTGCCTCATGAGGAACCTCATCATCAACCTCACAATGATCGAGTGGAATCAATGCTAGAAGAAATGTTGAGGAAGATGGATGATCTAGAGAGAAACCTAGCTTTCATTTCGAGTTCCCACATGGTGCTTGAAGCGGAAGTACTTCAACAAGAAGAGGTTCACCATGAGGAGATCCAAGAATTGCCCGAATCAACCATGATCATTAAGGAACTTCAAGAAGAGTTGGATGAAGCTTGGGAGCAAGTGAGGCTAAGGTATTTGGCCCTGAAGGATGAAAGAAGATTGAATGTCGAGAGAGAGGAACAAATGAGGAGGGAGATTGAGGAGATTAGGAATGCTCTTATGCTAGGAGATCCTACCATCCTTCAAGGCTTACCTCCACCTCCTTCACATTTGGAGGAGTGCAATGAAGTGCTCTCACCCCTAGACATCCTTGCCATAAACCCCGGAACCATACTTGAAGAGCTCACGAGAGAGGACGAAAACAGAGACTTCCACGGACCATCTGGCACTTCCACGCCCGTGGATTAGACCGTGGAAAGTTGTGTTGATGAAAATCCTAAGCTAACTTCAACTCCTTCCAATCCTTCCTTGCTTGCCCGGAGTACATACGAAGATTGGAGTCTCTTTCCTAAGGAATCTCCCCTATTGAATGATGGAGGCAAGTATGATGGATCCATGACGGTTATGAAGCACTTAAATGAAGGATTCTTTCCAAGAATCAGCTTTCTTCGGATCATAGAGGAAGAGGATGACAAGCGTTTCACCGGTGTGGCCGCAGAGTATAAATTGCCTAAGTACGGGGTGACACCTATGGTTGCAACTCCATACTATCATCAAGGAAGCGGTGAAGAAGGAGTCTACTACTCACCGGTCAAGAGAGAATTTAAATCGGCTTTCTGGGTTGCTGATGATACGATTTATGACACTAGTTTAGGCATTCATTTAGATAGTTTTTCCCGGTTTTCATGCATGGTTTGGCATTAGTTCATGACGTTTGCGCTTAATTCATGCATATTGTCGAGATAGACGTCTGCACGGACTTTTGTCGGTTTTGTAGGTATTTTGGGGAGCTTTTGGACTCAATCGACATATTCGAGGATCATTCCTCGTGACGGCACACTTCCGGACTCGCTAAGGAGCAAGATAGGAGCAAAGGAGAACACATAGGACCTAGTTGGTGCATGCCTTGCACCAACTCATGGCTATATGATCCAAGGGGAGTTTCTGGAGCAAAATCACGGCCAGAGACCAGAACCACACCCGTGGAAACAGGCCGTGGTTTCTGTCTGGACCACGTTAACATGTGTCCCATGATCTCTTTGGATTACTCTTGCTCTTGGTGGGTATTTAAATGATCTTGCAGGCTGTAATTGGGGATCCTCTACCTTCTTTTTGACCTAGCTTCTTCCCCAAAACACTTCTCCATTGTTGCCTCTCTTCCAAGCACCCATTGTGGGTGTTCTTGGAAGAGATTAGTGTAGATTTTCATTTTAGAGTGAGATTAGAGTGGTTTTGAGTTAGGTTTCCATTGTTGACAACTTGGAACAGCTCTGGGAGCCTTGTAAGATTTGGTAACTCTTATTCTATGCTTTTAATGTCTTTTCTTTGGATTGTTCTTCATCATCTAACCATGACATGCAAGCATGCTTTATTTGCGAAGTTTGATCTTGAAATGTATGTTGTTGGCTGAATAAATGTGATTCTTGGGTGAAGGAATGATGTTTATGCTTTGGACTATGATTGTATGGACTTCTATGTTAGCTTAGGATCGATTTGTGTTCGAAATCCTAACTCATAACCAAACCACGGCCTGTTCTTCATGCTTCCACGGCCATGGTCTTGCATGATCCACCCGTGTTTTGCTCTGTTGTTCTTGAATTGATGAATATGGGTGTTTGGATGTAGATGTGTTGAAATCCTAGTGTTTATTGAGCCTAACATGACTTAGGGTGACCTATTGTTAGCAACCTAATTGAGGAATGAGACTTACCCGGTAATTTCCCCTCTTAGATACCTAAGATTATGAACTCTAGGTAGTAGTGAGCCAAAAAAAGCCGCTATTGGATTGAGTGTGCTAGGGTCGTTGCCTAAGACTTACCTTTTCCGAGACTTACCCGGTAAGGAGGGGTTTGACCCTTAGGTAGTGGCCGGTTTGTGTAGAATTCCCGTCCATAGGTTCCTTGAGACTTACCCGGTAATAGGACCTTAGGTGCGAGACTAGTGGATGCATGAGACTTACCCGGTAATTGCTCCCATTAGAGAAACACCCAATTCTGAACAACCACAACCTTCCTTAGACCTTTAGAAGCATGAGTCCATAGTCATAATCGGAATTCCGAATCTGTAGAATCTGCTTTTTACCTCTAATCTCTTATCTTTGTGTGTGTTTGTCTGCTTGTTTGTTTGTGTTGATATATTTGTGATCCTTGTTTGATCACCAAAAACCAACCAAAAACATTGTGTTTTGCACTATCTTTATTCCTCATCTCATCTTAGTTTAGATTTACACTATCTTTGATCATTGAATGACTTGATTTCACCTCAGTCCTTGTGTTCGACCTCGGAATACTTTCCTTTCTACAAAACGATCCGTACACTGCGGGTTTCGCTAGGAGTTAGGAAAAATATATCGAGTTATAAATTTAAGACTTTTGCGTGCATCAATTCCTAGACGTAACAGTTGCGATGGAAGTGATGTTGCTGAGGACGCTCCGGTGACTTCCTTGGTGGTTTAGTCGTCGTCCACGGTGTAACAGGAGTGGAGTGTTTAAAGTTGGTGAGGATGAGGCTTGTAGAAATGTAAGATAGTAAGGGGGTAGTGGGAATGGGTGGCGCAGGGGCGTCGCGTTTGGTGGCTGGTTGTCGGAGGCGGCACAGGGGCGTCGACGAGGTGGTTGGTGAGCAAGAGGGCGCAGGAGCGTGAGTGTGGTGTGAGGGAGTAGGGTTTTGAGGGTTTGTGTGTTTGGTGAAGAAGGTTGGATGGTGGTGTGTGGTAGGTGTAGGCATTTTCGAGATCC
Source organism: Fagopyrum homotropicum (assembly GCA_033239125.1). Lineage (NCBI taxonomy): Eukaryota > Viridiplantae > Streptophyta > Magnoliopsida > Caryophyllales > Polygonaceae > Fagopyrum > Fagopyrum homotropicum. The sequence continues at coordinate 67,616,092 of BSWB01000002.1, read as the reverse complement.
ACTTTTTTTTCTTTTCTGGGTAAATCCGCAGGGGCGGGAGATTGTCGCCGCGGAGGCGGTGACAAGGGAGAGGGGTCACGCAGGCTCAGCGCCGGGAGCGGCGCCGAGGATGCGTGTCAAGGATGGCAGGCGTAGGGGCGTAGGGATTCCACCGCGGGGGCGGTGACAAGCATGTCGCAGGCGCAGGCCCAGCGCCGGGGGCGGCATTGGGCATGAGTGTCACCGCAGGGGCGGGGGCATAGAGCCGTAGGGGCGGTTTCTTGACAAAGGTTCCTCTCCTTATTCCTTCGGGTTGCCTCCCGAGAAGCACCTTTGTTTTACATCGTTTGCTCGACTTAAGATCTCTACTTCTCTGACTGTGCTTCCTCTAGTACCATCTCATCAATCGGATCGTTCTTGACTCCTTCAAGGTAAAGCTTTAGCCTTTGTCCGTTCACCTTGAAAACCTTGTGCGTTTGGGGATCATAGAGATCCACAGCTCCGTGAGAGTATGCTTCAGCTACTATGAACGGCCCTGTCCATCTCGAACGTAGCTTACCTGCAAAGAGTTTCAAACGTGACTGAAAGGGAAGTACCTTATTTCCTACCTTGAAGTCCTTCCGGAGAATGTTCCGGTCATGCCATGCTTTGGTCTTTTCTTTGTATGTGATGGCATGGTCATATGCATCTAGCCTCAATTCCTCCAACTCTTGCAATTGGAGCTTTCGGAATTCTCCCACTTCCTCTATGTTCATGTTGCATTTCTTTACCGCCCACCAAGCCTTGTGCTCTAGCTCCACCGGTAGGTGACAGGCTTTCCCAAACACGAGCCTAAAAGGAGACATCCCGATAGGAGTTTTGTAGGCTATCCGATATGCCCATCGGGCGTCATTTAGCCTTACACTCCAATCCTTCCGTCCGGGAGAAACTGTCTTTTCAGGATGGTCTTTATTTCCCGGTTGGATACCTCCGCTTGGCCGTTTATTTGTGAATGATAAGTTGTTGATACTCTTTGGTGGACGTGGTACTTCTTAAGCCGTGATTGTCTTGTTACAGAAATGGGTACCCCTATCACTGATTAAGGCTTTTGGAATTCCAAATCTTGCAAAGATATTTTCCTTAAGAAAAGCTGCAACTACTTTTGAATCATCAGTTTTGGTGGCCTTTGCTTCCACCCATTTGGAAACATAGTCCACCGCAAGCAAAATATATGTGTTCCTGAATGAAGTAGGAAACGGCCCCATGAAATCAATTCCCCAAACGTCAAATATTTCACAAAATATAAGAGAGGATTGGGGCATTTCATGTCTCCTTGAAAGATTTCCTACTCTTTGGCATTTATCACACACTTTGCAAAACGCAAAAGCGTCTCGAAAAATGTGTGGCCAAAAGAAACCGGCATCCAAAACTTTTCTTGCAGTTTTGTTTGCCCCAAAGTGCCCTCCACATGCTTAAGAATGACAAAAAGTTAGGACGGATTGTACCTCATTGTCCGGAATGCAACGTCGGATCACTTGGTCACTACAATGCTTTCAAAGATAAGGATCGTCCCAAACGTAGTGTCGAGCTTCAGCCTTTACCTTCTCTCGTTGTGCCTTGGTGAAGTCTGGAGGATACTCCTTCCTGACAATGAAGTTCACAATGTCAGCAAACCAAGGCTTAAAAGATTGGATCTTAAGACAAACCTCTGTCGACGATTCCGCAAAGGCGCCTAGACTGAGCCGTAGGGGCCGCTGGTGTGAGGCGCGGGGGTGGTTACACAACAGAGAGTTGTGTAAAATGTATCGTCTAGAAAACTTCCAGCTATCTCTCTTCCTTTTCCTGGATCTTCCTCCTCTTGCACTAGTCTGCTCAAATGATCGGCCACCAGGTTCTCAGCCCCCTTCTTGTCCCTTATCTCTAGGTTAAACTCACTTAGAAGGAGCACCCATCGGATCAAACGTGGCTTTGCCTCCTTCTTTGCCATGAGGTACCTAAGAGTTGCATGGTCAGTGAAGATAATTACCTTCACCCCAAGTAGCTACTGCTTGAAATTCTCAAGGGCAAAAACCACCGCCAACATTTCCCTCTCGGTGGTAGAGTAATTCCTTTGCGCTCCATTGAGTGTCATAGACACATAATGGATCACATGGGAGGCCCGTCCCTCTTTTTGTCCTAAGACGGCTCCAACGGCATAGTCACTTGCGTCACACATGATTTCAAAAGGTTTCTCCCAATCCGAGGAACGGATGATTGGTGTGGTGGTAAGACATGCCTTCAAAGTGTCGAAAGCTTTCTTGCAATCCTCATCCACTATGAAGGTGACGTCTTTCTTGACCAATTCACATAGGGGTGACGAGATCTTTGAAAAATCTTTGATGAAACGTCGATAGAAATCTACATGACCAAGAAAAGATCGGATGTCCCGAACATTAGTAGGATAAGGTAAATTTTGAATTACATCAACCTTTGCCCTATCTACTTGTATCCCTTTTGAGGATATTACATGTCCTAGCACAATTCCTTGTTCGACCATTAAATCACATTTTTCCGTATTAAGAACCAAATTGGTTTCAACACATTTTTCAAGAACAAGTTTCAAATGTCCTAAACATGCGTCAAAACTATCTCCATGGACGGTAAAATCATCCATAAAGACTTCAATGAAATTTTTTATGTATTCAGAGAAAATACTTATCATGCACCGTTGAAAGGTGTCGGGTGCGTTGCAAAGTCCAAATGGCATTCTACGGTATGCAAAAGTGCCAAACGGGCAAGTGAACGTCGTCTTTTCTTGATCTTCTGGTGCGATGGCTATTTGGAAATAACCCGAATATCCATCCAGGAAACAGTAGTACTGATGACCTATAAGACGTTCCAACATTTGATCAATAAAAGGTAATGGGAAATGGTCTTTTCGTGTTACCTTACTGAGCATGCGGTAGTCAATGCAAACTCTCCATCCGGTTTGTGTTTTGCTCGGGACCATCTCTCCATGTTGATTTTCCACCATGGTAATGCCTCCCTTCTTTGGAACTACTTGGTTTGGGCTAACCCAAGTGCTATCCGAGATAGGAAAGATCATATCCACTTGGAGGAGCTTCAACACTTCCTTTTTGACCACATCCATCATCAGCGGATTCAACCTCCTTTGAGGTTGCCTAGAGAGTTTGGCTTCGTCCTCAAGTAAAATCATATGCATGTAAGTTGAAGGGCTTATCCCTTTGATGTCCGCAATGGTCCATCCAAGGGCCTTCTTGTGCTCTTTTAGTACCTTCACCAACTTGTCTTCTTGACCGCTAGTCAACTTGTTGGAGATGATTACCGGCAAGGTATTGTGTTTTCCAAGGAAAACGTACTTGAGGTGTGATGGAAGGTCCTTCAATTCTATTTCAGGTGTCTGCACTATAGACGGAACAAGCTTCTCGCTTGGGGTTAGTAAAGTGGGCCCAATGGCCAAATTGGAGATAGGTAGCCTTTTATGCCCATCTAATTGGGCTAGGACCTCTTTCATGCTAGATGTTAATACATAATCCAATTTCAAACCATCAATGTCATGCTCAATCACATTTTTCAATTCATCAACATCAGAGTTATCAAAAACATCTTGCACAAAAGGTTCAACAATGTCAATAGCACATAAAGAATGATCATCACTGGGAAATCTCATTGCATCATAGATATCAAATTCACTACTTCTCCATCAAACTCCATGGTTAATTTGCCACTAACATAATCAGTTTTAGTCCTAGCAGTTTTCAGAAATGGCCTACCTAACAGAATGGGTGCAGTATGTTAATCATTTTCCATATCCATTACAAAGAAATCAGCAGGAAATATTAGGTTGTCTACCATTACTAACACATCTTCAATTATCCCTTTTCGGGTACACATTAGATCTATCAACAAGTTGTACTACAACCCTAGTTTCCATTAATGGCCCAAGGCCAAGTAATTTGTAAATCGAATATGGTAAAACATTGATAGAAGCACCAAGATCAAGCATTGATTTGTCAAAGCGGGTTTCCCCTATAACACAAGGAATGCTTACCATGCCCGGATCGCTGCACTTCTTGGGCATTCTCCGTTGGAAAACTGCCGACACATGCTCACTTACTTGTACTTTTTGTTTCCCCTTCAGCTTCTGATTCCTCTTGGTAGTGCAAAGTTCCTTCATAAAACGAGCATACTTAGGAATACTATTCACCAACTTAAGGAGGGGAATGTTTACCTCGCATTTGGAGAAAGTCTTAAAGAGGTCCTTGTCCTCAATGATTCTTCTCTCCTTCAGAGCCTCAGGAAAAGGAGTTGGTGGTTTCTCAGAGTACAGTGGCGGAAAGTTAGGCCGGACGTAAGTTTCCCTCTCAGCAGAACCTTTTGTTGTGTTTTCCGCAGGGGCTTCAGCTTGTATGCGTAGGGGCGGCTCAGGGGTTGTCACCGCAGAGGCGGGAACATCCAGCCGCAGGGGCGTCGCCTGCTCTGTGTTGGGCGCAGTTGCAGCCGCAAGGGCGGCTGTGGGTGCGGTAAAATTGACAGAAGGTTTACTTTGTGATTCTTTTGTTTGATTTGATTGTCACTCCTTAATGTTAGGGCACTAACATTCTCCTTGGGGCTTATAAATGTCTGGGAAGGCAATCCTCCGGAAAGTTTTGATTCGGTCCTTGAAATGGCTTCCGCCATTTGACCAACTTGTTTTTCAAGGTTCTTGATGCTAGATTTTGTTGTTTGGACTTGAGTAGCAAAGTGTTTAGTCAAAACCTGCAACATATCTTCAGTTGATTGATACTTACCTTGACGGGGTTGCTGTTGTTGGTTTTTTTGATCCCTTCAACGAAAGTTCTCTTGGTCACGCTAGTTCGGCATGAAATTCTATGCATAGGGATCGTTCCTAGGCCTTTGTTGTTGTGGCTATCCATAAACCATTGCGTTCACCTCAGCATCGTCATCCTAGACTTGTGGACACATGTCTATTGGATGGTATGGGACAGCACATACTCCACAAGCTTTGAGCTGTTGTGGGGTTCCCATAAGTGTTAGTCTCTTCACCATTTCCATCAACTCCGCGAGCTCGGTGGAAATCTCGCTCTTCCCGGAACTCACAGCATGAACTCCTTTCTTGGACGGGGTCCTTCCAAAATCCCGATTTCCTTCCGCTAGTTCTTGTATCTTTTCCAAAGCAAGGTCAGGAGTAGAGTTAAGAATATTACCTCCGCAAGCCGCATCGACGATCCTCCTTTCATTGTCTAGTAAGCCATTGTACAAGTACAAGACTAGATCTTGAGTTGAATATCCGTGAAAAGGACAGCTGGATCGGAGGCGTGCAAACCTCTCGAAGTACTCGTAGAGATTTTCGTTCGCCTCTTGCTCGATGTTGCTTATAGCTTTCTTCAAGCTATTGGCCTTCTTGGCTGGAAAGTATTTCTCCAAAAACGCCTTGTGAAGGTTTTCCCAAGTGTCGATGCTCCCGGATGGAAGGTGGTTATACCAATCATCCGTGGAATCTTTGAGTGTGAAGCCGAATGCCCTCATCTTGATTTGTTCTCCAGTAATGTTGGCCGGCTTCATGCTCATACAGACGGTATGGAACTTCCCAAGGTGTTTGATGGGGTCTTCACCACTTAGCCCATGGAAGGATGGAAGCAAGTGAATGAGGCCCGGCTTGAGCTCGAAATTGACTCCTTCTCCTAATGCCGGTATAGTGACCGCAAGGGGGTTTTGAGCCAAGGTGGGCTGCATGAGTTGACAAAGTGTACGGTCAGCCATCTCTTGTTGAAGTTGTTGTTGTCTTCGTTGCCGGATGTGCGTCCTCTCAATTTCTGGATCAAAAGAAGCAAAGCCGGAGTTGGTAGCACGGGTTTGAACCATAAAAATGGTTCAAACCAATAATCAATAATAACAATAAAACACTAAAATTCCCCGGCAACGGTGCCAAAATTTGACTAGAGGTATTTCTATGGTCGTCTATACCCAATCAAAAGTAAATCCCGACTTAGCACTAAAGACAAGTATAGTGGTTAAGTAAGGGTCGAACCCAAGAGAGTTAAGGTTTTTTAGCTGCAATTATCGATTATAGTAATAAGTGAGAAGGGGGGGTTTTGGTTGAATTGATGCACACAAAAACTTATGAAAACGATTAATGCGACAAGTAAGACAAATGATGGGTGAATCTACACTAGGTTGATTCTAAGCATGCAATTGCTACTTTGGTGAGTTCCTTTTACAAGTTTTCAAGTAATCTCCCGGCTCGATCATATATATGTGTTGAGCCGACCGGCATCAAAACAACTTAACAGGTTAGTGTTCCGTAAACCTACAAGAACAAATAACAAGTTAGCTTGCAAACAAAGACTAAGGGATATAAAGAGAAGATTAAAACCATTAAACTTTCCCTTATATTTGTGTTCCTTTTCTTTAAGTAATTACAACCCGTTATTACTTAAAGTTGCTACTAGATTAAAGACCCGAACCCGGAACCTATTAATCCTAGTTATTCGCATGCACTTTAGAACCTAAGGTGATCAATCTTAAGCAATAGTAAACATGCAATTAGACAATGGAGATCAAGGAAACACAAAGCATTACTGAATGAAAACTTATATTAAAAAGAACTTACAACCAAAGTAACAACGCAGCTTTAAACCAACCCAATGTAGCAAGGGAGTTAGCAACTCATTACAAAGGTAGCAAGATAATCTAAGTGGATAATTTTTTGGATAACAAGATGGATGATTCTAGCAATCAACCAAGGGCTATTTATACTACAAAAAACACAAATAGGAGTAAATGGCCGGCCTAAAACAGTCACCTTTAATGACATAAAGGTGGTGTAAATAGCTGGAGTAAAGCTTCTGACGTTAAACCACAGGGGCGGCCTTCAGTTCCGCAGGGGCGGTGAAGGAAAAAACGCTTGATCTTCTTCATGGTCGCAGGGGCGGCTAGGAAATTCCGCTGGGGCGGATCTTCAATGCTCTTCAAACATCTGACCTTTCAACTTCCTGACGTTTCTGATGCCATCCGCCGGGGCGTCCCTATGTCAACGCAGGGGCGGTGACACAACCTCTTCGTCTTCGAGCTTCAAGGTTGAGGCGCAGGCAGGGGCGTAGTGGAAGGTACAGGGGAGCTGGTCTTCGTTTCTTCAAGGCAAGTCACCGCAAGGGCACCAAGGAGTGGCGCGGGGGCGGTGACACACTTCATGGCCGGCGCTGGCGAAGGCGCAGAGGGCGCTCCGGTGTAAGGCGTCACCCGCATGGGCGGTGACAAGGCTCCGTTGGGGCGGTGAGGCAACAGAAACTTTACTTCGTGAACGATCTTCACTCCTAAGTGCTTATAACTCCTTCCTTAGCTTCTTTTAGTATTCTTCTTCTGGACCAAGGAGTTAGTAGCATAAACCGACACAAATGCTATAAAAAGACTCTAAAAACTATCCTAAATGATAGTGATTCCATCACCTATCAATCTGCCTAGGCCTGCTCGCAGTCAGTAGTGGCTTGAAGCCGGTGCCGTCAACGATCGCCATCACCGGAGCCCGACTGGATCTTGCACCGACCTTTTGCACACGACGCTAAGGGCCTTCGTCTATGCATCCCAAGCTGTTGCTCGCCTCCATCAAAAATGAGACAGGAGCAGTAGCGGCTTGCTTCAGCCTGTTGCAGACGGCGGATCTAGTGTAGCCATTTATGACAACTTGCATCTACCCAGGATTCAGCGCCGGGTTCCTCGACCGCAAATCATACCCTTCTCTACTACGGGTGAGTAGATACAACCCTTTAACTTTGTACCCTTATGCTGTATATTGAGTGTTGTTTTAGTTCGATGAGTAAGAGATGAAAGTAGTGTAGCTGTTTTTGTTCTGGACAAGGGATTTAAGTTGGGAGAGTGATGTAGGCTAGACCTAAAGGAGGCAAAGGGAGCTCAATAGAGAGAAGGATAAGGTTCATGCATAATTTGTGATTTGTGGGTTTCGAACTAGAGACCTATGGGTAAAATTTAATGGAAGATTATGCTGATAGAGACAATCGAAGTTGAGACCTCCTGCATACCTGGTTTTCCAGCCTTGACCTGCTGACTTTAGGATCTAGTTTTGCTTAGATCGAGCATCCACCGTTGAATTTTTTTTATATGGTAGGTAGATATATGTAGTTTACTGTGTTAGAATTTGGGAAAGAATTAACGGTCGGATTAGAATTTATAAGGTCCCAAACTAGAGCAGTTGGGCTGTTTTTCCAGCAGAGAAAATATTGGCTAAGTATAGAATTTCTGGAGATGACATATCATAAATGACTTGTGTGGGAGTTATGATTGGGAAATTTTGGAAAATCTTTACTTCTATTAGTAGATGACATATCAAAAATGACTTAGAGATTTATTTTGGAATTTTTATATTTTTATTCGAGCCTCGTATCTTAAGCGAAAGTCGGACCTTAGTGACTTTTTATGAAAATCTAGAATTTGTGTTTAACTCTTATAAATCTTTAGCGAACTATCTGTTGAGAGCTAGATTATGGAAATAGGTGCCAAAGGAGAGTTTGGAACTAGGTTACAGAAAATTCTGGAGTTTCGGGATCAGGGGTAAAATGGTCATTTACCCGTATAAGGGTAGTTTGGTAATTTCTTTATGATTGATTGAATATCTTAGAAGTTGGAGACTTCAAAGAAAGTAGGACACATTATTGATCCACTTGCCTTGTATAACAGGCGATTGAGTTTCTACGGTTACAAGCCGAGTAGAGATAACGGGATTTGAGATTGGATTCAAGTAAGTCCTTGCGACTTACTTAGTTGGTTTCTAGATGTTAGCTAGATGATGATAGTGGTGTGTGATGATTTTTTGATAATTATAACATGCCTAGGACGACCTTTATTATTTTAAGGCCCAAGTGTATGTATAACGGGTCGTGACATCACTGTCCAGCTCTGACAGGAGACTTGGAGGTTCTCTATACCCAAACCATATAGGTACAAGGTGAGATGCATCGGATCCATTCCTGATGGTTGCACGGGGTTGGAGGCGAGGTTTAGGAATCCCTCGTGTCACAAAATAAGTGTCATTAGTAAGAGTGAATGACCTAAATAAAGATAATAAACATGGATCTCTTTGAAAGCATGATATGTGTTTAGTTTTGCTTGTGTGTGTGTGTGCTATTTTTCATTTATCTAACGTTTAATAGCAAGCTAATGGTTGTTTCATGTTGTTGTTTAGATTTACCACATGTTAGAGCAACAGTTGAGTGATCCGGAAGTAGTGGTCAGCCGGGTCTCCGTACTCCTTAGAGTAGTGTTTGGGTTCTGCATGGTTGTTTCCTTTCTAGCATGATGTTATGTAGACTTTTATTACCTTAAGTACATTGTTGGATGTTAGACGCTGTTGTTACATTCATGACATTAAAATACTGTTTTATGAATTGAGGTTTCCTTTTGTGTGTCTTGTTGTAAGATCCTAGTAAAATTGTTGTCAAACTAAGGTCGGGATCCATTGTGAGGTCCTAACTAGTGACTCCCCGAGTTCTGAGAATTCGGGGTGTTACATGATAACATGATTTATGACACTATTTTAGGCACTTTTTTAGATAGTTTTCCTTTCCATTCATGAATGTTTCCGCATTAGTTCGTGACGTTTACGTTTAATTCAGGCATATTGTCGAAATAGACGTCTACACGAACTCTAGTCGGTTTTGTAGGTATTTTGGGGAGCTTTTGGAGCTTAATCGATACATTTGAGGATCATTTCTCGTGATGGCACACTTCCGGACTCATTAAGGAGCAAGCTAGGAGCAAAGAAGAACACAAAAGACCTTGTTGGTCCATGCCTTGCACCAACTCATGACTTGGTGATCCAAAGAGGGCTGAACAGAGAAAACCACGGCCCATAAGGCCTTTCCACGCCCGTGGTTGTGGTTGTGGTTTCTGTCTGGACCACTTTGACGCGTGTCCCACGATCTCTTTGCCCGACCTTTGCTTATTGGAGGAGTATTTAAGTGATCTTGCAGGCTGTATTTGTGGACTCTCTCCCATCCCTTTTTGACCTATCTTCTTCCCCAAAAACACTCCTCCATTGGAGCTTCTCTTCCAAGCACCCTTGTGGGTGTTCTTGGGAGAGATTAGTGTAGATTTTAGTTTTGAAGTGAGATTTGAGTGGTTTTGAGTGAGGTTTCCTTTGTTAACAACTTGGAGCAGCTCTTGAAGCCTTTGTAAGACTTGGTAACTTCTATTCTAGCTTGTAATGTCTTTTCTTTGGATTATTCTTCGTTATCTAGCCAATACTTGCAAGCATGCTCTATTTGTGAAGTTTGATCTTGAAATGTATGTTGTTGGGTGAATAGTTGTGATTCTAGTGTGAAGGAATGATTTTATGCTTTGGACTATGATTGAAGGAATGAGGTTTCCTTTGGATTATGATTCTAGTGTGAAGGAATGATGAATAGTTGTGATCACGGGAGGATTATAGAAACCACGGCCGTGGTTTCTATGATCCACCCGTGATTGTCTCTGTTGTGCTCATATTGTTGAATCTGGATGTTAGGATGTAGATGTGTTGAAATCCTAGTGTTTGTTGAGCCTAACCTAGTTTAGGGTGACCTAATGTTAGCGACCATTTTGAGGAATGAGACTTACCCAGTAATTTCCTCTCTTAGATACATAAGATGATGAACTCTAGGTACTAGTGGGCCAAAAAGCCGCTATTGGATTGAGTGTGCTAGGATCGTTTGCTAAGACTTACCTTTTCCGAGACTTACCCGGTAAGGAGGGGTTTGACCCTTAGGAAGTGGCCGGTTTTTGTAGAATTGTCGTCCTTTGATTTTTAGAAGCATGTGTCCATTGTCATAATCGAAATTCCGAATCTCTAGAATCTGCTTTCTTACCTCTTATCTCTTATCTTTGTGTTTGTGTGATTGTTTGCTTATTTGTGTTGATATATTTTTGTGATCCTTGTTTGATCACCCAAAACCATCCAAAAATATTGTGTTTTGCACTTTCTTTATTTCTCATCTCATCTTAGTTTATATTTACACTATCTTTGATCATTGAATGACTTGATTTCACCTCAGTCCTTGTGTTCGACCTCGAAATACTTTCCTTCCTACATAACGATCCGTACACTGCGGGTTTCGCTAGGTAGTTTAGGAGATTAGATCGAGTTTATAAATGTAAAGCTTTTTGTGCTACATCTCTAGCGTAACAAGTTTTTGGCGCCGTTGCCGGGGACTAGGTCTAGATTAAGTCATTTGTGTTTGAATGTTTTTAGTGTATGTCTTTCTTGTTACTTTTGATCTTGTGTTGTTTTTGTCTTTGCCTTTTCATGTTTTTCATGGACGGATTGTACTTCCAAGACGACCTTGACAACATGGAGTATGAGGAGTGGATGGAATACCAAGATCTAGGACCTCTCCATGATGAGTTTGAGTATTGAGAGGAGTTTAATGCCTATCATGAGTCCCATGATCAAGCTCACATGACTACATTGCCTTATGTGGAACCTCACCATCAACCTCACAATGACCGAGTGGAATCAATGCTAGAAGAAATGTTGAGGAAGATGGATGATCTTGAGAGCAACCTTGCTTCCATTTAGAGTTCCCACATGGAGCTTGAAGCAGAAGTGTTACGACAAGAAGATCTTCACCATGAGGAGATCCAAGAAGTGCCCAATTCAACCATGCTCATTAAGAAACTTCAAGAAGAGTTGGATGAAGCTTGGGAGCAAGTAAGGCTAAGGGATTTGGCCTTGAAGGATGAAAGAAGATTGAATTTCAAGAGAGAAGAACAAATGAGGAGGGAGATTGAGGAGATTAGGCATGCTCTTATGCTAGGGGATCCTACCATCCTCCAAGACTTACCTCCACCTCCTTCACCTTTGGAGGAGTGCAGTGAAGTACTCTCACCCCCGGACATCCTTGCCATCAACCCCGGAACCACACTTGAAGAGCTCACGAGGGAGGAAGAAAATAGAAAGAACCACGGCCTGGGGGCCATAACCACGCCCGTGGTTTCAACCGTGGAAAGCTCTGTCGTAGAGAGCCCTAAGCTAACTTCAACTCCTTCCAATCCTTTCTTTCTTGCTAGGTGTACGTACGAAGATTGGAGTCCCTTCCCTAAGGAGTCTCCCATGTTGAATGAAGGAGGCAAGCATGATGGATCCATGATGGTTATGAAGCACTTCAATGAAGAATTCTTTCCAAGAATCGGCTTTCTTCGGATCATAGAGGATGAGGATGACAAGCATTTCACAGGTGTGACCGCGTAGTACCAATTGTCTAAGTATGGGGTGGCACCTATGGTTGCAACTCCATACTATCATCAAGGAAGCCGTGATGAAGGAGTCTACTACTCACCGGTGAAGGGAGAACTTAAAGCTTATTTGGGAATCAAGTGGCCCGTGCTTGTCATCATGGATGCCGGAAAGCGATGGTTGCTTGGACTCCTTAAGCAAACCATGGTATTTGAGGTGGATTGACATATCCACGGAGTTTGGTCAAGCTAATGACCTAAAAGAGGCGCTTTTTGGGAGGCAACCCAAGGGTAACAACTCTTTCCCTTTTCTCTTTCGTTTTTGTTTTTGCTTTTCTCTTTGTTTTTGTGTGTTTTTGTGTTTTGTGTTTGTGTGCTAGAGTCTAGGTAATAAGGAAGCCTTGCAAGGCGAGTTGATGATGATGATCCCGTTTTCAACCATGGGTGGAGCGGACGTGAGGCTTGGACGGCTTGAGGTGTCTTTGTTGGATGGAAGAGCTCCCATCTCGCATACACCTTGGCGCGGGTCTCGACGCCGCAATGACTATGAAGAGCTCTCTACCATGCTTGATCTATCATCCACACCACCACTCCACATGAGTGAACCAAAATACTGAAAACACTACATTTTTACATTGTGAGGACTTCTTTCACTCTTCTTTACTTGATTTGCACATTGGGGACAATGTGTTTCTAAGTATGGGGTGGGGTTTTCATGATTTTTAGCATGGCATGATCGCATCTAGGATAGTTTCGTTTTATTGCCACACGTTTCTTTTCATGTTTTGCATTGTACATATATATTTGAAAAATTCAAAAAATTCGAAAAATTTTAAAATTTTTGTGCTTTTAGGCTTGGATATGGCCCTTATGATGAGATTGTTTTGTGAATTGGCTATGGATGGCCTTGTGTGTTGAATGGATTTATGCATATGTGGACTTGAAATACTTCTCTTGAATCCTATGTATGAATTGTGATTATGATGTTTGCCTTGATTGGATTGAGAATTGATGGTCGAAATTACATGCTATTTCTTACACATCATCTAGGAGCATGCTAGTGTGTTGAGTGTGTAAAAAGCAAGTATGGGGTGGTGAAGTTGGTGTATGAATGTTGTGAATGAAGTTGTTGAAAATGTGTTGTGAAAAGTGTAGAAAAAATATAGGTTTGGGGACTATGGTTTGGATGATGAGTAACTCGGCACCATTCACATAATCGGGTGTTTGTGTCTTGCCAAAGTTGGATAAACCAAATGTCCTAACGAGACTTGGTATGTGTGCCCGGTGTGAGGCACCTCGGAAAAATCCCAAGGTCCGCTAATCACCAAGGTTTCGGCTTTTGTACACCAATGCCATTGTCTCAAAAATAAGTGAAAGAGAATGAAAAAGAAAAAAGAAAAAGAAAAGAAAAGAAAAAAAAGGAGAAAAATACACTTTGGTGGATGAAGTATAAATGTGAAGTTATGGTTGTTTAGTTCCTTTCCCGGATTTGCACCACATGACCTTAGAAAATCCCCACCTTATCATCACGTTTCTTGGCCTCTTCTTTCCTAAATCGTTAAGACCTATTTGCATATGTGTATGACTTAGTGATCTAGATTGGATATTCGCATGATCATCTTGACTTCATCATTTTTACCTTTCATGCATGCCTTCGAGTTAAGTATGATTGTCTTTCGTGCCTTCATTCATTTAATACATGATTGCTTGTCCATTGCCATGAAACATAACTATGAAGGTGATCCAATTTTAGAAGCACAATTTCAAAAATATTTTCTGTTTTTCTGCATTCATAAATCATGTCATCTCGTAGCCTATAGTTGGACCTTGTTCGGGGACGAGCAAGTGACAATATGGGGTATTTTGATGACATGATTTATGACGTTAGTTTAGGCATTCATTTAGATAGTTTTTCCCGTTATTCATGCATGGTTTGGCATTAATTTATGACATTTACGCTTAATTCATGCATATTGTCGAAATAGACGTCTACACGAACTCTTGTCGGTTTTGTAGGTATTTTGGGGAGCTTTTGGAGCTTAATCGATACATTTGAGGATCATTCCTCATGATGGAACACTTCCGGACTCATTAAGGAGCAAGCTAGGAGCAAAGGAGAACACAAAAGACCTTGTTGGTGCATGCCTTGCACCAACTCATGACTTGGTGATCCAAAGAGGGCTGAATAGAGAAAACCACGGCTTAAAGGCAAAAATCTTGACCGTGGTTTTGGCCGTGGTTTTGGCCGTGGTTTCTTCTGGACCCCTTTGACACGTGTCCCACGATCTCTTTGTCCGACCCTTGCTTTTTGGTCGAGTATTGAAGTGGACCTGCAGGCAGATTTGAGGATCTTCTCTCCTTTTTGGACCCTTCTCCTCTAGCATCTTCCCCAACACTCCTCCATTGGAGCTTCTCTTCCAAGCACCCTTGTGGGTATTCTTGGGAGATATTAGTGTAGATTTTAGTTTTTCAAGTGAGATTCGAGTGGTTTTGAGTGAGGTTTCCCTTGTTGATACCTTTGAGCTGCATCTTGGAACCTTTGTAAGATTTGGTAACTTCTATTCTAGCTTTATAATGTCTTTTCCTTGGTTCATTCTTCATTTTCTAGCTATGACTTGCAAGCATGCTCTATTTATGAAGTTTGATCTTGAAATGTATGTTGTTGGCTGAATAGTAGTGATTCTAGGGTGAAGGAATGATGTTTGTGCTTTGGACTATGATTGTATGGACTTCCATGTTAGCTTATGATGGATTCGTGTTCGAAACCATAACTCAGACCCAAAACCACGTCCTGTTAATCCAAAATCTAGACCGTGGTTTTGACCGTGGTTTTCTCTGTTGTGCTTGTATTGATGAATCTGGATGTTAGGATGTATATGTGTTGAAATCCTAGTGTTTGTTGAGCCTAATCTAGCTTAGGGTGACCTAATATTAGCAACCTTTTTGAGGGATGAGACTTACCCGGTAATTTCCTCCCTTAGATACATAAGATGATGAACTCTAGGTAGTAGTGAACCAAAAAAGCCGCTATTGGATTGAGTGTGCTAGGATCGTTGCCTAAGACTTACCTTTTCCGAGACTTACCCGGTAAGGAGGGGTTTGATCCTTAGGTAGTGGCCGGTTTGTGTAGAATTCCCGTCCTTAGGTTCCTTGATACTTACCCGGTAATAGGACTTGAGGTGCGAGACTAGTGGAGCATGAGACTTACCCGGTAATTGCTCCCATTAGAGAAACACCCAACTCCGAACAACCACAGGTTTCCTTTGATCTTAGAAGCATGAGTCCATTGCCATAATCGGAATTCCGAACATCTAGAATCCGCTTTCTTACCTCTTATCTCTTATCTTTGTGTTTGTGTGTTTGTGTTGCTTGTTTGTGTTGATATATTTGTGATCCTTGTTTGATCACCCAAAACTATCCAAAAATATAGTGTTTTGCACTTTCTTTATTCCTCATCTCATCTTAGTTTAGATTTACACTATCTTTCATCATTGAATGACTTGATTTCACTTCAGTCCTTGTGTTCGACCTCGGAATACTTTCCTTCCTACATAACAATCCGTACACTGCGGGTTTCGCTAGGTAGTTTATGAGATTAGATCGAGTTTATAAATGTAAAGTTTTTGTGCTACATATCTAGCGTAACATTACAGATGTTGATTCTAAGCTTGAGGTGTTGGTTATCTTGTGAGGTTGTTATAAGGTTTTAAGTTATATGGTTGATCTTGTGAGCGTTTTGAGGCTCGAGGTGGTGTTGTATGATCTTGTGGGATTTTGGAGTTTAGGTTTGGCATATCCTAGTTGCGTTGTGAGTTATGATCTTCCGAGATCCGAGGGTTTAGAAGTCTTAGGACTTCTAGCTTGTGTTGAGTGTGATGTGAGCAAGAGGGATTCTAGGAAGCAGTCCTAGAATTGAGAGTCAAATGGTCTTGCGTAGATCATTTGTATAGAATTCTAAGACTTCTATTGTGAGTGGGTTGTTGTTGATATAGTTTTCTTCTTGTGAGCAGGTTATGGGCTTCCTCCGTAAGGAAGCGAGAATGTCGTGAGTTGAGTTTGGTGACGAGGTATGTCTCTGGACTTACTTAGCTCGTATTTTACATACTAGCATTGATGTGTGTTTTGTGGTGTGTGTTTATCGTTTATGTTATAACAACAAAACAAGAAATAGGATTACCGACCTTATATTATTTGGCCCAAGTGTATGATAACGGGCGGTGAAATCACTACCTAGCTCTTGCGTAGAGCTAGGAGGTTCTTGGCGACTAGCCCGTGCTGGTTAGACGGTCGGAGGCATCCGTACCGTTCCATGCCGCAAGTGGCGAACGAGGCGAGTTTCGGGAGATTCTCGTGTCACAAAAGAAGTTGAATTAGAACGGGATACAACCTAATAATAACAAAGATAATAAACCGGATTGGTGTGCTTTTATGTATGTTGTATACTTGTAATGAGATTACTTGTGTATCTGCCTTTTCCATTGATTCTAATGTTTAGAATATGAGCTAACGGTTTTATACCGATAGTTGTAGATTGCCTTGCAGGTTAGGAATGCGGTCGAGAGATCCGGAAGAGTGGGCAGTCGGGGTTCCGTACATTTTAGGATTGGGTTTTGGGTGTAGTCGAGTTTGAGTATTGTATTTATTGTATGTTGTATGGCGTTTAGTCTTTGTGGTTGTATTTTCACCTGAACTCCTTTGTGGTAGTCTTTCGGGTTTTTCTTTTCATTGCATAAAAATGTATTTCGATTTTGGCCTTTATTTGTGCATTTACGCAAGATCCGGTGAAATTGTTGTTAACCTAAGGGTCGGGATCCATTGTGAGGTCCTAACCCGTAGAATCCCGAGTCCCGAGGATTCGGGGTGTTACACTAAGTATTTGTGAGATTTGAGACTCAAGTTTCAGCTTTAATCACTCATCGGAAATCTACTTGGATTATTCACCGACAATACTTACAAATATGAGTTCCAATATTTTTGACAATATAAATATTTTGTCAACAAAAATGATAATGTCCGTCTAATAAATATTTTTAAACATGTAAACTATTTTTTCTTCAAAAAAATGTATAATTTTGACCATAAAAATGTTTTGAACTACAAAGGTAAATATCGAAACAAGAAAACAAACTAAATCTTATATAATGCATTCATATACGTAAATATATAATCCAATGAAAACGTTTCTCTTATTTTACCTACATTGTTCATAAGTCTTTATTAAACGAATGTATTATGTAACAACCCATAAAATTATCATCCGGCATCATTTCAATGGGATTTATGGTTAACTTGTAAGGATGGGTTGTTACCCAAGTCAACAAACTCTTGAGTTAAAGCGTGCTCTTACAAGAGCAATATCAGACACCACCTGGAATGTCTTCGTGCGAGTATGGTTCGTATGGCGACAACGTCCGTAAGACCGCGGGCCTTCCATATTTTAATTAATTAACTAAAACCTGATAAATATAAAGTTAAAGCTTAATTTTAATTAGATAATCGTACACAGAAAATACTGATGTTACATTAGTAAAACGGTTGTTCTTGGCCATGTACACAACTATTTTGTAACATATCGTAAAAATCATTTTAGTTAATATTGACACAATACTATTATGTCTACAAACTTGTTATTTAGTTAACGAATTTGGTTCTTTGCCAATGTACACAACTATATAGTAATATATGGTAAAAATCATTTTTAAGTTAAGATTCACACAATACTATTATGTCTACAAACTTGTTATTTAGTTAACGAATTTGGTTCTTTGTCATTGTACACAACTATATAGTAATATATGGTAAAAATTATTTTTAAGTTAAAATTCACACAATATTATTATTTATACATACTTGTTATGTAGTTAACGAATGTGGTTCTTGGCCCATGCACACAAGCATATAATAAAATATGGTAAAAATCATTTAATTTAAGATTGACACAATACTAATATTTATACATACATGTTATTTAGTTAACGAATGTGGTTGATGGCCTATGTACACAACTATAATATAATATATGGTAAGAATTATTGTACTTAAGATTGACACAATACTATTATGTATATAGACATGTTAGTTAGATAACAAATGTGGTTCTTGACCCATGTGCACAAATATATAGTAATATATGGTAGAAATCATTTTAGCTAAGATTGACAAAATACTATTATGTATACATACATGTTATTTGATTAACGAATGTGGTTATTGGCTAATGTAAATAAATATATTACAATATATGGTAAAAATAGTTTTAGATAAGATTGATACAATTCTTTTATGTATACAGACATGTTATTTAGTTATCGATGGTGGTTCTTGGCCCATGTACACAAACATATTAAAATGCATGGCAAAAATACTTTACTTTAAAAAAAAAGTTCCTTTAGGAAGAAAACAATCACTCCTCATTACGATTGTATGTATATATATAGTTGTTGTCCATGATACATAAGAAACAAACTCATTGTCATTCAAGAATAAAATGACGTCCACTAGAGTAATACTCGTGTTGTTGTTTCACTTAAGTTTATTTTGTGTTATCGAAGGAAGGCCATATAATTCAAAAGAAAAATACCCCCTTTCATATTCATCTACACCAAACGGAAATATTCTACACTTTGGGCCATCAGTTCGTGACGATCGTGATCCAACAATACGACCACCAAAGCTAACAAATAATTTAGAATTCATTGTATACCCAAAATTACCCAAGGGCCCTATTCCACCTTCTGGGCCAAGCAAGGGTCATTCGCCACCGGGACCATGATCCACAACCAGGACCTTCTGACCACGGCAACGATGATCCACCATGCCGACTACCAATGTTTTCTTACAAATACAAAGATTACATGGTGGAATTGTCTCCAGCTTTACTTGATTTAAATAATGGGCTCGATTTGTTAATTGAGATCTATGTATGTCTGTTGTGGTCTTCTTGGTCCTTAAAATATTTTCAAAGTCGTTGATATATTCATTGTTATGTGTTACTTCCGATGTCCGTGATACCGAATCATGCAATAAACAATCTTTCCCTCACTCTTAATGCTACTATTACTTATGAAATTTCTACGTAAATTGATCGGCCATAATCCTACTAGTTGATTAACCGGTGTGTGTTTCTCTTCTCAATTGTTATTGGTTTTCCTATTTTTTTGTGTTTGGTGTTTACGATAGAATGACTACTGTCAATCGATTGATTGACTAACCCTTATTTTTTCTTTATTTGTTTATGTTTTGTTAATTACATTAGTTGTTTCATCAATAATAAATCAAATCAAAATATTGTCTTTGTTGAGTTCGATCCCGAACTTCTTGCTAAAATCGGACCTTCTAAGTATTTGTGAGATTTGAGACTCATGTTTCAGCTTTAATCACTCATTGGAAATCTACATGGATTAATCACTCATTGGAATTCTACATGGGTTATTCACCGACAATACTTCTAAGTACTTGTGAGATTTTTATTCCTACGTTTATCGATATTTTATTGGCTCGAGTATTTTATTTAAAATTATTTTAAGGCGTAAAATACCTTTCCCGAATATATTGATATTTTTTTATACGTTCACGTATATCCGTATCATTATTTTTGGAAAAGTCGGGAATGTTTTCCCGACTCAAAAATTCCATTCCGTGTATTCTCTATTTGGTTATTTATCTATGTATTATAATTTCATTTCCCCTTCCTTGACCACTTGATGAGCTGTCTTGTCACCCTCACCTTCCTAGTTGTCCAGTAGCAGCCTAGGTGACTCTAACTTCCTCTCTCACGTAACCTTACCTGTTGCCTCAACCTCTCCTCATTCCTCACCCTCATTTTCTGATTTTGCACCTCCTCTAGTTGCTCATCTCTTCGGATCCTCCCCGTCTTCAGTGAGGCAGCAAACACCTCCACCGTCGGCCACCTCTGGAACTCTCAACTCTTCACTATCTCCCATCTCCTCTCTTCTCCTCTGTTTGCCCTAAACCTCCTCAACCGATTAAACCACCCGAATGAAGCTCGCCCTCACCGCCGTCTCGCCGCGAAGAGCCGCCTACACCCTCGGCACAAGAAGAAGCCCACTTCCGTCTCGCCTGTTTCCCGCAGCACTCTCCCGCTTCCCCTTCGCCTCTTCTCTGCAGCCGGTTGATGGAGCAGCAACCGCCGGAATTGCTGTGTTCGCCACTTAGAATGCGTGCAAATAAGCTTTACATTTATAAACATAGAATCAAGCAAGCGAACCCGCAGTGTACGGATCGGTGTAGTAAAGCAAGAATTCCAGAGTATCGAACACAGGGAATTGGGGGAACAAATTTAGTTGTAAAGTTTTCAAGCAAGTAAAAGTGTAAAGCTTTGCAAATATATTGGGAAAACAGCAACCCTAAAGATCTAGGTGTCTAATTGTGGCAATCGATTCAAGATATACTGTAGATATATGGACAGAGTTGAGAATTGCAAAGGTATACTAAAATAAGGTAATGTACGGTGAAGTTCCAAAACCCTATATGACTTATCTAAAGACACTCTCTATAAAGGTTGTTGAGGCTTTAGTATAGAAAGGATCTAAAGACAAGAATTTATATCAAATACCCAAACTTGTAACCCAAGGATCAAGACTAACTAAACCGATTAAGGTTGTGACACTCGAAATCGAAGTAGAGGTTGTTGAGGCTTCACTACTACCTAGAAAAGGGCAAACCTAGACTAGATTAAAGCTAATCTTTAACCTTGGATCAAAGTAAAAGCAAAGTTCGTAAACTGGTATAAATTACGGGTAGATCTTGAGTTCCACGGCCGTGGAATCTCAAGAACAAACCGTGATTTTGGTTCGTCGACGAAATCTCTCTAACTCTCAGGGTCCAATCTGTTTACAATCGATCTATCATCATCTAAGCCACAACTATCAACCCTTCACCTTAGAATTGCTAAAGGGTTTTAGCCAATAACTGTCATTATAATATCAAAATCAAGTATAAGAAGAATGAAAGATGAAAACCTTCGAAAACCTTCAATAAAACTCAAATCAATCTCAAATCCACACACAAAGATAATAATGTATATCAGATTTGGAATAAACACAAACCAATAACAATCCTCGATAAGAACGAAGAACGGGATGTCAATCCGTCTTCTAATCAAACCTAAGGACAAAAGGCGTAACTTCCGCCACAAGCAACTTCCAAATCTTCAAACCCTCGTGAATCACCGTTTGCAAGTGCAAAATCTCCCGACGTCCAATGCAGCCCTAAGCACGTGACCCAAATTCTCTACTCTCCAGCCTTTTTATAAGGAAGGATAAAATAACCGTCCGGCCCATGTACGTAAATGATGTGGCAATAATTAATTCGACAAAAGATCGCCTAAATCACGGTCTCGTGGAGTTCCACGACCGTGGTTTAGAGCGTGGAAGTGGATTACGGTTCCATATGATTTCCACGACCGTACTTTATACCGTGTAACTCTCTGGAATACTCCACGTTCATGATGCCAAGATCCACGGCCGCGGTTTTGGGCGTGGACTTCTCTACGACCGTATTTTAGAGCGTGGAAGTGTAAATTGCTTGTGGTTTCCTTTGTGTCATGTCATTCCTCATCTTAGCATCTCCTTTGACTTCTTTGATGTGCCCTTAATCCTAGGATGTGCTCAAATCTTCTCCTATCTCTCTCAATTGGTTCGGTTTTAGCTCTTATTCACCTATAATCAACACAAAGCTAATGTAGACTTCCATATCGAAAATATAGACAAACTAGCTAACAAATGCTTCAATGCCTTGTCAATGAACACTTTAATGGATGAAAAAAAACTAGATTAAGTGCCTAGAATATCGCAATATTTCATGCTAACAAAATACCCCATACTTGCCACTTGCTTGTCCCCAAGCAAGGTCTTTTGAAAGCTTTAGAACATAAGTTAGGATGAAATATGCATGCAAACTCAAAAATAAAACATCTTTTAGATAAATGTGCTTCTAGTCATTAGATTAACCTCAAACCTTGCTTCAATCATCTTTGAAAACGCTCACATACACAAACTAAAGTATGTAAAGTAAAGAAACATCACAAGCTGCTTAATCCTCAAAACAAACATCATAACCTTCAAATACCATCAAAATCAAGAATAAGAAACTTCAATTTAGATTACTAAGTCATATAACACTCTTTTGATCTTAAGGACTTTCAAATAAGGTCTAGAATGCGGAAAGGAAGGGAAAACTTATAAGGAGCGTGGTGCATGAATCCGGGAAAGTGGACAACTAACTCTCTTCTTCTTATTTCAATTTGCAACATCATCAACTTTTGAGCTTTGCTCTCTTCTTTTCACATCATTTTTCGACTTTACTTTTGGATTATGGACAGAGGTGCACAAAAACCGAAGCCTAGGAGATTGGCGTTTCTCAATTTCGAGATGCCTCAAACCCTTGATGCACATGCCATAATCCGTTAGGAATATCGTTCAATCCGACTTTGTCAAGACACAAACACCCGGCTATGTGAATGGTGCCGAGTTACTCATCGTCATGATTGACTTCCCCAAACCTACAATTTATTTCTATTCTTTGAATGCAAAATTTTGCTTTCATGGCCCTCCCACATCAAACATTCCAAATACTCAACTCCTCCAAATTCCCGGATAGGTAAGGGAGGCTATTATTTCAATGAGGGGATAAATGAACAAAGAAAGGAGAAAGAAAGGTCGAATTGCCTTAATCATTTCATAAAGAAGCATAAGAACTTATTATGTAATTTCAACTTTAGTTTCTCAAATTGATTTAGATGAAGTTCTCACATTACGAAATTTGCAAGTAAAGACAAACAACTCATTCAAACTCTTTCCAATCCATAATTCCGTTCAAGCATGCAATTATCATCAAGGATTCATTCCGCGAGTAAGATTTATCATAGGAATCATCTCAATTCTTAGAAGCACAAAATTTTGAAAATTTTTCAAATTTTTATGGTTTTTCAAAAGCTTTTTTTTCATGCAATGCAATAATGAAACGTGTGACAATAAAATAAAACATGCAAAGTGTTCTCAATCAAGGCAAGCAAAAGTGAGTAGAGTTATTACAAACGATAGTCACACCCCACCCCATACTTGAGACAAACATTGTCCCTACTGTTCAAAAAGAAATAAAGAACAGAAAGAAAGAAAATGAACTCACAAGACGGCGGTGGAGCGGCTAATGCTAGCAATCATGCATGATCATCACTGTGGTGCTGGTGGTGGTGGAAACGGGAAGAAGCTGGAGTCAAAGTTCCACCCAATCTGCTGGCGGTAGATGTCTCTCATCATCTTGTCATGCTCGTCAGCTCGAACATCTATAGCGTCCTGCAGGACCTCCAAAGCTCCTACTCTCCTGGCGAGGTCGGTAGCCCAATCTGGAAGCTGCTCGTACCACCCCGGTGCCTGGCTGTACCAAGCTGGTGCATCCGGTGGTGCTGGTGTAGACGGCAGCTGTGCATACCATGTCGGTGGAGCTCCCATCCACTCCGGCTGTGATCTATACCAATCAGGAGGGGCATCCATCCATGTCGGCCTCTCACTCACGCTAGCACGGCGAGAGGAAGAGGCTCTTGAAGGTCTAGCTGGTCGTGGTGAACGTTTGGGAGGGTCAGGGAAATGCGCCGGCTGATCCCGGAAAGTGCCAAAATCATGCTCCTCACCTCCTCCCACAAAACCATCACCTCCTCTCATCTCCTCCTCATCTGCAGCTGGTAGCTCAGGAGGGACGTAAGGAGGGGCTACTAACCTATTCGCATGCATAGTAGCGAATGTCTGCTTCCAATTATGGCGTCCAACCATAATGGAATACTCAGGGAGCCATGCAACACCTCTACCTCCTCTATCCTCCCAAGGCATGGCAGCGGTGGGTGGACCTCTATGCCTAGGAAAGATCAAACCTCTAGTCATGAGGCTCTGGAGTCCCAATGGTCTAGCTGCTATCCTAGTACAAGCAGAAAAATCAATCCCCAACTGTCTAGCAATGTGGGTGACCATCCCACCATATCCAATATTCCCAGCCCTCTTGTTCTTGAGCTTACTCATGGTGGAAGCTAAGAGGGTAGCACAGTCAGCATGTCTACCGCGCAACATACAATACAAAAGAAACAACTCATCCGTCTTGATCTTCTGAGGAGTCTCGGTCCTAGGGAAAAGACACTCAGAAAGTACTCTATGGGCTATCTTCAAGGCTAAGTGATAGATAAGCTTAGCCTTGGTATCAGCAGGTTGTCAGCGGTCCTTGCTAGCATAGATTATAGCAATGTTCTCTCAGAAATCCTTAGCGTATACACCGCTAGGAAAACGACCATTAAAGGTCTCTTGGAACCCAAAGAAGGCTCCGAACTCTAAGATCGAGAACTCGTAGTTCTCCTCTATCAGCCTAAAAGAAACTGTCCTCTCTACATGACTATGATCAAAAGAGATCACAAACTCTCTAGTAATCTCCTCATATGCGTCTTCCCTAATAGCGGAGAAGACGATCAAGCCTGCTCTATCTAGCAACCAAGTAAGGTCATTCACCACATTCAGTGGCTCTAACTCCTCAAGAAGCAAATAACATGGTCCTATGACCGGCCTCTTCTCGATCCTTTCTAAGGCATCGAGGTAATCTTCATGGATCTTTGGAATTCTAGGGGGTGGGAGTGATGGTGGCTCACTAGGAGGTACCTGGGAGGAGGATGAAGCATCACCTTTCCTCTTCTTATTTCTAGTGGACATTCTCCTAATCAAATCCATTTCAGTCTGAAAATTAAGGTCCAAGAGGCGCTACTCACCCGCTTCCTTTATGCTGAAGTTCAACCACTTTATTGCCCAATACGCCTTATGTTCTAGCTCTACCGGCAAGTGACAAGACTTCCCATACACAAGGTTGTATGGTGTCGTACCGATGGGAGTCTTATATGCAGTCCGGTATGCCCACAATGTATCATCTAGCTTCAAAGACCAATCCTTCCTTGTCCTTGAAACCGTCTTCTCTAGGATTCCTTTAATCTCCCGGTTTGAAATCTCCACTTGTCCACTTGTTTGTGGATGGTAAGGGGTGACGATCTTGTAAGTCACCCCATACTTAGCTAGTAGAGCTTCGAATCGTCGGGCAATGAAGTGAGAGCCTCCATCACTAATGATAGTCCTTGGTGTCCCAAATCGTGGGAAAATGGTCTTGTTAAAGAACTTAACCACAACCATGGCATCATTAGTAAGAGAGGCAATGGCTTCAACCCATCTCGAAACATAATCTACAGCTAGAAGTATGTATTGGTTTCTACAAGATGATAGGAAAGGTCCCATAAAGTCTACTCCCCAAACGTCAAAGATCTCTACCTCTTGAATGTTGTTAAGAGGCATCTCGTTCCTCCTAGAGATATTTCCTGTTCTTTGACAAGCATCGCAACAGGAAACAAAGGTTTGCACATCTTTAAATAAAGTAGGCCAAAAGAATCCAAATTGCAATACCTTAGTGCTAGTCTTGTTCGAGCTAGCGTGTCCTTCACAAGGTAGTGAATGACAATGACGGATGACACTTTGCATCTCGTCTTCCGGCACACATTGTTGAATGATGCCGTCAGGACCACTCTTAAAGAGGAGAGGTTCATTCCAAAAGTATTCCCGAACATCCTTAAAGAACTTCTTTCTTTGTGCATAGGATAATCCGGGTGGTAATTCCTGACAAACC
The DNA here is from genome assembly GCA_033239125.1 of Fagopyrum homotropicum. NCBI lineage: Eukaryota > Viridiplantae > Streptophyta > Magnoliopsida > Caryophyllales > Polygonaceae > Fagopyrum > Fagopyrum homotropicum. The sequence continues at coordinate 67,590,247 of BSWB01000002.1, read as the reverse complement.
AAATAGTTAACGAAATCAACAAACCATGGTTCATTACCTTTAGTGATCTTGTCGATGAACTCCTCTATGATATGTAAATGCTCGTCCGGAAAGGAGTCATCTATGGGTAGATTGTCGTCCTCTAGATGTGGTAGACGACTCAAATGATCCACAACAGAATTTTCCGAACCCTTCTTGTCACTGATCTCTAGATCGAATTCTTGTAGGAGAAGAATCCATCTAATTAGCCTTGGTTTTGCATCCTTCTTTGCAAGTAGATACCGGATCGCAACATGATCCGTGTATACAATCACCTTTGCACCTACAAGATAAGAACGAAACTTTTCAAATGCATATACAATTGCTAGAAATTCTTTTTCGGTAGTGGCGTAGTTGAGTTGCGCTTCATCTAGCGTCTTGCTAGCGTAGTAGATAGCATGGGTTCGTCCTTCCTTCTTTTGCCCAAGCACAGCTCCTATAGCTACGTCACTTGCGTCACACATAACTTCGAATGGAAGATTCCAATCCGGAGGTTGGATGATTGGGGCTGAGATTAGAGCTTCCCGAATCTTATGAATGCATCTAAACATTCCTGCGAAAAATCAAAAACTACATCCTTCATCAATAGATTAGTAAGCGGCTTTGATATCTTAGAGAAATCCTTTATAAAGCGTCTATAAAATCCAACATGTCCTAGAAAACTTTTTATCCCTTTCACCGAAGATGGAGGTGGGAGCTTTTCTATAGTCTCTATCTTAGCCTTATCTACTTCAATCCCTCTACTAGAGATCAAGTGTCCTAATACAATGCCTTCTTTCACCATAAATTGACACTTCTCCCAATTAAGAACTAGGTTAGTGTCTTCACACCTTTGTAGCACAAGAGCAAGGTTAGAAAGACAATTATCGAAAGAGGAACCATAAACAGAAAAGTCATCCATGAAAACTTCCATGATTTCCTCTATGTACTCCGAGAAGATAGCCATCATGCATCTTTGAAAGGTGGTTGGGGCGTTGCAAAGCCCGAACGGCATTCTCCTATAAGCAAACGTACCCCACGGGCATGTGAATGTGGTCTTCTCTTGATCGTCCGGATGTATCGGGATCTGAAAGAAACCACTATAACCTTCAAGATAACAAAAATGTGAGTGTTGTGCTAACCTCTCAAGCATTTGGTCGATGAATGGTAGTGGGAAGTGATCCTTCCTCGTTGTGTTGTTTAGCTTGCGGTAGTCTATGCACATCCTCCATCCTTTCACGGTTAGTGTAGGAATGAGCTCATTGTTCTTGTTGGTGATGACCGTCATTCCTCCTTTCTTTGGAACCACCTGTATGGGACTCACCCACTTGCTATCGGAGATAGGGTAGATGATAACCTGCATCAAGTAGTTTAAGAATTTCCTTCTTGACAACCTCCTTCATGGTCGGATTTAACCGCCTTTGAGGTTGTCGCGAAGTTCTAAAATCTTCTTCTATTAGAATCTTATGCATGCAAAGTGAAGGCTTGATTTCTACTAGATCCTCTATAGTGTAACCTAAGGCTTTCCTATGTTTCTTAAGAACAACCATAAGCTTACTATGTTCATATATACTTAGATCGGAACTAACAATTACCGGGAAGGTAGAATTAGGTCCTAGAAATGCATACCTTAGATGTGCGGGAAATGGCTTCAATTCCATCACTATAGGACTCTCTAATGGCTCTTGAGGAGTGTCCAATGCTTCCTTAGAAGTCTCTAAGGGTGTAGAAGTTGTTGGAGAAGAATCAAAAGAAGTGGTAGAAAGAACACAATTGTCTTCAGATTCACCCAAAATTACGGCTCTCCTGTTTCCTCCACGGCCGTGGTTTTGGGCGTGGAAGTCAATTACGGCGCCTCTGCTTGTTCCACGGTCATGGTTTTGACCGTGTAACTTACTGGAGTCCTCTGAATAGCTGATTACGGTCATGGTGGTGGAAACCACGGCCGTGGAATAGCACGACTGGCCGTGATTCCTCACGTTCTCTGACCCATCGTAGAGTTTCTCAAATTCTTCTTCATAAACTTCCTTTTGCTTCTCTAAAGCTTCAATTTCCTCATTGCATTCCTCTTCTTCCCCTATGTCCATAATGCTCATAGTGATCACCTTTTGCAAGGGATCTTTGAAGAGAATCGAACTTATTTCTTCTCTAGATAGCTCTTCGTCATGGATGTCGAATATGTCCTCTTCAAGAGCTGATTCTTTCACCAAAGTGGAAAGAACGAACTCTACCTTTTCCTCTCCTATGTCGAAGGCGAGTCTAGCATTCTTGCAATCAACCATACAACCGGATGGTGCAAGAAACGGTCTTCTGAGTATGATCAGGACCGGACTATCTGCAGGAATGTCAAGCACAACAAAATCTATAGGAACATAGAACTTACCAAGCTTGACCGGGACGTCTTCAACTATGCCAACGGGACGAGTTATGGATCGATCCGCCATGTATAACATCATCTTCACCGGTTTAGGTTCGCCTAAACCGATTTTCTTGCATAAGGCAAGCGGAATGATGCTAACGCTTGCTCCTAAATCACATAATGCATCATATGTGACATCTCCCACTCATTTGGGAACACAAAACGACCCGGATCCTTCAGCTTTGGGGGCATCTTTTCCTTCATTGTCTTAATGAGATCCGACGAATCCGAACTCATTTTGACTTCTCCAAAATCTTCTAATTTCCTCTTGTTAGAGAGGATCTCCTTTAAGAACTTTCCATAAGCTAGTATACCTACAACTGCATCAATGAAAGGTATATTAATATACAGTTTGCTCATGAGTTCAATAAACTTACCGAATTGCTTGTCTAGACGCGCTCTTGCTCTAGATTGTGGGAATGGCAGGGGAGGTTTGTAAGCTGGAGGAGGAATGTAGATATCTTCCTTCTCCTTCCCCTTCTCTTTCTCTTTCTCGACGGGAACTTCCACAAATTAGGCTGCGGGTCGGTGGTTGTTGCTCCGCTCCTAGTTGTGATAGCCATCACCCTTCCTTTTGGGTTATCCTCCGTCTTTCCTGGAAGTTTTCCTTGATTCCTATAAACTTCCTCAGCATTGCTAAACATTTGGTTTTCTAAAACCTTTTGGGCTTTATCAACCTTAGTAATGTGATTATCAACCTTAGTGATGTGACTCTCCAATCCTTGAAGCTTTCCCAAAATTGTTTCCAACATGGGATCGGGCTTCTCTTTCCCCGAAGTACTTCCACTATTAGATGCTAGTTCCTGACTTTTCAAAGGAATGGAAGAAGAAGAAGAAGGTGGAGTTAGTGAATTTTCTGAATTGGGATAAGAATTACCGGAATTTTGTTGTTGGTTGGAACGCCAATTGTTGTTGTTTGAACCCCTATTGTTGTTCCAATGGTTATTCCGGTTGTTGTTGTTGTTCCAATTGTTCCGGTTGTTGTTTCGGTTGTTGCGATTTGTGTTCTCATTCCCATTGTGGTTATTGTTGTTCCCTAAATAACCAACATCTTGCTCCTTTTGATTTGGAAAGTTAGCCTTGATGACTTCCTTCAATTCTTTAATCTCGGAGTTGAGAGAAAAGATTTGAGTTTGAGCGGCTTGTGTTAGCTTTGCTCCTTGCTCCACTCGATTTGCTTCTACTTTCCGGTGAGAATACTTCTCAATGACTCGGGCTTGCTTCTCAATGAAGTCCCAAGCGTCATCTTCCCTCATGTCCATGAATGTACCACATGAAAGGGATTGGAGCTTGAATTGTGTTTCCATATCCAGCCCCTTATAGTATATCTCCAATAGCTCCAATTTGGAAATGCCATGATGTGGGCAATCCAATAGTAAATCCTGAAATCTTTCCCAAGATTGACACAAACTTTCGTTAGATCTCATAGAAAATGCATTAATCTTACCTCTCAACTCCGCCGTCTTAGATGGCGGAAAGAATTTGGTGAGGAACTCCGAAGAAAGATCCTCCCATGTGTTGAGTCTTCCATTTGGAAGAGCTTAATACCAAGATAAAGCTTTCCCTTTCAAAGAGAAGAAGAATGGTTTGATCTTGTAGTTGTTGGTGGTTGCATTCTTTGGCTTCATTGTCTCCATCAAGATCTCAAAATTCTGTAAATGTTGATGTGGAGATTCGCTACTCGTTCCTCCAAACTGACTTTGGCGAACGATGGTAATGACTTGTGGGTTGAAGCTAAACCCCTGCATATCATCAACATCAAAGTTCACACCTAGACGGCGTTGTTTGCTGAATTGGATCCATCCTTTGGCCAAGAGTTCTTGGCTCTTCATCTACACGAGCGGCTCTCGCACCCCCAGCCGGGACACGATAGTTGGCAGCCGGTCTTGGATTAAATTGATTCATATTGATTGTCGGATTAATGTCTTCTAGCGGTGGCATGGAAGAGTCGCTATCCTCATCGGATGAGTTGGTTCTAACCGATCTTGCCGGTTTCCTCCTCTTCTTCTTCTTGGAATCGCTCAATTCCAGCCTCATTTGAAACATCATATCCCTTAGCTCATCAATTTGCAATTGATGACGGTCCGATTCTTCCTTGCGAGTCTTCTCGCTCCACCTAAGTTGAGCTTCGGATTCCGTCAACTCTGCTTGAAGATCCCACTCCTTGTCTTCAGCCATCTTTCTTTCTTTGAGCTTCTTCCTCAAAGTCTTCTCAAGTTCTTGATCAAGAGGTAAGAGGTCTTTGTTGTTCCTAGACCTGCGCATATACCTAAGGTAACCTGCAAATATTACTCAAAGGAGATATCAAATAACAAGAGCAAGTTCCCAAGCTTGACAACCGATAACCGAATTCGGCCTAAACCAAATCCCCGGCAACGGCGCCAAAAACTTGTTCGCCACTTAGCGTTCGTGCAAATAAGCTTTAAATTTATAAAACTAGAATCAAGCAAGTGAACCCGCAGTGTACGGATCGGCGTAGTAAAACAAGAATTCCAGAGTATCGAACGCAGGGAATTGGGGGAACAAATTCAGTTGTAAATTTGTCAAGCAAGTAAAAGGGTAAAGGTTTGCAAATATATTGGGAAAACAGCAACCCAAAAGATCCAGATGTCTAATTGTGGCAATCGATTCAAGATATACTATAGATATAAGGACAGAGTTGAGAATTGCAAAGGTATACTAAAATAAGGTAATGTACGGTGAAGTTCCAAAACCCTATATGACTTATCTAAAGACACTCTCTATAAAGGTTGTTGAGGCTTCAGTATAGAAAGGATCTAAAGACAATAATTTATATCAAATACCCAAACTTGTAACCCAAGGATCAAGACTAACTAAACCGATTAAGGTTGTGACACTCGAAATTGAAGTATAGGTTGTTGAGGCTTCACTACTACCTAGAAAAAGGCAAACCTAGACTAGATTAAAGCTAATCTTTAACCTTGGATCAAAGTAAAAGCAAAGTTCATAAACTAGTATAAATTACGGGCAGATCTTGAGTTCCACGGCCAAGGAATCTCAAGAACAAACCGTGATTTTGGTTCGTCGGCGAAATCTCTCTAACTCTCAGGGTCCAATCTGTTTACAATCGATCTATCATCATCTAAGCCACAACTATCAACCCTTCACCTTAGAATTGCTAAAGGGTTTTAGCCAATAACTGTCATTATAATATCAAAATCAAGTTTAAGAAGAATGAAAGATGAAAACCTTCGAAAACCTTCAATAAAACTCAAATCAATCTCAAATCCACAAACAAAGATAATAATGTATATCAGATTTGGAATAAAAACAAACCAATAATAATCCTCGATAAGAACGAAAAACGGGATGTCAATCCGTCTTCTAATCAAACCTAAGGATAAAAGGCGTAACTTCCGCCACAAGCAACTTTCAACTCTTCAAACCCTCGTGAATCACCGTTTGCAAGTGCAAAATCTCCGGACGTCCAATGCAGCCCTAAGCACGTGTCCCAAATTCTCTCCTCTCCAGCCTTTTTATAAGGAAGGATAAAATAACCGTCCGGCCCATGTACGTAAATGATGTGGCAATAACTAATTCGACAAAAGATCGCCTAAATCACGGTCTCATGGAGTTCCACGACCGTGGTTTAGAGCGTGGAAGTGGATTACGGTTCCATATGATTTCCACGACCGTACTTTATACCTTGTAGCTCTCTGGAATACTCCACGTTCATGATGCCAAGATCCACGGCCGTGATTTTGGACGTGGACTTCTCTACGACCGTATTTTAGAGCGTAGAAGTGTAAATTGCTTGTGGTTTCCTTTGTGTCGTGCCATTCCTCATCTTAGCATCTCCTTTGACTTCTTTGATGTGTCCTTAATCCTTGGATGTGCTCAAATCTGCTCCTATCTCTCTCAATTGGTTCGGTTTTAGCTCTTATTCACCTATAATCAGCACAAAGCTAATGTAGACTTCCATATCGAAAATATAGACAAACTAGCTAACAAATGCTTCAATGCCTTATCAATGAACACTTTAATAGATGAAAAACAACTAGATTAAGTGCCTAGAATATCGCAATATTTCATGCTAACATGCTGCAACCACGCCGGACCACCAGACGATGCCCCAACCCCCTCGCCTCGTTGCCGGATCCAAGCAGCCTTGAGCCGCCGTCCCTACATTCCTCCTCCGCCAAGTCTGCCACCGCACTGCGTATTCCCCAGCCTTGCACTCGTACAACGTGAAAGAGGACTCTTTTGCCCTAATATAATCGGGCCTCCTTAATTTGTGTTTAATTACGGAATGTACCCAGCGTTATATATTTACATATATTACCCACATTTTTGAAAGTTTCATTTATATCCTTTGCTGGAAAATTACAGGTTATGGCCCTTATTTACATTTTAAGAATATGACCCAAGTTTTTGAATTTGTTCATCTTTTCCCTAAAAATTTATTTATCGATTTTAAACTTGGTTTCAATTAGGGGGATATTCTTATAATTTGTATATACTACATATTATGCCTTTATTGGATGAATCTCAGTTTATGGAAAAGATTTTATTGTGGGTATTAACCTCGACTTTGAAAACGAGTTTTACCTTGAGTTTGTGATGTTATACCATATGCCGGGAATATTATATTTTCGGTCTTTAACTTGGGTTTTAGAAGTGCGGTTTTCCTTAGATTATATATGTTCATTATTCCGTTCAAATTTATCTTATAAGATAAATTTGTCTAGTTTGGTGCTAGGTGTAACACCCCTAATCCGCCGGACTCGGAGCGCTACGGGTTGGGACCTCACAATGGGTCCCAACCCTTAGATTGACAACAACTTCACCGAATCTTGCGACAAGGCACAAATAAAGGCCAAACTGAAATACATTTTTATGCAATGCAATGAAACCCAAAACCGAACAAGCAAAAGACTTCAGCCGAGATACAAAACAAAGACTAAACGCCATATACGTGGCATACAAAACACAATAACCGAAGAACAAAACACAACCCGACTGCAACCAGAACCCCTCCTAAAATGTACGGAACCCCGGCTGCCCACTCTTTCGGATCTCTCGACCGCATTCCTAACCTGCAAGGCAATCTACAACATTCGGTATAAAACCGTTAGCTCATATTCAAAGCATTAGAATCAATGGGAAAGGCACAAACACAAGTAAAACATCATAAACACACAACATACTCAAAAGCACACCAATCCGGTTTATTATCTTTATTATTATTAAGTCATATCCCGTTCTAATTCAACTTCTTTTGTGACAAGAGAATCTCCTGAAACTCGCCTCGGTCCCCATTTCCGACATAGAACGGTACGGATGCCTCTGACCGTCTAACCAGCACGGCTAGTCGCCAAGAACCTCCTAGCTCTACGCAATAGATAGGCAGTGATGTCACCGCCCGTTATCATACACTTGGGCCAAACAATATAAAGGTCGGTAATCCTAATTCCGGTTTAGTTGTTATAAACAATAAACAATAAACACACATCAATACTAATACAAGGAATACGAGCTAAGTAAGTCCGGAGACTTACCTCGTCCCAAACGCTAACTCACGCAACACTCTCGCTTCCCTTGGGAAGAAGTCTATAACCAGCTCACAACAAGATATCTATATCAAGAACTAGCTTAACTCAAGAAGTCTTAGACTTCTACACAAATGATCTACGCGGGATCATTTGACTCTCATTCTAGGACCGCATCCTAGAATATCTCATGCTCACATCTCACTCAAAACAAGCTAGAAGTCCTTAGACTTCTAGACCCTATGATCTCGCAGGATCATAACCCATAGCACATAATAGGACAACAACTCCTAATCCAAACAAACTCAACAGTAACAACACCATGTTAGGATACGCATATCATAGCCCATAAACTCAACAACCATATACTCTAATTCTCAAACCCCACAAGCCTCACAAGATAACATCAACACCTCAAGTCTTACAACATTTCACAATCCACAAAACTCACCTAAGGTCCATAACCACTACTTGGCATTCACTCTAAGTTATAGTAGATCCAGCCTAGCATGATACTAATACTAAACATAACTAGATCGAGGAAGAAGGTAACTCACATGACGTCACAAGACGGAAGTCGATCGACGGATGTCGAACTTCGACTCGTTTGGCCATACGGTGTCATCCGAACCTATCACCAAAACTAAACAAATTTAGCTATCACGCTAAATTTGAACGGAATAAATAAAATATATAGGTTTATGAAAACTCGTTTTCCAAAAGCCAACGTTAAATTCCGTGAAAAAGCTTTCCGTCACAATATGAAAATTTAAAACTTGGTCATGAAACCGCAATAAAAACCTTGAGCCATAAACCGAATTTAATCCAATAAGGACGTAACACATAGAGTAAGTAAACGCAAGACTATAACTAGATGTAAAACCGAAGTTTAAAACCCGTAATTATATTTTCCGAACAACCTATACAACATCATAACCCAAGGTGAAACTCGTTTTCAAACTCAAGGACACAACAAAACCGCTCATTTATTTTCCGGCCAAAATACACTTACATAAACTGGTCATGAATCCGCATTTAAATCATTTGGCCATATTCCATAAATAAATCTGCAGGGGTATATATTGCATAAACACAAATCTGGGCAAGTAATGTAAATACAAAAGATAGGTTAAAATGTGTAAATATCCGACAACCAGGAGGGCCCGCATACAAATTCATTGAAAGGGTTTCAAAACCCGGTATAACCTTCTTCGGCTGGGGAAAGGATGAAGAAGAGGCGGCGGCTCGATGGCGGCCAGTGGCGGACAGTGGCGAGTGAAGACGGCCAGCCTGGGGAGGCTCGATCGGCGGCGGTGGAAGGACAGCGCAGGGGCTCCAATGGCGAGGAACGAGGCGAGGCAGGGAAGTGGACCGACAGGGCGAGCCGAGACGAGGAAAAGCGCCGGGTCACTGGTGGTTGCAGAAGTTGAAGAGGTCGAGCAGTTCCAAATCGATGGCTGCAAGAGGTGGAGATGGATCGAGGCGGCCCAAGGTGGCTCTTCTGGTGGCTCTGGCCTCCGGCGAGGCTCAAAGGAATTGCAGGGCATCTCTCTCTATCGGCTGCAAGAACTTCTGCGAGGCTGACAGCAAACGAAGGGCAGGGAAGAACTCAAGTCTCGGTTGCAACGCTTGGCGGCCCTAGCATCCGGCGTCTGGTTGCCGGTTCCAGAGGGTGAGATTGAGAGACAGAGGGAAGGAGGAGGTAGCTGATGACAGCGATGACGAAAAGACGAGGGGGAGTGTTGCAGATCCGGTGGTGAAGCTCACAGGCGAAGGGATGAGCGAGGGTCTGAGGCTGCAGTGCTGCACAGGTGAAGCAAGGCTTCTCTCCAGTGGTGACTTCCTGGTGGGGAGGTGAGGGCTGCGCAGAGAGGTAGTGATGCATTGTGTTGAAGATGTTTGAGAGTGAAACAGAGGGTGAAAGATGAGGGTATGGGAGATGTGTGAGGGGTCAGCTAAGGGTTGCAAACGAGGGGTCATGTAGCTTGCTTGTGTAGGCTGCAAGCAAAGGGTGCAAAGTCGGGTCACATCAACAGTGAAGGAAGAGGGAAACGACAAAGAGAAAAGCAAGAGAACAAAAAAAAACTTAAAAAAAAATTGGAAATAATAAACTCGATGAAAGTATACGGAACGGGATTTCTGAATCGGGAATTCCTAAACTTTTCCGTAAAATAAAATACAGAATATATATATATATATATATATATATATATATATATATATATATATATATATATATATATATATATATATATATATATATATAAATATATATATATATATATAAATGTAAAATAAAATAAACTCATAAAATATAATTTACCACGTGAAAATACTCGTAAAAATATTTAAGCTAATAAAATATCGATAAAAGCCGGATAAAAATAAATATCGCAAACGCGCTAAAATTTGGGGTGTTACACTAGGTTCGGAAGCGCCCCAATAAAGGTCTGACGAGTCCAAGTCGACATCCGTTGAAAGACTTTCGTCTATTGACGTCACTTGAGTATTCTTTCCCCTCGATCTAGGTATGTTATGTTTTAGTATCATGCTAGGATGGATGTAGCATAACTTAGAGTTAATACCAAGTAGTGGTTATGGACCTTAGGTGAGTCTCGAGGATTTGATATTGTTTGATGGATTAATGTTTATTCTAAGCTTGAGGTGTTGGTTATCTTGTGAGGTTGTTATAAGGCTTTAAGTTATATGATTGATCTTGTAAGCATTTTGAGGCTCGAGGTGGTGTTGTATGATCTTGTGGGATTTTGGAGTTTAGGTTTGGCTTATCCTAGTTGCGTTGTGAATTATGATATTCCGATATCCGAGGGTTTAGAAGTCTTAGGACTTCTAGCTTGTGTTGAGTGTGATGTGAGCATTAGAGATTCTAGGATGCGGTCCTAAAATTGAGAGTCAAATGGTCTTGCGTAGATCATTTGTATAGAATCTAAGACTTCTATTGTGAGTGGGTTGTTGTTGATATAGTTTTCTTCTTGTGAGCAGGTTACGGGCTTCCTCCCTACGGAAGCGAGAGTGTCGGGAGTTGAGTTTGGTGACGAGGTAAGTCTCCGGACTTTCTTAGCTCGTATTTTACATACTAGCATTGATGTGTGTTTTGTGGTGTGTGTTTATCGTTTATGTTATAACAACAAAACCGGAAATAGGGTTACCGACCTTATATTATTTGGCACAAGTGTATGATAACGGGCGGTGACATCACTGCCTAGCTCTTGCGTAGAGCTAGGAGGTTCTTGGCGACTAGCCCGTGCCGGTTAGACGGTCGGAGCCATCCGTACCGTTCCATGCCGCAAGTGGCGACCGAGGCGAGTTTCGGGAGATTCTCGTGTTACAAAAGAAGTTGAATTAGAACGGGATACGACCTAATAATAACAAAGATAATAAACCGGATTGGTGTGCTTTTATGTATGTTGTATGCTTGTAATGAGATTACTTGTGTATGTGTCTTTCCCATTGATTCTAATGTTTAGAATATGAGCTAACGGTTTTATACCGATTGTTGTAGATTGCCTTGCAGGTTAGGAATGCGGACGAGAGATCCGGAAGAGTGGGCAGCCGGGGTTCCGTACATTTTAGGATTGGGTTTTGGGTGGAGTCGAGTTTGAGTATTGTATTTATTGTATATTGTATGGCGTTTAGTCTTTGTGGTTGTATTTTCGGCTGAACTCCTTTGTGGTAGTCTTTTGGGTTTTTCTTTTCATTGCATAAAAATGTATTTCGATTTTGGCCTTTATTTGTGCATTGTTGCAAGATCCGGTGAAATTGTTGTCAAGCTAAGGGTCGGGATCCATTCTGAGGTCCTAACCCGTAGAATCCCGAGTCCCGAGGATTCGGGGTGTTACACTAAGTATTTGTGAGATTTGAGACTCAAGTTTCAGCTTTAATCACCCATTGGAAATCTACTTGGATTATTCACCGACAATACTTACAAATATGAGTTCCAATATTTTTGACAATATAAACATTTTGTCAACAAAAATGAAAATGTCGGTCTAATAAATATTTGAAACAATTTTATTTACTAGGCTTTTTCTAGTTTTGTCTTTAGTAAATGTACCCCTTTAGAGAAGAGTGTGTAGGGTTTGAGAATAAATACAAAATGTTTGGGTATATTTACTTAATTGAAACATTAAAAAGTCTAGTTACTACTATAGTTTTTCAAAAAGGCCTAGTTACCAAAATTGCCCGAAATATTTTTAAACAAGTAAACTATTTTTTCTTCAAATAAATGTATAATTTTGACCATAAAAATGTTTTGAACTACAAAGGTAAAATCAAAACAAGAAAACAAACTAAATCTTATATAATGCATTCATATACGTAAATATATAATCCAATGAAAATGTTTCTCTAATTTTACCTATATTGTTCATAAGTCTTTATGTAACGAATGTATTATGTAACAACCCATAAAATTATCATCCGGCATCATGTGAATGGAATTTATGGTTAGCTTATAAGGATGGGTTATTGTTACCCAAGTCAACAAACTCTTCAGTTAAAGCGTGCTCTTACCGGAGCAATATCAGACACCACCTGGAATGTATTCGTGCGAGTATGGTTCGTATGGCGACAACGTCCGTAAGACCTCGGGCCTTACATATTTTAATTAGTTAACTAAAACCTGATAAATATAAAGTTCAAGCTTAATTTTAATTAGATAATCGTACACAGAAAATACTAATGTTACATTAGTAAAACGGTGGTTCTTGGCCATGTACACAACTATTTTGTAATATATCGTAAAAATCATTTTAGTTAATATTGACACAATACTATTATTATGTCTACAAACTTGTTATTTAGTTAATGAATTTGGTTCTTTGCCAATGTACACAACTATATAGTAATATATGGTAAAAATCATTTTTAAGTTAAGATTCACACAATACTATTATTTATACATACTTGTCATGTAGTTAACGAATGTGGTTCTTGGCCCATGTATGTTCGCCAATTAGCGTGCGTGTAAATAAGCTTTAAATTTATAAACTAGAATCAAGCAAGCGAACCCGCAGTGTACGGATCGATATAGTTAAGCAAGAATTCCAGAGTATCGAACACAGGGATTTGGGGGGTTAAATCCAGTTATAGATTATCAAGCAAGTAAATGTATGAAGCTTTTCAAATTATTGGGAAAACAACAATCCTAAAGATCCAGGAATCCAGCTGTGGCAATCGATTCAAGATATACTAAAGATATAAGGACAGAGTTGAGGTTTGCAAAGGTATACGAATGTAAAGTAATTGTACGGTGAAGTTCCAAAAACCTTATATGACCCACCTAAAGACGCTCTCTATAAAGGTTGTTGAGGCTTCAGTATAGAAAGGATCTATAGGTAAGAATTAACGTCAAATACCCAAACTTGTAATCCAAGGATCAAGACTAACTAAACCGATTAAGGTTGCGACACTCAGAATCGAGGTAGAGGTTGTTGAGGCTTCACTACCACCTAGAAAAGGCAACCCAAGACTAAGTTAAAGCAAATCTTTAACTTTGGATTAAAGTAAAAGCAAGGTTCGTAAACTGGCATAAATTACGGGTAGTTCTTGAGTTCCACGGCCGTGGAAGCTCAAGAACAGACCGTGAATTAGGTTCGTCGGCGATTCTCTCTAACTCTCAGGGTCCAATCTGTTTACGATCGATCTATCATCATCTAAGCCACAACTATCAACCCTTCACCTTAGAATTGCTAAAGAGTTTTAGCCAACAACAGTCATATTGATATCAAATTCAAGATTTAAAAGAATGAAAGATGAAAACTTCCGAAAACCTTGAATAAATCTCAAGTAAATCTCAAATCCACAAATCAAGAACAATAATGTCAATAGATTCGAAATAACACAAACAATCACAAATCTTAGATAAGAACGAAGAACGGGATGTCAATCCGTCTTCAAATCAAACCTAAAGATGAAGCGTAATCTCCTTACGAACAAGTCTTCCAAATCTTCACTCTTTCCGTCAATCCGGAAATCTCAATAGGGCAAAGCGCAAATCTCTCAACGACGATCTAAGCAAAGGCGTAAAACTAGGGTAAACCGAGGTGTAAGCGAAGGTGACGGAATCTCTCTTCTTCCGTCCTTTTATAGTGTAAGATAAAATATGAGCCCGGCCCATTGTGTAGAAGATCGTGGCTTAAAATAATGCGTAAAAGATCTACAAGATCACGGTCGTGGAAGGGTTCCACGCCCGTAATTTAGAACGTGGAATTGGGTCACGGTTTGTCACAACTCTCCACGGCCGTGTAAGTTGCTGGAATGCATCACGCTTCTCTTGCCAAGGTTCCACGGCCGTGGAATAGAATGTGGAACCTAGTACGGTCGTACTTTAGAGCGTGGAACGTACATAGCTCGTAATTTCCTTTGTTTTTGTGTCATTCTTCATCTTAGCATCATCCTTAGCTCCTAGAGATGTCCTCAATCCTTGGACATGCTCAATCTAACTCCATTCTCTCACAATCCGTTCAGAATTAGCTCTTAATTGCCTACAATCAACATAAAGCTTATGTAGACCTCTATATCGATAAAATAGATAAACTAACTAACAAATGCTTCAATGTTTTATCAATGAATACCAAAGTAGATGAAATACACTTAGAAAACGTGCCTAAAATATCACAATATTTCATGCTAACAAATAACCCCATACTTGCCACTTGCTTGTCCCTAAGCAAGGTCTTTCAAAAGCTTTAAAACACAAGTTAGGATGAAATATGTATACCTTCTTAAAGCAAAACTTCTTTTAGATGAATGTGCCTTCTAATCAATAGATCATTTTCAAATCTTGCTTCATTTGCTTATAAGACTTTCATATGCATAATCAAAGAGTAAAGAAAGCTCATGAGTCAATCAAACTTCCATGTAAACATCATAACCTTCAAACATTATCAAAATCAATCATAAGAAACTTCAATTTAGATCACCAAGTCATATAACATTCTTTTGATCTTAAGGACTTTCAAACAAGGTCTAGAATGTGGAAAGGGAGGGAAAACTTTAAGGAATGTGTGCATGAATCCGGGAAAGTGGATAACTACTCTTTTCTTCTTCTCTTGCGGTTTCCGTAGTACTTTCAACTTAGAGCTTCACTCTCTTCTTTTCATTTTTCGACTTTACTTTTGGAGTTATGGATAGAGTTGCAGAAAAACCGAAGCCTAGGAGATTGACGTTTCTCATTTTACGAGATGCCTCAAACCCTTAGCGCACATACCATAATCCGCTAGGAATATCGCTCAATCTGACTTTGGCAAGACACAAATACCCGGCTATGTGAATGGTGCCGAGTTACTCATCATCATGATTGACTTCCCCAAACCTATAATTTCTTTCTATTCCTTTGAATGCAAAATATTGCTTTCATGGCCGTCCCACATCAAACATGCGTTTTTCATTCAATTCCTCCAAATTCCCGGATAGGTAAAGGAGGTCATTATTTCAATGAGGGGCTAAATGATCAAAGAAAGAAGAAAGAAAATCGAATTGCCTTAATCATCTCAAAAAGAAGCATAAGAACTTATTATGTGATTTCAACCTTAATTTCTCAACATGATTTAAGTAACATTCATCACATTATGAAATTTGCAAAAGAGGGATAATCAACTCATTCAATTTCTTTTCAATTCACTAATTGTTTAAGCATGCGATTGTCATCAAAACTCAATTCACAAGGGGTGATTATCATAGAAATCATCTCTATCCTTAGAAGCACAAAATTTTCAAAATTTTTCAATTTTTATGGGTTTTTTAAACTCTTTTTCATACAATGCAATAATGAAACGTGTAGCAATAGAATGAAACATGCAAGATAGTCTCGATAAAGCATACAAAGTGAGTAAGAGTTATTACAAACTATTAGTCACACCCCACCCCATACTTGGAACAAACATTGTCCCTAATGTTCAAAGAAAAGAAAAAGAAGAAAAGAAAGAAAGAAAAAGAACTCACAAAATGGTGGTGGAGCGGCTAAAACTGTCGATCATCAAAGTCGTCACTGCGGTGGAGGCGGAAACGGAGAGAAGCTGGGATCATAGTACCGCCCGAACTGCTGGCGGTAAACGTCTCTCATCATGTGGTCTAGATCGTCCACACGTGCATCCCTAGCATCTGCACGGATCTCCAAAGCTCCAACCCTGCTGGAAAGGTCGGTAGCCCACTCTGGCAACTGCTCGTACCAGCCAGGCGGCTGGCTGTACCACGCCGGTGCATCTGAAGGTGCTGGTGCTGGCGGCGGCTGTGAATGCCAAGGCGGTGGAGCTCTCATCCAATCCGGCTGAGTGCTGTACCAAGCAGGAGGATCTGCCATCCAGGTCGGCCTCTCGCTCACACTAGCACGGCGAGAGGATGATCCTAAAGCTCTAGTGGGGCGGGGAGAATGTCTAGGCATGTCGGGAACTACATCCGGCTGATCCGGGAATGTACCAAAGTCTTGCTGAGCTCATCCTCCTCCCTTATAATCATCTCCACCTCCCATCTCCTCCTCTACAACTGGTGGTGGTGGAACATAAGGAGGGGCTACCAATCTGTTCGCATGCATGGCAGCGAACGTCGCCTTCCAGTTATGGCGTCCAACCATAATGGAATACTCAGGGAGCCACTCTATACCTCTCCCGGTCCTACTCTCCCATGGCATAGCAGCGTATGGTGGACCTCTATGGGTGGGGAAGATGATGCCTCTAGTTATGAGGCTATGTAGTCCAAGGGGTGTAGCAGCAATACGTGTGCAAGCAGAAAAATCTACCCCTAACTGTCGAGCAAGGTGGGTGACTATCCTACTATATCCAATGTTGTCAGCCCTCTTATTCTTTAGCTTGCTCATGGTAGCAGTTAAGAGGGTGGCGCAGTCAGCAGGTCTACCGTATAGCATACAGTAGAGAAGAAAGAGCTCATTTGTCTTGATCTTTTGAGGTGTCTCCATCCTAGGGAAGAGACACTCAGAAAGTACCATGTGAGCAATCTTCAACGCTAAGTGATACATCAACTTAGCCTTGGTATCAGCTGGCTGCCAGCGGTCCTCGCTGGCGTAGATCACAACGATCTCTTCCCAGAAATCCTTGGCGTATACGCCACTGGGGAAACGACCATTGAAGGTCTCGTGGAACCCGAAGAAGGCTCCAAACTCCCTGATGGAGAAATCATAGTTTCTTTCCATCAGCCGGAAAGAAATTGTCCTGTCCACATGGCTATGCTCAAAGAAAACCACAAACTCCCTCGTGATCTCCTCATATGCATCTTCCCGAATAGCGTAGAAGATGACTAGACCGGCTCTATCTAAGAGCCAAGTGATGTTTTCTACCACATGTAGAGGCTCTAACTCCTCAAGCAATAGGTATCTAGGTCCTATGACCGTTCTCTTATGGATCTTCTCTAAGGCATCGAGATGATCCTCATGGATGGTAGGGATCCTAGGGCGAGGTAGTGATGGTGATGATGGTGATGATGGAGGTGAAGGGGATGAAGGGGGTGGTGCTCTAGAAGAGGAAGAGGGGTTGCCCTTCCTTTTCTTGTTCTTGTCCTTGTTCCTACTGGACACTCTCCTCACAAAATCCATGATCTGTCAAAAACCACGGTCTGTTCTTGGCTTTCCACGGCCGTGGAACGTACAGTGACCGTGGTTCGTCTCGAAAATTCTCAAAACTCAGCAACAATTCACCAAACTTCAGCAACAATCAGTCCTAGACTAATTTCTTCCAATTTCAATCAGTTCTCCTACAAATTCTATCAAAAACAAAGCCGAATCGACAAAGAGAGGGAAAGAACCAAAAACCTAGGTTTTCGGATTTTGTAATCCGAATTGTGGCTTCTCCGGTGATTTGCCGCTCGAATCGTTGCTTGGATCTTGTTGGTGATCGGATTCGCTTCAGTTTAGGTCAAAGAATCGTTAAAAACGATTAACGAACGAAGATTTGGGAGGAAGGGCGTGGAATCGGCGATTTGGGCGTAATGTTGGGTTGTGGTGTTGTGTTTTGTGAAGAAACGTGGTTTATATATTGGCCGTAAAAATTTTTGAAAATCACGGTCTGTCGGGGTTCCACGGACGTGGAAATGTACGGAACCGTGGTTTTGGTGATTTTTCTCAGGCTTTTGGAAATTACGGTCACTGTTACTGTCACGGTCTAAACCACGGCCGTGGAACTCTCTGTAATGCTCCAAAGTCCAAGTTTCGTCACTTTTCTTCAAACTTTCTCTTCTCCTTTCCTTTTCCACTGTTCCTACATCCAAAAACACGAACATACCGGAAGGTATCGAAGGCAAAACAAAGCAAAAACGTCTAAACTAAGCTAATCTATGAATCAAAACAAAAATGATAATGCAATACCTTGGGTTGCCTCCCAAGAAGCGCTTTGTTTAAGGTCCGTAACTAGACCAAATTTGCACTTATTCGAGTGCGGTGGGCGCGAACTCTTCAGCTTGGAGTTCCGGTGTATACTTCTTGAGTCGTTGACCGTTCACCTTAAAGCTTCCGCCCGTTTCACCCCATACTTTAACTGCACCATGGGGGAAAATACGTTTGATTAGAAAAGGTCCGGTCCAACGAGATTTAAGCTTACCTGGAAAGAGACGAAGCCTTGAATTGAAGAGGAGAACTTGATCTCCCTCTTTGAAGTCCTTTGGAATGATATGCTTATCATGCCAACGCTTTGCTCTTTCTTTGTAGATCTTGGCGTTTTCATAAGCGTTCAAGCGAAGTTCTTCAAGCTCATTTAGGTCCAAGAGACGCTTCTCTTCCGCTTCCTTCATGCTGAAATTCAACCACTTGATTGCCCAAAATGCCTCGTGCTCCAACTCTACCAGTAAGTGACAAGACTTCCCATACACAAGGTTGTATGATGTGGTTCCGATGGGAGTCTTGTATGCAGTCCGGTACGCCCACGATGCATCATCTAGCTTCAAGGACCAATCCTTCCTAGTCCTTGAAACCGTCTTCTCTAGGATTCCTTTGATCTCCCGGTTTGAGATCTCAACTTGTCCACTAGTTTGTGGATGATAAGGGGTGGCGATCTTGTGAGTCACCCCATACTTAGCTAGAAGAGCTTCAAAACGCTGGGCAATGAAATGAGAGCCTCCATCACTAATGATGGTCCGTGGTGTCCCAAATCGCGGGAAAATGGTCTTGTTAAAGAACTTAACCACTACCATGGCATCATTGGTGGGAGAGGCAATCACTTCAACCCATCTTGAAACATAATCAACCGCTAAAAGTATGTATTGGTTACCACAAGATGATGGGAATGATCCCATTAAGTCTACTCCCCAAACGTCAAAGATCTCCACCTCTTGGATGTTGTTGAGAGGCATCTCATTCCTCCTAGAGATATTTCCTGTTCTTTGACAAGCATCGCAGCAAGAAACAAAGGTTTGCACATCTTTAAATAGAGTAGGCCAAAAGAATCCAGATTGCAATACCTTAGCGCTAGTCTTGTTTGAACTAGCGTGTCCTCCACAAGGTAGTGAATGACAATGGCGGATGACACTTTGCATCTCATCTTCCGGCACACATCGCCGAATGATGTCATCCGGACCTCTCTTAAAGAGGAGAGGTTCATTCCAAAAGTATTCCCGAACATCCTTAAAGAACTTCTTTCTTTGTGCGTAGGATAATCCGGGCGGTATTTCCTGACAAACCAAATAGTTAACAAAATCAGCAAACCATGGTTCGTTACCTTTGGAGATCACATCGATGCACTCTTCTATGATATGTAAATGTTCGTCCGGGAAGGAGTCATCTATAGGTAGGTGGTCGTCCTCTAGATGTGTTAGACGACTCAAATGATCCGCAACAGAATTTTCCGAACCCTTCTTGTCGCGGATCTTTAGATCGAATTCTTGTAGGAGAAGAATCCATCAAATTAGCCGTGGCTTCGCATCCTTCTTTGCAAGGAGATACCGGATCGCAACATGATCCGTGTACACAATCACCTTTGCACCTACAAGATAAGAGCAAAATTTGTCAATTGCATAAACAATGGCTAAAAATTCCTTTTCCGTAGTGGCGTAGTTGAGCTGCGCTTCATCTAGCGTCTTGCTAGCGTAGTAGATAGCGTGGGTTCGCCCTTCCTTTCTTTGTCCAAGAACAGCTCCTATAGCTACGTCACTTGCATCGCACATAACCTCAAAGGGAAGATTCCAATCCGGAGGTTGGATAATAGGGGCTGAAATTAGAGCTTCCCGAATCATGGTAAACGCATCCAAGCATTCCTGCGAAAACTCTAAAACTGCATCCTTCATCAATAGATTAGTTAGCGGCTTTGATATTTTAGAGAAATCCTTTATGAAACGCCTATAAAATCCAGCATGTCCTAGAAAACTTCTTATCCCTTTCACCGAAGTTGGGGGAGGAAGCTTTTCTATTGTCTCTATTTTAGCTTTATCCACCTCAATCCTTCTACTAGAGATTAAGTGTCCCAATACAATGCCTTCCTTCACCATGAATTGACACTTCTCCCAATTAAGAACTAGGTTAGTGTCTTCACACCTTTGTAACACAAGAGCAAGGTTAGAAAGACAATTGTCAAAAGAGGAACCATAAACGGAGAAGTCATCCATAAAAACCTCCATGATTTCCTCTATATATTCGGAGAAGATGGCCATCATGCACCTTTGAAAGGTGGTTCGGGCGTTGCAAAGCCCGAACGGCATCCTCCTATAGGCAAACGTACCCCACGGGCACGTGAATGTGGTCTTCTCTTGATCATCCGGGTGTATCGGAATCTGAAAGAAACCACTATAACCGTCAAGATAGCAAAAGTGCGAATGTTGCGCTAACCTTTCAAGCATTTGGTCGATGAAGGGTAGTGGAAAGTGATCCTTCCTCATCGCATTGTTTAGCTTGCGGTAGTCTATGCACATCCGCCATCCTGTTACGGTTCGGGTAGGAATGACTTCGTTATTCTTGTTGGTGATGACCGTCATTCCTCCCTTCTTCGGAACCACTTGTACCAGACTCACCCACTTGCTATCGGAGATAGGGTAGATGATACCTGCATCAAGAAGTTTAAGAATTTCCTTCTTGACAACCTCCTTCATGGTCGGATTTAACCGCCTTTGAGGTTGTCGCGAAGTCCTAAAGTCCTCTTCCATTAAGATCTTGTGCATGCATAGGGAAGGTTTAATTCCAACTAAATCCTCTATACTATATCCTAAGGCTTTCCTATGTTTCCTAAGGACAACCATAAGCTTACTATGTTCATCTATGCTTAAATCGAAACTAACAATTACCGGATAGGTAGAATTAGGTCCAAGAAATGCGTACCTTAGATGTGTAGGAAGCGGCTTTAGTTCTATAGCTTTATGAGTCTCCAATGGCTCTTGAGGAATATCCGATGGTTCCTTAGAAGTGTCTAAGGATATAGAAGGTGTTGGAGAGGAATCAAGAGAAGTTGAGGAAGAGACACAATTACCTTCGGAATCACCCAAAATTATGGCCTCTCTGCATCCTCCACGGCCGTAATTTTGGGCGTGGAAAGGAAATACGGTTGCTCTGTTCTCTCCACGACCGTGTAACCCTCTGGAGTGAGCCACGCTTTTGTTGGTGAAATCCACGGCCGTGGAATATAGTGTATGACCGTGGATCCGTACGTTCTCTGCCTCGTCGTGGAGTTTCTCAAACTCCTCTTCACACACTTCTTCTTGTGCCTCTAAGGCTTCAATTGCCTCATTGCACTCCTCTTCTTCCCCTATATCCATTAGATTCATAGTAATAACCTTTTGCAAAGGATCTTTGAAGAGAATAGCACTTACCTCCTCTCTAGACAACCCTTCTTCATCTTGGATATTGAATCTATCCTCATCAAAGATTGGTTCCTTCACTAGAGTGGAAAGAACGAACTCTACCTTCTCTTCTCCTATGTCAAAGGCAAGTCTAGCATTCTTGCAATCGACTATGCAGCCGGATGTTGCAAGAAACGGTCTTCCGAGAATGATCGGGACCGGACTATCTGCAGGAATGTCAAGCACAACAAAATCTATAGGAACATAGAATTTACCTAGCTTGACCGGGACGTCTTCCACAATACCGACGGGACGAGTTATGGATCGATCCGCCATGTACAACGTCATATTCACCAGTTTAGGGTCGCCTAAACCGATCTTCCTACATAATGCAAGTGGGATGATACTCACACTTGCTCCCAAATCACATAATGCATCATATGTGACATCTCCCACTCCTATGGGAATACAAAATGACCCCGGATCCTTTAGCTTTGGGGGCATCTTCTCTTTCATGGTCTTGATGAGATCAGAAGAATCCGAACTCATCTTAACCTCTCCAAAATCCTCTAACTTTCTCTTGTTAGAGAGGATCTCCTTTAAGAACTTACCATAAGCTAGCATACTTACAATAGCATCAATGAAAGGTATATTAATATGCAATTTGCTCATGAGTTCTATAAACTTACCGAATTGTTTATCTAGACGCGCTCTTGCTCTAGATTGCGGGAACGGTAGGGGAGGTTTGTAAGCTGGAGGAGGAACATAAACATCTTCCTTCTCCTTCCCCTTTTCTTTCTCTTTTTCAATGGGGACTTCTACAAACTTAGGTTGCGGGTCGGTAGTTGTCACCCCGCTCTTAGTTGTGATTGCCATCACCCTTCCTTTTGGGTTGTCCTCCGTTTTTCCTGGAAGTTTCCCTTGATTCCTAGGAACTTCCTCCGCATGGCTGAACATTTGGTTTTCTAAAACCTTTTGGGCTTTATCAACCTTAGTAATGTGATCATCAACCTTGATGATGCGAGTCTCCAACCCTTGAAGCTTCCCCAAAATCATTTCCAACATGGGATCGGGCTTCTCCTTCCCCGAAGTGCTTCCACCATTAGATGTTTGCCCCTGGCTTTTCAAAGGAGTGGAAGAAGAGGAAGGTGGAGTTAGTGAATTTCCTGAATTGAAAGGATAAGAATTACCAAAATTTTGTTGATTGGAGCGCCAATTGTTGTTGTTTGAACCCCTATTGTTGTTCCAATTGTTGTTCCGGTTGTTGTTGTTCCAATTATTCCGGTTGTTGTTCCGGTTATTGTTGTTGTTGCGGTTTGTTTTCTCACCACCGTTGTGGTTATTGTTGTTGCCTAAATAACCCACATCTTTTCCTTGTTGCTTTGGAAAGTTGGTCTTGATAGCTTCTTTCAACTCTTTAATCTCGTTGTGGAGAGAAAAGATTTGAGATTGAGCTTCGTGTGTTAGTTTTGCTCCTTGATCCACATGATTCCCCTCCACTTTCCGGTGAGAATACTTCTCTATGACTCGCGCTTGCTTCTCAATGAAGTCCCAAGCGTCATCTTCCCTAATGTCCATGAATGTACCACATGAGAGGGATTGGAGCTTGAATTGTGTTTCCACATCCAGCCCCTTATAGTATATTTCTAATAGTGCAAGCTTGGATATGCCATGATGAGGGCAATCCAATAGCAAATCCTGAAATCTTTCCCAAGATTGAAACAAACTTTCATTAGATCTCATAGAAAATGCATTAATCTTACCTCTTAGCTCCGCCGTTTTGGATGGCGGAAAGAACTTAGTGAGGAACTCCGTGGAAAGATCCTCCCATGTCTCAAGCTTTCCACTTGGAAGAGCTTGATACCAAGACAATACTTTCCCCTTCAAGGAGAAGAAGAAAGGCTTGAGTTTGTAGCTGTTGGTAGTTGCGTTCTTAGGCTTCATTGTCTCCATCATAATCTCAAAGTTTTGTAGATGTTGGTGTGGAGATTCAGCACTTGTTCCACCAAATTGGTTTTGGCGAACAATGGTAATAACTTGAGGGTTGAAGCTAAACCCTTGTACATCGTCAGCATCAAAGTTCACACCTAAACGGCGTGGTTGCTGCGTTAGATCCATCCTTTGGCCAAGAGTTCTTGGCTCCTCTTCTACACGTTCGACCCTCGCATTCCTAGGTGGAACACGGTGATTTGCAGCTGGCCGTGGAAAGAATGGATTCACATTGATCGTGGGATCAATTTCCTCTAGTGGTGGCATGGAGGAGTCGCTATCCTCATTGGATGAGTTGGCTCTAACCGATCTTCCCGGTCTCCTCCTTTTCTTTTTCTCCTTGAGGTTGTTTATTTCCAGCCTCATTTAGAACATCATGTCCGTTAGATCATCAACCTTCATTTGATGACGATCCATTTCTTCCCTACGAGTCTTCTCACTCCATTGGAGTTGAGCTTCCTTTTTCGCTAACTCCGATTGGAGATCACGTTCTTTTTCTTCAGCCATTTTCCTTTCCTTAAGCTTTCTCCTCAAAGTCCTCTCAAGCTCTTGATCAAGAGGTAAGAGGTCTTCGTTATTCCTAGACCTGCGCATACACTCGAAAAGATATCAAATAACAAGGGAGAAGCTCCCAAGCTTGACAACCGATAACCGAATTCGACCTAGACCAAATCCCCGGCAACGGCGCCAAAAACTTGTTCGCCACTTAGCGTGCGTGCAAATAAGCTTTAAATTTATAAAACTAGAATCAAGCAAGCAAACCCGCAGTGTACGGATCGATATAGTTAAGCAAGAATTCCAGAGTATCGAACACAGGGATTTGGGGGGTTAAATCCAGTTATAGATTATCAAGCAAGTAAATGTATGAAGCTTTTCAAATTATTGGGAAAACAACAATCCTAAAGATCCAGGAATCCAGCTGTGGCAATCGATTCAAGATATACTAAAGATATAAGGACAAAGTTGAGGTTTGCAAAGGTATACGAATGTAAAGTAATTGTACGGTGAAGTTCCAAAAACCTTATATGACCCACCTAAAGACGCTCTCTATAAAGGTTGTTGAGGCTTCAGTATAGAAAGGATCTCTAGGTAAGAATTAACGTCAAATACCCAAACTTGTAATCCAAGGATCAAGACTAACTAAACCGATTAAGGTTGTGACACTTAGAATCGAGGTATAGGTTGTTGAGGCTTCACTACCACCTAGAAAAGGCAACCCAAGACTAAGTTAAAGCAAATCTTTAACTTTGGATTAAAGTAAAAGCAAGGTTCGTAAACTGGCACAAATTACGGGTAGTTCTTGAGTTCCACGGCCGTGGAAGCTCAAGAACAGACCGTGGATTAGGTTCGTCGGCGATTCTCTCTAACTCTCAAGGTCCAATCTGTTTACGATCGATCTATCATCATCTAAGCCACAACTATCAACCCTTCACCTTAGAATTGCTAAAGAGTTTTAGCCAACAACAGTCACATTGATATCAAATTCAAGATTTAAAAGAATGAAAGATGAAAACTTCCAAAAACCTTGAATAAATCTCAAGTAAATCTCAAATCCACAAATCAAGAACAATAATGTCAATAGATTCGGAATAACAGAAACAATCACAAATCTTAGATAAGAACGAAGAACAGGATGTCAATCCGTCTTCAAATCAAACCTAAAGATGAAGCGTAATCTCCTTACGAACAAGTCTTCCAAATCTTCACTCTTTCCGTCAATCTGGAAATCTTAATAGGGCAAAGCGCAAATCTCTCAACGACGATCTAAGCAAAGGCGTAAAACTAGGGTAAACCGAGGTGTAAGTGAAGGTGACGGAATCTTTCTTCTTCCGTCCTTTTATAGTGTAAGATAAAATATGAGCCCGGCCCATTGCGTAGAAGATCGTGACTTAAAATATTGCGTAAAAGATCGCCAAGATCACGGTCGTGGAAGGGTTCCACGCCCGTAATTTAGAGCGTGGAATTGGGTCACGGTTTGTCACAACTCTCCACGGCCGTGTAAGTTGCTGGAATGCACCACGCTTCTCTTGCCAAGGTTCCACGGCCGTGGAATAGAACGTGGAACCTAGTACGGTCGTACTTTAGAGCGTGGAACGTACATAGCTCGTAATTTCCTTTGTTTTTGTGTCATTCTTCATCTTACCATCATCCTTAGCTCCTAGAGATGTCCTCAATCCTTGGACATGCTCAATCTAACTCCATTCTCTCACAATCCGTTCGGAATTAGCTCTTAATTGCCTACAATCAACATAGAGCTTATGTAGACCTCTATATCGATAAAATAGATAAACTAACTAACAAATGCTTCAAAGCTTTATCAATGAATACCAAAGTAGATGAAATACACTTAGAAAACGTTCCTAAAATATCACAATTTTTCATGCTAACAATGTACACAAGCATATAGTAAAATATGGTAAAAATCATTTAATTTAAGATTGACACAATACTAATATTTATACATACACGTTATTTAGTTAACCAATGTGGTTGATGGTCTATGTACACAACTATAATATAATATATGGTAAGAATTATTGTAGTTAAGATTGACACAATACTATTATGTATACAGACGTGTTAGTTAGATAACAAATGTTGTTCTTAACCCACGTGCACAAATA
Organism: Fagopyrum homotropicum; assembly: GCA_033239125.1. Lineage (NCBI taxonomy): Eukaryota > Viridiplantae > Streptophyta > Magnoliopsida > Caryophyllales > Polygonaceae > Fagopyrum > Fagopyrum homotropicum. The sequence continues at coordinate 67,563,983 of BSWB01000002.1, read as the reverse complement.
TATAGTAATATATGGTAGAAATCATTTTAGCTAAGATTGAAAAAATACTATTATGTATACATACATGTTATTTTGTTAACGAATGTAGTTATTGGCCAATGTAAATAACTATATTACAATATATGGTAAATATAGTTTTAGATAAGATTGACACAATTCTTTTATGTATACAGACATGTTATTTAGTTCTCGAAGGTGGTTCTTGGCCCATGTACACAAACATATTAAAATGCATGTCAAAAATACTTTACTTTAAAAAAAAAGTTCCTTTAGGAAGAAAACAATCACTCCTCATTACGATTGTATGTATATATATAGTTGTTGTCCATGATACATAAGAAACAAACTCATTGTCACTCAAGAATAAAATGGCGTCCACTAAAGTAATACTCGTGTTGTTGTTTCACTTAGCTTTATTTTGTGTTATCGAAGGAAGGCCATATAATTCAAAAGAAAAATACCCCCTTTCATATTCATCTACACCAAACGGAAATATTCTACACTCCAGGCCATCAGTTCGTGACGACCGTGATCCAACAACACGACCACCAAAGCTAACAAATAATTTAGAATTCATTATATACCCAAAATTACCCAAGGGCCCCATTCCACCTTCTGGGCCAAGCAAGGGTCATTTGCCACCGGGACCATGATCCACAACCAGGACCTTCTCATAACGGCAACGATGATCCACCGTGCCGACTACCAATGTTTTCTTACAAAAACAAAGATTACATGGTGGAATTGTCTCCAACTTTACTTGATTTAAATAATGCGCTCGATTTGTTAATTAAGATCTATGTATGTCTGTTATGGTCTTGTTGGTCCTGAAAATGTTTTCTATGTCGTTGATATATTCATTGTTAAGTGTTACTTCCAATGTCCATGATACCAAATCATGCAATAAACAATCTTTCCCTCATTCTTAATGCTACTGTTACTTATGAAATTTCTACGTAAATTGATCGGCCATAGTCCTACTAGTTGATTAACCGGTGTGTGTTTCTCTTCTCAATTGTTATTGGTTTTGCTATTTTTTTGTGTTTGGTGTTTACGATAGAATGACTTTTTCCAATCGATTGATTGACTAACCCTTATTTTTTCTTTATTTGTTTATGTTTTGTTAATTACATTAGTTGTTTCATCAATAATCAATCAAATCAAAATATTATCTTTGTTGAGTTCGATCCCGAACTTCTTGCTAAAAACGGACCTTCTAAGTATTTGTGAGATTTGAGGCTCATGTTTCAGCTTTAATCACTCATTGGAAATCTACATGGATTAATCACTCATTGGAATTCTACATGGGTTATTCATGGACAATACTTCTAAGTACTTCTGAGATTTTTATTCCTACGTTTATCGATATTTTATTGGCTCGAGTATTTTATTTAAAATTATTTTAAGGCGTAAAATACCTTTCCCGAATATATTGATATTTTTGTATACGTTCACGTATATATACTGTATCATTATTTTTGGAAAAGTCGGGAATGTTTTCCTGACACAAAAATTCCATTCCGTGTATTCTCTATCGGGTTATTTGTCAATGTATTATAATTTGATTTCCCCTTCCTTGACCACTTGATGAGCTGCCTTGTCACCCTCACCTTCCTAGTTGTCCAGTAGTGTAACGCCCCGTTCTTTTGGGTGTGTTCCGATTTTTTTTATTTTCTCCTTACTTCCGATTCGTTCATAACACGAGATTTCTTTATATTATTATTTAAAGATAATATTCGACATAAAAATAGCTTTCCGGGTATTTTATTGTTTTGGTGTACATATACGTATTTCTGTATTTTATTTTTAGTCGGAAAAGTCGGGAATTTTTTATTCGGAAATCCCGTTCCGATCGTTTAATCGAGTTTTGCCCTATTCCCTTTCTCTTTATTCTTTTTCTTTTATTTTCTTTCTTTTATTTCCTCCTCCCTTACACGTTCGTTCTCTGGCGCCTAGAAGACTAGTCATACACCTGTTGCATGCCAAACACCCTTGCCTGTTAGCCACAGCTTCCCTGCCCAGCCTATTCTTGCTACTCCATAGCCCGACCCCTCAACCCTCACTGGATCTACTTCCCTTACACTCAACCTTGCTGCTTTTCTCTCATTTTTTTCAAAGCTAGAGTGCAACTCTCTCTCTCATTTGTTTCTGTAATGCCCCGTTTAATGGGTGCGCTTCAATATTAATATTCATACTTTTAGCGATAATTTTTCTACCTTAAATATTTTATTAGAATTATTTTACGACGTAAAACATCTTCCCGAATATATTTATATATTGGATATGTTCGAGTATGCCCGTATTTCTATTTTCGGAAATAAAAATCGGAATTTCTTACGGTTCAAAAATCCCGTTCCGAACGCGTTTTGATCGAATTCATTTTTACCCCTTTGTTTATTCTTTTCTTTGTCTTTCTATTATTTCTTTTCTCTCTCCTCAGGCTGTTGAGATACTCATCACTCTACCGACCTTTCGGTCTTGCACCCTGCTGCTCGCCCAACCTATGCCTGTACCTACCCGTGAGCCAGCACCTCTACACGCCTTTCCCCAACCTCCTGTCTTTGTCTCTCTCCCTCTCTCATGCTACCCATACCTCTCAGCTTCTCAAGGACACCACTGCAGCTCTCTTTTCTATCTCCCTCACTCTAGTCTGCTCTCTCTCGGACTCTCCTCTACTCATCTCAACTACCCTCTTCATCTCCCTGCACACAGCCTCAATGGATCTCCATCAGCAACCCTCTCTCTCTCTCGCAAGCTCCTTCTCTTCTTTTTCTTGGTTGCTGGAGAAGAACAGAACCGCCAAGGAAAACGCATCTGCACCACCGGAGCCTGCCTTCACCGCCTCGCGCCACCTTCGCTTTGCCCTAGCCGGAGGCCATCGAAGATGCCGGCCCTGTTTTCCCTACCTTGAACCGGATCTATCAATGAAGCTTTGCCCTGTCTTCTCCTCGCCGGAGCTCCGCATGTGTTCCCCACCACCGGGAGATCCGCCAGCGTCTGTGCCTTCGGAACCGTCCTCGTCAGCCGCCTGGATCCCTCGCCGCCGGAGCTCCTGCGCAGTGTCTGCTGCCGCCTTGGACGCGCTGTACCACAGGGGCCAAGCGGCCGGCGCTACTACGATTCCTCCCAGCGTGCTTTCACCTTTGGATTTGAAAGAAGCCTTTTAGGGTTATTTAATTCGGGGCCCACAAATATTGGTATAATTGCAATTTGTCACCTATGTTTTGTATTTCCAATTTTGGCCCAACTTTCTGATTGAAACAATTTTGCCCCTGCTGGATTATATAATTACAGTTTTTGCCCTATGTTTTGGAAATGTGCAGATTTGCCCTTGTTGGATTAATTTCGGTTTTACGACCGAGTGGTTTGATTTCATATTTCCGCCCCGGAAGGGTTTAACGAATTTTAACGTTGGCTTTGAAAACAAGTTTTACCTTGGGTTTATGATGTTATACAATTTGCCCGGAATATATATATTTAACTTGGGTTTTAAAAAGTGGGGTTTTCCTTAGAATTATAAATGTTATTGTTCCGTTCAAATTTAGCGTATAAGCTAAATTTGTATAGTTTTGGTGTTAGGACCGGAAGCGCCCCGATAAAGGCCAACGATTCCAATCTCGACATCCATAGATCGACTTCCGTCTTTTGACGTTGTGTGAGTATTCCTTTCCCTCGATCTAGTTATGTTTATTAGTATCATGCTAGGTTGGATATAACATAACTTAGAGTGAATACCAAATAGTGGTTATGAACCTTATGTGAGTTTTGAGGATTTATGATTGTGCTAAGACTTGAGGTGTTTGGTTATCTTGTGAAGTTGTTATAAGGCTATAAGTTATATGGTTGATCTTGTGAGTGTTTTGAGGCTCGAGGTTGGGGTTGTATGATCTTGTGGGATTTTGGAGTTTAGGCTTGGCTTATCCTAGCATGTGTTGTCAAGGTTATGACCTTGTGAGATCGTGAGGACTAAGAGTTGTTATCCTAGTATGTGTTATGAGTTATGATCTTGCGAGATCCGAGGGTTTAGAAGTCTTAGGACTTCTATCTTCTGTTGAGTGTGTTGTGAGAATGAGGGATTCTAGGATGCGGTCTTAGATTTGAGAGTCAAATGGTCTTGCGTAGATCATTTGTATAGAAGTCTAAAACTTCTATTGTGAGTGGGTTGTTGTTGATATAGTTATCTTCTTGTGAGCAGGTTATGAGCTTTCTCCCTAAGGAAGCGAGAGTGTTGTGAGTCGAGTGTGGTGATGAGGTAAGTCTCCGGACTTACTTAGCTCGTATTCTACGTATTAGTATTGATGTGTGTTTGGTGGTGTGTTTTTATTCTTTATTGTTTATAACAACTAAACCGGTAATAGGACCACCGACCTTATATTATTTTGGCCCAAGTGTATGATAACGGGCGGTGACATCATCTGCCTAGCTCTTGCGAGAGTCTAGGAGGTTCTTGGCGACTAGCCCGTGCTGGTTAGACGGTCGGAGGCATTCGCACCGTTCCATGCCGGTAAGTAGGGACCGAGGCGGGACCATGGTGGTCTCGTGTCACAAAACTAAGTTGAATTAGAACGGGATATGACTTAATAATAAAAAGATAATAAACCGGAATTGTGTGCTTTGTGAATGTTGTGTGTTTATGATGATTTACTTGTGTTTGTGCCTTTCCCATTGATTCTAATGCTTCGAATATAAGCTAATGGTTTTATACCGACGGTTGTAGATTGCATTGCAGGTTAGGATTGCGGCCGAGAGATCCGGAAGGGTGGGCAGCCGGGGTTCCGTACATTTTAGGATTGGGTTTTGGGTGGAGTCGAGTTTGAGTATTGTTTTTATTGTATGTTGTATGACGTTTAATCTTTGAGGTTGTATTTTCGGCTGAAGTTCTTTTTGTATTCTTTCGGGTTTTTCTTTTTTTGCATTAAAATGTATTTCGGTTTTGGCCTTTATTTATGCCTTGTTGCAAGATCCGATGAAATTGTTGTCAAGCTAAGGGTCGGGACCCATTGTGAGGCCCCAACCCGTAGCGCCCCGAGTCCCGCGGATTCGGGGTGTTACAAAAGTGGTATCAGAGCCCTAGGTTGACAACAATGGCACTCGCAATCTTCTAAAGGCCGAATAATGAATAAAGAGAACCCTGCGGGTTCTGAGTTTTCGTTTTCAAAATTGCATGCATGAGTCGGGGTAGAATGTACGGACCACCACTCCTTCCGCGGATCTCGGCAGCATAGTTTATTGGATTTTGATATATATATATATATATATGTATATATGTAGATATGTAGATATGTATAGTATATGTGGATTGTAGTTGCATGATGACTTGATTTATATGTATGGTTAACATATGTGGACTATAATATATGCTTTGGACCTTGTTGTGTTGTAATGAATTACCGGATGTGTTATATTAGTAGTTATGTGGACATAGGATATATATATATAGGCTTATATACGAACTCTTATATATAGTAGTATATAGTATGAGACCTTATAGTTAGGACGACGGAAATATAACATCACCCTATAAGACGACGTTGTTGGCTTGAGATAGAGTTCATATGTGGATGAGTACACTCAAGTATCAAGTTGAACATTTCGCACTAACGAATACCATGACGGTTATTTGATTCCTTTAAAAGGGTGTCAAAGAGAAGGATTAGAGACGACATAAACGACGGACGAACAAGTGGAAAGACAAACTCAAAAAAAAAAAAAAAAAGAAAAAAAAAAAAGAAATCGAGATGGAAGCAATGCAAGTAAGAGAGCAACATTAAATTATAGAAGCGGTTCTAAAGAGGCCATGATCGAATGACGACGAGATCAATGGATATAACGAGTTTAAATTCTTCAAGAGGACACATGGACAACTAAAGAAGCGAATCGAGGAGGAGATGGGTACGTTCTTGCAAGGTTAAGGTGGTGTTCCATTAAAATGCAAAGCTTTCCTTAGACATTTCTAAGCATTGGAGTTAAGATGAGAGAAGTGAACGAAACATGTGAGAAGGATTTAAAATACCGTAAGTTAAACTTACGAGGTACGAAAAAGTAAAGTTACAACATTACTAGAGTTATGAGAAGAAGGGCATGGTGGGGATTCACGTGGAGTTGACCGGTTTCCGTTATTTTGATAAGGCTAAGAAACGCCAAGAAGGAGGAAGTAAGTATAAATGATGACCCCAAGAAGATGAAAGACGAAACGATGAGCTTTGATCGAGAGACGTAAGATACCAACCAAGAGGAACGCGAGTGGATGCTAGCTAAGGCTATAAATTTGAGAAGACACACTTACAAGATAGCATTGTAACACCCCGATTCCGCGGGACTCGGGATGTCACATTGGGCTAGGATCTCACAATGGATCCTGACCCTAGCCTGACAACAAGTTCACTGGACCTTACAACATGGCACTGACAAATATAAAAACAAATACATAAAACAGTATAAACTGTACGACCCAAAGTAAACAATAACATAGCCGAGTATGAAACGACATCCTCACACAGGAGGGAAAACAAGACATCATCCTCACGCAGGAGGGAAAACATAACCAACCCCAAAACCAACCACCTAATGTACGAGAGTCCTCGGCCTGTCACCCTGCCAGATCACCCAGCAACGCCTAACCTGTAAACATCTACAACACGGTATGAAACCGTTAGCTAACCATACATATATGAGGTAATGCATAAGCACAAACACAATCATGAAAGATTAACACCTCAACATGCTATCACACATTTACCCATTTATTATCTTTATATAATAACCATTCACTCAAAAACCGTATATATATATATAAATAGATGAAAGTATGTGACACGAGGACCGATACATCCTCGCCTCTGAGTACAATGTCCAGCTGTACGAGTATCGGTCACACAATCCGTGTACCCTATGGGAGTGGATTGCGCCCTTCCTGTAAACCAGTCTGGCCCGACATCAGAGAACCTCCCAGACTCCACGGCGGGATGAAAGGGAAAGGTTATCACAGCCACGCAGTGGGGCATTCAATAGAACATAGGTCGATAAAAACGACAACTCATGCTATCATAGCAAACATATAAAGCACACACCACTCATGCAAACACCCAATATAGGGATGATAGCTAAGTAAGTCCTACGGACTTACCTCAACCTTGTACAAACTCAACCACGATCACCTCTACATTGGAGGGACAACACAGCCTATAAACAAGGCATAAAGAGATATATTAACCTCTATTCATCAAAGGGGTCACACCTAGACCCAAAGGGATCCATGAAGATCATAATCAATCTATACGCCTCACAACCAACTAAACCTCAATATCTCAACATAACTCACAATTCCTCAAATCTCAAGGTATTATCTAATCGACATTCCTCAATCTCAATTATAATCCTAATTTAATTAATTAACCTTTAATTAATTAATTAGATTTCGCCAGAATAACGTTTTGCCCGCAAGCAATTTCTAAACTCACCTGTCATCAGATTTCAGCAAACAAACTATCCATAAATACCAGAATAATATAACGACCATAATGGAATTTCTAATTATCCATTTTGACAAGCCTAAAGTCAATTTAGGCCAAATCGCAGTACGGAAAACGAATAAATTCATAACTTATTCGTTACTAACCCGATTGACGATCTGAAAGAAGATTCGGAATCACAACGACGCAGGCTACGTATGGACAACATCAAATTCATCGGAATCTGAGCGACGGAACCGTCCTGGTGACATATATGCTCGACCAGCCCTCCATATACTCGGAAATGCAGAAACTCGGTACCGTTATGAAGAGAATGAAGAGAGGAATCCAGAAACTCAAACGGAATTGAAATCGGATTAGAAACGGAGAGTAGATCTGAGTTTGAAAATTGAGAGAAATCAGAGCTTTTACGAGGAAACGTGAAAGGAAATGAATTAATAAAGGATTTTCCGCTATTTATAGTGAAGACGATAATTATCCTTTAGTAAAGTCGATAATTATCCATTAACCGATCAAAAGGCGGGTCGAACCTCTTTCTCCAAACTTCTCGAGTTTGGAACATTAAATCTGGAATATTGTAGGGATAATTATTCCACAAGTGCCTCGGAAAATGTGTATTCCTAAGCCGTCTTTCTTAGCCGTTAAGAAACGAAATAGCGACTCTTTTGGCCGTTTTGCCTCTCCATGTTATTTCATATCTAGGACATATCCGATGTCCTGATCATTTCTCTCAACTGCATTTTTATTAATTGGAGCCCCCAAATGCTCCAAATAACACCGGAGGTAAAAATAATTACCCGGGGGGAAAAGTAAAAATTTCCCCAAACGTCCAAAATTACGCGAGGAACATAACGGTGGGACTCATACTCATCGCTTGCGAAATCTTCGTGAGTTATATGTCAATTACTATCAACGATTAAGTTAATCAACATTAATTAGAATTCGGAAATCCTAGCTATTACATCACACACCCCTAAAAAAAAGTTTCGTCCCGAAACTTGAACAATTCCCAAATTCTCTCGGACCCATACGCCGAGGTATAACTCTCACTCTTTCTATCGGAGGTATCACATCTCCGTTCCAAAGATCACAACCTATAACAATCTATAACCTCAAGTATAAACATGGAGGAATCATCACTCCAGGAAACAGGGTCATAACGCTACCCAAAGGCGTAGAGAAATCACGTCTCTCGCCATACCACATCACAAGGCATAGAGGAAGCACATCTCTAGCCAAAACATATCACATGCATAGAGGAAATACGTCTCTAGCCAACCCATAAACATATACATCGCATGGAGGAATCACATCTCCACTGAACTATGTCCATCAAGGTAGCATGGAGGAAAGAACCATCTCCAGCTGAATCCTAATCCCACTCAAATAGCATGGAGGAAATAACCATCTCTAGCTATAAATATGATCATACTCGGGTAGCGTGGAAGAAGTAATCATCTCCAGCTATAGCATACATCATGCTAGCACATCAAGATCTATTAAGATCATAAATCACATAGCAACTAGCATGGAATAACACATCAAGGCATATAAGCACATAAGCACAACATTCATCAAGATAGCACTAAGATCTACTCGTGCTCCCACAAATGGGTATGTCCTAACATATACTCTGGATAGTTCCTCAGGACACTATCCTCAGTCTCTCACATAGCCTCTTCAGGTCTTCATCTCGACCATCATATCCCCAATATGGGAATGTCTTTCGAATGCAAGCGTTTCATATCTCATTCCAAGAATGTAATCGAATGCTCAACAAAAGTGTGGTTGGACTCAACCACCAAATCATCGTAACTCATAAGGTGTCTCGAGTCTGGTATATACTTCCTCAATTGAGACATATGAAGCACTGGGTGAATATCCTCTAATCTCAAAGGCAAAGCTAAACATCATGTTGCCTTCACAAAACTGATCAAGATCTCAAGTAACGGACATATTGGAAACTCAGTTCCCCTTTCCATAATAACACAACTAATGTCTCACAATTGAGATACCTCCAGCCGAACATGAACTCTCGCTTTAACTTTAGAGGTTAACGCCTCTTGTCTACATATAATATCTGACGACTCTGTATATCTAGCATTCTTCCTTTAATCAACGTTACTTGAACTATAAAATCCTGAGTCTGGTCAGGTGTTATTCCACTTCTACTACTAGATCACTTCTAGCATAAGGATATACGACATCTATGTCTATATATTGACTCATAGGGTCATCCCAAAAAGATGCACTACCTTCATTGTTATATAATAAACTCATTAATGGAAGGTAATATAACCATCCACATTTCCCATTCAACTTACAACTTATAATAGATCTTATAAGATCTAGATGATCCTCTCTAACTGACCATCTGTCAGGGGGTGAAGTGTAGTCATGAAGTACAAACTCGTCCCCAAAGCAGTCTGAATCTGCTGCCTAAAATCTCAAAGTAAAAACATCCATCTTGATTAGAAATGATCGTTCTTGGTATACCATGGAGTCTCACTATCTGTCTAGTGTACTCCTCAGCCAATTCATTCACTAGCCACGTCCTTCTGATGAAACGTACCGGTTTCATTAATTTGTTACCAACAATCCAGATAACATCAATCTTCTACTGGGTCACAATCCCATAACAAAGTCCATAGATCTGTCCTCCCAAATTCTACTACTGCACTAGTAGTGGGTAGGGCTTATCTCTAGATCGGAAATACTCTGTCTGGACCTGCTGACAGGTTACATACTATATCACAAATCTGGTAATATCGGCTTCATACAATATAATTGTCTCATCTCGTGGTCCATTTTACTCGTACCTGAATGTACTGAATAAGACGTAGAGTGGGTATACCGTAATATTCTCTATCTCCATCTGCATCAGTAGGTACACAAAAGTGGTCATGACTCTTCATCAGTCCATCTACTCCGATGGAGAACTATGGTGCCTCAACACGAGACATCCTTTCTCTAAACCTTGTCAAGGCCGGGCATGTCTCCTGTTTTTGTTGGACCTCATCCAACAGACCAAGTAGAACCTATGAGATATAACTGGGTATCCTCATCAAGGAACTGATTGTCCAACTCTAGCCAAGCTAGATCTCTCTGAAGCTGAGGCTGAACTATCAGTCTCACAATCATCTTCTCTTGGAGCGTCTTTCCATTCAAGTTATCGGCGACAACATTCAACTTCTCTGAATGATATGGAATCTTCAAGTCAAAGTCTTGATCAACTTAAGCTCTTAACACTGGCGGTTATTCAACCCCTTTTGCATAAAATATACTTCAGATTTCTATGATCTATAGAAACCTGACATGAAGATCACACCGGTACGGTCTTCAAAACGTAAAGGCTTGAACTACCACTACTAACTCTAAATCATGAGTCGGGTAGTTCTCATCATACGTTCTCAGCTGTAAACACACATATCAATAACCCTACTCCTCTGTAGTAATACACTTCTCAGACTTAGCTGGGATGTATCACCGTAAATCACGGGATCCCAAAAATCTTCTAACTACAACAGAATGGAAGCAGAGGTCAAATGCCTTCTCAACTCTTTAGAACTTAGACACGCTGCTTTCATCACGTAGTTATGGTGGTCTTCTCAAAAGACTCGCAAATGAATACGTAATCTTATAAAATCCTTCCTCAAAGCATTGGTAGCAATCGGCTGTGCCGAGAAAACTACGTATTCCTTAATGTTCATCAGTATCTCCCATGTTACAACATACTTAATTCTCGCAAAGTCAACCATGATCCCACTGGCGGAGACAACATGGCCTAAAAAGGCTACCGCTGGCAACTCAACTTACACTTAGAGAGCGTAGCATACAACCCTCTATCTCTCGAAATCTGTAGAACGGTCCTCAGACGATCGGTCTACTATTCTCTGCTATGAGAGTATACCGACATGTCATCCATGGAGTCCACCACCAACTAATCAAGGAAGTCGATGAAGATACTATTCATCAACTCCATAAAAACTACTAAAACATTCGTCAACCCAAATGACATCACTACAAACTCGTAGTGTCCATAACGGGTATGGGATGCTATCTCATACACATGTTGCTCTCTCATCCATGACTAGGGATATCTTGAGCATAAAGGAATCCCGAAAACACAATTGCTTCTTGAAGTTAACTCGTCAGGTCGTCAATACGGAACATGGAACCCACTAGGGTAAACCCGTTTCAGTAAACTTTTCAAGTTATCAGTACAATATCTCAACAAGCACCATATAGTGTGGCTTTCCCATTCAATCTTGTATCATACTTCAACTCGATAACAATGTCCACACTCCGTTGAGGTGGCAACTAGACGGTTTAGTAACACGTCTACAAACTCATAAACAACTGGAATACCTTCAATTGTTGGACTATCTCGCTCCTTTATGGTATAAAACTAGAAGGCGTCACATCCCTGTGCTATCAGCTCGCTGCTCATACAGTCTTGATGACAAACCCGTCTCTTCAAAGGTCTTAACCTCAGAAGACCTCTATTTAACTCAACTCAGTAAAGACTATAATAGTCTTACTATTAAAAGCTAACACCACATGATATCTATTCATCCAAACCATACACATAATAACTTCTTCATGCACCTACGACATGACAAAGAAGTCTACAACCATACACAAGTCCCGGAATAAGGGAACAAACACATATCTCGCGGGTACCTCAGACCCCTAACTGGTAATCCTATAAAGGAAAGTCCACCTTCTACTATATATCAAAGACCAACCATTAACGCATGCATCGAAAGACAAGAAGTGCATAGCACTCATAACAAACAAAACTCCACTAGGTAAACCATTAACGAGAATGGTACCTATAACAGCTAACTCCCGTAGCTCCACTACATATCATCACTCGATCTCGGATCTATGCTCCTCAAGTATCACTGAGGTCCTCACTATAGCCTCCACTTCCACTCTTTCAACACCGGAAAGAGGAAGGTCTTGCTGGGAAGAAACACTACCTTGCTGGCCAGATGGCCTAGTTCACCACAGATGAAACAAGCTATCGGTGCCAAAGGGCACTCAGAATGCAAATGATCTGGATAGCCACAATTGTAACATAATTGTCCCATTCTTGCAACCTGTGCAACTGAAGGGTAACTCGATCTTCGTCGTCCACCTTGAATGATCTTATTTTGAGAGGGAACTGGTAAAGGCAACGCCTTGCCATGTCGACAAAACTTCGCTCTATGCCCTGCTTTACCACACGTAAAGCATATTATGGGCGCCTTTGGGCACACAACTCGCCAGTGTCCCAACTTCCACGCAATTAAAACACCGTAGTCCCTTGCCAGTCATCTTCATGGCCAAAGGATCACTAGATTGTCCTGATATCGGACTTGGTTCCCGATTCATCATCTTTGCTTCTCTAGTAACTGATTCAGTCCATTGCTTCTTTCCGGACCCAGAAGCTTCAGTTGATCTCACAATTGTTGGTAAATCCGGTGTGGATCTACCCGCTATCACCTCCTCATATACTTGCTGCATATATTCTTGAAACTCGGATCTACTCATGGAGACACGATCAGCCTCTTCAAACTCGTTCTCTGCCATAGGCAAAACAACAGCGGAAACTGGTCCTGACTTATCACCACTGGAGGAAGAGGGGGTGTACCCCTACCTCATCCCACTACAGATACTACTCTAGTCTGAGTCATCTGTAGGATATACGCACCTAATCTTATAAGGCTATATATATGCCATAGGTATCGATATGTATATAATACATCCACATAATCCATAGTACACACAGATATATATATATATCTACGCTGCAGAGAACCATGGCAGAGGTGACGACTTCTCGTACATTCTATCCCAAAACCACACTTAAAACCAAAGCCTTTGAAAACGTCAGATCCCATGTGGGCTCTGTTTATTTTACCTATCAAACCTCATTGCAGGTAGCAAGTGCCATTGTTGTCAACCTGGGCTCTGATACCAACTCTGTAACACCCCGATTCCGCGGGACTCGGGATGTCACATTGGGCTAGGATCTCACAATGGATCCTGACCCTAGCCTGACAACAAGTTCACTGGACCTTACAACATGGCACTGACAGATATAAAAACAAATACATAAAACAGTATAAACTGTACGACCCAAAGTAAACAATAACATAGCCGAGTATGAAACGACATCCTCACACAGGAGGGAAAACAAGACATCATCCTCACGCAGGAGGGAAAACATAACCAACCCCAAAACCAACCACCTAATGTACGAGAGTCCTCGGCCTGTCACCCTGCCAGATCACCCAGCAACGCCTAACCTGTAAACATCTACAACACGGTATGAAACCGTTAGCTAACCATACATATATGAGGTAATGCATAAGCACAAACACAATCATGAAAGATTAACACCTCAACATGCTATCACACATTTACCCATTTATTATCTTTATATAATAACCATTCACTCAAAAACCGTATATATATATATAAATAGATGAAAATATGTGACACGAGGACCGATACATCCTCGCCTCTGAGTACAATGTCCAGGTGTACGAGTATCGGTCACACAATCCGTGTACCCTATGGGAGTGGATTGCGCCCTTCCTGTAAACCAGTCTGGCCCGACATCAGAGAACCTCCCAGACTCCACGGCGGGATGAAAGGGAAAGGTTATCACAGCCACGCAGTGGGGCAGTCAATAGAACATAGGTCGATAAAAACGACAACTCATGCTATCATAGCAAACATATAAAGCACACACCACTCATGCAAACACCCAATATAGGGATGATAGCTAAGTAAGTCCTACGGACTTACCTCAACCTTGTACAAACTCAACCACGATCACCTCTACATTGGAGGGACAACACGGCCTATAAACAAGGCATAAAGAGATATATCAACCTCTATTCATCAAAGGGGTCACACCTAGACCCAAAGGGATCCATGAAGATCATAATCAATCTATACGCCTCACAACCAACTAAACCTCAATATCTCAACATAACTCACAATTCCTCAAATCTCAAGGTATTATCTAATCGACATTCCTCAATCTCAATTATAATCCTAATTTAATTAATTAACCTTTAATTAATTAATTAGATTTCGCCAGAATAACGTTTTGCCCGCAAGCAATTTCTAAACTCACCTGTCATCAGATTTCAGCAAACAAACTATCCATAATCACCAGAATAATATAACGACCATAATGGAATTTCTAATTATCCATTTTGACAAGCCTAAAGTCAATTTAGGCCAAATCGCAGTACGGAAAACGAATAAATTCATAACTTATTCGTTACTAACCCGATTGACGATCTGAAAGAAGATTCGGAATCACAACGACGCAGGCTACGTATGGACAACATCAAATTCATCGGAATCTGAGCGACGGAACCGTCCTGGTGACATATATGCTCGACCAGCCCTCCATATACTCGGAAATGCAGAAACTCGGTACCGTTATGAAGAGAATGAAGAGAGGAATCCAGAAACTCAAACGGAATTGAAATCGGATTAGAAACGGAGAGTAGATCTGAGTTTGAAGGTTGAGAGAAATCAGAGTTTTTACGAGGAAACGTGAAAGGAAATGAATTAATAAAGGATTTTCCGCTATTTATAGTGAAGACGATAATTATCCTTTAGTAAAGTCGATAATTATCCATTAACCGATCAAAAGGCGGGTCGAACCTCTTTCTCCAAACTTCTCGAGTTTGGAACATTAAATCTGGAATATTGTAGGGATAATTATTCCACAAGTGCCTCGGAAAACGTGTATTCCTAAGCCGTCTTTCTTAGCCGTTAAGAAACGAAATAGCGACTCTTTTGGCCGTTTTGCCTCTCCATGTTATTTCATATCTAGGACATATCCGATGTCCTGATCATTTCTCTCAACTGCATTTTTATTAATTGGAGCCCGCAAATGCTCCAAATAACACCGGAGGTAAAAATAATTACCCGGGGGGAAAAGTAAAAATTTCCCCAAACGTCCAAAATTACGCGAGGAACATAACGGTGGGACTCATACTCATCGCTTGCGAAATCTTCGTGAGTTATATGTCAATTACTATCAACGATTAAGTTAATCAACATTAATTAGAATTCGGAAATCCTAGCTATTACAAGCATGAGGCGCGTTTAAGCTTATGAAGGTGAGTTATGCGGCGTGAAAGGCCTAGAAGAGTATGGTTTCCTTATGAAAGAGGAAGAAAGCATGGAACGGGAAAAAAAAAACAAAACTAAAACTAACGGAGTTTAAGATAAAGTACCCCGAGGAGGGTAGCCTTAATGAGAATGTAACATGAGAAGTTTAGAATAATAAGTCGTTGACTTCAGAGAAGGTCAGATACAAGTCAATCGGTGACAACCGAGAACACACAGGCACGAGTTGTCTATTGGTGAGTGTAGAGGGGATGAGTAAACAAGACTATGAACATATAGAGGATCGACAACAAGATCTTAAGGTATTCACGGTGGATCAATGTCAATGGTAAAGAAGTACGTCAACGGAAGTGCATTTGTCTTAAATCAAATAATGTTGAATAAGTTCAAGCAAGTAGGTGTTACAAACCTCCTATGGGAGGTTGAAGATGACCATTTATGACCTTCTTAGGTCATGAGAACGGCATATGGGAGAATGACCCGGATTAGAAGTTTTAAGGTTTGATCATGGTAAAGGCAACTAGTAGATCAAGAGGAAGGTGATATTTTCATTATTTGTGGTACGTAGACGAGAGTATAATAAGAGGATGCATAGTATGTTCGTTCTAATGAAATGGAGAGTATGTTTTGGTGAGAAAAATATTAGAGAGAGGCGTCAAACTCACATGGAAGAGACATGGTGGCTATGGCGTGAAAGGGAGGACCTAGATTAGGGCAACGCTTCAAGCTTAGAGTTATGATGTGAGTGTTTGGTGAGGTAATGAGTGGATCTTTTAGTGATTGTGGTTGGGGAATTTTGCCTAGCATTCTCCATAGGGCATATTGGTACGGTTGTGAAGTTGTTCATAGAATCCCTAGAGATGCATAAGGTGACCAACAAGAGTAAGAGAAGACCAAAGTTTTGAAGTTTGATGTCGACATGAGATGTACGAGGAGTATATGAAAGATTGAGGTTAGAACCTCTGCGGTCGGATTGACGTTACGTAAGGAAATGAAGTAGTTCTACACCTACTTGAAGGAATGATGCAAGCTTAGGTGTAATACGGAGAGCTCCTCCCATATGTTGGGATGTCGCGGAAAGTGAAGAAGATAAGGTCAACTGTTTTGAAACACGGTTAAGTACCGATTGGACCCTTAGGGTTGCACATAAGTGAGAAATCTTAAAAAGATTTTTTTTTACAATCATGACATTTAAGAGGGAAAATGGGATTAAGTTAAAAGAATACTTATATAAGAACACAAGAGTCAGAAGACGCAAGCAAATCTTTCCAAATCAAGAAAAGACGAATATTTGAAAGAGAACGGTCAACATTATAGCTAAAGATGGAGCAATACAGGTGTTTGAAGTACGTCACCCCAACAGATCGGTGTAGATCATTAGTACCATGACCACCTACTTGGCAAGTGTTAAGACAAAGTTGTGTCGGTTACTACATTATGTGACGAAAGAGGAAAAAACAAAAACCGAGATATCATGGATTCCAATACGTCAAAATGTGGATTTTTTCACTAAGTCGAGCTTGATTTAATTCCGATATCTAAGGCGTCGTATGCAATGACACTTGTGAAGATACATGAGTTGAGAAAGTAAGTGAAGGAAATTATAAAAACTTATTGAAAAGAGTTCATTAGAATTAGTGAAATGCTATGAAGAACTTCAAATGTTATCTTGAACTCTTCATTTTAAAATCAAATTGGAATATATCTTAAACTCTTGATTTGAAATTGTTATGGAGAACACCAGTTTACGAAAATAGAGACGGTTATCTCCCTTTGCACATTGATTACCATGAGCCGAACAAGATAATAATAAAGAACAAGTATCCCTTACCACGGATAGATGATCTACTCGACCGGTTGCAAAGGTCGGTAGTCTCTTCTAAGAATGATTATTGTCAATTTGTCACAAAATTGAGAATCCAAGATTTGGATATTGCAAATACGACATTCCCAACGAACCATGGACACTACGAGTTGTAGAGGTTCCCTATGGGCTTACTAACGCCCGGATAAGATGTTTTGGTCTACTCTCAAAGAAGAGAGAAGTTGTATGACAAGTTGTCTCGGGATGACAACCCCCGAAGGGTGTGAAAGAAGTTACAATTTTTCTTAGGCGTGCTGATCATTACCGGATTTGTGGAGAGATTCCCTGAGTAACACCATCTATGGATGACCTACTTCGGTAGACAAAGAAGTTGGAGAGGGAAAAATATCATAAGAGTTGTTAAGATTTAAGAGAAGAGTCGTTAGGCAAATGTTTTGACATTGCCTCGAGGTGTGATAGATTCGGAGTATACAAGTGATTCTCTCAGACAAGGTCTTGGGTAAGTATTGATGCAAATGGAGAAACAACATACGTGTCTTGATAGTAGAAATAGTGTGAAGTAAAATACTTCCTTCACTTCTTGGAATATACAACAAGAACTGAGGAAAAGTAACATCAAAGTTCGGTTTGACAAGAACCAAAGCCAACGATGTAAATTGGAGGTTTGATCTCCTTTGTTAGAAACAAGCAAAGAGAAACATTATGGAAATATTGCATCGAGGAGGGCCAAGAAGAAAGTTGAGTTTCCGATATATCGAACCTTTTTGAAATCTTAGCGTGAGTTGGAGGAGTGACTTACAAGTTGGCGTTGCCACCCGGTATTTCATGTGTATCAATCGAGAGAAAACAAACATGACTCGAGACATTTTGTCAGTCAAGAGTATCTAGTGGCACACGAGGAACCGATGAGGCTAGATGGAGGACGGAGGATAGTATTGTGGTTGAGTTTTGCGCTAGGATAGTAGCGTCGATAGATATGACGAATTAGACCTAATCATTCCCTTAGTAGAGTTATGTGCATGTGTGATATTATGTGTAGTTTGTGCCCGACGCGAGAATGTGTTGTATGACCTGATATATCTTGTGGTGGTAGTTTGAGTAGAATGTGTGTATAGACTAGAAGGTTTAAGCCTTCTTAGTTTGAGAGTTCATATCTCGGCCTTAGGGACCGAAAAGTTCGGCGTATAGCAAGTTTCGGGACGAAACTTGTTTTTAGGGGGATCTAATGTAATGCCCCGTTTAATGGGTGCGCTTCAATATTAATATTCATACTTTTAGCGATAATTTTTCTACCTTAAATATTTTATTAGAATTATTTTACGACGTAAAACATCTTCCCGAATATATTTATATATTGGATATGTTCGAGTATGCCCGTATTTCTATTTTCGGAAATAAAAATCGGAATTTCTTACGGTTCAAAAATCCCGTTCCGAACGCGTTTTGATCGAATTCATTTTTACCCCTTTCTTTATTCTTTTCTTTGTCTTTCTATTATTTCTTTTCTCTCTCCTCAGGCTGTTGAGATACTCATCACTCTACCGACCTTTCGGTCTTGCACCCTGCTGCTCGCCCAACCTATGCCTGTACCTACCCATGAGCCAGCACCCCTACACACTTTTCCCCAACCTCCTGTCTTTGTCTCTCTCCCTCTCTCACGCTACCCATACCTCTCAGCTTCTCAAGGACACCACTCCAGCTCTCTCTTCTATCTCCCTCACTCTAGTATGCTCTCTCTCTGACTCTCCTCTGCTCATCTCAACTACCCTTTTCATCTCCCTGCACACAGCCTCAATGGATCTCCATCAGCAGGGGCCAAGCGGCCGGAGCTCCTGGATCCCTCGCCGGAGCTCCTGCGTAGTGTCTGCTGCCACCTTGGACGCGCTGTACCACAGGGGCCAAGTGGCCGGCGCTACTACGATTCCTCCCAGCGTGCTTTCACCTTTGGATTTGAAAGAAGCCTTTTAGGGTTATTTAATTCGGGGCCCACAAATATTGGTATAATTGCAATTTGTCACCTATGTTTTGTATTTCCAATTTTGGCCCAACTTTCTGATTGAAACAATTTTGCCCCTGCTGGATTATATAATTACAGTTTTTGCCCTATGTTTTGGAAATGTGCAGATTAGCCCTTGTTGGATTAATTTCGGTTTTACGACCGAGTGGTTTGATTTCATATTTCCGCCCCGGAAGGGTTTAACGAATCTTAACGTTGGCTTTGAAAATGAGTTTTACCTTGGGTTTATGATGTTATACAATTTGCCCGGAATATATATATATTTACGGTTTTAACTTGGGTTTTAAAAAGTGGGGTTTTCCTTAGAATTATAAATGTTATTGTTCCGTTCAAATTTAGCGTATAAGCTAAATTTGTATAGTTTTGGTGTTAGGACCGGAAGCGCCCCGATAAAGGCCAACGTTTCCAATCTCGACATCCATAGATCGACTTCCGTCTTTTGACGTTGTGTGAGTATTCCTTTCCCTCGATCTAGTTATGTTTATTAGTATCATGCTAGGTTGGATATAACATAACTTAGAGTGAATACCAAATAGTGGTTATGAACCTTATGTGAGTTTTGAGGATTTATGATTGTGCTAAGACTTGAGGTGTTTGGTTATCTTGTGAAGTTGTTATAAGGCTATAAGTTATATGGTTGATCTTGTGAGTGTTTTGAGGCTCGAGGTTGGGGTTGTATGATCTTGTGGGATTTTGGAGTTTAGGCTTGGCTTATCCTAGCATGTGTTGTCAAGGTTATGACCTTGTGAGATCGTGAGGACTAAGAGTTGTTATCCTAGTATGTGTTATGAGTTTTGATCTAGCGAGATCCGAGGGTTTAGAAGTCTTAGGACTTCTATCTTCTGTTGAGTGTGTTGTGAGAATGAGGGATTCTAGGATGCGGTCCTAGATTTGAGAGTCAAATGGTCTTGCGTAGATCATTTGTATAGAAGTCTAAAACTTCTATTATGAGTGGGTTGTTGTTGATATAGTTATCTTCTTGTGAGCAGGTTATGAGCTTCCTCCCTAAGGAAGCGAGAGTGTTGTGAGTCGAGTGTGGTGATGAGGTAAGTCTCCGGACTTACTTAGCTCGTATATTACGTATTAGTATTGATGTGTGTTTGGTGGTGTGTGTTTATTCTTTATTGTTTATAACAACTAAACCGGTAATAGGACCACTGACCTTATATTATTTTGGCCCAAGTGTATGATAATGGGCGGTGACATCATCTGCCTAGCTCTTGCGAGAGTCTAGGAGGTTCTTGGCGACTAGCCCGTGCTGGTTAGACGGTCGGAGGCATTCGCACCGTTCCATGCCGGTAAGTAGGGACCGAGGCGGGACCACGGTGGTCTCGTGTCACAAAACTAAGTTGAATTTGAACGGGATATGACTTAATAATAAAAAGATTATAAACCGGAATTGTGTGCTTTGAGAATGTTGTGTGTTTATGATGATTTACTTGTGTTTGTGCCTTTCCCATTGATTCTAATGCTTCGAATATAAGCTAACGGTTTTATACCGACGGTTGTAGATTGCATTGCAGGTTAGGATTGCGGCCGAGAGATCCGGAAGGGTGGGCAGCCGGGGTTCCGTACATTTTAGGATTGAGTTTTGGGTGGAGTCGAGTTTGAGTATTTTTTTTATTGTATGTTGTATGACGTTTAGTCTTTGAGGTTGTATTTTCGGCTGAAGTCCTTTTTGTATTATTTTGGGTTTTTCTTTTAATTGCATAAAAATGTATTTCGGTTTTGGCCTTTATTTATGCCTTGTTGCAAGATCCGATGAAATTGTTGTCAAGCTAAGGGTCGGGACCCATTGTGAGGCCCCAACCCGTAGCGCCCCGAGTCCCGCGGATTCGGGGTGTTACAGTTTCCTTTATTCTACCCGGACAACCGCCACCGGAAACCTGGAGGGCAGCCTCGCCACGTTGCCTGGGACCTGTGGGATCACCTTCGCCGAGAGGAACCACCACCAGTAGCCCGAGAGCCACCGTTGTCACCCTCGAGGCCAGCGGGACAACCCTCGCCGCCGGAGCCCTGCGCAGCCCACGCAGCCTGTCTATCGATTGATGAAGAAGCTCTTTTTAGGGTTTATTAAATTTGGCCCCTAATTTTGGTGAAATTACAATCTGTAGCACATGTTTTATATTTTCATTTTTGGCCCAAATTTTTTATTTTAACAATTATAACCTGCTGGATTAATTACTAAAAAGGGCCCATATTTTATTAATGATTAATGACCCATACTTTATGGAATTTGGAATTTTGCCATCTTTATGTGAAATTACAGGTTTGGCCCAAAGTTATTTATGGGAATTGGCCTAAGTTTCTTGAGTTCCATATTTATGGCCGGAGATTTAATTGTGGATTTTAACTTATGTTTATATAATTCTATAAATCCCCGGAAATGTTTTTACGAGTTTTAACCTTGGTTTTGAAAGCGAGTTTTCCTTAGATTCATATACGTTAAACCCTCCGTTCAAATTTAGCATATATGCTAAATTTCCTTAGCTTTGGTTTTAGGTTCGGAAGCGGCAGTTATAGACCAACGAATCTAATCTCGACGTCCGTAGATCATCTTCAACCTTGGATTGTGTGTGAGTATCTTCTCCCTCGTTCTAGTTATGTATAGTGGTAGAATCATGCTAGGTTGGATCTAGCATAACTTAGGGCAAATGCCAAGTAGTGGCTCGGAACTTTAGGTGAGGATTTGAGGATGGTTTGAACGTTATAAGGATTGAGGTGTGTATGTTATCATGTGAGATTTGTTGAGGTTGTGAGTATGTGCTTGTTGAGATTGTGGAGTTAGGAATGAAGTATTTAGCATGTGGTTATAGTTGAGATCTCGTGAGTTTATGAGGGCTAGGAGAGTATCCTAGTTTGTGGGAGTGTATGACCTAATAAGAGTATATAGTACTAGAAGTCTAAGGACTTCTAGCTTGCGTTAGTAGTTGTTGATTATTGTGCCTTGTCTTGAACAGGCTTTGGTTATTTTTTCTACGAGAAGTGAGATCGGTTTTTAGCTAGCTTTGAAACGAGGTAAGTCCTCGGACTTACTTAGCCGCTTTTATGCCTTATTTGGATACATTATGGTGGTGTGTGTTTTATCGCTTTTGATCATGAAACCGGATTAGGATTACTTGACTATATATATTATTTGGCCCATTGTTACTATTATTATCGGGCGGTGACATCACCGCTCAGTTTCCCGAGGGAGACTGGGGGGATCTCTGCGACCAGGCCATACACGGTATACGGGCGGGCTTCTTCATCACTCCCTCAGGGTATACGGGTTGGGCGCCGCCACACTCTTGTTGGTTACACGGGGACAGAGGCGAGAGTTATTAGACTCTCGTGTCACACTTGAACGAATAGATTAGATATGGAATAACCTAAAAAGATAATAAATAACGGATGTGTATGTTTATGAGCATTTTGTGTGTTTGTGTTCCTATGTGTGTTTGTGCCATATTATTCTTATAATGCCTAGAATGTGAGCTAACGGTTTTATACCGATTGTTGTAGTTGATGTGCAGGATAGGATGTGGCCGAGGGATCCGGAGGAGTGGGGAGTCGGGGTTCCGTACATCTTAGGTTGAGTTGGGTTTTGGAGTCCTTGTGTTGTTGTTATTATATATTATGTTGATGTTGTTGTAAGGACGGCTGAAGTCTTTCCTTTATTTTATTTTCGGGTTTCATAACATTGCATAAAAATGTATTTTGGTTTTGGCCTTTATTTGTGCCTTGTTGAAAGATCCGGTGAAATTGTTGTCAGGCTAAGGGTCGGGACCCATTGTGAGGCCCCAACCCGTAGCATCCCGAGTCCCGTGGATTCGGGGTGTTACAAAAGTGGTATCAGAGCCCTAGGTTGACAACAATGACACTCGCAATCTTCTAAAGGCCGAATAAAAAACAAACAGAACTCTCAAGGGTTCTAAGTTTTAAAGAAATGAATTTCGTTTTCAAATCATGTGCATGAGTCAGTTGGGGTAGAATGTACTGGACCACCACTTCCTCCGCGGACCTCGGCGACGTAGTTATTGATTATTATATTATGTATATATGTAGATATGTATATGTGGACTTTAGGATATTTTGGACTATACTTGTATGTTGAACTGAAATTTTTTTATGGACTGGTTATGTTTTTAGTAGTAGCATGGCGTTTATATCCTTATATATATATATATAAACATATGGTATGCTAATATCATATTAGTGATAGTGGACCTTATAACTATGATGATAGAAAGCTATCATCGCCCCATGGACAACGCCTTTTGGCTTAGGATAGTATACATACGAAGATGAGTATGCTCAAGTTATCGAGTTGAGCATCAAGTTTACGCAAACACCCCAGTGATTTCCCGGACTCCGTTAAGACGACGTCGAAGAAGAAGATTAGAGATGGCGTAATGAAGGACAAACAAGTGGAAGAGAACCTCGAGTCAACTTAAGTGAAACCAAGATGGAGACTATACCAAAATAAAAGCGACATGAAGACATGAGAGTGGTATCAAGGAAATAGTGAAGGAGCATCAATGAGGCAACTAGAGATAACGAACATAAGATTTTTTCCAAGTGCGGAATTGATGAACTAAATATGCGAATCAAGTAAAGAGGACTACATTCTCGTTCGAGAATAAAAGTGGCATTTTACGTAAGACGAGTTTTCAATAGGCGCTCCTAAGGATGGGAGTCAATATGAAAAGAGTGGTCCAAAAATTTGGAAAGATTGACAAGAACCGGAAGTAAAGCCTACGGAGGTACCGGAGTGTGTAGTGACGATCTTTGCGAGATTCTAAGCGGGTGACTTATTCAGAAGTTTGAGAGTTACGAGAAGGCTCACATGGTGAAAATTCACATAGTGGAATTACCATGGGAGTCAATCGATTTCCGTCATTGTGATGATCCTGATCAACGCTAAGAAGGAGGAAGTGTGTGATGATGATGATCTTCAGAAGATGAAAGAGGAAACAAGAAGTAGGATCGAAGAACTTAAGTTATCAACCAAGAAGGATGCGAGTGGAGGCTAATTAATGTTAGAATATTTGATGAGTGCATTTGCAAAACATTATGAAGAGCGGTTAAGCCTATAAAGGTGGGACATATGAGACGAGAGAGTGGGGTAGGTATGGTTATCTTACAGAAGCAGAAGGAATAGAGGAGCATAGAAAGAGCTAACGGAGTTGAAGCAGAGTTAAATGAGCTAGTGAAGTTAAGACAGTACCCCGAGAGGGTATCCTTTCAGGAGTATGGTAGCAGGGAAGTATGGTAGGAGGGTAAGTCGTTAGCTTTGGAGAAGGTCAGATACAAGTTAATCAGTGACAACTTAGAACGCACAAGTGCGGGTTGTCTATAGATGTGCGTAGATGGGGAGAGTAAACAAGACTATGGGAACATATAGGACCGGGAACAAGAGCTTGGAGTATTCGCGGTGGATCAATGTCAATAGTAAGGAGGTACATCAATGGACGCGCGTTTGTCTTAAATCAAATAAGGTTGAACGAGTTCAAGCAAGTACTTATAGCAAGACCTCCGAGGAGGAGATTGTAACGATCTTACGCGACCTTCTTAGGTCATGGGATTGACATATGGAGGAATGCCACGGGTTACAACTTTTAAGGTTTGATCATGGTAAGGGGAGCTAGTGGACCAACCGTAAGATGAGGCTTCCCTTGTAGTTGTACATAGAATACCGAGAAATACATAAGGTGACCTGTAACGCCCGGTTTCGATATTTCTCCCTCTTCTGTAGTCCTATCGATATTTTATTAGCAAATTATATTATATATATATTTTTTAAAGTTTAATTAAGACGTGAAAATAAAATTTCCGAGTATGTTTATATTTTGGTTTAATGTCGGAAAAGGTCGGAAAGGCATTCCGACTCGGAAGATCGATAAATCGGGTTACTTGCTCTATTCCCTTTTTATTTCATTTTATTTATTCATTTATTTTATTTTATTTTATTTTTTCCTTTCTTCTCTTTCCCTTCCTTTCTTTCTTCTGTCGTACGCGTGGGAGCTGTCTGCCAGAGGAGACAAGGAACCGCCCCCTCGTTCCCCGTCTACAACCTACGAGCCGGCCATTGGATCCCCGCCCTAGCTTGCAGGTCGACTCCTCGCCGTCCCTCGATCCGTGCCCTATCTCTCACGCAAGCAGTCTCAATCAGCCTCACTCTTCATTCCCTCCTCTACACATATCTTTCGCCCTCTGTTCTCGCAGCGAAGCAAAAACAAACCCCCTCCCTCTTACCTTTGTATCTTCTACCTCTCGGCCGCCTTCAGACCGAATCGCTGGTGGAGGAGCCCAGCAACCATCGGTGACGCCGACGCTTCGCCGGGACTGGACCGAATCGACAACCCCGCCCTGCAGCCGCTACCCTCTTTCTTTCCCTACTCGCTATTTGTTTTTCGCCACAGAAGGGCCTCCGTCGCCGTAGATCGGACCGCCCTGCTACTGCAGCCTTGCCGCCTCCGTCACCAGGAGCCCCGCCAGTAGCGCTGCCAGCTTCCCTCCTTCCTTCCTCCCTCTACAACACGCGACTAGGTCAAAAAGGAGTGCTTTGTGTAATTACCTTTTTTGCCCCAGCTTGTGTAAATTTGCATTTGTGACCCTATTCTTTTTGGATAAATGCAGTTTGTACCCAGATTAATTGAAAATCGCAGTTTTTGCCACTGTGGAATTTTATTACAAATTCTAGCACAGTTTTGGATCTCCGGGAAAATGGCCGAGTTGTTGAGTTAAACGTCTTACCGGAAAAATATTAAATTCGGAGTGTTGGGTCTAAATCGTGTTTTTCACCATGGAATTGTTTTACGGATTTTGACCTTGTTTTGAAAACGAGTTTCCCTAGTTATATCTAAAACGTTGTTCAACTAATCTCGCTTATAAGCTAAATTCATGTAGCTTTGATGTATAGGTCCGGAAGCACCCATTAAGTCCACCAAATCCTTTCTCGACATCCATAGATCGGCTTCCGTCTTTTGACGTCACGTGAGTACCCTCTCCCCCGAGATTATAATCTTACTTCGATCTAGTTTTTTTTAGCGGTAGTATCATGTTAGGTTGGACCTAGCATAACTTAGAGTTAATACCAAGTAGTGGCTTTGAACCTTAGGTGAGTTATGAGGATTCGATTATGTTTGATGGATTGATGTTGATTCTAAGCTTGAGGTGGTATTGCGGTCCAGTGAGGTTGTTATAAGGATTCGAGTATATGGTTTGATCTTGTGAGAATCATTAGGCTTGAGGTGTTGATATTATTTTTGTGAGGTTGTTTATGGCTTTAAGTTGTATGTTGAGCTTGTGAGAATTTAGGGGTTGAAGTTGTATGATTGTTGAGGTTGTGGACTAGAAAGAGAGTATCCTAGTGGTGTTGTGAGTTATGATCTTGCGAGATCTGAAGGTTTAGAAGTCTTAGGACTTCTAGCTTTTGATGAGTGTGATGTGAGCATAGGGATTCTAGGATGCGGTCCTAGATTTGAGAGTTAAATGGTCTTGCGTAGATCATTTGTATAGAAGTCTAAGACTTCTATTGTGAGTGGGTTGTTGTTGATATAGTTATCTTCTTGTGAGCAGGTTATGAGCTTCCTCCCTAAGGAAGCGAGAGTGTTGTGAGTTGTGTGTGGCAATAAGGTAAGTCTCCAGACTTACATAGCTCGTATTCTTTGTATTAGCATTATTGTGTGTTGGGTGGTGTGTGTTTATTATTTTACTATTTTATAACAACTAAACCGGAAATAGGATTACCGACCTTTACATTATTTGGCCCAAGTGTATGATAACGGGCGGTGACATCACTGCTTGGCTCCCCGTGAGAGCTAGGGGGATCTCGGCGACTGGCCCGTGCTGGTTAGACGGTCGGAGGCATCCGACCGTTCCATTGCCGGAAGAAGGGACCGAGGCGAGTTTCGGAGGATTCTCGTGTCACAAAAGAAGTTGAACTAGAACGAGATATGACTTAATAAATAAAGATAATAAACCGGATTTGTGTGCTTTGAGTATGTTATGTGACTATGTTGAATTAATTGTGTTTGTGCCTTTCCCTTTAATTCTAATGCTTCGAATATTAGCTAACGGTTTTATACCGATTGTTGTAGATTGTCTTGCAGGTTAGGAAAGCGGCCGAGAGATCCGGAAGAGTGGGCAGCCGGGGTTCCGTACATTTTAGGAGTGGGTTTTGGTTGGGGTCGGATTGTGTTTTATTCTTCGTTTATTATGTTGGTATGCCGTGTGTATGGCGTTTTGATCTTTGGTGTTGATTATCGGCTAAAGTCTTTTGTTGTTTTCCTTCGGGGTTCTTATCATTTGCATTAAAAGGAATTTTGGTTTTGCCTTTATTTGTGCCATGTTGAAAGATCCGGTGAAATTGTTGTCAGGCTAAAGGTCGGGACCCATTGTGAGGTCCCAACCCGTAGCATCCCGAGTCCCGTGGATTCGGGGTGTTCGAAAAGTGGTATCAGAGCCCTAGGTTGACAACAACGGCACTCGCAATCTTATAAAGGCCGAATAAGGAATAAACAGAACCCCACAGGTTCTGAGTTTTCGTTTTCAAAATCACATGCATGAGTCGGGGTAGAATGTACGGACCACCACTCCTTTCGCAGATCTCGGCAGCTTAGCTTATTAGATTTTGATATGTATATATATGTATATATAGATATGGATATGAGGTTTGTAGTTATGAATGATAGAATTGACGTGTATTTTTGTGATTGTATGTTGCATGATGAACTGGATATATGTGTATAGTTATATATGTGGACAGTTATATGTTTTGGGACCTTGGATTGTTGATGAAATGGTGGATGTGTTATATTAGTACTAATGTGAACATAGGAGTTATATATATAGCTATATATACATACACTTGAGTTATGCTAGTATTATATTAATAGTAGTGGACCTTATAGTTAAGATGATAGGAAGCTATCATTGCCCTTAGACAAACGCCTTTTTGGGATTAAGATAGTATATATACGAAGATGAGTATGCTCAAGTATCGAGTTGAGCATCACGTTCTGGCGAACCTCTTGGCTATTCATCGGACTCCTTTTGAGGACGTCAAAGAAACAATTTGAAGGATAAAGAGGACATTAGCGGCAAAGACGAACAAATAGAAGGGAACTTTGAGTCAACTTAATAGAATTCGAGATGGAAGAACTATAAGTGGAGATAGCAACGTTAAGGTGTATAAGTGGTTATAAAGAAACCGTGATTGTACGACGACGAGCGCAATTAATATAACGAACTTAAGTCTTCAAGAAGATGCGTGAACAACTAAAGATGTGAATCGAGGAGAAGATGGGTATGTTCCAGCAAGGTTAAATGTGATATTCCATTAAGAAGTATAAGTTTTTCCTAGGCGCTCCTAGGCATGGGAGTTGAGATGAAAGACGTAGATGAACCAATCACAAAAGATTTATGATACCGTAAGTTAAACTTACGAAGTACCAATAAATGAAGTGTCAACATTACTAGAGTTATGAGAAGAACGGCGTGGTGGGGATTCACGTGGAGTTGACCAGTTTTTGTATTGATGATAAGACTAAGCAACGCCGAGGA
Source organism: Fagopyrum homotropicum (assembly GCA_033239125.1). NCBI lineage: Eukaryota > Viridiplantae > Streptophyta > Magnoliopsida > Caryophyllales > Polygonaceae > Fagopyrum > Fagopyrum homotropicum. The sequence goes on along the minus strand of BSWB01000002.1, from coordinate 67,534,972 downwards.
GGAGGAAGTGCATATAGATGATAATCTCAAGAAGATGAAGAATGAAACGAGGAGCTTTGATCGAGAGACTTCAGATACCAACCAAGAGAAACACGAGTGGATGCTAACTAGGGCTATAATATTTGGGAAGGTGCACCCGAAAGACACCAAGGAAGAATGGTAAAGCCTATGAAAGAAGGTTATATCAAACAACAAGGCAAAGAAGATATAATTACCTTATAAAGGAGAGGAAGCATGGAATGAAGAAGGAACTAACGGAGTTTAAGGTAGAGTACCTCGAGGAGGGTAACTTTCATAAGAATGATAACATGGAAGTATAGCAGAATGGTAAGTCATTGACATTGGAGAAGGTCAGTTATAAGCTAATTGGTGACAACCAAGAACGCGCATGTGCGGGTTATCTATTGGTGAGTGTAGAAGGGGATGAGTAAACAAGATTATGGGCATACAGAGGGATTTGGACGACCTTATGCGACCTTTGTAGGTCATGGAATTGGAATATGGGAGAACGACAAGAATTAGAGGTTTTAAAGTTTGACCACGGTAAAGGGGAAGTGGTGAATCAAGAAGAAGGTAAGGTGTCATAGAGGTGGTACGTAAACGGGCGTATATAGAGGATGTAGGGTATAAAATGGATGATATGTTACCGCGGGCAAGAGATAAGCCAAGTTTCTAGACTCAAATGGAAGAGGCATGGTGGCTATGGCGTGAAAGAGAAGACCTAGATTAGGGCAACACTACAACTTTAGAGTTATGATGTTAGTACCTGAAGATGTAATGAGTTTGATATTTTAGTGTTTTGGATGGGGAGTTTCTTCTAGAATTTTCCACAGGGCATACGGGTACAGTTGTGAAGTTCTTCATGGAATACCGAGAGATGCATAAGATGACCAATAAGAGTAAGAGAAGATCGAAGTTTTGAAGTTTGATGTCGACAAGAGATGTACAAAAAGTATATGGAAGATTGAGTTTAGAACCTCTACCGTCGGGTTGACTTTACATAAGGAAAGTGAAGTATTATTTCTACATCGACTTAAAGAAAGGATGTCTATGGTGAGAGCTTATGTAGAATACGAAGAACTCCTCCCATATGTTGGGATGTCAAGAAAAAAAAGAAGATAAGGTCAATTGTTTTGAAGCACAGTTTAGTCCTGCAGGTTGGACCCTTATGGTTGCACGTAAGTGAGAAACCTTAGAAGATTTTTACAATCGTGTCATCAAAGAGGGAAAATGAGATTAATATAAAGAAATACTTAAATAAGGCTACAAGAGTTAGAAGACTCGAGCAAGTCTCTCGAGTTCAAGAGATGAAGGATCTCTGAAAGAGGGCGGTATACATTGTAGCTAAAGATGGAACAATACACGTGTTTAAAGGACGTCACCCCTCAATAGATCGAGGTAGATCAATTGTGTCATGACCACTTGTGAAGTGATAAGACAAGATTGTGTGGGTTATTACGATATGTGATGGGAAGAGAAAAGATGGAACCTGAGATACCACAGAGTCTTAATATGTCAAAATGTGGATTTTTCTACTAAGGTCAAGCTTGACTCTATTCCGATATCTAAGGCGCCGTATGGAATTACACTTGTGAAGAGATTTGAGTTGTGGAAGCGAGTAAAGGAGCAATTGCGAGAACTTATTGATAAGAGTTCATTAGAATTAGTGAAATGCTATGGAGAACTCCGAAAGTTACATTAAACTCTTGATTTGAAGTTGTTATGTAGAACACTAGTTTGCGAAAAGAGAGACGGTTATCTCCGTTGTCTATCGATTACAGTGAGCCGAAAAAGATTACAATGTAGAACAAGTACCCATTACCGCGTATAGATGATCTACTCGATCGGTTACAAGGCTCGATAGTCTCTTATGAGAATGATATAAGGTCTGCTTGTCACCAATTGAGAATTCGAGTTTGAGATATTGCAAGTACGGCATTTTGGACCAATCAAAGTCACTACGAGTTGTAGTTATTCCCTATAGGCTTACTGATGCCCCGGATAAGATATTTTGGGTCTACTCTTGAAGAGGAGAGAGGTTATGACAAGTCGTCTCGGGATGACAAATCCCGAAGGATGTGAAAGGATTTACAAGTTTCCTTAGATGCGCTGAGCATTATCACATCTGTGAAGAGAGAAGTTGTATAACACCAATTATGGTAATCTACTCCGGATGACGAGGAAGTACTGAATGGGACAAAGAATTGACGAAGGAGTTGCTGAGAGTTAAGAGGGGATTCACTGGTGCAATGTTTTTGACTTACCTTGAGGTATTATGAGTTTGAAGTGTACAAGTGATTCTTCAAGACAAGGTCTTGATCGAGTACTACGGAGCGATGTAAAAGTAATAGCATACGGGTCTGCTTAAAAGAAGTAGTATGGAGTAGAGTACTTCCTTCGTTACATGGAATTGCAACAAGAATTGAGAAAACATAACATCAGAGTTTGGTTTGAAAAGAACCAAAGTCAACAGTGTAGATTGAAAGTTCGATATTCTTTGATAGAGAAATCAAAGGGAATCATAATAGAAATGATGCATTGAGAAAGACCCAAGAAGGAAGTTGAGTTTCCCATATATCGGACCATTTTTATCTTAGTGCGAGTTGGAGAAGTGACTTACAAGTGGGCGATACCACCAAGAGTAGAGGGTGTTCACCCGGTATTTCATGTGTATCAGTCGAGGGAGTACATACATGAACCGTGACGTGTTGTCAATCCTGATGATCTAGTGACAAACGAGGAACCAATGAGGCTAACTAGAAGACAAATGATAGTATATTTGGTTGAGTTTTACGCTGAGCTAGTAGCATCGATAGAATCGTTGGATTAGACCTAGTTCTTTCCTTGGTTGTGCTTATGTGATTTGTGACGTGATTTGTTTTGTTTGTGTACATTGCGGACACTTGTTATGTTTATGCGAGTAGACTTTGGATTAGAGGGCCGTAGTCACCACGTTATAGGGTTCCGAGCGGTTATCGAGACGAGTATTGTTTAGACTTTTGCGTTTAGCAAGTTTCGGGACGAAACTTTTTTTAGGGGGATATAATGTAACGCCCGGTTTCGATATTTCTCCCTGTTCCGTAGTCCTATCGATATTTTATTAGTAAATTATGTTATATATATATTTTTTAAAGTTCAATTAAGACGTGAAAATAAAATTTCCGAGTATGTTTATATTTTGGTTTAATTTCGGAAAAGGTCGGAAAGGCATTCCGACTCGGAAGATCGATAAATCGGGTTACTTGCTCTATTCCCTTTTTATTTCATTTTATTTATTCATTTATTTTTTTTATTTTCTTTTTTTTCCCTTTCTTCTCTTTCCCTTCCTTTCTTTCTTCTGTCGTACGCGTGGGAGCTGTCTGCCAGAGGAGACAAGGAACCGCCCCCTCGTTCCCCGTCTACAACCTACGAGCCGGCCATTGGATCCCCGCCCTAGCTTGCAGGTCGACTCCTCGCCGTCCCTCGATCCGTGCCCTATCTCTCACGCAAGCAGTCTCAATCAGCCTCACTCTTCATTCCCTCCTCTGCACATATCTCTCGCCCTCTGTTCTCGCAGCGAAGCAAAAACAAACCCCCTCCCTCTTACCTCTGTATCTTCTACCTCTCGGCCGCCTGCAGACCGAATCGCTGGTGGAGGAGCCCAGCAACCATCGGTGACGCCGACGCTTCGCCGGGACTGGACCGAATCGACAACCCCGCCCTGCAGCCGCTACCCTCTTTCTTTCCCTACTCGCTATTTTTTTTTCGCCACAGAAGGGCCGCCGTCGCCGTAGATCGGACCGCCCTGCTGCTGCAGCCTTGCCGCCTCCGTCACCAGGAGCCCTGCCAGTAGCGCCGCCAGCTTCCCTCCTTCCTTCCTCCCTCTGCAACGCGCGACTAGGTTAAAAAGAAGGAGGAGTGCTTTGTGTAATTACCTTTTTTGCCCCAGCTTGTGTAAATTTGCATTTGTGACCCTATTCTTTTTGGATAAATGCAGTTTGTACCCAGATTAATTGAAAATCGCAGTTTTTGCCACTGTGGAATTTTATTACAAATTCTAGCACAGTTTTGGATCTCCGGGAAAATGGCCGAGTTGTTGAGTTAAAATTCTTACCGGAAAAATATTAAATTCGGAGTTTTGGGTCTAAATGGTGTTTTTCACCTTGGAAATGTTTTACGGATTTTGACCTTGTTTTGAAAACGAGTTTCCCTAGTTATATCTAAAACGTTGTTCAACCAATCTCGCTTATAAGGTAAATTCATGTAGCTTTGATGTATAGGTCCGGAAGCACCCATTAAGTCCACCAAATCCTTTCTCGACATCCATAGATCGGCTTCCGTCTTTTGACGTCACGTGAGTACCCTCTCCCCCGAGCTTATAATCTTACTTCGATCTAGTTTTTTTTAGCAGTAGTATCATGTTAGGTTGGACCTAGCATAACTTAGAGTTAATACCAAGTAGTGGCTTTGAACCTTAGATGAGTTATGAGGATTCGATTATGTTTGATGGATTGATGTTGATTCTAATCTTGAGGTGGTATTGCGGTCTAGTGAGGTTGTTATAAGGATTCGAGTATATGGTTTGATCTTGTGAGAATCATTAGGCTTGAGGTGTTGATATTATTTTTGTGAGGTTGTTTATTGCTTTAAGTTGTATGTTGAGCTTGTGAGAATTTAGGGGTTGAAGTTGTATGATTGTTGAGGTTGTGGACTAGAAAGAGAGTATCCTAGTGGTGTTGTGAGTTATGATCTTGCGAGATCTGAAGGTTTAGAAGTCTTAGGACTTCTAGCTTTTGTTGAGTGTGATGTGAGCATGGGGATTCTAGGATGCGGTCCTAGATTTGAGAGTTAAATGGTCTTGCGTAGATCATTTGTATAGAAGTCTAAGACTTCTATTGTGAGTGGGTTGTTGTTGATATAGTTATCTTCTTGTGAGCAGGTTATGAGCTTCCTCCCTAAGGAAGCGAGAGTGTTGTGAGTTGTGTGTGGCGATAAGGTAAGTCTCCGGACTTACATAGCTCGTATTCTTTGTATTAGCATTATTGTGTGTTGGGTGGTGTGTGTTTATTATTTTACTATCTTATAACAACTAAACCGGAAATAGGATTACCGTTCTTTATATTATTTGGCCCAAGTGTATGATAACGGGCGGTGACATCACCGCTTGGCTCGCCGTGAGAGCTAGGGGGATCTCGGCGACTGGCCCGTGCTGGTTAGACGGTCGGACGCATCCGACCGCTCCATGGCCGGAAGAAGGGACCGAGGCGAGTTTCGGAGGGTTCTCGTGTCACAAAAGAAGTTGAACTAGAACGGGATATGACTTAATAAATAAAGATAATAAACCGGATTTGTGTGCTTTGAGTATGTTATGTGACTATGTTGAATTAATTGTGTTTGTGCCTTTCCCTTTAATTCTAATGCTTCGAATATTAGCTAACGGTTTTATACCGATTGTTGTAGATTGTCTTGCAGGTTAGGAAAGCGGCCGAGAGATCCGGAAGAGTGGGCAGCCGGGGTTCCGTACATTTTAGGAGTGGGTTTTGGTTGGATCCGGAAGAGTGGGCAGCACTGTTGCCGCCGCAGCCCAGCTTCCCTTTCTCCACGCAGCCTGTCTATCGATTGATGAAGAAGCTCTTTTTAGGGTTTATTAAATTGGCCCCTAATTTTGGTGAAATTACAATCTGTAGCACATGTTTTATATTTTCATTTTTGGCCCAAATTTTTTATTTTAACAATTATAACCTCCTGGATTAATTACTAAAAAGGGCCCATATTTTATTAATGATTAATGACCCATACTTTATAGAATTTGGAATTTTGCCATCTTTATGTGAAATTACAGATTTGGCCCAAAGTTATTTTTGGGAATTGGCCTAAGTTTCTTGAGTTCCATATTTATGGCCCGGAGATTTAATTGCGGATTTTAATTTATGTTTACTTAATTGTATAAATCCCCGGAAATATTTTTACGAGTTTTAACCTTGGTTTTGAAAGCGAGTTTTCCTTAGATTCATATACGTTAAACCCTCCGTTCAAATTTAGCATATATGCTAAATTTCCTTAGCTTTGGTTTTAGGTTCGGAAGCGGCAGTTATAGACCAATGAATCCAATCTCGACGTCCGTAGATCATCTTCAACCTTGGATTGTGTGTGAGTATCTTCTCCCTCGTTCTAGTTATATATAGTGGTAGAATCATGCTAGATTGGATCTAGCATAACTTAGGGCAAATGCCAAGTAGTGGCTCGGAACTTTAGGTGAGGATTTGAGGATGGTTTGAACGTTATAAGGATTGAAGTGTGTATGTTATCATGTGAGATTTGTTGAGGTTGTGAGTATGTGCTTGATAACGTGATTTATGACGTTAGTTTAGGCATTCATTTAGATAGTTTTTTCCCGTTATTCATGCACGGTTTGGCATTAGTTCATGACGTTTACGCTTAATTCATGCATATTTTTAGAAAAGACGTCTACACGAGCTTTTGTCGGTTTTGTAGGTATTTCAGGGATCTTTTGGACATTAATCGATACATTCGAGGGTCAAGCCTCATGGTGGTACACATCCAAGGCTTTGAAGGAACATAATTGGAGCAATGAAGGACACAAGGACCCTTATTGGTGCAAGCAATGGGGCAACTCATGGCGAGATGATCATAGCAAGTTTCTATTGAAGAAAATCGACCTACACTCAGGAAAATTGGTCGATTTATTTGACTGGGTCGATTTTCTGGCCTTTGACAGCTTAAGCCACGTGTCCCACGATCTCTTTGTCCGGCCTTGCTCTTGATGGAGAATATAAGTGGTCCTGCAGGCTGATTTGTAGAATCCTTCTCCTTCCTTTTGGACCATTCTCCTCTAGCATCTTCCAAAAAAAGACTCTTCCATTGTAGCCTCTCTTCAAGGCACCCTTGTGGGTGTTCTTGAGAGAGATTAGTGTTAATATTAGTTTTGTAGTGAGATTTGAGTGATTTTTATGAAGAAACTTGTTGAAGGTTGTAAGATCTGACTTGGAGCTACATTTGGTGTGTTGTAAGACTTGTTTTGAACTCAAATCCAGCTAAGTTTCATTGCTTTCATTTCCTTACTTCATCTTCTTGCTATGGATTCCATGTATGCTTGTATGATGATTTTAGATCTTGAAATGCATGTTGTTGGCTAGTTTATTGTGATTCTAGAGTGATGGATTGATGGTTATGGCTTGGGTGATGATAGAAATGACTTACATGTTAGTTTAGGATGATTTTTGTGGCCGAAACCTAAACCAGAGGAGAAAAATCGACCTGTTCTTCTGAGTAAATCGGCCGATTTTTGTTATGATCCACCCGATTTTTCCTTCTGTTGCTCTTTAATTGATGAATCTGTATGTTAGAATGTTAGATTGTTGAAATCCTAGTGTTTGTGAGCATAATATAGCTTAAGGTGACCTAATGCTAGCAAACTAAGTGAGGAAAGAGACCTACCCGGTGATTTCCGATCCTAGATACCAAAGATGATGAACTCTAGGTAGTAGTGAGCCTCATAAGCCGCTATTGGACTGAGTGTGCTAGGATTGTTGCTTGAGACTTACCTTTTCCGAGACTTACCCGGTAAGGAGAGGTTTGCCCCTTAAGTAGTGTCCGGTTTGTGTAGAATTCCCAACTTTACCTCCTTGAGACTTACCCGGTAATAGGAGTTTGGTGCGGTATTTGTGAAGCATGAGGCTTACCCGGTAATTACTTCCATTAGAGAAACACCCTTTCCCAACACCGCAACCTTATCCTTAGAATCGCTAGAAGCATGAGTCCAATGCCATAACCGGGAATCTTGATCTCTAGAATCCACTTATCTTACCTCTTATCTCCTATCTTGCATTCGTGTGTTTGTTTGCTTGTTTAATTTGCATATTTTGTGATCCTTGTTTGATCACCCCAAAACCAACCAAAAATATCAAGATTTTCATTTCTTTATTTCTTTCTCTTTTCTTAGTTTAGATTCGCACTATCTTTGATCATTGAATGACTTGATTTCGCCTCAGTCCTTGTGTTCGACCTCGGAATACTTTCCTTCCTACATAACGATCCATACACTGCGGGTTTCGCTAGGTAGTTTAGGAGATTAGATCGAGTTTATAAATGTAAAGCTTTTTGCGTGTCACATCCTAGCGTAACAGTGCTTGTTGAGATTGTGGAGTTAGGACGGAAGTATTTAGCATGTGGTTATAGTTGAGATCTCGTGAGTTTATGAGGGCTAGGAGAGTATCCTAGTTTGTGGGAGTGTATGGCCTAATAAGAGTATATAGTACTAGAAGTCTAAGGACTTCTAGCTTGCGTGAGTAGTTGTTGATTATTGTGCCTTGTCTTGAACATGCTTTGGCTATTTTTCCTACGAGAAGTGAGATCGGTTTTTAGCTAGCTTTGAAACGAGGTAAGTCCTCGGACTTACTTAGCCGCTTTTATGCCTTATTTGGATACATTATGGTGGTGTGTGTTTTATCGCTTTTGATCATGAAACCGGATTAGGATTACTTGACTATATATATTATTTGGCCCATTGTTACTATTATTATCGGGCGGTGACATCACCGCTCAGTTTCCCGAGGGAGACTGGGGAGATCTCTGCGACCAGGCCATACACGGTATACGGGCGGGCTTCTTCATCACTCCCTCAGGGTATACGGGTTGGGCGCCGCCACACTCCTGTTGGTTACACGGGGACAGAGGCGAGAGTTATAAGACTCTGGTGTTACACTTGAACAAATAGATTAGATATGGAATAACCTAAAAAGATAATAAATAACAGATGTGTATGTTTATGAGCATTTTGTGTGTTTGTGTTCCTATGTGTGTTTGTGCCATATTATTCTTATAATGCCTAGAATGTGAGCTAACGGTTTTATACCGATTATTGTAGTTGATGTGCAGGATAGGATGTGGCCGAGGGATCCGGAGGAGTGGGCAGCCGGGGTTCCGTACATCTTAGGTTGAGTTGGGTTTTGGAGTCCTTGTGCTGTTGTTATTATATATTATGTTGATGTTGTTGTAAGGACGGCTGAAGTCTTTCCTTTATTTTGTTTCGGGTTTCATAACATTGCATAAAAATGTATTTTGGTTTTGGCCTTTATTTGTGGCTTGTTGAAAGATCCGGTGAAATTGTTGTCAGGCTAAGGGTCGGGACCCATTGTGAGGCCCCAACCCGTAGCATCCCGAGTCCCGCGGATTCGGGGTGTTACAAGTAGAAGCCTAGCTGACTCTACCCTTCTCTCTCACGCAACCTTACCTGTTGCCTCAACCTTTCCTCATTCCTCACCCTCATTTTCTGACTTTGCACCTCCTCTAGTTGCCCATCTCCTCGGGTCCTCCCCGTCTTCAGTGAGGCAGCAAACACTTCCACCGTCAGCCACCTCTTGAACTCTCAACTCTTCACTATCACCCATCTCCTCTCTTCTCCTTTGTTTGCCCCAAACCTCCTCAACCGATTAAACCACCCGAGTGAAGCTCTCTCTCACCGCCGTCTCGCCGCGAAGAGCCGCCTACACCCTCGCCACAAGAAGAAGCCCACTGCCGTCTCGCCTGTTTCCCGCAACACTCTCCCGCTTCCCCTTCGCCTCTTCTCTGCAGCCGGTTGATGGAGCAGCAACTACCGGAATTGCTGCAACCACGCCAGACCACCAGACGAAGCCCTAGCCCCCTCGCCTCGCTGCCGGATCCAAGCAGCCCTGAGCTGCCGCCCCTACATTCCTCCTCCGCCAAGTCTGCCACCGCACTGTTTATTCCCCAGCCTTGCACTCATACAACGTGAAAGCGGACTCTATTGCCCTAATATAATCGGGCCTCTTTAATTTGTGTTTAATTACGGAATGTACCCAGCTTTATATATTTACATGTATTACCCACATTTTTGAATGTTTCATTTATATCCCTTTCTGGAAAATTATAGATTATGGCCCTTATTTACACTTTAAGAATATGACCCAAGTTTTTGAATTTGTTCATCTTTGCACTAAAAATGTATTTATCGATTTTAAACTTGGGTTTCAATTAGGGGGATATTCTTATAATTAGTATATACTATATATTATGCCTTTCTTTGATTTATCTCGGTTTATGGCAAATATTTTATTGTGGGTATTAACCTCGGCTATGAAAACGAGTTTTACCTTGAGTTTATGATGTTATACAATATGCCGGGAACATTATATTTACGGTCTTTAACTTGGGTTTTGAAAGTGGGGTTTTCCTTAGATTATATATGTTGATAATTCCGTTCAAATTTATCTTATATGCTAAATTTGTCTAGTTTGGTGGTAGGTTCGGAAGTGCCCCGATAAAGGCCTGACGAGTCCAAGTCGACATCCGTTGAACGAATTTCGTCTATTGACGTCACTTGAGTATTCTTTCCCCTCGATCTAGGCATGTTATGAATTAGTATCATGCTAGGATGGATGTAGCATAACTTAGAGTTAATATCAAGTAGTGGTTATGGACCTTAGGTGAGTCTTGAGGATTTGATATTGTTTGATGGATTGATGTTGATTCTAAGCTTGAGGTGTTGGTTATCTTGTGAGGTTGTTATAACGCTTTAAGTTATATAGTTGATCTTGTGAGCATTTTGAGGCTCGAGGTGGTGTTGTATGATCTTGTGGGATTTTGGAGTTTAGGTTTGGCTTATCCTAGTGGCGTTGTGAGTTATGATATTCCGAGATCCGAGGGTTTAGAAGTCTTAGGACTTCTAGCTTGTGTTGAGTGAGATGTGAGCATTAGGGATTCTAGGATGCGGTCCTAGAATTGAGAGTCAAATGGTCTTGCGTAGATCATTTGTATAGAATTCTAAGACTTCTATTGTGAGTGGGTTGTTGTTGATATAGTTTTCTTCTTGTGAGCAGGTTACGGGCTTCGTCCCTACGGAAGCGAGAGTGTCGTGAGTTGAGTTTCGTGACGAGGTAAGTCTCCGGACTTACTTAGCTCGTATTTTACATACTAGCATTGATGTGTGTTTGGTGGTGTGTGTTTATCTTTTATGTTATAATAACAAAACCGGAAATAGGATTACCGACCTTATATTATTTGGCCCAAGTTTATGATAACGGGCGGTGACATCACTGCCTAGCTCTTGCGTAGAGCTAGGAGGTTCTTGGCGACTAGCGCGTGCTGGTTAGACGGTCGGAGGTATCCGTACTATAACACCCCGAATCCGCGGGACTCGGGGCGCTACCGGTTGGGACCTCACAATGGGTCCCGACCCTTAGCTTGACAAGAATTTCACCGGATCTTACAACAAGGCACAAATAAAGGCCAAAACCAAGTACATGTTATGCAATGCAATGAAACCCAAAACCATACAAACCAAAGACTTCAGCCGACATAGAACCGAAAGACCAAATTCCATACACACGGCATACAATATATAATGTATACAAAACTTAAACACGACTCCAACCAAAACCCAATCCTAAAATGTACGGAACCCCGGCTGCCCACTCTTCCGGATCTCTCGGCCGCATTCCTAACCTGCAAGGCAATCTACAACAATCGGTATAAAACCGTTAGCTAAAATTCCAAGCATTAGAATCAAGGTGAAAGGCACAAACACAAGTAAATCAACATAACACACAATATACACCAAGGCACACAAGTCCGGTTTATTATCTTTCTATTATTAAGTCATATCCCGTTCTAATTCAACTTAGGTTGTGACACGAGAGTCACCGAAACTCGCCTCGGTCCCTACTTACCGGCATGGAATGGTACTGATGCATCTGACCGTCTACCAACACGGGATAGTAGCCGAGAACCTCCTAGCTCTCGCGGGAGCCAGGCAAGTTGTCACTGCCCGTTATCATACACTTAGGCCAAAATAATATAAAGGTCGGTAATCCTATTTCCGGTTTAGTTGTTATAAACAATAAAGAATAAACACACACCACCAAACACACATCAATGCTAATACAAGGAATACGAGCTAAGTAAGTCCGGAGACTTACCTTATCGCCACACACAACTCACAACACTCTCGCTTCCCTTGGGAAAGAGTCCACAATCTGCTCACAAGAAGATAACTATATCAACCACTCGCTCAACTCAAGAAGTCTAAGACTTCTACACAAATGAGCTACGCGAGATCATTTGACTCACATTCTAGGACCGCATCCTAGAATCTCTCATGCTCACATCTCACTCAACACAAGCTAGAAGTCCTTAGACTTCTAGACCCTATGATCTCGGAGGATCATAACCCGTAGTACATACTAGGATAAACATGCGTAGTCCAAACAGATGCAACGGTAACAACACCATGTTAGGATACGCATATCCTAGCCCATAAACTCAACAACCATATACTCCAATTCTCAAACCTCACAAGATAACATCAACATCTCAAGTCATAAAACATTTCACAATCCTCAAGCACTCACCTAAGGTCCATAACCACTACTTGGTATTCACTCTAAGTTATGTTAGATCCAACCTAGCATGATACTACTACTAAACATAACTAAATCGAGTAAGATAATAAACTCAGGGGAAAGGGTACTCACATGACGTCAAAAAGACGGAAGACGATCTATGGATGTCGATATGGATTCTTTTTGCCTTTATCGGGGCGCTTCCGAACCTAAAACCAAAGCTAAACAAATTTAGCCTATATGCTAAATTTGATAGGAAGATAACTTATATAAAACTCATTTTCAGAACCAATGTTAAAACTCATAAAAACATTTTCCGGGAATTTATACAATTTTAGAAATTGGGTCATAAACCCCAAATTAAATCCTTGGGCCATATTCCGAAAATAATCCAACAAAGCGCATTATATATAGTGTATATAAATATAAGAATATTCCCGTAATTAACACCCAAGGTTAAAACCGCTAACGCATTTTCCGGGCAAATAATACAACTCTAAAAACTTGGGGTCATATTCTGAAAATAAAACTTTGGTCATATTTTGTAATTACTTCAGGAGAGGGCATCATAGTTAAATCCCAAAACTTGGGCATAAATCATAAATGAAAGTCTGGGGCATTTTTGCAATTAAGCCCTAATTTAGGGAAGCCCGATTTGATTTCATAAAAGGGTTTTATACCCTAATGGAGGCTGAGCCGCAAAGAAGGAACGGAGGAGGAGACCCTCCTGGGCGGCGCTGCAAGGCTCCAGCTTGACGGCACTAGGGCGGCGATGATGAAGGCGCGACCTCCGGCGTGACGACGACAGGGTCCCAGGGCGAGAGGGAGGGTCATAGATCCAGGCGTGAATTTTGACAAGGAGATGCAGAGACATTGATGGAGAAGATTGGCGGCTGCGCAAGGGTTCCGGCGAAGGCGACTCCTCTGGTGGCAGCTTCGTCAGGCGTCGGCAACAGATGCTTCTCCGACTTTGCTTGGTGGCGTTGTTCCTTCCCGGAGTTTGCAGAAGCGAGGCAAAAGAAAGGTAAGGCACGGGATGAAACAGAGGCCGAGATCGAGGGGGTGAGGGTGAAGATGCACAAGCGTCTGGCCGAGGCTCTCGGCGGTGGATCCGGCTTCGGCGATGGAGGAGATGAAGGTTTGAAGGTTGCAACTTCATCCGGTGGTTGCGGGGATTGTTGTAGGAGGATTACAGAGGGGAAATTGAGGCTGCAGCTTACTGATGAATGCAGAGGCTGAGTTTGCAAGGTTAGAGAGTGAGGGAATGAGATTGAGGAAGGTCTTCACAAGTGGGAAGGTGTGGCGAGGCCGCGAGGGTAAGGTTGGCATTGGAGAAGGGAAGTAGTGGCTTGGGAGGTTCACAAAGAGAGGGGAATGAGAGTAGAGTAAGGAAGAGACTGAGAGAAGGAGTGAGGGTGAGTGAGAGAAGGTGGACTGCTGGGAGTCATCACAGGGAGGCGGGGCTCAAGGGGTCGGACGCAGCTAGTGTAGGCTGCAGGCTAGGGCCGGAGGTCGAGGGGCCGGCTGGGGAGTGGTCGGCCTCTGGCCTTCCTCTGCTGAGGCGCCACACGCAGGAAGCAGCACAAGGAGGAAAAATGAAATAAGAAGAAAAAAAAGAAAGAAAAGAGAGAAGAGAATAAATAAAAGGAAAAAATAAATAAAAGAGTAAAGATGAGGGCTCTTTAAAAATAACCAACTCGCTTAACATTCGGAACGGGATTTTCCGGATCGGTAAATCCCGATTTCCGACAAAATTAAGTTAATAAAATACGGGAATACATACATGTATCCCAAAATAATTTAATACCCGGAAAAGTTATTTTTAAATCTATAAAAATATACTTTAAATAAGAACTCGAGCTATAACGAATCGATGGAAGGAAGAAAAGCAAAGTCGGAACGCACCCGAATGAACTGGGCGTTACATCAGGTCCTCCTAAAGAAAAGTTTCGTCCCGAAACTTGCTAAACGCGGAACTCTCAAACAAACATGTCTTGATATCCTCTCGGAACACTACAACATGGTAACTATGGCCCTTATAATCCAAAGTCTACTCGCCTAGACACATCAAGACTCGCAAGGTATACACATGAAAAACACATAACACATCACGTCACAAATCACATAAGAATAACCAAGGATAGATCTCGGGACTAACCCGACAGTCCTATAGATGTCGCTAAACATGCGTAAAACTCGACTAAAGATACTATCCTACGCCTTCCAGTTAGCCTTATTGGATTCTCGTCTCGACTAGATCATCACAACGGACTACATGTCTCGAGTCATGTATGTACTCCCTCGACTGATGCACATGAACCCCGGGTGAACACCCTTTACTCTCGGCGGTCACGCTAACCGGTAAACCACTAACCCCACCCACGCTAAGATCTCCAAAAGGTCCGATATATCGGAAACTAAACTTCCTTCTCGGGTCTTTCTCAATGCAGCATTTCCATTAGGTTTCTCTGTGATATCTCTTTCAAAGAAGATCTAACTTCCAATTAACACTATTAGCTTTGGTTCTTGTCAAACCAAACTTTGATGTTACGTCTCCTTAATTCTTGTGGCAATTCCAAGTAATGAATGAAGTACTTTACTTCACACCGCTTCGTCTAACAAAGTCAATATGCTATTACTTTTACATCGTTCCTCAATACCCAATCAAGACCTTGTCTTGGAGAATCACTTGTCCACTTCAAACCCATAATACCTCAAGGTAAATCGAAACAGTTGCACTAATAACTCCCCTCTTAACTCTCAGAAACTCTATTGACTATTCTTCGTCCCATTCCATACTTCATTATCATTCGTAGTAGGTTACCATAAAAGGTGTTACACAACTACCCCCTTCACATATCTGGTAAAGCTCAACACTTCTAAGATAACGGGTAACTTCTTCCCCATCCTTCGGGGTTTGCCATCTCGAGACAACTGTCATACAACTTCTCTCTTCTTCGAGAGTGGGCCAAAATATCTTATACGGGACATTAGTAAGCCCAGATGACATCACGACAGGCTCATGGTGACCATCGTTGTACGGAATGTCGTATTTGCGATATCCTGATCTTGAATTCTCCATTGGTGGCCATCAGACCTAAAATCAATTTTAGGAGCGACTACTGACCCTCGTGACCGATCGAGTAAATCGTCAATTCATTATAAGGGTTACTTGTCCCTCACCATTATCTTGTTCGAATCACGGTAATCGATGTACAACGGAGATAACCGTCTCACTTTTCGCAAATTGGGGTTCTCCATAACAACTTCAAATCAAGAGTTTAAGATAACGTCTGGTATTCTCCGTGACATTTCACTAATTCTAATGAAATCTTGTCATTAAGTTCTTGCAATTGCTCCTTCACTTGCTTCCACAACTCATGTCTCTGCACAAGTGTTATTCTTTACGGCGCCTTTGACACCGGAAATAAATCAAGCTCGACCTTAGTGGAAAATTCACATTCTGACGTATTGGAATATGTGATATCTCAGGTTTCATCTTTTCTCTTCCCGTCACATATCATAATAACCGCCACAATCCTGTTTTATCACTTTACAAGTGGTCATGACATAATTGATCTACCTCGATCTATTGAGGTGCCGTCTTTAAGACTCGTGTATTGTTCCATCTTCAGCCATGACCATGTCTGTTCTCTTTCAAGGGTCCTTCTTTTCTTGAATCCGTACTGCTCCATCCTTTTTCACCTTGAAGGCCTAGTCGTAATAACCTTTTAAGAACCCATACTTATGTGTCGCCATAAGCGCCATAAATGTAGGGCATAACCACGTCTTATAACAAATCGATCTTATCATCTTCGCTTTCCCGGTCATCCCAACATGTCGGGGGAGTTCTTCGTATTCCACCTAAGATTGCATCATTCCTTCGAGTAGGTGTAGAACTACTTCATTTCCTTATGTAACGTCAATCCGACCGCAGAGGTTCTAACCTCAATCTTTCATATACTTCTCGTACATCTCATGTCGACATCAAACTTCAAGACTTCGGTCTTCTCTTACTCTGGTTGGTCACCTTATGCTTCTTTCGGTGTCCCATAAACAACTTCACAATCGTGCCAGTATGCCCTATGGAAAACGCTAAAACAAATTCCCTATCGAACACCACTAAAATATCCAACTCATTACTTCTCAAGTGCCAACGTTATAAGCTCTAAGCTTGCAGCGTTGCCCTAATCTAGGTCCCCCCTTTCACGCCATAGCCCCCATGGCTCTTCCGTGTGAGTCTGAATCATCTGACTCAGCTTTTTGCTTGCGAAAACATATCATCCATTTCATTAGAACGAACATACCATGCATCCTCTTATTTTACTCCCGCCTATGCACCACAAACAATGAAACCTCACCTTTCTCTTGATCTACTAGTTCCCTTTACCATGATCAAACTTTAAAACTTCTAATCTAGGTCGTTCTCCCTTATGCCGTTTTCATGACCTACAAAGGTCACATAAGGTCATTCAAATCCCTCTGTATGCCCATAATCTTGATTTACTCATCCCCTTCTACACTCTCCAATAGACAACCCGCACCTGTGCGTTCTCAGTAGTCAACGATTAACTTGTATATGACCTTCTCCGAAGTCAACGGCTTATTATTCTACTACACTTCTCATGTTACCATTTTCATGAAGGCTAACCTCCTCGGGGTACTTCATCTTAAACTCTGTTAGTTCTTTCTTCATTTCATGCTTCCTCTTCTTTATAAGGTAACTATATCTTCTTGGCCTTATTGTTTCATATTACTCCCTTTCATAGACTTAACCATTCTTCCTTGATGTCTTTCAAGAGCATCTTCCCAAATATTATAACTTTAGCTAGCATCCACTCGCGTTCCTCTTGGTTGGTATCTTAAATCTCTCGAACAAAGCTCTTCGTTTCGTCTTTTATCTTCTTGGGGTCATCATTTATACACACTTCCTCCTTCTTGGCGTTTCTTAGTCTTATCATCAGAATGGAAATCGGTTAACTCCACGTGAATTCCCACCATGTCCTTCTTCTCATAACTCTAGTAATGTTGACACTTCACTTATTGGTACATCATAAGCTTAACTTACAATATTTTAAATCTTCTACAAATGGTTCGATCACTGCTCTCATCTCAACTCGAATGCTTAGGAACGCCTAAGGAAAGCTTCACATCTTATTGGAATACCACCATTAACCTTCCTAGAAAATACCCATCTTCTCCTCGATTCACATCTTTAGTTGTCCACGCGTCTTCTCGAAGACTTAAGTTCGTTATCTCAATTGATCTCGTTGTCGTACAATCACGGTTTCTTTATAACCACTTATACATTAAACGTTGCTTTTTTTTGCAATGCTTCCATCTTGATTCCTCTTAAGTTGTCTCGAGTTTTCCTTCCCCTTGTTTGCCATTCGTTTACGTCATCTCTAATCCTCCACTTCGACGTCCTCTTAAAGGATTCCGGGAAACACCAAGGTAATTGTCATAACGTGATACTCAACTCGGTATTTGAGCATACTCCACCTCATGTGCACACTATCCTAAGCCCAACAGCGTTTGTCCAAGGGCGATGATAGCTTTCTATCATCTTAAGTGTAAGGTCTCGCTTCCATATGTTATTATATATATAAGAATACTTATACATAACTATATAAGTCCTAAGTCCATATCACTACCAACATAACACATCTAACATTCCATCACCAATATAAGGTCCCAAAATATATAACCGTCCACATATATAACTATACACATATAACCAGTTCATCATGCACCATACAATCACGAAGATACACATCAAATCTATCATGCATAACTACCAACCTCATATCCATATCTATATATACATATATATACATATCAAAATCTAAAAAAACTAAGTTGCCGAAATCTGCAGAAGGAGTGGTGGTCCGTACATTCTACCCCGATTCATGCATGTGATTTTGAAAATGAAAACTCAGAACCCTTGAGGGTTCTATTTCCCTCTATTCGGCCTTTTAGAAGATTGTGAGTGCCATTGTTGTCAACCTAGGGCTCTGATACCACTTTTGTAACACCCCGAATCCGCGGGACTCGGGGCGCTACGGGTTGGGACCTCACAATGGGTCCCGACCCTTAGCTTGACAAGAATTTCACCGGATCTTGCAACAAGACACAAATAAAGGCCAAAACCAAATACATGTTATGCAATGCAATGAAACCCAAAACCATACAAACCAAAGACTTTAGCCGACATAGAACCGAAAGACCAAATTCCATACACACGGCATACAATATATAATGTATACAAAACTTAAACACGACTCCAACCAAAACCCAATCCTAAAATGTACGGAACCCCGGCTGCCCACTCTTCCGGATCTCTCGGCCGCATTCCTAACCTGCAAGGCAATCTACAACAATCGGTATAAAACCGTTAGCTAAAATTCCAAGCATTAGAATCAAGGTGAAAGGCACAAACACAAGTAAATCAACATAACACACAATATACACCAAGGCACACAAGTCCGGTTTATTATATTTCTATTATTAAGTCATATCCCGTTCTAATTCAACTAAGGTTGTGACACGAGAGTCATCGAAACTCGCCTCGGTCCCTACTTACCGGCATGGAATGGTACTGATGCATCTGACCATCTACCAGCACGGGATAGTCGCCGAGAACCTCCTAGCTCTCGCGGGAGTCATGCAAGTTGTCACCGCCCGTTATCATACACTTGGGCCAAAATAATATAAAGGTCGGTAATCCTATTTCCGGTTTAGTTGTTATAAATAATAAAGAATAAACACACACCACCAAACACACATCAATGCTAATACAAGGAATACGAGCTAAGTAAATCCGGAGACTTACCTTATCGCCACACACAACTCACAACACTCTCGCTTCCCTTGGGAAAGAGTCCACAATCTGCTCACAAGAAGATAACTATATCAACCACTCGCTCAACTCAAGAAGTCTAAGACTTCTACACAAATGAGCTACGCGAGATCATTTGACTCACATTCTAGGACCGCATCCTAGAATCTCTCATGCTCACATCTCACTCAACACAAGCTAGAAGTCCTTAGACTTCTAGAACCTATGATCTCGGAGGATCATAACCCGTAGTACATACTAGGATAAACATGCCTAGTCCAAACAGACGCAACGGTAACAACACCATGTTAGGATACGCATATCCTAGCCCATAAACTCAACAACCATATACTCCAATTCTCAAACCTCACAAGATAACATCAATATCTCAAGTCATAAAACATGTCACAATCCTCAAGCACTCACCTAAGGTCCATAACCACTACTTGGTATTCACTCTAAGTTATGTTAGATCCAACCTAGCATGATACTACTACTAAACATAACTAAATCGAGTAAGATAATAAACTCAGGGGAAAGGGTACTCACATGACATCAAAAAGACGGAAGACGATCTATGGATGTCGATATGGATTTGTTGGCCTTTATCGGGGCGCTTCCGAACCTAAAACCAAAGCTAAACAAATTTAGCCTATATGCTAAATTTGATAGGAAGATAACTTATATAAAACTCATTTTCAGAACCAATGTTAAAACTCATAAAAACATTTTCCGGGAATTTATACAATTTTAGAAATTGGGTCATAAACCCCAAATTAAATCCTTGGGCCATATTCCGAAAATAATCCAACAAAGGGCATTATATATAGTGTATATAAATATAAGAATATTCCCGTAATTAACACCTAAGGTTAAAACCGCTAACGCATTTTCCGGGCAATAATACAACTCTAGAAACTTGGGGTCATATTCTGAAAATAAAACTTTGGTCATATTTTGTAATTACTTCAGGAGAGGGCATCATAGTTAAATCCCAAAACTTGGGCATAAATCATAAATGAAAGTCTGGGGCATTTTTGCAATTAAGCCCTAATTTAGGGAAGCCCGATTTGATTTCATAAAAGGGTTTTATACCCTAATGGAGGCTGAGCCGCAAAGAAGGAACGGAGGAGGAGACCCTCCTGGGCGGCGCTGCAAGGCTCCAGCTTGACGGCACTAGGGCGGCGATGATGAAGGCGCGACCTCCGGCGTGACGACGACAGGGTCCCAGGGCGAGAGGGAGGGTCATAGATCGAGGCGTGAATTTTGACAAGGAGATGCAGAGACATTGATGGAGAAGATTGGCGGCTGCGCAAGGGTTCCGGCGAAGGCGACTCCTCTGGTGGCAGCTTCGTCAGGCGTCGGCAACAGATGCTTCTCCGACTTTGCTTGGTGGCGTTGTTCCTTCCCGGAGTTTGCAGAAGCGAGGCAAAAGAAAGGTAAGGCACGGGATGAAACAGAGGGCGAGATCGAGGGGGTGAGGGTGAAGATGCACAAGCGTCTGGCCGAGGCTTTCGGCGGTGGATCCGGCTTCTACAATGGAGGAGATGAAGGTTTGAAGGTTGCAACTTCATCCGGTGGTTACGGGGATTGTTGCAGGAGGATTACAGAGGGGAAATTGAGGCTGCAACTTACTGATGAATGCAGAGGCTGAGTTTGCAAGGTTAGAGAGTGAGGGAATGAGATTGAGGAAGGTCTTCAAAGGTGGGAAGGTGTGGCGAGGCCGCGAGGGTAAGGCTGGCATTGGAGAAGGGAAGCAGTGGCTTGGGAGGTTCACAAAGAGAGGGGAATGAGAGTAGAGTAAGGAAGAGACTGAGAGAAGGAGTGAGGGTGAGTGAGAGAAGGTGGACTGCTGGGAGTCATCACAGGGAGGCGGGGCTCAAGGGGTCGGACGCAGCTAGTGTAGGCTGTAGGCTAGGGCCGGAGGTCGAGGGTCCGGCTGGGGAGTGGTCGGCCTCTGGCCTTCCTCTGCTGAGGCGCCACACGCAGGAAGCAGCACAAGGAGAAAAAATGAAATAAGAAGAAAAAAAAGAAAGAAAAAAGAGAAGAGAATAAATAAAAAGGAAAAAAAAAATAAAAGAGTAAAGATGAGGGCTCTTTAAAAATAACCAACTCGCTTAACATTCGGAACGGGATTTTCCGGATCGGTAAATCCCGATTTCCGACAAAATTAAGTTAATAAAATACGGGAATACATACATGTATCCCAAAATATGGTAAGAATTATTGAAGTTAAGATTGACACAATACTATTATGTATACAGACATGTTAGTTAGATAACAAATGTGGTTCTTAACCCACGTGCACAAATATATAGTAATATATGGTAGAAATCATTTTAGGTAAGATTGACAAAATACTATTATGTATACATACATGTTATTTGGTTAACGAATGTGGTTATTGGCCAATGTAAATAACTATATTACAATATATGGTAAAAATAGTTTTAGATAAGATTGACACAATTCTTTTATGTATACAAACATGTTATTTAGTTCTCGAAGGTGGTTCTTGGCCCATGTACACAAAAATATTAAAATGCATGTCAAAAATACTTTACTTTAAAAAAAAAGTTCCTTTTGGAAGAAAACAATCACTCCTCATTACGATTGTATGTATATATATAGTTGTTGTCCATGATACATAAGAAACAAACTCATTGTCACTCAATAATAAAATGACGTCCACTAAAGTAATACTCGTGTTGTTGTTTCACTTAGCTTTATTTTGTGTTATCAAAGGAAGGCCATATAATTCAAAAGAAAAATACCCCCTTTCATATTCATCTACACCAAACGGAAATATTATACACTCCAGGCCATCAGTTCGTGACGACCGTGATCCAACAACACGACCACCAAAGCTAACAAATAATTTAGAATTCATTGTATACCCAAAATTACCCAAGGGCCCCATTCCACCTTCTGGGCCAAGCAAGGGTCATTCGCCACCGGGACCATGATCCACAACCAGGACCTTCTGATAACGGCAACGATGATCCACCGTGCCGACTACCAATGTTTTCTTACAAAAGCAAAGATTACATAGTGGAATTGTCTCCAGCTTTTCTTGATTTAAATAATGCGCTCGATTTGTTAATTGAGATCTATGTATGTCTGTTGTGGTGTTGTTGGTCCTGAAAATGTTTTCTAAGTCGTTGATATATTCATTGTTAAGTGTTACTTCCAATGTCCATGATACCAAATCATGCAATAAACAATGTTTCCCTCATTCTTAATGCTACTACTACTTATGAAATTTCTACGTAAATTGATCGGCCATAGTCCTACTAGTTGATTAACCGGTGTTTGTTTCTCTTCTCAATTGTTATTGGTTTTGCTATTTTTTTGTGTTTGGTGTTTACGATAGAATGACTTTTGCCAATCGATTGATTGACTAACCCTTATTTTTTCTTTATTTGTTTATGTTTTGTTAATTACATTAGTTGTTTCATCAATAACCAATCAAATCAAAATATTATCTTTGTTGAGTTCGATCCCGAACTTCTTGCTAAAATCGGACCTTCTAAGTATTTGTGAGATTTGAGGCTCATGTTTCAGCTTTAATCACTCATTGGAAATTTACATGGATTAATCACTCATTGGAATTCTACATGGGTTATTCACGGACAATACTTCTAAGTACTTATGAGATTTTTATTCCTACGTTTATCGATATTTATTTGGCTCGAGTATTTTATTTAAAATTATTTTAAGGCGTAAAATACCTTTCCCGAATATATTGATATTTTTTTATACGTTCACGTATATATATCCGTATCATTATTTTTGGAAAAGTCGGGAATGTTTTCCCGACTCAAAAATTCCATTCTGTCTATTCTCTATCGGGTTATTTATCAATGTATTATAATTTCATTTCCTCTTCCTTGACCACTTGATGAGCTGCCTTGTCACCCTCACCTTCCTAGCTGTCCAGTAGCAGCCTAGCTGACTCTACACTCCTCTCTCACACAACCTTACCTGTTGCCTCAGCCTTTCCTCATTCCTCACCCTCATTTTCTGATTTTGCACCTCCTCTAGTTGCCCATCTCCTCGGGTCCTCCCCGTCTTCAGTGAGGCAGCAAACACCTCCACCGTCGGCCACCTCTTGAACTCTCAACTCTTCACTATCACCCATCTCCTCTCTTCTCCTTTGTTTGCCCTAAACCTCCTCAACCGATTAAACCACCCGAATGAAGCTCTCCCTCACCGCCGTCTTGCCGCGAAGAGCAGCCTACACCCTCGCCACAAGAAGAAGCCCACTGTCGTCTCGCCTGTTTCCCGCAGCACTCTCCCGCTTCTCCTTCGCCTCTTCTCTGCAGCCGGTTGATGGAGCAGCAACCCCCGGAATTGCTGCAACCACGCCGGACCACCAGACGATGCACCAGCCCCCTCGCCTCGCTGCCGGATCCAAGCAGCCCTGAGCCGCCGCCCCTACATTCCTCCTCCGCCAAGTCTGCCACCGCACTGTTTATTCCCCAGCCTTGCACTCGTACAACGTGAAAGAGGACTCTATTGCCCTAATATAATCGGGCCTCCTTAATTTGTGTTTAATTACGGAATGTACCCAGCTTTATATATTTACATGTATTACCCACATTTTTGAATGTTTCATTTATATCCCTTTCTGGAAAATTATAGATTATGGCCCTTATTTACACTTTAAGAATATGACCCGAGTTTTTGAATTTGTTCATCTTTGCACTAAAAATGTATTTATCGATTTTAAACTTGGGTTTCAATTAGGGGGATATTCTTATAATTTGTATATACTATATATTATGCCTTTCTTTTATTTATCTCGCTTGATGGCAAATATTTTATTGTGGGTATTAACCTCGGCTTTGAAAACGAGTTTTACCTTGAGTTTATGATGTTATACAATATGCCGGGAATATTATATTTACGGTCTTTAACTTGGGTTTTGGAAGTGGGGTTTTCCTTAGATTATATATGTTTATAATTCCGTTCAAATTTATCTTATATGCTAAATTTGTCTAGTTTGGTGGTAGGTTCGGAAGTGCCCCGATAAAGGCCTAACGAGTCCAAATCGACATCCGTTGAACGACTTTCGTCTATTGACGTCACTTGAGTATTCTTTCCCCTCGATCTAGGCATGTTATGTTTTAGTATCATGCTAGGATGGATGTAGCATAACTTAGAGTTAATATCAAGTAGTGGTTATGGACCTTAGGTGAGTCTTGAGGATTTGATATTGTTTGATGGATTGAGGTTGATTCTAAGCTTGAGGTGTTGCTTATCTTGTGAGGTTGTTATAAGGCTTTAAGTTATATGGTTGATCTTGTGAGCATTTTGAGGCTCGAGGTGGTGTTGTATGATCTTGTGGGATTTTGGAGTTTAGGTTTGGCTTATCCTAGTTGCGTTGTGAGTTATGATATTCCGAGATCCGAGGGTTTAGAAGTCTTAGGACTTCTAGCTTGTGTTGAGTTTGATGTGAGCATTAGGGATTCTAGGATGCGGTCCTAGAATTGAGAGTCAAATGGTCTTGCGTAGATCATTTGTATAGAATTCTAAGACTTCTATTGTGAGTGGGTTGTTGTTGTTATATTTTTCTTCTTGTGAGCAGGTTACGGGCTTCCTCCCTATGGAAGCGAGAGTGTCGTGAGTTGAGTTTGGTGACGAGGTAAGTCTCCGGACTTACTTAGCTCGTATTTTACATACTAGCATTGATGTGTGTTTGTTGGTCTGTGTTTATCTTTTATGTTATAATAACAAAACCGGAAATAGGATTACCGACCTTATATTATTTGGCCCAAGTGTATGATAACGGGCGGTGACATCACTACCTAGCTCTTACGTAGAGCTAGGAGGTTCTTGGCGACTAGCCCGTGCTGGTTAGACGGTCGGAGGTATCCGTACAGTTCCATGCCGCAAGTGGCGACCGAGGCGAGTTTCGGGAGATTCTCGTGTCACAAAAGAAGTTGAATTATTACGGGATACGACCTAATAATAACAAAGACAATAAACCGGATTGGTGTGCTTTTATGTATGTTGTATGCTTGTAATGAGATTACTTGTGTATGTGCCTTTCCCATTGATTCTAATGTTTAGAATATAAGCTAACGGTTTTATACCGATTGTTGTAGATTGTCTTGCAGGTTAGGAATACGGTCGAGAGATCCGGAAGAGTGGGCAGCCGGGGTTCCGTACATTTTAGGATTGGGTTTTGGGTGGAGTCGAGTTTGAGTATTGTATTTATTGTATGTTGTATGGCGTTTAGTCTTTGTGGTTGTATTTTCTGTTGAACTCCTTTGTGGTAGTCTTTTGGGTTTTTCTTTTCATTGCATAAAAATGTATTTCGATTTTGGCCTTTATTTGTGCATTGATGCAAGATCCGGTGAAATTATTGTCAAGCTATGGGTCGGGATCCATTCTGAGGTCCTAACCCGTAGAATCCCGAGTCCGAGAATTCTGGGTATTACACTAAGTATGTGTGAGATTTGAGACTCAAGTTTCAGCTTTAATCACTCATCGGAAATCTACTTGGATTATTCACCGACAATACTTACAAATATGAGTTCCAATATGTTTGACAATATAAACATTTTGTCAACAAAAATGATAATGTCGGTCTAATAAATATTTTTAAACATTTAAACAATTTTTTCTTCAAATAAATGTATAATTTTGACCATAAAAATGTTTTGAACTACAAAGGTAAATATCGAAACAAGAAAACAAACTAAATCTTATATAATGCATTCATATACGTAAATATATAATCCAATGAAAATGATTCTCTTATTTTACCTATACTGTTCATAAGTCTTTATGTAAAGAATGTATTATGTAACAACCCATAAAACTATCATCCGGCATCATTTGAATGGAATTTATGGTTAGCTTATAAGGATGGGTTGTTGTTACCCAAGTCAGCAAACTCTTCAGTTAAAGCGTGCTCTCACAGGAGCAATATCAGACACCACCTGGAATGTCTTCGTGCGAGTATGGTTCGTATGGCGACAATGTCCGTAAGACCTCGGGCCTTACATATTTTAATTAATTAACTAAAACCTGATAAATATAAAGTTAAAGCTTAATTTTAATTAGATAATCGTACACAGAAAATACTAATGTTACATTAGTAAAATGGTGGTTCTTGGCCATGTACACAACTATTTTGTAATATATCGTAAAAATCATTTTAGTTAATATTGACACAATACTATTATTATGTCTACAAACTTGTTATTTAGTTAATGAATTTGGTTCTTTGCCAATGCACACAACTATATAGTAATATATATGGTAAAAATCATTTTTAAGTTAAGATTCACACAATACTATTATTTATACATACTTGTCATGTAGTTAACGAATGTGGTTCGTGGCCCATGTACACAAGCATATAGTAAAATATGGTAAAAATCATTTAATTTAAGATGGACACTATACTAATATTTATACATACATGTTATTTAGTTAACCAATGTGGTTGATGGTCTATGTACACAACTATAATATAATATATGGTAAGAATTATTGTAGTTAAGATTGATACAATACTATTACGTATACAGACATGTTAGTTAGATAACAAATGTGGATCTTAACCCACGTGCACAAATATATAGTAATATATGGTAGAAATCATTTTAGCTAAGATTGACAAAATACTATTATGTATACATACATGTTATTTGGTTAACGAATGTGGTTATTGACCAATGTAAATAACTATATTACAATATATGGTAAAAAATAGTTTTAGATAAGATTGACAAAATTCTTTTATGTATACAGACATGTTATTTAGTTCTCGAAGGTGGTTCTTGGCCCATGTACACAAACATATTAAAATGCATGTCAAAAATACTTTACTTTAAAAAAAAAGTTCCTTTAGGAAGAAAACAATCACTCCTCATTACGATTGTATGTATATATATAGTTGTTGTCCATGATACATAAGAAACAAACTCATTGTCACTCAAGAATAAAATGACGTCCACTAAAGTAATACTCGTGTTGTTGTTTCACTTAGCTTTATTTTATGTTATCGAAGGAAGGCCATATAATTCAAAAGAAAAATACCCCCATTCATATTCATCTACACCAAACGGAAATATTCTACACTCCGGGCCATCAGTTCGTGACGACCGTGATCCAACAACACGACCACCAAAGCTAACAAATAATTTAGAATTCATTGTATACCCAAAATTACCCAAGGGCTCCATTCCACCGTCTGGGCCAAGCAAGGGTCATTCGCCACCGGGACCATGATACACAACCAGGACCTTCTGATAACGGCAACGATGATCCACCGTGCCGACTACCAATGTTTTCTTACAAAAACAAAGATTACATGGTGGAATTGTCTCAAGCTTTACATGATTTAAATAATGCGCTCGATTTGTTAATTGAGATCTATGTATGTCTCTTGTGGTCTTGTTGGTCATGAAAATGTTTTCTAAGTCGTTGATATATTCATTGTTAAGTGTTACTTCCAATGTCCATGATACCAAATCATGCAATAAACAATCTTTCCCTCATTCTTAATGCTACTATTACTTATGAAATTTCTACGTAAATTGATCGGCCATTGTAACACCCCAAATTCGCGGGACTCGGGATGCGACGGGCGGAGACCTCACAATGGGTCACGACCCTTAGCCTTACAACAATTTCATGGATCTTGCAACAAGACACAAATAAAGGCCAAAACCGAAATAAATTTTTATGCAATGTTATGAAACCCGAAAATAAAAGAAAGGAAAGACTTCAGCCGTCCTTACAACAACATCAAC
Source organism: Fagopyrum homotropicum (assembly GCA_033239125.1). Taxonomy (NCBI): domain Eukaryota; kingdom Viridiplantae; phylum Streptophyta; class Magnoliopsida; order Caryophyllales; family Polygonaceae; genus Fagopyrum; species Fagopyrum homotropicum. The sequence continues at coordinate 67,507,004 of BSWB01000002.1, read as the reverse complement.
ACAATATAAAATAACAACAACACAAGAACTCCAATACCCAACTCAACCTAAAATGTACGGAACCCCGGCTGCCCACTCCTCCGGATCACTCGGCCACATCCTATCTTGCACATCAACTACAACAATCGGTATAAAACCGTTAGCTCACATTCTAGGCATTATAAAGATAATATGGCACAAACACACATAGGAGAACACAAGGCACACAACATGAACATTCATTCCATAATATCTTTTTAGGTCGTTCCATATCTAATTCATTTGTTTCAAGTGTGACACAAGAGTCTTATAACTCTTGCCTCTGTCCCCGTGTAACCAACAGGAATGTGACGGCGCCCAACCCGTATACCCTGAGGGAGTGATGAGGAAGCCCGCCCGTATACCGTGTATGGCCTGGTCGCAGAGATCCCCCCAGTCTCCCTCGGGAAACAGAGCGATGATGTCACCGCCCGATAATAATAAAAGTAGTAACGATGGGCCAATAAATAAGGTCAAGTAAATCCTAATTCATTTTCATGCTTAAAAGTGGTAAACACACACCACCATATATATTCAAATAAGGCATAAAGCGGCTAAGTAAGTCCGAGGACTTACCTCGTTTCAAAGCTAAACGAAACCGATAACACTCACCGAAGAAATATAATTAAAGCTTGTTCAAGACAAGACACGATAATCAACAACCACTCACGCAAGCTAGAAGTCCTTAAACTTCTAGTACTATATACTCTTACAAGATCGTACACTCCCATAAACTAGGATAGCATTCCTAATCCTCACAACTCACAAGATCACGACTACCACCACAAGTGCTAGGATACTCTCATCGTAAACTCCACAATCTCAACCAACATATAAATACCATCTCAAGTCTCACAAAATCAACCACGAGGCTAACAACTGTATAACAACTCGAGATCCCACGCCACGTGACATAGAACATCAATAACTTCAAACATTCACCTAAAGGTTTCGAACCACTACTTGGCATTTGCCCTAAGTTATGCTAAATGCAACCTAGCATGATTCTACCACTAAATATAACTAGATCGAGGAAGAAGGTACTCACACACGGTCCAAGGTTGAAGATGATCTACGGACGTCGAGATTGGATTTGTTGGTCTATAACGGCCGCTTCCGAACCTAAAACTAAAGCTAAGGAAATTTAGCTCATATGCTAAATTTGAACGGAGGATTCAACGTATATAAATCTAAGAAAAATCCGCTTTCAAAACCAAGGTTAACACTCGTAAAAACATTTCCGGGGATTTTTAAAATTATATAAACATAGGTCAAAATCCGCAATTAAATTTCCGGGCCATAAATATGGAACTCAAGAACTTAGGCCAATTTCCGAAAATAACTTTGGGCCAAATCTGTCATTTATTCACAAGGATAAATCTGCACATTTCCAAAACATAGGGCCAAACTTGCAAATATATATATATTAGCAGGGCATAATTGTTTCATTTCAAAAATCTGGGTAGAAACTGTAATTATCAATAAACTGGGGACAAAACCGAATTAATTAAAAAAAAGAGAGGCAAAAATTGTAATTAATCCACTCTTCTTCAACCTCCTGTTATCACGACCCAGAAGAAGGAGAAGGGCATGGAAATCCTGCAGCTGCCCAGGCAGAGGAAAGGAGGTGGCTGGCGTGCAGGCGGCGACTCCGGCAGCAGTCGGCGGTGGTCCAGATTCCGGCGGTTGCTACACATAATTAGGGAAGACAGGGTGTTACACAGAGGAGCGAAGAAAGATAAAGGAAGGGGAGATGGCGGCGACTCACTACGCCGGCGACACAGGTGGCTTGGGGCGGAGGCGAGGCAGCTACTGCTCGCCCGGCGGACCTCCTGGTGGTGTTGCACTGCTAGTTGCTGCCCAGAAGGATAAGAGAGGGAGAAGGGTGAATCGAGAGATTGTGGTACGAGATGGTGACAAGAGTGCGAGAGATCGATGAGGGCAGTGAGGCTGCTTTGGGGGGTAGTCATCACAGATTCACAAGAGGGAGGGCGAAGGGACGCCTGGCCGGCCGCAGGCCGTTGCAGACGGGCGAACGAGGGGCCGGGTAGCCTGCAATGCCCTAGCCCAGGCGGAAGAGCTGCAGCAGCTTCTCACCAACCGCAAAAGACACGGCAGAAGAAGACAAGAAGAAAAGAGAAAAAAAAAGGAAAAAGAAGGAGAAAAGAAAAAGAATAAAGGATAGAGAAAAAGGGAATAGGGAAAAACTCGATTAAATGATCGGAACGGAATTTCCAAATCGGGAAGATTTTCCGAACCTTTCCAAAAGTTAACCTCAAATATGAATATACTCGGAAAGCTATTTTTAAGTCGTAAAAATACTTTAAATAAAATATTTAATCTAATAAAATACCGATAGAAGTTGGAAAATAAAAATCGAAAACGCGCCAAAATTTGGGGCGTTACATCAGATCCCCCTAAAAACAAGTTTCGTCCCGAAACTTGCTATACGCCGAACTTCTTGATCCCTAAGGCCGAGGTAACTCATAACTAGGATGGCTTAGACCTTATAATCTATATACACTAAAACTGCTCCAACCATCATCACAATATAACTATAACCGGACATAAAACTCATTCCCGCACGTGACGCAAACAACATGTAACATCACACATATACACAACTAAGGGAAGAACTAGGTTTAACCCTTCGATCTATCAACGCTACTAGCTCAGTGTAAAACTCAACCAAGGATATTATCCTCCAACTTCCTATTAGCCCCATTGGTTCTACGACGTCACTAACTCATCAAGACCCGCAAAACTTCTCGAGTCATACCTGTACTTCCTCGATTGATGCACATGAAACATCGGGCTACTCTTGGCGGCAACGACAAATTTTAAATCACCTCTCCTACTCGTACTAAGATCTCAAAAAGGTCAATATACCGGAACTCAACTTCCTTTTCGGATCTTTCTCAATGTAGCATTTTCATTATGTTTCTTCAATTCTTGTTAGGTACTAGTAACGAAGGAAGCACTTTACTCCATACTACTTCTATTAACAAGACATGTATGCTATTATTTTTACATCACTCCTCAATATTCGAACAAGACCTTGTCTTGAAGAATGACTTGTCCACTTCAAAACCCATAATACCTCTAGGTAAATCAAAACAGTTGCACCAACGAATCCCCTCTTAACTCTCAACAACTCTATTGCCAATTCTTCGTCCCATTCAATACTTCATCGTCATCCATAGTAGGTTACCATAATTGGTGTTATACAACTTCTCTCTCCACAGATTCGGTAAAGCTCAACACACCTAAAAAAACTTGTAACTTCTTTCACATCTTTAGGGGTTTGCCATCCCGAGACAACTTGTCAAACATCTTCTCTCTTTTTCAAGAGTAGACCCAAAATATCTCCTCCGGACATCAGTAAGCCCATATGGAGTAACTACCACTCGTAGTGACTCCGATTGGTCCCAAAGTGCCGTACTTGCAATATCTCAGTATAGAATTCTCAAACGGTGACGATCAAATCTTAACTTAATCGTAGAAGAGACTACCGACCCTTGCATCTGATCGTGTAGATCTTCCCATTCATTGTAAGGGATATTGGTCCTTCATTGTCATTTTGCTCAACTTATAGAAATCAATGTACAAACGGATATAACCATCTCCCTCTTCGCAAATTGGTGTCCTCTATAACAACTTCAAATCAAGAATTCAAGATATACTTCCAATATGAGCTTCAAATCAAGCTTAATGGTCAAATCCACCTTTCTGATGCATTGGAATCCGATCTATTCCGGGTTCTATCTTTTCTCTACCCCTCTTATATCGTAATGACCGACACAACCTGGTCTCAACGCTTGACAAGTGGTCCACCCCAATCTGTTAGGGTGGCGTTCATCGAACACGTGGTTTGATACTTCTTAAGCTGCCATGTTCACCGTCCTCTTTCAAAGATCCTTCATCTCCAGAACTCGGAAGACTTGCTCTAATAATCTTTTTATGGTTTCACACTTATGCGAAGTCATGAAGGTCCTAACTGCAGGACTTAATCACGCCTTATAATATATTAGTATTACCTTCTTCGTATTCTACCAAAGCTTGCATCATTCCTTCGAGTAGGTGTAGAACTAACTCCCTTTTCTTATGTAACGTCCAATCGACCATAGAGGTTCTAACCTTAATCTTTCATGTACTTCTTGTACATCTCACATCAACTTCAAACTTCAAAACTTCAGTATTCCCTTACTTTTATTGGTCACCTTATGCCTTTCTCGGTATTCTATGTATAACTACAGTGGAAGCCTCATCTTACGGTTGATCCATTAGCTCCCCTTACCATGATCAAGCCTTAAAAGTTGTAACCCGTTGCGTTCCTCCATATGCCAATCTCATGCCCTAAGAAGGTCGCGTAAGATCGTCACAATCTCCTCCTTGGAGGTCTTGCTATAACTACTTGCGTGAACTCGTTCAACATTATTTGATTTAAGACAAATGCGCGTCCATTGATGTACCTCCTTACTATTAATATTGATCCACTGTGAATACTTCAAGCTCTTGTTCCCGATCCTATATGTTCTCATAGTCTTGTTTACTCTCCCCATCTACACACATTAATAGACAACCCGCACTTGTGCATTCTCAGTGTTCACCTTAACTTATATCTGACCTTCTCCGAAGTTAACGACTTACCCTCCTACCATACTCCTGAAAGGATACCCACTCGGGGTACTTGTCTTAACTAGCTCATTTTCCTCTACTTTAACTCCGTTAGCTCTTTATACGCTCCTCTCTTCCTTCCGCTTCTGTAAGATAACCATACCTACCCAACTCTCTCGTGTCATATGTCCCACTTTTATATGCTTAACCGCTCTTCATAATGTATTGCAAATGCACTCCTCACATATTCTAACATTAATTAGCCTCCACTCGCATCCTTCTTGGTTGATAACTTAAGTTCTTCGATCCAGCTCCTTGTTTCCTCTTTCATTTTCTGAAGATCATCCTCCTCACACACTTCCTCCTTCTTAGCATTGGTTAGTCTCATCACAATGAAAAAAATAGATTGAGTCTCACGGTAATTCCACTATGTGGATTTTCACCATGTGATCCTTCTCGTAACTCTCAGACTTCGGAATAAATCACCCGCTTACGATCTCGCAAAGACTGTCACTTCACCCTATGGCATCTCCGTAACCTTAACTTACGGTTCTTCTTTCCCAATGTCTTTCCATCTTGACTCTCATGCTTAGGGGAGCCTATTGAAAACTCGTCTTACTTAGAACGCCACTTTTATCCTCGAGCGAGAATGTAGTCCTCTCTACGTGATTCTCACCTTCAGCTCATCGGCACCGTACTTGGAAGAACTTTAAGTTTGTTGTCTCTAGTTGCTTCATTGATGCTCCATCATGGCTTCTTCATAAGTTCATATCACTCCATACCTTCATGTTGCTTTTATATTGGTATAGTCTCCATCTTGGTTTCGCTTAAATCGGCACGAGGTTCTCTTTTATTTGATTGTCCTTTGGTTACATCATCTCTAGTCTTCTTCTTCGACGTCCTCTTAAAGGAGTCCGGAAAATCACCGGGGTGCTTGCGAAAACTTAATGCTCAACTTATAACTTGAGCATACTCATCCTCATATGTATACTATCCTAAGCCAAAAGGCGTTGTCCAAGGGGGCGATGATAGCTTTCTATCATCTTAGCTATAAGATCCACTATCACTAATATGATATTAGTATACCATATGTTTATAAATATATTTATATAAAGATATAAACATCATGCTACTACTATAAACATAACCAGTCCATAAACAATTTACAATTCAACATACAAGTATAGTCCAAAACATCCTAAGTCCACATATAGATATCTACATGTACACACATATATCCATAATATAATAATCAATAACTACGTCGCCGAGATCCGCGGAGGAAGTGGTGGTCCCGTACATTCTACCCCAACTGACTCATGCACATGATTTGAAAACAAAATCCATTTCCTTAAAAATCAGAACCCTTGATGGTTCTGTTTATTTTTATTCGGCCTTTAGAAGATTACGAGTGCCATTGTTGTCAACCTAGGGCTCTAATACCACTTTTGTAACACCCCAAATCCGCGGGACTCGGGATACTACGGGCGGAGACCTCACAATGGGTCACGACCCTTAGCCTGACAACAATTTCACCGGATCTTGCAACAAGAAACAAATAAAGGCCAAAACCGTAATACATTTTTATGCAATGTTATGAAACCCGAAAATAAAAGAAAGGAAAGACTTCAGCCGTCCTTACAACAACATCAACACAATATAAAATAACAACAACCCAAGAACTCTAATACCCAACTCAACCTAAAATGTACGGAACCCCGGCTGCCCACTCCTCCGGATCACTCGGCCACATCCTATCCTGCACATCAACTACAACAACCGGTATAAAACCGTTAGCTCACATTCTAAGCATTATAAAGATAATATGGCACAAACACACATAGGAGAACACGAGGCACACAACATGAACATTCATTCCATAATATCTTTTTAGGTCGTTCCATATCTAATTCATTTGTTTCAAGTGTGACACAAGAGTCTTATAACTCTTGCCTCTGTCCCCGTGTAACCAACAGGAGTGTGGCGGCGCCCAACCCGTATACCCTGAGGGAGTGATGAGGAAGCCCGCCTGTATACCATTTATGGCCTGGTCGCAGAGATCCCCCCAGTCTCCCTCGGGAAACTGAGTGGTGATGTCACCGCCCGATAATAATAAAAGTAGTAACGATGCCTCAAACCCTTGATGCACATGCCATAATCCGTTAGGAATATCGTTCAATCCGACTTTGTCAAGACACAAACACCCGGCTATGTGAATGGTGCCGAGTTACTCATCGTCATGATTGACTTCCCCAAACCTACAATTTATTTCTATTCTTTGAATGCAAAATTTTGCTTTCATGGCCCTCCCACATCAAACATGCCAAATACTCAACTCCTCCAAATTCCCGGATAGGTAAGGGAGGCTATTATTTCAAAGAGGGGATAAATGAACAAAGAAAGGAGAAAGAAAGGTCGAATTGCCTTAATCATTTCATAAAGAAGCATAAGAACTTATTATGTAATTTCAACTTCAGTTTCTCAAATTGATTTAGATGAAGTTCTCACATTACGAAATTTGCAAGTAAAGACAAACAACTCATTCAAACTCTTTCCAATCCATAATTCCGTTCAAGCATTATAAAGATAATATGGCACAAACACACATAGGAGAACACAAGGCACACAACATGAACATTCATTCCATAATATCTTTTTAGGTCGTTCCATATCTAATTCATTTGTTTCAAGTGTGACACAAGAGTCTTATAACTCTTGCCTCTGTCCCCATGTAACCAACAGGAGTGTGGCGGCGCCCAACCCGTATACCCTGAGGGAGTGATGAGGAAGCCCGCCTGTATACCATTTATGGCCTGGTCGCAGAGATCCCCGCAGTCTCCCTCGGGAAACTGAGCGGTGATGTCACCGCCCGATAATAATAAAAGTAGTAACGATGCCTCAAACCCTTGATGCACATGCCATAATCCGTTAGGAATATCGTTCAATCCGACTTTGTCAAGACACAAACACCCGGCTATGTGAATGGTGCCGAGTTACTCATCGTCATGATTGACTTCCCCAAACCTACAATTTATTTCTATTCTTTGAATGCAAAATTTTGCTTTCATGGCCCTCCCACATCAAACATGCCAAATACTCAACTCCTCCAAATTCCCGGATAGGTAAGGGAGGCTATTATTTTAATGAGGGGATAAATGAACAAAGAAAGGAGAAAGAAAGGTCGAATTGCCTTAATCATTTCATAAAGAAGCATAAGAACTTATTATGTAATTTCAACTTCAGTTTCTCAAATTGATTTAGATGAAGTTCTCACATTACGAAATTTGCAAGTAAAGACAAACAACTCATTCAAACTCTTTCCAATCCATAATTCCGTTCAAGCATGCAATTATCATCAAGGATTCATTCCACGAGTAAGATTTATCATAGGAATCATCTCAATTCTTAGAAGCACAAAATTTTCAAAATTTTTCAAATTTTTTTGGTTTTTCAAAAGCTTTTTTTTCATGCAATGCAATAATGAAACGTGTGACAATAAAATGAAACATGCAAAGTGTTCTCAATCAAGGCAAGCAAAAGTGAGTAGAGTTATTACAAACGATAGTCACACCCCACCCCATACTTGAGACAAACATTGTCCCTAATGTTCAAAAAGAAATAAAGAAAAGAAAGAAAGAAAATGAACTCACAAGATGGCGGTGGAGCGGCTAATGTTAGCAATCATGCATGATCATCACTGTGGTGCTGGTGGTGGTGGAAACGGGAAGAAGCTGGAGTCAAAGTTCCACCCAAACTGCTGGCGGTAGATGTCTCTCATCATCTTGTCATGATCGTCAGCTCGAACATCTATAGCGTCCTGCAAGACCTCCAAATCTCCTACTCTCCTGGCGAGGTCGGTAGCCCAATCTGGAAGCTGCTCGTACCACCCCGGTGCCTGGCTGTACCAAGCTCGTGCATCCGGTGGTGCTGGTGCAGACGGCAGCTGTGCATACCATGTCGGTGGAGCTCCCATCCACTCCGGCTGTGATCTATACCAATCAGGAGGGGCATCCATCCATGTCGGCCTCTCACTCACGCTAGCACGGCGAGAGGAAGAGGCTTTTGAAGGTCTAGCTGGTCGTGGTGAATGTCTGAGAGGGTCAGGGAAATGCGCCGGCTGATCCCGGAAAGTGCCAAAATCATGCTCCTCACCTCCTCCCTCAAAACCATCACCTCCTCTCATCTCCTCCTCATCTGCAGCTGGTACCTCAGGAGGGACGTAAGGAGGGGCTACTAACCTATTCGCATGCATAGTAGCGAATGTCTGCTTCCAATTATGGCGTCCAACCATAATGGAATACTCAGGGAGCCATGCAACACCTCTACCTCCTCTATCCTCCCAAGGCATGGCAGCGGTGGGTGGACCTCTATGCCTAGGAAAGATCAAACCTCTAGTCATGAGGCTCTGGAGTCCCAATGGTCTAGCTGCTATCCTAGTACAAGCAGAAAAATCAATCCCCAACTGTCTAGCAATGTGGGTGACCATCCAACCATATCCAATATTCCCAGCCCTCTTGTTCTTGAGCTTACTCATGGTGGAAGCTAAGAGGGTAGCACAGTCAACATGTCTACCGCACAACATACAATACAAAAGAAACAACTCATCCGTCTTGATCTTTTGAGGAGTCTCGGTCCTAGGGAAAAGACACTCAGAAAGTACTCTATGGGCTATCTTCAAGGCTAAGTGATAGATAAGCTTAGCCTTGGTATCAGCAGGTTGCCAGCGGTCCTCGCTAGCATAGATTATAGCAATGTTCTCCCAGAAATCCTTAGCGTATACACCGCTAGGAAAACGACCATTGAAGGTCTCTTGGAACCCAAAGAAGGCTCCGAACTCTAAGATCGAAAACTCGTAGTTCTCCTCTATCAGCCTAAAAGAAACTGTCCTCTCTACATGGCTATGCTCAAAAGAGATCACAAACTCTCCAGTAATCTCCTCATATGCGTCTTCCCTAATAGCGGAGAAGACGATCAAGCCTGCTCTATCTAGCAACCAAGTAAGGTCATTCACCACATTCAGTGGCTCTAACTCCTCAAGAAGCAAATAACATGGTCCTATGACCGGCCTCTTCTCGATCCTTTCTAAGGCATCGAGGTAATCTTCATGGATCTTTGGAATTCTAGGGGGTGGGAGTGATGGTGGCTCACTAGGAGGTACCTGGGAGGAGGAGGAAGCATCATCTTTCCTCTTCTTATTTCTAGTGGACATTCTCCTAATCAAATCCATTTCAGTCTGAAAATTACGGCCTGTTCTTCAATTCCACGGCCGTGGTTTACCCAGAGACGGTGGTTCGGCTCTGAATTTCTCAAAACTCAATCAATCAACACCAAATTTACAAGACAACAGCCCTAGACTAATTCCAATCCAATTCCAATTAGTTCTCCTAAAAATTCTTGCAAAAATTTAGCCAAATCGACAAAGTAAAGAAAGAGGGAAAAATCTAGGTTTTGGATTTTTAAAATCCGAATTCCGTCTTCTCCAGTGATTGTCCACTCGATTTGTTGATTGGATCTAGTAGATGGTTGAATTTGCTTCACTTTGGGCTCAAGAATCGTTCGAAACATTAACGAACAAAGATTTGATAGAGGGTGGTGATTTATGGCTGTTGGGTCGTGGAAGAGAAGGGTTAGGGGTGTTTTTGTGAAGGAAGGTGGTTTATATAGTGGCCGTAAAAATTTTTGAAAATCACGGTCACTCGGGGGTTTCCACGGCCATGGAAATGTATGAAACCGTGGTTTTGGTGATTTTTCTCAGGCTTTTGCAAATTACGGTCTCAAAGGGTTCCACAACCGTGGTTTAGAGCGTGGAACTCTCTGTAATGTGCCAAAGTCCAAGTTTCGTCAATTTCCTTCAACTTTTTCCTCTCCCTTGCTTATTCCATTGCTCCTTCATCCAAAAACATGAACATACCGGAAGGTATTGAAGGCAAAACAAAACAAAAAACGTCTAAGCTAGTCTAATCTACGAATGAAAAACAAAAACATAAGCGCAATACCTTGGGTTGCCTCCCAAGAAGCGCTTGTTTAAGGTCCGTAGCTAGACCGTACTTGCACTTATTCGAGTGCGGTAGGCGCGAACTCTTCAGCTTGGAGTTCCGGTGAGTACTTCTTGAGTCATTGACCGTTCACCTTGAAGCTTCCGCCCTTTTCACCTCATTCTTCAACTGCACCATGGGGAAAAACACGTTTGATTAGATAAGGTCCGGTCCAACGAGAGTTAAGCTATCCTGGAAAGAGACGAAGTCTTGAATTGAAGAGGAGAACTTGATCTCCTTCTTTGAGGTCTTTTCGAATGATATGCTTATCATGCCAACGCTTCGCTCTTTCTTTATAGATCTTGACATTTTTGTAGGCGTTTAAGCGAAGTTCTTCAAGCTCGTTAAGGTCCAAGAGGCGCTACTCACCCGCTTCCTTTATGCTGAAGTTCAACCACTTTATTGCCCAATACGCCTTATGTTCTAGCTCTACCGGCAAGTGACAAGACTTCCCATACACAAGGTTGTATGGTGTCGTACCGATGGGAGTCTTATATGCAGTCCGGTATGCCCACAATGCATCATCTAGCTTCAAAGACCAATCCTTCCTTGTCCTTGAAACCGTCTTCTCTAGGATTCCTTTAATCTCCCGGTTTGAAATCTTCACTTGTCCACTTGTTTGTGGATGGTAAGGGGTGACGATCTTGTGAGTCACCCCATACTTAGCTAGTAGAGCTTCGAATCGTCGGGCAATGAAGTGAGAGCCTTCATCACTAATGATAGTCCATGGTGTCCCAAATCATGGGAAAATGGTCTTGTTAAAGAACTTAACCACAACCATGGCATCATTAGTAGGAGAGGCAATGGCTTCAACCCATCTCGAAACATAATCTACAACTAGAAGTATGTATTGGTTTCCACAAGATGATGGGAAAGGTCCCATAAAGTCTACTCCCCAAACGTCAAAGATCTCTACCTCTTGAATGTTGTTAAGAGGCATCTCGTTCCTCCTAGAGATATTTCCTGTTCTTTGACAAGCATCGCAGCAGAAAACAAAGGTTTGCACATCTTTAAATAAAGTAGGCCAAAAGAATCCAAATTGCAATACCTTAGTGCTAGTCTTGTTCGAGCTAGCGTGTCCTCCACAAGGTAGTGAATGACAATGACGGATGACACTTTGCATCTCGTCTTCCGGCACACATCGTTGAATGATGCCGTCAGGACGACTCTTAAAGAGGAGAGGTTCATTCCAAAAGTATTCCCGAACATCCTTAAAGAACTTCTTTCTTTGTGCATAGGATAATCCGGGTGGTAATTCCTGGCAAACCAAATAGTTAACGAAATCAGCAAACCATGGTTCATTACCTTTAGTGATCTTGTCGATGAACTCCTCTATGATATGTAAATGCTCGTCCGGAAAGGAGTCATCTATGGGTAGATTGTCGTCCTCTAGATGTGGTAGACGACTCAAATGATCTGCAACAGAATTTTCCGAACCCTTCTTGTCACGGATCTCTAGATCGAATTCTTGTAGGAGAAGAATCCATCTAATTAGCCTTGGTTTTGCATCCTTCTTTGCAAGTAGATACCGGATCGCAGCATGATCCGTGTATACAATCATCTTTGCACCTACAAGATAAGAACGAAACTTTTCAAATGCATATACAATTGCCAGAAATTCTTTTTCGGTAGTGGCGTAGTTGAGTTGCGCTTCATCTAGCGTCTTGCTAGCGTAGTAGATAGCATGGGTTCGTCCTTCCTTCTTTTGCCCAAGCACAACTCCTATAGCTACGTCACTTGCGTCACACATAACCTCGAATGGAAGATTCCAATCCGGAGGTTGGATGATTGGGGCTGAGATTAGAGCTTCCCGAATCTTATGAAATGCATCTAAACATTCCTGCGAAAAATCAAAAACTGCATCCTTCATCAATAGATTAGTAAGCGGCTTTGATATCTTAGAGAAATCCTTTATAAAGCGTCTATAAAATCCAGCATGTCCTAGAAAACTTCTTATCCCTTTCACCGAAGATGGAGGTGGGAGCTTTTCTATAGTCTCTATCTTAGCCTTATCTACTTCAATCCCTCTACTAGAGATCAAGTGTCCTAATACAATGCCTTCTTTCACCATAAATTGACACTTCTCCCAATTAAGAACTAGGTTAGTGTCTTCACACCTTTGTAGCACAAGAGCAAGGTTAGAAAGACAATTATCGAAAGGGGAACCATAAACAGAAAAGTCATCCATGAAAACTTCCATGATTTCCTCTATGTACTCCGAGAAGATAGTCATCATGCATCTTTGAAAGTTGGTTGGGGCGTTGCAAAGCCCGAACGACATTCTCCTATAAGCAAACGTACCCCACGGGCTTGTGAATGTGGTCTTCTCTTGATCGTCCGGATGTATCGGGATCTGAAAGAAACCACTATAACCTTCAAGATAACAAAAATGAGAGTGTTGTGCTAACCTCTCAAGCATTTGGTCGATGAATGGTAGTGGGAAGTGATCTTTCCTCGTTGCGTTGTTTACCTTGCGGTAGTCTATGCACATCCTCCATCCTTTCACGGTTAGTGTAGGAATGAGCTCATTGTTCTTGTTGATGATGACCATCATTCCTCCTTTCTTTGGAACCACCTGTATGGGACTCACCCACTTGCTATCGGAGATAGGGTAGATGATACCTACATCAAGTAGTTTAAGAATTTCCTTCTTGACAACCTCCTTCATGGTCGGATTTAACCGCCTTTGAGGTTGTCGCGAAGTTCTAAAATCTTCTTCCATTAGAATCTTATGCATGCAAAGTGAAGGCTTGATTTCTACTAGATCCTCTATAGTGTAACCTAAGGCTTTCCTATGTTTTTTAAGAACAACCATAAGCTTACTATGTTCATATATACTTAGATCGGAACTAACAATTACCGGGAAGGTAGAATTAGGTCCTAGAAATGCATACCTTAGATGTGCGGGAAGTGGCTTCAATTCCATCACTATAGGACTCTCTAATGGCTCTTGAGGACTGTCCAATGCTTCCTTAGAAGTCTCTAAGGGTATAGAAGTTGTTGGAGAAGAATCAAAAGAAGTGGTAGAAAGAACACAATTGTCTTCAGATTCACCCAAAATTACGGCTCCCCAGTTTCCTCCACGGCCGTGGTTTTGGGCGTGGAAGTCAATTACGGCACCTCTGCTTGTTCCACGGTCATGGTTTTGACCGTGTAACTTACTGGAGTCCTCTGAATAGCTGATTACGGTCATGTTGGCGGAAACCACGGTCGTGGAATAGCACGACTGGCCGTGATTCCTCACGTTCTCTGACCCATCGTAGAGTTTCTCAAATTCTTCTTCATAAATTTCCTTTTGCTTCTCTAAAGCTTCAATTTCCTCATTGCATTCCTCTTCTTCCCCTATGTCCATAATGCTCATAGTGATCACCTTTTGCAAGGGATCTTTGAAGAGAATCGAACTTACTTCTTCTCTAGATAGCTCTTCGTCATGGATGTCGAATATGTCCTCTTCAAGAGCTGGTTCTTTCACCAAAGTGGAAAGAACGAACTCTACCTTTTCCTCTCCTATGTCGAAGGCGAGTCTAGCATTCTTGCAATCAACCATACAACCGGATGGTGCAAGAAACGGTCTTCTGAGTATGATCAGGACCGGACTATCTGCAGGAATGTCAAGCACAAAAAAATCTATAGGAACATAGAACTTACCAAGCTTGACCGGGACGTCTTCAACTATGCCAACGGGACGAGTTATGAATCGATCCGCCATGTATAACGTCATCTTCACCGGTTTAGGTTCGCCTAAACCGATTTTCTTGCATAAGGCAAGCGGAATGATGCTAACGCTTGCTCCTAAATCACATAATGCATCATATGTGACATCTCCCACTCATATGGGAACACAAAACGACCCGGATCCTTTAGCTTTGGGGGCATCTTTTCCTTCATTGTCTTAATGAGATCCGACGAATCCGAACTCATTTTGACTTCTCCAAAATCTTCTAATTTCCTCTTGTTAGAGAGGATCTCCTTTAAGAACTTTCCATAAGCTGGCATACCTACAATTGCATCAATGAAAGGTATATTAATATACATTTTGCTCATGAGTTCAATAAACTTACCGAATTGCTTGTCTAGACGCGCTCTTGCTCTAGATTGTGGGAATGGCAGGGGAGGTTTGTAAGTTGGAGGAGGAATGTAGATATCTTCCTTCTCCTTCCCCTTCTCTTTCTCTTTCTCTTTCTCGACGGGAACTTCCACAAACTTAGGCTGCGGGTCGGTGGTTGTTGCTCCGCTCCTAGTTGTGATAGCCATCACCCTTCCTTTTGGGTTATCCTCCGTCTTTCCTGGAAGTTTTCCTTGATTCCTAGAAACTTCCTCAGCATTGCTAAACATTTGGTTTTCTAAAACCTTTTGGGCTTTATCAACCTTAGTAATGTGATTATCAACCTTAGTGATGTGACTCTCCAATCCTTGAAGCTTTCCCAAAATTGTTTCCAACATGGGATCGGGCTTCTCTTTCCCCGAAGTACTTCCACTATTAGATGCTAGTTCCTGACTTTTCAAAGGAATGGAAGAAGAAGAAGGTGGAGTTAGTGAATTTTCTGAATTGGGATAAGAATTACCGGAATTTTGTTGTTGGTTAGACCGCCAATTTTTGTTGTTTGAACCCCTATTGTTGTTCCAATGGTTATTCCGGTTGTTGTTGTTGTTCCAATTGTTCCGGTTGTTGCGATTTGTGTTCTCATTCCCATTGTGGTTATTGTTGTTCCCTAAATAACCAACATCTTGCTCCTTTTGATTTGGAAAGCTAGCCTTGATGACTTCCTTCAATTCTTTAATCTCGGAGTTGAGAGAAAATATTTGAGTTTGAGCGGCTTGTGTTAGCTTTTCTCCTTGCTCCACTCGATTTGCTTCTACTTTCCGGTGAGAATACTTCTCAATGACTCGGGCTTGCTTCTCAATGAAGTCCCAAGCGTCATCTTCCGTCATGTCCATGAATGTACCACATGAAAGGGATTGGAGCTTGAATTGTATTTCCATATCCAGCCCCTTATAGTATATCTCCAATAGCTCCAATTTGGAAATGCCATGATGTGGGCAATCCAATAGTAAATCCTGAAATCTTTCCCAAGATTGACACAAACTTTCGTTAGATCTCATAGAAAATGCATTAATCTTACCTCTCAACTCCGCCGTCTTAGATGGCGGAAAGAATTTGGTGAGGAACTCCGAAGAAAGATCCTCCCATGTGTTGAGTCTTCCATTTGGAATAGCTTGATACCAAGATAAAGCTTTCCCTTTCAAAGAGAAGAAGAATGGTTTGATCTTGTAGTTGTTGGTGGTTGCATTCTTTGGCTTCATTGTCTCCATCAAGATCTCAAAATTCTGTAAATGTTGATGTGGAGATTCGCTACTCGTTCCTCCAAACTGACTTTTGCGAACGATGGTAATGACTTGTGGGTTGAAGCTAAACCCCTGCATATCATCAGCATCAAAGTTCACACCTAGACGGCGTGGTTGCTGAATTGGATCCATCCTTTGGCCAAGAGTTCTTGGCTCTTCATCTACACGAGCGGCTCTCGCACCCCCAGCCGGGACATGATAGTTGGCAGCCGGTCTTGGATTAAATTGATTCATATTGATTGTCGGATTAATGTCTTCTAGCGGTGGCATGGAAGAGTCGCTATCCTCATCGGATGAGTTGGTTCTAACCGATCTTGCCGGTTTCCTCCTCTTCTTCTTCTTGGAATCGCTCAATTCCAGCCTCATTTGAAACATCATATCCCTTAGCTCATCAATTTGCAATTGATGACGGTCCGATTCTTCCTTGCGAGTCTTCTCGCTCCACCTAAGTTGAGCTTCGGATTCCGCCAACTCTGCTTGAAGATCCCGCTCCTTGTCTTCTGCCATCTTTCTTTCTTTGAGCTTCTTCCTCAAAGTCTTCTCAAGTTCTTGATCAAGAGGTAAGAGGTCCTTGTTGTTCCTAGACCTGCGCATATACCTAAGGTAACCTGCAAATATTACTCAAAGGAGATATCAAATAACAAGAGCAAGCTCCCAAGCTTGACAACCGATAACCGAATTCGGCCTAAACCAAATCCCCGGCAACGGCGCCAAAAACTTGTTCGTCACTTAGCGTGCGTGCAAATAAGCTTTTAAATTTATAAAACTAGAATCAAGCAAGCGAACCCGCAGTGTACGGATCGGCGTAGTAAAGCAAGAATTCCAGAGTATCGAACGCAGGAAATTGGGGGGAACAAATTCAGTTGTAAAGTTGTCAAGCAAGTAAAAGGGTAAAGGTTTGCAAATATATTGGGAAAACAACAACCCTAAAGATCCAGATGTCTAATTTTGGCAATCGATTCAAGATATACTATAGATATAAGGACAGAGATGAGAATTGCAAAGGTATACTAAAATAAGGTAATGTACGGTGAAGTTCCAAAACCCTATATGACTTATCTAAAGACACTCTCTATAAAGGTTGTTGAGGTTTCAGTATAGAAAGGATCTAAAGACAAGAATTTATATCAAATACCCAAACTTGTAACCCAAGGATCAAGACTAACTAAACCGATTAAGGTTGTGACACTCGAAATCGAAGTATAGGTTGTTGAGGCTTCACTACTACCTAGAAAAGGGCAAACCTAGACTAGATTAAAGCTAATCTTTAACCTTGGATCAAAGTAAAAGCAAAGTTCATAAACTAGTATAAATTACGGGCAGATCTTGAGTTCCACGGCCGTGGAATCTCAAGAACAAACCGTAATTTTGGTTCGTCGGCGAAATCTCTCTAACTCTCAGGGTCCAATCTGTTTACAATCGATCTATCATCATCTAAGCCACAACTATCAACCCTTCACCTTAGAATTGCTAAAGGGTTTTAGCCAATAACTGTCATTATAATATCAAAATCAAGTTTAAAAAGAATGAAAGATGAAAACCTTCGAAAACCTTCAATAAAACTCAAATCAATCTCAAATCCACAAACAAAGATAATAATGTATATCAGATTTGGAATAAAAACAAACCAATAATAATCCTCGATAAGAACGAAGAACGGGATGTCAATCCGTCTTCTAATCAAACCTAAGGACAAAAGGAGTAACTTCCGCCACAAGCAACTTTCAACTCTTCAAACCCTCGTGAATCACCGTTTGCGAGTGCAAAATCTCCGGACGTCCAATGCAGCCCTAAGCACGTGTCCCAAATTCTCTCCTCTCCAGCCTTTTTATAAGGAATGATAAAATAATTGTCCGGCCCATGTACGTAAATGATGTGGCAATAACTAATTCGACAAAAGATCGCCTAAATCACGGTCTCATGGAGTTCCACGACCGTGGTTTAGAGCGTGGAAGTGGATTACGGTTCCATATGATTTCCACGACCGTACTTTATACCGTGTAACTCTCTGGAATACTCCACGTTCATGATGCCAAGATCCACGGCCGTGATTTTGGGTGTGGACTTCTCTACGACCGTATTTTAGAGCGTGGAAGTGTAAATTGCTTGTGGTTTCCTTTGTGTCGCGCCATTCCTCATCTTAGCATCTCCTTTGACTTCTTTGATGTGTCCTTAATCCTTGGATGTGCTCAAATCTGCTCCTATCTCTCTCAATTGGTTCGGTTTTAGCTCTTATTCACCTATAATCAGCACAAAGCTAATGTAGACTTCCATATCGAAAATATAGACAAACTAGCTAACAAATGCTTCAATGCCTTGTCAATGAACACTTTAATAGATGAAAAACAACTAGATTAAGTGCCTAAAATATCGCAATATTTCATGCTAACATGCTGCAACCACGCCGGACCACCAGGCGATGCCCCAACCCCCTCGCCTCGCTGCCGGATCCAAGCAGCCCTGAGCCGCCGTCCCTACATTCCTCCTCCGCCAAGTCTGCCACCGCACTGCGTATTCCCCAGCCTTGCACTCGTACAACGTGAAAGAGGACTCTTTTGCCCTAATATAATCGGGCCTCCTTAATTTGTGTTTAATTACGGAATGTACCCAGCGTTATATATTTACATATATTACCCACATTTTTGAAAGTTTCATTTATATCCTTTGCTGGAAAATTACAGGTTATGGCCCTTATTTACATTTTAAGAATATGACCCAAGTTTTTGAATTTGTTCATCTTTTCCCTAAAAATTTATTTATCGATTTTAAACTTGGTTTCAATTAGGGGGATATTCTTATAATTTGTATATACTACATATTATGCCTTTATTGGATGAATCTCAGTTTATGGCAAAGATTTTATTGTGGGTATTAACCTCGGCTTTGAAAACGAGTTTTACCTTGAGTTTGTGATGTTATACCATATGCCGGGAATATTATATTTTCGGTCTTTAACTTGGGTTTTAGAAGTGCGGTTTTCCTTAGATTATGTATGTTCATTATTCCGTTCAAATTTATCTTATAAGATAAATTTGTCTAGTTTGGTGCTAGGTGTAACACCCCTAATCCGCCGGACTCGGAGCGCTACGGGTTGGGACCTCACAATGGGTCCCAACCCTTAGATTGACAACAACTTCACCAAATCTTGCGACAAGGCACAAATAAAGGCCAAACTGAAATACATTTTTATGCAATGCAATGAAACCCGAAACCGAACAAGCAAAATACTTCAGCCGAGATACAAAACAAAGACTAAACGCCATACACGTGGCATACAAAACACAATAACCGAAGAACAAAACACAACCCGACTGCAACCAGAACCCCTCCTAAAATGTACGGAACCCCGGCTGCCCACTCTTCCGGATCTCTCGACCGCATTCCTAACCTGCAAGGCAATCTACAACATTCGGTATAAAACCGTTAGCTCATATTCAAAGCATTAGAATCAATGGGAAAGGCACAAACACAAGTAAAACATCATAAACACACAACATACTCAAAAGCACACCAATCCGGTTTATTATCTTTATTATTATTAAGTCATATCCCGTTCTAATTCAACTTCTTTTGTGACAAGAGAATCTCCTGAAACTCGCCTCGGTCCCCATTTCCGACATAGAACGGTACGGATGCCTCCGACCGTCTAACCAGCACGGCTAGTCGCCAAGAACCTCCTAGCTCTACGCAAGAGATAGGCAGTGATGTCACCGCCCGTTATTATACAGTTGGGCCAAACAATATAAAGGTCGCTAATCCTAATTCCGGTTTAGTTGTTATAAATAATAAACAATAAACACACATCAATACTAATACAAGGAATACGAGCTAAGTAAGTCCGGAGACTTACCTCGTCCCAAACGCTAACTCACGCAACACTCTCGCTTCCCTTGGGAAGAAGTCTATAACCAGCTCACAACAAGATATCTATATCAAGAACTAGCTCAAGTCAAGAAGTCTTAGACTTCGACACAAATGATCTATGCGGGATCATTTGACTCTCATTCTAGGACCGCATCCTAGAATCTCTCATGCTCACATCTCACTCAAAACAAGCTAGAAGTCCTTAGACTTCTAGACCCTATGATCTCGCAGGATCATAACACATAACACATAATAGGACAACAACTCCTAATCCAAACAAACTCAACAGTAACAACACCATGTTAGGATACGCATACCATAGCCCATAAACTCAACAACCATATACTCTAATTCTCAAACCCCACAAGCCTCACAAGATAACATCAACACCTCAAGTCTTACAACATTTCACAATCCACAAAACTCACCTAAGGTCCATAACCACTACTTGACATTCACTCTAAGTTATAGTAGATCCAGCCTAGCATGATACTAATACTAAACATAACTCGATCGAGGAAGAAGGTAACTCACATGACGTCACAAGACGGAAGTCGATCGACAGATGTCGAACTTCGACTCGTTTGGCCATACGGTGTCATCCGAACCTATCACCAAAACTAAACAAATTTAGCTATCACGCTAAATTTGAACGGAATAAATAAAATATATAGGTTTATGAAAACTCGTTTTCCAAAAGCCAACGTTAAATTCCGTGAAAAAGCTTTCCGTCACAATATGAAAATTTAAAACTTGGTCATGAAACCGCAATAAAAACCTTGAGCCATAAACCGAATTTAATCCAATAAGGACGTAACACATAGAGTAAGTAAACACAAGACTATAACTAGATGTAAAACCGAAGTTTAAAACCCGTAATTATATTTTCCGAACAACCTATACAACATCATAACCCAAGGTGAAACTCGTTTTCAAACTCAAGGACACAACAAAACGGCTCATTTATTTTCCGGCCAAAATACACTTACATAAACTGGTCATGAATCCGCATTTAAATCATTTGGCCATATTCCATAAATAAATCTGCAGTGGTATATATTGCATAAACACAAATCTGGGCAATTAATGTAAATACAAAAGATAGGTTAAAATGTGTAAATATCCGACAACCAGGAGGGCCCGCATACAAATTCATTGAAAGGGTTTCAAAACCCGATATAACCTTCTTCGGCTGGGGAAAGGATGAAGAAGAGGCGGCGGCTCGATGGCGGCCAGTGGCGGACAGTGGCGAGTGAAGACGGCCATCCTGGGGAGGCTCGATCGGCGGCGGTGGAAGGACAGCGCAGGGGCTCCAATGGCGAGGAACGAGGCGAGGCAGGGAAGTGGACCGACAGGGCGAGCCGAGACGAGGAAAAGCGCCGGGTCACTGGTGGTTGCAGAAGTTGAAGAGGTCGAGCAGTTCCAAATCGATGGCTGCAAGAGGTGGAGATGGATCGAGGCGGCCCAAGGTGGCTCTTCTGGTGGCTCTGGCCTCCGGCGAGGCTCAAAGGAATTGCAGGGCATCTCTCTATCGGCTGCAAGAACTTCTGCGAGGCTGACAGCAAACGAAGGGCAGGGAAGAACTCAAGTCTCGGTTGCAACGCTTGGCGGCCCTAGTTTCACTGGCGGCCCTAGCATCCGGCGTCTGGTTGCCGGTTCCAGAGGGTGAGATTGAGAGACAGAGGGAAGGAGGAGGTAGCTGATGACAGCGGTGACGAAAAGACGAGGGGGAGTGTTGCAGATCCGGTGGTGAAGCTCACAGGCGAAGGGATGAGCGAGGGTCTGAGGCTGCAGTGCTGCACAGGTGAAGCAAGGCTTCTCTCCAGTGGTGACTTCCTGGTGGGGAGGTGAGGGCTGCGCAGAGAGGTAGTGATGCATTGTGTTGAAGATGTTTGAGAGTGAAACAGAGGGTGAAAGATGAGGGTATGGGAGATGTGTGAGGGGTCAGCTAAGGGTTGCAAACGAGGGGTCATGTAGCTTGCTTGTGTAGGCTGCAAGCAAAGGGTGCAAAGTCGGGTCACATCAACAGTGAAGGAAGAGGGAAACGACAAAGAGAAAAGCAAGAGAACAAAAAAAACTTTAAAAAAAAATGGAAATGAATAAACTCGATGAAAGTATACGGAACGGGATTTCCGAATCGGGAATTCCTAAACTTTTCCATAAAATAAAATACAGAATATATATATATAAATGTAAAATAAAATAAACTCATAAAATATAATTTACCACGTGAAAATACTCGTAAAAATATTTAAGCTAATAAAATATCGATAAAAGCCGGATAAAAATAAATATCGCAAACGCGCTAAAATTTGGGGTGTTACACTAGGTTCGGAAGCGCCCCAATAAAGGTTTGACGAGTCCAAGTCGACATCCGTTGAACGACTTTCGTCTATTGACGTCACTTGAGTATTCTTTCCCCTCGATCTAGGTATGTTATGTTTTAGTATCATGCTAGGATGGATGTAATAACTTAGAGTTAATACCAAGTAGTGGTTATGGACCTTAGGTGAGTCTCGAGGATTTGATATTGTTTGATGGATTAATGTTTATTCTAAGCTTGAGGTGTTGGTTATCTTGTGAGGTTGTTATAAGGCTTTAAGTTATATGATTGATCTTGTAAGCATTTTGAGGATCGAGGTGGTGTTGTATGATCTTGTGGGATTTTGGAGTTTAGGTTTGGCTTATCCTAGTTGCGTTGTGAATTATGATATTCCGATATCCGAGGGTTTAGAAGTCTTAGGACTTCTAGCTTGTGTTGAGTGTGATGTGAGCATTAGGGATTCTAGGATGCGGTCCTAAAATTGAGAGTCAAATGGTCTTGTGTAGATCATTTGTATAGAATCTAAGACTTCTATTGTGAGTGGGTTGTTGTTGATATAATTTTCTTCTTGTGAGCAGGTTACGGGCTTCCTCCCTACGGAAGCGAGAGTGTCGGGAGTTGAGTTTGGTGACGAGGCAAGTCTCCGGACTTTCTTAGCTCGTATTTTACATACTAGCATTGATGTGTGTTTTGTGGTGTGTGTTTATCGTTTATGTTATAACAACAAAACCGGAAATAGGGTTACCGACCTTATATTATTTGGCACAAGTGTATGATAACGGGCGGTGACATCACTGCCTAGCTCTTGCGTAGAGCTAGGAGGTTCTTGGCGACTAGCCCGTGCCGGTTAGACGGTCGGAGCCATCCGTATCGTTCCATGCCGCAAGTGGCGACCGAGGCGAGTTTCGGGAGATTCTCGTGTTACAAAAGAAGTTGAATTAGAACGGGATACGACCTAATAATAACAAAGATAATAAACCGGATTGGTGTGCTTTTATGTATGTTGTATGCTTGTAATGAGATTACTTGTGTATGTGCCTTTCCCATTGATTCTAATGTTTAGAATATGAGCTAACGGTTTTATACCGATTGTTGTAGATTGCCTTGCAGGTTAGGAATGCGGACGAGAGATCCGGAAGAGTGGGCAGCCAGGGTTCCGTACATTTTAGGATTGGGTTTTGGGTGGAGTCGAGTTTGAGTATTGTATTTATTGTATATTGTATGGCGTTTAGTCTTTGTGGTTGTATTTTCGGCTGAACTCCTTTGTGGTAGTCTTTTGGGTTTTTCTTTTCATTGCATAAAAATGTATTTCGATTTTGGCCTTTATTTGTGCATTGTTGCAAGATCCGGTGAAATTGTTGTCAAGCTAAGGGTTGGGATCCATTGTGAGGTCCTAACCCGTAGAATCCCGAGTCCCGAGGATTCGGGGTGTTACACTAAGTATGTGTGAGATTTGAGACTCAAGTTTCAGCTTTAATCACTCATCGGAAATCTACTTGGATTATTCACCGACAATACTTACAAATATGAGTTCCAATATTTTTGACAATGTAAACATTTGTCAACAAAAATGAAAATGTCGGTCTAATAAATATTTGAAACAATTTTATTTACTAGGCTTTTTCTAGTTTTGTCTTTAGTAAATGTACCCCTTTAGAGAAGAGTGTGTAGGGTTTGAGAATAAATACAAAATGTTTGGGTATATTTACTTAATTGAAACATTAAAAAAAATTGTCCTGTCCACATGGCTATGGTCAAAGGAAACCACAAACTCCCTCGTGATCTCCTCATATGCATCTTCCCGAATAGCGGAGAAGATGACTAGACCGGCTCTATCTAAGAGCCAAGTGATGTCTCCTACCACATGTAGAGGCTCTAACTCCTCAAGCAATAGGTATCTAAGTCCTATGACCGTTCTCTTATGGATCTTCTCTAAGGCATCGAGATGATCCTCATGGATGGTAGGGATCCTAGGGCGAGGTGGTGATGGTGATGATGGAGGTGAAGGGGATGAAGGGGGTGGTGCTCTAGAAGAGGAAGAGGGGTTGCCCTTCCTTTTCTTGTTCTTATCCTTATCCTTATTCTTGTCCTTGTTCCTACCGGACACTCTCCTCACAAAATCCATGATCTGTCAAAAACCACGGTCTGTTCTTGGCTTTCCACGGCCGTGGAACGTACAGTGACCGTGGTTCGTCTCGAAAATTCTTAAAACTCAGCAACAATTCACCAAACTTCAGCAACAATCAGTCCTAGACTAATTTCTTCCAATTTCAATCAATTCTCCTACAAATTCTATCAAAAACAAAGCCGAATCGACAAAGAGAGGGAAAGAACCAAAAACCTAGGTTTTCGGATTTTGTAATCCGAATTGTGGCTTCTCCGGTGATTTGCCGCTCGAATCGTTGCTTGGATCTTGTTGGTGATCGGATTTGCTTCAGTTTAGGTCAAAGAATCATTAAAAACGATTAACGAACGAAGATTTGGGAGGAAGGGCGTGGAATCGGCGATTTGGGCGTAATTTTGGGTTGTGGTGTTGTGTTTTGTGAAGAAACGTGGTTTATATAGTGGCCGTAAAAATTTTTGAAAATCACGGTCTGCCGGGGTTCCACGGCCGTGGAAATGTACGGAACCGTGGTTTTGGTGATTTTTCTCAGGCTTTTGGAAATTACGGTCACTGTTACTGTCACGGTCTAAACCACGGCCGTGGAACTCTCTGTAATGCTCCAAAGTCCAAGTTTCGTCACTTTTCTTCAAACTTTCTCTTCCCTTTTCCTTTTCCACTGTTCCTACATCTAAAAATACGAACATACCGGAAGGTATCGAAGGCAAAACAAAGCAAAAACGTCTAAACTAAGCTAATCTATGAATCAAAACAAAAATGATAATGCAATACCTTGGGTTGCCTCCCAAGAAGCGCTTTGTTTAAGGTCCGTAGCTAGACCAGATTCGCACTTATTCGAGTGCGGTGGGCGCGAACTCTTTAGCTTGGAGTTCCGGTGTATACTTCTTGAGTCGTTGACCGTTCACCTTAAAGCTTCCGCCCGTTTCACCCCATACTTCAACTGCACCATGGGGGAAAATACGTTTGATTAGAAAAGGTCCAGTCCAACGAGATTTAAGCTTACCTGGAAAGAGACGAAGCCTTGAATTGAAGAGGAGAACTTGATCTCCCTCTTTGAAGTCCTTTGGAATGATATGCTTATCATGCCAACGCTTTGCTCTTTATTTGTAGATCTTGGCATTTTCATAAGCGTTCAAGCGAAGTTCTTCAAGCTCATTTAGGTCCAAGAGACGCTTCTCTTCCGCTTCCTTCATGCTGAAATTCAACCACTTGATTGCCCAAAATGCCTTGTGCTCCAACTCTACCGGTAAGTGACAAGACTTCCCATACACAAGGTTGTATGATGTGGTTCCGATGGGAGTCTTGTATGCAGTCCGGTACGCCCACAATGCATCATCTAGCTTCAAGGACCAATCCTTCCTAGTCATTGAAACCGTCTTCTCTAGGATTCCTTTGATCTCCCGGTTTGAGATCTCAACTTGTCCACTAGTTTGTGGATGATAAGGGGTGGCGATCTTGTGAGTCACCCCATACTTAGCTAGAAGAGCTTCAAAACGCCGGGCAATGAAATGAGAGCCTCCATCACTAATGATGGTCCGTGGTGTCCCAAATCGCGGGAAAATGGTCTTGTTAAAGAACTTAACCACTACCATGGCATCATTGGTGGGAGAGGCAATCACTTCAACCCATCTTGAAACATAATCAACCGCTAAAAGTATGTATTGGTTACCACAAGATGATGGGAATGATCCCATGAAGTCTACTCCCCAAACGTCAAAGATCTCCACCTCTTGGATGTTGTTGAGAGGCATCTCATTCCTCCTAGAGATATTTCCTGTTCTTTGACAAGCATCGTAGCAAGAAACAAAGGTTTGCACATCTTTAAATAGAGTAGGCCAA
Source organism: Fagopyrum homotropicum (assembly GCA_033239125.1). Classification (NCBI taxonomy): domain Eukaryota; kingdom Viridiplantae; phylum Streptophyta; class Magnoliopsida; order Caryophyllales; family Polygonaceae; genus Fagopyrum; species Fagopyrum homotropicum. The sequence continues at coordinate 67,480,840 of BSWB01000002.1, read as the reverse complement.
AAGAATCCAGATTGCAATACCTTAGCGCTAGTCTTGTTTGAACTAGCGTGTCCTCTACAAGGTAGTGAATGACAATGGCGGATGACACTTTACATCTCATCTTCCGGCACACATCGCCGAATGATGCCATCCGGACCTCTCTTAAAGAGGAGAGGTTCATTCCAAAAGTATTCCCGAATATCCTTAAAGAACTTCTTTCTTTGTGCGTAGGATAATCCGGGCGGTATTTCCTGACAAACCAAATAGTTAACAAAATCAGCAAACCATGGTTCGTTACCTTTGGAGATCACATCGATGCACTCTTATATGATATGTAAATTTTCGTCCGGGAAGGAGTCATCTATAGGTAGGTGATCGTCCTCTAGATGTGTTAGACGACTCAAATGATCCGCAACAAAATTTTCCGAACCCTTCTTGTCGCAGATCTCTAGATCGAATTCTTGTAGGAGAAGAATCCATCTAATTAGCCGTGGCTTCGCATCCTTCTTTGCAAGGAGATACCGGATCGCAGCATGATCCGTGTACACAATCACCTTTGCACCTACAAGATGAGAGCGAAATTTGTCAATTGCATAAACAATGGCTAAAAATTCCTTTTCCGTAGTGGCGTAGTTGAGCTGCGCTTCATCTAGCGTCTTGCTAGCGTAGTAGATAGCGTGGGTTCGCCCTTCCTTTCTTTGTCCAAGAACAGCTCCTATAGCTACGTCACTTGCATTGCACATAACCTCAAAGGGAAGATTCCAATCCGGAGGTTGGATAATAGGGGCTGAAATTAGAGCTTCCCGAATGATGTTAAACGCATCCAAGCATTCCTGCGAAAACTCTAAAATTGCATCCTTCATCAATAGATTAGTTAGCGGCTTTGATATTTTAGAGAAATCCTTTATGAAACGCCTATAAAATCCACCATGTCCTAGAAAACTTCTTATCCCTTTCACCGAAGTTGGGGGAGGAAGCTTTTCTATTGTCTCGATTTTAGCTTTATCCACCTCAATCCCTCTACTAGAGATTAAGTGTCCCAATACAATGCCTTCCTTCACCATGAATTGACATTTCTCCCAATTAAGAACTAGGTTAGTGTCTTCACACCTTTGTAACACAAGAGCAAGGTTAGAAAGACAATTGTCAAAAGAGGAACCATAAACGGAGAAGTCATCCATAAAAACCTCCATGATTTCCTCTATATATTCGGAGAATATGGCCATCATGCACCTTTGAAAGGTGGTTGGGGCGTTGCAAAGCCCGAACGGCATCCTCTTATAGGCAAACGTACCCCACGGGCACGTGAATGTGGTCTTCTCTTGATCATCCGGGTGTATCGGAATCTGAAAGAAACCACTATAACCGTCAAGATAGCAAAAGTGCGAATGTTGCGCTAACCTTTCAAGCATTTGGTCGATGAAGGGTAGTGGAAAGTGATCCTTCCTCATCGCATTGTTTAGCTTGCGGTAGTCTATGCACATCCGCCATCCTGTTACGGTTCGGGTAGGAATGAGTTCGTTATTCTTGTTGGTGATGACCGTCATTCCTCCCTTCTTCGGAACCACTTGTACCGGACTCACCCACTTGCTATCGGAGATAGGGTAGATGATACCTGCATCAAGAAGTTTAAGAATTTCCTTCTTGACAACCTCCTTCATGGTCGGATTTAACCGCCTTTGAGGTTGTCGCGAAGTCCTAAAGTCCTCTTCCATTAAGATCTTGTGCATGCATAGGGAAGGTTTAATTCCAACTAAATCCTCTATAGTATATCCTAAGGCTTTCCTATGTTTCCTAAGGACAACCATAAGCTTACTATGTTCATCTATGCTTAAATCGAAACTAACAATTACCGGATAGGTAGAATTAGGTCCAAGAAATACGTACCTTAGATGTGTAGGAATCGGCTTTAGTTCCATAGCTTTAGGAGTCTCCAATGGCTCTTGAGAAATATCCAATGGTTCCTTAGAAGTGTCTAAGGATATAGAAGGTGTTGGAGAGGAATCAAGAGAAGTTGAGGAAGAGACACAATTACCTTCGGAATCACCCAAAATTACGGCCTCTCTGCATCCTCCACGGCCGTAATTTTGGGCGTGGAAAGGAAATACGGTTTCTCTGTTCTCTCCATGACCGTGTAACCCTCTGGAGTGAACCACGCTTTTGTTGGTGAAATCCACGGCCGTGGAATATAGTGTATGACCGTGGATCCGTACGTTCTCTGCCTCGTCGTGGAGTTTCTCAAACTCCTCTTCACACACTTCTTCTTGTGCCTCTAAGGCTTCAATTGCCTCACTCCTCTTCTTCCCCTATATCCATTAGATTCATAGTAATAACCTTTTGCAAAGGATCTTTGAAGAGAATAGCACTTACCTCCTCTCTAGACAACCCTTCTTCATCTTGGATATTGAATATATCCTCATCAAAGATTGGTTCCTTCACTAGAGTGGAAAGAACGAACTCTACCTTCTCTTCTCCTATGTCAAAGGCAAGTCTAGCATTCTTGCAATCGACTATGCAGCCGGATGTTGCAAGAAACGGTCTTCCGAGAATGATCGGGACCGGACTATCTGCAGGAATGTCAAGCATAACAAAATCTATAGGAACATAGAATTTACCTAGCGTGACCGGGACGTCTTCCACAATACCGACGGGACGAGTTATGGATCGATCCGCCATGTACAACGTCATCTTCACCAGTTTAGGGTCGCCTAAACCGATCTTCCTACATAATGCAAGTGGGATGATACTCACACTTGCTCCCAAATCACATAATGCATCATATGTGACATCTCCCACTCCTATGGGAATACAAAATGACCCCGGATCCTTTAGCTTTGGAGGCATCTTCTCTTTCATGGTCTTGATGAGATCAGAAGAATCCGAACTCATCTTAACCTCTCCAAAATCCTCTAACTTTCTCTTGTTAGAGAGGATCTCCTTTAAGAACTTACCATAAGCTGGCATACCTACAATAGCATCAATGAAAGGTATATTAATATGCAATTTGCTCATGAGTTCTATAAACTTACCGAATTGTTTATCTAGACGCGCTCTTGCTCTAGATTGCGGGAACGGTAGGGGAGGTTTGTAAGCTGGAGGAGGAACATAAACATCTTCCTTCTCCTTCCCCTTTTCTTTCTCTTTCTCAATGGGGACTTCTACAAACTTAGGCTGCGGGTCGGTAGTTGTCACCCTGCTCCTAGTTGTGATTGCCATCACCCTTTCTTTTGGGTTGTCCTCCGTTTTTCCTGGAAGTTTCCCTTGATTCCTAGGAACTTCCTCCGCATGGCTGAACATTTGGTTTTCTAAAACCTTTTGGGCTTTATCAACCTTAGTAATGTGATCATCAACCTTGATGATGCGAGTCTCCAACCCTTGAACCTTCCCCAAAATCATTTCCAACATGGGATCGGGCTTCTCCTTCCCCGAAGTGCTTCCACCATTAGATGTTTGCCCCTGGATTTTCAAAGGAGTGGAAGAAGAGGAAGGTGGAGTTAGTGAATTTCCTGAATTGGAAGGATAAGAATTACCGGAATTTTGTTGATTGGAGCGCCAATTGTTGTTGTTTGAACCCCTATTGTTGTTCCAATTGTTGTTCCGGTTGTTGTTGTTCCAATTATTCCGGTTGTTGTTCCGGTTATTGTTGTTGTTGTTGCGGTTTGTATTCTCACCACCGTTGTGGTTATTGTTGTTGCCTAAATAACCCACATCTTTTCCTTGTTGCTTTGGAAAGTTGGTCTTGATAGCTTCTTTCAACTCTTTAATCTCGTTGTTGAGAGAAAAGATTTGAGATTGAGCTTCGTGTGTTAGTTTTGCTCCTTGATCCACACGATTCCCCTCCACTTTCCGGTGAGAATACTTCTCTATGACTCGCGCTTGCTTCTCAATGAAGTCCCAAGCGTCATCTTCCCTCATGTCCATGAATGTACCACATGAGAGGGATTGGAGCTTGAATTATGTTTCCACATCCAGCCCCTTATAGTATATTTCTAATAGTGCAAGCTTGGATATGCCATGATGAGGGCAATCCAATAGCAAATCCTGAAATCTTTCCCAAGATTGAAACAAACTTTCGTTAGATCTCATAGAAAATGCATTAATCTTACCTCTTAGCTCTGCCGTTTTGGATGGAGGAAAGAACTTAGTGAGGAACTCTGCGGAAAGATCCTCCTATGTCTCAAGCTTTCCACTTGGAAGAGCTTGATACCAAGACAATACTTTCCCCTTCAAGGAGAAGAAGAAAGGCTTGAGTTTGTAGCTGTTGGTAGTTGCGTTCTTAGGCTTCATTGTCTCCATCATAATCTCAAAGTTTTGTAGATGTTGGTGTGGAGATTCAGCACTTGTTCCACCAAATTGGTTTTGGCGAACAATGGTAATAACTTGAGGGTTGAAGCTAAACCCTTGTACATCGTCAGCATCAACGTTCACACCTAAACGGCGTGGTTGCTGCGTTGGATCCATCCTTTGGCCAAGAGTTCTTGGCTCCTCTTCTACACGTTCGACCCTCGCATTCCTAGGTGGAACACGGCGATTTGCAGCTGGCCGTGGAAAGAATGGATTCACATTGATCGTGGGATCAATTTCCTCTAGTGGTGGCATGGAGGAGTCACTATCCTCATTGGATGAGTTGGCTCTAACCGATTTTCCCGGTCTCCTCCTTTTATTTTTCTCCTTGAGGTTGTTTATTTCCAGCCTCATTTGGAACATCATGTCCGTTAGATCATCAACCTTCATTTGATGATGATCCGTTTCTATTCTACGAGTCTTCTCACTCCTTTGGAGTTGAGCTTCCTTTTCCGCTAACTCCGATTGGAGATCACGATCTTTTTCTTCAGCCATTTTCCTTTCCTTAAGCTTTCTCCTCAAAGTCCTCTCAAGCTCTTGATCAAGAGGTAAGAGGTCTTCGTTATTCCTAGACCTGCGCATACACTCGAAAAGATATCAAATAACAAGGGAGAAGCTCTCAAGCTTGACAACCGATAACCGAATTCAGCCTAGACCAAATCCCCGGCGACGGCGCCAAAAACTTGTTCGCCACTTAGCGTGCGTGCAAATAAGCTTTAAATTTATAAAACTAGATTCAAGCAAGCGAACCCGCAGTGTACGGATCGATATAGTTAAGCAAGAATTCTAGAGTATCGAACACAGGGATTTGGGGGGTTAAATCTAGTTATAGATTATCAAGCAAGTAAATGTATGAAGCTTTTCAAATTATTGGGAAAACAACAGTCCTAAAGATCCAGGAATCCAGCTGTGGCAATCGATTCAAGATATACTAAAGATATAAGGACAGAGTTGAGGTTTGCAAAGGTATACGAATGTAAAGTAATTGTACGGTGAAGTTCCAAAAACCTTATATGACCCACCTAAAGACGCTCTCTATAAAGGTTGTTGAGGCTTCAGTATAGAAAGGATCTCTAGGTAAGAATTAACGTCAAATACCCAAACTTGTAATCCAAGGATCAAGACTAACTAAACCGATTAAGGTTGTGACACTCAGAATCGAGGTATAGGTTGTTGAGGCTTCACTACCACCTAGAAAAGGCAACCCAAGACTAAGTTAAAGCAAATCTTTAACTTTGGATTAAAGTAAAAGCAAGGTTCGTAAACTGGCACAAATTACGGGTAGTTCTTGAGTTCCACGGCCGTGGAAGCTCAAGAACAGACCGTGGATTAGGTTCGTCGGCGATTCTCTCTAACTCTCAGGGTCCAATCTGTTTACGATCGATCTATCATCATCTAAGCCACAACTATCAACCCTTCACCTTAGAATTGCTAAAGAGTTTTAGCCAACAACAGTCATATTGATATCAAATTCAAGATTTAAAAGAATGAAAGATGAAAACTTCCGAAAACCTTGAATAAATCTCAAGTAAATCTCAAATCCACAAATCAAGAACAATAATGTCAATAGATTCGGAATAACACAAACAATCACAAATCTTAGATAAGAACGAAGAACAGGATGTCAATCCGTCTTCAAATCAAACCTAAAGATGAAGCGTAATCTCCTTACGAACAAGTCTTCCAAATCTTCACTCTTTCCGTCAATCCGGAAATCTCAATAGGGCAAAGCGCAAATCTCTCAACGACGATCTAAGCAAAGGCGTAAAACTAGGGTAAACCGAGGTGTAAGCGAAGGTGACGGAATCTTTCTTCTTCCGTCCTTTTATAGTGTAAGATAAAATATGAGCCCGGCCCATTGCGTAGAAGATCGTGGCTTAAAATATTGCGTAAAAGATCGCCAAGATCACGGTCGTGGAAGGGTTCCACGCCCGTAATTTAGAGCGTGGAATTGGGTCACGGTTTGTCACAACTCTCCACGGCCGTGTAAGTTGCTGGAATGCACCACGCTTCTCTTGCCAAGGTTCCACGGCCGTGGAATAGAACGTGGAACCTAGTACGGTCGTACTTTAGAGCGTGGAACGTACATAGCTCGTAATTTCCTTTGTTTTTGTGTCATTCTTCATCTTACCATCATCCTTAGCTCCTAGAGATGTCCTAAGTCCTTGGACATGCTCAATCTAACTCCATTCTCTCACAATCCGTTCGGAATTAGCTCTTAATTGCCTACAATCAACATAAAGCTTATGCAGACCTCTATATCGATAAAATAGATAAACTAACTAACAAATGCTTCAATGCTTTATCAATGAATACCAAAGTAGATGAAATACACTTAGAAAATGTGCCTAAAATATCACAATATTTCATGCTAACAATGTACACAAGCATATAGTAAAATATGGTAAAAATCATTTAATTTAAGATTGACACAATACTAATATTTATACATACACGTTATTTAGTTAACCAATGTGGTTGATGGTCTATGTACACAACTATAATATAATATATGGTAAGAGTTATTGTAGTTAAGATTGACACAATACTATTATGTATACAGACATGTTAGTTAGATAACAAATGTGGTTCTTAACCCACGTGCACAAATATATAGTAATATATGGTAGAAATCATTTTAGCTAAGATTGACAAAATACTATTATGTATACATACATGTTATTTTGTTAACGAATGTAGTTATTGGCCAATGTAAATAACTATATTACAATATATGGTAAAAATAGTTTTAGATAAGATTGACACAATTCTTTTATGTATACAGACATGTTATTTAGTTCTCGAAGGTGGTTCTTGGCCCATGTACACAAACATATTAAAATGCATGTCGAAAATACTTTACTTTAAAAAAAAAAGTTCCTTTAGGAAGAAAACAATCACTCCTCATTACGATTGTATGTATATATATAGTTGTTGTCCATGATACATAAGAAACAAACTCATTGTCACTCAAGAATGAAATTGTAATATCCGGAATTTTTATTCCGTTTATTTCTGTAACAAACCCGTTCTCGATCAATCGATTCATATCCGTCTACTTAGTTAGACATATTAAGATAAAATTTATCATTTTATGTAGACCTCCTTCACATAAAATGATAGAACCTTTTATAAGTTTATCATTTTATGTAACTTACCTTCACATAAAATGATAGAACCTTTTATAAGTTTATCATTTTATGTAACTTACCTTCACATAAAATGATAGAGTTTTATAACCAATCCTAAACTGTAATATAATCCGTATCCGGTTATTCCGTGCATTAATTTCGGGTTCTCGATTCCGGACTACAATTAGTACCGGGCTACGACTCCCTTCATTCCAGCGCCAGCTTCAGCCTCTGCAACCCAGCTCTTCTACAACCCAGCTCTTCTGCAGCCCAGCAGCCGCCTGCTGCCTCCTCCAGCCCAGCGTATGCCCAGTCCAGGAAGAGTTACTGCTTTGTCATCTTCAGCCCAGCGTCCACGCAGCCAGCGGCACATCCAGCCCAACCTTGCCCTTGCAGGAGTACTGGCCCAACAACACTTCGAGCCCAGCCAAATGAGAAGAGCAACAGGCCTTCACGTTTCTTCTGGACTCCAATGTAACGGTTGCTGAGCTAGAGAGCCATTTAACGCCCTGGAATAACGCTGCTGTAGATTTTGTTTCCTTTCTTCTCGATCACGTCCAAGTGCACGCACAACGTTTCCAAGATCACCATCACCGCTTCTGCACCAACCCAACAGCCTCCCTCTTCCTCTCTCCCTTGCACACTCGTCCCTGGAGCACGAAGAATCTGCCTTGCCCTGGCCGTTCACCATCTTCCTCTTCCTGTCGTCAATCCTTACAACGAGACCCATCTTCAACCAGTGAGCCATCCTCTCCCTCCACCTTCCGTCACCAGCGTGCTTTCTTAGGTGAGTGTAGACGTACAGCCTCCTTCATCGACTTCCCTACTGCAGTGCCAAGTAAGTGTAGCCTGAACCATCATCCTCCCCAAGTACATACCTAAACAGACGAGTTTGACTTGTCCTAAACAAACTGCAGGGTCGGATTACTCACTGGTAACTTAGATCACCTTCAGAGATCCGGGTAGCAAAGCCTGGGAAGATTGTGAGCGCAATATCACTCCTAGTCCACTGCAGCAAGGTAAGCCATGTGTAGTAGAGTTTTGTTACTTCCTTTACAACTAGGTTGTAGTGCCTCTAGCTCTTTTGATTCATGGTATTATTTAGGTTTGTTGTAGTATCACATCCTAGGATCAAAATGTTGCCATGGGACTTAAAGCTAGGACCTTAAGAAGGATTTCTTAACACTAGAGAATGAGAGTAGAGTAGTATTGAACATGTGCTGGATAGGTATAGAATAACGGCTGAGTATGCTGTTAGAAATGAGAGAACCAATGAACTGCTGTAAATGGATTGTTTATTTTCAGTTTTGAAGTTGTAAACTTCCCATCTTGTAGACCAATGTTAAAGAGTTAGGTTGAAGATCCACCGTTGAAATTTTAATAGATGATAGATGGATATATGTAGTTTAGCATATTAAAATTTGGGAAGAAATGAACGGTCGGATTAGAAGTTATAAGCTTCCGAAGTTAGGTAGTTGAGCAGTTTTTAGTAAACTTAAGATTTGGCTAAGTATAGAAATTGTGAGTGAAATAGCCAACTTTGTGAATTTTTATAAGAATAATGGCTGAACAATTTTGAGGAATTCTTGCTCCTAGGGGTAGATGGAACATCATAGATGACCTAGAGAATTTATTCGGAATTATTATAAGCTGTTACGAATTTTATATTTGGAACCGAAGTTAGACCTTTACGATCTTCCGGAAAATAGAAACATAGGAAAAATGTCAGTTTGGAACCAAACGGGACTTTAGGAGTTAGAATATGAATTTAGAATCCCAAATAGGAGTTTAGACATGAATTTAGAATTTTCGGGAATTTCGGGACCAAGGGTAAAATGGTCATTTTACCCTAAATTAATACTGTAACTAGTTATGTTTTAATACATTATTCGATCTTAGAAGTCTTAGACTTCTAACTAGGTGAGAGTGTGCTAATGCACTTATCGCCTTTGGCAGGCAACTGAGTTGCTACAGTTTACAGAGCGAGTGGTTTACAAAGAGTCGAGCTTTATATCAGGTAAGTCCTTTGGGCTTACTTAGCTGACTTCTAAATATGAGCATGAATGATGATAGTGGTGTGTGATTGAAATGTTTAGAGAGATAGGTTGTGATATATATTTACCGACCTATACTTGGCCTAAGAGTAACGGGCGGTGGCATTCTGCTCAGTTAGCTTGCGAGCGCTGGGGGTTTCTTTAGGGACTAGTCCATACTCGGTTTGTAGTGATGCTACCGGCGGAGGTCAGCTAGACCTACACCCAGTTGGATAAGGAACGGAGGCGAGAGCTGTTAATAGCTCTTGTGCCACAACTTAAATTGAATAATGTGAATCACTTAAATAATAGATAAAAACGGTTGAGTGCCAGCATGATGTTTGTTTATTTTGTTTCTACTTGTGTTTGTGCTGTTGTCATTCTACTTATATTTGGATAGTTAGCTAACGGTTGATATGTTGTGTAGATTTGCCACAGGTTAGATCAGATGCCGAGTGATGCGGACGGTAGTGGTCAGCCGGGGTGTCGTACTTTAGGACGTTTTACAGTTTCTCCATTTGTGGGTTTTCAGTTGGACTTTGTTTCTTGTCGTTCTTTCCGTACTTTGTTATATTACGTTTTTCGGCTGTTAGTTGTTCTGGTCACATTCATACATTGTTAAGAATTATTTTATGATTTCTGGTTTTCCTTATCTGTGCCTTGTTGTAAGATCATGTTAAGTTGTTGTCAAACTAAGATCGGGACCCACTGTGCGGTCCTCACCAGTAACTCCCCAAGTTGTAAAATTTGGGGTGTTACAAAAATGGCGTCCACTAAAGTAATACTCGTGTTGTTGTTTCACTTAGCTTTATTTTGTGTTATCGAAGGAAGGCCATATAATTCAAAAGAAAAATACCCCCTTTCATATTCATCTACACCAAACGGAAATATTCTACACTCCAGGCCATCAGTTCCTGACGACCGTGATCCAACAACACGACCACCAAAGCTAACAAATAATTTAGAATTCATTGTATACCCAAAATTACCCAAGGGCCCCATTCCACCTTCTGGGCCAAGCAAGGGTTATTCGCCACCGGGACCATGATCCACAATCAGGACCTTCTCATAACGGCAACGATGATCCACTGTGCCGACTACCAATGTTTTCTTACAAAAACAAAGATTACATGGTGGAATTGTCTCTAGCTTTACTTGATTTAAATAAAGCGCTCGATTTGTTAATTGAGATCTATGTATGTCTGTTATGGTCTTGTTGGTCCTGAAAATGTTTTCTATGTCGTTGATATATTCATTGTTAAGTGTTACTTCCAATGTCCATGATACCAAATCATGCAATAAACAATCTTTCCCTCATTCTTAATTCTTAATGCTACTGTTACTTATGAAATTTCTACGTAAATTAATCGGCCATAGTCCTACTAGTTGATTAACCGGTGTGTGTTTCTCTTCTCAATTGTTATTGGTTTTGCTATTTTTTTGTGTTTGGTGTTTACGATAGAATGACTTTTTCCAATCGATTGATTGACTAACCCTTATTTTTTCTTTATTTGTTTATGTTTTGTTAATTACATTAGTTGTTTCATCAATAATCAATCAAATCAAAATATTATCTTTGTTGAGTTCGATCCCGAACTTCTTGCTAAAATCGGACCTTCTAAGTATTTGTGAGATTTGAGGCTCATGTTTCAGCTTTAATCACTCATTGGAAATCTACATGGATTAATCACTCATTGGAATTCTACATGGGTTATTCATGGACAATACTTCTAAGTACTTTTGAGATTTTTATTCCTACGTTTATCGATATTTTATTGGCTCGAGTATTTTATTTAAAACTATTTTAAGGCGTAAAATACCTTTCCCGAATATATTGATATTTTTGTATACGTTCACGTATATATATCTGTATCATTATTTTTGGAAAAGTCGGGAATGTTTTCCCGACACAAAAATTCCATTCCGTGTATTCTCTATCGGGTTATTTATCAATGTATTATAATTTGATTTCCCCTTCCTTGACCACTTGATGAGCTGCCTTGTCACCCTCACCTTCCTAGCTGTCCAGTAGTGTAACGCCCCGTTCTTTTGGGTGTGTTCCGATTTTTTTTATTTTCTCCTTACTTCCGATTCGTTCATAACACGAGATTTCTTTATATTATTATTTAAAGATAATATTCGACATAAAAATAGCTTTCCGGGTATTTTATTGTTTTGGTGTACATATACGTATTTCTGTATTTTATTTTTAGTCGGAAAAGTCGGGAATTTTTTATTCGGAAATCCCGTTCTGATCGTTTAATCGAGTTTTGCCCTATTCCCTTTCTCTTTATTCTTTTTCTTTTATTTTCTTTCTTTTATTTCCTCCTCCCTTACACGTTCGTTCTCTGGCGCCTAGAAGACTAGTCCTGCACCTGTTGCATGCCAAACACCCTTGCCTGTTAGCCACAGCTTCCCTGCCCAGCCTATTCTTGCTACTCCATAGCCCGACCCCTCAACCCTCACTAGATCTACTTCCCTTACACTCAACCTTGCTGCTTTTCTCTCATTTTTTTCAAAGCTAGAGTGCAACTCTCTCCCTCATTTGTTTCCTCTATTCTACCCGGACAACCGCCACCGGAAACCTGGAGGGCAGCCTCGCCACGCTGCCTGGGACCTGTGGGATCACCTTCGCCGAGAGGAACCACCACCAGTAGCCCGAGAGCCACCGTTGTCACCCTCGAGGCCAGCGGGACAACCCTCGCCGCCGGAGCCCTGCGCAGCACTGCTGCCGCCGCAACCCAACTTCCCTTTCTCCACGCAGCATGTCTATCGATTGATGAAGAAGCTCTTTTTAGGGTTTATTAAATTGGCCCCTAATTTTGGTGAAATTACAATCTGTAGCACATGTTTTATATTTTCATTTTTGGCCCAAATTTTTTATTTTAACAATTATAACCTGCTGGATTAATTACTAAAAAGGGCCCATATTTTATTAATGATTAATGACCAATACTTTATGGAATTTGGAATTTTGCCATCTTTATGTGAAATTACATATTTGGCCCAAAGTTATTTATGGGAATTGGCCTAAGTTTCTAGAGTTCCATATTTATGGCCCGGAGATTTAATTGTGGATTTTAACTTATGTTTATATAATTCTATAAATCCCCGGAAATTTTTTTACGAGTTTTAACCTTGGTTTTGAAAGCGAGTTTTCCTTAGATTCATATACGTTAAACCCTCCGTTCAAATTTAGCATATATGCTAAATTTCCTTAGCTTTGGTTTTAGGTTCGGAAGCGGCAGTTATAGACCAACGAATCCAATCTCGACGTCCGTAGATCATCTTCAACCTTGGATTGTGTATGAGTATCTTATCCCTCGTTCTAGTTATGTATAGTGGTAGAATCATGCTAGGTTGGATCTAGCATAACTTAGGGCAAATGCCAAGTAGTGGCTCGGAACTTTAGGTGATGATTTGAGGATGGTTTGAACGTTATAAGGATTGAGGTGTGTATGTTATCATGTGAGATTTGTTGAGGTTGTGAGTATGTGCTTGTTGAGATTGTGGAGTTAGGAAGGAAGTATTTAGCATGTGGTTATAGTTGAGATCTCGTGAGTTTATGAGGGCTAGGAGAGTATCCTAGTTTGTGGGAGTGTATGACCTAATAAGAGTATATAGTACTAGAAGTCTAAGGACTTCTAGCTTGCGTTAGTAGTTGTTGATTATTGTGCCTTGTCTTGAACAGGCTTTGGTTATTTTTCCTACGAGAAGTGAGATCGGTTTTTAGCTAGCTTTGAAACGAGGTAAGTCCTCGGACTTACTTAGCCGCTTTTATGCCTTATTTGGATACATTATGGTGGTGTGTGTTTTATCACTTTTGATCATGAAACTGGATTAGGATTACTTGACTATATATATTATTTGGCCCATTGTTACTATTATTATCGGGCGGTGATATCACCGCTCAGTTTCCCGAGGGAGACTGGGGGGATCTCTACGACCAGGCCATACACGGTATACGGGCGGGCTTCATCATCACTCCCTCAGGGTATACGGGTTGGGCGCCGCCACACTCCTGTTGGTTACACGGAGACAGAGGCGAGAGTTATTAGACTCTCGTGTCACACTTGAACGAATAGATTAGATATGGAATAACCTAAAAAGATAATAAATAACGGATGTGTATGTTTATGAGCATTTTGTGTGTTTGTGTTCCTATGTGTGTTTGTGCCATATTATTCTTATAATGCCTAGAATGTGAGCTAACGGTTTTATACCGATTGTTGTAGTTGATGTGCAGGATAGGATGTGGCCGAGGGATCCGGAGGAGTGGGGAGCTGGGGTTCCGTACATCTTAGGTTGAGTTGGGTTTTGGAGTCCTTGTGTTGTTGTTATTATATATTATGTTGATGTTGTTGTAAGGACGGCTGAAGTCTTTCCTTTATTTTGTTTTCGGGTTTCATAACATTGCATAAAAATGTATTTTGTTTTTGGCCTTTATTTGTGCCTTGTTGAAAGATCCGGTGAAATTGTTGTCAGGCTAAGGGTCGGGACCCATTGTGAGGCCCCAACCCGTAGCATCCCGAGTCCCGCGGATTCGGGGTGTTACAAAAGTGGTATCAGAGCCCTAGGTTGACAACAATGGCACTCGCAATCTTCTAAAGGCCGAATAAAAAACAAACAGAACCCTCAAGGGTTCTAAGTTTTAAAGAAATGAATTTCGTTTTCAAATCATGTGCATGAGTCAGTTGGGGTAGAATGTACGGGACCACCACTTCCTCCGTGGACCTCGGCGACGTAGTTATTGATTATGATATTATGTATATATGTAGATATGTATATGTGGACTTTAGGATGTTTTGGACTATACTTGTATGTTGAACTGAAATTTTTTTATGGACTGGTTATGTTTATAGTAGTAGCATGGCGTTTATATCCTTATATATATATAAACATATGGTATGCTAATATCATATTAGTGATAGTGGACCTTATAGCTATGATGATAGAAAGCTATCATCGCCCCATGGACAACGCCTTTTGGCTTATGATAGTATACATACGAAGATGAGTATGCTCAAGTTATCGAGTTGAGCATCAAGTGTACGCAAACACCCCAGTAATTTCCCGGACTCCGTTAAGACGACGTCGAAGAAGAAGATTAGAGATGGCGTAATGAAGGACAAACAAGTGGAAGAGAACCTCGAGTCAACTTAAGTGAAACCAAGATGGAGACTATACCAAAATAAAAGCGACATGAAGACATGAGAGTGGTATCAAGGAAATAGTGAAGGAGCATCAATGAGGCAACTAGAGATAACGAACATAAGATTTTTTCCAAGTGCGGAATCGATGAACTAAATATGCGAATCAAGTAAAGAGGACTACATTCTCGTTCGAGAATAAAAGTGGCGTTTTACGTAAGACGAGTTTTCAATAGGCGCTCCTAAGGATGGGAGTCAAGATGAAGAGAGTGGTCCAAAAATTTGGAAAGATTGACAAGAACCGGAAGTAAAGCCTACGGAGGTACCGGAGGGTGTAGTGACGATCTTTGAGAGATTCTAAGCGGGTGACTTATTCAGAAGTTTGAGAGTTACGAGAATGCTCACATGGTGAAAATTCACATAGTGGAATTACCGTGGGAGTTAATCGATTTCCGTCATTGTGATGAGCCTGATCAACGCTAAGAAAGAGGAAGTGTGTGATGATGATGATCTTCAGAAGATGAAAGAGGAAACAAGAAGCAGGATCGAAGAACTTAAGTTATCAACCAAGAAGGATGCGAGTGGAGGCTAATTAATGTTAGAATATTTGAGGAGTGCATTTGCAAAACATTATGAAGAGCGGTTAAGCCTATAAAGGTGGGACATATGAGACGAGAGAGTGGGGTAGGTATGGTTATCTTACAGAAGCGGAAGGAATAGAGGAGCATAGAAAGAGCTAACAGAGTTGAAGCAGAGTTAAATGAGCAAGTGAAGTTAAGACAGTACCCCGAGAGGGTATCCTTTCAGGAGTATGGTAGCAGGGAAGTATGGTAGGAGGGTAAGTCGTTAGCTTCGGAGAAGGTCAGATACAAGTTAATCAGTGACAACTGAGAATGCACAAGTGCGGGTTGTCTATAGATGTGCGTAGATGGGGAGAGTAAACAAGACTATGGGAACATATAGGACCGGGAACAAGAGCTTGGAGTATTCGCGGTAGATCAATGTCAATAGTAAGGAGGTACATCAATGGACGCGCGTTTGTCTTAAATCAAATAAGGTTGAACGAGTTCAAGCAAGTACTTATAACAAGACCTCCGAGGAGGAGATTGTAACGATCTTACGCGACCTTCTTAGGTCATGGGATTGACATATGGACGAATGCCACGGGTTACAACTTTTAAGGTTTGATCATGGTAAGGGGAGCTAGTGGACCAACCGTAAGATGAGGCTTCCCTTGTAGTTGTATATAGAATACCGAGAAATACATAAGGTGACCTGTAACGCCCGGTTTTGATATTTCTCCCTCTTCCGTAGTCCTATCGATATTTTATTAGCAAATTATATTATATACATATTTTTTAAAGTTTAATTAAGACGTGAAAATAAAATTTTCGAGTATGTTTATATTTTGGTTTAATTTCGGAAAAGGTCAGAAAGGCATTCCGACTCGGAAGATCGATAAATCGGGTTACTTGCTCTATTCCCTTTTTATTTCATTTTATTTATTCATTTATTTATTTTATTTTATTTTATTTTTTCCTTTCTTCTCTTTCCCTTCCTTTCTTTCTTCTGTCGTACGCGTGGGAGCTGTCTGCTAGAGGAGACAAGGAACCGCCCCCTCGTTCCCCGTCTACAGCCTACGAGCCGGCCATTGGATCCCCGCCCTAGCTTGCAGGTCGACTCCTCGCCCTCCCTCGATCCGTGCCCTATCTCTCACGCAAGCAGTCTTAATAAGCCTCACTCTTCATTCCCTCCTCTGCACATATCTCTCGCCCTCTGTTCTCGCAGCGAAGCAAAAACAAACCCCCTCCCTCTTACCTTTGTATCTTCTACCTCTCGGCCGCCTGCAGACCGAATCGCTGGTGGAGGAGCCCAGCAACCATCGGTGACGCCGACGCTTCGCCGGGACTGGACCGAATCGACAACCCCGCCCTGCAGCCGCTACCCTCTTTCTTTCCCTACTCGCTATTTGTTTTTCGCCACAGAAGGGCCGCTGCCGCCGTAGATCAGACCGCCCTGCTGCTGCAGCCTCGCCGCCTCCGTCACCAGGAGCCCCGCCAGTAGCGCCGCCAGCTTCCCTCCTTCCTTCCTCCCTCTACAACGCGCGACTAGGTCAAAAAGAAGGAGGAGTGCTTTGTGTAATTACCTTTTTTGCCCCAGCTTGTGTAAATTTGCATTTGTGACCCTATTCTTTTTGGATAAATGTAGTTTGTACCCAGATTAATTGAAAATCGCAGTTTTTGCCACTGTGGAATTTTATTACAAATTCTAGCACAGTTTTGGATCTCCGGGAAAATGGCCGAGTTGTTGAGTTAAACGTCTTACCGGAAAAATATTAAATTCGGAGTGTTGGGTCTAAATCGTGTTTTTCACCTTTGAAATGTTTTACGGATTTTGACCTTGTTTTGAAAACGAGTTTCCCTAGTTATATCTAAAACGTTGTTCAACCAATCTCGCTTATAAGCTAAATTCATGTAGCTTTGATGTATAGGTCCGGAAGCACCCATTAAGTCCACCAAATCCTTTCTCGACATCCATAGATCGGCTTCCGTCTTTTGACGTCACGTGAGTACCCTCTCCCCCGAGCTTATAATCTTACTTCGATCTAGTTTTTTTTAGCGGTAGTATCATGTTAGGTTGGACCTAGCATAACTTAGAGTTAATACCAAGTAGTGGCTTTGAACCTTAGGTGAGTTATGAGGATTCGATTATGTTTGATGGATTGATGTTGATTCTAAGCTTGAGGTGGTATTGCGGTCCAATGAGGTTGTTATAAGGATTCGAGTATATGGTTTGATCTTGTGAGAATCATTAGGCTTGAGGTGTTGATATTATTTTTGTGAGGTTGTTTATGGCTTTAAGTTGTATGTTGAGCTTGTGAGAATTTAGGGGTTGAAGTTGTATGATTGTTGAGGTTGTGGACTAGAAAGAGAGTATCCTAGTGGTGTTGTGAGTTATGATCTTGCGAGATCTGAAGGTTTAGAAGTCTTAGGACTTCTAGCTTTTGATGAGTGTGATGTGAGCATGGGGATTCTAGGATGCGGTCCTAGATTTGAGAATTAAATGGTCTTGCGTAGATCATTTGTATAGAAGTCTAAGACTTCTATTGTGAGTGGGTTGTTGTTGATATAGTTATCTTCTTGTGAGCAGGTTATGAGCTTCCTCCCTAAGGAAGCGAGAGTGTTGTGAGTTGTGTGTGGCGATAAGGTAAGTCTCCGGACTTACATAGCTCGTATTCTTTGTATTAGCATTATTGTGTGTTGGGTGGTATGTGTTTATTATTTTACTATTTTATAACAACTAAACCGGAAATAGGATTACCGACCTTTATATTATTTGGCCCAAGTGTATGATAACGGGCGGTGACATCACTGCTTGGCTCCCCGTGAGAGCTAGGGGGATCTCGGTGACTGACCCGTGTTGGTTAGACGGTCGGAGGCATCCGACCGTTCCATTGCCGGAAGAAGGGACCGAGGCGAGTTTCGGAGGATTCTCGTGTCACAAAAGAAGTTGAACTAGAACGAGATATGACTTAATAAATAAAGATAATAAACCGGATTTGTGTCCTTTGAGTATGTTATGTGACTATGTTGAATTAATTGTGTTTGTGCCTTTCCCTTTAATTCTAATGCTTCGAATATTAGCTAACGGTTTTATACCGATTGTTGTAGATTGTCTTGCAGGTTAGGAAAGCGGCCGAGAGATCCGGAAGAGTGGGCAGCCGGGGTTCCGTACATTTTAGGAGTGGGTATTGGTTGGGGTCGGATTGTGTTTTATTCTTCGTTTATTATGTTGGTATGCCGTGTGTATGGTGTTTTGATCTTTGGTGTTGATTATCGGCTGAAGTCTTTTGTTGTTTTCCTTCGGGTTTCTTATCATTTGCATTAAAAGGAATTTTGGTTTTGCCTTTATTTGTGCCATGTTGAAAGATCCGGTGAAATTATTGTCAGGCTAAAGGTCGGGACCCATTGTGAGGTCCCAACCCGTAGCATCCCGAGTCCCGTGGATTCGGGGTGTTCGAAAAGTGGTATCAGAGCCTTAGGTTGACAACAACGGCACTCACAATCTTATAAAGGCCGAATAAGGAATAAACAGAACCCCACGGGTTCTGAGTTTTCGTTTTCAAAATCACATGCATGAGTCGGGGTAGAATGTACGGACCACCACTCCTTTCGCAGATCTCGGCAGCTTAGCTTATTAGATTTTGATATGTATATATATGTATATATAGATATGGATATGAGGTTTGTAGTTATGAATGATAGAATTGACGTGTATTTTTGTGATTGTATGTTGCATGATGAAGTGGATATATGTGTATAGTTATATATGTGGACGGTTATATGTTTTGGGACCTTGGATTGTTGATGGAATGTTGGATGTGTTATATTAGTACTAATGTGAACATAGGAGTTATATATATAGCTATATATACATACACTTGAGTTATGCTAGTATTATATTAATAGTAGTGGACCTTATAGTTAAGATGATAGGAAGCTATCATTGCCCTTAGACAAACGCCTTTTTAGAATTAAGATAGTATATATACGAAGATGAGTATGCTCAAGTACCGAGTTGAGCATCACGTTCTGGCGAACCTCTTGGATATTCATCGGACTCCTTTTGAGGACGTCAAAGAAACAATTTGAAGGATAAAGAGGACATTAGCGGCAAGGACGAACAAATAGAAGGGAACTTTGAGTCAACTTAATAGAATTCGAGATGGAAGAACTACAAGTGGAGATAGCAACGTTAAGGTGTATAAGTGGTTATAAAGAAACCGTGATTGTACGACGACGAGCGCAATTAATATAACGAACTTAAGTCTTCAAGAAGATGCGTGAACAACTAAAGATGCGAATCGAGGAGAAGATGGGTATGTTCCAGTAAGGTTAAATGTGATATTCCATTAAGAAGTAAATGTTTTTCCTAGGCGCTCCTAGGCATGGGAGTTGAGATGAAAGACGTAGATGAACCAATCACAAAAGATTTATGATACCGTAAGTTAAGCTTACGAAGTACCAATAAGTGAAGAGTCAACATTACTAGAGTTATGAGAAGAACGGCGTGGTGGGGATTCACGTGGAGTTGACCAGTTTTTGTATTGATGATAAGACTAAGCAACGCCGAGGAGGAGGAAGTGCATATAGATGATAATCTCAAGAAGATGAAGAATGAAACGAGGAGCTTTGATCGAGAGACTTCAGATACCAACCAAGAGAAACACGAGTGGATGCTGACTAGGGCTATAATATTTGGGAAGGTGCACCCAAAAGACACCAAGGAAGAATGGTTAAGCCTATAAAAGAAGGTTATATGAAACAACAAGGCAAAGAAGATATAATTACCTTATAAAGGAGAGGAAGCATGGAATGAAGAAGGAACTAACGGAGTTTAAGGTAGAGTACCTCGAGGAGGGTAACTTTCATAAGAATGATAACATGGAAGTATAGCAGAATGGTAAGTCATTGACATTGGAGAAGGTCAGTTATAAGCTAATTGGTGACAACCAAGAACGCGCATGTGCGGGTTATCTATTGGTGAGTGTAGAAGGGGATGAGTAAACAAGATTATGGGCATACAGAGGGATTTGGACGACCTTATGCGACCTTTGTAGGTCATGGAATTGGAATATGGGAGAACGACAAGAATTAGAGGTTTTAAAGTTTGACCACGGTAAAGGGGAAGTGGTGAATCAAGAAGAAGGTAAGGTGTCATAGAGGTGGTACGTAAACGGGCGTATATAGAGGATGTAGGGTATAAAATGGATGATATGTTACCGCGGGCAAGAGATAAGCCAAGTTTCTAGACTCAGATGGAAGAGGCATGGTGGCTATGGCGTGAAAGAGAAGACCTAGATTAGGGCAACACTGCAAGCTTAGAGTTATGATGTTAGTACCTGAAGATGTAATGAGTTTGATATTTTAGTGTTTTGGATGGGGAGTTTCTTCTAGAATTTTCCACAGGGCATACCGGTACAGTTGTGAAGTTCTTCATGGAATACCGAGAGATGCATAAGATGACCAATAAGAGTAAGAGAAGATCGAAGTTTTGAAGTTTGATGTCGACAAGAGATGTACAAAAAGTATATGGAAGATTGAGGTTAGAACCTCTACCGTCGGGTTGACTTTACATAAGGAAAGTGAAGTATTATTTCTACATCGACTTAAAGAAAGGATGTCTATGGTGAGAGCTTATGTAAAATACGAAGAACTCCTCCCATATGTTGGGATGTCAAGAAAAAAAAAGAAGATAAGGTCAATTGTTTTGAAGCACAGTTTAGTCCTGCAGTTTGGACCCTTATGGTTGCACGTAAGTGAGAAACCTTAGAATATTTTTACAATCGTGTCATCAAAGAGGGAAAATGAGATTAATATAAAGAAATACTTAAATAAGGCTACAAGAGTTAGAAGACTCGAGCAAGTCTCTCGAGTTCAAGAGATGAAGGATCTCTGAAAGAGGACGGTATACATTGTAGCTAAAGATGGAACAATACACGTGTTTAAAGGACGTCACCCCTCAATAGATCGAGGTAGATCAATTGTGTCATGACCACTTGTGAAGTGATAATACAAGATTGTGTGGGTTATTACGATATGTGATGGGAAGAGAAAAGATGGAACCTGAGGTACCACAGAGTCTTAATACGTCAAAATGTGGATTTTTCTACTAAGGTCAAGCTCGACTCTATTCCGATATCTAAGGCGCCGTATGGAATTACACTTGTGAAGAGATTTGAGTTGTGGAAGCGAGTAAAGGAGCAATTGCGAGAACTTATTGATAAGAGTTCATTAGAATTAGTGAAATGCTATGGAGAACTCCGAAAGTTATATTAAACTCTTGATTTGAAGTTGTTATGTAGAACACTGGTTTGCGAAAAGAGAGACGGTTATCTCCGTTGTCTATCGATTACAGTGAGCCGAAAAAGATTACAATGAAGAACAAGTACCCATTACCGCGTATAGATGATCTACTCGATCGGTTACAAGGGTCGATAGTCTCTTATGAGAATGATATAAGGTCTGCTTGTCACCAATTGAGAATTCGAGTTTGAGATATTGCAAGTACAGCATTTTGGACCAATCAAAGTCACTACGAGTTGTAGTTATTCCCTATAGGCTTACTGATGCCCCGGATAAGATATTTTGGGTCTACTCTTGAAGAGGAGAGAGGTTATGACAAGTCGTCTCGGGATGACAAATCCCGAAGGATGTGAAAGGATTTACAAGTTTCCTTAGATGCGCTGAGCATTATCAGATCTGTGAAGAGAGAAGTTGTATAACACCAATTATGGTAATCTACTCCGGATGACGAGGAAGTACTGAATGGGACAAAGAATTGACGAAGGAGTTGCTGAGAGTTAAGAGGGGATTCACTGGTGCAATGTTTTTGACTTACCTTGAGGTATTATGAGTTTGAAGTGTACAAGTGATTCTTCAAGACAAGGTCTTGATCGAGTACTACGGAGCGATGTAAAAGTAATAGCATACGGGTCTGGTTAAAAGAAGTAGTATGGAGTAGAGTACTTCCTTCGTTACATGGAATTGCAACAAGAATTGAGAAAACATAACATCAGAGTTTGGTTTGAAAAGAACCAAAGTCAACATTGTAGATTGGAAGTTCGATATTCTTTGATAGAGAAATCAAAGGGAATCATAATAGAAATGATGCATTGAGAAAGACCCAAGAAGGAAGTTGAGTTTCCCATATATCGGACCATTTTTATCTTAGTGCGAGTTGGAGAAGTGACTTACAAGTGGGCGATACCACCAAGAGTAGAGGGTGTTCACCCGGTATTTCATGTGTATCAGTCGAGGGAGTACATACATGAACCGTGACGTGTTGTCAATCCTGATGATCTAGTGACAAACGAGGAACCAATGAGGCTAACTAGAAGACAAATGATAGTATATTTGGTTGAGTTTTACGCTGAGCTAGTAGCATCGATAGAATCGTTGGATTAGACCTAGTTCTTTCCTTGGTTGTGCTTATGTGATTTGTGACGTGATTTGTTTTGTTTGTGTACATTGCGGACACTTGTTATGTTTATGAGAGTAGACTTTGGATTAGAGGGCCGTAGTCACCACGTTATAGGGTTCCGAGTAGTTATCGAGACGAGTATTGTTTAGACTTTTGCGTTTAGCAAGTTTCGGGACGAAACTTTTTTTAGGGGGATATAATGTAACGCCCGGTTTCGATATTTCTCCCTCTTCCGTAGTCCTATCGATATTTTATTAGTAAATTATGTTATATATATATATATATTTTTTAAAGTTTAATTAAGACGTGAAAATAAAATTTCCGAGTATGTTTATATTTTGGTTTAATTTCGGAAAAGGTCGGAAAGGCATTCCGACTCGGAAGATCGATAAATCGGGTTACTTGCTCTATTCCCTTTTTATTTCATTTTATTTATTCATTTATTTTTTTTTCTTTTTTTTTTTCCCTTTCTTCTCTTTCCCTTCCTTTCTTTCTTCTGTCGTACGCGTGGGAGCTGTCTGCCAGAGGAGACAAGGAACCGCCCCCTCGTTCCCCGTCTACAGCCTACCAGCCGGCCATTGGATCCCCGCCCTAGCCTGCAGGTCGACTCCTCGCCCTCCCTCGATCCGTGCCCTATCTCTCACGCAAGCAGTCTCAAGCAGCCTCACTCTTCATTCCCTCCTCTGCACATATCTCTCGCCCTCTGTTCTCGCAGCGAAGCAAAAACACACCCCCTCCCTCTTACCTTTGTATCTTCTACCTCTCGGCCGCCTGCAGACCGAATCGCTGGTGGAGGAGCCCAACAACCATTGGTGACGCCGACGCTTCGCCGGGACTGGACCGAATCGACAACCCCACCGTGCAACCGCTACCCTCTTTCTTTCCCTACTCGCTATCTGTTTTTCGCCATAGAAGGGCCGCCGCCGCCGTAGATCGGACCGCCCTGCTGCTGCAGCCTCGCCGCCTCCGTCACCAGGAGCCCCGCCAGTAGCGCCGCCGGCTTCCCTCCTTCCTTCCTCCCTCTGCAACGCGCGACTAGGTCAAAAAGGAGGAGTGCTTTGTGTAATTACCTTTTTTGCCCCAGCTTGTGTAAATTTGTATTTGTAACCCTATTCTTTTTGGATAAATGTAGTTTGTACCCAGATTAATTGAAAATCGCAGTTTTTGCCACTGTGGAATTTTATTACAAATTCTAGCACAGTTTTGGATCTCCGGAAAAATGGCCGAGTTGTTGAGTTAAACGTCTTACCGGAAAAATATTAAATTCGGAGTGTTGGGTCTAAATTGTGTTTTTCACCTTGGAAATGTTTTACGGATTTTGATCTTGTTTTGAAAACGAGTTTCCCTAGTTATATCTAAAACGTTGTTCAACCAATCTTGCTTATAAGCTAAATTCATGTAGCTTTGATGTATAGGCACTAGTACAAAGAGGGGCCGTAGACCCCGGTTTTTTTGTACATGAGACCCCGGTTTTCAAAGCGTGGTTAACGGGAGCGAGGTAAAGCTACTCGGACCTCGCTAATTGTCACCGAGGTAAAAAAAAATTCGGACCACGGTTATTTTAAATAACCGTGGTCCCAATTCTAATTAAAAAAAAAAATTACAGGATCTGGACCACGGTTATTTAAAATAATCGGGGTCCCATTTCTATATTTTTTTTAAAAAAAAAACACCACGGTTCTTTAAAGAACCGTGGTGTTTAATCAAAAATTACCAGTTCACTTTACTACACCAATTCTTGTAGCATGATGCATAAATCTCCCTCTAACAATAAACACTAATAACACTCAACACTGCATGTATACCATCTTTAGCAAGTTCAACACACTTCATTATTTCTTGGCAAATAACTTCAGCTCCAGCACCGAATTCAAATAGGCCTGCAATGTAAGTATTCATTCCATCTAAGCACAATCTCTTCTTGAAACTTATAAGAAGTAAGGCAAATATCAGATATCACCTGGAGTGTCAATAACATTAACAACTTGGCCGTTTATTGATGTAGTAGATTGACAATCAGCAGTGCTTGTTACGCCTTTAGGGCTCTTTCTTGATTTGAATGTTGTTCGACCAAGAATACTGTCTCCGGTTGCACTTTTTCCATTTCCAATTTTGCCCATAAGGACCCGAGTACAAGGCTCGTGTAAGAGAGAAGGAATGCATCAATCATTTACATCATCTCCATCCATTCTTAATATGGACACCTATGAAAGAATATAAAGTCAATCAAATTCCACAAACCAAACATACTGAAAACTATTGTGTCAAGATTCAGGCTCTAAGCAGCTACAATTTCTTCTATGTTTTCATATATATCATTCTATACCTTGTTAATCTATTATTACTTCACAGTCACATACAACTACGGATTATAAATCATTCATTTTATATGAGTACAGTAGGAAGTTTCTATAAGTTTAACAAAAGAAAAGGACAAAATAGAACTCATACATAGACAGAAAATGGAAACTTAGCATAACAGCATATAATGTAACTCCATAGTGACAACAATATAGAGGAAATATGTTTCATACAGCATTAGAAAATATGTTATTCTGCTTTTTCATACTTCAATCATCATTTTCAACAATAAGATCACTGATTTTGAGCACCACTGATTGTAATTAGACAGATTATACAGTTCAAGGTGCAGGAAGCAGCCTAAATCCATAAAAAAAAAATCATATCAGCTGAATTGTAAGCATTTTTATTTCCTTCACGTAACACTTTCATTTTATCATCAATTATACATACAAATATATATATATATATGTGCATGGCTAAGTTTATAGTATACATTACATGTGATGCACGAAACTTTTTAAAAGCAAAGTAATGTTCCTTTTTTATGGTACTTGTCCAATGATATCTTACTTTAAACTGACTCGTATGTAAACCAAAATTGGGGAAGTTGAATCCTTTGATAAATGATTTTTAACTTCTTAAAACTAAAGTTGATCAACAGAACAAGAAAAGTCATAACTTCATAGAAAAATGCCAAAATTTTCTGAATAGGAACTTCATACACAAAAAAAATGGTGTTTATACAAATCCACATATGCACCCATGAAGACATACACAAGCAAACAACAAACTTCAATAAATTTTCAATTCAATGATTCATAATTAGTCAGATGCTACAACAAATACCTTTGGTGTCCTCTTTCTTGGTCTTGATCACTATTTTTACTCCTAGACTACTAATTAAAAATTCATGTTGTATTTTGGGGGTCAATCATAATTTTCCTCCTTCACATACACGCATGTAACTATGGGAAGATCCATCACTCACTTTGAACTACGTTAGCCAAGACTCAAAACTATGGAAATATTTAAATATTAAAAATCATTTATCAAAGGATTCAACTTCCCCAATTTTGGTTTTAGACAAGCAAAAGTTCAAAAGTTATATTATAAGTACATCAAAGTATTTTAATAAGTAGCCATGGGCATTAAGTGGGTGCTGAGTCATTGAGCCTTATTATAATACTACAAAGGAAAAAGATGAAAAGTAACTTAAAATAAGTAGAAGAGAAACCACCAAATATTAGCCAATTAGCTTCTGAATTCGGTTGTCTTCTTCCATAGTATTTATAACCTGAAAAGGAGTACAAGCTTATAAAATGTATCTCCCTTGATTTATAATGTATGTGAGTGTGTGAGTTTGAGTGTATGCACGCATGTTTATACCTACCTGATGGTCCTGATGTGAGTATAATATGAATAGAAAGTGATTGAGATTTGAGAACATTAAAATCTGTCGCACATGGATTATGAGAAAGTGCAAGGATAACTAATAGATCAACCGAGCATATTGTTCTGTTCATACATGAATGTGATGCATATAACCATGGGAGTGATATGCATATATGTTATGTCAGAAAGTGCAAGGTATCTATGTTTGCAAGAACATGTGAGCTGCATACGCCTGATGTTAAGCTCTTCCCATTGAGTTGGATCTAATTACAAGGCTTCAAACTAATCTAAAATTAAGCAAGGTTAAGAAGAATCAATTTAGAGAATAGCATGATGCATCAAGAGGACTAAACAACCACCACTCTGCAATTCCATCAATCACCAATGATGCAACATCTAAACTTAAAAGTCCCTTTGATATCGGAAAATACACCAATTCTTTCATGTGCATGTGTAAAAGCATCATACAATCTACAATTTCTCCCACAAAAATTACCAAAAGCATTGAAAAATCACCCACACGAGACCAGATTGGATACCATTGCATTCTAGATACAGATTTGCAAAGCGACGAAATCGTTTATTTCAAGTACCTGAAACTTAGGCTCGGAATCAACGAATTCCTGAGCGTTGATAACAGGAACGCTGCACCGCTCAACGCAATTGCTTATCTCATCTTGCTTCCTCTTCTTATCAAAGCACTCATAACCGCACTTAAATTACGCTTTCTAACAACAGAGAACGAAACAAAAAACAATTAAAAATTGAAATCAAGAGAAGAAACAAGAGATGAATAGGAAAAGAGGAAGAAAAGTAGAGAATTAGGTTGAAGAACCTAAAGAGTGAAATTACCATGGTCATGGATGCCGGAAAGATGGGTTTGAGCAGCGCCATTGACTTCGCTGAGCTTTCTTCTGAGTCTCTCCGACACTATTTGCTCTTCAACTACGATGATGTGATTTTGATTCATTGTCTCACTTTTACTTACGCCGTTCTGGAGCGGGGCTGAGGAACGCCGGCCTGAAGTGGGGTTGAGGAATGCCGTTCTGGAGGATGTGGTCGATCGATCGAGCGAGATCCTGTGGATCGCAACGCCGCGGATGTATTCGAAATTTTTGAGGATGTGGTCGATCGATTGGGTTGGAGGATGTGGTCGACTACATCGTGTCGGCTAGGGTTTTCGTTTTTCTTTTCAAAACAACGAGTTTTGATAGAGGAAGCTTTTATAAAATACCGCGGTTATTAAATAACCGGGGTCCGAGAATGTTGTATCACCCCAATATTTATTGATAACCGTGGTATTGCGCAAAAATTCATATTATAACCCGGTTATTTTAAATAACCGGGGTCTGAATTTTTTTTTAAAAAAAATAAAAATCAATTGTCCACGGTTATACGTATAACCGTGGTCCGAAAATACCCTTCACCACGGTTCTTATAAACCGCTCCAACATAAGCGAGGTCTAGGAGGGGGTTTTGTACTAGTGAGGTCCGGAAGCACCCATTAAGTCCACCAAATCCTTTCTCGACATCCATAGATCGGCTTCCGTCTTTTGACGTCACGTGAGTACCCTCTCCCCCGAGCTTATAATCTTACTTCGATCTAGTTTTTTAGCAATAGTATCATGTTAGGTTGGACCTAGCATAACTTAGAGTTAATACCAAGTAGTGGCTTTGAACCTTAGGTGAGTTATGAGGATTCGATTATGTTTGATGGATTGATGTTGATTCTAAGCTTGAGGTGGTATTGCGGTCTAGTGAGGTTGTTATAAGGATTCGAGTATATGGTTTGATCTTGTGAGAATCATTAGGCTTGAGGTGTTGATATTATTTTTGTGAGGTTGTTTATGGCTTTAAGTTGTATGTTGAGCTTGTGAGAATTTAGGGGTTGAAGTTGTACGATTGTTGAGGTTGTGGACTTGAAAGAGAGTATCCTAGTGGTGTTGTGAGTTATGATCTTGCGAGATCTGAAGGTTTAGAAGTCTTAGGACTTCTAGCTTTTGTTGAGTGTGATGTGAGCATGGGGATTCTAGGATGCGGTCCTAGATTTGAGAGTTAAATGGTCTTGCGTAGATCATTTGTATAGAAGTCTAAGACTTCTATTGTGAGTGGGTTGTTGTTGATATAGTTATCTTCTTGTGAGCATGTTATGAGCTTCCTCCCTAAGAAAGCGAGAGTGTTGTGAGTTGTGTGTGGCGATAAGGTAAGTCTCCGGACTTACATAGCTCGTATTCTTTGTATTAGCATTATTGTGTGTTGGGTGGTGTGTGTTTATTATTTTACTATTTTATAACAACTAAACCGGAAATAGGATTACCGTTCTTTATATTATTTGGCCCAAGTGTATGATAACGGGCGGTGACATCACTACTTGGCTCGCCGTGAGAGCTAGGGGGATCTCGGCGACTGGCCCGTGCTGGTTAGACGGTCGGAGGCATCCGACCGTTCCATGGCCGGAAGAAGGGACTGAGGCGTCGGAGGATTCTCGTGTCACAAAAGAAGTTGAACTAGAACGGGATATGACTTAATAAATAAAGATAATAAACCGGATTTGTGTGCTTTGAGTATATTATGTGACTATGTTGAATTAATTGTGTTTGTGCCTTTCCCTTTAATTCTAATGCTTCAAATATTAGCTAACGGTTTTATACCGATTGTTGTAGATTGTCTTGCAGGTTAGGAAAGCGGCCGAGAGATCCGGAAGAGTGGGCAGCCGGGGTTCCGTACATTTTAGGAGTTGGTTTTGGTTGGAGTCGGGTTGTGTTTTATTCTTCATTTATTATGTTGGTATGCCGTGTGTATGGCGTTTTGATCTTTGGTGTTGATTATCGGCTGAAGTCTTTTGTTGTTTTCCTTCGGGTTTCTTATCATTTGCATTAAAAAGGAATTTTGGTTTTGCCTTTATTTGTGCCATGTTGAAAGATCCGGTGAAATTGTTGTCAGGCTAAAGGTCGGGACCCATTGTGAGGTCCCAACCCGTAGCATCCCGAGTCCCGCGGATTCGGGGTGTTACAGTGACCAACAATAGTAAGGGAAGACTGAAATTTTGAAGTTTGAAGTCTGTGTGAGATGTACAAGAAGTACATGAAAGATTGAGGATAGAACCTCCACGGTCGATTGGACGTTACATAAGAAAAGGGAGTAAGTGCTACACCTACTCGAAGGAATGATGCGAGCTTTGGTAGAATACGAAGAAGGTAATACTAATATATTATAAGGCGTGATTAAGTCCTGTAGTTAGGATCTTCATTGCTTCACATAAGTGTGAAACCTTACAAAAAAAATTATTAGAGCAGGTATCCCGAGTGTTGGAGATGAAGGATCTTTGAAAGAGGGCGGTGAACATTGTAGCTAAAGAAGTATTAAACCACGTGTTCGATGGAAGTCACCTCAACAGATCATGGTGGACCACTTGCCCAATGTTAAGACAAGATTATGTCGATATCTTACGATATGTGAGGGTATAAGAAAAGCTAGAACCCTAGATAGAACGGATTTCAATGCATCGGGAGATGGATTTACCATTAAGAAGATTTGAAGTTCACGTTGGAAGTGTATCTTGAACTCTTGATTTGAAGTTCATGTTGGAAGTGTATCTTGAATTCTTAATTTGAAGTTATTATAGAGGACACTAGTTTGCGAAGAGAGAGACGGTTATCTCCGTTGTACATCGATTTCTATAAGTTGAGCAAGATGACAATGAAGGACAAGTATCCCTTATACCGAATGGGAGATCTACTCGATCAACTGCAAGGGTCAGTAGTCTCTTCTAAGATTAAGTTAAGATTTGATTATTACCGTTTGAGAATTCGAGACTCAGATATTGCAAATACGGCATTCCGGACCAACCTGAGTCACTATGAGTAGTAGTTACTCCATATGGGCTTACTAGCACCAATTATGGTAACCTACTATGAATGACGATGAAGTATTAAATGGGACAAAGAATTGACAATAGAGTTTTGAGAGTTAAGAGGGAATTCATGGGTGCAACTGTTTTGATTTATCTTAAGGTATTATGAGTTTGAAGTGGACAAGTGATTCTTCAAGACAAGGTCTTGATCGAGTATTGAGGAGCGATGTCAAAGTAATAGTATACGTGTCTTGTTAGTAGAAGTAGTATGAGGTAAAGTACTTCCTTCGTTACTTGGAATTGCAACAAGAATTGAGGGAACATAACGTCGAAGTTTGCTTTGACAAGAACCAAAGCCAACGGGTAGATTGGAAGCTCAACCTTCTTTGTTAGAGACAAGCAAAGAAGAAACATAATGGAAATGTTGCATTGAGAAAGACCCGAGAAGGAAGTTAAGTTTCCGATATATTGGACCTTTTTGAGTTCTTAGCGCGAGTTAGAGAAGTGACTTACAAGTGGGCATTACCACCAAGGGTAGAGGGTGTTCACCGGTGTTTTATGTGTATCAATCTAGGAAGTACAGGTATGACTCGAGAAGTTTTGGCGGTCTTAATGAGTTAGTGGCATCGTAGAACCAATGAGGCTAATAGGAAGTCGGAGGATAATATCTTTGGTTGAGTTTTACGCTGAGCTAGTAGCGTGGATGAATCGAAGGGTTGGACCTAGTTCTTCCCTTAGTTGTGTATATGTGTGATGTTATATGTTGTGTGTGCCCCGTGCGGGAATGTGCTTTATGACGTGATGTATCTTACGATAGTAGTTCGGCTAGATCGTGCGTATATAGTAGAAGGTTTAAGCCTTCCTAGTTTGAGAGTTTATACCCCCACCTTAGGGACCGAGAAATTTGGCGTATGGAAAGTTTCGGGCCGAAACTTGTTTTTAGGGGGACCTGATGTAACGCCCCGTTCTTTTGGGTGTGTTCCTATTTTTTTTATTTTCTCCTTACTTCCGATTCGTTCATAACACGAGATTTCTTTATATTATTATTTAAAGATAATATTCGACATAAAAATAGCTTTCCGGGTATTTTATTGTTTTGGTGTACATATACGTATTTCCGTATTTTATTTTTAGTCGGAAAAGTCGGAAATTTCTGATTCGGAAATCCCGTTCGGATCGTTTAATCGAGTTTTGCCCTATTCCCTTTCTCTTTATTCTTTTTCTTTTATTTTCTTTCTTTTATTTCCTCCTCCCTTACACGTTCGTTCTCTAGCGCCTAGAAGACTAGTCCTGCACCTGTTGCGTGCCAAACACCCTTGCCTGTTAGCCACAGCTTCCCTGCCCAGCCTATTCTTGCTACTCCATAGCCCGACCCCTCAACCCTCACTGGATCTACTTCCCTTACACTCAACCTTGCTGCTTTTCTCTCATTCTTTTTCAAAGCTAAAGTGCAACTCTCTCCCTCATTTGTTTCCTCTATTCTACCCGGACAGCCGCCACCGGAAACCTGGAGGGCAGCCTCGCCACGCTGCCTGGGACCTGTGGGATCACCTTCGCTGAGAGGAACCACCACCAGTAGCCCGAGAGCCACCGTTGTCACCCTCGAGGCCAGCGGGACAACCCTCGCCGCCGGAGCCATGCGCAGCACTGCTGCCGCCGCAGCCCAGCTTCCCTTTCTCCACGCAGCCTGTCTATCGATTGATGAAGAAGCTCTTTTTAGGGTTTATTAAATTGGCCCCTAATTTTGGTGAAATTACAATCTGTAGCACATGTTTTATATTTTCATTTTTGGCCCAAATTTTTTATTTTAACAATTATAACCTCCTGGATTAATTACTAAAAAGGGCCCATATTTTATTAATGATTAATGACCCATACTTTATAGAATTTGGAATTTTGCCATCTTTATGTGAAATTACAGATTTGGCCCAAAGTTATTTTTGGGAATTGGCCTAAGTTTCTTGAGTTCCATATTTATGGCCCGGAGATTTAATTGCGGATTTTAACTTATGTTTATTTAATTGTATAAATCCCCGGAAATATTTTTACGAGTTTTAACCTTGGTTTTGAAAGCGAGTTTTCCTTAGATTCATATACGTTAAACCTCCGTTCAAATTTAGCATATATGCTAAATTTCCTTAGATTTTGTTTTAGGTTCGGAAGCGGCAGTTATAGACCAATGAATCCAATCTCGACGTCCGTAGATCATCTTCAACCTTGGATTGTGTGTGAGTATCTTCTCCCTCGTTCTAGTTATATATAGTGGTAGAATCATGCTAGATTGGATCTAGCATAACTTAGGGCAAATGCCAAGTAGTGGCTCGGAACTTTAGGTGAGGATTTGAGGATGGTTTGAACGTTATAAGGATTGAGGTGTGTATGTTATCATGTGAGATTTGTTGAGGTTGTGAGTATGTGCTTGATAACGTGATTTATGACGTTAGTTTAGGCATTCATTTAGATAGTTTTTCCCGTTATTCATGCACGGTTTGGCATTAGTTCATGACGTTTACGCTTAATTCATGCATATTTCTAGCAAAGACGTCTACACGAGCTTTTGTTGGTTTTGTAGGTATTTCAGGGATCTTTTGGACATTAATCGATACATTCGAGGGTCAAGCCTCATGGTGGTACACATCCAAGGCTTTGAAGGAACATAATTGGAGCAATGAAGGACACAAGGACCCTTATTGGTGCAAGCAATGGGGCAACTCATGGCGAGATGATCATAGCAAGTTTCTATTGAAGAAAATCGACCTACACTCAGGAAAATTGGTCGATTTATCTGACTAGGTCGATTTTCTGGCCTTTGACAGCTTAAGCCACGTGTCCCACGATCTCTTTGTCCGGCCTTGCTCTTGATGGAGAATATAAGTGGTCCTGCAGGCTGATTTGTAGAATCCTTCTCCTTCCTTTTGGACCCTTCTCCTCTAGCATCTTCCAAAAAAAGACTCTTCCATTGTAGCCTCTCTTCAAGGCACCCTTGTGGGTGTTCTTGAGAGAGATTAGTGTTAATTTTAGTTTTGTAGTGAGATTTGAGTGATTTTTGTGAAGAAACTTGTTGAAGGTTGTAAGATCTGACTTGGAGCTACATTTGGTGTGTTGAAAGACTTGTTTTGAACTCAAATCCAGCTAAGTTTCATTGCTTCATTTCCTTACTTCATCTTCTTGCTATGGATTCCATGTATGCTTGTATGATGATTTTAGATCTTGAAATGCATGTTGTTGGCTAGTTTATTGTGATTCTAGAGTGATGGATTGATGGTTATGGCTTGGGTGATGATAGAAATGACTTACATGTTAGTTTAGGATGATTTTTGTGGCCGAAACCTAAACCAGAGGAGAAAAATCGAACTGTTCTTCTGAGTAAATCGGCCGATTTTTGTTATGATCCACCCGATATTTCCTTTTGTTGCTCTTTAATTGATGAATCTGTATGTTAGGATGTTAGATTGTTGAAATCCTAGTGTTTGTGAGCATAATATAGCTTAGGGTGACCTAATGCTAGCAAACTAAGTGAGGAAAGAGACCTACCCGGTGATTTCCGATCCTAGATACCAAAGATGATGAACTCTAGGTAGTAGTGAGCCTCATAAGCCGCTATTGGACTGAGTGTGCTAGGATTGTTGCTTGAGACTTACCTTTTCCGAGACTTACCCGGTAAGGAGAGGTTTGCCCCTTAAGTAGTGTCCGGTTTGTGTAGAATTCCCAACTTTACCTCCTTGAGACTTACCCGGTAATAGGAGTTTGGTGCGGTATTAGTGAAGCATGAGACTTACCCGGTAATTACTTCCATTAGAGAAACACCCTTTCCCAACACCGCAACCTTATCCTTAGAATCGCTAGAAGCATGAGTCCAATGCAATAACCGGGAATCTTGATCTCTAGAATCCACTTATCTTACCTCTTATCTCCTATGTTGCATTCGTGTGTTTGTTTGCTTGTTTGATTTGCATATTTTGTGATCCTTGTTTGATCACCCCAAAACCAACCAAAAATATCAAGATTTTCATTTCTTTATTTCTTTCTCTTTTCTTAGTTTAGATTCGCACTATCTTTGATCATTGAATGACTTGATTTCGCCTCAGTCCTTGTGTTCGACCTCGGAATACTTTCCTTCCTACATAACAATCCGTACACTGCGGGTTTTGCTAGGTAGTTTAGGAGATTAGATCGAGTTTATAAATGTAAAGCTTTTTGCGTGTCACATCCTAGCGTAACAGTGCTTGTTGAGATTGTGGAGTTAGGACGGAAGTATTTAGCATGTGGTTATAGTTGAGATCTCGTGAGTTTATGAGGGCTAGGAGAGTATCCTAGTTTGTGGGAGTGTATGGCCTAATAAGAGTATATAGTACTAGAAGTCTAAGGACTTCTAGCTTGCGTGAGTAGTTGTTGATTATTGTGCCTTGTCTTGAACATGCTTTGGCTATTTTTCCTACGAGAAGTGAGATCGGTTTTTAGCTAGCTTTGAAACGAGGTAAGTCCTCGGACTTACTTAGCCGCTTTTATGCCTTATTTGGATACATTATGGTGGTGTGTGTTTTATCGCTTTTGATCATGAAACCGGATTAGGATTACTTGACTATATATATTATTTGGCCCATTGTTACTATTATTATCGGGCGGTGACATCACCGCTCAGTTTCCCGAGGGAGATTGGGGGGATCTCTGCGACCAGGCCATACACGGTATACGGGCGGGCTTCTTCATCACTCCCTCAGGGTATACGGGTTGGGCGCCACCACACTTCTGTTGGTTACACGGGGACAGAGGCGAGAGTTATAAGACTCTGGTGTTACACTTGAACAAATAGATTAGATATGGAATAACCTAAAAAGATAATAAATAACGGATGTGTATGTTTATGAGCATTTTGTGTGTTTGTGTTCCTATGTGTGTTTGTGCCATATTATTCTTATAATGCCTAGAATGTGAGCTAACGGTTTTATACCGATTATTGTAGTTGATGTGCAGGATAGGATGTGGCCGAGGGATCCGGAGGAGTGGGCAGCCGGGGTTCCGTACATCTTAGGTTGAGTTGAGTTTTGGAGTCCTTGTGTTGTTGTTATAATATATTATGTTGATGTTGTTGTAAGGACGGCTGAAGTCTTTCCTTTATTTTGTTTCGGGTTTCATAACATTGCATAAAAATGTATTTTGGTTTTAACCTTTATTTGTGCCTTGTTGAAAGATCCGGTGAAATTGTTGT
The DNA here is from genome assembly GCA_033239125.1 of Fagopyrum homotropicum. NCBI lineage: Eukaryota > Viridiplantae > Streptophyta > Magnoliopsida > Caryophyllales > Polygonaceae > Fagopyrum > Fagopyrum homotropicum. Next base: position 67,445,462 of record BSWB01000002.1, on the reverse strand, counting down.
CAGACTAAGGGTCGGGACCCATTGTGAGGCCCCAACCTGTAGCATCCCGAGTCCCGCGGATTCGGGGTGTTACAAGTAGAAGCCTAGCTGACTCTACCCTTCTCTCTCACGCAACCTTACCTGTTGCCTCAGCCTTTCCTCATTTCTCACCCTCATTTTCTGATTTTGCACCTCCTCTAGTTGCCCATCTCCTCGGGTCCTCCCCGTCTTCAGTGAGGCAGCAAACACCTCCACCGTCGGCCACCTCTTGAACTCTCAACTCTTCACTATCACCCATCTCCTCTCTTCTCCTTTGTTTGCCCCAAACCTCCTCAACCGATTAAACCACCCGAGTGAAGCTCTCCCTCACCGCCGTCTCGCCGCGAAGAGCCGCCTACACCCTCGCCACAAGAAGAATCCCACTGCCGTCTCGCCGGTTTCCCGCAACACTCTCCCGCTTCCCCTTCGCCTCTTCTTTGCAGCCGGTTGATGGAGCAGCAACCGCCGGAATTGCTGCAACCACGCCAGACCACCAGACGATGCCCTAGCCCCCTCGCCTCGCTGCCGGATCCAAGCAGCCTTGAGCCGCCGCCCCTACATTCCTCCTCCGCCAAGTCTGCCACCGCACTGTTTATTCCCCAGCCTTGCACTCATACAACGTGAAAGAGGACTCTATTGCCCTAATATAATCGGGCCTCTTTAATTTGTGTTTAATTACGGAATGTACCCAGCTTTATATATTTACATGTATTACCCACATTTTTGAATGTTTCATTTATATCCCTTTCTGGAAAATTATAGATTATGGCCCTTATTTACACTTTAAGAATATGACCCAAGTTTTTGAATTTGTTCATCTTTGCACTAAAAATGTATTTATCGATTTTAAACTTGGGTTTCAATTAGGGGGATATTCTTATAATTTGTATATACTATATATTATGCCTTTCTTTGATTTATCTCGGGTTATGGCAAATATTTTATTGTGGGTATTAACCTCGGCTATGAAAACGAGTTTTACCTTGAGTTTATGATGTTATACAATATGCCGGGAACATTATATTTACGGTCTTTAACTTGGGTTTTGAAAGTGGGGTTTTCCTTAGATTATATATGTTCATAATTCCGTTCAAATTTATCTTATATGCTAAATTTGTCTAGTTTGGTGGTAGGTTCGGAAGTGCCCCGATAAAGGCCTGACGAGTCCAAGTCGACATCCGTTGAACGAATTTCGTCTATTGACGTCACTTGAGTATTCTTTCCCCTCGATCTAGGCATGTTATGTTTTAGTATCATGCTAGGATGGATGTAGCATAACTTAGAGTTAATATCAAGTAGTGGTTATGGACCTTAGGTGAGTCTCGAGGATTTGATATTGTTTGATGGAATGGTACTGATGCATCTGACCGTCTACCAGCACGGGATAGTCGCCGAGAACCTCTTAGCTCTCGCGGGAGCCAGGCAAGTTGTCACCGCCCGTTATCATACACTTGGGCCAAAATAATATAAAGGTCGGTAATCCTATTTCCGGTTTAGTTGTTATAAACAATAAAGAATAAACACACACCACCAAACACACATCAATGCTAATACAAGGAATACGAGCTAAGTAAGTCCGGAGACTTACCTTATCGCCACACACAACTCACAACACTCTCGCTTCCCTTGGGAAAGAGTCCACAATCTGCTCACAAGAAGATAACTATATCAACCACTCGCTCAACACAAGAAGTCTAAGACTTCTACACAAATGAGCTACGCGAGATCATTTGACTCACATTCTAGGACCGCATCCTAGAATCTCTCATGCTCACATCTCACTCAACACAAGCTAGAAGTCCTTAGACTTCTAGACCCTATGATCTCGGAGGATCATAACCCGTAGTACATCCTAGGATAAACATACCTAGTCCAAACAGACGCAACGGTAACAACACCATGTTAGGATACGCATATCCTAGCCCATAAACTCAACAACCATATACTCCAATTCTCAAACCTCACAAGATAACATCAACATCTCAAGTCATAAAACATTTCACAATCCTCAAGCACTCACCTAAGGTCCATAACCACTACTTGGTATTCACTCTAAGTTATGTTAGATCCAACCTAGCATGATACTACTACTAAACATAACTAAATCGAGTAAGATAATAAACTCAGGGGAAATGGTACTCACATGACGTCAAAAAGACGGAAGACGATCTATGGATGTCGATATGGATTCGTTGGCCTTTATCGGGGCGCTTCCGAACCTAAAACCAAAGCTAAACAAATTTAGTCTATATGCTAAATTTGATAGGAAGATAACTTATATAAAACTCATTTTCAAAACCAATGTTAAAACTCATAAAAACATTTTCCGGGAATTTATACAATTTTAGAAATTGGGTCATAAACCCCAAATTAAATCCTTGGGCCATATTCCGAAAATAATCCAACAAAGGGCATTATATATAGTGTATATAAATATAAGAATATTCCCGTAATTAACACCCTAGGTTAAAACCGCTAACGCATTTTCCGGGCAAATAATACAACTCTAAAAACTTGGGGTCATATTCTGAAAATAAAACTTTGGTCATATTTTGTAATTACTTCAGGAGAGGGCATCATAGTTAAATCCCAAAACTTGGGCATAAATCATAAATGAAAGTCTGGGGCATTTTTGCAATTAAGCCCTAATTTAGGGAAGCCCGATTTGATTTCATAAATGGGTTTTATACCCTGATGGAGGCTGAGCCGCAGAGAAGGAACGGAGGAGGAGACCCTCCTGGGCGGCGCTGCAAGGCTCCAGCTTGACGGCACTAGGGCGGCGATGATGAAGGCGCGACCTCCGGCGTGACGACGACAGGGTCCCAGGGCGAGAGGGAGGGTCATAGATACAGGCGTGAATTTTGACAAGGAGATGCAGAGACATTGATGGAGAAGATTGGCGGCTGCGCAAGGGTTCCGGCGAAGGCGACTCCTCTGGTGGCAGCTTCGTCAAGCGTCGGCAACAGAGAGAAGAGAATAAATAAAAGGAAAAAATAAATAAAAGAAAAAAAGAAAGAAAAGAGAGAAGAGAATAAATAAAAGGAAAAAATAAATAAAAGAGTAAAGATGAGGGCTCTTTAAAAATAACCAACTCGCTTAACATTCGGAACGGGATTTTCCGGATCGGTAAATCCCGATTTCCGACAAAATTAAGTTAATAAAATACGGGAATACATACATGTATCCCAAAATAATATAATACCCGGAAAAGTTATTTTTAAATCTATAAAAATATACTTTAAATAAGAACTCGAGCTATAACGAATCGATGGAAGGAAGAAAAGCAAAGTCGGAACGCACCCGAATGAACTGGGCGTTATATCAGGTCCTCCTAAAGAAAAGTTTCGTCCCGAAACTTGCTAAATGCGGAACTCTCAAACAAACATGTCTTGATATCCTCTCGGAACACTACAACGTGGTAACTATGACCCTTATAATCCAAAGTCTACTCGCCTAGACACATCAAGACTCGCAAGGTATACACATATGAAAAACACATAACACATCACGTCACAAATCACATAAGAATAACCAAGGATAGATCTCGGGACTAACCCGACAGTCCTATAGATGTCGCTAAACCTGCGTAAAACTCGACTAAAGATACTATCCTACGTCTTCCAGTTAGCCTTATTGGATTCTCGTCTCGACTAGATCATCACAACGGACTACATGTCTCGAGTCATGTATGTACTCCCTCGACTGATGCACATGAACCCCGGGTGAACACCCTTTACTCTCGGCGGTCACGCTAACCGGTAAACCACTAACCCCACCCACGCTAAGATCTCCAAAAGGTCCGATATATCGGAAACTAAACTTCCTTCTCGGGTCTTTCTCAATGCAGCATTTCCATTAGGTTTCTCTGTGATATCTCTTTCAAAGAAGATCTAACTTCCAATTAACACTATTAGCTTTGGTTCTTGTCAAACCAAACTTTGATGTTACGTCTCCTTAATTCTTGTGGCAATTCCAAGTAACGAATGAAGTACTTTACTTCACACCGCTTCGTCTAACGAAGCCAATATGCTATTACTTTTACATCGTTCCTCAATACCCAATCAAGACCTTGTCTTGGAGAATCACTTGTCCACTTCAAACCCATAATACCTCAAGGTAAATCGAAACAGTTGCACTAATAACTCCCCTCTTAACTCTCAGAAACTCTATTGACTATTCTTCGTCCCATTCCATACTTCATTATCATCCGTAGTAGGTTACCATAAAAGGTGTTACACAACTACCCCCTTCACATATCTGGTAAAGCTCAACACTTCTAAGATAACGGGTAACTTCTTCCCCATCCTTCGGGGTTTGCCATCTCGAGACAACTGTCATACAACTTCTCTCTTCTTCGAGAGTGGGCCAAAATATCTTATACGGGACATTAGTAAGCCCAGATGACATCACGACAGGCTCATGGTGACCATCGTTGTACGGAATGTCGTATTTGCGATATCCTGATCTTGAATTCTCCATTGGTGGCCATCAGACCTAAAATCAATTTTAGGAGCGACTACTGACCCTCGTGACCGATCGAGTAAATCGTCAATTCATTATAAGGGTTACTTGTCCCTCACCATTATCTTGTTCGAATCACGGTAATCGATGTACAACGGAGATAACCGTCTCACTTTTCGCAAATTGGGGTTCTCCATAACAACTTCAAATCAAGAGTTTAAGATAACGTCTGGTATTCTCCGTGACATTTCACTAATTCTAATGAAATCTTGTCATTAAGTTCTTGCAATTGCTCCTTCACTTGCTTCCACAACTCATGTCTCAGCACAAGTGTTATTCTTTACGGCGCCTTTGACACCGGAAATAAATCAAGCTCGACCTTAGTGGAAAATTCACATTCTGACGTATTGGAATATGTGATATCTCAGGTTTCATCTTTTCTCTTCCCGTCACATATCATAATAACCGCCACAATCCTGTTTTATCACTTTACAAGTGGTCATGACACAATTGATCTACCTCGATCTATTGAGGTGCCGTCTTTAAGACTCGTGTATTGTTCCATCTTCAGCCATGACCATGTCTGTTCTCTTTCAAGGGTCCTTCTTTTCTTGAATCCGTACTGCTCCATCCTTTTTCACCTTGAAGGCCTAGTCGTAATAACCTTTTAAGAACCCATACTTATGTGTCGCCATAAGCGCCTTAAATGTAGGGCATAACCACGTCTTATAACAAATCGATCTTATCATCTTCGCTTTCCCGGTCATCCCAACATGTCGGGGGAGTTCTTCGTATTCCACCTAAGATTGCATCATTCCTTCGAGTAGGTGTAGAACTACTTCATTTCCTTATGTAACGTCAATCTGACCGCAGAGGTTCTAACCTCAATCTTTCATATACTTCTCGTACATCTCATGTCGACATCAAACTTCAAGACTTCGGTCTTCTCTTACTCTGGTTGGTCACCTTATGCTTCTTTCGGTATCCCATAAACAACTTCACAATCGTGCCAGTATGCCCTATGGAAAACGCTAAAACAAATTCCCTATCGAACACCACTAAAATATCCAACTTATTACTTCTCAAGTGCCAACGTTATAAGCTCTAACCTTGCAACGTTGCCCTAATCTAGGTCCCCCCCTTTCACGCCATAGCCCCCATGGCTCTTCCGTGTGAGTCTGAATCATCTGACTCAGCTTTTTGCTTGCGAAAACATATCATCCATTTCATTAGAACGAACATACTATGCATCCTCTTATTTTACTCCCGCCTACGCACCACAAACAATGAAACCTCACCTTTCTCTTGATCTACTAGTTCCCTTTACCATGATAAAACTTTAAAACTTCTAATCTAGGTCGTTCTCCCTTATGCCGTTTTCATGACCTATAAAGGTCACATAAGGTCATTCAAATCCCTCTGTATGCCCATAATCTTGATTTACTCATCCCCTTCTACACTCTCCAATAGACAACCCGCACCTGTGCGTTCTCAGTAGTCAACGATTAACTTGTATATGACCTTCTCCGAAGTCAACGGCTTATTATTCTACTACACTTCTCATGTTACCATTTTCATGAAGGCTAACCTCCTCGGGGTACTTCATCTTAAACTCTGTTAGTTCTTTCTTCATTTCATGCTTCTTCTTCTTTATAAGGTAACTATATCTTCTTGGCCTTATTGTTTCATATTACTCCCTTTCATAGACTTAACCATTCTTCCTTGATGTCTTTCAAGAGCATCTTCCCAAATATTATAGCTTTAGCTAGCATCCACTCGCGTTCCTCTTGGTTGGTATCTTAAATCTCTCGACCAAAGCTCTTCGTTTCGTCTTTCATCTTCTTGGGGTCATCATTTATACACACTTCCTCCTTCTTGGCGTTTCTTAGTCTTATCATCATAATGGAAATCGGTTAACTCCACGTGAATCCCCACCATGTCCTTCTTCTCATAACTCTAGTAATGTTGACACTTCACTTATTGGTACATCGTAAGCTTAACTTACAATATCTTAAATCTTCTACAAATGGTTCGATCACTGCTCTCATCTCAACTCGAATGCTTAGGAACGCCTAAGGAAAGCTTCACATCTTATTGGAATACCACCATTAACCTTCCTAGAACATACCCATCTTCTCCTCGATTCACATCTTTAGTTGTCCACGCGTCTTCTCGAAGACTTAAGTTCGTTATCTCAATTGATCTCGTTGTCGTACAATCACGGTTTCTTTATAACCACTTATACATTAAACGTTGCTTTTTTTTTTGCAATGCTTCCATCTTGATTCCTCTTAAGTTGTCTCGAGTTTTCCTTCCCCTTGTTTGCCATTCGTTTACGTCATCTCTAATCCTCCACTTCGACGTCCTCTTAAAGGATTCCGGGAAACACCAAGGTAATTGTCATAACGTGATACTCAACTCGGTATTTGAGCATACTCCACCTCATGTGCACACTATCCTAAGCCCAACAGCGTTTGTCCAAGGGCGATGATAGCTTTCTATCATCTTAAGTGTAAGGTCTCGCTTCCATATGTTATTATATATATAAGAATACTTATACATAACTATATAAGTCCTAAGTCCATATCACTACCAACATAACACATCTAACATTCCATCACCAATATAAGGTCCCAAAATATATAACCGTCCACATATATAACTATACACATATAACCAGTTCATCATGCACCATACAATCACGAAGATACACATCAAATCTATCATGCATAACTACCAACCTCATATCCATATCTATATATACATATATATACATATCAAAATCTAAAAAAACTAAGCTGCCAAAATCTGCGGAAGGAGTGGTGGTCCGTACATTCTACCCCGATTCATGCATGTGATTTTGAAAATGAAAACTCAGAACCCTTGAGGGTTCTATTTCCCTCTATTCGGCCTTTTAGAAGATTGTGAGTGCCATTGTTGTCAACCTAGGGCTCTGATACCACTTTTGTAACACCCCGAATCCGCGGGACTCGGGGCGCTACGGGTTGGGACCTCACAATGGGTCCCGACCCTTAGCTTGACAAGAATTTCACCGGATCTTGCAACAAGGCACAAATAAAGGCCAAAACCAAATACATGTTATGCAATGCAATGAAACCCAAAACCATACAAACCAAAGACTTTAGCCGACATAGAACCGAAAGACCAAATTCCATACACACGGCATACAATATATAATATATACAAAACTTAAACACGACTCCAACCAAAACCCAATCCTAAAATGTACGGAACCCCGGCTGCCCACTCTTCCGGATCTCTCGGCCGCATTCCTAACCTGCAAGGCAATCTACAACAATCGGTATAAAACCGTTAGCTAAAATTCCAAGCATTAGAATCAAGGTGAAAGGCACAAACACAAGTAAATCAACATAACACACAATATACACCAAGGCACACAAGTCCGGTTTATTATCTTTCTATTATTAAGTCATATCCCGTTCTAATTCAACTTAGGTTGTGACACAAGAGTCACCGAAACTCGCCTCGGTCCCTACTTACCGGCATGGAATGGTACTGATGCATCTGACCATCTACCAGCACGGGATAGTCGCCGAGAACCTCCTAGCTCTCGCGGGAGTCAGGCAAGTTGTCACCGCCCGTTATCATACACTTGGGCCAAAATAATATAAAGGTCGGTAATCCTATTTCCGGTTTAGTTGTTATAAACAATAAAGATTAAACACACACCACCAAACACACATCAACGCTAATACAAGGAATACGAGCTAAGTAAGTCCGGAGACTTACCTTATCGCCACACACAACTCACAACACTCTCGCTTCCCTTGGGAAAGAGTCCACAATCTGCTCACAAGAAGATAACTATATCAACCACTCGCTCAACTCAAGAAGTCTAAGACTTCTACACAAATGAGCTACGCGAGATCATTTGACTCACATTCTAGGACCGCATCCTAGAATCTCTCATGCTCACATCTCACTCAACACAAGCTAGAAGTCCTTAGACTTCTAGACCCTATGATCTCGGAGGATCATAACCCGTAGTACATACTAGGATAAACATGCCTAGTCCAAACAGACGCAACGGTAACAACACCATGTTAGGATACGCATATCCTAGCCCATAAACTCAACAACCATATACTCCAATTCTCAAACCTCACAAGATAACATCAACATCTCAAGTCATAAAACATGTCACAATCCTCAAGCACTCACCTAAGGTCCATAACCACTACTTGGTATTCACTCTAAGTTATGTTAGATCCAACCTAGCATGATACTACTACTAAACATAACTAAATCGAGTAAGATAATAAACTCAGGGGAAAGGGTACTCACATGACGTCAAAAAGACGGAAGACGATCTATGGATGTCGATATGGATTCGTTGGCCTTTATCGGGGCGCTTCCGAACCTAAAACCAAAGCTAAACAAATTTAGCCTATATGCTAAATTTGATAGGAAGATAACTTATATAAAACTCATTTTCAGAACCAATGTTAAAACTCATAAAAACATTTTCCGGGAATTTATACAATTTTAGAAATTGCGTCATAAACCCCAAATTAAATCCTTGGGCCATATTCCGAAAATAATCCAACAAAGGGCATTATATATAGTGTATATAAATATAAGAATATTCCCGTAATTAACACCCAAGGTTAAAACCGCTAACGCATTTTCCGGGCAATAATACAACTCTAGAAACTTGGGGTCATATTCTGAAAATAAAACTTTGGTCATATTTTGTAATTACTTCAGGAGAGGGCATCATAGTTAAATCCCAAAACTTGGGCATAAATCATAAATGAAAGTCTGGGGCATTTTTGCAATTAAGCCCTAATTTAGGGAAGCCCGATTTGATTTCATAAATGGGTTTTATACCCTAATGGAGGCTGAGCCGTAGAGAAGGAACGGAGGAGGAGACCCTCCTGGGCGGCGCTGCAAGGCTCCAGCTTGACGGCACTAGGGCGGCGATGATGAAGGCGCGACCTCCGGCGTGACGACGACAGGGTCCCAGGGCGAGAGGGAGGGTCATAGATCCAGGCGTGAATTTTGACAAGGAGATGCAGCGACATTGATGGAGAAGATTGGCGGCTGTGCAAGGGTTCCGGCGAAGGCGACTCCTCTGGTGGCAGCTTCGTCAGGCGTCGGCGACAGACGCTTCTTTGGCTTTGCTTGGTGGCGTTGTTCCTTCCCGGAGTTTGCAGAAGCGAGGCAAAAGAAAGGTAAGGCACGGGATGAAACAGAGGGAGAGATCGAGGGGGTGAGGGTGAAGATGCACAAGCGTCTGGCCGAGGCTCTCGGCGGTGGATCCGGCTTCGGCGATGAAGGAGATGAAGGTTTGAAGGTTGCAACTTCATCCGGTGGTTGCGGGGATTGTTGCAGGAGGATTACAGAGGGGAAATTGAGGCTGCAGCTTACTGATGAATGTAGAGGCTGAGTTTGCAAGGTTAGAGAGTGAGGGAATGAGATTGAGGAAGGTCTTCAAAGGTGGGAAGGTGTGGCGAGGCCGCGAGGGTAAGGCTGGCATTGGAGAAGGGAAGCAGTGGCTTGGGAGGTTCACAAAGAGAGGGGAATGAGAGTAGAGTAAGGAAGAGACTGAGAGAAGGAGTGAGGGTGAGTGAGAGAAGGTGGACTGCTGGGAGTCATCACAGGGAGGCGGGGCTCAAGGGGTCGGACGCAGCTAGTGTAGGATGCAGGCTAGGGCCGGAGGTCGAGGGGCCGGCTGGGGAGTGGTCGGCCTCTGGCCTTCCTCTGCTGAGGCGCCACACGCAGGAAGCAACACAAGGAGAAAAAATGAAATAAGGAAAAAAAAAAGAAAGAAAAGGGAGAAGAGAATAAATAAAAGGAAAAAAATAAATAAAAGAGTAAAGATGAGGGCTCTTTAAAAATAACCAACTCGCTTAACATTCGGAACGGGATTTTTCGGATCGGTAAATCCCGATTTCCGACAAAATTAAGTTAATAAAATACGGGAATACATACATGTATCCCAAAATATGGTAAGAATTATTGAAGTTAAGATTGACACAATACTATTATGTATACAGACATGTTAGTTAGATAACAAATGTGGTTCTTAACCCACGTGCACAAATATATAGTAATATATGGTAGAAATCATTTTAGCTAAGATTGACAAAATACTATTATGTATACATACATGTTATTTGGTTAACGAATGTGGTTATTGGCCAATGTAAATAACTATATTACAATATATGGTAAAAATAGTTTTAGATAAGATTGACACAATTCTTTTATGTATACAAACATGTTATTTAGTTCTCGAAGGTGGTTCTTGACCCATGTACACAAACATATTAAAATGCATGTCAAAAATCTTTACTTTAAAAAAAAAGTTCCTTTAGGAAGAAAACAATCACTCCTCATTACGATTGTATGTATATATATAGTTGTTGTCCATGATACATAAGAAACAAACTCATTGTCACTCAAGAATAAAATGACGTCCACTAAAGTAATACTCGTGTTGTTGTTTCACTTAGCTTTATTTTGTGTTATCGAAGGAAGGCCATATAATTCAAAAGAAAAATACCCCCTTTCATATTCATCTACACCAAACGGAAATATTCTACACTCCGGGCCATCAGTTCGTGACGACCGTGATCCAACAACACGACCACCAAAGCTAACAAATAATTTAGAATTCATTGTATACCCAAAATTACCCAAGGGCCCCATTCCACCGTCTAGGCCAAGCAAGGGTCATTCGCCACCGGGACCATGATACACAACCAGGACCTTCTGATAACGGCAACGATGATCCACCGTGCCGACTACCAATGTTTTCTTACAAAAACAAAGATTACATAGTGGAATTGTCTCCAGCTTTTCTTGATTTAAATAATGCGCTCGATTTGTTAATTGAGATCTATGTATGTCTGTTGTGGTCTTGTTGGTCCTGAAAATGTTTTCTAAGTCGTTGATAAATTCATTGTTAAGTGTTACTTCCAATGTCCATGATACCAAATCATGCAATAAACAATCTTTCCCTCATTCTTAATGCTACTATTACTTATGAAATTTCTACGTAAATTGATCGGCCATAGTCCTACTAGTTGATTAACCGGTGTTTGTTTCTCTTCTCAATTGTTATTGGTTTTGCTATTTTTTGTGTTTGGTGTTTACGATAGAATGACTTTTGCCAATCGATTGATTGACTAACCCTTATTTTTTCTTTATTTGTTTATGTTTTGTTAATTACATTAGTTGTTTCATCAATAACCAATCAAATCAAAATATTATCTTTGTTGAGTTCGATCCCGAACTTCTTACTAAAATCGGACCTTCTAAGTATTTGTGAGATTTGAGGCTCATGTTTCAGCTTTAATCACTCATTGGAAATCTACATGGATTAATCACTCATTGGAATTCTACATGGGTTATTCACGGACAATACTTCTAAGTACTTATGAGATTTTTATTCCTACGTTTATCGATATTTTTTTGGCTCGAGTATTTTATTTAAAATTATTTTAAGGCGTAAAATACCTTTCCCGAATATATTGATATTTTTTTATACGTTCACGTATATATATCCGTATCATTATTTTTGGAAAAGTCGGGAATGTTTTCCCGACTCAAAAATTCCATTCTGTGTATTCTCTATCGGGTTATTTATCAATGTATTATAATTTCATTTCCTCTTCCTTGACCACTTGATGAGCTGCCTTGTCACCCTCACCTTCCTAGCTGTCCAGTAGCAGCCTAGCTGACTCTACACTCCTCTCTCACGCAACCTTACCTGTTGCCTCAGCCTTTCCTCATTCCTCACCCTCATTTTCTGATTTTACACCTCCTCTAGTTGCCCATCTCCTCGGGTCCTCCCCGTCTTCAGTGAGGCAGCAAACACCTCCACCGTCGGCCACCTCTTGAACTCTCAACTCTTCACTATCACCCATCTCCTCTCTTCTCCTTTGTTTGCCCTAAACCTCCTCAACCGATTAAACCACCCGAATGAAGCTCTCCCTCACCGCCGTCTCGCCGCGAAGAGCAGCCTACACCCTCGCCACAAGAAGAATCCCACTGCCGTCTCGCCTGTTTCCCGCAGCACTCTCCCGCTTCTCCTTCGCCTCTTCTCTGCAGCCGGTTGATGGAGCAGCAACCCCCAGAATTGCTGCAACCACGCCGGACCACCAGACGATGCCCCAGCCCCCTTGCCTCACTGCCGGATCCAAGCAGCCCTGAGCCGCCGCCCCTACATTCCTCTTCCGCCAAGTCTGCACCGCACTGTTTATTCCCCAGCCTTGCACTCATACAACGTGGAAGAGGACTCTATTGCCCTAATATAATCGGGCCTCTTTAATTTGTGTTTAATTACGGAATGTACTCAGCTTTATATATTTACATGTATTACCCACATTTTTGAATGTTTCATTTATATCCCTTTCTGGAAAATTATAGATTATGGCCCTTATTTACACTTTAAGAATATGACCCAAGTTTTTGAATTTGTTCATCTTTGCACTAAAAATGTATTTATCGATTTTAAACTTGGGTTTCAATTAGGGGGATATTCTTATAATTTGTATATACTATATATTATGCCTTTCTTTGATTTATCTCGCTTGATGGCAAATATTTTATTGTGGGTATTAACCTCGGCTTTGAAAACGAGTTTTACCTTGAGTTTATGATGTTATTCAATATGCCGGGAATATTATATTTACGGTCTTTAACTTGGGTTTTGGAAGTGGGGTTTTCCTTAGATTATATATGTTCATAATTCCGTTCAAATTTATCTTATATGCTAAATTTGTCTAGTTTGGTGGTAGGTTCGGAAGTGCCCCGATAAAGGCCTAAAGAGTCCAAGTCGACATCCGTTGAACGACTTTCGTCTATTGACGTCACTTGAGTATTCTTTCCCCTCGATCTAGGCATGTTATGTTTTAGTATCATGCTAGGATGGATGTAGCATAACTTAGAGTTAATATCAAGTAGTGGTTATGGACCTTAGGTGAGTCTCGAGGATTTGATATTGTTTGATGGATTGAGGTTGATTCTAAGCTTGAGGTGTTGCTTATCTTGTGAGGTTGTTATAAGGCTTTAAGTTATATGGTTGATCTTGTGAGCATTTTGAGGCTCGAGGTGGTGTTGTATGATCTTGTGGGATTTTGGAGTTTAGGTTTGGCTTATCCTAGTTGTGTTGTGAGTTATGATATTCCGAGATCCAAGGGTTTAGAAGTCTTAGGACTTCTAGCTTGTGTTGAGTTTGATGTGAGCATTAGGGATTCTAGGATGCGGTCCTAGAATTGAGAGTCAAATGGTCTTGCGTAGATCATTTGTATAGAATTCTAAGACTTCTATTGTGAGTGGGTTGTTGTTGATATATTTTTCTTCTTGTGAGCAGGTTACGGGCTTCCTCCCTACGGAAGCGAGAGTGTCGTGAGTTGAGTTTGGTGACGAGGTAAGTCTCCGGACTTACTTAGCTCGTATTTTACATACTAGCATTGATGTGTGTTTGTTGGTCTGTGTTTATCTTTTATGTTATAATAACAAAACCGGAAATAGGATTACCGACCTTATATTATTTGGCCCAAGTGTATGATAACGGGCGGTGACATCACTACCTAGCTCTTACGTAGAGCTAGGAGGTTCTTGGCGACTAGCCCGTGCTGGTTAGACGGTCGGAGGTATCCATACCGTTCCATGCCGCAAGTGGCGACCGAGGCGAGTTTTGGGAGATTCTCGTGTCACAAAAGAAGTTGAATTATTACGGGATACGACCTAATAATAACAAAGACAATAAACCGGATTGGAGTGCTTTTATGTATGTTGTATGCTTGTAATGAGATTACTTGTGTATGTGCCTTTCCCATTGATTCTAATGTTTAGAATATAATCTAACGGTTTTATACCGATTGTTGTAGATTGCCTTGCAGGTTAGGAATACGGTCGAGAGATCCGGAAGAGTGGGCAGCCGGGGTTCCGTACATTTTAGGATTGGGTTTTGGGTGGAGTCGAGTTTGAGTATTGTATTTATTGTATGTTGTATGGCGTTTAGTCTTTGTGGTTGTATTTTCTGTTGAACTCCTTTGTGGTAGTCTTTTGGGTTTTTCTTTTCATTGCATAAAAATGTATTTCGATTTTGGCCTTTATTTGTGCATTGATGCAAGATCCGGTGAAATTATTGTCAAGCTATGGGTCGGGATCCATTCTGAGGTCCTAACCCGTAGAATCCCGAGTCCGAGAATTCTGGGTATTACACTAAGTATGTGTGAGATTTGAGACTCAAGTTTCAGCTTTAAAAACTCATCGGAAATCTACTTGGATTATTCACCGACAATACTTACAAATATGAGTTCCAATATGTTTGACAATATAAACATTTTGTCAACAAAAATGATAATGTGGGTCTAATAAATATTTTTAAACATTTAAACAATTTTTTCTTCAAATAAATGTATAATTTTGACCATAAAAATGTTTTGAACTACAAAGATAAATATCGAAACAAGAAAACAAACTAAATCTTATATAATGCATTCATATACGTAAATATATAATCCAATGAAAATGATTCTCTTATTTTACCTATACTGTTCATAAGTCTTTATGTAACGAATGTATTATGTAACAACCCATAAAACTATCATCCGGCATCATTTGAATGGAATTTATGGTTAGCTTATAAGGATGGGTTGTTGTTACCCAAGTCAACAAACTCTTCAGTTAAAGCGTGCTCTCACAGGAGCAATATCAGACACCACCTGGAATGTCTTCGTGCGAGTATGGTTCGTATGGCGACAATGTCCGTAAGACCTCGGGCCTTACATATTTTAATTAATTAACTAAAACCTGATAAATATAAAGTTAAAGCTTAATTTTAATTAGATAATCGTACACAGAAAATACTAATGTTACATTAGTAAAATGGTGGTTCTTGGCCATGTACACAACTATTTTGTAATATATCGTAAAAATCATTTTAGTTAATATTGACACAATACTATTATTATGTCTACAAACTTGTTATTTAGTTAATGAATTTGGTTCTTTGCCAATGTACACAACTATATAGTAATATATATGGTAAAAATCATTTTTAAGTTAAGATTCACACAATACTATTATTTATACATACTTGTCATGTAGTTAACGAATGTGGTTCGTGGCCCATGTACACAAGCATATAGTAAAATATGGTAAAAATCATTTAATTTAAGATGGACACTATACTAATATTTATACATACATGTTATTTAGTTAACCAATGTGGTTGATGGTCTATGTACACAACTATAATATAATATATGGTAAGAATTATTGTAGTTAAGATTGACACAATACTATTATGTATACCGACATGTTAGTTAGATAACAAATGTGGTTCTTAACCCACGTACACAAATATATAGTAATATATGGTAGAAATCATTTTAGCTAAGATTGACAAAATACTATTATGTATACATACATGTTATTTGGTTAACGAATGTGGTTATTGGCCAATGTAAATAACTATATTACAATATATGGTAAAAAATAGTTTTAGATAAGATTAACACAATTCTTTTATGTATACAGACATGTTATTTAGTTCTCGAAGGTGGTTCTTGGCCCATGTACACAAACATATTAAAATGCATGTCAAAAATACTTTACTTTAAAAAAAAAGTTCCTTTAGGAAGAAAACAATTACTCCTCATTACGATTGTATGTATATATATAGTTGTTGTCCATGATACATAAGAAACAAACTCATTGTCACTCAAGAATAAAATGACGTCCACTAAAGTAATACTCGTGTTGTTGTTTCACTTAGCTTTATTTTGTGTTATCGAAGGAAGGCCATATAATTCAAAAGAAAAATACCCCCTTTCATATTCATCTACACCAAACGGAAATATTCTACACTCCGGGCCATCAGTTCGTGACGACCGTGATCCAACAACACGACCACCAAAGCTAACAAATAATTTAGAATTCATTGTATACCCAAAATTACCCAAGGGCCCCATTCCACCGTCTAGGCCAAGCAAGGGTCATTCGCCACCGGGACCATGATACACAACCAGGACCTTCTGATAACGGCAACGATGATCCACCGTGCCGACTACCAATGTTTTCTTACAAAAACAAAGATTACATGGTGGAATTGTCTCAAGCTTTACTTGATTTAAATAATGCGCTCGATTTGTTAATTGAGATCTATGTATGTCTCTTGTGGTCTTGTTGGTCATGAAAATGTTTTCTAAGTCGTTGATATATTCATTGTTAAGTGTTACTTCCAATGTCCATGATACCAAATCATGCAATAAACAATCTTTCCCTCATTCTTAATGCTACTATTACTTATGAAATTTCTACGTAAATTGATTGGCCATTGTAACACCCCAAATCCGCGGGACTCGGGATGCTACGGGCGGAGATCTCACAATGGGTCACGACCCTTAGCCTTACAACAATTTCACGGATCTTGCAACAAGACATAAATAAAGGCCAAAACCGAAATACATTTTTATGCAATGTTATGAAACCCGAAAATAAAAGAAAGGAAAGACTTCAGCCGTCCTTACAACAACATCAACACAATATAAAATAACAACAACACAAGAACTCCAATACCCAACTCAACCTAAAATGTACGGAACCCCGGCTGCCCACTCCTCCGGATCACTCGGCCACATCCTATCTTGCACATCAACTACAACAATCGGTATAAAACCGTTAGCTCACATTCTAGGCGTTATAAAGATAATATGGCACAAACACACATAGGAGAACACAAGGCACACAACATGAACATTCATTCCATAATATCTTTTTAGGTCGTTCCATATCTAATTCATTTGTTTCAAGTGTGACACAAGAGTCTTATAACTCTTGCCTCTGTCCCCGTGTAACCAACAGGAGTGTGGCGGCGCCCAACCCGTTTACCCTGAGGGAGTGATGAGGAAGCCTGCCCGTATACCGTGTATGGCCTGGTCGCAGAGATCCCCCCAGTCTCCCTCGGGAAACTGAGCGATGATGTCACCGCCCGATAATAATAAAAGTAGTAACGATGGGCCAATAAATAAGGTCAAGTAAATCCTAATTCATTTTCATGCTTAAAAGCGGTAAACACACACCACCATATATATCCAAATAAGGCATAAAAGCAGCTAAGTAAGTCCGAGGACTTACCTCGTTTCAAAGCTAAACGAAACCGATAACACTCACCGAAGAAATATAATTAAAGCCTATTCAAGACAAGACACGATAATCAACAACCACTCACGCAAGCTAGAAGTCCTTAAACTTCTAGTACTATATACTCTTACAAGATCGTACACTCCCATAAACTAGGATAGCATTCCTAATCCTCACAACTCACAAGATCACGACTACCACCACAAGTGCTAGAATACTCTCATCGTAAACTCCACAATCTCAACCAACATATAAATACCATCTCAAGTCTCACAAAATCAACCACGAGGCTAACAACTGTATAACAACTCGAGATCCCACACCACGTGACATAGAACATCAATAACTTCAAACACTCACCTAAAGGTTTCGAACCACTACTTGGCATTTGCCCTAAGTTATGCTAAATCCAACCTAGCATGATTCTACCACTAAATATAACTAGATCGAGGAAGAAGGTACTCACACACGGTCCAAGGTTGAAGATGATCTACGGACGTCGAGATTGGATTTGTTGGTCTATAACGGCCGCTTCCGAACCTAAAACTAAAGCTAAGGAAATTTAGCTCGTATGCTAAATTTGAACGAAGGATTCAACGCATATAAATCTAAGAAAAATCCGCTTTCAAAACCAAGGTTAACACTCGTAAAAACATTTCCGGGGATTTATAAAATTATATAAACATAGGTCAAAATCCGCAATTAAATTTCCGGGCCATAAATATGGAACTCAAGAACTTAGGCCAATTTCCGAAAATAACTTTGGGCCAAATCTGTCATTTATTCACAAGGATAAATTTGCACATTTCTAAAACATAGGGCCAAACTTGCAAATATATATATATATATTAGCAGGGCATAATTGTTTCATTTCAAAAATCTGGGTAGAAACTGTAATTATCAATAAACTGGGGACAAAACCGAATTAATTAAAAAAAAGAGAGGCAAAAATTGTAATTAATCCACTCTTCTTCAACCTCCTATTATCGCGACCCAGAAGAAGGAGAAGGGCATGGAAATCCTGCAGCTGCCCAGGCAGAGGAAAGGAGGTGGCCGGCGTGCAGGCGGCGACTCCGGCAGCAGTCGGCGGTGGTCCAGATTCCGGCGGTTGATACACATAATTAGGGAAGACAGGGTGTTACACAGAGGAGCGAAGAAAGATAAAGGAAGGGGAGATGGCGGCGACTCACTACGCCGGCGACACAGGTGGCTTGGGGTGGAGGCGAGGCAGCTACTGCTCGCCCGGCGGACCTCCTGGTGGTGTTGCACTGCCAGTTGCTGCCCAGAAGGATAAGAGAGGGAGAAGGGTGAATCGAGAGATTGTGGTACGAGATGGTGACAAGAGTGCGAGAGATCGATAAGGGCAGTGAGGCTGCTTTGGGGGGTAGTCATCACAGATTCACAGGAGGGAGGGCGAAGGGACGCCTGGCCGGTCGCAGGCCGTTGCAGACGGGCGAACGAGGGGCCGGGTAGCCTGCAGTGCCCTAGCCCAGGTGGAAGAGCTGCAGCAGCTTCTCACCAACCGCAAAAGACACGGCAGAAGAAGACAAGAAGAAAAGAGAAAAAAAAAAGGAAAAAGAAGGAGAAAAGAAAAAGAATAAAGGATAGAGAAAAAGGGAATAGGGAAAAACTCGATTAAATGATCGGAACGGAATTTCCAAATCGGGAAGATTTTCCGAACCTTTCCGAAAGTTAACCTCAAATATGAATATACTCGGAAAGCTATTTTTAAGTCGTAAAAATACTTTAAATAAAATATTTAATCTAATAAAATACCGATAGAAGTTGGAAAGAAAAAAATCGAAAACGCGCCAAAATTTGGGGCGTTACATCAGATCCCCCTAAAAACAAGTTTCGTCCCGAAACTTGCTATACGCCGAAGTTCTTGATCCCTAAGGCCGAGGTAACTCATAACTAGGATGGCTTAGACCTTATAATCTATATACACTAAAACTGCTCCAACCATCATCACAATATAACTATAACCGGACATAAAACTCATTCCCGCACGTGACGCAAACAACATATAACATCACACATATACACAACTAAGGGAAGAACTAGGTCTAACCCTTCGATCTATCAACGCTACTAGCTCAGTGTAAAACTCAACCAAGGATATTATCCTCCAACTTCCTATTAGCCCCATTGGTTCTACGACGTCACTAACTCATCAAGACCCGCAAAACTTCTCGAGTCATACCTGTACTTCCTCGATTGATGCACATGAAACATCGGGCTACTCTTGGCGGCAACGACAAATTTTAAATCACCTCTCCTACTCGTGCTAAGATCTCAAAAAGGTCAATATACCGGAACTCAACTTCCTTTTCGGATCTTTCTCAATGTAGCATTTTCATTATGTTTCTTCAATTCTTGTTAGGTACTAGTAACGAAGGAAGCACTTTACTCCATACTACTTCTATTAACAAGACAGGTATGCTATTATTTTTACATCGCTCCTCAATATTCGAACAAGACCTTGTCTTGAAGAATGACTTGTCCACTTCAAAACCCATAATACCTCTAGGTAAATCAAAACAGTTGCACCAACGAATCCCCTCTTAACTCTCAACAACTCTATTGCCAATTCTTCGTCCCATTCAATACTTCATCGTCATCCATAGTAGGTTACCATAATTGGTGTTATACAACTTCTCTCTCCACAGATTCGGTAAAGCTCAACACACCTAAAAAAACTTGTAACTTCTTTCACATCTTTAGGGGTTTGCCATCCCAAGACAACTTGTCAAACATCTTCTCTCTTTTTCAAGAGTAGACCCAAAATATCTCCTCCGGACATCAGTAAGCCCATATGGAGTAACTACAACTCGTAGTGACTCCGATTGGTCCCAAAGTGCCGTACTTGCAATATCTTAGTCTAGAATTCTCAAACGGTGACGATCAAATCTTAACTTAATCGTAGAAGAGACTACCGACCCTTGCATCTGATCGTGTAGATCTTCCCATTCATTGTAAGGGATATTGGTCCTTCATTGTCATCTTGCTCAACTTATAGAAATCAATGTACAAACGGATATAACCATCTCCCTCTTTGCAAATTGGTGTCCTCTATAACAACTTCAAATCAAGAATTCAAGATATACTTCCAATATGAGCTTCAAATCAAGCTTAATGGTCAAATCCACCTTTCTGATGCATTGGAATCCGATCTATTCCGGGTTCTATCTTTTCTCTACCCCTCTTATATCGTAATGACCGACACAACCTGGTCTCAACGCTTGACAAGTGGTCCACCCCAATCTGTTAGGGTGGCGTTCATCGAACACGTGGTTTAATACTTCTTTAGCTGCCATGTTCACCGTCCTCTTTCAAAGTGTAACACCCCAATTCTCGGAACTCGGGGAGCTACTGGTTAGGACCTCACAATGGGTCCCGACCTTGGTTTAACAACAACATTACTTGAATCTTACAACCAGGCACAAATGTATTTAAAACAATTTCTAAAACATAATATTTTTAATGGTATAAACGTACACATGTGACAGCCTTACAAACATATATAAAGATACATAACATGCATGACGTATGGAAGACTCCCCCGTCCCCATCTAATGAGTACGTGGACCCGGCTGACCATCCGTTCCGGATCTCTCTGCAACTGTCTATCTCTACAGATCTACAACACGGATAAACCGTTAGCTAACTATCCAAATATAAGCAAAATGATAACAGCACAAACACAAGCAGAGACAAAATAAACAAACATCATGTTGGCACTCAACCGTTTATTATCTATTATTTAAGTGATTCACATTATTCAATTTAAGTTGTGGCACGAGAATTATTATTAGTTCTCGCCTCCGTTCCTTATCCAACTGGTGTAGGTCTAGCTGACTTCCACTGGTAGCATCACTACAAACCACGTATGGACTAGTCCCGAAAGAAACCCCCAGCACCCGCAAGCTACTGAGCGGAATGCCACCGCCCGTTACTCTTAGGCCAAAATATAGGTCGGTAATTATATATCACAACCTATCTCCATAAACATTTCAATCACACACCACCATCATCATTTATACTCATATTTAGAAGTCAGCTAAGTAAGCCCAAAGGACTTACCTGTTATCACGCTCGACTCTTTGTAAACCACTCGCTCTGTAAACTGTAGCAACTCAGTTGCCTGTCAAAGGCGATAAGGGTATTAGCACACTCTCACGTAGTTAGAAGTCTAAAACTTCTAAGATCGAATAATGTATTAGGACATAACTAGTTACAGTGTTAATTTAGGGTAAAATGACCATTTTACCCTTGGTCCCGAAATTCCCAAAAAAATCTAGAATTCATGTCTAAAATCCTATTTGAGGTTCTAAAATCATATTCTAACTCCTAAAATTTTATTTGGTTCCAAACTGACATTTTTCCTATGTTTCTATTTTCCGGAAGAAACGTAAAGGTCTAACTTCGGTTCTAAATATAAAATTCTTAACAGCTTATAATAATTCCGAATTAAATCTCTAGATCATCTATGAGGTTCTATCTAACCTTAGGAGAAAGAATTCCTCCAAATTGTTCAGCCATTAATTTTATAAAAATTCACAAAGTTGGCTACTTCACTCAAATTTCCTATACTTAGCCAAAAACTTAAGTTTACCAAAACTGCTCAACTACCCAACTTTGGGAGCTTATAACTTCTAATCCGACCGTTCATTTCTTCTCATATTTTAATATGCTAAACTACATATATCCGTCTACAACATATCCAAAATTCAACGGTGGATCTTTATCCAAACGCTCAAACATTAGTCCCCAACATTGACCATTACTCAAGTACTAAGCTGAGTTCAAAAACGAGTATTTCACTTCTATTTCTAGGGTAGTCTACTCTACTCTCATTATTATCCAGTTATTATCAATTGGACCTACAGGAGACTTCAACAATCCACTTACTATCCCTCTATTTCCTTGGTTTGATCTCTATTCATAACAAAACCGAAAACATACTTAATCTATACATTTATAATATCTAGAGGGCAAGAATTGGACTGCAGGAGAGCGATGGCTCACCTCTCGGATTTCAGCAGGGAAGGCTCGTTATCACTGCGCCGTCCGGCACCAATGGCTCAAGAAATCGAGGTGAAAATCCCTGCTGCGGTGGAAGGCAACTCTCCTGAATCCCTGACAGATTCGTCCAGCACAAGGAGAAAGTGTAAGCGCTTAATCACAGTAGAAGGGAGAGAAGGAATCGAAGCTGTATCTTACCGGAGGAATGAAGGAACTCAGATTTCTCGGTTCTAGGCTCTTAACGATGTAATGACTGCAGCTGTAGCGGTTTCCTCTCCGTTGTAGACCTTCGATGGAACAATTGTTGCGACTGAAAGCTGTATGGATCAATGGCGTGTTGTGCTGTAGAATAGAGGCGGAGAAGGGGTTCTGAACGTGGACAGAAGGCTGTGTGCAGAAGGGAATGTTGTGTAACTGCTGCGTAATTGTAGCTGAACCGTATGTGCTGTTATGTGGGAGTTTAAGAGCAATTAATGGCTGTAGATCTTTTGTTGGCTGAAGAATACAAAGGGTCGTTCTTCTGAGCTGAAGCAAGCGTTGGCAACTGCTGTTGTTGGGCTGGCTTTGGCTGCAGAATGCAAGGTCGAACTGGGCTGAAACAGGCAAGGCAGCGGTGGACTGGAGCTGGCGCTGGACAAGGCAGCAGTGGGCTGCTTCTAGGCTGGGTGGACTACGCTGGAGTGCTACTGCTGGGCTGGAGTTGTGCTGCTGCTGGGCTGAGCTGAAGAATGCAGCGGACAAGCTGCTGAAGCTGGGCGCTGGCATACGGCTGGGCTGGGCAACGCTGGCGCTGGGTTGTCGACAGCCTGTCTGGGCTTGTCACAGCCTTGTCTGGCCTTGTCACAGACTCGTCACAGCCTTGTCTGGCTTTGTCACAGCTTCGTCACAGCCTTGTCTGGCCTTGTCACAGCTTCGTCACAGACTTGTCTGAACCTTGTCACAGCTTCGTCACAGACTTATCCGGGCCTTGTCATATTCTAAATTAGGGCTAAACTTATTATTTTATGTGAAGGTAAGCTACATAAAATGATAAACTTTTAAAGGATTCTATCATTTTATGTGAAGGAAATCTACATAAAATAATAACTTTCATAATAATGTGTCTAACTAAGTAGACGGATATGGCTCAACTGAGCGAGATCAAGTTTATAACAGAAATAGACGAAATAAAAATTCCGGATATTACACAAAGATCCTTCATCTCCAGAACTCGGAAGACTTGCTCTAATAATCTTTTTAAGGTTTCACACTTATGCGAAGTCATGAAGGTCCTAACTGCAGGACTTAATCACGACTTATAATATATTAGTATTACCTTCTTCGTATTCTACCAAAGCTTGCATCATTCCTTCGAGTAGGTGTAGAACTTACTCCCTTTTCTTATGTAACGTCCAATCGACCATAGAGGTTCTAACCTTAATCTTTCATGTACTTCTTGTACATCTCACATCAACTTCAAACTTCAAAACTTCAGTCTTCCCTTACTTTTGTTGGTCACCTTATGCCTTTCTCGGTATTCTATGTATAACTACAATGGAAGCCTCATCTTACGGTTGATCCATTAGCTCCCCTTACCATGATCAAGCCTTAAAAGTTGTAACCCGTGGCGTTCCTCCATATGTCAATTTCATGCCCTAAGAAGGTCGCGTAAGATCGTCACAATCTCCTCCTTGGAGGTCTTGCTATAACTACTTGCGTGAACTCGTTCAACATTATTTGACTTAAGACAAATGCGCGTCCATTGATGTACCTCCTTACTATTAACATTGATCCACTGTCAATACTTCAAGCTCTTCTTCCCGATCCTATATGTTCTCATAGTCTTGTTTACTCTCCCCATCTACACACATTAATAGACAACCCGCACTTGTGCATTCTCAGTTTTCACCTTAACTTATATCTGACCTTCTCCGAAGTTAACGACTTACCCTCCTACCATACTCCTGAAAGGATACCCACTCGGGGTACTTGTCTTAACTAGCTCATTTTCCTCTACTTTAACTCCGTTAGCTCTTTATACGCTCCTCTCTTCCTTCCGCTTCTGTAAGATAACCATACCTACCCAACTCTCTCGTGTCATATGTCCCACTTTTATATGCTTAACCGCTCTTCATAATGTATTGCAAATGCACTCCTCACATATTCTAACATTAATTAGCCTCCACTCGCATCCTTCTTGGTTGATAACTTAAGTTCTTCGATCCAGCTCCTTGTTTCCTCTTTCATTTTCTGAAGATCATCCTCCTCACACACTTCCTCCTTCTTAGCATTGGTTAGTCTCATCACAATGAAAAAAAATAGATTGAGTCTCACGGTAATTCCACTATGTGAATTTTCACCATGTGATCCTTCTCGTAACTCTCAGACTTCGGAATAAATCACCCGCTTAGGATCTCGCAAAGACTGTCACTTCACTCTATGGCATCTCCGTAAGCTTAACTTACGGTTCTTATAAATCTTTCCCAATGTCTTTCCATCTTGACTCTCATGCTTAGGGGAGCCTATTGAAAACTCGTCTTACTTAGAACGCCACTTTTATCCTCGAGCGAGAATGTAGTCCTCTCTACTTGATTCTCATCTTCAGTTCATCGGCACCGTACTTGGAAGAACTTTAAGTTTGTTGTCTCTAGTTGCTTCATTGATGCTCCATCATGGCTTCTTCATAAGTTCATATCACTCCATACCTTCATGTTGCTTTTATATTGGTATAGTCTCCATCTTGGTTTCGCTTAAATCGGCACGAGGTTCTCTTTTATTTGTTTGTCCTTTGGTTACATCATCTCTAGTCTTCTTCTTCGACGTCCTCTTAAAGGAGTCCGGAAAATCACCGGGGTGCTTGCAAAAACTTAATGCTCAACTTATAACTTGAGCATACTCATCCTCATATGTATACTATCCTAAGCCAAAAGGCGTTGTCCAAGGGGGCGATGATAGCTTTCTATCATCTTAGCTATAAGATCCACTATCACTAATATGATATTAGTATACCATATGTTTATAAATATATTTATATAAAGATATAAACATCATGCTACTACTATAAACATAACCAGTCCATAAACAATTTACAATTCAACATACAAGTATAGTCCAAAACATCCTAAGTCCACATATAGATATCTACATATACACACATATATCCATAATATAATAATCAATAACTACGTCGCCGAGATCCGCGGAGGAAGTGGTGGTCCCGTACATTCTACCCCAACTGACTCATGCACATGATTTGAAAACAAAATCCATTTCCTTAAAACTCAGAACCCTTGATGGTTCTGTTTATTTTTATTCGGCCTTTAGAAGATTACGAGTGCCATTGTTGTCAACCTAGGGCTCTGATACCACTTTCGTAACACCCCAAATCCGCGGGACTCGGGATACTACGGGCGGAGACCTCACAATGGGTCACGACCCTTAGCCTGACAACAATTTCACCGGATCTTGCAACAAGACACAAATAAAGGCCAAAACCGAAATACATTTTTATGCAATGTTATGAAACCCGAAAATAAAAGAAAGGAAAGACTTCAGCCGTCCTTACAACAACATCAACACAATATAAAATAACAACAACACAAGAACTCTAATACCCAACTCAACCTAAAATGTACGGAACCCCGGCTGCCCACTCCTCCGGATCACTCGGCCACATCCTATCCTGCACATCAACTACAACAATCGGTATAAAACCGTTAGCTCACATTCTAAGCATTATAAAGATAATATGGCACAAACACACATAGGAGAACACAAGGCACACAACATGAACATTCATTCCATAATATCTTTTTAGGTCGTTCCATATCTAATTCATTTGTTTCAAGTGTGACACAAGAGTCTTATAACTCTTGCCTCTGTCCCCGTGTAACCAACAGGAGTGTGGCGGCGCCCAACCCGTATACCCTGAGGGAGTGATGAGGAAGCCCGCCTATATACCATGTATGGCCTGGTCGCAGAGATCCCCCCAGTCTCCCTCGGGAAACTGAGCGGTGATGTCACCGCCCGATAATAATAAAAGTAGTAACGATGCCTCAAACCCTTGATGCACATGCCATAATCCGTTAGGAATATCGTTCAATCCGACTTTGTCAAGACACAAACACCCGGCTATGTGAATGGTGCCGAGTTACTCATCGTCATGATTGACTTCCCCAAACCTACAATTTATTTCTATTCTTTGAATGCAAAATTTTGCTTTCATGGCCCTCCCACATCAAACATGTCAAATACTCAACTCCTCCAAATTCCCGGATAGGTAAGGGAGGCTATTATTTCAATGAGGGGATAAATGAACAAAGAAAGGAGAAAGAAAGGTCGAATTGCCTTAATCATTTCATAAAGAAGCATAAGAACTTATTATGTAATTTCAACTTTAGTTTCTCAAAATTGATTTAGATGAAGTTCTCACATTACGAAATTTGCAAGTAAAGACAAACAACTCATTCAAACTCTTTCCAATCCATAATGTAACACCCCAAATTCTCGGAACTCGGGGAGCTACTGGTTAGGACCTCACAATGGGTCCCGACCTTGGTTTAACAACAACATTACTTGGATCTTACAACAAGACACAAATGTACTTGAAACAATTTCAAAACATAATATTTTTACTGTATGAATGTACACATGTGACAGCCTTACGAAACATATACATATACATAACATGCATGCTGTAAGGGAGACTCCCCCGTCCCCATCTAATGAGTACGTGGACCCGGCTGACCATCCGTTCCGGATCACTCTGCAACTGTCTATCTCTACAAATCTACAACACGGATAAACCGTTAGCTAACTATCCAAATATAAGTAGAATGACAACAGCACAAACACAAGCAGAAACAAAAATAAACAAACATCATGCTGGCACTCAACCGTTTATTATCTATTATTTAAGTGATTCATCTTATTCAATTTACAGTTGTGGCACGAGAGCTATTAACTGTTCTCGCCTCCGTTCCTTATCCAACTGGGTGTAGGTCTAGGTGACCTCCGCCGGTAGCATCACTACAAACCGAGTATGGACTAGTCCCTAAAGAAACCCCCAGCGCTCGCAAGCTAACTGAGCAGAATGCCACCACCTGTTACTCTTAGGCCAAGTATAGGTCGGTAAATATATATCACAACCTATCTCTCTAAACATTTCAATCACACACCACTATCATCATTCATGCTCATATTTAGAAGTCAGCTAAGTAAGTTCACCCCAAATTCTCGGAACTCGGGGAGCAACTGGTTAGGACCTCGCAATGGGTCCCGACCTTGGTTTAACAACAACATTACTTGGATCTTACAACAAGGCACAAATGTACTTGAAACAATTTCAAAACATAATATTTTTACTGTATGAATGTACACATGTGACAGCCTTACGAAACATATACATATACATAACATGCATGCTGTAAGGGAGACTCCCCCGTCCCATCTAATGAGTACGTGGACCCGGCTAACCATCCGTTCCGGATCACTCTGCAACTGTCTATCTCTACAAATCTACAACACGGATAAACCGTTAGCTAACTATCCAAATATAAGTAGAATGACAACAGCACAAACACAAGCAGAAACAAAAATAAACAAACATCATGCTGGCACTCAACCGTTTATTATCTATTATTTAAGTGATTCATCTTATTCAATTTACAGTTGTGGCACGAGAGCTATTAACTGTTCTCGCCTCCGTTCCTTATCCAACTGGGTGTAGGTCTAGCTGACCTCCGCCGGTAGCATCACTACAAACCGAGTATGGATTAGTCCCTAAAGAAACCCTCAGCGCTCGCAAGCTAACTGAGCAGAATGCCACCGCCCGTTACTCTTAGGCCAAGTATAGGTCGTTAAATATATATCACAACCTATCTCTCTAAACATTTCAATCACACACCACTATCATCATTCATGCTCAAATTTAGAAGTCAGCTAAGTAAGCCCAAAGGACTTACCTGGTATAAAGCTCGACTCTTTGTAAACCAAACTCGCTCTGTAAACTGTAGCAACTCAGTTGCCTGTCAAAGGAGATGAGTGCATTAGCACACTCCCACGTAATTAGAAGTCTAAGACTTCTAAGATAAAAGAACGTAGTAAAATATAACTAGTTACAGTACTAATTTAGGGTCAAATGACTATTTTACCCTTGGTCCCGAAACTCCCAGAATTTCCAAAATTCATGTCTAAACTTCTATTTGAGACTCTAAAATCATATTCTAACTCCTAAATTTTAGTTTGGTTACAAACTGGCATTTTTCCTATTTTCCTATTTTCCGAAAGATCGTAAAGGTCTAACTTCGGTTTCAAATATAAAATTCGTAAAAGCTTATAAAAATTCCGAAACAATTCTCTAGATCATCTATGATGTTCCCTCTACCCTTAGGAGCAAGAATTTCTCAAAACTGTTCATCCATCATTTTTATAAAAATTCCAAAGTTGGTTACAACACTTGAAGTTTCCTATACTTAGCCAAAATCTGAGTACACTTTGAAAAATCATAACTCCTAAACCAATCACTGGATTTATCCCAAATTTTGATATGTTCTACTATAAAATCTTACCTATAATATATCCAAAATTCAGCCGGAAAGGATATCAAGAGCTTATTCAAAATCATCTCACAAAACAGCATCACTTGCTGTTTTCCCCCAACACTCAGCACATATATAAAAACGTCAACTTTGAAACACAATAACTCTCGAACCGTAACTCCGATTCTTCCCAAATTTTAATATGATCTACAACAAGATGTCAACTATATCATATCAAAAATTCAAGCCTAACAGAGATCAAAAGCCTATTCAAAACTATCTCACAAAACAGCATCCCATGCTGTTTTTCTCAACTCAGCACATTTATAAAACTGAACTTTGAAACCCCATATCTCTCAAACCGTAACTCCGATTCTTCCCAAATTTTAATATGTTCCACCACAATATGCCAACTATATCATATCCAAAATTAAAGTCTAACGGAAGTGAATAACCCCTCCAAATTTATTCCACAAAACTGCATCTCAAGCAACTTTCCTCAAACTCAGCACACTTAGAAAACTGCATGAGAAGCCAACTTGATAAAATCATATCTCCTAGACTATAATTCAGAATAGGCTCAAATTTCAGTATGTTCTACACTGCAATACCGACAACAACATATCCAAAAACCAGGAGCAAAGGAAAAGTCTAACTTACCCAAATCTAGGCTCAAAGTCGGTTGTTCAACACTTCTTGAAACTCGGAAGAAACAGCATGAATCTGTACCAGCTCCTCTATGGCTGTTCTGGGTAGATTTAGGAGACATAAAAGGGCACTCATTAGGCATGAATTACATGGGCGGAAGTGCAAGAAAGAGAAGGGCATCCACCTTACCCGATTTCAAGACTCGAGCGAGGGATTAACGATGGCTCAAGGTTGTTGTTGAACCCGCTGTTGCACAGGAGGGAACGTCTGGGCTGGTGTCGATGCCCTACTCCCTGGGTGGTCGCTGCTGCACAGGAGAGGATCGACTGGACTGCTGGAAGATCGATGAGAGAGCGAGACTGGAGTTGTCATTGCACTTGTTGGAAGATCGAAGAGGGAGAGAGAGACGTGGAGCTGTCGTTGCACTTGCTGGACGATCGAAGAGGGAGAGAGACACGGAGCTGATTACGTAAATCATGGCGTAATTTGTGCAGAAGAAACCGCTGGCTTGGATAGAAGGGGCACGGAAATGTAACGGCTGAAAGTATGAGTCCGTAGGGTTTCTTCGGCTGAAGTGGTACATGGGCTGGGACGTTTCCTGGGCTGGCTGGGCAGAGGCAAGTAAGTATTGGGCTGGAGCTGCTGAAGAAGGTAAGGCAGCTGCACACTCCGCTGGGCTGGACGCTGGGCTGCGGACAAGCTGCTGAAACTGGCGAGTTTCTGGGCTGTGCAAGATGGCGCTGCTGGGCTGAGGCGGACACTGGGCGTTGGGCTGTCAACAGCCTGTCTGGCCTTGTCACAGACTTGTCACAGCCTTGTCTGGCCTTGTCACAGCTTCGTCACAGCCTTGTCTGGCCTTGTCACAGCTTCGTCACAGCCTTGTCTGGCCTTGTCACAGCTTCGTCACAGACTTGTCCGGGCCTTGTCATATTCTAAATTAGGGCTAAACTTATTATTTTATGTGAAGGTAAGCTACATAAAATGATAAACTTTTAAGAGATTCTATCATTTTATGTGAAGGAAATCTACATAAAATGATAAATTTTATAATAATTTGTCTAACTAAGTAGACGGATATGGATCAACTGATCGAGATCAGGTTTGTTACAGAAATGAACGGAATAAAAATTCCGGATATTACGTCAGTACCCCCTTAAAATAAGTTTCGTCCCGAAACTTAAAAGAAGACTCGTAATGTCGGAGTCCATGCAAACGAATTTAAGCGCCGGAAAGAGGTCACAACGGTCGAGTTCTGATTTGTTTCTGAAATAGCCGGAAGAAATATTCCCGGGTATTACATCGTCTAGCTGACCTCCGCCGGTAGCATCACTACAAACCGAGTATGGACTAGTCCCTAAAGAAACCCCCAGCGCTCGCAAGCTAACTGAGCAGAATGCCACCGCCCGTTACTCTTAGGCCAAGTATAGGTCGGTAAATATATATCACAACCTATCTCTCTAAACATTTCAATCACACACCACTATAATCATTCATGCTCATATTTAGAAGTCAGCTAAGTAAGCCCAAAGGACTTACCTGGTATAAAGCTCGACTCTCTGTAAACCAAACTCGCTCTGTAAACTGTAAATTGAATAAGATGAATCACTTAAATAATAGATAATAAACGGTTGAGTGCCAGAATGATGTTTGTTTATTTTTGTTTCTGCTTGTGTTTGTGTTGTTGTCATTCTACTTATATTTGGATAGTTAGCTAACGGTTTATCCGTGTTGTAGATTTGTAGAGATAGACAGTTGCAGAGTGATCCGGAACGGATGGTCAGCCGGGTCCACGTACTCATTAGATGGGGACGGGGGAGTCTCCCTTACAGCATGCATGTTATGTATATGTATATGTTTCGTAAGGCTGTCACATGTGTACATTCATACAGTAAAAATATTATGTTTTGAAATTGTTTCAAGTACATTTGTGCCTTGTTGTAAGATCCAAGTAATGTTGTTGTTAAACCAAGGTCGGGACCCATTGTGAGGTCCTAACCAGTAGCTCCCCGAGTTCCGAGAATTTGGGGTGTTACAACATGGTATCAGAGCATGCAATTATCATCAAGGATTCATTCCGCGAGTAAGATTTATCATAGGAATTATCTCAATTCTTAGAAGAACAAAATTTTCAAAAGTTTTCAAATTTTTATGGTTTTTCAAAAGCTTTTTTTTTCATGCAATGCAATAATGAAACGTGTGACAATAAAATGAAACATGCAAAGTGTTCTCAATCAAGGCAAGCAAAAGTGAGTAGAGTTATTACAAACGATAGTCACACCCCACCCCATACTTGAGACAAACATTGTCCCTAATGTTCAAAAAGAAATAAAGAAAAGAAAGAAAGAAAATGAACTCACAAGACGGCGGTGGAGCGGCTAATGCTAGCAATCATGCATGATCATCACTATGGTGCTGGTGGTGGTGGAAACGGGAAGAAGCTGGAGTCAAAGTTCCACCCAAACTGCTGGCGGTAGATGTCGCTCATCATCTTGTCATGCTCGTCAGCTCGAACATCTATAGCGTCCTGCAGGACCTCCAAAGCTCCTACTCTCCTGGCGAGGTCGGTAACCCAATCTGGAAGCTGCTCGTACCACCCCGGTGCCTGGCTGTACCAAGCTGGTGCATCCGGTGGTGCTGGTGCAGACGGAAGCTGTGCATACCATGTCGGTGGAGCTCCCATCCACTCCGGCTATGATCTATACCAATCAGGAGGGGCATCCATCCATGTCGGCCTCTCACTCACGCTAGCACGGCGAGAGGAAGAGGCTCTTGAAGGTCTAGCTGGTCATGGTGAACGTCTGGGAGGGTCAGGGAAATGCGCCGGCTGATCCCGGAAAGTGCCAAAATCATGCTCCTCACCTCCTCCCTCAAAACCATCACCTCCTCTCATCTCCTCCTCATCTGCAGCTGGTACCTCAGGAGGGACGTAAGGAGGGGCTACTAACCTATTCGCATGCATAGTAGCGAATGTCTGCTTCCAATTATGGCGTCCAACCATAATGGAATACTCAGGGAGCCATGCAACACCTCTACCTCCTCTATCCTCCCAAGGCATGGCAGCGGTGGGTGGACCTCTATGCCTAGGAAAGATCAAACCTCTAGTCATGAGGCTCTGGAGTCCCAATGGTCTAGCTGCTATCCTAGTACAAGTAGAAAAATCAATCCCCAACTGTCTAGCAATGTGGGTGACCATCCCACCATATCCAATATTCTCAGCCCTCTTGTTCTTGAGCTTACTCATGGTGAAAGCTAAGAGGGTAGCACAGTCAGCATGTCTACCGCGCAACATACAATACAAAAGAAACAACTCATCCGTCTTGATCTTCTGAGGAGTCTCGGTCCTAGGGAAAAGACACTCAGAAAGTACTCTATGGGCTATCTTCAAGGCTAAGTGATAGATAAGCTTAGCCTTGGTATCAGCAGGTTGCCAGCGGTCCTCGCTAGCATAGATTATAGCAATGTTCTCCCAGAAATCCTTAGCGTATACACCGCTAGGAAAACGACCATTGAAGGTCTCTTGGAACCCAAAGAAGGCTCCGAACTCTAAGATCGAGAACTCGTAGTTCTCCTCTATCAGCCTAAAAGAAACTGTCCTCTCTACATGGCTATGCTCAAAAGAGATCACAAACTCTCTAGTAATCTCCTCATATGCGTCTTCCCTAATAGCGGAGAAGACGATCAAGCCTGCTCTATCTAACAACCAAGTAAGGTCATTCACCACATTCAGTGGCTCTAACTCCTCAAGAAGCAAATAACATGGTCCTATGACCGGCCTCTTCTCGATCCTTTCTAAGGCATCGAGGTAATCTTCATGGATCTTTGGAATTCTAGGGGGTGGGAGTGATGGTGGCTCACTAGGAGGTACCTGGGAGGAGGAGGAAGCATCACCTTTCCTCTTCTTATTTCTAGTGGACATTCTCCAAATCAAATCCATTTCAGTCTGAAAATTACGGCCTGTTCTTCAACTCCACGGCCGTGGTTTACCCATAGACCGTGGTTCGGCTCTGAATTTCTCAAAACTCAATCAATCAACACCAAATTTACGAGACAACAGCCCTAGACTA
This sequence comes from Fagopyrum homotropicum, assembly GCA_033239125.1. Lineage (NCBI taxonomy): Eukaryota > Viridiplantae > Streptophyta > Magnoliopsida > Caryophyllales > Polygonaceae > Fagopyrum > Fagopyrum homotropicum. The sequence continues at coordinate 67,411,582 of BSWB01000002.1, read as the reverse complement.
ATTCCAATCCAATTCCAATTAGTTCTCCTAAAAATTCTTGCAAAAATTTAGCCAAATCGACAAAGTAAAGAAAGAGGGAAAAATCTAGGTTTTGGATTTTTAAAATCCGAATTCCGTCTTCTCCAGTGATTGTCCACTCGATTTGTTGATTGGATCTAGTAGATGGTTGAATTTGCTTCACTTTGGGCTCAAGAATCGTTCGAAACGATTAACGAACAAAGATTTGATAGAGGGTGGTGATTTATGGCTGTTGGGTCGTGGAAGAGAAGGGTTAGGGGTGTTTTTGTGAAGGAAGGTGGTTTATATAGTGGCCGTAAAAATTTTTGAAAATCACGGTCACTCGGGGGTTTCCACGGCCATGGAAATGTATGAAACCGTGGTTTTGGTGATTTTTCTCAGGCTTTTGCAAATTACGGTCTCAAAGGGTTCCACAACCATGGTTTAGAGCGTGGAACTCTCTGTAATGTGCCAAAGTCCAAGTTTCGTCAATTTCCTTCAACTTTTTCCTCTCCCTTGCTTATTCCATTGCTCCTTCATCCAAAAACATGAACATACCGGAAGGTATTGAAGGCAAAACAAAACAAAAAACGTCTAAGCTAGTCTAATCTACGAATGAAAAACAAAAACATAAGTGCAATACCTTGGGTTGCCTCCCAAGAAGCGCTTGTTTAAGGTCCGTAGCTAGACCGTACTTGCACTTATTCGAGTGCGGTAGGCGCGAACTCTTCAGCTTGGAGTTCCGGTGAGTACTTATTGAGTCATTGACCGTTCACCTTGAAGCTTCTGCCCTTTTCACCTCATTCTTCAACTGCACCATGGGGAAAAACACGTTTGATTAGATAAGGTCCGGTCCAACGAGAGTTAAGCTATCCTGGAAAGAGACGAAGTCTTGAATTGAAGAGGAGAACTTGATCTCCTTCTTTGAGGTCTTTTGGAATGATATGCTTATCATGCCAACGCTTCGCTCTTTCTTTATAGATCTTGGCGTTTTTGTAGGCGTTTAAGCGAAGTTCTTCAAGCTCGTTAAGGTCCAAGAGGAGCTACTCACCCGCTTCCTTTATGCTGAAGTTCAACCACTTTATTGCCCAATACGCCTTATGTTCTAGCTCTACCGGCAAGTGACAAGACTTCCCATACACAAGGTTGTATGGTGTCGTACCGATGGGAGTCTTATATGCAGTCCGGTATGCCCACAATGCATCATCTAGCTTCAAAGACCAATCCTTCCTTGTCCTTGAAACCGTCTTCTCTAGGATTCCTTTAATCTCCCGGTTTGAAATCTCCACTTGTCCACTTGTTTGTGGATGGTAAGGGGTGACGATCTTGTGAGTCACCCCATACTTAGCTAGTAGAGCTTCGAATCGTCGGGCAATGAAGTGAGAGCCTCCATCACTAATGATAGTCCATGGTGTCCCAAATCATGGGAAAATGGTCTTGTTGGCATCATTAGTAGGAGAGGCAATGGCTTCAACCCATCTCGAAACATAATCTACAGCTAGAAGTATGTATTGGTTTCCACAAGATGATGGGAAAGGTCCCATAAAGTCTACTCCCCAAACGTCAAAGATCTCTACCTCTTGAATGTTGTTAAGAGGCATCTCGTTCCTCCTAGAGATATTTCCTGTTCTTTGACAAGCATCGCAGCAGGAAACAAAGGTTTGCACATCTTTAAATAAAGTAGGCCAAAAGAATCCAAATTGCAATACCTTAGTGCTAGTCTTGTTCGAGCTAGCGTATCCTCCACAAGGTAGTGAATGACAATGACGGATGACACTTTGCATCTCGTCTTCCGGCACACATCATTGAATGATGCCGTCAGGACCACTCTTAAAGAGGAGAGGTTCATTCCAAAAGTATTCCCGAACATCCTTAAAGAACTTTTTTCTTTGTGCATAGGATAATCCTGGTGGTAATTCCTGGCAAACCAAATAGTTAACGAAATCAGCAAACCATGGTTCATTACCTTTAGTGATCTTGTCGATGAACTCCTCTATGATATGTAAATGCTCGTCCGGAAAGGAGTCATCTATGGGTAGATTGTCGTCCTCTAGATGTGGTAGACGACTCAAATGATCCACAACAGAATTTTCCGAACCCTTCTTGTCACGGATCTCTAGATCGAATTCTTGTAGGAGAAGAATCCATCTAATTAGCCTTGGTTTTGCATCCTTCTTTGCAAGTAGATACCGGATCGCAGCATGATCCGTGTATACAATCATCTTTGCACCTACAAGATAAGAACGAAACTTTTCAAATGCATATACAATTGCCAGAAATTCTTTTTCGGTAGTGGCGTAGTTGAGCTGCGCTTCATCTAGCGTCTTGCTATCGTAGTAGATAGCATGGGTTCGTCCTTCCTTCTTTTGCCCAAGCACAACTCCTATAGCTACGTCACTTGCGTCACACATAACCTCGAATGGAAGATTCCAATCCGGAGGTTGGATGATCGGGGCTGAGATTAGAGCTTCCCGAATCTTATGAAATGCATCTAAACATTCCTGCGAAAAATCAAAAACTGCATCCTTCATCAATAGATTAGTAAGCGGCTTTGATATCTTAGAGAAATCCTTTATAAAGCGTCTATAAAATCCAGCATTTCCTAGAAAACTTCTTATCCCTTTCACCGAAGATGGAGGTGGGAGCTTTTCTATAGTCTCTATCTTAGCCTTATCTACTTCAATCCCTCTACTAGAGATCAAGTGTCCTAATACAATGCCTTCTTTCACCATAAATTGACACTTCTCCCAATTAAGAACTAGGTTAGTGTCTTCACACCTTTGTAGCACAAGAGCAAGGTTAGAAAGACAATTATTGAAAGAGGAACCATAAACAGAAAAGTCATCCATGAAAACTTCCATGATTTCCTCTATGTACTCCGAGAAGATAGTCATCATGCATCTTTGAAAGGTGGTTGGGGCGTTGCAAAGCCCGAACGACATTCTCCTATAAGCAAACGTACCCCACGGGCATGTGAATGTGGTCTTCTCTTGATCGTCCGGATGTATCGGGATCTGAAAGAAACCACTACAACCTTCAAGATAACAAAAATGTGAGTGTTGTGCTAACCTCTCAAGCATTTGGTCGATGAATGGTAGTGGGAAGTGATCTTTCCTCGTTGCGTTGTTTAGCTTGCGGTAGTCTATGCACATCCTCCATCCTTTCACGGTTAGTGTAGGAATGAGCTCATTGTTCTTGTTGGTGATGACCATCATTCCTCCTTTCTTTGGAACCACCTGTATGGGACTCACCCACTTGCTATCGGAGATAGGGTAGATGATACCTACATCAAGTAGTTTAAAAATTTCCTTCTTGACAACCTCCTTCATGGTCAGATTTAACCGCCTTTGAGGTTGTCGCGAAGTTCTAAAATCTTCTTCCATTAGAATCTTATGCATGCAAAGTGAAGGCTTGATTTCTACCAGATCCTCTATAGTGTAACCTAAGGCTTTCCTATGTTTCTTAAGAACAACCATAAGCTTACTATGTTCATATATACTTAGATCGGAACTAACAATTACCGGGAAGGTAGAATTAGGTCCTAGAAATGCATACCTTAGATGTGCGGGAAGTGGCTTCAATTCCATCACTATAGGACTCTCTAATGGCTCTTGAGGACTGTCCAATGCTTCCTTAGAAGTCTCTAAGGGTATAAAAGTTGTTGGAGAAGAATCAAAAGAAGTGGTAAAAAGAACACAATTGTCTTCAGATTCACCCAAAATTACGGCTCCCCTGTTTCCTCCACGGCCGTGGTTTTGGGCGTGGAAGTCAATTACGGCGCCTCTGCTTGTTCCACGGTCATGGTTTTGACCGTGTAACTTACTGGAGTCCTCTGAATAGCTGATTACGGTCATGTTGGTGGAAACCACGGCCGTGGAATAGCACGACTGGCCGTGATTCCTCACGTTCTCTGACCCATCGTAGAGTTTCTCAAATTCTTCTTCATAAACTTCCTTTTGCTTCTCTAAAGCTTCAATTTCCTCATTGCATTCCTCTTCTTCCCCTATGTCCATAATGCTCATAGTGATCACCTTTTGCAAGGGATCTTTGAAGAGAATCGAACTTACTTCTTCTCTAGATAGCTCTTCGTCATGGATGTCGAATATGTCCTCTTCAAGAGCTGGTTCTTTCACCAAAGTGGAAAGAACGAACTCTACCTTTTCCTCTCCTATGTCAAAGGCGAGTCTAGCATTCTTGCAATCAACCATACAACTGGATGGTGCAAGAAACGGTCTTCTGAGTATGATCAGGACCGGACTATCTGCAGGAATGTCAAGCACAAAAAAATCTATAGGAACATAGAACTTACCAAGCTTGACCGGGACGTCTTCAACTATGCCAACGGGACGAGTTATGGATCGATCCGCCATGTATAACATCATCTTCACCGGTTTAGGTTCGCCTAAACCGATTTTCTTGCATAAGGCAAGCGGAATGATGCTAACGCTTGCTCCTAAATCACATAATGCATCATATGTGACATCTCCCACTCATATGGGAACACAAAACGACCCGGATCCTTCAGCTTTGGGGGCATCTTTTCCTTCATTGTCTTAATGAGATCCGACGAATCCGAACTTATTTTGACTTCTCCAAAATCTTCTAATTTCCTCTTGTTAGAGAGGATCTCCTTTAAGAACTTTCCATAAGCTGGCATACCTACAATTGCATCAATGAAAGGTATATTAATATACAGTTTGCTCATGAGTTCAATAAACTTACCGAATTGTTTGTCTAGACGCGCTCTTGCTCTAGATTGTGGGAATGGCAGGGGAGGTTTGTAAGCTGGAGGAGGAATGTAGATATCTTCCTTCTCCTTCCCCTTCTCTTTCTCTTTCTCGACGGGAACTTCCACAAACTTAGGCTGCGGGTCGGTGGTTGTTGCTCCGCTCCTAGTTGTGATAGCCATCACCCTTCCTTTTGGGTTATCCTCCATCTTTCCTGGAAGTTTTCCTTGATTCCTAGAAACTTCCTCAGCATTGCTAAACATTTGGTTTTCTAAAACCTTTTGGGCTTTATCAACCTTAGTAATGTGATTATCAACCTTAGTGATGTGACTCTCCAATCCTTGAAGCTTTCCCAAAATTGTTTCCAACATGGGATCGGGCTTCTCTTTCCCCGAAGTACTTCCACTATTAGATGCTAGTTCCTGACTTTTCAAAGGAATGGAAGAAGAAGAAGGTGGAGTTAGTGAATTTTCTGAATTGGGATAAGAATTACCGGAATTTTGTTGTTGGTTGGACCGCCAATTGTTGTTGTTTGAACCCCTATTGTTGTTCCAATGGTTATTCCGGTTGTTGTTGTTGTTCCAATTGTTCCGGTTGTTGCGATTTGTGTTCTCATTCCCATTGTGGTTATTGTTGTTCCCTAAATAACCAACATCTTGCTCCTTTTGATTTGGAAAGCTAGCCTTGATGACTTCCTTCAATTCTTTAATCTCGGAGTTGAGAGAAAATATTTGAGTTTGAGCGGCTTGTGTTAGCTTTGCTCCTTGCTCCACTCGATTTGCTTCTACTTTCCGGTGAGAATACTTCTCAATGACTCGGGCTTGCTTCTCAATGAAGTCCCAAGCGTCATCTTCCGTCATGTCCATGAATGTACCACATGAAAGGGATTGGAGCTTGAATTGTGTTTCTATATCCAGCCCCTTATAGTATATCTCCAATAGCTCCAATTTGGAAATGCCCATGATGTGGGCAATCCAATAGTAAATCCTGAAATATTTCCCAAGATTGACACAAACTTTCGTTAGATCTCATAGAAAATGCATTTATCTTACCTCTCAACTCCGCCGTCTTAGATGGCGGAAAGAATTTGGTGAGGAACTCCGAAGAAAGATCCTCCCATGTGTTGAGTCTTCCATTTGGAAGAGCTTGATACGAAGATAAAGCTTTCCCTTTCAAAGAGAAGAAGAATGGTTTGATCTTGTAGTTGTTGGTGGTTGCATTCTTTGGCTTCATTGTCTCCATCAAGATCTCAAAATTCTGTAAATGTTGATGTGGAGATTCGCTACTCGTTCCTCCAAACTGACTTTGGCGAACGATGGTAATGACTTGTGGGTTGAAGCTAAACCCCTGCATATCATCAGCATCAAAGTTCACACCTAGATGGCGTGGTTGCTGAATTGGATCCATCCTTTGGCCAAGAGTTCTTGGCTCTTCATCTACACGAGCGGCTCTCGCACCCCCAGCCGGGACACGATAGTTGGCAGCCGGTCTTGGATTAAATTGATTCATATTGATTGTCGGATTAATGTCTTCTAGCGGTGGCATGGAAGAGTCGCTATCCTCATCGGATGAGTTGGTTCTAACCGATCTTGCCGGTTTCCTCCTCTTCTTCTTCTTGGAATCGCTCAATTCCAGCCTCATTTGAAACATCATATCCCTTAGCTCATCAATTTGCAATTGATGACGGTCCGATTCTTCCTTGCGAGTCTTCTCGCTCCACCTAAGTTGAGCTTCGGATTCCGCCAACTCTGCTTGAAGATCCCGCTCCTTGTCTTCAGCCATCTTTCTTTCTTTGAGCTTCTTCCTCAAAGTCTTCTCAAGTTCTTGATCAAGAGGTAAGAGGTCCTTGTTGTTCCTAGACCTGCGCATATACCTAAGGTAACCTGCAAATATTACTCAAAGGAGATATCAAATAACAAGAGCAAGCTCCCAAGCTTGACAACCGATAACCGAATTCGGCCTAAACCAAATCCCCGGCAACGGCGCCAAAAACTTGTTCGCCACTTAGCGTGCGTGCAAATAAGCTTTTAAATTTATAAAACTAGAATCAAGCAAGCGAACCCGCAGTGTACGGATCGGCGTAGTAAAGCAAGAATTCCAGAGTATCGAACGCAGGAAATTGGGGGGAACAAATTCAGTTGTAAAGTTGTCAAGCAAGTAAAAGGGTAAAGGTTTGCAAATATATTGGGAAAACAACAACCCTAAAGATCCAGATGTCTAATTGTGGCAATCGATTCAAGATATACTATAGATATAAGGACAGAGATGAGAATTGCAAAGGTATACTAAAATAAGGTAATGTACGGTGAAGTTCCAAAACCCTATATGACTTATCTAAAGACACTCTCTATAAAGGTTGTTGAGGTTTCAGTATAGAAAGGATCTAAAGACAAGAATTTATATCAAATACCCAAACTTGTAACCCAAGGATCAAGACTAACTAAACCGATTAAGGTTGTGACACTCGAAATCGAAGTATAGGTTGTTGAGGCTTCACTACTACCTAGAAAAGGGCAAACCTAGACTAGATTAAAGCTAATCTTTAACCTTGGATCAAAGTAAAAGCAAAGTTCATAAACTAGTATAAATTACGGGCAGATCTTGAGTTCCACGGCCGTGGAATCTCAAGAACAAACCGTAATTTTGGTTCGTCGGCGAAATCTCTCTAACTCTCAGGGTCCAATCTGTTTACAATCGATCTATCATCATATAAGCCACAACTATCAACCCTTCACCTTAGAATTGCTAAAGGGTTTTAGCCAATAACTGTCATTATAATATCAAAATCAAGTTTAAAAAGAATGAAAGATGAAAACCTTCGAAAACCTTCAATAAAACTCAAATCAATCTCAAATCCACAAACAAAGATAATAATGTATATCAGATTTGGAATAAAAACAAACCAATAATAATCCTCGATAAGAACGAAGAACGGGATGTCAATCCGTCTTCTAATCAAACCTAAGGACAAAAGGAGTAACTTCCGCCACAAGCAACTTTCAACTCTTCAAACCCTCGTGAATCACCGTTTGCGAGTGCAAAATCTCCGGACGTCCAATGCAGCCCTAAGCACGTGTCCCAAATTCTCTCCTCTCCAGCCTTTTTATAAGGAATGATAAAATAATTGTCCGGCCCATGTACGTAAATGATGTGGCAATAACTAATTCGACAAAAGATCGCCTAAATCACGGTCTCATGGAGTTCCACGACCGTGGTTTAGAGCGTGGAAGTGGATTACGGTTCCATATGATTTCCACGACCGTACTTTATACCGTGTAACTCTCTGGAATACTCCACGTTCATGATGCCAAGATCCACGGCCGTGATTTTGGGTGTGGACTTCTCTACGACCGTATTTTAGAGCGTGGAAGTGTAAATTGCTTGTGGTTTCCTTTGTGTCGCGCCATTCCTCATCTTAGCATCTCCTTTGACTTCTTTGATGTGTCCTTAATCCTTGGATGTGCTCAAATCTGCTCCTATCTCTCTCAATTGGTTCGGTTTTAGCTCTTATTCACCTATAATCAGCACAAAGCTAATGTAGACTTCCATATCGAAAATATAGACAAACTAGCTAACAAATGCTTCAATGCCTTGTCAATGAACACTTTAATAGATGAAAAACAACTAGATTAAGTGCCTAAAATATCGCAATATTTCATGCTAACATGCTGCAACCACGCCGGACCACCAGGCGATGCCCCAACCCCCTCGCCTCGCTGCCGGATCCAAGCAGCCCTGAGCCGCCGTCCCTACATTCCTCCTCCGCCAAGTCTGCCACCGCACTGCGTATTCCCCAGCCTTGCACTCGTACAACGTGAAAGAGGACTCTTTTGCCCTAATATAATCGGGCCTCCTTAATTTGTGTTTAATTACGGAATGTACCCAGCGTTATATATTTACATATATTACCCACATTTTTGAAAGTTTCATTTATATCCTTTGCTGGAAAATTACAGGTTATGGCCCTTATTTACATTTTAAGAATATGACCCAAGTTTTTGAATTTGTTCATCTTTTCCCTAAAAATTTATTTATCGATTTTAAACTTGGTTTCAATTAGGGGGATATTCTTATAATTTGTATATACTACATATTATGCCTTTATTGGATGAATCTCAGTTTATGGCAAAGATTTTATTGTGGGTATTAACCTCGGCTTTGAAAACGAGTTTTACCTTGAGTTTGTGATGTTATACCATATGCCGGGAATATTATATTTTCGGTCTTTAACTTGGGTTTTAGAAGTGCGGTTTTCCTTAGATTATGTATGTTCATTATTCCGTTCAAATTTATCTTATAAGATAAATTTGTCTAGTTTGGTGCTAGGTGTAACACCCCTAATCCGCCGGACTCGGAGCGCTACGGGTTGGGACCTCACAATGGGTCCCAACCCTTAGATTGACAACAACTTCACCAAATCTTGCGACAAGGCACAAATAAAGGCCAAACTGAAATACATTTTTATGCAATGCAATGAAACCCGAAACCGAACAAGCAAAATACTTCAGCCGAGATACAAAACAAAGACTAAACGCCATACACGTGGCATACAAAACACAATAACCGAAGAACAAAACACAACCCGACTGCAACCAGAACCCCTCCTAAAATGTACGGAACCCCGGCTGCCCACTCTTCCGGATCTCTCGACCGCATTCCTAACCTGCAAGGCAATCTACAACATTCGGTATAAAACCGTTAGCTCATATTCAAAGCATTAGAATCAATGGGAAAGGCACAAACACAAGTAAAACATCATAAACACACAACATACTCAAAAGCACACCAATCCGGTTTATTATCTTTATTATTATTAAGTCATATCCCGTTCTAATTCAACTTCTTTTGTGACAAGAGAATCTCCTGAAACTCGCCTCGGTCCCCATTTCCGACATAGAACGGTACGGATGCCTCCGACCGTCTAACCAGCACGGCTAGTCGCCAAGAACCTCCTAGCTCTACGCAAGAGATAGGCAGTGATGTCACCGCCCGTTATTATACAGTTGGGCCAAACAATATAAAGGTCGGTAATCCTAATTCCGGTTTAGTTGTTATAAATAATAAACAATAAACACACATCAATACTAATACAAGGAATACGAGCTAAGTAAGTCCGAAGACTTACCTCGTCCCAAACGCTAACTCACGCAACACTCTCGCTTCCCTTGGGAAGAAGTCTATAACCAGCTCACAACAAGATATCTATATCAAGAACTAGCTCAAGTCAAGAAGTCTTAGACTTCGACACAAATGATCTACGCGGGATCATTTGACTCTCATTCTAGGACCGCATCCTAGAATCTCTCATGCTCACATCTCACTCAAAACAAGCTAGAAGTCCTTAGACTTCTAGACCCTATGATCTCGCAGGATCATAACCCATAACACATAATAGGACAACAACTCCTAATCCAAACAAACTCAACAGTAACAACACCATGTTAGGATACGCATACCATAGCCCATAAACTCAACAACCATATACTCTAATTCTCAAACCCCACAAGCCTCACAAGATAACATCAACACCTCAAGTCTTACAACATTTCACAATCCACAAAACTCACCTAAGGTCCATAACCACTACTTGACATTCACTCTAAGTTATAGTAGATCCAGCCTAGCATGATACTAATACTAAACATAACTCGATCGAGGAAGAAGGTAACTCACATGACGTCACAAGACGGAAGTCGATCGACAGATGTCGAACTTCGACTCGTTTGGCCATACGGTGTCATCCGAACCTATCACCAAAACTAAACAAATTTAGCTATCACGCTAAATTTGAACGGAATAAATAAAATATATAGGTTTATGAAAACTCGTTTTCCAAAAGCCAACGTTAAATTCCGTGAAAAAGCTTTCCGTCACAATATGAAAATTTAAAACTTGGTCATGAAACCGCAATAAAAACCTTGAGCCATAAACCGAATTTAATCCAATAAGGACGTAACCCATAGAGTAAGTAAACACAAGACTATAACTAGATGTAAAACCGAAGTTTAAAACCCGTAATTATATTTTCCGAACAACCTATACAACATCATAACCCAAGGTGAAACTCGTTTTCAAACTCAAGGACACAACAAAACGGCTCATTTATTTTCCGGCCAAAATACACTTACATAAACTGGTCATGAATCCGCATTTAAATCATTTGGCCATATTCCATAAATAAATCTGCAGTGGTATATATTGCATAAACACAAATCTGGGCAATTAATGTAAATACAAAAGATAGGTTAAAATGTGTAAATATCCGACAACCAGGAGGGCCCGCATACAAATTCATTGAAAGGGTTTCAAAACCCGATATAACCTTCTTCGGCTGGGGAAAGGATGAAGAAGAGGCGGCGGCTCGATGGCGGCCAGTGGCGGACAGTGGCGGACAGTGGCGGACAGTGGCGAGTGAAGACGGCCATCCTGGGGAGGCTCGATCGGCGGCGGTGGAAGGACAGCGCAGGGGCTCCAATGGCGAGGAACGAGGCGAGGCAGGGAAGTGGACCGACAGGGCGAGCCGAGACGAGGAAAAGCGCCGGGTCACTGGTGGTTGCAGAAGTTGAAGAGGTCGAGCAGTTCCAAATCGATGGCTGCAAGAGGTGGAGATGGATCGAGGCGGCCCAAGGTGGCTCTTCTGGTGGCTCTGGCCTCCGGCGAGGCTCAAAGGAATTGCAGGGCATCTCTCTATCGGCTGCAAGAACTTCTGCGAGGCTGACAGCAAACGAAGGGCAGGGAAGAACTCAAGTCTCGGTTGCAACGCTTGGCGGCCCTAGTTTCACTGGCGGCCCTAGCATCCGGCGTCTGGTTGCCGGTTCCAGAGGGTGAGATTGAGAGACAGAGGGAAGGAGGAGGTAGCTGATGACAGCGGTGACGAAAAGACGAGGGGGAGTGTTGCAGATCCGGTGGTGAAGCTCACAGGCGAAGGGATGAGCGAGGGTCTGAGGCTGCAGTGCTGCACAGGTGAAGCAAGGCTTCTCTCCAGTGGTGACTTCCTGGTGGGGAGGTGAGGGCTGCGCAGAGAGGTAGTGATGCATTGTGTTGAAGATGTTTGAGAGTGAAACAGAGGGTGAAAGATGAGGGTATGGGAGATGTGTGAGGGGTCAGCTAAGGGTTGCAAACGAGGGGTCATGTAGCTTGCTTGTATAGGCTGCAAGCAAAGGGTGCAAAGTCGGGTCACATCAACAGTGAAGGAAGAGGGAAACGACAAAGAGAAAAGCAAGAGAACAAAAAAAACTTAAAAAAAAAATGGAAATGAATAAACTCGATGAAAGTATACGGAACGGGATTTCCGAATCGGGAATTCCTAAACTTTTCCATAAAATAAAATACAGAATATATATATATAAATGTAAAATAAAATAAACTCATAAAATATAATTTACCACGTGAAAATACTCGTAAAAATATTTAAGCTAATAAAATATCGATAAAAGCCGGATAAAAATAAATATCGCAAACGCGCTAAAATTTGGGGTGTTACACTAGGTTCGGAAGCGCCGCAATAAAGGTCTGACGAGTCCAAGTCGACATCCGTTGAACGACTTTCGTCTATTGACGTCACTTGAGTATTCTTTCCCCTCGATCTAGGTATGTTATGTTTTAGTATCATGCTAGGATGGATGTAGCATAACTTAGAGTTAATACCAAGTAGTGGTTATGGACCTTAGGTGAGTCTCGAGGATTTGATATTGTTTGATGGATTAATGTTTATTCTAAGCTTGAGGTGTTGGTTATCTTGTGAGGTTGTTATAAGGCTTTAAGTTATATGATTGATCTTGTAAGCATTTTGAGGCTCGAGGTGGTGTTGTATGATCTTGTGGGATTTTGGAGTTTAGGTTTGGCTTATCCTAGTTGCGTTGTGAATTATGATATTCCGATATCCGAGGGTTTAGAAGTCTTAGGACTTCTAGCTTGTGTTGAGTGTGATGTGAGCATTAGGGATTCTAGGATGCGGTCCTAAAATTGAGAGTCAAATGGTCTTGTGTAGATCATTTGTATAGAATCTAAGACTTCTATTGTGAGTGGGTTGTTGTTGATATAGTTTTCTTCTTGTGAGCAGGTTACGGGCTTCCTCCCTACGGAAGCGAGAGTGTCGGGAGTTGAGTTTGGTGACGAGGCAAGTCTCCGGACTTTCTTAGCTCGTATTTTACATACTAGCATTGATGTGTGTTTTGTGGTGTGTGTTTATCGTTTATGTTATAACAACAAAACCGGAAATAGGGTTACCGACCTTATATTATTTGGCACAAGTGTATGATAACGGGCGGTGACATCACTGCCTAGCTCTTGCGTAGAGCTAGGAGGTTCTTGGCGACTAGCCCGTGCCGGTTAGATGGTCGGAGCCATCCGTATCGTTCCATGCCGCAAGTGGCGACCGAGGCGAGTTTCGGGAGATTCTCGTGTTACAAAAGAAGTTGAATTAGAACGGGAAACGACCTGATAATAACAAAGATAATAAACCGGATTGGTGTGCTTTTATGTATGTTGTATGCTTGTAATGAGATTACTTGTGTATGTGCCTTTCCCATTGATTCTAATGTTTAGAATATGAGCTAACGGTTTTATACCGATTGTTGTAGATTGCCTTGTAGGTTAGGAATGCGGACGAGAGATCCGGAAGAGTGGGCAGCCGGGGTTCCGTACATTTTAGGATTGGGTTTTGGGTGGAGTCGAGTTTGAGTATTGTATTTATTGTATATTGTATGGCGTTTAGTCTTTGTGGTTGTATTTTCGGCTGAACTCCTTTGTGGTAGTCTTTTGGGTTTTTCTTTTCATTGCATAAAAATGTATTTCGATTTTGGCCTTTATTTGTGCATTGTTGCAAGATCCGGTGAAATTGTTGTCAAGCTAAGGGTCGGGATCCATTGTGAGGTCCTAACCCGTAGAATCCCGAGTCCCGAGGATTCGGGGTGTTACACTAAGTATGTGTGAGATTTGAGACTCAAGTTTCAGCTTTAATCACTCATCGGAAATCTACTTGGATTATTCACCGACAATACTTACAAATATGAGTTCCAATATTTTTGACAATATAAACATTTGTCAACAAAAATGAAAATGTCGGTCTAATAAATATTTGAAACAATTTTATTTACTAGACTTTTTCTAGTTTTGTCTTTAGTAAATGTACCCCTTTAGAGAAGAGTGTGTAGGGTTTGAGAATAAATACAAAATGTTTGGGTATATTTACTTAATTGAAACATTAAAAAGTCTAGTTACTACTATAGTTTTTCAAAAAGGCCTAGTTACCAAAATTGCCCGAAATATTTTTAAACATGTAAACTATTTTTTCTTCAAATAAATGTATAATTTTGACCATAAAAATGTTTTGAACTACAAAGGTAAAATCGAAACAAGAAAACAAACTAAATCTTATATAATGCATTCATATACGTAAATATATAATCCAATGAAAATGTTTCTCTTATTTTACCTATACTGTTCATAAGTCTTTATGTAACGAATGTATTATGTAACAACCCATAAAATTATCATCCGGCATCATTTGAATGGAATTTATGGTTAGCTTATAAGGATGGGTTGTTGTTACCCAAGTCAACAAACTCTTCAGTTAAAGCGTGCTCTTACAAGAGCAATATCAGACACCACCTGGAATGTATTCGTGCGAGTATGGTTTGTATGGCGACAACGTCCGTAAGACCTCGGGCCTTACATATTTTAATTAATTAACTAAAACCTGATAAATATAAAGTTAAAGCTTAATTTTAATTAGATAATCGTACACAAAAAATACTAATGTTACATTAGTAAAACGGTGGTTCTTGGCCATGTACACAACTATTTTGTAATATATCGTAAAAATCATTTTAGTTAATATTGACACAATACTATTATTATGTCTACAAACTTGTTATTTAGTTAATGAATTAGGTTCTTTGCCAATGTACACAACTATATAGTAATATATGGTAAAAATCATTTTTAAGTTAAGATTCACACAATACTATTATTTATACATACTTGTCATGTAGTTAACGAATGTGGTTCTTGGCCCATGTATGTTCGCCAATTAGCGTGCGTGCAAATAAGCTTTAAATTTATAAAACTAGAATCAAGCAAGCGAACCCGCAGTGTACGGATCGATATAGTTAAGCAAGAATTTCAGAGTATCGAACACAGGGATTTGGGGGGTTAAATCCAGTTATAGATTATCAAGCAAGTAAATGTATGAAGCTTTTCAAATTATTGGGAAAACAACAATCCTAAAGATCCAAGAATCCAGCTGTGGCAATCGATTCAAGATATACTAAAGATATAAGGACAGAGTTGAGGTTTGCAAAGGTATACGAATGTAAAGTAATTGTACGGTAAAGTTCCAAAAACCTTATATGACCCACCTAAAGACGCTCTCTATAAAGGTTGTTGAGACTTCAGTATTGAAAGGATCTATAGGTAAGAATTAACGTCAAATACCCAAACTTGTAATCCAAGGATCAAGACTAACTAAACCGATTAAGGTTGTGACACTCAGAATCGAGGTAGAGGTTGTTGAGGCTTCACTACCACCTAGAAAAGGCAACCCAAGACTAAGTTAAAGCAAATCTTTAACTTTGGATTAAAGTAAAAGCAAGGTTCGTAAACTGGCACAAATTACGGGTAGTTCTTGAGTTCCACGGCCGTGGAAGCTCAAGAACAGACCGTGGATTAGGTTCGTTGGCGATTCTCTCTAACTCTCAGGGTCCAATCTGTTTACGATCGATCTATCATCATCTAAGCCACAACTATCAACCCTTCACCTTAGAATTGCTAAAGAGTTTTAGCCAACAACAGTCATATTGATATCAAATTCAAGATTTAAAAGAATGAAAGATGAAAACTTCCGAAAACCTTGAATAAATCTCAAGTAAATCTCAAATCCACAAATCAAGAACAATAATGTCAATAGATTCGGAATAACACAAACAATCACAAATCTTAGATAAGAACGAAGAACGGGATGTCAATCCGTCTTCAAATCAAACCTAAAGATGAAGCGTAATCTCCTCACGAACAAGTCTTCCAAATCTTCACTCTTTCCGTCAATCCGGAAATCTCAATAGGGCAAAGCGCAAATCTCTCAACGACGATCTAAGCAAAGGCGTAAAACTAGGGTAAACCGAGGTGTAAGCGAAGGTGACGGAATCTCTCTTCTTCCGTCCTTTTATAGTGTAAGATAAAATATGAGCCCGGCCCATTGTGTAGAAGATCGTGGCTTAAAATATTGCGTAAAAGATCGCCAAGATCACGGTCGTGGAAGGGTTCCACGCCCGTAATTTAGAGCGTGGAATTGGGTCACGGTTTGTCACAACTCTCCACGGCCGTGTAAGTTGCTGGAATGCACCACGCTTCTCTTGCCAAGGTTCCATGGCCGTGGAATAGAATGTGGAACCTAGTACGGTCGTACTTTAGAGCGTGGAACGTACATAGCTCGTAATTTCCTTTGTTTTTGTGTCATTCTTCATCTTAGCATCATCCTTAGCTCCTAGAGATGTCCTCAATCCTTGGACATGCTCAATCTAACTCCATTCTCTCACAATCCGTTCAGAATTAGCTCTTAATTGCCTACAATCAACATAAAGCTTATGTAGACCTCTATATCGATAAAATAGATAAACTAACTAACAAATGCTTCAATGCTTTATCAATGAATACCAAAGTAGATGAAATACACTTAGAAAACGTGCCTAAAATATCACGATATTTCATGCTAACAAATAACCCCATACTTGCCACTTGCTTGTCCCTAAGCAAGGTCTTTCAAAAGCTTTAAAACACAAGTTAGGATGAAATATGTATACCTTCTCAAAGCAAAACTTCTTTTAGATGAATGTGCCTTCTAATCAATAGATCATTTTCAAATCTTGCTTCATTTGCTTATAAGACTTTCATATGCATAATCAAAGAGTAAAGAGTAAAGAAAGCTCATGAGTCAATCAAACTTCCATGTAAACATCATAACCTTCAAACATTATCAAAATCAATCATAAGAAACTTCAATTTAGATCACCAAGTCATATAACATTCTTTTGATATTAAGGACTTTCAAACAAGGTCTAGAATGTGGAAAGGGAGGGAAAACTTTAAGGAATGTGTGCATGCATCCCGGAAAGTGGATAACTACTCTTTTCTTCTTCTCTTGCGGTTTCCGCAACACTTTCAACTTAGAGCTTCGCTCTCTTCTTTTCATTTTTCGACTTTACTTTTGGAGTTATGGATAGAGTTGCACAAAAACCGAAGCCTAGGAGATTGGCGTTTCTCATTTTACGAGATGCCTCAAACCCTTAGCGCACATACCATAATCCGCTGGGAATATCGCTCAATCTGACTTTGGCAAGACACAAACACCCGGCTATGTGAATGGTGCCGAGTTACTCATCATCATGATTGACTTCCCCAAACCTATAATTTCTTTTTATTCCTTTGAATGCAAAATATTGCTTTCATGGCCCTCCCACATCAAACATGCCTTTTTCATTCAATTCCTCCAAATTCCCGGATAGGTAAAGGAGGTCATTATTTCAATGAGGGGCTAAATGATCAAAGAAAGAAGAAAGAAAATCGAATTGCCTTAATCATCTCAAAAAGAAGCATAAGAACTTATTATGTGATTTCAACCTTAATTTCTCAACATGATTTAAGTAACATTCATCACATTCTGAAATTTGCAAAAGAGGGATAATCAACTCATTCAATTTCTTTTCAATTCACTAATTGTTTAAGCATGCGATTGTCATCAAAACTCAATTCACAAGTGGTGATTATCATAGAAATCATCTCTATCCTTAGAAGCACAAAATTTTCAAAATTTTTCAATTTTTATGGGTTTTTTAAACTCTTTTTCATACAATGCAATAATGAAACGTGTAGCAATAGAATGAAACATGCAAGATAGTCTCGATAAAGCATACAAAGTGAGTAAGAGTTATTACAAACTATTAGTCACACCCCACCCCATACTTGGAACAAACATTGTCCCTAATGTTCAAAGAAAAGAAAAAGAAGAAAAGAAAGAAAGAAAAAGAACTCACAAAATGGTGGTGGAGCGGCTAAAACTGTCAATCATCAAAGTCGTCACTGCGGTGGAGGCGGAAACGGAGAGAAGCTGGGATCATAGTACCGCTCGAACTGTTGGCGGTAAACGTCTCTCATCATGTGGTCTAGATCGTCCACACGTGCATCCCTAGCATCTGCACGGATCTCCAAAGCTCCAACCCTGTTGGAAAGGTCGGTAGCCCACTCTGGCAACTGCTCCTACCAGCCAGGCGGCTGGCTGTACCACGCCGGTGCATTTGAAGGTGCTGGTGCTGGCGGCGGCTGTGAATGCCAAGGCGGTGGAGCTCCCATCCAATCCGGCTGAGTGTTGTACCAAGCAGGAGGATCTGCCATCCAGGTCGGCCTCTCGCTCACACTAGCACGGCGAGAGGATGATCCTGAAGCTCTAGTGGGGCGGGGAGAATGTCTAGGCATGTCGGGAACTGCATCCGGCTGATCCGGGAATGTACCAAAGTACTGCTCAGCTCATCCTCCTCCCTTATAATCATCTCCACCTCCCATCTCCTCCTCTACAACTGGTGGTGGTGGAACATAAGGAGGGGCTACCAATCTGTTCGCATGCATGGCAGCGAACGTCGCCTTCCAGTTATGGCGTCCAACCATAATGGAATACTCAGGGAGCCACTCTATACCTCTCCCGGTCCTACTCTCCCATGGCATAGCAGCGTATGGTGGACCTCTATGGGTGGGGAAGATGATGCCTCTAGTCATGAGGCTATGTATTCCAAGGGATGTAGCAGCAATACGTGTGCAAGCAGAAAAATCTACCCCTAACTGTCGAGCAAGGTGGGTGACTATCCCACCATATCCAATGTTGTCAGCCCTCTTATTCTTTAGCTTGCTCATGGTAGCAGCTAAGAGGGTGGTGCAGTCAGCAGGTCTACCGTAGAACATACAGTAGAGAAGAAAGAGCTCATCTGTCTTGATCTTTTGAGGTGTCTCCGTCCTAGGGAAGAGACACTCAGAAAGTACCCTGTGAGCAATCTTCAACGCTAAGTGATACATCAACTTAGCCTTGGTATCAGTTGGCTGCCAGCGGTCCTCGCTGGCGTAGATCATAGCGATCTCTTCCCAGAAATCCTTGGCGTATACACCATTGGGGAAACGACCATTGAAGGTCTCGTGGAACCCGAAGAAGGCTCCAAACTCCCTGATGGAGAAATCATAGTTTCTTTCCATCAGCCGGAAAGAAATTGTCCTGTCCACATGGCTATGGTCAAAGGAAACCACAAACTCCCTCGTGATCTCCTCATATGCATCTTCCCGAATAGCGGAGAAGATGACTAGACCGGCTCTATCTAAGAGCCAAGTGATGTCTCCTACCACATGTAGAGGCTCTAACTCCTCAAGCAATAGGTATCTAGGTCCTATGACCATTCTCTTATGGATCTTCTCTAAGGCATCGAGATGATCCTCATGGATGGTAGGGATCCTAGGGCGAGGTGGTGATGGTGATGATGGTGATGATGGAGGTGAAGGGGATGAAGGGGGTGGTGCTCTAGAAGAGGAAGAGGGGTTGCCCTTCCTTTTCTTGTTCTTATCCTTATCCTTATTCTTGTCCTTGTTCCTACCGGACACTCTCCTCACAAAATCCATGATCTGTCAAAAACCACGGTCTGTTCTTGGCTTTCCACGGCCGTGGAACGTACAGTGACCGTGGTTCGTCTCGAAAATTCTTAAAACTCAGCAACAATTCACCAAACTTCAGCAACAATCAGTCCTAGACTAATTTCTTCCAATTTCAATCAGTTCTCCTACAAATTCTATCAAAAACAAAGCCGAATCGACAAAGAGAGGGAAAGAACCAAAAACCTAGGTTTTCGGATTTTGTAATCCGAATTGTGTCTTCTCCGGTGATTTGCCGCTCGAATCGTTGCTTGGATCTTGTTGGTGATCGGATTTGCTTCAGTTTAGGTCAAAGAATCGTTAAAAACGATTAACGAACGAAGATTTGGGAGGAAGGGCGTGGAATCGGCGATTTGGGCGTAATTTTGGGTTGTGGTGTTGTGTTTTGTGAAGAAACGTGGTTTATATAGTGGCCGTAAAAATTTTTGAAAATCACGGTCTGTCGGGGTTCCACGGCCGTGGAAATGTACGGAACTGTGGTTTTGGTGATTTTTCCCAGGCTTTTGGAAATTACGGTCACTGTTACTGTCACGGTCTAAACCACGGCCGTGGAACTCTCTGTAATGCTCCAAAGTCCAAGTTTCGTCACTTTTCTTCAAACTTTCTCTTCCCCTTTCCTTTTCCACTGTTCCTACATCTAAAAATACGAACATACCGGAAGGTATCGAAGGCAAAACAAAGCAAAAACGTCTAAACTAAGCTAATCTATGAATCAAAACAAAAATGATAATGCAATACCTTGGGTTGCCTCCCAAGAAGCGCTTTGTTTAAGGTCCGTAGCTAGACCAAATTCGCACTTATTCGAGTGCGGTGGGCGCGAACTCTTCAGCTTGGAGTTCCGGTGTATACTTCTTGAGTCGTTGACCGTTCACCTTAAAGCTTCCGCCCGTTTCACCCCATACTTCAACTGCACCATGGGGGAAAATACGTTTGATTAGAAAAGGTCCGGTCCAACGAGATTTAAGCTTACCTGGAAAGAGACGAAACCTTGAATTGAAGAGGAGAACTTGATCTCCCTCTTTGAAGTCCTTTGGAATGATATGCTTATCATGCCAACGCTTTGCTCTTTCTTTGTAGATCTTGGCATTTTCATAAGCGGTCAAGCGAA
This sequence comes from Fagopyrum homotropicum, assembly GCA_033239125.1. Lineage (NCBI taxonomy): Eukaryota > Viridiplantae > Streptophyta > Magnoliopsida > Caryophyllales > Polygonaceae > Fagopyrum > Fagopyrum homotropicum. The sequence continues at coordinate 67,391,068 of BSWB01000002.1, read as the reverse complement.
GTTCTTCAAGCTCATTTAGGTCCAAGAGACGCTTCTCTTCCGCTTCCTTCATGCTGAAATTCAACCACTTGATTGCCCAAAACGCCTTGTGCTCCAACTCTACCGGTAAGTGACAAGACTTCCCATACACAAGGTTGTATGATGTGGTTCCGATGGGAGTCTTGTATGCAGTCCGGTACGCCCACAATGCATCATCTAGCTTCAAGGACCAATCCTCCCTAGTCCTTGAAACCGTCTTCTCTAGGATTCCTTTGATCTCCCGGTTTGAGATCTCAACTTGTCCACTAGTTTGTGGATGATAAGGGGTGGCGATCTTGTGAGTCACCCCATACTTAGCTAGAAGAGCTTCAAAACGCCGGGCAATGAAATGAGAGCCTCCATCACTAATGATGGTCCGTGGTGTCCCAACTCGCGGGAAAATGGTCTTGTTAAAGAACTTAACCACTACCATGGCATCATTGGTGGGAGAGGCAATCACTTCAACCCATCTTGAAACATAATCAACCGCTAAAAGTATGTATTGGTTACCACAAGATGATGGGAATGATCCCATGAAGTCTACTCCCCAAACGTCAAAGATCTCCACCTCTTGGATGTTGTTGAGAGGCATCTCACTCATCCTAGAGATATTTCCTGTTCTTTGACAAGCATCGCAGCAAGAAACAAAGGTTTGCACATCTTTAAATAGAGTAGGCCAAAAGAATCCAGATTGCAATACCTTAGCGATAGTCTTGTTTGAACTAGCATGTCCTCCACAAGGTAGTGAATGACAATGGCGGATGACACTTTGCATCTCATCTTCCGGCACACATCGCCGAATGATGCCATCCGGACCTCTCTTAAAGAGGAGAGGTTCATTCCAAAAGTATTCCCGAACATCCTTAAAGAACTTCTTTCTTTGTGCGTAGGATAATCCGGGCGGTATTTCCTGACAAACCAAATAGTTAACAAAATCAGCAAACCATGGTTCGTTACCTTTGGAGATCACATCGATGCACTCTTCTATGATATGTAAATGTTCGTCCGGGAAGGAGTCATCTATAGGTAGGTGGTTGTCCTCTAGATGTGTTAGACGACTCAAATGATCCGCAACAGAATTTTCCGAACCCTTCTTGTCGCGGATCTCTAGATCGAGTTCTTGTAAGAGAAGAATCCATCTAATTAGCCGTGGCTTCGTATCCTTCTTTGCAAGGAGATACCGGATCGCAGCATGATCCGTGTACACAATCACCTTTGCACCTACAAGATAAGAGCGAAATTTGTCAATTGCATAAACAATGGCTAAAAATTCCTTTTCCGTAGTGGCGTAGTTGACCTGCGCTTCATCTAGCGTCTTGCTAGCGTAGTAGATAGCGTGGGTTCGCCCTTCCTTTCTTTGTCCAAGAACAGCTCCTATAGCTACGTCACTTGCATCGCACATAACCTCAAAGGGAAGATTCCAATCCGGAGGTTGGATAATAGGGGCTGAAATTAGAGCTTCCCGAATCATGTTAAACGCATCCAAGCATTCCTGTGAAAACTCTAAAACTGCATCCTTCATCAATAGATTAGTTAGCGGCTTTGATATTTTAGAGAAATCCTTTATGAAACGCCTATAAAATCCAGCATGTCCTAGAAAACTTCTTATCCCTTTCACCGAAGTTGGGGGAGGAAGCTTTTCTATTGTCTCTATTTTAGCTTTATCCACCTCAATCCCTCTACTAGAGATTAAGTGTCCCAATACAATGCCTTCCTTCACCATGAATTGACACTTCTCCCAATTAAGAACTAGGTTAGTGTCTTCACACCTTTGTAACACAAGAGCAAGGTTAGAAAGACAATTGTCAAAAGAGGAACCATAAACGGAGAAGTCATCCATAAAAACCTCCATGATTTCCTCTATATATTCAGAGAAGATGGCCATCATGCACCTTTGAAAGGTGGTTGGGGCGTTGCAAAGCCCGAACGGCATCCTCTTATAGGCAAACGTACCCCACGGGCACGTGAATGTGGTCTTCTCTTGATCATCCGGGTGTATCAGAATCTGAAAGAAACCACTATAACCGTCAAGATAGCAAAAGTGCGAATGTTGTGCTAACCTTTCAAGCATTTGGTCGATGAAGGGTAGTGGAAAGTGATCCTTCCTCATCGCATTGTTTAGCTTGCGGTAGTCTATGCACATCCGCCATCCTGTTACGGTTCGGGTAGGAATGAGTTCGTTATTCTTGTTGGTGATGACCGTCATTCCTCCCTTCTTCGGAACCACTTGTACCGGACTCACCCACTTGCTATCGGAGATAGGGTAGATGATACCTGCATCAAGAAGTTTAAGAATTTCCTTCTTGACAACCTCCTTCATGGTCGGATTTAACCGCCTTTGAGGTTGTCGCGAAGTCCTAAAGTCCTCTTCCATTAAGATCTTGTGCATGCATAAGGAAGATTTAATTCCAACTAAATCCTCTATAGTATATCCTAAGGCTTTCCTATGTTTCCTAAGGACAACCATAAGCTTACTATGTTCATCTATGCATAAATCGAAACTAACAATTACCGGATAGGTAGAATTAGGTCCAAGAAATGCGTACCTTAGATGTGTAGGAAGCGGCTTTAGTTCCATAGCTTTAGGAGTCTCCAATGGCTCTTGAGGAATATCCGATGGTTCCTTAGAAGTGTCTAAGGATATAGAAGGTGTTGGAGAGGAATCAAGAGAAGTTGAGGAAGAGACACAATTACCTTCGGAATCACCCAAAATTACGGCCTCTCTGCATCCTCCACGGCCGTAATTTTGGGCGTGGAAAGGAAATACGGTTGCTCTGTTCTCTCCACATCCGTGTAACCCTCTGGAGTGAGCCACGCTTTTGTTGGTGAAATCCACGGCCGTGGAATATAGTGTATGACCGTGGATCCGTACGTTCTCTGCCTCGTCGTGGAGTTTCTCAAACTCCTCTTCACACACTTCTTCTTGTGCCTCTAAGGCTTTAATTGCCTCTTCTTCCCCTATATCCATTAGATTCATAGTAATAACCTTTTGCAAAGGATCTTTGAAGAGAATAGCACTTACCTCCTCTCTAGACAACCCTTCTTCATCTTGGATATTGAATATATCCTCATCAAAGATTGGTTCCTTCACTAGAGTGGAAAGAACGAACTCTACCTTCTCTTCTCCTATGTCAAAGGCAAGTCTAGCATTCTTGCAATCGACTATGCAGCCGGATGTTGCAAGAAACGGTCTTCCGAGAATGATCGGGACCGGACTATCTGCAGGAATGTCAAGCACAACAAAATCTATAGGAACATAGAATTTACCTAGCTTGACCGGGACGTCTTCCACAATACCGACGGGACGAGTTATGGATCGATCCGCCATGTACAACGTCATCTTCACCAGTTTAGGGTCGCCTAAACCGATCTTCCTACATAATGCAAGTGGGATGATACTCACACTTGCTCCCAAATCACATAATGCGTCATATGTGACATCTCCCACTCCTATGGGAATACAAAATGACCCCGGATCCTTTAGCTTTGGAGGCATCTTCTCTTTCATGGTCTTGATGAGATCAGAAGAATCCGAACTTATCTTAACCTCTCAAAAATCCTCTAACTTTCTCTTGTTAGAGAGGATCTCCTTTAAGAACTTACCATAAGCTGGCATACCTACAATAGCATCAATGAAAGGTATATTAATATGCAATTTGCTCATGAGTTCTATAAACTTACCAAATTATTTATCTAGACGCGCTCTTGCTCTAGATTGCGGGAACGGTAGGGGAGGTTTGTAAGCTGGAGGAGGAACATAAACATCTTCCTTCTCCTTCCCCTTTTCTTTCTCTTTCTCAATGGGCACTTCTACAAACTTAGGCTGCGGGTCGGTAGTTGTCACCCCGCTCCTAGTTGTGATTGCCATCACCCTTTCTTTTGGGTTGTCCTCCGTTTTTCCTGGAAGTTTCCCTTGATTCCTAGGAACTTCCTCCGCATGGCTGAACATTTGGTTTTCTAAAACCTTTTGGGCTTTATCAACCTTAGTAATGTGATCATCAACCTTGATGATGCGAGTCTCCAACCCTTGAACCTTCCCCAAAATCATTTCTAACATGGGATCGGGCTTCTCCTTCCCCGAAGTGCTTCCACCATTAGATGTTTGCCCCTGGCTTTTCAAAGGAGTGGAAGAAGAGGAAGGTGGAGTTAGTGAATTTCCTGAATTGGAAGGATAAGAATTACCGGAATTTTGTTGATTGGAGCGCCAATTGTTGTTGTTTGAACCCCTATTGTTGTTCCGGTTGTTGTTGTTCCAATTATTCCGGTTGTTGTTGTTGTTGCGGTTTGTATTCTCACCACCGTTGTGGTTATTGTTGTTGCCTAAATAACCCACATCTTTTCCTTGTTGCTTTGAAAAGTTGGTCTTGATAGCTTCTTTTAACTCTTTAATCTCGTTGTTGAGAGAAAAGATTTGAGATTGAGCTTCGTGTGTTAGTTTTGCTCCTTGATCCACACGATTCCCCTCCACTTTCCGGTGAGAATACTTCTCTATGACTCGCGCTTGCTTCTCAATGAAGTCCCAAGCGTCATCTTCCCTCATGTCCATGAATGTACCACATGAGAGGGATTGGAGCTTGAATTGTGTTTCCACATCCAGCCCCTTATAGTATATTTCTAATAGTGCAAGCTTGGATATGCCATGATGAGGGCAATCCAATAGCAAATCCTGAAATCTTTCCCAAGATTGAAACAAACTTTCGTTAGATCTCATAGAAAATGCATTAATCTTACCTCTTAGCTCCGCCGTTTTGGATGGCGGAAAGAACTTAGTGAGGAACTCCGTGGAAAGATCCTCCCATGTCTCAAGCTTTCGACTTGGAAGAGCTTGATACCAAGACAATACTTTCCCCTTCAAGGAGAAGAAGAAAGGCTTGAGTTTGTAGCTGTTGCTAGTTGCGTTCTTAGGCTTCATTGTCTCCATCATAATCTCAAAGTTTTGTAGATGTTGGTGTGGAGATTCAGCACTTGTTCCACCAAATTGGTTTTGGCGAACAATGGTAATAACTTGAGGGTTGAAGCTAAACCCTTGTACATCGTCAGCATCAACGTTCACACCTAAACGGCGTGGTTGCTGCGTTGGATCCATCCTTTGGCCAAGAGTTCTTGGCTCCTCTTCTACACGTTCGACCCTCGCATTCCTAGGTGGAACACGGCGATTTGCAGCTGGCCGTGGAAAGAATGGATTCACATTGATCGTGGGATCAATTTCCTCTAGTGGTGGCATGGAGGAGTCGCTATCCTCATTGGATGAGTTGGCTCTAACCGATCTTCCCGGTCTCCTCCTTTTCTTTTTCTCCTTGAGGTTGTTTATTTCCAGCCTCATTTGGAACATCATGTCCGTTAGATCATCAACCTTCATTTGATGACGATCCGTTTCTTCCCTACGAGTCTTCTCACTCCATTGGAGTTGAGCTTCCTTTTTCGCTAACTCCGATTGGAGATCACGTTCTTTTTCTTCAGCCATTTTCCTTTCCTTAAGCTTTCTCCTCAAAGTCCTCTCAAGCTCTTGATCAAGAGGTAAGAGGTCTTCGTTATTCCTAGACCTGCGCATACACTCGAAAAGATATCAAATAACAAGGGAGAAGCTCCCAAGCTTGACAACCGATAACCGAATTCGGCCTAGACCAAATCCCCGGCAACGGCGCCAAAAACTTGTTCGCCACTTAGCGTGCGTGCAAATAAGCTTTAAATTTATAAAACAAGAATCAAGCAAGCGAACCCGCAGTGTACGGATGGATATAGTTAAGCAAGAATTCCAGAGTATCGAACACAGGGATTTGGGGGGTTAAATCCAGTTATAGATTATCAAGCAAGTAAATGTATGAAGCTTTTCAAATTATTGGGAAAACAACAATCCTAAAGATCCAGGAATCCAGCTGTGGCAATCGATTCAAGATATACTAAAGATATAAGGACAGAGTTGAGGTTTGCAAAGGTATACGAATGTAAAGTAATTGTACGGTGAAGTTCCAAAAACCTTATATGAGCCACCTAAAGACGCTCTCTATAAAGGTTGTTGAGGCTTCAGTATAGAAAGGATCTCTAGGTAAGAATTAACGTCAAATACCCAAACTTGTAATCCAAGGATCAAGACTAACTAAACCGATTAAGGTTGTGACACTCAGAATCGAGGTATAGATTTTTGAGGCTTCACTACCACCTAGAAAAGGCAACCCAAGACTAAGTTAAAGCAAATCTTTAACTTTGGATTAAAGTAAAAGCAAGGTTCGTAAACTGGCACAAATTACGGGTAGTTCTTGAGTTCCACGGCAGTGGAAGTGTTCGCCCCTAAAGGTGTGTGCAAATAAGCTTTAAATTTATAAAACTAGAATCAAGCAGCGAACCCGCAGTGTACGGATCGACGTAGCTAAGCAAGAATTCCAGAGTATCGAACACAGGAATTTGGGTGGGAACCAATACGATTGCAGATTATCAAGCGAGTAAATGTGAGAGTTGCAAATATATTGGGAAAACAACAATCCTAAAGATCCAAGTATCCAGCTGTGGCAATCGATTCAAGATATACTTAATGATATAAAGACAGAGTTGAGATATGCAAAGGTATACTAATGTAAGGTAATCGTACGGTGAAGTTCCAAAAACCTTATGTAACTCACCTACAAGGCACTCTCTATACAGGTTGTTGAGGCTCAATATAGAAAGATTCTAAAGGTGAGAATTAATGTCAAATACCCAAACTTGTAACCCAAGGATCAAGACTAACTAAACCGATTGAGGTTGTGACACTCACAATCGAGGTAGAGGTTGTTGAGGCTTCACTACCACCTAGAAAAGACGAGTCTAAACTAAGTTAAAGCAAATCTTTAACTTTGGATTAAAGTAAAAGCAAGTTCGTAGACTTAAGGGAAATCACGGTTAGTTCTTGAGGTTCCACGGCCGTGGACTCAAGAACAGGCCGTAATTTAGGGTTGTCGGCGATTCTCTCTAACTCTCAGGGTCTAATCTGTTTACGATCAATCTATCATCATCTAAGCCACAACTATCAACCCTTCACCTTAGAATTGTTAAGGGTTTTTAACCAATAACAGTCATGTTGATATCAATTCAAGAATTAAAAGATAGAAAGATGAAAACTTTCAAGAACTTTCAATAATCTTCAAACCAATCTCAAAGTTACAAAGAGAACAAGTATTGTCAAAGGATTCGGAATAAAACAACCAATCACAAACTTAGGAAAGAAGGGAAAACGGGATGTCAATCCGTTTTCCAACTCAAACCTAAACAAGAAGAGAGATCTCCTTGCAAAATCTTCCAAAAGCTTCGATCTTCCGCCAATCCGGAGATCTCAACAGCAATCTCCACCAAAAGTGCGAGATTAGGGTAATTCCCAGATGCGAACTTCAATCTCCAATGAGATGATCAATACTCCCAAGCAAAGGCCAAACGGCGTTCAGATTCCTTCAACGGAGATGGCGGTTGCAAATGAGGGTAAGCGGGGTTGAATGATGCTTAGCGACGCTTTCGGGTCTAAGCGGTGATGACGGAATCTTGCTTCGTCCGTCTTTTTATAGGGCAAGATAAAATATCGGCCCGGCCCAATCTTCAAAAGATCGTGGCTTCAAAGTGTGGCGAAAAGATTCGCCAAGATCACGGTCGTGGAAGTTTTCACGACCGTAATTTAGGGCGTGTATTAGATCACGGTTTGTACCATGTATTCCACGGCCGTAATAGTTACTGGAATGCATCACGCCTCTCTTGCAGGGTTCCACGGCCGTGGAACTGAACGTGGTTCGTAGTACGGCCGTATTTTAGAGCGTGGTTTAGGGCAAGAACGTGATTCTTAGTACGGCCGTATTTTAGAGCGTGGTTTAGGGCAAGAACGTGATTCTTCCCTAGCCTCGTGCATTCCTCAAGCTAAAACTCCAATTTGCTTCCTAAGAATGTCCTCAATCCTTGGACATATCAAATCAACTTTCCTTTTGCTCGATTCCGTTCGGAAATAGCTCCAAATCACCTATAATCAACATAGAACTAGTGTAGACATCCATATCGACAATATAGGTAATACTAGCTCACATATGCACAAAGTTCAATCAAAGACTATCAATATGAATCAAATACGTTTAGAAAACGTGCCTAAAATATCACAATATTTCATGCTAACAAATAACCCCATACTTAACACTTGCTTGTCCCTAAGCAAGGTCTTTCAAAAAGCTTTAAACAAGAGTTAGGATGAAATATGTGTACCTTCTTTTGGGTGAATGTGACTTCTAAAGAATAGATCATTCTCAAACCTTGCTTCAATCGTTCTTCAAACGTTCACACACTTAATTAAAGAGTAAAAAGTAAAGAAAATTCATGAACCAATTTGACTTCCAAGCAAGCATTATAACCTTCAAACCTTATCAAAATCAATCACAAGAAACTTCAATTTGGATCACCAAGTCATATAACATTCTTTTGATCTTAAGGACTTTCAAAGAAGAGGTCTAGAATACGGAAGGGAAGGGAAAACTTTAAGGGAAAGTGGTGCATAAATCCGGGAAAGTGGACAACTACCTTCTTCTTCTTATGCGGTTCCCGCAACACTTCAACTTAGAGCTTCGCTCTCTTCTTCTCATTTTTCGACTTTACTTTTGGAGTTATGGATAGAGGTGCACAAAAACCGAAGCCTAGGAGATCGGCGTTTCTCAATTTTTTCAAGAGATGCCTTAAACCCTTAGCGCACATACCATAATCCGCTAGGAATATCGCTCAATCCGACTTTGGCAAGACACAAACACCCGGCTATGTGAATGGTGCCGAGTTACTCATCGTCATGATTGACTTCCCCAAACCTACAATTTCTTTCTATTCATTTGATTGCAAATAATTGCTCTCATGGCCCTCCCACATCAAACATGCCTTTTTCTCATTCACTTCTCCAAATTCCCGGATAGGTAAGGGAGGCTAATATTTCAATGAGGAGCTAGATGATCAAAGAAAGAAGAAAGAAAGTATCGAATTGCCTTAATCATTTCAACAAGAAGTATAGGAACTTATAATGTGATTTCAACTTCAATTTCCTAGCATGATTTAGGTAACATTTTCACATTATAAAGCTTTGCAAAAGAGGTAAAATTTATTCATTCAAATTCTTTTCAATTCACAATCTTTTTAAGCATGCAATTGTCATCAAACTCAATTCACAAGTTGTGATTATCATGGAAATCATCTCAATTCATTAGAAGCTCAAAATTTTCAAAATTTTTCAATTTTTATGGGTTTTTCAAGTCACTTTTCATGCAATGCAATAAGGGAACGTGCAACACATAATGAACATGCAACGATAGTCTCAATTGAAAGCGAACATAGTAAGTAGAGTTATTACAAACTTTTTAGTACATCCCACCCCATACTTAGGACGAACATTGTCCCTAATGTTCAAAAGAAAGAAGAAAAGAAAGAAAAGAAAAGAACTCACAAAGTGGTGGCGGGAATGTCTAAAACGAACGGTCATGCATCGAATCACTGCGGCGCCGGCGGAGGCGGGAATGGGGAGAAGCTGGAGTCGTAGTGCCGCCCAAACTGCTGGCGGTAGACGTCCCTCATCATGTGGTCGAGGTCGTCGAGGCGTCCGTCTCTAGCGTCGGCCCGGATCTCCAACGCTCCAACTCTCTCTGAAAGTCCGGTAGCCCAATCCGGCATCTGCTCGTACCATCCCGGGGCGTGACTGTACCATGCTGGGGCATCGGATGGTGCTGGTGCTGGTGGTGGTGGTGCTGGCTGCTCCGTGGACCAAGGAGGGGGAACGCCATACCATGTGGGAGGTGTGGTCATCCACGTGGGCCTCTCACTCACGCTAGCGCGGCGAGATGACGAGCCTAAGGCTCTAGCTGGACGTGAAGAGCGTCTAGATACATCTGGGGCCGCCTCCGGCTGGTCCGGAAACGTGCGAAACTCGTGCTCCGCTCCTCCTCCACTCTCAAACTGATCTCCCATATCCTCCTCCTCGACAACCGGTGGTGGGACGTAAGGGGGAGCTACTATCCTGTTCGCATGCATCGCAGCGAACGTCTCCTTCCAATTATGGCGTCCCGCCATAATGGAATACTCCGGCAGCCACTCTATACCCCTACCTATCCTAGTCTCCCAAGGCATGTCCACATAAGGCGGACCTCCATGTGTGGGGAAAATGAGACCCCTAACCATGAATGCGTGTAGCCCTAAAGGAACGGCCGGTATGCGGGTGCAAGCAGAAAAGTCCACACCAAAACTCCTAGCAATGTGGGTAACTATCCCACCATAACCGATGTTCCCCTTCTTCTTGTTCTTGAGCTTGCTCATCGTAGCAGCCAAGAGAGTAGCACAATCTGCACGGCGTCCATAAAGCATACAATAGAGCAAGAATAGCTCATCCGTCTTGATCTTTTGGGGCGTCTCCGTCCTAGGAAAGAGACACTCCGAAAGAACGCGGTGAGCTATCTTCAAGGCTAGATGGTACATCAATCTAGCCTTGGTATCAGCGGGTTGCCAACGGTCCTCGTCGGCATAAACCATAGCCACTTCCTCCCAAAAGTTCTTGGGGTAAACTCCACTCGGAAATCGACCGTTATAGGTCTCATGAAACCCAAAAATAGTCCCAAACTCAACTATGCTCAAATGGTAGTCTCTTTCCATGAGACGGAAAGAGACGGTCCTATCTACGTGGCTGTGCTCGAAAGACGTCACAACCTCCCGGGTGATCTCCTCATAGGCGTCTTCACGAATGTTCGTGAAGACAAGTAATCCGGCTCTATCCAAGAGCCATGTAAGATCATCAACTATGTTGAGAGGATGTAGATCCTCCAACAACAAATACCTAGGGCCAATCACTGCCCTCTCCGTGATCCTCTCAAATGCAGCAAGGTGGTTCTCATGTATGGTCGGGATGCTAGGGTGAGGAGGTGAGGATGGAGGTGAAGGTGAGGAGGGTAGTGAGGGAGACGAGGGTGGTGGTGCCCTAGAGGATGAGGAGGTGGAGGGATTGCCTTTCCTTTTCTTATTCTGCTCTCCCTTCTTCTCTTTTATCCTTCCCGACATTCTCCTTACGAAATCCATTTTTCACCAAAATTACGGTCTGTTCTTCAGGAATTACGGCCGTGGTTTACCCAGAGACCGTGATTCGTCTCAGAATTTCAAAATCTCAGCAAATTCACCAACAATCACCACAACAAGCAGTCCTAGTCTAATTCCTTCCAGTCTTTGTCAGTTCTTCCTAAAAATCTATAGCAAAAACGAACCAAATTGGCGAAAATCAAGAAGAAAGAATAAACCTCTTTTTCGGATTGAAAAACCCGAAATGCGCGTTTGTTGATGGATTTCCGCTCGGTTTGTCGCTTGGATCTTGTTTGTGGTTGGATTTGCTGCAGTTTAGGATGAAGAATCGTTAGAAACGATTAAGAAACGAAGATTTGAAGGAGGTCGTGGGGTTTCGGCGTCTAGGTCGTGGAAAGGGGAAATTTTTGGGATGAGTTTGTGAAGAACGTGGCTTATATAGTTGCAGGAAAATTTTTGAAAATCACGGTCTGTCAGGGTGTTCCACGGCCGTGGAAGTGTACGGAACCGTGGTTTTGGTGATTTTTCAAAGGCTTTTGAGAATTACGGCCACTGTAGCTATGACGACCGTAATTTAGACCGTGGAACCTCCTGTAAAGCTCCAAAGTCCGAATTTCGTCGCTTTTCTTCAACATTACTCTCCTTTTTTCCTTTTCCATCGATCCTACAACCAAAAACACGAACATACCGGAAGAAATCGAGGCAAAACAAAGCGAAAAACGTCTATTCTAAGCTAAACTATGAATCGAAAACAAAAACGAAAATGCAATACCTTGGGTTGCCTCCCAAGAAGCGCTTTGTTTAAGGTCCGTAGCTAGACCAATCTCGCACTTATTCGAGTGCGGTAGGCGCAAACTCCTCAGCTTGGAGTTCCGGCGTATACTTCTTGAGTCGTTGGCCGTTCACCTTACAACTTCCGCTCGCTTCACCCCATACTTCAACTGCACCATGGGGGAAAATACGCTTAATTAGAAAGGGTCCGGTCCAACGGGATTTAAGCTTACCTGGAAAGAGGCGAAGTCTTGAATTGAAGAGGAGAACTTGATCTCCTTCTTTGAAGTCCTTTGGAATGATATGATTATCATGCCAACGCTTTGCCCTTTCCTTGTAGATTTTGGCGTTTTCATAGGCGTTCTAGCGAAGTTCATCCAGCTTATTGATGTCTAGGAGACACTTCTCTCCCGCTTCCTTCATGCCGAAATTCAGCCACTTGATAGCCCAAAACGCTTTGTGCTCCAGCTCCACCGGCAAGTGACAAGACTTCCCATACACAAGGTTGTATGGTGTGGTTCCTATGGGAGTCTTGTACGCAGTCCGGTACGCCCATAACGCATCATCTAGCTTCAAGGACCAATCCTTCCTAGTCCTTGAAACCGTCTTTTCTAGAATCCCTTTGATCTCCCTATTTGAGATCTCAACTTGTCCACTAGTTTGTGGATGATAAGGGGTAGCGATCTTGTGAGTAACCCCATACTTAGCTAGAAGAGCTTCAAAGCGACGGGCTATGAAGTGAGAACCTCCATCACTAATGATCGTCCTTGGTGTTCCAAATCGCGGAAAAATGGTCTTGTTGAAGAACTTAACTACCACCATGGCATCATTTGTGGGAGAGGCAATTGCTTCCACCCATCTAGAAACGTAGTCTACCGCCAATAGTATGTATTGGTTTCCACAAGAAGATGGGAATGGTTCCATGAAATCGACTCCCCAAACGTCGAAAATCTCCACCTCTTGGATGTTGTTGAGGGGCATCTCGTTCCTTCTAGAAATATTGCCTGTTCTTTGACAAGCATCGTAGCAAGAAACAAAGGATTGCACATCTCTAAATAAAGTAGGCCAATAGAATCCAGATTGCAATACCTTTGCGCTAGTCTTGTTCAAACTAGCGTGTCCTCCACAAGGTAGTGAATGACAATGGCGGATGACACTTTGCATCTCATCTTCCGGCACACATCGCCGGATGATGCCATCCGGACCTCTCTTAAAGAGGAGAGGCTCGTTCCAATAGTATTCCCGGACGTCCTTAAAGAACTTCTTCCTTTGTGCGTAGGATAGTCCGGGCGGTGTCTCCTGGCAAACCAAATAGTTAACAAAATCAGCAAACCATGGTTCGTTACCTTTGGAGATCACGTTGATGCACTCCTCTATGATGTGCAGGTGTTCGTCGGGAAAGGAGTCATCAATGGGTAGATGGTCGTCCCCTAGATGTGTTAGACGACTCAAATGATCCGCAACAGAATTTTCTGAACCTTTCTTGTCGCGGATCTCAAGATCGAATTCTTGTAGGAGAAGAATCCATCTAATCAGCCTTGGTTTCGCATCTTTCTTCGCAAGGAGGTACCGGATCGCAGCATGATCCGTGTAGACGATCACCTTTGCACCTACAAGATAAGAGCGAAACTTGTCAATAGCGTAGACAATGGCTAGAAATTCTTTCTCGGTAGTGGCGTAGTTGAGCTGCGCTTCGTCTAGCGTCTTGCTAGCATAGTATATGGCATGGGTTCGCCCTTCCTTTCGTTGTCCAAGAACAGCTCCAATAGCTACGTCACTAGCATCGCACATAATCTCGAAGGGGAGAGTCCAATCCGGAGGTTGGATAATAGGTGCTGAAATTAGAGCTTGCCGAATAGTTTTAAACGCATCCAAACATTCCTACGAAAACTCAAAAACCGCATCTTTCATCAATAGATTAGTGAGAGGTTTTGATATCTTAGAAAAGTCCTTAATGAAACGTCTATAAAATCCAGCATGTCCTAGGAAACTTCTTATCCCTTTCACCGAAATTGGGGGAGGAAGTTTCTCTATGGTCTCTATCTTAGCCTTGTCTACCTCTATCCCTCTACTAGAGACTAAGTGACCTAATACAATTCCTTCCTTAACCATGAATTGACACTTCTCCCAATTAAGAACTAGGTTAGTGTCTTCACATCTTTGCAAAACAAGAGAAAGGTTAGAAAGGCAATCGTTAAAAGAGGAACCGTATACAGAGAAGTCGTCCATGAAGACTTCCATGATTTCCTCTACGTATTCGGAGAAGATGGCCATCATGCACCGTTGAAAGGTGGCTGGGGCGTTGCAAAGCCCGAACGGCATTCTCCTAAAGGCGAACGTACCCCAAGGGCACGTGAATGTGGTCTTCTCTTGATCATCCGGATGTATCGGAATCTGAAAGAAACCACTATAACCGTCAAGGTAGCAAAAATGTGAATGTTGTGCTAACCTTTCAAGCATTTGATCGATGAATGGTAATGGAAAGTGGTCCTTCCGCGTTGCGTTGTTGAGCTTGCGGTAGTCTATACACATTCGCCATCCAGTCACGGTTCGGGTAGGAATGAGTTCGTTGTTCTTGTTGGTGATGACCGTCATTCCTCCCTTCTTCGGAACTACTTGAACTGGACTCACCCACTTGCTATCGGAGATAGGATAGATGATACCTGCATCAAGAAGTTTAAGAATTTCCTTCTTGACAACCTCTTTCATGGTCGGATTCAACCGCCTTTGAGGTTGTCTTGAAGTTCTAAAGTCCTCCTCCATTAGTATCTTATGCATACATAGGGAGGGTTTCATTCCTACTAAGTCCTCAATAGTGTAGCCTATGGCTTTTCTATGTTTCCTAAGGACAATCATGAGCTGCTCGTGTTCATTTATGCTTAATTCGGAGCTAACAATAACCGGAAAGGTAGAATTAGATCCAAGGAAAGCGTACCTTAGATGAGTAGGAAGTGGTTTGAGTTCCATCACTTTTGGAGCTTCTAATGATCCTTGAGGAGCATCCGACGTTTCCTTAGAAGTTTCTAAGGATGTTGAGTGGTTTGGAGAATCAAAAGAAGTTGAAGAAGTATGCCGATCACCTTCTTCCACGGTCAGAAATACGGCCTCTCCATATGTTCCACGGCCGTGTAATCCCCTGGAATGGAGGTCGATTTTGGTTGTGAAATCCACGGTCGTGGAATATAGGGTGTGACCGTGGATTCTAACATTCTCAGCCTCATCGTGGAGTTTCTCAAACTCCACTTCATGCATTTCTTCTTGTGCTTCTAAGGCTTCAATTTCCTCTTTGCACTCTTCTTCTTCCCCTACATCTGTTAGACTCATGGTAATGACTTTCTGTAAAGGATCGTTAAAGAGAATTGCACTTACCTCTTCCCTAGATAAACCTTCTTCATCTTGGACATCGTAAATATCCTCGTCGAAGATCGGCTCCTTCACTAGAGTGGAAAGAACGAACTCTACTTTCTCTTCTCCAATGTCAAAAGCGAGTCTTCCATTCTTGCAATCGACCATGCAGCCGGAAGTTGCAAGAAACGGTCTTCCGAGTATGATCGGGACCGGACTATCTACAGGAATGTCAAGCACGACAAAATCAATGGGAACAAAGAATTTACCTAGCTTGACTAGGACGTCTTCTACAATACCGACGGGGCGAGTGATGGATCGATCCGCCATGTACAACGTCATCTTCACCGGTTTAGGGTCGCCTAAACCGATCTTCCTGCACAATGCAAGTGGTATGATGCTCACACTTGCTCCTAAGTCACATAAAGCGTCATATGTGACATCTCCCACTCCAATGGGAATGCAGAATGACCCCGGATCCTTCAACTTTGGGGGCATTTTCTCCTTCATGGTCTTGATGAGATCCGAAGAATCCGAACTCATCTTGACCTCACCAAAATCTTCTAGCTTCCTCTTGTTGGAGAGGAGCTCCTTCAAGAACTTGCCATAAGCCGGCATACCTACAATAGCATCAATGAAGGGTATATTAATATTCAGCTTACTCATGAGTTCTATGAACTTACCGAATTGTTTGTCTAGGCGCGCTCGCGCTCTAGATTGAGGAAATGGTAGGGGAGGTTTGTAAGCTGGAGGAGGAACATAGACATCTTCCTTCTCCTTCCCTTTTTATTTTTCCTTCTCTACGGGGACTTCAACAAATGTAGGCTGCGGATCGGTAGTAGTCACTCCGCTCCTGGTTGTAATCGCCATCACCCTTCCCTTAGGGTTGTCCTCCGTCTTTCTTGGAAGTTTCCCTTGATTTCTAGGAACTTCCTCCGCGTGGTTGAACATTTGGTTTTCCAAAACTTTTTGAGCTTTGTCAACCTTAGAGACTTGATCATCAACCTTGATGAGGCGGTTCTCCAACCCTTGAAGCTTTCCCAAAATTGTTTCCAACATGGGATCGGGCTTCTCCTTTCCCGTATTGTTTGCTCCATTAGATGATTGCCCCTGGCTTTTCAAAGGAGTAGAGGAAGAGGAAGGCGGAGTTAGTGAATTAGAGTATAAGAGTTACCGGAATTTTGTTGATTGGAGTGCCAATTGTTGTTGTTTGAACCCCTATTGTTGTTCCAATTGTTGTTCCGGTTGTTGTTGTTTCCATTCCAATTGTTATTCCGGTTGTTGTTCCGGTTATTGTTGTTGTTGTTGCAGTTGGTGTTATCACCGCCATTGTTGTTGCCCAAATAGCCAACATCCTTCTCTTGTTGCTTTGGAAAGTTGGTCTTGATAGCCTCCTTCAACTCCTTGATCTCATTGTTGAGGGAGAAAATCTGATTTTGAGCTTCATGTGTGAGCTTCGCTCCTTGCTCCACACGACTTCCCTCCACTTTCCGGTGGGAATACTTCTCTATGACTCTTGCTTGCTTCTCGATGAAGTCCCAAGCGTCATCTTCTCTCATGTCCATGAACGTTCCACATGAGAGGGATTGGAGGTTGAATTGCGTTCCCGCATCCAGCCCCTTGTAATAAATCTCTAGCAAGGCAAGCTTGGATATGCCATGATGAGGGCAATCCAAGAGCAAATCCTAAAACCTTTCCCAAGATTGAAACAAACTTTCGTTAGGTCTCATGGAAAAAGCATTAATCTTACCTCTAAGTTCCGCCGTTTTGGAGGGCGGGAAGAATTTGGTGAGAAACTCCGCGGAAAGTTCTTCCCACGTGTCTAGTTTCCCATTAGGAAGAGCTTGATACCAAGATAACGCTTTCCCCTTCAAGGAGAAGAAGAAAGGCTTGAGCTTGTAGTTGTTGGTGGTAGCACTCTTCGGTCTCATCGTCTCCATCATACACTCAAAGTTTTGCAAGTGTTGGTGTGGAGATTCAGCGCTTGTACCGCCAAATTTGCTTTGGCGAACAAGAGTAATAACTTGAGGGTTAAAGCTAAACCCTTGAACATCTTCAGCATCAAAATTCACGCCCAAGCGGCGTGGTTGTTGCGTTGGATCCATCCGCTGGCCAAGAGTTCTTGGCTCATTATCCACACGTTCGATCCTCACATTCCTAGGCGGAATGCGGTGATTAGTAGCTCCTTGTGGATGGAAAGGATTTACATTGATCGTAGGATCAATCTCCTCCAGCGGAGGCATGGAAGAATCACTATCATCAGCGGATGAGTGACTTTTTCTTCTAGACCTTGATGCTTTCCTTGAGGATTTCTTGCTTCCCTTATTCTTAAGGTCGCTCATCTCTACCCTCATCTGGAAGATCATGTCTTGTAAACTGTTAACTTGAGATTGATGACGATCCATCTCATCTTGGCGGAGAGTCTCGTTCCATCGGAGTCGAGCTTCCTTCTCCGCCAATTCCGTTTGAAGATCACGTTCGTGTTCTTCGGCCATCTTCTTTTCCTTGCGCTTTTGCCTCAAGGTTTTCTCTAGCTCTTGATCAAGAGGTAAGAGATCTTCGGTGTTCCTAGACCTGCGCATGCACTCAAACGAATATCAAATAACGAGAGCAAGCTCCCAAGCTTGACAACCGGCAACCGGATTCGGCCGAAACCAAATCCCCGGCAACGGCGCCAAAAACTTGTTCGCCCCTAAAGGTGTGTGCAAATAAGCTTTAAATTTATAAAACTAGAATCAAGCAGTGAACCCGCAGTGTACGGATCGACGTAGCTAAGCAAGAATTCCAGAGTATCGAATACAGGGATTTGGGTGGGAACAAATACGATTGCAGATTATCAAGCGAGTAAATATGAGAGTTGCAAATATATTGGGAAAACAACAATCCTAAAGATCCAAGTATCCAGCTGTGGCAATCGATTCAAGATATACTTAATGATATAAAGACAGAGTTGAGATATGCAAAGGTATACTAATGTAAGGTAATCGTACGGTGAAGTTCCAAAAACCTTATGTAACTCACCTACAAGGCACTCTCTATACAGGTTGTTGAGGCTCAATATAGAAAGATTCTAAAGGTGAGAATTAATGTCAAATACCCAAACTTGTAACCCAAGGATCAAGACTAACTAAACCGATTGAGGTTGTGACACTCACAATCGAGGTAGAGGTTGTTGAGGCTTCACTACCACCTAGAAAAGACGAGTCTAAACTAAGTTAAAGCAAATCTTTAACTTTGGATTAAAGTAAAAGCAAGTTCGTAGACTTAAGGGAAATCACGGTTAGTTCTTGAGGTTCCACGGCCGTGGACTCAAGAACAGGCCGTAATTTAGGGTTGTCGGCGATTCTCTCTAACTCTCAGGGTCTAATCTGTTTACGATCAATCTATCATCATCTAAGCCACAACTATCAACCCTTCACCTTAGAATTGTTAAGGGTTTTTAACCAATAACAGTCATGTTGATATCAATTCAAGAATTAAAAGATAGAAAGATGAAAGCTTTCAAGAACTTTCAATAATCTTCAAACCAATCTCAAAGTTACAAAGAGAACAAGTATTGTCAAAGGATTCGGAATAAAACAACCAATCACAAACTTAGGAAAGAAGGGAAAACGGGATGTCAATCCGTTTTCCAACTCAAACCTAAACAAGAAGAGAGATCTCCTTGCAAAATCTTCCAAAAGCTTCGATCTTCCGCCAATCCGGAGATCTCAACAGCAATCTCCACCAAAAGTGCGAGATTAGGGTAATTCCCAGATGCGAACTTCAATCTCCAATGAGATGATCAATACTCCCAAGCAAAGGCCAAACGGCGTTCAGATTCCTTCAACGGAGATGGCGGTTGCAAATGAGGGTAAGCGGGGTTGAATGATGCTTAGCGACGCTTTCGGGTCTAAGCGATGATGACGGAATCTTGCTTCGTCCGTCTTTTTATAGGGCAAGATAAAATATCGGCCCGGCCCAATCTTCAAAAGATCATGGCTTCAAAGTGTGGCGAAAAGATTCGCCAAGATCACGGTCGTGGAAGTTTTCACGACCGTAATTTAGGGCGTGGATTAGATCACGGTTTGTACCATGTATTCCACGGCCGTAATAGTTACTGGAATGCATCACGCCTCTCTTGCAGGGTTCCACGGCCGTGGAACTGAACGTGGTTCGTAGTACGGCCGTATTTTAGAGCGTGGTTTAGGGAAAGAACGTGATTCTTAGTACGGCCATATTTTAGAGCGTGGTTTAGGGCAAGAACGTGATTCTTCCCTAGCCTCGTGCATTCCTCAAGCTAAAACTCCAATTTGCTTCCTAAGAATGTCCTCAATCCTTGGACATATCAAATCAACTTTCCTTTTGCTCGATTCCGTTCGGAAATAGCTCCAAATCACCTATAATCAACATAGAACTAGTGTAGACATCCATATCGACAATATAGGTAATACTAGCTCACATATGCACAAAGTTCAATCAAAGACTATCAATATGAATCAAATACGTTTAGAAAACGTGCCTAAAATATCACAATATTTCATGCTAACAGGAAGCTCAAGAACAGACCGTGGATTAGGTTCGTCGGCGATTCTCTCTAACTCTCAGGGTCCAATCTGTTTACGATCGATCTATCATCATCTAAGCCACAACTATCAACCCTTCACCTTAGAATTGCTAAAGAGTTTTAGCCAACAACAGTCATATTGATATCAAATTCAAGATTTAAAAGAATGAAAGATGAAAACTTCCGAAAACCTTGAATAAATCTCAAGTAAATCTCAAATCCACAAATCAAGAGCAATAATGTCAATAGATTCGGAATAACACAAACAATCACAAATCTTAGATAAGAACAAAGAACAGGATTTCAATCCGTCTTCAAATCAAACCTAAAGATGAAGCCTACAATCAACATAAAGCTTATGTAGACCTCTATATCGATAAAATAGATAAACTAACTAACAAATGCTTCAATGCTTTATCAATGAATACCAAAGTAGATGAAATACACTTAGAAAACGTGCCTAAAATATCACAATATTTCATGCTAACAATGTACACAAGCATATAGTAAAATATGGTAAAAATCATTTAATTTAAGATTGACACAATACTAATATTTATACATACACGTTATTTAGTTAACCAATGTGGTTGATGGTCTATGTACACAACTATAATATAATATATGGTAAGAATTATTGTAGTTAAGATTGACACAATACTATTATGTATACAGACATGTTAGTTAGATAACAAATGTGGTTCTTAACCCACCTGCACAAATATATAGTAATATATGGTAGAAATCATTTTAGCTAAGATTGACAAAATACTATTATGCATACATACATGTTATTTTGTTAACGAATGTAGTTATTGGCCAATGTAAATAACTATATTACAATATATGGTAAAAATAGTTTTAGATAAGATTGACACAATTCTTTTATGTATACAGACATGTTATTTAGTTCTCGAAGGTGGTTCTTGGCCCATGTACACAAACATATTAAAATGCATGTCAAAAATACTTTACTTTAAAAAAAAAGTTCCTTTAGGAAGAAAACAATCACTCCTCATTACGATTGTATGTATATATATAGTTGTTGTCCATGATACATAAGAAGCAAACTCATTGTCACTCAAGAATAAAATGGCGTCCACTAAAGTAATACTCGTGTTGTTGTTTCACTTAGCTTTATTTTGTGTTATCGAAGGAAGGCCATATAATTCAAAAGAAAAATACCCCCTTTCATATTCATCTACACCAAACGGAAATATTCTACACTCCAGGCCATCAGTTCGTGACGACCGTGATCCAACAACACGACCACCAAAGCTAACAAATAATTTAGAATTCATTGTATACCCAAAATTACCCAAGGGCCCCATTCCACCTTCTGGGCCAAGCAAGGGTCATTCGCCACCGGGACCATGATCCACAACCAGGACCTTCTCATAAGGGCAACGATGATCCACCGTGCCGACTACCAATGTTTTCTTACAAAAACAAAGATTACATGGTGGAATTGTCTCCAGCTTTACTTGATTTAAATAATGCGCTCGATTTGTTAATTGAGATCTATGTATGTCTGTTATGGTCTTGTTGGTCCTGAAAATGTTTTCTATGTCGTTGATATATTCATTGTTAAGTGTTACTTCCAATGTCCATGATACCAAATCATGCAATAAACAATCTTTCCCTCATTCTTAATGCTACTGTTACTTATGAAATTTCTACGTCAATTGATCGGCCATAGTCCTACTAGTTGATTAACCGGTGTGTGTTTCTCTTCTCAATTGTTATTGGTTTTGCTATTTTTTTGTGTTTGGTGTTTACGATAGAATGACTTTTTCCAATCGATTGATTGACTAACTCTTATTTTTTCTTTATTTGTTTATGTTTTGTTAATTACATTAGTTGTTTCATCAATAATCAATCAAATCAAAATATTATCTTTGTTGAGTTCGATCCCGAACTTCTTGCTAAAATCGGACCTTCTAAGTATTTGTGAGATTTGAGGCTCGTGTTTAAGCTTTAATCACTCATTGGAAATCTACATGGATTAATCACTCATTGGAATTCTACATGGGTTATTCATGGACAATACTTCTAAGTACTTCTGAGATTTTTATTTCTACGTTTATCGATATTTTATTGGCTCGAGTATTTTATTTAAAATTATTTTAAGGCGTAAAATACCTTTCCCGAATATATTGATATTTTTGTATACGTTCACGGATATATATCCGTATCATTATTTTTGGAAAAGTCGGGAATGTTTTCCCGACACAAAAATTCCATTCCGTGTATTCTCTATCGGGTTATTTATCAATGTATTATTATTTGATTTCCCCTTCCTTGACCACTTGATGAGCTGCCTTGTCACCCTCACCTTCCTAGCTGTCCAGTAGTGTGACGCCCCGTTCTTTTGGGTGTGTTCCGATTTTTTTTATTTTCTCCTTACTTCCGATTCGTTCATAACACGAGATTTCTTTATATTATTATTTAAAGATAATATTCGAAATAAAAATAGCTTTTCGGGTATTTTATTGTTTTGGTGTACATAGACGTATTTCTGTATTTTATTTTTAGTCGGAAAAGTCGGGAATTTTTGATTCGGAAATCCCGTTCTGATCGTTTAATCGAGTTTTGCCCTATTCCCTTTCTCTTTATTCTTTTTCTTTTATTTTCTTTCTTTTATTTCCTCCTCCCTTACACGTTCGTTCTCTGGCGCCTAGAAGACTAGTCCTACACCTGTTGCATGCCAAACACCCTTGCCTGTTAGCCACAGCTTCCCTGCCCAGCCTATTCTTGCTACTCCATAGCCCGACCCCTCAACCCTCACTGGATCTACTTCCCTTACACTCAACCTTGCTGCTTTTCTCTCATTTTTTTCAAAGCTAGAGTGCAACTCTCTGCCTCATTTGTTTCCTCTATTCTACCCGGACAACCGCCACCGGAAACCTGGAGGGCAGCCTCGCCACGCTGCCTGGGACCTGTGGGATCACCTTCGCCGAGAGGAACCACCACTAGTAGCACGAGAGCCACCGTTGTCACCCTCGAGGCCAGCGGGACAACCCTCGCCGCCGGAGCTCTGCGCATCACTGCTGCCGCCGCAGCCCAACTTCCCTATCTCCACGCAGCCTGTCTATCGATTGATGAAGAAGCTCTTTTTAGGGTTTATTAAATTGGCCCCTAATTTTGGTGAAATTACAATATGTAGCACATGTTTTATATTTTCATTTTTGGCCCAACTTTTTTATTTTAACAATTATAACCTGCTGGATTAATTACTAAAAAAGGCCCATATTTTATTAATGATTAATGACCCATACTTTATGGAATTTGGAATTTTGCCATCTTTATGTGAAATTACAGATTTGGCCCAAAGTTATTTATGGGAATTGGCCTAAGTTTCTTGAGTTCCATATTTATGGCCCGGAGATTTAATTGTGGATTTTAACTTATGTTTATATAATTCTATAAATCCCCGGAAATTTTTTTACGAGTTTTAACCTTGGTTTTTGAAAGCGAGTTTTCCTTAGATTCATATACGTTAAACCCTCCATTCAAATTTAGCATATATGCTAAATTTCCTTAGCTTTGGTTTTAGGTTCGGAAGCGGCAGTTATAGACAAACGAATCCAATCTCGACGTCCGTAGATCATCTTCAACCTTGGATTGTGTGTGAGTATCTTCTCCCTCGTTCTAGTTATGTATAGTGGTAGAATCATGCTAGGTTGGATCTAGCATAACTTAGGGCAAATGCCAAGTAGTGGCTCGGAACTTTAGGTGAGGATTTGAGGATGGTTTGAACGTTATAAGGATTGAGGTGTGTATGTTATCATGTGAGATTTGTTGAGGTTGTGAGTATGTGCTTGTTGAGATTTTGGAGTTAGGAAGGAAGTATTTAGCATGTGGTTATAGTTGAGATCTCGTGAGTTTATGAGGGCTAGGAGAGTATCCTAGTTTGTGGGAGTGTATGAACTAATAAGAGTATATAGTACTAGAAGTCTAAGGACTTCTAGCTTGCGTTAGTAGTTGTTGATTATTGTGCCTTGTCTTGAACAGGCTTTGGTTATTTTTCCTACGAGAAGTGAGATCGGTTTTTAGCTAGCTTTGAAACGAGGTAAGTCCTCGGACTTACTTAGCCACTTTTATGCCTTATTTGGATACATTATGGTGGTGTGTGTTTTATCGCTTTTGATCATGAAACCGGATTAGGATTACTTGACTATATATATTATTTGGCCCATTGTTACTATTATTATCGGGCGGTGATATCACCGCTCAGTTTCCCGAGGGAGACTGGGGGGATCTCTACGACCAGGCCATACACGGTATACGGGCGGGCTTCTTCATCACTCCCTCAGGGTATACGGGTTGGGCGCCGCCAAACTCCTGTTGGTTACACGGGGACAGAGGCAAGAGTTATTAGACTCTCGTGTCACACTTGAACGAATAGATTAGATATGGAATAACCTAAAAAGATAATAAATAACGGATGTGTATGTTTATGAGCATTTTGTGTGTTTGTGTTCCTATGTGTGTTTGTGCCATATTATTCTTATAATGCCTAGAATGTGAGCTAACGGTTTTATACCGATTGTTGTAGTTGATGTGCAGGATAGGATGTGGCCGAGGGATCCGGAGGAGTGGGGAGCCGGGGTTCCGTACATCTTAGGTTGAGTTGGGTTTTGGAGTCCTTGTGTTGTTGTTATTATATATTATGTTGATGTTGTTGTAAGGACGGCTGAAGTCTTTCCTTTATTTTGTTTTCGGGTTTCATAACATTGCATAAAAATGTATTTTGTTTTTGGCCTTTATTTGTGCCTTGTTGAAAGATCCGGTGAAATTATTGTCAGGCTAAGGGTCGGGACCCATTATGAGGCCCCAACCCGTAGCATCCCGAGTCCCGCGGATTCGGGGTGTTACAAAAGTGGTATCAGAGACCTAGGTTGACAACAATGGCACTCGCAATCTTCTAAAGGCCGAATAAAAAACAAACAGAACCCTCAAGGGTTCTAAGTTTTAAAGAAATGAATTTCGTTTTCAAATCATGTGCATGAGTCAGTTGGGGTAGAATGTACGGGACCACCACTTCCTCCGCGGACCTCGGCGACGTAGTTATTGATTATTATATTATGTATATATGTAGATATATATATGTGGACTTTAGGATGTTTTGGACAATACTTGTATGTTGAACTGAAATTTTTTTATGGACTGGTTATGTTTATAGTAGTAGCATGGCGTTTATATCCTTATATATATACATATATATATATATATATATATATATATATATATATCTATATATATATATATATATATATATATACATATATATATAAACATATGGTATGCTAATATCATATTAGTGATAGTGGACCTTATAGCTATGATGATAGAAAGCTATCATCGCCCCATGGACAACGCCTTTTGGCTTAGGATAGTATACATACGAAGATGAGTATGCTCAAGTTATCGAGTTGAGCATCAAGTGTACGCAAACACCCCAGTAATTTCCCGGACTCCGTTAAGACGACGTCGAAGAAGAAGATTAGAGATGGCGTAATGAAGGACAAACAAGTGGAAGAGAACCTCGAGTCAACTTAAGTGAAACTAAGATGGAGACTATACCACAATAAAAGCGACATGAAGACATGAGAGTGGTATCAAGGAAATAGTGAAGGAGCATCAATGAGGCAACTAGAGATAACGAACATAAGATTTTTTCCAAGTGCGGAATCGATGAACTAAATATGCGAATCAAGTAAAGAGGACTACATTCTCGTTCGAGAATAAAAGTGGCGTTTTACGTAAGACGAGTTTTCAATAGGCGCTCCTAAGGATGGGAGTCAAGATGAAAAGAGTGGTCCAAAAATTTGGAAAGATTGACAAGAACCGGAAGTAAAGCCTACGGAGGTACCGGAGGGTGTAGTGACGATCTTTGCGAGATTCTAAGCGGGTGACTTATTCAGAAGTTTGAGAGTTACGAGAAGGCTCACATGGTGAAAATTCACATAGTGGAATTACCGTGGGAGTCAATCGATTTCCGTCATTGTGATGAGCCTGATCAACGTTAAGAAGGAGGAAGTGTGTGATGATGATGATCTTCAGAAGATGAAAGAGGAAACAAGAAGCAGGATCGAAGAACTTAAGTTATCAACCAAGAAGGATGCGAGTGGAGGCTAATTAATGTTAGAATATTTGAGGAGTGCATTTGCAAAACATTATGAAGAGCGGTTAAGCCTATAAAGGTGGGACATATGAGACGAGAGAGTAGGGTAGGTATGGTTATCTTACAGAAGCGGAAGGAATAGAGGAGCATAGAAAGAGCTAACAGAGTTGAAGCAGAGTTAAATGAGCTAGTGAAGTTAAGACAGTACCCTGAGAGGGTATCCTTTCAGGAGTATGGTAGCAGGGAAGTATGGTAGGAGGGTAAGTCGTTAGCTTCGGAGAAGGTCAGATACAAGTTAATCAGTGACAACTGAGAACGCACAAGTGCGGGTTGTCTATAGATGTGCGTAGATGGGGAGAGTAAACAAGACTATGGGAACATATAGGACCGGGAACAAGAGCTTGGAGTATTCGCGGTGGATCAATGTCAATAGTAAGGAGGTACATCAATGGACGCGCGTTTGTCTTAAATCAAATAAGGTTGAATGAGTTCAAGCAAGTACTTATAACAAGACCTCCGAGGAGGAGATTGTAACGATCTTACTCGACCTTCTTAGGTCATGGGATTGACATATGGAGGAATGCCACGAGTTACAACTTTTAAGGTTTGATCATGGTAAGGGGAGCTAGTGGACCAACCGTAAGATGAGGCTTCCCTTGTAGTTGTACATAGAATACCGAGAAATACATAAGGTGACCTGTAACGCCCGGTTTCGATATTTCTCCCTCTTCCGTAGTCCTATCGATATTTTATTAGCAAATTATATTATATATATATTTTTTAAAGTTTAATTAAGACGTGAAAATAAAATTTCCGAGTATGTTTATATTTTGGTTTAATGTCGGAAAAGGTCGGAAAGGCATTCCGACTCGGAAGATCGATAAATCGGGTTACTTGCTCTATTCCCTTTTTATTTCATTTTATTTATTCATTTATTTTATTTTATTTTTTCCTTTCTTCTCTTTCCTTTCCTTTCTTTCTTTTGTCGTACGCGTGGGAGTTGTCTGCCAGAGGAGACAAGGAACCGCCCCCTCGTTCCCCGTCTACAGCCTACGAGCCGGCCATTGGATCCCCGCCCTAGCTTGCAGGTCGACTCCTCGCCCTCCCTCGATCCGTGCCCTATCTCTCACGCAAGCAGTCTCAATCAGCCTCACTCTTCATTCCCTCCTCTGCACATATCTCTCGCCCTCTGTTCTCGCAGCGAAGCAAAAACAAACCCCCTCCCTCTTACCTTTGTATCTTCTACCTCTCGGCCGCCTGCAGACCGAATCGCTGGTGGAGGAGCCCAGCAACCATCGGTGACGCCGACGCTTCGCCGGGATTGGACCAAATCGACAACCCCGCCCTGCAGCCGCTACCCTCTTTCTTTCCCTACTCGCTATTTGTTTTTCGCCACAGAAGGGCAGCCGCCGCCGTAGATCGGACCGCCCTGCTGCTGCAGCCTCGCCGCCTCCGTCACCAGGAGCCCCGCCAGTAGCGCCGCCAGCTTCCCTCCTTCCTTCCTCCCTCTGCAACGCGCGACTAGGTCAAAAAGAAGGAGGAGTGCTTTGTGTAAATACCTTTTTTGCCCCAGCTTGTGTAAATTTGCATTTGTGACCCTATTCTTTTTGGATAAATGCAGTTTGTACCCAAATTAATTGAAAATCGCAGTTTTTGCCACTGTGGAATTTTATTACAAATTCTAGCACAGTTTTGGATCTCCGGGAAAATGGCCGAGTTGTTGAGTTAAACGTCTTACCGGAAAAATATTAAATTCGGAGTGTTGGGTCTAAATCGTGTTTTTCACCTTGGAAATGTTTTACGGATTTTGACCTTGTTTTGAAAACGAGTTTCCCTAGTTATATCTAAAATGTTGTTCAACCAATCTCGCTTATAAGCTAAATTCATGTAGCTTTGATGTATAGGTCCGGAAGCACCCATTAAGTCCACCAAATCCTTTCTCAACATCCATAGATCGGCTTCCGTCTTTTGACGTCACGTGAGTACCCTCTCCCCCGAGCTTATAATCTTACTTCGATCTAGTTTTTTTTAGCGGTAGTATCATGTTAGGTTGGACCTAGCATAACTTAGAGTTAATACCAAGTAGTGGCTTTGAACCTTAGGTGAGTTATGAGGATTCGATTATGTTTGATGGATTGATGTTGATTCTAAGCTTGAGGTGGTATTGCGGTCCAGTGAGGTTGTTATAAGGATTCGAGTATATGGTTTGATCTTGTGAGAATCATTAGGCTTGAGGTGTTGATATTATTTTTGTGAGGTTGTTTATGGCTTTAAGTTGTATGTTGAGCTTGTGAGAATTTAGGGGTTGAAGTTGTATGATTGTTGAGGTTGTGGACTAGAAAGAGAGTATCCTAGTGGTGTTGTGAGTTATGATCTTGCGAGATCTGAAGGTTTAGAAGTCTTAGGACTTCTAGCTTTTGATGAGTGTGATGTGAGCATGGGGATTCTAGGATGCGGTCCTAGATTTGAGAGTTAAATGGTCTTGCGTAGATCATTTGTATAGAAGTCTAAGACTTCTATTGTGAGTGGGTTGTTGTTGATATAGTTATCTTCTTGTGAGCAGGTTATGAGCTTCCTCCCTAAGGAAGCGAGAGTGTTGTGAGTTGTGTGTGGCGATAAGGTAAGTCTCCGGACTTATATAGCTCTTATTCTTTGTATTAGCATTATTGTGTGTTGGGTGGTGTGTGTTTATTATTTTATTATTTTATAACAACTAAACTGGAAATAGGATTACCGACCTTTATATTATTTGGCCCAAGTGTATGATAACGGGCGGTGATATCACTGCTTGGCTCCCCGTGAGAGCTAGGGGGATCTCGGCGACTGGCCCGTGTTGGTTAGACGGTCGAAGGCATCCGACCGTTCCATTGCCGGAAGAAGGGACCGAGGCGAGTTTCGGAGGATTCTCGTGTCACAAAAGAAGTTGAACTAGAATGAGATATGACTTAATAAATAAAGATAATAAACCGGATTTGTGTGCTTTGAGTATGTTATGTGACTATGTTGAATTAATTGTGTTTGTGCCTTTCCCTTTAATTCTAATGCTTCGAATATTAGCTATCGGTTTTATACCGATTGTTGTAGATTGTCTTGCAGGTTAGGAAAGCGGCCGAGAGATCCGGAAGAGTGGGCAGCCGGGGTTCCGTACATTTTAGGAGTGGGTTTTGGTTGGGGTCGGATTGTGTTTTATTCTTCGTTTATTATGTTGGTATGCCGTGTGTATGGTGTTTTGATCTTTGGTGTTGATTATCGGCTGAAGTCTTTTGTTGTTTTCCTTCGGGTTTCTTATCATTTGCATTAAAAGGAATTTTGGTTTTGCCTTTATTTGTGCCATGTTGAAAGATCCGGTGAAATTGTTGTCAGGCTAAAGGTCGGGACCCATTGTGAGGTCCCAACCCGTAGCATCCCGAGTCCCGTGGATTTGGGGTGTTCGAAAAGTGGTATCAGAGCCCTAGGTTGACAACAATGGCACTCGCAATCTTATAAAGGCCGAATAAGGAATAAACAGAACCCCACGGGTTCTGAGTTTTCGTTTTCAAAATCACATGCATGAGTCGGGGTAGAATGTACGGACCACCACTCCTTTCGTAGATCTCGGTAGCTTAGCTTATTAGATTTTGATATGTATATATATGTATATATAGATATGGATATGAGGTTTGTAGTTATGAATGATAGAATTGACGTGTATTTTTGTGATTGTATGTTGCATGATGAACTGGATATATGTGTATAGTTATATATGTGGACGGTTATATGTTTTGGGACCTTGGATTGTTGATGGAATGTTGGATGTGTTATATTAGTACTAATGTGAACATAGGAGTTATATATATAGCTATATATACATACACTTGAGTTATGCTAGTATTATATTAATAGTAGTGGACCTTATAGTTAAGATGATAGGAAGCTATCATTGCCCTTAGACAAACCTTTTTGGAATTAAGATAGTATATATACGAAGATGAGTATGCTCAATTACCGAGTTGAGCATCACGTTCTGGCGAACCTCTTGGCTATTCGTCGGACTCCTTTTGAGGACGTCAAAGAAACAATTTGAAGGATAAAGAGGACATTAGCGGCAAGGACGAACAAATAGAAGGGAACTTTGAGTCAACTTAATAGAATTCGAGATGGAAGAACTACAAGTGGAGATAGCAACGTTAAGGTGTATAAGTGGTTATAAAGAAACCGTGATTGTACGACGACGAGCGCAATTAATATAACGAACTTAAGTCTTCAAGAAGATGCGTGAACAACTAAAGATGCAAATCGAGGAGAAGATGGGTATGTTCCAGCAAGGTTAAATGTGATATTCCATTAAGAAGTAAAAGTTTTTCCTAGGCGCTCCTAGGCATGGGAGTTGAGATGAAAGACGTAGATGAACCAATCACAAAAGATTTATGATACCGTAAGTTAAGCTTACGAAGTACCAATAAGTGAAGTGTCAACATTACTAGAGTTATGAGAAGAACGGCGTGGTGGGGATTCACGTGGAGTTGACCAGTTTTTGTATTGATGATAAGACTAAGCAACGCCGAGGAGGAGGAAGTGCATATAGATGATAATCTCAAGAAGATGAAGAATGAAACGAGGAGCTTTGATCGAGAGACTTCAGATACCAACCAAGAGAAACACGAGTGGATGCTGACTAGGGCTATAATATTTGGGAAGGTGCACCCGAAAGACACCAAGGAAGAATGGTTAAGCCTATGAAAGAAGGTTATATGAAACAACAAGGCAAAGAAGATATAATTACCTTATAAAGGAGAGGAAGCATGGAATGAAGAAGGAACTAACGGAGTTTAAGGTAGAGTACCTCGAGGAGGGTAACTTTCATAAGAATGATAACATGGAAGTATAGCAGAATGGTGTTCGCTCCAAACGGTGTGTGCAAGCTTTAAATTTATAACCCTAGACTTAAGCTTAAAACAAGGATGCGAACCCGCAGTGTACGGGTCAATTGTAGTAAAAGCAAGAAAATTCCAGGGGTCGATCACAGGGACTCGGTGAAACAGAGTCAATACGGTGTGCTTATGTCAATACTAACCACAAGAGCGATTAACACAATCAAAGATGAATAAGAAGTCAATAAAGCAAACATGCAATTCTAGGGATTAAAGCATCTAGTTGTGGTTCCAACTCAAGATCTATAGATAAGCGGACAAAGCTGAGATTTTTGCGTGGGGAAGGTGTTTCTAAAGTGGAGTAGATCACCGGGTAAGTCTCACTACACACTAATCCTAAACCGTAATTCCTATTACCGGGTAAGTCTCAAGGAATCAAGATAAAGAACTATAACCTCAAACTAACACACCATCTAAGGGAATAGAATCAACCTTTACCGGGTAAGTCTCAGGATAACTCACAAAGATGGGATGGAAGCACACTCAAACCCCAATAAAGGATAAACCTTTATTACCTACACTTATGATCATTGGTACACAAACTAAGGAATTACCGGGTAAGTCTCATCCTAAGCTTGCTTTGAACCAGTAAAGTGTAA
This sequence comes from Fagopyrum homotropicum, assembly GCA_033239125.1. Lineage (NCBI taxonomy): Eukaryota > Viridiplantae > Streptophyta > Magnoliopsida > Caryophyllales > Polygonaceae > Fagopyrum > Fagopyrum homotropicum. The sequence goes on along the minus strand of BSWB01000002.1, from coordinate 67,359,712 downwards.
TAAGAATAGGATTTAGCAAACTCTAACTCTTAACTCTCAGTTATGGATCAGATAAGTCACCTCGGTCAGCCAGTTTCCACCCCGGCCGAGATGTTCATCAACCGAACGAGATGCTTAGGGTTAAGGTTAAAGACTCGAACTTTCAGGATCCTACTGGAATCTAAGATTATTCTATCATTGTTTTTCCCACAACCTTCAACCAATCACCCTAGAATCACACAAGGAAATTAGCCACTCATCATCATGAAAGTATTAATCAAATATATGGGAAGAAGGTGAATATTTGAACAAGAAGAATTTAATGAAAAGACTTCAATAACTGAATCAAATATCACAACAAAATGTTCCTTGGATAACAATCCAAAAAGACAAGACAACAATTGAGGGAATTGAAGACAATCTTACAAAACCCTTCAATAAAGCTATAAAAGCTATGGACTTCAATCTTCCTTCAACCTTCAAAAAGGTTCTTCGAATCTCTCCCAACTTGGAGTATGCTGCTGCTGCTGCGTGCTATAAACCCTGATCGACGGTATAGCGTGATGTCCAGCTCTAAGCGGATCTAAGCACGATCCGAAGATGGCTGAATTATGGAAAATCCAACCCTTTATATAGGAAAAATACCCTCCAAAGATAAAATATCTTAGAAAGATATTCTCCCATAAATATAGGCAAAATATATGATTCTGCATATCTCCTTCCTTCCAGGAGCCAAGCCCAAAAATATAAGATCACTTTCTAATTTTAAAAGATCTTCTCCAAGAATAAAATATTCTCGCCGCGTCCTAGGTGTTCGCCTCGGTCGAGTCGGCGTCTCTGGATCACCTCGGTCGAGGTGAATCTGTGGTCAACCGAGGTGACTCACAACTGAATGTGAAATCTCTCAAAACTGGTCCAAAGTAAATCTTTAATCCATGGCTATGCTTCCTGGATGTAGCTCCAAATGACTCATGACTCCTTTTGCTCCTTTTTGATGCAAAACGTGCCATTTTACCTGCAATTACAACGAAACTAGGTGTAGACCTCGATTCTCGCAAAGGTAGATGAAATGGTAATAGAATCACATATTATACATACAAACATGCAGATTTTTGAAGATAAAACGTCCAAACAAACCCCAAAATATAGACTATAATTCATGCTATCAAAATACCCCATACTTAGCCCTTGCTTGTCCCCAAGCAAGTTCCGCATATAGAAGACAAGATAGAATGGATTATAAGTCAATAAAATCAATGAAAAAGTCTTTCAAAAACATTTTATGGTGTGCAACTATCATAGATCACTCTAAGAGAGTACTTCCTGGAAATTAAAAACTCAATATGCTCAAAACATTTTATAAATATAGAAAAGTTGTTCATCTTTGCATAAAATCATAGAATGCATAATAATTCATAATTATCAAAATTAATCATGTATAATCCAGTTTAAACCACTAAGTCAATCAACAAGCTCAAGGTCTCAAGGGCTTCCCAAAAGAAAAGGTCAAGAAACGTGTAGGGTAGGGATGTATGTAAGGTAATGTGGTGCTAGAATCCGGGAAAAGGATGAACTTCACTTCCACTTTGACTTGCAACATCTTCCACCAATAAGCTTTGCTTATTCCACTTTTTTTCTTTTTACTTTACTTTTTGGGATGCATGGACAGAGGTGCACAATAACCGAAGCCTAGGAAATCTGCAATCATCAATTTCTCGAGATGCATCAAACCCTTGATGCACATACCATGACCCGTTAGGAATATCGCTCAATCCGACTTTGGCAAGACACAAACACCCGGCTATGTGAATGGTGCCGAGTTACTCATCTTCATGATTGACTTCCCCAAACCTATTATTACTTTTTAGCACTTTCACTTCCAGCCAACTTCTCAACTTTAACTTCACTTGCTTTCACCACTTCGCTTGCTTCCAAATTCCCGGATAGGTAAAAGGAGGCAAAATGTATATGAGGGGCTAAGCATGATCAAGAAGAAGAAGAAGAAGAGAATGAATTGCCTTGGTCTTTCCAAGAAGAAAGTGAGAGAACTTATCTTGTGGTGTCAACCTTCAAATTCAACATAATTTGGATAAAAACAAAGTATTAAACATGCCAATAATTTCAAACAAAGCATTTAGCAACTTAAACATATTATAAAACCTTTCAAACACATAAAGAATTTAAAACCAGTCAGTAAACAAGATCTTCACTGAGGTCATATCCAGATAAGTAACACAAAATCGTTTTCGAAAACTCTCAGTTAACACACCTCGGTCGAGGTGTTCTTGGTTCAACCGAGGTGAAACGCCTCGTTTGGCCAAGACTGACTCGGTCGAGGTCAAAAAATTTTTTTTTTTTTTTTTTTTTTTTTAAAACCAAATTTTTTTCAGTTTCGACGTTTTTCTCAATCAAATAACCTGTATGCATGTATGTAATCTCAGATAAACATATAGAAGCGAAAGTGAAGCATAATAAGATATCCGGTCAAAGTAGCATACAATCATCCATAGTCAAATAACATATCCGCATACCCCATACTTGGGACACACTGTCCCAGTGGGTCAAAATAAGTCTAAGGATAGGATACTCACTGAACATAGCTAAACTGCATGAAGGAGTAAGAAACAGCTCCCAGAAATGACCATCTCGGTCGGCGAAGCACATCTCGGTCGAGGTGTTCTGACAGTACTCGAGATGTATCTCAGTAAAGCTCGTTTCCTCAACTTCTCGAAATTTTGTTCTTCCAGTGTAGCTCCTGAACTGTGATCCTTCCTTTTGGAATACCTGGTTGTTGTCTAGAGGAAAACAAAAACAAAGCAACTATCTAAACTAAACTAGAAAAGGGAGAAGAAAGCAATACCTTGGGTTGCCTCCCATGAAGCGCTTGGTTTAAGGTCGCTAGCTGGACCATACGGCATGGGATTACTCAATGCACTTCAAATGTCGTGGAGTGCTCATCACATCCGTAAAAATCTTCCAAGAAGGTTCCGGTTCCTAACTTCACCGGCAAATGGTAAGATCTCCCACGTACAAGCTTGTACGGTTTGATTCTCACCGGAATTCGTCTAGACTTCCTACACTTCAATGGGACATTCCTCGTGTCCCATCCTTTCCTTGATCGAGAAAACAGTTTCTCGAGAATTATAGCAGCTTCCCCATCTATAGCTTGGGGATGGTACAGGGTCCTGAGCAAGCGAGGGACCCCATACTTGAACAAGAGACTCTTCATCGCCTTAGCGGTGTAGTGCTTGCCAACTCCACTCCTCATGATCCGAGGAGCTTCTTCTTCCAACAATTTCATGGAAGACTTCATCTTGATCTTTGGAGGTTCTTTCGGAAGAGACCTCCAACTCTCCGGTGCTTTCCTGAAAAATTCAGAAATTTTAATAGGGATTTCGAATGGAGTAAGAGAACTTACTTTGTAAAGTTCTCCAAAGCTCGGATCAGGTTTTATGTTAGGTTGATAACCAACACATGAAATCTCTCTCAACTCAGTTGATCTTTCTTCCACCTTGGTCACAATCTCAGTAATTTGACCAAGGTTCTCTGCATCTTCTGCTTCCAGTTTTGCAGATTCTTCTTCCATCTCGGTCGAGATCTCCTCCACCTCGGCCGAGGTCTCAACAGTCAGATCGAGACCTTCCATATCCTCCTCTTCCTCAGACGTTTCAGGAGAAATTTTGGGTTCGATCAAAGGAATGCTTGGAACGTGCAACACTTCCTTATGCTCCTCTTTCGGCTTAGCATAGGATAGGGTGCTTTCCTTGAGCTCCTCCACCTTCTTCATCAACTTCTCTAATCTTGATTCGAGAGAGTCTTCAAAAGGTTGCTCATAAATTTTTTTAGGGACATTCTTCTCGTCCCATATCGCAAGTTCACGCTGAATGACCTCGTCTCTTTCCCATTCATTGTTGAACCAATAGAAGGAGTACTTCTCCTCCAAGTATTCATAATGGTCCGCCCTAGCAATTTGCCTTGCTATCCAGACTGGATCAAATGTAGTCATCGGAAATCCTGAAAACTACAAAACTCATAGAAAGAGTAGTTAGTAGCAACAGGGGGCAAGTGCCCCGAAAGCAAACCGTACCGGCTCGGTCTAGACCAAGTCCCCGGCAACGGCGCCAAAAACTTGTTCGCTCCAAACGGTGTGTGCAAGCTTTAAATTTATAACCCTAGACTTAAGCTTAAAACAAGGATGCGAACCCGCAGTGTACGGGTCAATCGTAGTAAAAGCAAGAAAATTCCAGGGGTCGATCACAGGGACTCGGTGAAACAGAGTCAATACGGTGTGCTTATGTCAATACTAACCACAAGAGCGATTAACACAATCAAAGATGAATAAGAAGTCAATAAAGCAAACATGCAATTCTAGGGATTAAAGCATCTAGTTGTGGTTCCAACTCAAGATCTATAGATAAGCGGACAAAGCTGAGATTTTTGCGTGGGGAAGGTGTTTCTAAAGTGGAGTAGATCACCGGGTAAGTCTCACTACACACTAATCCTAAACCGTAACTCCTATTACCGGGTAAGTCTCAAGGAATCAAGATAAAGAACTATAACCTCAAACTAACACACCATCTAAGGGAATAGAATCAACCTTTACCGGGTAAGTCTCAGGATAACTCACAAAGATGGGATGGAAGCACACTCAAACCCCAATAAAGGATAAACCTTTATTACCTACACTTATGATCATTGGTACACAAACTAAGGAATTACCGGGTAAGTCTCATCCTAAGCTTGCTTTGAACCAGTAAAGTGTAATAACAATAGGATTTAGCAAACTCTAACTCTTAACTCTCAGTTATGGATCAGATAAGTCACCTCGGTCAGCCAATTTCCACCCCGGCCGAGATGTTCATCAACCGAACGAGATGCTTAGGGTTAAGGTTAAAGACTCGAACTTTCAGGATCCTACTGGAATCTAAGATTATTCTATCATTGTTTTTCCCACAACCTTCAACCAATCACCCTAGAATCACACAAGGAAATTAGCCACTCATCATCATGAAAGTATTAATCAAATATATGGGAAGAAGGTGAATATTTGAACAAGAAGAATTTAATGAAAAGACTTCAATAACTGAATCAAATATCACAACAAAACGTTCCTTGGATAACAATCCAAAAAGACAAGACAACAATTGAGGGAATTGAAGACAATCTTACAAAACCCTTCAATAAAGCTGTAAAAGCTATGGACTTCAATCTTCCTTCAACCTTCAAAAAGGTTCTTCAAATCTCTCCCAACTTGGAGTATGCTGCTACTGCTGCGTGCTATAAACCCTGATCGACGGTATAGCGTGATGTCCAGCTCTAAGCGGATCTAAGCACGATCCGAAGATGGCTGAATTATGGAAAATCCAACCCTTTATATAGGAAAAATACCCTCCAAAGATAAAATATCTTAGAAAGATATTCTCCCATAAATATAGGCAAAATATATGATTCTGCATATCTCCTTCCTTCCAGGAGCCAAGCCCAAAAATATAAGATCACTTTCCAATTTTAAAAGATCTTCTCCAAGAATAAAATATTCTCGCCGCGTCCTAGGTGTTCGCCTCGGTCGAGTCGGCGTCTCTGGATCACCTCGGTCGAGGTGAATCTGTGGTCAACCGAGGTGACTCACAACTGAATGTGAAATCTCTCAAAACTGGTCCAAAGTAAATCTTTAATCCATGGCTATGCTTCCTGGATGTAGCTCCAAATGACTCATGACTCCTTTTGCTCCTTTTTGATGCAAAACGTGCCATTTTACCTGCAATTACAACGAAACTAGGTGTAGACCTCGATTCTCGCAAAGGTAGATGAAATGGTAATAGAATCACATATTATACATACAAACATGCAGATTTTTGAAGATAAAACGTCCAAACAAACCCCAAAATATAGACTATAATTCATGCTATCAAATGGTAAGTCATTGACATTGGAGAAGGTCAGTTATAAGCTAATTGGTGACAACCAAGAACGCGCATGTGCGGGTTATCTATTGGTGAGTGTAGAAGGGGATGAGTAAACAAGATTATGGGCATACAGAGGGATTTGGACGACCTTATGCGACCTTTGTAGGTCATGGAATTGGAATATGGGAGAACGACAAGAATTAGAGGTTTTAAAGTTTGACCACGGTAAAGGGGAAGTGGTGAATCAAGAAGAAGGTAAGGTGTCATAGAGGTGGTACGTAAACGGGCGTATATAGAGGATGTAGGGTATAAAATGGATGATATGTTACCGCGGGCAAGAGATAAGCCAAGTTTCTAGACTCATATGGAAGAGGCATGGTGGCTATGGCGTGAAAGAGAAGACCTAGATTAGGGCAACACTGCAAGCTTAGAGTTATGATGTTAGTACCTGAAGATGTAATGAGTTTGATATTTTAGTGTTTTGGATGGGGAGTTTCTTCTAGAATTTTCCACAGGGCATACCGGTACAGTTGTGAAGTTCTTCATGGAATACCGAGAGATGCATAAGATGACCAATAAGAGTAAGAGAAGATCGAAGTTTTGAAGTTTGATGTCGACAAGAGATGTACAAAAAGTATATGGAAGATTGAGGTTAGAACCTCTACCGTCGGGTTGACTTTACATAAGAAAAGTGAAGTATTATTTCTACATCGACTTAAAGAAAGGATGTCTATGGTGAGAGCTTATGTAGAATACGAAGAACTCCTCCCATATGTTGGGATGTCAAGAAAAAAAGAAGAAGATAAGGTCAATTGTTTTGAAGCACAGTTTAGTCCTGCAGTTTGGACCCTTATGGTTGCACGTAAGTGAGAAACCTTAGAATATTTTTACAATCGTGTCATCAAAGAGGGAAAATGAGATTAATATAAAGAAATACTTAAATAAGGCTACAAGAGTTAGAAGACTCGAGCAAGTCTCTCGAGTTCAAGAGATGAAGGATCTCTGAAAGAGGACGGTATACATTGTAGCTAAAGATGGAACAATACACGTGTTTAAAGAACGTCACCCCTCAATAGATCGAGGTAGATCAATTGTGTCATGACCACTTGTGAAGTGATAAGACAAGATTGTGTGGGTTATTACGATATGTGATGGGAAGAGAAAAGATGGAACCTGAGATACCACAGAGTCTTAAGACGTCAAAATGTGGATTTTTCTACTAAGGTCAAGCTCGACTCTATTCCGATATCTAAGGCGCCATATGGAATTACACTTGTGAAGAGATTTGAGTTGTGGAAGCGAGTAAAGGAGCAATTGCGAGAACTTATTGATAAGAGTTCATTAGAATTAGTGAAATGCTATGGAGAACTCCGAAAGTTATATTAAACTCTTGATTTGAAGTTGTTATGTAGAACACTAGTTTGCGAAAAGAGAGACGGTTATCTCCGTTGTCTATCGATTACAGTGAGCCGAAAAAGATTACAATGAAGAACAAGTACCCATTACCGCGTATAGATGATCTACTCGATCGGTTACAAGGGTCGATAGTCTCTTATGAGAATGATATAAGGTATGCTTGTCACCAATTGAGAATTCGAGTTTGAGATATTGCAAGTACGGCATTTTGGACCAATCAAAGTCACTATGAGTTGTAGTTATTCCCTATAGGCTTACTGATGCCCCGGATAAGATATTTTGGGTCTACTCTTGAAGAGGAGAGAGGTTATGACAAGTCGTCTCGGGATGACAAATCCCGAAGGATGTGAAAGGATTTACAAGTTTCCTTAGATGCGCTGAGCATTATCAGATCTGTGAAGAGAGAAGTTGTATAACACCAATTATGGTAATCTACTCCGGATGACGAGGAAGTACTGAATGGGACAAAGAATTGACGAAGGAGTTGCTGAGAGTTAAGAGGGGATTCACTGGTGCAATGTTTTTGACTTACCTTGAGGTATTATGAGTTTGAAGTGTACAAGTGATTCTTCAAGACAAGGTCTTGATCGAGTACTACGGAGCGATGTAAAAGTAATAGCATACGGGTCTGGTTAAAAGAAGTAGTATGGAGTAGAGTACTTCCTTCGTTACATGGAATTGCAACAAGAATTGAGAAAACATAACATCAGAGTTTGGTTTGAATAGAACCAAAGTCAACAGTGTAGATTGGAAGTTCGATATTCTTTGATAGAGAAATCAAAGGGAATCATAATAGAAATGATGCATTGAGAAAGACCCAAGAAGGAAGTTGAGTTTCCCATATATCGGACCATGTTTATCTTAGTGCGAGTTGGAGACGTGACTTACAAGTGGGCGATACCACCAAGAGTAAAGGGTGTTCACCCGGTATTTCATGTGTATCAGTCGAGGGAGTACATACATGAACCGTGACGTGTTGTCAATCCTGATGATCTAGTGACAAACGAGGAACCAATGAGGCTAACTAGAAGACAAATGATAGTATATTTGGTTGAGTTTTACGCTGAGCTAGTAGCATCGATAGAATCGTTGGATTAGACCTAGTTCTTTCCTTGGTTGTGCTTATGTGATTTGTGACGTGATTTGTTTTGTTTGTGTACATTGCGGACACTTGTTATGTTTATGCGAGTAGACTTTGGATTTGAGGGCCGTAGTCGCCACGTTATAGGGTTCCGAGCGGTTATCGAGACGAGTATTGTTTAGACTTTTGCGTTTAGCAAGTTTCGGGACGAAACTTTTTTTAGGGGGATATAATGTAACGCCCGGTTTCGATATTTCTCCCTCTTCCGTAGTCCTATCGATATTTTATTAGTAAATTATGTTATATATATATTTTTTAAAGTTTAATTAAGACGTGAAAATAAAATTTCCGAGTATGTTTATATTTTTGTTTAATTTCGGAAAAGGTCGGAAAGGCATTCTGACTCGGAAGATCGATAAATCGGGTTACTTGCTCTATTCCCTTTTTATTTCATTTTATTTATTCATTTATTTATTTTTTTTCTTTTTTTTCCCTTTCTTCTCTTTCCCTTCCTTTCTTTCTTCTGTCGTACGCGTGGGAGCTGTCTGCCAGAGGAGACAAGGAACCGCCCCCTCGTTCCCCGTCTACAGCCTACGAGCCGGCCATTGGATCCCCGCCCTAGCCTGCAGGTCGACTCCTCGCCCTCCCTCGATCCGTGCCCTATCTCTCACGCAAGCAGTCTCAAGCAGCCTCACTCTTCATTCCCTCCTCTGCACATATCTCTCGCCCTCTGTTCTCGCAGCGAAGCAAAAACACACCCCCTCCCTCTTACCTTTGTATCTTCTACCTCTCGGCCGCCTGCAGACCGAATCGCTGGTGGAGGAGCCCAACAACCATCGGTGACGCCGACGCTTCGCCGGGACTGGACCGAATCGACAACCCCACCGTGCAGCCGCTACCCTCTTTCTTTCCTTACTCGCTATCTGTTTTTCGCCACAGAAGGGCCGCCGCCGCCGTAGATCGGACCGCCCTGCTGCTGCAGCCTCGCCGCCTCTGTCACCAGGAGCCCCGCCAGTAGCGCCGCCGGCTTCCCTCCTTCCTTCCTCCCTCTGCAACGCGCGACTAGGTCAAAAAGAAGGAGGAGTGCTTTGTGTAAATACCTTTTTTGCCCCAGCTTGTGTAAATTTGCATTTGTGACCCTATTCTTTTTGGATAAATGCAGTTTGTACCCAAATTAATTGAAAATCGCAGTTTTTGCCACTGTGGAATTTTATTACAAATTCTAGCACAGTTTTGGATCTCCGGGAAAATGGCCGAGTTGTTGAGTTAAACGTCTTACCGGAAAAATATTAAATTCGGAGTGTTGGGTCTAAATCGTGTTTTTCACCTTGGAAATGTTTTACGGATTTTGACCTTGTTTTGAAAACGAGTTTCCCTAGTTATATCTAAAATGTTGTTCAACCAATCTCGCTTATAAGCTAAATTCATGTAGCTTTGATGTATAGGCCGGTCCGGAAGCACCCATTAAGTCCACCAAATCCTTTCTCGACATCCATAGATCGGCTTCCGTCTTTTGACGTCACGTGAGTATCCTCTCCCCCGAGCTTATAATCTTACTTCGATCTAGTTTTTTTAGCAATAGTATCATGTTAGGTTGAACCTAGCATAACTTAGAGTTAATACCAAGTAGTGGTTTTTGAACCTTAGGTGAGTTATGAGGATTCGATTATGTTTGATGGATTGATGTTGATTCTAAGCTTGAGGTGGTATTGCGGTCTAGTGAGGTTGTTATAAGGATTCGAGTATATGGTTTGATCTTGTGAGAATCACTAGGCTTGAGGTGTTGATATTATTTTTGTGAGGTTGTTTATGGCTTTAAGTTGTATGTTGAGCTTGTGAGAATTTAGGGGTTGAAGTTGTATGATTGTTGAGGTTGTGGACTAGAAAGAGAGTATCCTAGTGGTGTTGTGAGTTATGATCTTGCGAGATCTGAAGGTTTAGAAGTCTTAGGACTTCTAGCTTTTGTTGAGTGTGATGTGAGCATGGGGATTCTAGGATGCGGTCCTAGATTTGAGAGTTAAATGGTCTTGCGTAGATCATTTGTATAGAAGTCTAAGACTTCTATTGTGAGTGGGTTGTTGTTGATATAGTTATCTTCTTGTGAGCATGTTATGAGCTTCCTCCCTAAGGAAGCGAGAGTGTTGTGAGTTGTGTGTGGCGATAAGGTAAGTCTCCGGACTTACATAGCTCGTATTCTTTGTATTAGCATTATTGTGTGTTGGGTGGTGTGTGTTTATTATTTTACTATTTTATAACAACTAAACCGGAAATAGGATTACCGTTCTTTATATTATTTGGCCCAAGTGTATGATAACGGGCGGTGACATCACTACTTGGCTCGCCGTGAGAGCTAGGGGGATCTCGGCGACTGGCCCGTGCAAGTTAGACGGTCGGAGGCATCCGACCGTTCCATGGCCGGAAGAAGGGACCGAGGCGAGTTTCGGAGGATTCTCGTGTCACAAAAGAAGTTGAACTAGAACGGGATATGACTTAATAAATAAAGATAATAAACCGGATTTGTGTGCTTTGAGTATGTTATGTGACTATGTTGAATTAATTGTGTTTGTGCCTTTCCCTTTAATTCTAATGCTTCGAATATTAGCTAACGGTTTTATACCGATTGTTGTAGATTGTCTTGCAGGTTAGGAAAGCGGCCGAGAGATCCGGAAGAGTGGGCAGCCGGGGTTCCGTACATTTTAGGAGTTGGTTTTGGTTAGAGTCGGGTTGTGTTTTATTCTTCATTTATTATGTTGGTATGCCGTGTGTATGGCGTTTTGATTTTTGGTGTTGATTATCGGCTGAAGTCTTTTGTTGTTTTCCTTCGGGTTTCTTATCATTTGCATTAAAAGGAATTTTTGTTTTGCCTTTATTTGTGCCATGTTGAAAGATCCGGTGAAATTGTTGTCATGCTAAAGGTCGGGACCCATTGTGAGGTCCCAACCCGTAGCATCCCGAGTCCCGCGGATTCGGGGTGTTACAGTGACCAACAATAGTAAGGGAAGACTGAAATTTTGAAGTTTGAAGTCTGTGTGAGATGTACAAGAAGTACATGAAAGATTGAGGATAGAATCTCCACGGTCGATTGGACGTTACATAAGAAAAGGGAGTAAGTGCTACACCTACTCGAAGGAATGATGCGAGCTTTGGTAGAATACGAAGAAGGTAATACTAATATATTATAAGGCGTGATTAAGTCCTGCAGTTAGGACCTTCATGGCTTCACATAAGTGTGAAACCTTAAAAAAAAAATTATTAGAGCAGGTATCCCGAGTGTTGGAGATGAAGGATCTTTGAAAGAGGGCGGTGAACATTGTAGCTAAAGAAGTATTAAACCACGTGTTCGATGGAAGTCACCTCAACAGATCGTGGTGGACCACTTGCCCAATGTTAAGACAAGATTATGTCGATATCTTACGATATGTGAGGGTAGAAGAAAAGCTAGAACCCTAGATAGACCGGATTTCAATGCATCGGGAGATGGATTTACCATTAAGAAGATTTGAAGTTCACGTTGGAAGTGTATCTTGAACTCTTGATTTGAAGTTCATGTTGGAAGTGTATCTTGAATTCTTAATTTGAAGTTATTATAGAGGACACTAGTTTGCGAAGAGAGAGACGGTTATCTCCGTTGCACATCGATTTCTATAAGTTGAGCAAGATGACAATGAAGGACAAGTATCCCTTATACCGAATGGGAGATCTACTCGATCAACTGCAAGGGTCAGTAGTCTCTTCTAAGATTAAGTTAAGATTTGATTATTACCGTTTGAGAATTCGAGACTCAAATATTGCAAATACGGCATTCCGGACCAACCTGAGTCACTATGAGTAGTAGTTACTCCATATGGGCTTACTAGCACCAATTATGGTAACCTACTATGAATGACGATGAAGTATTAAATGGGACAAAGAATTGACAATAGAGTTTTGAGAGTTAAGAGGGAATTCATGGGTGCAACTGTTTTGATTTATCTTGAGGTATTATGAGTTTGAAGTGGACAAGTGATTCTTCAAGACAAGGTCTTGATCGAGTATTGAGGAGCGATGTCAAAGTAATAGTATACGTGTCTTGTTAGTAGAAGTAGTATGAGGTAAAGTACTTCCTTCGTTACTTGGAATTGCAACAAGAATTGAGGGAACATAACGTCGAAGTTTGCTTTGACAAGAACCAAAGCCAACGGGTAGATTGGAAGCTCAACCTTCTTTGTTAGAGACAAGCAAAGAAGAAACATAATGGAAATGTTGCATTGAGAAAGACCCGAGAAGGAAGTTAAGTTTCCGATATATTGGACCTTTCTGAGTTCTTAGCGCGAGTTAGAGAAGTGACTTACAAGTGGGCATTACCACCAAGGGTAGAGGGTGTTCACCGGTGTTTTATGTGTATCAATCTAGGAAGTACAGGTATGACTCGAGAAGTTTTGGCGGTCTTGATGAGTTAGTGGCATCGTAGAACCAATGAGGCTAATAGGAAGTCGGAGGATAATATCTTTGGTTGAGTTTTACGCTGAGCTAGTAGCGTGGATAAATCGAAGGGTTGGACCTAGTTCTTCCCTTAGTTGTGTATATGTGTGATGTTATATGTTGTGTGTGCCCCGTGCGGGAATGTGCTTTATGACTTGATGTATCTTACGATAGTAGTTCGGCTAGATCTTGCGTATATAGTAGAAGGTTTAAGCCTTCCTAGTTTGAGAGTTTATACCCCCACCTTAGGGACCGAGAAATTTGGCGTATGGAAAGTTTCGGGCCGAAACTTGTTTTTAGGGGGACCTGATGTAACGCCCCGTTCTTTTGGGTGTGTTCCTATTTTTTTTATTTTCTCCTTACTTCCGATTCGTTCATAACACGAGATTTCTTTATATTATTATTTAAAGATAATATTCGACATAAAAATAGCGTTCCGGGTATTTTATTGTTTTGGTGTACATATACGTATTTCCGTATTTTATTTTTAGTCGAAAAAGTCGGAAATTTCTGATTTGGAAATCCCGTTCGGATCGTTTAATCGAGTTTTGCCCTATTCCCTTTCTCTTTATTCTTTTTCTTTTATTTTCTTTCTTTTATTTCCTCCTCCCTTACACGTTCGTTCTCTGGCGCCTAGAAGACTAGTCCTGCACCTGTTGCGTGCCAAACACCCTTGCCTGTTAGCCACAGCTTCCCTGCCCAGCCTATTCTTGCTACTCCATAGCCCGACCCCTCAACCCTCACTAGATCTACTTCCCTTACACTCAACCTTGCTGCTTTTCTCTCATTCTTTTTCAAAGCTAAAGTGCAACTCTCTCCCTCATTTGTTTCCTCTATTCTACCCGGACAGCCGCCACCGGAAACCTGGAGGGCAGCCTCGCCACGCTGCCTGGGACCTGTGGGATCACCTTCGCCGAGAGGAACCACCACCAGTAGCCCGAGAGCCACCTTTGTCACCCTCGAGGCCAGCGGGACAACCCTCGCCGCCGGAGCCCTGCGCAGCACTGCTGCTGCCCCAGCCCAGCTTCCCTTTCTCCACGCAGCCTGTCTATCGATTGATGAAGAAGCTATTTTTAGGGTTTATTAAATTGGCCCCTGATTTTGGTGAAATTACAATCTGTAGCACATGTTTTATATTTTCATTTTTGGCCCAAATTTTTTATTTTAACAATTATAACCTCCTGGATTAATTACTAAAAAGGGCCCATATTTTATTAATGATTAATGACCCATACTTTATAGAATTTGGAATTTTGCCATCTTTATGTGAAATTACAGATTTGGCCCAAAGTTATTTTTGGGAATTGGCCTAAGTTTCTTGAGTTCCATATTTATGGCCCGGAGATTTAATTGCGGATTTTAACTTATGTTTATTTAATTGTATAAATCCCCGGAAATATTTTTACGAGTTTTAACCTTGGTTTTGAAAGCGAGTTTTCCTTAGATTCATATACCTTAAACCCTCCGTTCAAATTTAGCATATATGCTAAATTTCCTTAGCTTTGGTTTTATGTTCGGAAGCGGTAGTTATAGACCAATGAATCCAATCTCGACGTCCGTAGATCATCTTCAACCTTGGATTGTGTGTGTGTATATTCTCCCTCGTTCTAGTTATATATAGTGGTAGAATCATGCTAGATTGGATCTAGCATAACTTAGGGCAAATGCCAAGTAGTGGCTCGGAACTTTAGGTGAGGATTTGAGGATGGTTTGAACGTTATAAGGATTGAGGTGTGTATGTTATCATGTGAGATTTGTTGAGGTTGTGAGTATGTGCTTGATAAGGTGATTTATGACGTTAGTTTAGGCATTCATTTAGATAGTTTTTTCCGTTATTCATTCACGGTTTGGCATTAGTTCATGACGTTTACGCTTAATTCATGCATATTTCTAGAAAAGACGTCTACACGAGCTTTTGTTGGTTTTGTAGGTATTTCAGGGATCTTTTGGACATTAATCGATACATTCGAGGGTCAAGCCTCATGGTGGTACACATCCAAGGCTTTGAAGGAACATAATTGGAGCAATGAAGGACACAAGGACCCTTATTGGTGCAAGCAATGGGGCAACTCATGGCGAGATGATCATAGCAAGTTTCTATTGAAGAAAATCGACCTACACTCAGGAAAATTGGTCGATTTATCTGACTGGGTCGATTTTCTGGCCTTTGACAGCTTAAGCCACGTGTCCCACGATCTCTTTGTCCGGCCTTGCTCTTGATGGAGAATATAAGTGGTCCTGCAGACTGATTTGTAGAATCCTTCTCCTTCCTTTTGGACCCTTCTCCTCTAGCATCTTCCAAAAAAAGACTCTTCCATTGTAGCCTCTCTTCAAGGCACCCTTGTGGGTGTCCTTGAGAGAGATTAGTGTTAATTTTAGTTTTGTAGTGAGATTTGAGTGATTTTTGTGAAGAAACTTGTTGAAGGTTGTAAGATCTGACTTGGAGCTACATTTGGTGTGTTGAAAGACTTGTTTTGAACTCAAATCCAGCTAAGTTTCATTGCTTTCATTTCCTTACTTCATCTTCTTGCTATGGATTCTATGTATGCTTGTATGATGATTTTAGATCTTGAAACGCATGTTGTTGGCTAGTTTATTGTGATTCTAGAGTGATGGATTGATGGTTGTGGCTTGGGTGATGATAGAAATGACTTACATGTTAGTTTAGGATGATTTTTGTGGCCGAAACCTAAACCAGAGGAGAAAAATCGACCTGTTCTTCTGAGTAAATCGGCCGATTTTTGTTATGATCCACCCGATTTTTCCTTCTGTTGCTCTTTAATTGATGAATCTGTATGTTAGGATGTTAGATTGTTGAAATCCTAGTGTTTGTGAGCATAATATAGCTTAGGGTGACCTAATGCTAGCAAACTAAGTGAGGAAAGAGACCTACCCGGTGATTTCCGATCCTAGATACCAAAGATGATGAACTCTAGGTAGTAGTGAGCCTCATAAGCCGCTATTGGACTGAGTGTGCTAGGATTGTTGCTTGAGACTTACCTTTTCCGAGACTTACCCGGTAAGGAGAGGTTTGCCCCTTAAGTAGTGTCCGGTTTGTGTAGAATTCCCAACTTTACCTCCTTGAGACTTACCCGGTAATAGGAGTTTGGTGCGGTATTAGTGAAGCATGAGACTTACCCGGTAATTACTTCCATTAGAGAAACACCCTTTCCCAACACCGCAACCTTATCCTTAGAATCGCTAGAAGCATGAGTCCAATGCCATAACCGGGAATCTTGATCTCTAGAATCCACTTATCTTACCTCTTATCTCCAATGTTGCATTCGTGTGTTTGTTTGCTTGTTTGATTTGCATATTTTGTGATCCTTGTTTGATCACCCCAAAACCAACCAAAAATATCAAGATTTTCATTTCTTTATTTCTTTCTCTTTTCTTAGTTTAGATTCGCACTATCTTTGATCATTGAATGACTTGATTTCGCCTCAGTCCTTGTGTTCGACCTCAGAATACTTTCCTTCCTACATAACGATCCGTACACTGCGGGTTTCGCTAGGTAGTTTAGGAGATTAGATTGAGTTTATAAATGTAAAGCTTTTTGCGTGTCACATCCTAGCGTAACAGTGCTTGTTGAGATTGTGGAGTTAGGACGGAAGTATTTAGCATGTGGTTATAGTTGAGAGCTCGTGAGTTTATGAGGGCTAGGAGAGTATCCTAGTTTATGGGAGTGTATGGCCTAATAAGAGTATATAGTACTAGAAGTCTAAGGACTTCTAGCTTGCGTGAGTAGTTGTTGATTATTGTGCCTTGTCTTGAACATGCTTTGGCTATTTTTCCTACGAGAAGTGAGATCGGTTTTTAGCTAGCTTTGAAACGAGGTAAGTCCTCGGACTTACTTAGCCGCTTTTATGCCTTATTTGGATACATTATGGTGGTGTGTATTTTATCGCTTTTGATCATGAAACCGGATTAGGATTACTTGACTATATATATTATTTGGCCCATTGTTACTATTATTATCGGGCGGTGACATCACCGCTCAGTTTCCCGAGGGAGACTGAGGGGATCTCTGCGACCAGGCCATACACGGTATACGGCTTCTTCATCACTCCCTCAGGGTATATGGGTTGGGCGCCGCCAAACTCCTGTTGGTTACACGGGGACAGAGGCGAGAGTTATAAGACTCTGGTGTTACACTTGAACAAATAGATTAGATATGGAATAACCTAAAAAGATAATAAATAACGGATGTGTATGTTTATGAGCATTTTGTGTGTTTGTGTTCCTATGTGTGTTTGTGCCATATTATTCTTATAATGCCTAGAATGTGAGCTAACGGTTTTATACCGATTATTGTAGTTGATGTGCAGGATAGGATGTGGCCGAGGGATCCGGAGGAGTGGGCAGCCGGGGTTCCGTACATCTTAGGTTGAGTTGGGTTTTGGAGTCCTTGTGTTGTTGTTATTATATATTATGTTGATGTTGTTGTAAGGACGGCTGAAGTCTTTCCTTTATTTTGTTTCGGGTTTCATAACATTGCATAAAAATGTATTTTGGTTTTGGCCTTTATTTGTGCCTTGTTGAAAGATCCAGTGAAATTGTTGTCAGGCTAAGGGTCGGGACCCATTGTGGGGCCCCAACCCGTAGCATCCCGAGTCCCGCGGATTCGGGGTGTTACAAGTAGAAGCCTAGCTGACTCTACCCTTCTCTCTCACGCAACTTACCTGTTGCCTCAGCCTTTCCTCATTCCTCACCCTCATTTTCTGATTTTGCACCTGCTCTAGTTGCCCATCTCCTCGGGTCCTCCCCGTCTTCAGTGAGGCAGCAAACACCTCCACCGTCGGCCACCTCTTGAACTCTCAACTCTTCACTATCACCCATCTCCTCTCTTCTCCTTTGTTTGCCCCAAACCTCCTCAACCGATTAAACCACCCGAGTGAAGCTCTCCCTCACCGCCGTCTCGCCGCGAAGAGCCGCCTACACCCTCGCCACAAGAAGAAGCCCACTGCCGTCTCGCCTGTTTCCCGCAGCACTCTCCCGCTTCCCCTTCGCCTCTTCTCTGCAGCCGGTTGATGGAGCAGCAACCGCCGGAATTGCTGCAACCACGCCAGACCACCAGACGATGCCCTAGCCCCCTTGCCTCGCTGCCGGATCCAAGCAGCCCTGAGCCGCCGCCCCTACATTCCTCCTCCGCCAAGTCTGCCACCGCACTGTTTATTCCCCAGCCTTGCACTCATACAACGTGAAAGAGGACTCTATTGCCCTAATATAATCGGGCCTCTTTAATTTGTGTTTAATTACGGAATGTACCCAGCTTTATATATTTACATGTATTACCCACATTTTTTAATGTTTCATTTATATCCCTTTCTGGAAAATTATAGATTATGGCCCTTATTTACACTTTAAGAATATGACCCAAGTTTTTGAATTTGTTCATCTTTGCACTAAAAATGTATTTATCGATTTTAAACTTGGGTTTCAATTAGGGGGATATTCTTATAATTTGTATATACTATATATTATGCCTTTCTTTGATTTATCTCGGTTTATGGCAAATATTTTATTGTGGGTATTAACCTCGGCTATGAAAACGAGTTTTACCTTGAGTTTATGATGTTATACAATATGCCGGGAACATTATATTTACGGTCTTTAACTTGGGTTTTGAAAGTGGGGTTCTCCTTAGATTATATATGTTCATAATTCCGTTCAAATTTATCCTATATGCTAAATTTGTCTAGTTTGGTGGTAGGTTCGGAAGTGCCCCGATAAAGGCCTGACGAGTCCAAGTCGACATCCGTTGAACAAATTTCGTCTATTGACGTCACTTGAGTATTCTTTCCCCTCGATCTAGGCATGTTATGTTTTAGTATCATGCTAGGATGGATGTAGCATAACTTAGAGTTAATATCAAGTAGTGGTTATGGACCTTAGGTGAGTCTCGAGGATTTGATATTGTTTGATGGATTGATGTTGATTCTAAGCTTGAGGTGTTGGTTATCTTGTGAGGTTGTTATAACGCTTTAAGTTATATGGTTGATCTTGTGAGCATTTTGAGGCTTGAGGTGGTGTTGTATGATCTTGTGGGATTTGGGAGTTTAGGTTTGGCTTATCCTAGTTGCGTTGTGAGTTATGATATTCCGAGATCCGAGGGTTTAGAAGTCTTAGGACTTCTAGCTTGTGTTGAGTGAGATGTGAGCATTAGGGATTCTAGGATGCGGTCCTAGAATTGAGAGTCAAATGGTCTTGCGTAGATCATTTGTATAGAATTCTAAGACTTCTATTGTGAGTGGGTTGTTGTTGATATAGTTTTCTTCTTGTGAGCAGGTTACGGGCTTCGTCCCTACGGAAGCGAGAGTGTCGTGAGTTGAGTTTGGTGACGAGGTAAGTCTCCGGACTTACTTAGCTCGTATTTTACATACTAGCATTGATGTGTGTTTGGTGGTGTGTGTTTATCTTTTATGTTATAATAACAAAACCGGAAATAGGATTACCGACCTTATATTATTTGGCCCAAGTTTATGATAATGGGCGGTGACATCACTGCCTAGCTCTTGCGTAGAGCTAGGAGGTTCTTGGCGACTAGCCCGTGCTGGTTAGACGGTCAGAGGTATCCGTACTGTAACACCCCGAATCCGCGGGACTCGGGGCGCTACGGGTTGGACCTCACAATGGGTCCCGACCCTTAGCTTGACAAGAATTTCACCGGATCTTGCAACAAGGCACAAATAAAGGCCAAAACCAAATACATGTTATGCAATGCAATGAAACCCAAAACCATACAAACCAAAGACTTCAGCCGACATAGAACCAAAAGACCAAATTCCATACACACGGCATACAATATATAATGTATACAAAACTTAAACACGACTCCAACCAAAACCCAATCCTAAAATGTACGGAACCCCGGCTGCCCACTCTTCCGGATCTCTCGGCCGCATTCCTAACCTGCAAGGCAATCTACAACAATCGGTATAAAACCGTTAGCTAAAATTCCAAGCATTAGAATCAAGGTGGAAGGCACAAACACAAGTAAATCAACATAACACACAATATACACCAAGGCACACAAGTCTGGTTTATTATCTTTCCATTATTAAGTCATATCCCGTTCTAATTCAACTTAGGTTGTGACACGAGAGTCACCGAAACTCGCCTCGGTCCCTACTTACCGGCATGGAATGGTACTGATGCATCTGACCGTCTACCAACACGGGATAGTCGCCGAGAACCTCCTAGCTCTCGCGGGAGCCAGGCAAGTTATCACCGCCCGTTATCATACACTTGGGCCAAAATAATATAAAGGTCGGTAATCCTATTTCCGGTTTAGTTGTTATAAACAATAAAGAATAAATACACACCACCAAACACACATCAATGCTAATACAAGGAATACGAGCTAAGTAAGTCCGGAGACTTACCTTATCGCCACACACAACTCACAACACTCTCGCTTCCCTTGGGAAAGAGTCCACAATCTGCTCACAAGAAGATAACTATATCAACCACTCGCTCAACTCAAGAAGTCTAAGACTTCTACACAAATGAGCTACGCGAGATCATTTGACTCACATTCTAGGACCGCATCCTAGAATCTCTCATGCTCACATCTCACTCAACACAAGCTAGAAGTCCTTAGACTTCTAGACCCTATGATCTCGGAGGATCATAACCCGTAGTACATACTAGGATAAACATGCGTAGTCCAAACAGACGCAACGGTAACAACACCATGTTAGGATACGCATATCCTAGCCCATAAACTCAACAACCATATACTCCAATTCTCAAACCTCACAAGATAACATCAACATCTCAAGTCATAAAACATTTCACAATCCTCAAGCACTCACCTAAGGTCCATAACCACTACTTGGTATTCACTCTAAGTTATGTTAGATCCAACCTAGCATGATACTACTACTAAACATAACTAAATCGAGTAAGATAATAAACTCAGGGGAAAGGGTACTCACATGACGTCAAAAAGACGGAAGACGATCTATGGATGTCGATATGGATTCGTTGGCCTTTATCGGGGCGCTTCCGAACCTAAAACCAAAGCTAAACAAATTTAGCCTATATGCTAAATTTGATAGGAAGATAACTTATATGAAACTCATTTTCAGAACCAATGTTAAAACTCATAAAAACATTTTCCGGGAATTTATACAATTTTAGAAATTGGGTCATAAACCCCAAATTAAATCCTTGGGCCATATTCCGAAAATAATCCAACAAAGGGCATTATATATAGTGTATATAAATATAAGAATATTCCCGTAATTAACACCCAAGGTTAACACCGCTAACGCGTTTTCCGGGCAAATAATACAACTCTAAAAACTTGGGGTCATATTTTGAAAATAAAACTTTGGTCATATTTTGTAATTACTTCAGGAGAGGGCATCATAGTTAAATCCCAAATCTTGGGCATAAATCATTAATGAAAGTCTGGGGCATTTTTGCAATTAAGCCCTAATTTAGGGAAGCCCGATTTGATTTCATAAAAGGGTTTTATACCCTAATGGAGGTTGAGCCGCAGAGAAGGAACGGAGGAGGAGACCCTCCTGGGCGGCGCTGCAAGGCTCCAGCTTGACGGCACTAGGGCGGCGATGATGAAGGCGCGACTTCCGGCGTGACGACGACAGGGTCCCAGGGCGAGAGGGAGGGTCATAGATCCAGGCGTGAATTTTGACAAGGAGATGCAGAGACATTGATGGAGAAGATTGGTGGCTGCGCAAGGGTTCCGGCGAAGGCGACTCCTCTGGTGGCAGCTTCGTCAGGCGTCGGCGATAGACGCTTCTCCGGCTTTCCTTGGTGGCGTTGTTCCTTCCCGGAGTTTGCAGAAGCGAGGCAAAAGAAAGGTAAGGCACGGGATGAAACAGAGGGCGAGATCGAGGGGGTGAGGGTGAAGATGCACAAGCGTCTGGCCGAGGCTCTCGGCGGTGGATCCGGCTTCGGTGATGGAGGAGATGAAGTTTTGAAGGTTGCAACTTCATCCGGTGGTTGCGGGGATTGTTGCAGGAGGATTACAGAGGGGAAATTGAGGCTGCAGCTTACTGATGAATGCAGAGGCTGAGTTTGCAAGGTTAGAGAGTGAGGGAATGAGATTGAGGAAGGTCTTCAAAGGTGGGAAGGTGTGGCGAGGCCGCGAGGGTAAGGCTGGCATTGGAGAAGGGAAGCAGTGGCTTGGGAGGTTCACAAAGAGAGGGGAATCAGAGTAGAGTAAGGAAGAGACTGAGAGAAGGAGTGAGGGTGAGTGAGAGAAGGTGGACTGCTGGGAGTCATCACAGGGAGGCGGGGCTCAAGGGGTCGGACGCAGCTAGTGTAGGCTGCAGGCTACGGCCGGAGGTCGAGGGGCCGGCTGGGGAGTGGTCGGCCTCTGGCCTTCCTCTGTTGAGGCGCCACACGCAGGAAGCAGCACAAGGAGAAAAAATGAAATAAGAAGAAAAAAAAAGAAAGAAAAGAGAGAAGAGAATAAATAAAAGGAAAAAATAAATAAAAGAGTAAAGATGAGGGCTCTTTAAAAATAACCAACTCGCTTAACATTCGGAACGGGATTTTTTGGATCGGTAAATCCCGATTTCCGACTAAATTAAGTTAATAAAATACGGGAATACATACATGTATCCCAAAATAATATAATACCCGGAAAAGTTATTTTTAGATCTATAAAAATATACTTTAAATAAGAACTCGAGCTATAACGAATCGATAGAAGGAAGAAAAGCAAAGTCGGAACGCACCCAAATGAACTAGGCGTTACATCAGGTCCTCCTAAAGAAACGTTTCGTCCCGAAACTTGCTAAACGCGGAACTCTCAAACAAACATGTCTTGATATCCTCTCGGAACATTATAACGTGGTAACTATGGCCCTTATAATCCAAAGTCTACTCGCCTAGACACATCAAGACAAGCAAGGTATACACATATGAAAAACACATAACACATCACGTCACAAATCACATAAGAATAACCAAGGATAGATCTCGGGACTAACCCGACAGTCCTATAGATGTCGCTAAACCTGCGTAAAACTCGACTAAAGATACTATCCTACGTCTTCCAGTTAGCCTTATTGGCTTCTCGTCTCGACTAGATCATTACAACGGACTACATGTCTTGAGTCATGTATGTACTCCCTCGACTGATGCACATGAACCCCGGGTGAACACCCTTTACTCTCGGCGGTCACGCTAACCGGTAAACCACTAACCCCACCCACGCTAAGATCTCCAAAAGGTCCGATATATCGGAAACTAAACTTCCTTCTCGGGTGTTTCTCAATGCAGCATTTCCATTAGGTTTCTCTGTGATATCTCTTTCAAAGAAGATCTAACTTCCAATTAACACTATTAGCTTTGGTTCTTGTCAAACCAAACTTTGATGTTACGTCTCCTTAATTCTTGTGGCAATTCCAAGTAACGAATGAAGTACTTTACTTCACACCGCTTCGTCTAACGAAGCCAATATGCTATTACTTTTACATCGTTCCTCAATACCCAATCAAGACCTTGTCTTGGAGAATCACTTGTCCACTTCAAACCCATAATACCTCAAGGTAAATCGAAACAGTTGCACTAATAACTCCCCCCTTAACTCTCAGAAACTCTATTGACTATTCTTCGTCCCATTCCATACTTCATTATCATCCGTAGTAGGTTACCATAAAAGGTGTTACACAACTACCCCCTTCACATATCTGGTAAAGCTCAACACTTCTAAGATAACGGGTAACTTCTTCCCCATCCTTCGGGGTTTGCCATCTCGAGACAACTGTCATACAACTTCTCTCTTCTTCGAGAGTGGGCCAAAATATCTTATACGGGACATTAGTAAGCCCAGATGACATCACGACAGGCTCATGGTGACCATCGTTGTACGGAATGTCGTATTTGCGATATCCTGATCTTGAATTCTCCATTGGTGGCCATCAGACCTAAAATCAATTTTAGGAGCGACTACTGACCCTCGTGACCGATCGAGTAAATCGTCAATTCATTATAAGGGTTACTTGTCCCTCACCATTATCTTGTTCGAATCACGGTAATCGATGTACAACGGAGATAACCGTCTCACTTTTCGCAAATTGGGGTTCTCCATAACAACTTCAAATCAAGTGTTTAAGATAACGTCTGGTATTCTCCGTGACATTTCACTAATTCTAATGAAATCTTGTCATTAAGTTCTTGCAATTGTTCCTTCACTTGCTTCCACAACTCATGTCTCTGCACAAGTGTTATTCTTTACGGCGCCTTTGACACCGGAAATAAAACAAGCTCGACCTTAGTGGAAAATTCACATTCTGACGTATTGGAATATGTGATATCTCAGGTTTCATCTTTTCTCTTCCCGTCACATATCATAATAACCGCCACAATCCTGTTTTATCACTTTACAAGTGGTCATGACACAATTGATCTACCTCGATCTATTGAGGTGCCGTCTTTAAGACTCGTGTATTGTTCCATCTTCATCCATGACCATGTCTGTTCTCTTTCAAGGGTCCTTCTTTTCTTGAATCCGTACTGCTCCATCCTTTTTCACCTTGAAGGCCTAGTCGTAATAACCTTTTAAGAACCCATACTTATGTGTCGCCATAAGCGCCTTAAATGTAGGGCATAACCACGTCTTATAACAAATCGATCTTATCATCTTCGCTTTCCCGGTCATCCCAACATGTCGGGGGAGTTCATCGTATTCCACCTAAGATTGCATCATTCCTTCGAGTAGGTATAGAACTACTTCATTTCCTTATGTAACGTCAATCCGACCGCAGAGGTTCTAACCTCAATCTTTCATATACTTCTCGTACATCTCATGTCGACATCAAACTTCAAGACTTCGGTCTTCTCTTACTCTGGTTGGTCACCTTATGCTTCTTTCGGTATCCCATAAACAACTTCACAATCGTGCCAGTATGCCCTATGGAAAACGCTAAAACAAATTCCCTATCGAACACCACTAAAATATCCAACTCATTACTTCTCAAGTGCCAACGTTATAAGCTCTAAGATTGCAGCGTTGCCCTAATCTAGGTCCCCCCCTTTCACGCCATAGCCCCCATGGCTCTTCCGTGTGAGTCTGAATCATCTGACTCAGCTTTTTGCTTGCGAAAACATATCATCCATTTCATTAGAACGAACATACCATGCATCCTCTTATTTTACTCCCGCCTACGCACCACAAACAATGAAACCTCACCTTTCTCTTGATCTACTAGTTCCCTTTACAATGATCAAACTTTAAAACTTCTAATCTAGGTCGTTCTCCCTTATGCCGTTTTCATGACCTACAAAGGTCACATAAGGTCATTCAAATCCCTCTGTATGCCCATAATCTTGATTTACTCATCCCCTTCTACACTCTCCAATAGACAACCCGCACCTGTGCGTTCTCAGTAGTCAACGATTAACTTGTATATGACCTTCTCCGAAGTCAACGGCTTATTATTCTACTACACTTCTCATGTTACCATTTTCATGAAGGCTAACCTCCTCGGGGTACTTCATCTTAAACCCTGTTAGTTCTTTCTTCATTTCATGCTTCCTCTTCTTTATAAGGTAACTATATCTTCTTGGCCTTATTGTTTCATATTACTCCATTTCATAGACTTAACCATTCTTCCTTGATGTCTTTCAAGAGCATCTTCCCAAATATTATAACTTTAGCTAGCATCCACTCGCGTTCCTCTTGGTTGGTATCTTAAATCTCTCGACCAAAGCTCTTCGTTTCGTCTTTCATCTTCTTGGGGTCATCATTTATACACACTTCCTCCTTCTTGGCGTTTCTTAGTCTTATCATCATAATGGAAATCGGTTAACTCCACGTGAATCCCCACCATGTCCTTCTTCTCATAACTCTAGTAATGTTGACACTTCACTTATTGGTACATCGTAAGCTTAACTTACAATATCTTAAATCTTCTACAAATGGTTCGATCACTCCTCTCATCTCGACTCGAATGCTTAGGAACGCCTAAGGAAAGCTTCACATCTTATTGGAATACCACCATTAACCTTCGTAGAACATACCCATCTTCTCCTCGATTCACATCTTTAGTTGTCCACGCGTCTTCTCGAAGACTTAAGTTCGTTATCTCAATTGATCTCGTCGTCGTACAATCACGGTTTCTTTATAACCACTTATACATTAAACGTTGCTTTTTTTTTTGCAATGCTTCCATCTTGATTCCTCTTAAGTTGTCTCGAGTTTTCCTTCCCCTTGTTTGCCATTCGTTTACGTCATCTCTAATCCTCCACTTCGACGTCCTCTTATTGGATTCCGGGAAACACCAAGGTAATTGTCATAACGTGATACTCAACTCGGTATTTGAGCATACTCCACCTCCTGTGCACACTATCCTAAGCCCAACAACGTTTGTCCAAGGGCGATGATAGCTTTCTATCATCTTAAGTGTAAGGTCTCGCTTCCATATGTTATTATATATATAAGAATACTTATACATAACTATATAAGTCCTCAGTCCATATCACTACCAACATAACACATCTACCATTTCATGACCAATATAAGGTCCCAAAATATATAACCGTCCACATATATAACTATACACATATAACCAGTTCATCATGCACCATACAATCACGAAGATACACATCAAATCAATAATGCATAACTACCAACCTCATATCCATATCTATATATACATATATATACATATCAAAATCTAAAAAAACTAAGGTGCCGAAATCTGTGGAAGGAGTGGTGGTCCGTACATTCTACCCCGATTCATGCATGTGATTTTGAAAATGAAAACTCAGAACCCTTGAGGGTTCTATTTCCCTCTATTCGGCCTTTTAAAAGATTGCGAGTGCCATTGTTGTCAACCTAGGGCTCTGATACTACTTTTGTAACACCCCGAATCCGCGGGACTCGGGGCGCTACGGGTTGGGACCTCACAATGGGTCCCGACCCTTAGCTTGACAACAATTTCACCGGATCTTGCAACAAGGCACAAATAAAGGCCAAAACCAAATGCATGTTATGCAATGCAATGAAACCCAAAACCATACAAACCAAAGACTTTAGCCGACATAGAACCGAAAGACCAAATTCCATACACACGGCATACAATATATAATGTATACAAAACTTAAACACGACTCCAACCAAAACCCAATCCTAAAATGTACGGAACCCCGGCTTCCCACTCTTCCGGATCTCTCGGCCGCATTCCTAACCTGCAAGGCAATCTACAACAATCGGTATAAAACCGTTAGCTAAAATTCCAAGCATTAGAATCAAGGTGAAAGGCACAAACACAAGTAAATCAACATAACACACAATATACACTAAGGCACACAAGTCCGGTTTATTATCTTTCTATTATAAAGTCATATCCCGTTCTAATTCAACTTAGGTTGTGACACGAGAGTCACCGAAACTCGCCTTGGTCCCTACTTACCGGCATGGAATGGTACTGATGCATCTGATCGTCTACCAGCACGGGATAGTCGCCGAGAACCTCCTAGCTCTCGCGGGAGCCAGGCAAGTTGTCACCGCCCGTTATCATACACTTGGGCCAAAATAATATAAAGGTCGGTAATCCTATTTCCGGTTTAGTTGTTATAAATAATAAAGAATAAACACACACCACCAAACACACATCAATGCTAATACAAGGAATAGGAGCTAAGTAAGTCCGGAGATTTACCTTATTGCCACACACAACTCACAACACTCTCGCTTTCCTTGGGAAAGAGTCCACAATCTGCTCACAAGAAGATAACTATATCAACCACTCGCTCAACTCAAGAAGTCTAAGACTTCTACACAAATGAGCTACGCGAGATCATTTGACTCACATTCTAGGACCGCATCCTAGAATCTCTCATGCTCACATCTCACTCAACACAAGCTAGAAGTCCTTAGACTTCTAGACCCTATGATCTCGGAGGATCATAACCCGTAGTACATACTAGGATAAACATACCTAGTCCAAACAGACGCAACGGTAACAACACCATGTTAGGATACGCATATCCTAGCCCATAAACTCAACAACCATATACTCCAATTGTCAAACCTCACAAGATAACATCAACATCTCAAGTCATAAAACATGTCACAATCCTCAAGAACTCACCTAAGGTCCATAACCACTACTTGGTATTCACTCTAAGTTATGCTAGATCCAACCTAGCATGATACTACTACTAAACATAACTAAATCGAGTAAGATAATAAACTCAGGGGAAAGGGTACTCACATGACGTCAAAAAGACGGAAGACGATCTATGGATGTCGATATGGATTCGTTGGCCTTTATCGGGGCGCTTCCGAACCTAAAACCAAAGCTAAACAAATTTAGCCTATATGCTAAATTTGATAGGAAGATAACTTATATAAAACTCATTTTCAAAACCAATGTTAAAACTCATAAAAATATTTTCCGGGAATTTATACAATTTTAGAAATTGGGTCATAAACCCCAAATTAAATCCTTGGGCCATATTCCGAAAATAATCCAACAAAGGGCATTATATATAGTGTATATAAATATAAGAATATTCCCGTAATTAACACCCAAGGTTAAAACCGCTAACGCATTTTCCGGGCAATAATACAACTCTAGAAACTTGGGGTCATATTCTGAAAATAAAACTTTGGTCATATTTTGTAATTACTTCAGGAGAGGGCATCATAGTTAAATCCCAAATCTTGGGCATAAATCATTAATGAAAGTCTGGGGCATTTTTGCAATTAAGCCCTAATTTAGGGAAGCCTGATTTGATTTCATAAAAGGGTTTTATACCCTAATGGAGGTTGAGCCGCAGAGAAGGAACGGAGGAGGAGACCCTCCTGGGCGGCGCTGCAAGGCACCAGCTTGACGGCACTAGGGCGGCGATGATGAAGGCGCGACTTCCGGCGTGACGACGACAGGGTCCCAGGGCGAGAGGGAGGGTCATAGATCCAGGCGTGAATTTTGACAAGGAGATGCAGAGACATTGATGGAGAAGATTGGTGGCTGCGCAAGGGTTCCGGCGAAGGCGACTCCTCTGGTGGCAGCTTCGTCAGGCGTCGGCGATAGACGCTTCTCCGGCTTTCCTTGGTGGCGTTGTTCCTTCCCGGAGTTTGCAGAATCGAGGCAAAAGAAAGGTAAGGCACGAGATGAAACAGAGGGCGAGATCGAGGGGGTGAGGGTGAAGATGCACAAGCGTCTGGCCGAGGCTCTCGGCGGTGGATCCGGCTTCGGCGATGGAGGAGATGAAGTTTTGAAGGTTGCAACTTCATCCGGTGGTTGCGGGGATTGTTGCAGGAGGATTACAGAGGGGAAATTGAGGCTGCAGCATACTGATGAATGCAGAGGCTGAGTTTGCAAGGTTAGAGAGTGAGGGAATGAGATTGAGGAAGGTCTTCAAAGGTGGGAAGGTGTGGCGAGGCCGCGAGGGTAACGCTGGCATTGGAGAAGGGAAGCAGTGGCTTGGGAGGTTCACAAAGAGAGGGGAATGAGAGTAGAGTAAGGAAGAGACTGAGAGAAGGAGTGAGGGTGAGTGAGAGAAGGTGGACTGCTGGGAGTCATCACAGGGAGGCGGGGCTCAAGGGGTCGGACGCAGCTAGTGTAGGTTGCATGCTAGGGCCGGAGGTCGAGGGGCCGGCTGGGGAATGATCGGCCTCTGACCTTCCTCTGCTGAGGCGCCACACGCAGGAAGCAGCACAAGGAGAAAAAATGAAATAAGAAGAAAAAAAAGAAAGAAAAGAGAGAAGAGAATAAATAAAAGGAAAAAATAAATAAAAGAGTAAAGATGAGGGCTCTTTAAAAATAAACAACTCGCTTAACATTCGGAACGGGATTTTCCGGATCGGTAAATCCCGATTTCTGACAAAATTATGTTAATAAAATATGGGAATACATACATGTATCCCAAAATATGGTAAGAATTATTGTAGTTAAGATTGACACAATACTATTATGTATACAGACATGTTAGTTAGATAACAAATGTGGTTCTTAACCCACGTGCACAAGTATATAGTAATATATGGTAGAAATCATTTTAGCTAAGATTGACAAAATACTATTATGTATACATACATGTTATTTGGTTAACGAATGTGGTTATTGGCCAATGTAAATAACTATATTACAATATATGGTAAAAATAGTTTTAGATATGATTGACACAATTCTTTTATGTATACAAACATGTTATTTAGTTCTCGAAGGTGGTTCTTGGCCCATGTACACAAACATATTAAAATGCATGTCAAAAATACTTTACTTTAAAAAAAAAGTTCCTTTAGGAAGAAAACAATCACTCCTCATTACGATTGTATATATATATATAGTTGTTTTCCATGATACATAAGAAACAAACTCATTGTCACTCAAGAATAAAATGACGTCCACTAAAGTAATACTCGTGTTGTTGTTTCACTTAGCTTTATTTTGTGTTATCGAAGGAAGGCCATATAATTCAAAAGAAAAATACCCCCTTTCATATTCATCTACACCAAACGGAAATATTCTACACTCTAGGCCATCAGTTCGTGACGACCGTCCAACAACACGACCACCAAAGCTAACAAATAGTTTAGAATTCATTGTATACCCAAAATTACCCAAGGGCCCCATTCCACCTTCTGGGCCAAGCAAGGGTCATTCGCCACCGGGACCATGATCCACAACCAGGACCTTCTCATAACGGGAACGATGATCCACCGTGCCGACTACCAATGTTTTCTTACAAAAACAAAGATTACATAGTGGAATTGTCTCCAGCTTTTCTTGATTTAAATAATGCGCTCGATTTGTTAATTGAGATCTATGTATGTCTGTTGTGGTCTTGTTGGTCTTGAAAATGTTTTCTAAGTCGTTGATAAATTCATTGTTAAGTGTTACTTCCAATGTCCATGATACCAAATCATGCAATAAACAATCTTTCCCTCATTCTTAATGCTACTATTACTTATGAAATTTCTACGTAAATTGATCGGCCATAGTCCTACTAGTTGATTAACCGGTGTTTGTTTCTCTTCTCAATTGTTATTGGTTTTGCTATTTTTTGTGTTTGGTGTTTACGATAGAATGACTTTTGCGAATCGATTGATTGACTAACCCTTATTTTTTCTTTATTTGTTTATGTTTTGTTAATTACATTAGTTGTTTCATCAATAACCAATCAAATCAAAATATTATCTTTGTTGAGTTCGATCCCGAACTTCTTGCTAAAATCGGACCTTCTAAGTATTTGTGAGATTTGAGGCTCATATTTCAGCTTTAATCACTCATTGGAAATCTACATGGATTAATCACTCATTGGAATTCTACATGGGTTATTCACGGACAATACTTCTAAGTACTTTTGAGATTTTTATTCCTACGTTTATCGATATTTTTTTGGCTTGAGTATTTTATTTAAAATTATTTTAAGGCATAAAATACCTTTCCCGAATATATTGATATTTTTTTATATGTTCACGTATATATATCCGTATCATTATTTTTGGAAAAGTCGGGAATGTTTTCCCGACTCAAAAATTCCATTCCGTGTATTCTCTATCGGGTTATTTATCAATGTATTATAATTTCATTTCCCCTTCCTTGACCACTTGATGAGCTGCCTTGTCACTCTCACCTTCCTAGCTGTCCAGTAGCAGCCTAGCTGACTCTACCCTCCTCTCTCATGCAACCTTACCTGTTGCCTCAGCCTTTCCTCATTCCTCACCCTCATTTTCTGATTTTGCACCTC
Organism: Fagopyrum homotropicum; assembly: GCA_033239125.1. NCBI lineage: Eukaryota > Viridiplantae > Streptophyta > Magnoliopsida > Caryophyllales > Polygonaceae > Fagopyrum > Fagopyrum homotropicum. Next base: position 67,328,185 of record BSWB01000002.1, on the reverse strand, counting down.
CTCTAGTTGCCCATCTCCTCGGGTCCTCCCCGTCTTCAGTGAGGCAGCAAACACCTCCACCGTCGGCCACCTCTTGAACTCTCAATTCTTCACTATCACCCATCTCCTCTCTTCTCCTTTGTTTGTCCTAAACCTCCTCAACCGATTAAACCACCCGAATGAAGCTCTCCCTCACCGCCGTCTCGCCGCGAAGAGCTGCCTACACCCTCGCCACAAGAAGAAGCCCACTACCGTCTCGCCTGTTTCACGCAGCAGTCTCCCGCTTCCCCTTCGCCTCTTCTCTGCAGCCGGTTGATGGAGCAGCAACCGCCGGAATTGCTGCAACCACGCCGGACCACCAGAAGATGCCCCAACCCCCTCGCCTCGCTGCCGGATCCAAGCAGCCCTTATCCGCCGCCCCTACATTCCTCCTCCGCCATGTCTGCCACCGCACTGTTTATTCCCCAGCCTTACACTCGTACAACGTGAAAGAGGACTCTATTGCCCTAATATAATCGGGCCTCCTTAATTTGTGTTTAATTACGGAATGTACCCAGCTTTATATATTTACATGTATTACCCACATTTTTGAATGTTTCAATTATATCGCTTTCTGGAAAATCATAGATTATGGCCCTTATTTACACTTTAAGAATATGACCCAAGTTTTTGAATTTGTTCATCTTTGCACTAAAAATGTATTTATCGATTTTAAACTTGGGTTTCAATTAGGGGGATATTCTTATAATTTGTATATACTATATATTATGCCTTTCTTTGATTTATCTCGCTTGATGGCAAATATTTTATTGTGGGTATTAACCTCGGCTTTGAAAACGAGTTTTACCTTGAGTTTATGATGTTATACAATATGCCGGGAATATTATATTTACGGTCTTTAACTTGGGTTTTGGAAGTGGGGTTTTCCTTAGATTATATATGTTCATAATTCCGTTCAATTTTATCTTATATGCTAAATTTGTCTAGTTTGGTGGTAGGTAGGTTCGGAAGTGCCCCGATAAAGGCCTAACGAGTTGTAACGCCCCAATTGTAGGCGCGTTTGCGTTTTTATTCTTGCGGCCTTTATCTACATTTAATGGCTTATATATATATATATATATATATATATATATATATATATATATATATATATATATATATATATATATATATATATATATATATATATATATATATATATATATATATATATATATATATATATATATATATATATTTTATTATTGATTAAAAGTATTTTACGACACGAAATATCTTTCCGGAGAATATTATTATTTTGGATACGTTCGAGTATACCCGCGTTATTATTCTCAGAAAAGTCGAGAAAATTTTCCGATTTGAAAATCCCGATCCGAGTTTTTCCGCTCGAGTTATTTTATTTTAGTTTATCTTTTTTTTTAAGTTTCTTGTGGTTTGGCTTTTGATTTTGTGTGATTGCCGCCCATCTAGCCTTGCTACTCTTCCTAGCCTCTGCAGTAGTAGGCTACCCAGACCCCTCAACTCTCACAGCTCTCCTTACACTCAACCTTCTCCTATCTCTCTCACGCAACCCATTTCTCTCCAACAACAACCAGAAGATCCGAGCTCTTCTTCCTTCACCTTCCTTGGATAGCGACGCTGCCGGAACCCTGAAGGAGGAGCCCTCGTCGATGCAACTCACCCACCTCTGCAACCTTTTCCAAATCTTCCCTGTCGAACCGGCAACGCCCTTCAATCCTTGCCTAGCCGCCGCCTTCGTCTCCCTCGTTCTTCCCCTCTGGATCGCCATTGCTGGAGAGAAAGAAGAATGGACCTCATCACTCGACACCGCCATCGCCACCCCGGACCGGTAGCTTGCAAAGTCTCTCCCTACTTCCCCTGTGCAAGCAACTCCCTCCCTAATTTTATTTTTCTTCTCACCTCTGTGCAACCGCCGGTGAGGCTGCACCACCAGGGATCCGCCAGGAGGAAGGAATTGCTCCCTCACCTTCCGCATCGGGCCACCGGAGGCACCAATGCAGCACTCCCGCCACCTCCTCCTTCCCCTTTTTGTCTGTGTTACCTACGCGACCCCTTTTGCTCAAATGAGCCCCGCCGAGTTGAGAGATTCGCCACCCCCATGTTGTGCCACCAGGGACACGCTGGCGTGACTATGGAGACCACTGGAGCCTTCTCCGGGCAGCGCTGGACGAGCCCAACCTCTGTCAAACCGCCCCCGCCAGGAGTTCCCCTGCGTCCTCTCCTTGCCGCCGTCTTCCCCTGTAAAGACTCAAAGAAACCCTATTTCATTATTTAAATCGGCCACCCCCAATTTATGTGTAATTACAATATGTAACCAGTGTTTTGTATTTGCAGATTTGGCCCTAATTTCTGAAAGTTGCAAATATGCCCTCTGCTGAAATAATTACAAAAAAAAAGACCAATGTTTTAATATGGAAAATAACTCAAGCTTTATGATATTGTCATATTTGCCCATAAATGTTTTTATGAGTTTTAACCTTGGATTTTATATACGAGTTTGATCTTATATTTATATATATTACGTTTTGTGTATTGTTGGTTTATTTATGGAATTTGGCCCAAATATTTAATTCCGTATTATAACCCATATTTTTTGGAATGATATTTATTTGCCCCGGAAAATGCGTTAGCGGTTTTTAAACTCGGATTTGAATTACGGGGGTTATCCTTATAGTTTATATATACTATGTAGTATGTCCAAATTTAGTGTTATGCTAAATTTGTATAGCTTTGGTGTTAGGTCCGGAAGCGCCCCGATAAAGGCCAACGATTCCAAACTCGACATCCGTAGATCGACTTCCGCCTTTTGACGTCGTGTGAGTATTCCCTTCCTCGAGCTAGTTATGTTTAGTATTAGTATCATGCTAGGATGGACCTAGCATAACTTAGAGTAAATTCCAATTAGTGGCTTTGGACCTTAGGCAAGTTGGCCGAGCGTGTTGGACCTTCTAGGCTAGATGGTCTTTCTTAGGTTGTGGTTTATGATCTTGTGAGGTATATGTTATTATGAGTTCTAGCATGTGTTTGAGATAGTGGTTTTTGGTAGATCTCATCATGCGTTGAGTGAGAGGTGAGTGTAGGAATTCTAGGCTGTGGTCCTAGAATTGAGAGTCAAATGGTCTTGCGTAGATCATTTGTATAGAAGTCTAAGACTTCTATTGTTAGTGGGTTGTTGGTGATATAATTATCTTCTTGTGAGCAGGTTATGGGCTTCCTCCCTAAGGAAGCGAGAGTGTTGTGAGTTGAGTGTGGTGTCGAGGTAAGTCTCCAGACTTACTTAGCTCGTATTCCTTGTATTAGCATTGATGTGTGTTTAGTGGTGTGTGTTTATTCTTTATTGTTTATAACAACTAAAACCGGTAATAGGACCACCGACCTTATATTATTTTGTCCCAAGTGTATGATAACGGGCGGTGACATCATCTGCCTAGCTCTTGCGAGAGTCTAGGAGGTTCTTGGCGACTAGCCCGTGCTGGTTAGACGGTCGGAGGCATCCGCATCGTTCCATGCCGGTAAGTAGGGACCGAGGCGGGACCACAGTGGTCTCGTGTCACAAAACTAAGTTGAATTAGAACGGGATATGACTTAATAATAAAAAGATAATAAACCGGAATTGTGTGCTTTAAGAATGTTGTGTGTTTATGATGATTTACTTGTGTTTGTGCCTTTCCCAATGATTCTAATGCTTCGAATATGAGCTAACGGTTTTATACCGACTGTTGTAGATTGCATTGCAGGTTAGGATTGCGACCGAGAGATTCAGAAGAGTGGGCAGCCGGGGTTCCGTACATTTTAGGATTGGGTTTTGGGTGGAGTCGAGTTTGAGTATTATATTTGTTGTGTGTTGTATGGCGTTTAGTCTTTGATGTTGTATTTTCGGCTGAAGTCCTTTGTTGTATTATTTCGGGCTTTTCTTTTCATTGCATAAAAATGTATTTCGGTTTTGGCCTTTATTTGTGCCTTGTTGCAAGATCCGGTGAAATTGTTGTCAAGCTAAGGGTCGGGACCCATTGTGAGGTCTCAACCCGTAGCCCCCCGAGTCCCGCGGATTTGGGGTGTTACACGAGTCCAAGTCGACATCCGTTGAACGACTTTCGTCTATTGACGTCTCTTGAGTATTCTTTCCCCTCGATCTAGGCATGTTATGTTTTAGTATCATGCTAGGATGGATGTAGCATAACTTAGAGTTAATATCAAGTAGTGGTTATGGACCGTAGGTGAGTCTCGAGGATTTGATATTGTTTGATGGATTGAGGTTGATTCTAAGCTTGAGGTGTTGCTTATCTTGTGAGGTTGTTATAAGGCTTTAAGTTATATGGTTGATCTTGTGAGCATTTTGAGGCTCGAGGTGGTGTTGTATGATCTTGTGGGATTTTGGAGTTTAGGTTTGGCTTATCCTAGTTGCGTTGTGAGTTATGATATTCCGAGATCCGAGGGTTTAGAAGTCTTAGGACTTCTAGCTTGTGTTGAGTTTGATGTGAGCATTAGGGATTCTAGGATGCGGTCCTAGAATTGAGAGTCAAATGGTCTTGCGTAGATCATTTGTATAGAATTCTAAGACTTCTATTGTGAGTGGGTTGTTGTTGGTATATTTTTCTTCTTGTGAGCAGGTTACGGGCTCCCTCCCTATGGAAGCGAGAGTGTCGTGAGTTGAGTTTGGTGACGAGGTAAGTCTCCGGACTTACTTAGCTCGTATTTTACATACTAGCATTGATGTGTGTTTGTTGGTCTGTGTTTATCTTTTATGTTATAATAACAAAACCGGAAATAGGATTACCGACCTTATATTATTTGGCCCAAGTGTATGATAACGGGCGGTGACATCACTACCTAGCTCTTACGTAGAGCTAGGAGGTTCTTGGCGACTAGCCCGTGCTGGTTAGACGGTCGGAGGTATCCGTACCGTTCCATGCCGCAAGTGGCGACCGAGGCGAGTTTCGGGAGATTCTCGTGTCACAAAAGAAGTTGAATTATTACGGGATACGACCTAATAATAACAAAGACAATAAACCGGATTGGTGTGCTTTTATGTATGTTGTATGCTTGTAATGAGATTACTTGTGTATGTGCCTTTCCCATTGATTCTAATGTTTAGAATATAAGCTAACGGTTTCATACCGATTGTTGTAGATTGCCTTGCAGGTTAGGAATACGGTCGAGAGATCCGGAAGAGTGGCAGCCGGGGTTCCGTACATTTTAGGATTGGGTTTTGGGTGGAGTCGAGTTTGAGTATTGTATTTATTGTATGTTGTATGGCGTTTAGTCTTTGTGGTTGTATTTTCTGTTGAACTCCTTTGTGGTAGTCTTTTGGGTTTTTCTTTTCATTGCATAAAAATGTATTTCGATTTTGGCCTTTATTTGTGCATTGATGCAAGATCTGGTGAAATTATTGTCAAGCTATGGGTCGGGATCCATTCTGAGGTCCTAACCCGTAGAATCCCGAGTCCGAGAATTCTGGGTATTACACTAAGTATGTGTGAGATTTGAGACTCAAGTTTCAGCTTTAATCACTCATCGGAAATCTACTTGGATTATTCACCGACAATACTTACAAATATGAGTTCCAATATGTTTGACAATATAAACATTTTGTCAACAAAAATGATAATGTCGGTCTAATAAATATTTTTAAACATTTAAACAATTTTTTCTTCAAATAAATGTATAATTTTGACCATAAAAATGTTTTGAACTACAAAGGTAAATATCGAAACAAGAAAACAAACTAAATCTTATATAATGCATTCATATACGTAAATATATAATCCAATGAAAATGATTCTCTTATTTTACCTATACTGTTCATAAGTCTTTATGTAACGAATGTATTATGTAACAACCCATAAAACTATCATCCGGCATCATTTGAATGGAATTTATGGTTAGCTTATAAGGATGGGTTCTTGTTACCCAAGTCAACAAACTCTTCAGTTAAAGCGTGCTCTCACAGGAGCAATATCAGACACCACCTGGAATGTCTTCGTGCGAGTATGGTTCGTATGGCGACAACGTCCGTAAGACCTCGGGCCTTACATATTTTAATTAATTAACTAAAACCTGATAAATATAAAGTTAAAGCTTAATTTTAATTAGATAATCGTACACAGAAAATACTAATGTTACATTAGTAAAATGGTGGTTCTTGGCCATGTACACAACTATTTTGTAATATATCGTAAAAATCATTTTAGTTAATATTGACACAATACTATTATTATGTCTACAAACTTGTTATTTAGTTAATGAATTTGGTTCTTTGCCAATGTACACAACTATATAGTAATATATATGGTAAAAATCATTTTTAAGTTAAGATTCACACAATACTATTATTTATACATACTTGTCATGTAGTTAACGAATGTGGTTCGTGGCCCATGTACACAAGCATATAGTAAAATATGGTAAGAATTATTGTAGTTAAGATTGACACAATACTATTACGTATACAGACATGTTAGTTAGATAACAAATGTGGTTCTTAACCCACGTGCACAAATATATAGTAATATATGGTAGAAATCATTTTAGCTAAGATTGACAAAATACTATTATGTATACATACATGTTATTTGGTTAACGAATGTGGTTATTGGCCAATGTAAATAACTATATTACAATATATGGTAAAAAATAGTGTTAGATAAGATTGACACAATTCTTTTATGTATACAGACATGTTATTTAGTTCTCGAAGGTGGTTCTTGGCCCATGTACACAAACATATTAAAATGCATGTCAAAAATACTTTACTTTAAAAAAAAGTTCCTTTAGGAAGAAAACAATCACTCCTCATTACGATTGTATGTATATATATAGTTGTTGTCCATGATACATAAGAAACAAACTCATTGTCACTCAAGAATAAAATGACGTCCACTAAAGTAATACTCGTGTTGTTGTTTCACTTAACTTTATTTTGTGTTATCGAAGGAAGGCCATATAATTCAAAAGAAAAATACCCCCTTTCATATTCATCTACACCAAACGGAAATATTCTACACTCCGGGCCATCAGTTCGTGACGACCGTGATCCAACAACACGACAACCAAAGCTAACAAATAATTTAGAATTCATTGTATACCCAAAATTACCCAAGGGCCGCATTCCACCGTCTGGGCCAAGCAAGGGTCATTCGCCACCGGGACCATGATACACAACCAGGACCTTCTGATAACGGCAACGATGATCCACCGTGCTGACTACCAATGTTTTCTTACAAAAACAAAGATTACATGGTGGAATTGTCTCAAGCTTTACTTGATTTAAATAATGCGCTCGATTTGTTAATTGAGATCTATGTATGTCTCTTGTGGTCTTGTTGGTCATGAAAATGTTTTCTAAGTCGTTGATATATTCATTGTTAAGTGTTACTTCCAATGTCCATGATACCAAATCATGCAATAAACAATCTTTCCCTCATTCTTAATGCTACAATTACTTATAAAATTTCTACGTAAATTGATCGGCCATTGTAACACCCCAAATCCGCGGGACTCGGGATGCTACGGGCGGAGACCTCACAATGGGTCACGACCCTTAGCCTTACAACAATTTCACGGATCTTGCAACAAGACACAAATAAAGGCCAAAACCGAAATACATTTTTATACAATGTTATGAAACCCGAAAATAAAAGAAAGGAAAGACTTCAGCCGTCCTTACAACAACATCAACACAATATAAAATAACAACAACACAAGAACTCCAATACCCAACTCAACCTAAAATGTACGGAACCCCGGCTGCCCACTCCTCCGGATCACTCGGCCACATCCTATCTTGCACATCAACTACAACAATCGGTATAAAACCGTTAGCTCACATTCTAGGCATTATAAAGATAATATGGCACAAACACACATAGGAGAACACAAGGCACACAACATGAACATTCATTCCATAATATCTTTTTAGGTCGTTCCATATCTAATTCATTTGTTTCAAGTGTGACACAAGAGTCTTATAACTCTTGCCGCTGTCCCCGTGTAACCAACAGGAGTGTGGCGGCGCCCAACCCGTATACCCTGAGGGAGTGATGAGGAAGCCCGCCCGTATACCGTGTATGGCCTGGTCGCAGAGATCCCCCCAGTCTCCCTCGGGAAACTGAGCGATGATGTCACCGCCCGATAATAATAAAAGTAGTAACGATGGCCAATAAATAAGGTCAAGTAAATCCTAATTCATTTTCATGCTTAAAAGCGGTAAACACACACCACCATATATCCAAATAAGGCATAAAAGCGGCTAAGTAAGTCCGAGGACTTACCTCGTTTCAAAGCTAAACGAAACCGATAATACTCACCGAAGAAATATAATTAAAGCCTGTTCAAGACAAGACACGATAATCAACAACCACTCACGCAAGCTAGAAGTCCTTAAACTTCTAGTACTATATACTCTTACAAGATCGTACACTCCCATAAACTAGGATAGCATTCCTAATCCTCACAACTCACAAGATCACGACTACCACCACAAGTGCTAGGATACTCTCATCGTAAACTCCACAATCTCAACCAACATATAAATACCATCTCAAGTCTCACAAAATCAACCACGAGGCTAACAACTGTATAACAACTCGAGATCCCACACCACGTGACATAGAACATCAATAACTTCAAACACTCACCTAAAGGTTTCGAACCACTACTTGGCATTTGCCCTAAGTTATGCTAAATCCAACCTAGCATGATTCTACCACTAAATATAACTAGATCGAGGAAGAAGGTACTCACACACGGTCCAAGGTTGAAGATGATCTACGGACGTCGAGATTGGATTTGTTGGTCTATAACGGCCGCTTCCGAACCTAAAACTAAAGCTAAGAAAATTTAGCTCATATGCTAAATTTGAACGGAGGATTCAACGTATATAAATCTAAGAAAAATCCGCTTTCAAAACCAAGGTTAACACTCGTAAAAACATTTCCGGGGATTTATAAAATTATATAAACATAGGTCAAAATCCGCAATTAAATTTCCGGGCCATAAATATGGAACTCAAGAACTTAGGCCAATTTCCGAAAATAACTTTGGGCCAAATCTGTCATTTATTCACAAGGATAAATCTGCACATTTCCAAAACATAGGGCCAAACTTGCAAATATATATATATATATATTAGCAGGGCATAATTGTTTCATTTCAAAAATCTGGGTAGAAACTGTAGTTATCAATAAACTGGGGACAAAACCGAATTAATTAAAAAAAAGAGAGGCAAAAATTGTAATTAATCCACTCTTCTTCAACCTCCTGTTATCGCGACCTAGAAGAAGGAGAAGGGCATGGAAATCCTGCAGCTGCCCAGGCAGAGGAAAGGAGGTGGCCGGCGTGCAGGCGGCGACTCCGGCAGCAGTCGGCGGTGGTCCAGATTCCGGCGGTTGCTACACATAATTAGGGAAGACAGGGTGTTACACAGAGGAGCGAAGAAAGATAAAGGAAGGGGAGATGGCGGCGACTCACTACGCCGGCGACACAGGTGGCTTGGGGCGGAGGCGAGGCAGCTACTGCTCGCCCGGCGGACCTCCTGGTGGTGTTGCACTGCTAGTTGCTGCCCAGAAGGATAAGAGAGGGAGAAGGGTGAATCGAGAGATTGTGGTACGAGATGGTGACAAGAGTGCGAGAGATCGATGAGGGCAGTGAGGCTGCTTTGGGGGGTAGTCATCACAGATTCACAGGAGGGAGGGCGAAGGGACGCCTGGCCGGTCGCAGGCCGTTGCAGACGGGCGAACGAGGGGCCGGGTAGCCTGCATGTAACACCCCAAATTTTACAACTTAGGGAGTTACTCGTTAGGACCGCACAGTGGGTCCCGACCTCAGTTTGACAACAACTTAACGAGATCTTACAACAAGGCACAGATAAGGAAAAATCAGAAATCATAAAATAGTTCTTAATAATGCATGAATGTGACCAGATCGACTACAGCCGGAAAACGGAATATAACAGAGTACGAAAGGAAACAATGTTCAACTGCAAAACCCACAAATGCAGAAACTGTAAAACGTCCTAAAGTACGACACCCCGGCTGACCACTACCATCTGGATCACTCGGCATCTGCTCTAACCTGTGTCAAGTCTAAACAACATTTCAACAGTTAGCTAACTATCCAAATATAAGCAAAATGATAACAGCACAAACACAAGCAGAAACAAAAATAAACAAACATCATGCTGGCACTCAACCAATTATTATCTATTATTTAAGTGATTCACATTATTCAATTTAAGTTGTGGCACGAGAACTATTATTAGTTCTCGCCTCCGTTCCTTATCCAACTGGTGTAGGTCTAGCTGACTTCCTTTGGTAGCATCACTACAAACCATGTATGGACTAGTCCCGAAAGAAACCCCCAGCGCCCCGCGAGCTACTGAGCAGAATGCCACCGCCCGTTACTCTTAGGCCAAAATATAGGTCGGTAATTATATATCACAACCTATCTCTCTAACATGTCAATCACCCACCACCATCATCATTTATACTCATATTTAGTAGTCAGCTAAGTAAGCCCAAAGGACTTACCTGTTATAGCGCTCGACTCTTTATAAACCACTCGCTCTGTAAACTGTAATCACTCAGTTGCCTGTCAAAGGCGATAAGTGTATTAGCACACTTTCACGTAGATAGAAGTCTAAAACTTCTAAGATCAAATAAGGTATTAAGACGTACTAGTTACAGTACTAGTTTTAGGGTAAAATGACCATTTTACCCTTGGTTCCGATTTTTTCGAAAACCCTAAAATTCATGTCCAAACTCCTATTTGAAGTTCTAAATTTATATCCTAACTCCTAGAATTTTATTTGGTTCTAAACTGACATTTTTCCTATGTTTCTATTTTCCGGAAGAATCGAAAAAGGTTTAACTTCGGCTCTAAATATAAAATTCTTAACAGCTTATAAAATTTCCGAATTAAATCTCTAGATCATCAATGAGGTTCTATCTAACCTTATAAGAAAGAATTTCTCCAAACTGTTCAGCCAATATTTTTATAATAATTCACAAAGTCGGTTCCTTCACTCTAATTTCCTATACTTAGCCAAAATTCAAGTTTACCAAAACTGCTCAACTACCTAACTTCGGGAGCTCATAACTTTCAATCTGACCGTTCATTTCTTCTCAAATTGTAATAGGTTAAACTACATATATCCATCTACAACATATCCAAAATTCAACGGTGGATCTTTATCCAAACGTTTAATAATTGATCGACAAGATGGGCTGTTTGTAACCTAAAAGCTGAAGGATATAAAATGAATTTACAGCAGCCTTTGTCTATCATTTTATGTGAAATTCCCAGCAGCTACTTAACACTATTTTATCCATGCTTAAGGCTGAACAACAGCAGCTCACATACATATTTAGGACAGTGAAATTGAAAAGTGGAGGAGCCAGCTTACGGAACTGCAGTCCGGCGGTATGGGGTTGGCGTTCCGGCGGCAAAGGGCTGGCGTTCCGGCGGCGAAGGGCTGGCTGCGCAGGAAGGCGGTTATTGCCCTCGGAATCGAAACAGAAAGAGGAAGGAAGGCGGATGGAAAGAAGAGGGAGATCGGGATCTTACTGGCCCGACTGGAGGCGGACGGCGGCGGCGCAGTGGTTCCGAAGGAAGGCGAAGGCGGAGCAGCGTGCCGGTGGCGGCTCCGGCGTGGCGCTACACTGCAGGGCGGCGGAGTTACAACCCTCGACTCGAAACAGAACGGGAGAGGAAGACGGAAGGAAGAAGGGGAGGTCGGAGGCTTACCGGTCTGACGGCGGCGAGCGGCGGCGCGGTGGTTGCAGTGATTCCGGCGGCAGCACGACCTTTGTGGTGTAGTGATTTGCGAGAGAGAGAAGCAGTATCGATTTTGCGAGAGAGAGAGAAGCGGCATGTCATTAGCGTAGGATTAGGTTATTAGGGTAATTAGATTAGGTTAAATTTTTTTGGGCTTAGGATAATGGGCTGGCTGCTTGGGCCCAAGTGGGACAATTGAGCGGTTAGCTCCAAAAAAAATTTGCGGAACTCGTAACCCGTTAATTAAGTACGGAAGTTTATAAAATACGGAATTAAGTTCCGTATTTTATAACTTATTATTATTTTCATTTTAACGTACGTAAATTATTTCCGGTCAATTAATTTATCATTTTATGTGAATCTTGGTCCCGGAAATGATCGAGCTACTCTCGTTTCATTTTACTTATTTATTTATTTACGATGGTCGCATCGGACTTTGGTTAATTACAATTTATCGGAAACTTAAAATTTTCGGTTATTACACTACAGTGCCCTAGCCCAGGCAGAAGAGCTGCAGCAGCTTCTCACCAACCGCAAAAGACACGGCAGAAGAAGACAAGAAGAAAAGAGAAAAAAAAAGGAAAAAGAAGGAGAAAAGAAAAAGAATAAAGGATAGAGAAAAAGGGAATAGGGAAAAACTCGAATAAATGATCGGAACGGAATTTCCAAATCGGGAAGATTTTCCGAACCTTTCCGAAAGTTAACCTCAAATATGAATATACTCGGAAAGCTATTTATAAGTCGTAAAAATACTTTAAATAAAATAGTTAATCTAATAAAATACCGATAGAAGTTGGAAAATAAAAATCGAAAACGCGCCAAAATTTGGGGCGTTACATCAGATCCCCCTAAAAACAAGTTTCGTCCCGAAACTTGCTATACGCCGAACTTCTTGATCCCTAAGGCCGAGGTAACTCATAACTAGGATGGCTTAGACCTTATAATCTATATACACTAAAACTGCTCCAACCATCATCACAATATAACTATAACCGGACATAAAACTCATTCCCGCACGTGACGCAAACAACATGTAACATCACACATATACACAACTAAGGGAAGAACTAGGTCTAACCCTTCGATCTATCAACGCTACTAGCTCAGTGTAAAACTCAACCAATGATATTATCCTCCAACTTCCTATTAGCCCCATTGGTTCTACGACGTCACTAACTCATCAAGACCCGCAAAACTTCTCGAGTCATACCTGTACTTCCTCGATTGATGCACATGAAACATCGGGCTACTCTTGGCGGCAACGACAAATTTTAAATCACCTCTTCTACTCGTGCTAAGATCTCAAAAAGGTCAATATACCGGAACTCAACTTCCTTTTCGGATCTTTCTCAATGTAGCATTTTCATTATGTTTCTTCAATTCTTGTTAGGTACTAGTAACGAAGGAAGCACTTTACTCCATACTACTTCTATTAACAAGACATGTATGCTATTATTTTTACATCGCTCCTCAATATTCGAACAAGACCTTGTCTTGAAGAATGACTTGTCCACTTCAAAATCCATAATACCTCTAGGTAAATCAAAACAGTTGCACCAACAAATCCCCTCTTAACTCTCAACAACTCTATTGCCAATTCTTCGTCCCATTCAATACTTCATCGTCATCCATAGTAGGTTACCATAATTGGTGTTATACAACTTCTCTCTCCACAAATTCGGTAAAGCTCAACACACCTAAAAAAACTTGTAACTTCTTTCACATCTTTAGGGGTTTGCCATCCCGAGACAACTTGTCAAACATCTTCTCTCTTTTTCAAGAGTAGACCCAAAATATCTCCTCCGGACATCAGTAAGTCCATATGTAGTAACTACAACTCGTAGTGACTCCGATTGGTCCCAAAGTGCCGTACTTGCAATATCTCAGTCTAGAATTCTCAAACGGTGACGATCAAATCTTAACTTAATCGTAGAAGAGACTACCGACCCTTGCATCTGATCGTGTAGATCTTCCCATTCATTGTAAGGGATATTGGTCGTTCATTGTCATCTTGCTCAACTTATAGAAATCAATGTACAAACGGATATAACCGTCTCCCTCTTCGCAAATTGGTGTCCTCTATAACAACTTCAAATCAAGAATTCAAGATATACTTCCAATATGAGCTTCAAATCAAGCTTAATGGTCAAATCCACCTTTCTGATGCATTGGAATCCGATCTATTCCGGGTTCTATCTTTTCTCTACCCCTCTTATATCGTAATGACCGACACAACCTGGTGTCAACGCTTGACAAGTGGTCCACCCCAATCTGTTAGGGTGGCGTTCATCGAACACGTGGTTTAATACTTCTTTAGTTGCCATGTTCACCGTCCTCTTGCAAAGATCCTTCATCTCCAGAACTCGGAAGACTTGCTCTAATAATCTTTTTAAGGTTTCACACTTATGCGAAGTCATGAAGGTCCTAACTGCAGGACTTAATCACGCCTTATAATATATTAGTATTACCTTCTTCGTATTCTACCAAAGCTTGCATCATTCCTTCGAGTAGGTGTAGAACTTACTCCCTTTTCTTATGTAACGTCCAATCGATCATAGAGGTTCTAACCTTAATCTTTCATGTACTTCTTGTACATCTCACATCGACTTCAAATGAAAACTTCAGTCTTCCCTTACTTTTGTTGGTCACCTTATGCCTTTCTCGGTAATCTATGTATAACTACAATGGAAGCCTCATCTTACGGTTGATCCATTAGCTCCCCTTACCATGATCAAGCCTTAAAAGTTGTAACCCGTGGCGTTCCTCCATATGTCAATATCATGCCCTAAGAAGGTCGCGTAAGATCGTCACAATCTCCTCCTTGGAGGTCTTGCTATAACTACTTGAACTCGTTCAACATTATTTGATTTAAGACAAATGCGCGTCCATTGATGTACCTCCTTACTATTAACATTGATCCACTGTGAATACTTCAAGCTCTTGTTCCCGATCCTATATGTTCTCAAAGTCTTGTTTACTCTCCCCATCTACACACGTTAATAGACAACCCGCACTTGTGCATTCTCATTTTTCACCTCAACTTATATCTGACCTTCTCCGAAGTTAACGACTTACCCTCCTACCATACTCCTGAAAGGATACCCACTCGGGGTACTTGTCTTAACTAGCTCATTTTCCTCTACTTTAACTTCGTTAGCTCTTTATACGCTCCTCTCTTCCTTCCGCTTCTGTAAGATAACCATACCTACCCAACTCTCTCGTGTCATATGTCCCACTTTTATATGCTTAACCGCTCTTCATAATGTATTGCAAATGCACTCCTCACATATTCTAACATTAATTAGCCTCCACTCGCATCCTTCTTGGTTGATAACTTAAGTTCTTCGATCCAGCTCCTTGTTTCCTCTTTCATTTTCTGAAGATCATCCTCCTCACACACTTCCTCCTTCTTAGCATTGGTTAGTCTCATCACAATGAAAAAAAATAGATTGAGTCTCACGGTAATTCCACTATGTGAATTTTCACCATGTGATCCTTCTCGTAACTCTCAGACTTCGGAATAAATCACCCGCTTAGGATCTCGCAAAGACTGTCACTTCACCCTATGGCAGCTCCGTAAGCTTAACTTACGGTTCTTATAAATCTTTCCCTATGTCTTTCCATCTTGACTCTCATGCTTAGGGGAGCCTATTGAAAACTCGTCTTACTTAGAACGCCACTTTTATCCTCGAGCGAGAATGTAGTCCTCTCTACTTGATTTGCACCTTCAGTTCATCGGCACCGTACTTGGAAGAACTTTAAGTTTGTTGTCTCTAGTTGCTTCATTGATGCTCCATCATGGCTTCTTCATAAGTTCATATCACTCCATACCTTCATGTTGCTTTTATATTGGTATAGTCTCCATCTTGGTTTCGCTTAAATCGGCACGAGGTTCTCTTTTATTTGTTTGTCCTTTGGTTACATCATCTCTAGTCTTCTTCTTCGACGTCCTCTTAAAGGAGTCCGGAAAATCACCGGGGTGCTTACGAAAACTTAATGCTCAACTTATAACTTGAGCATACTCATCCTCATATGTATACTATCCTAAGCCAAAAGACGTTGTCCAAGGGGGCGATGATAGCTTACTATCATCTTAGCTATAAGATCCACTATCACTAATATGATATTAGTATACCATATGTTTATAAATATATTTATATAAAGATATAAACCATGCTACTACTATAAACATAACCAGTCCATAAACAATTTACAATTCAACATACAAGTATAGTCCAAAACATCCTAAGTCCACATATAGATATCTACATATACACACATATATCCATAATATAATAATCAATAACTACGTCGCCGAGATCCGCAGAGGAAGTGGTGGTCCCGTACATTCTACCCCAACTGACTCATGCACATGATTTGAAAACGAAATCCATTTCCTTAAAACTCAGAACCCTTGATGGTTCTGTTTATTTTTATTCGGCCTTTAGAAGATTACGAGTGCCATTGTTGTCAACCTAGGGCTCTGATACCACTTTTGTAACACCCCAAATCCGCGGGACTCGGGATGCTACGGGCGGAGACCTCACAATGGGTCACGACCCTTAGCCTGACAACAATTTCACCGGATCTTGCAACAAGACACAAATAAAGGCCAAAACCGAAATACATTTTTATGCAATGTTATGAAACCCGAAAATAAAAGAAAGGAAAGACTTCAGCCGTCCTTACAACAACATCAACACAATATAAAATAACAACAACACAAGAACTCTAATACCCAACTCAACCTAAAATGTACGGAACCCCGGCTGCCCACTCCTCCGGATCACTCGGCCACATCCTATCCTGCACATCAACTACAACAATCGGTATAAAACCGTTAGCTCACTTTCTAGGCATTATAAAGATAATATGGCACAAACACACATAGGAGAACACAAGGCACACAACATGAACATTCATTCCATAATATCTTTTTAGGTCGTTCCATATCTAATTCATTTGTTTCAAGTGTGACACAAGAGTCTTATAACTCTTGCCTCTGTCCCCGTGTAACCAACAGGAGAGTGGCGGCGCCCAACCCGTATACCCTGAGGGAATGATGAGGAAGCCCGCCTGTATACCATGTATGGCCTGGTCGCAGAGATCCCCCCAGTCTCCCTCGGGAAACTGAGCGGTGATGTCACCGCCCGATAATAATAAAAGTAGTAACGATGGGCCAATAAATAAGGTCAAGTAAATCCTAATTCATTTTCATGCTTAAAATCGGTAAACACACACCACCATATATATCCAAATAAGGCATAAAAGCGCCTAAGTAAGTCCGAGGACTTACCTCGTTTCAAAGCTAAACGAAACCGATAACACTCTCCGAAGAAATATAATTAAAGCCTGTTCAAGACAAGACACGATAATCAACAACCACTCACGCAAGCTAGAAGTCCTTAAACTTCTAGTACTATATACTCTTACAAGATCGTACACTCCCATAAACTAGGATAGCATTCCTAATCCTCACAACTCACAAGATCACGACTACGACCACAAGTGCTAGGATACTCTCATCGTAAACTCCACAATCTCAACCAACATATAAATACCATCTCAAGTCTCACAAAATCAACCACGAAGCTAACAACTGTATAACAACTCGAGATGCCACACCACGTGACATAGAACATCAATAACTTCAAACACTCACCTAAAGGTTTCGAACCACAACTTGGCATTTGCCCTAAGTTATGCTAAATCCAACCTAGCATGATTCTACCACTAAATATAACTAGATTGAGGAAGAAGGTACTCACACACGATCCAAGGTTGAAGATGATCTACGGACGTCGAGATTGGATTTGTTGGTCTATAACAGCCGCTTTCGAACCTAAAACCAAAGCTAAGGAAATTTAGCTCATATGCTAAATTTGAACTGAGGATTCAACGTATATAAATCTAAGAAAAATCCGCTTTCAAAACCAAGGTTAACACTCGTAAAAACATTTCCGGGGATTTATAAAATTATATAAACATTGGTCAAACTCCGCAATTAAATTTCCGGGCCATAAATATGGAACTCAAGAACTTAGGCCAATTTTCAAAAATAACTTTGGGCCAAATCTGTCATTTATTCACAAGGATAAATCTGCACATTTCCAAAACATAGGGCCAAACTTGCAAATATATATGAATATATATATATATATATATATATATATATATATATATATATATATATATATATCAGCAGGGCATAATTGTTTCATTTCAAAAATCTGGGTAGAAATTGTAATTATCAATAAACTGGGGACAAAACCGAATTAATTAAAAAAAAGAGGGGCAAAAAATGTAATTAATCCACTCTTCTTCAACCTCTTGTTATCGCGACCCAGAAGAAGGAGAAGGGCATGGAAATCCTGCAGCTGCCCAGGCGGAGGAAAGGAGGTGGCCGGCGTGCAAGCGGCGACTCCGGCAGCAGTCGACGGTGGTCCAGATTCCGGCGGTTGCTACACATAATTAGGGAAGACAGGGTATTACACAGAGGAGCGAAGAAAGAAAAAGGAAGGGGAGATGGTGGCGACTCACTACGCCGGCGACACAGGTGGCTTGGGGCGGAGGCGAGGCAGCTACTGCTTGCCCGGCGGACCTCCTGGTGGCGTTGCTCTGCCAGTTGCTGCCCAAAAGGATAAGAGAGGGAGAAGGGTGAATCGAGAGATTGTGGTATGAGATGGTGACAAGAGTGCGAGAGATCGATGAGGGCAGTGAGGCTGCTTTGGGGGGTAGTTATCACAGATTCACAGGAGGGAGGGCGAAGGGACGCCTGGCCGGTCGCAGGCCGTTGCAGATGGGCGAACGAGGGGCCGGGTAGCCTGTAGTGCCCTAGCCCAGGCGGAAGAGCTGTAGCAGCTTCTCACCAACCGCAAAAGACACGGCAGAAGAAGACAAGAAGAAAAGAGAAATAAAAAGGAAAAAGAAGGAGAAAAGAAAAAGAATAAAGGATAGAGAAAAAGGGAATAGGGAAAAACTCGATTAAATGATCGGAACGGAATTTCCAAATCGGGAAGATTTTCCGAACCTTTCCGAAAGTTAACCTCAAATATGAATATACTCGGAAAGCTATTTTTAAGTCGTAAAAATACTTTAAATAAAATATTTAATCTAATAAAATACTGATAGAAGTTGGAAAATAAAAATCAAAAACGCGCCAAAATTTGGGGCGTTACAGCCATAGTCCTACTAGTTGATTAACCGGTGTGTGTTTCTTTTCTCAATTGTTATTGGTTTTGCTATTTTTTTTATGTTTGGTGTTTACGATAGAATGACTTTTGCCAATCGATTGCTTGACTAACCCTTATTTTTTCTTTATTTGTTTATGTTTTGTTAATTACATTAATTGTTTCATCAATAATCAATCAAATCAAAATATTATCTTTGTTGAGTTTGATCCCGAACTTCTTGCTAAAATCGGACCTTCTAAGTATTTGTGAAATTTGAGGGTCATGTTTCAGCTTTAATCACTCATTGGAAATCTACATGGATTAATCACTCATTGGAATTCTACATGGGTTATTCACGGACAATACTTCTAAGTATTTCTGAGATTTTTATTCCTACTTTTATCGATATTTTATTGGCTCGAGTATTTTATTTAAAAATATTTTAAGGCGTAAAATACCTTTCCCGAATATATTGATATTTTTGTATACGTTCACGTATATATATCCGTATCATTATTTTTGGAAAAGTCGGGAATGTTTTCCCGACTCAAAAATTCCGTTCCGTGTATTCTCTATCGGGTTATTTATCAATTTATTATAATTTTATTTCCCCTTCCTTGACCACTTGATGAGCTGCCTTGTCACCCTCACCTTCCCAGCTGTCCAGTAGCAGCCTAGCTGACTCTACCCTCCTCTCTCACGCAACATTACCTGTTGCCTCAGCCTTTCCTCATTCCTCACCCTCATTTTCTGATTTTGCACCTCCTCTAGTTGCCCATCTCCTCGGGTCCTCCCCGTCTTCAGTGAGGCAGCAAACACCTCCACCGTCGGCCACCTCTTGAACTGTCAACTCTTCACTATCACCCATCTCCTCTCTTCTCCTTTGTTTGCCCTAAACCTCGTCAACCGATTAAACCACCAGAATGAAGCTCTCCCTCACCACTGTCTCACCGCGCAGAGCCGCCTACACCCTCGCACAAGAAGAAGCCCACTGCCGTCTCGTATGTGTCCCGCAGCACTCTCCCGCTTCCCCTTCGCCTCTTCTCTGCAGCCGGTTGATGGAGCAGCAACCGCCGGAATTGCTGCAACCATGCCGGACCACCAGACGATGCCCCAGCCCCCTCGCCTCGCTGCCGGATCCAAGCAGCCCTGAGCCGCCGCCCCTACATTCCTCCTCCGCCAAGTCTACCACCGCACTGTTTATTCCCCAGCCTTGCACTCGTACAACGTGAAAGAGGTCTCTATTGCCCTAATATAATCGGGCCTCCTTAATTTGAGCTTAGTTACGGAATGTACCCAGGTTTATATATTTACATGTATTACCCACATTTTTGAATGTTTCATTTATATCCCTTTCTGGAAAATTATAGATTATGGCCCTTATTTACACTTTAAGAATATGACCCAAGTTTTTGAATTTGTTCATCTTTGCACTAAAAATGTATTTATCGATTTTAAACTTGAGTTTCAATTAGGGGGATATTCTTATAATTTGTATATACTATATATTATGCCTTTCTTTGATTTATCTCGGTTGATGGCAAATATTTTATTGTGGGTATTAACCTCGGCTTTGAAAACGAGTTTTACCTTGAGTTTATGATGTTATACAATATGCCGGGAATTATATATTTACGGTCTTTAACTTGGGTTTTAGAAGTGGGTTTTTCCTTAGATTATATATGTTCATAATTCCGTTCAAATTTATCTTATATGCTAAATTTGTCTAGTTTGGTGGTAGGTTCGGAAGTGCCCCGATAAAGGCCTGACGAGTCCAAGTCGACATCCGTTGAACGACTTTCGTCTATTGACGTCTCTTGAGTATTCTTTCCCCTCGATATAGGTATGTTATGTTTTAGTATCATGCTAGAATGGATGTAGCATAACTTAGAGTTAATATCAAGTAGTGGTTATGGACCTTAGGTGAGTCTCAAGGAGTTGATATTGTTTGATGGATTGATGTTGATTCTAAACTTGAGGTGTTGGTTATCTTGTGAGGTTGTTATAAGGCTTTAAGTTATATGGTTGATCTTGTGAGCATTTTGAGGCTCGAGGTGGTGTTGTATGATCTTGTGGGATTTTGGAGTTTAGGTTTGGCTTATCCTAGTTGCGTTGTGAGTTATGATATTCCGAGATCCGAGGGTTTAGAAGTCTTAGGACTTCTAGCTTGTGTTGAGTGTGATGTGAGCATTAGGGGATTCTATGTAACACCCCGAATCCGCGGGATATCGGGATGCTACGGGCGAGACCTCACAATGGGTCCCGACCCTTAGCTTGACAACAATTTCACCGGACCTTTCCAACATGGCACAAATAAATGCAAAAACTCAAATCGTGTATTGTGTATGCGAGAAACTGAAAGTAAAAGTACAAAGTGGAAACTCAGCCGAGTCCTCAAAACGACACAAACTCAAAGCATAAATCCGAAACCATAAGTCCGAACATAACAAAAAAAACCTAAAACGCCCCCATCCTATAATGTACGGCGACCCTCGGCTGTCCACTCCTCCACCTCACTCGGCGGCGTCCCTAACCTGTGGGGCATCTACACAAGCGGTTTAAAACCGTTAGCTCTATTCCAAGCATTAGAAACATTATGAAGGCACAAACACACTCATACATCATAACATCACATAATCATGCTCAACAAACAAGTCCGGTTTATTATCATTATTTATTAGGTCGTATCCCATTCTAATTCAACTTCTTTTGTGAGAAGAGAATCTTCTGAAACTCGCCTCGGTCCCCACTTACCGCGTGGAACGGTACGGATGCATCCGCCCATCTAACCACACGGGCTAGTCGCCAAGAACCTCCTAACTCTACGCTAAAGCTAGACAAGTTGTCACCGCCCGTTATCATACACTTGGGTCAAATAATATATAAAGGTCGGTAATCCTAATTCCGGTTTATAAGTTATAATGAAAGCAATAAAACACACACCACCAAACACTCAATGAATCTAATACAAGCTAAGTAAGTCCGAAGACTTACCTCTCTCAAGGTAACTCGAAACCACTTTCAACTTCCCGCAGGGAAACACTCTATGCCCGACCAAGCGAGGCACTCTATCAATAACCAACTAAAAAGCTAGAAGTTCTCGGACTTCTAGTCTCCAACACACACACACACACACACACTCACATATATATATATATATATATATATATATATATATATATATATTAATGATATCTAACTCTAGCATGCTAGGTCCAAATCTATTATCTCGAGGATCATCATAAGATCGTAAGGAAGGTAAAGCAACAAGTTCCATATCCAATAACTAATACCTAGGGTTCATGGCCACTACATGGCATTTTCTCTACGTTATGCTAAGTTCCTCTAACAAGTTATACTACCATAACCGAACTAACGAAGGAGAAGTACTCACACGAGATCCAAAGTGAAGCCCGGTCTACGGAGTCAAGAACGAGTTCGATGGCTTTTATTGGGCGCTTCCGGACCTAAGAACAAACTAAGAAAAATTAGCTTAAACACTAATTTTGAAATTAAGGTTTAGCGCATAAAGATTTTCCAAAGAAAACTCCGTTTTCCAAAGCCGAGGTTAAACTCGTTCAAACCAATTCCGGGCAAAACATTAAAAATGGAAAGTTGATTGGAAAAACCGAATTTTAAATTATCCAACACTCGGATTTAAATCATCAAAGACACCAAAATGATTTGTAAAGGAGTTGGGTCACAAATCTTAACAAAATTAAGGGTTTAATAATATTAATAATTTACTGCAGGGTATAAAAGTTCCTTTTCCAAATTTATTGGGTCAAAACTGCAATTACAAACAAAATGTGCACAATATGTAATTATCCATAATTAATGGGGTCACAACAGGAACTAGGTGCAATAAGAGGGGCACATTTACAAATAATTTCCAAAGCCCCTTTCACCCTACTGTAAACGACAGAAGGAGGAGAAGAAGGCAGGGAGGCTTGCGGCGGTTACTAGGCGGAGGGAGAAGACGGACGGCGTCTCCGGTGGCTGTTCTACCAGCGTGGACTCGATGGCTGGCGGTGGTTCCGGCTCTTCCTGCCGGCAGTTTCTACACCAGAATAGAGGTTCATCCATAGCCACCATTAAAAGAGAGAAAGAGCAAGGAGTGAAGAATAGAAAGGAGGGGAAGATAGAGCGGCCACTCAACAATCCGGCAGTCCAGGCGGCTCGAGGCGGGGCGAGGCTGTGTCGGCTCTTCCCGGCGGGATCTGTAAAATCCGGAAAATTTTATTCCGTCTATTTCTGTTATAAACCTGATCTCGATCAGTTGATGCATATCCGTCTACTTAGTTAGACATATTATTATAGGATTTATCATTTTATGTAGATTCCTTCACATAAAATGATAGAATCTTTTAAATAGTTTATCATTTTATGTAGCTTACTTCCGCATAAAATGATAGAATTCTTAACCGATCTTAAACTATAACAAACTCCATATCCGTCTAGTCCGTATATTCATGGGTCGGGAGCTTGTCCGCAGCCAGTTTCAGCCCATCTGTTGCTCCATAATTCAGCCCCAACGGATCCAGCCGCCTGCTGCCTTCTCCAGCCCAGCATGTGCTCAGCCCAGGAGGAGCTGTTGCCTTGCCATCTTCAGCCCTCTGCAGCCCAGCTGCTGCAGCCCAGTAGCGCCTGCTGCCTACTCCAGCCCACTCCCTTGCCCGTCTTCAGCCAGCTCCTGCCTTACCTTCTTCAACTCGTGCCCAACAGCCCAAGATAGCAGCCCAGTTCTTGTCCAGCTGAGGTGCACGTCCAGCCCAACAGGAGAGAAGAACAGATGGACGCCACATCTGCCGCAACCCTTGAAGACTCCTCCGCTGAAGAACGTTACAGAAAGTAACTGCCCAGAATTAATGCAGGCAATCAAGCAGATTAGATATTATTCCTTGTACGTTGCGAGTGATTGCCATTCAGATTCGCAGCAACAACCGTCTCTTTCCTTCACTAGCAACAGGTCCGGCGTCTCCTCTCTCCCGACTCTCCATCATCAGACGAAGGCAGCAACGGATCCACACCAGCCTTCTGCACACATCCAGCGGATCCAGTGCTGCAAGTTCCAACCTGCAGAAGAAGTTTAATCTCAAACCTCAGCCTAGATGAAAGCAAGGACTCGGGCCTTCCAGTTCTAAAAATCGTATCTCAAACTCCAATCTGATCGGACCTAATAGGCAGCAGACTCTCCTCACTCTTGGATGTAACGTACCTCTCCATCCAGCGAGTAAGGTCAGCCGACGAGTTCCTACTCCTTTCCCTACTGTCTTAGTGTACAAGCCCTTAACTGTACCCATTTCAGTGTGCACAATAAGGTTTAAGGAGCCGTCCCATAACCTACAGCGAAACCAACCTCGAGCAGTAGCAGGACCTTGCTCTATTTCGCTGCATCCCGGTAAGAGCCTATACTTGGTTTAAAATAGGTTTTTGATTAGTTTAATGGGAAGGTTAATGTATGATCTTATGTATGTATACCGATTCCTTAAGGCTAGATTGATGAGTTGCTGTAATTCGGCCTTGAGCATGATTAAGTTAGTAATAGGTAGCTGCTGAGTTGTATCAACAAAATGGTAGAAATAAGGGGCTGCTGTAAATTCAATTTTTTTTTCCTTCAGCTTTTAAGTTAAAAACTGCCCACCTTGTCGCCCAATGTTTGAGCGTTTGGATAAAGATCCACGGTTGAATTTTGGATATGTTGTAGACGGTTATACGTAGTATATGGTATAAAAATTTGGGAAGAAATGAATGGTCGGATTAGAAGTTATAAACTTCCGAAGTTAGGTAGTTGAGCAGTTTTTGGTAAACTTAGGATTTTGGCTAAGTATAGAAATTGTGAGTGGGGTAGCCAACTTTATGAATTTTTATAAGAATAATGGCTGAACAGTTTTGAGGAATTCTTGCTCCTAAGGGTAGAGGGAACATCATAGATGATCTTGAGAATTAATTCGGAACTGTTATAAGCTGTTACGAATTTTATATTTGAAACCGAAGTTAGACCTTTACGAGCTTTTGGAAAATAGGAAAATAAGAAAAGTGACAGTTGGTAACAAAACTAAACTTTAAGAGTTATAATATGATTTTAGAATCTCAAATAGGAGTTTAGACAGGAATTTGGAAATTTTGGGAGTTTCGGGACCAAGGGTAAAATGGTCATTTTACCCTAAATTAGTATTGTAACTAGTTATGTCTTACTACATTATTCTAGCTTAGAAGTCTTAGACTTCTAACTACGTAGGAGTGTGCTAATGCACTTATCTCCTTTGACAGGCAACTGAGTTGCTACAGTTTACAGAGCGAGTTGGTTTACAAAGAGTCGAGCTTTATATTAGGTAAGTCCTTTGGGCTTACTTAGCTGACTTCTAAATATGAGCATGAATGATGATAGTGGTGTGTGATTGAAATGTTTAGAGAGATAGGTTGTGATATATAATTACCGACCTATACTTGGCCTAAGAGTAACGGGCGGTGGCATTTTGCTCAGTTAGCTTGCGAGCGCTGGGGGTTTCTTTAGGGACTAGTCCATACTCGGTTTGTAGTGATGCTACCGGCGGAGGTCAGCTAGACCTACACCCAGTTGGATAAGGAACGGAGGCGAGAGCTGTTAATAGCTCTCGTGCCACAACTTAAATTGAATAATGTGAATCACTTAAATAATAGATAATAAACGGTTGAGTGCCAGCATGATGTTTGTTTATTTTGTTTCTACTTGTGTTTGTGCTGTTGTCATTCTACTTATATTTGGATAGTTAGCTAACGGTTGATATGTTGTGTTGATTTGCCACAGGTTAGAGCAGATGCCGAGTGATCCGGACGGTAGTGGTCAGCCGGGGTGTCGTACTTTAGGACGTTTTACAGTTGCTTCATTTGTGGGTTTTCAGTTGGACTTTGTTTCTTGTCGTTCTTTCCGTACCTTGTTACATCACGTTTTCCGGTTGTTGGTTGTTTTGGTCACATTCATACATTGTTAAGAATTATTTCATGATTTCTGGTTTTCCTTATTTGTGCCTTGTTGTAAGATCTTGTTAAGTTGTTGCCAAACTAAGGTCGGGACCCACTGTGCGGTCCTCACCAGTAACTCCCCGAGTTGTAAAATTTGGGGTGTTACATTATGGTATCAGAGCTCTAGGTTGGCAACAATGGCACTAGAAATCTTCAAAAAGGTCATATAAGTAAATAAACAAAACCCGAAAGGAGTCTGAGTTTTCCAAAGAAGATTTTGGTTTTAAAATGCATACAGAGTCGGGTTGGGATAGAAAGTACGGATGACCACCACTACCTCTGCGGATCTCGGTATTCTTAGCATTATTATCATAGACTTTGACTATTATAATAGATTAGTTAGATTATAACTGTAGTCGTTACCATTCGTGCAGATGGCACGTACTAGGGCTGCACAAGTGACTGGCCGAGGTAGGGGTCGTCCCCCCTTCCCCCAGTCAGACAGGATCGAGCTGATAGCACCCCTGCTGTTAGAGGGCGTGGTCGTGGGGGTAGACCTCCACTAGGGAGAGGTTGAGGACGAGTTCTTCGAGAGGACCCACCTGCAGCAAGCATAGCAGAGGTTGCTGTAGAAGAGGTAGCTGAGAGTGTAGGCCCCGAGGTCAGGCCTGAGACCGCCGCTAGGTCTGGAGCGCAAGGAGCACGTTCTACTGAGTCAGGACGTGTTTCTATTGGAGCATCGGAGTATAGGGAGTACAGAGCCTACGTTGAGCACATGGAGGAAGCTGCCAGAGTTGAGAGGCTTACCCAGGTACCACCGGTGGTACCGGCTAGGTCAGCTCAGGTGACACAGGGAGTGTCTCAGGTGCCGGCTGTATCTGAGAGGAGGGCTAATGCTGATAGAGCGCCTACTGGGTCTAGAGCACCGAGACCGGATGAGTGGTTGAAGGCTTTCAACTCTCAGAAGGTTCCTTCATTCAGTGGAGAAATAGGGCTAGAGGTGGAGCACTGGATAGGGAAGATAGAGACTGCTTTGGAGGCAATACGTTGTCCCGAGGATCGATAGGTGGATTTGGTGCAGACCTGTTTCACAGATGATGCTCATTCATGGTGGCGTACCATTCGTGGCCGAGTCACCAGTTGGGAGCAGAAGAGGAACATTGTTAGGGACAGGTACTGTCCAGTTTCGCTGAGGAGGGAGAGATTCCAGGATTTCATTGAGGCGGGATTTGAAGATATCCCGATTGTTGCAGCCATAAAGAAGTTTCAGAAAGAGTTGACCTTACTTGGACCATCTGCACCTCCAGAAGAACAGCATGTTTACCTTTTCTCCAGGAGATTGAGAGAGAGTACCCGATCCTATCTGGCTGGATTCCGCTGTGAGACTTTGTCTGATTATCAGGATAGGGCCTCTGCTTATGAGAGAGATAGGCCAGCTTCGAGGAAACCAGCTCAGTCTAGTGGGCCGGATAAGCAACAAAGGACAAGACATGCTGGTAGCAGTGTAGCAGTAGCAGGTTATGGTCGAGGACAGACTCATGGGAGGTCCAGCTACCACTCTACAATTCAGATTCCCAGTAGAGATCGACAGTGCTTTAACTGTGGTAGCCGTGATCACATCAAGACAAATTGCCAGAGACCACCTATCACTTGCTTCACTTGTGGGAAGCCGGGTCACAGAGCCACCTTCTGCCGTCAGGGTAGGGCCCCTTCCCAGCAGGGATCTTCTCCTGCAGGTGCTGAGAAGAGTGTACAGAGACCTCCTCAGTACCGAGCACCGAGTCAGCAGCAGCAACAATACCGGGCCCCAGGGCATCCTGCTTCATACAGTACGGCATAGGGATCAGGTCGTGGCAGAGGACGTAGTAGTACCATTGACACCAGAGGAGGACCATCGAGAGTGTACGTGCTGAGGAACACTGAGCAGCCTGCAGCACCTGCGGCCACAGGTACTATTTGGATCCATGACTTACCTGTGCGAGTTTTATTTGATACGGGTGCTACGCACTCCTTTATATCAGATGCATGTGTAGATAGGTTGTCCTTAGCTACAGTAGAGGGTGTACCTTTTGTGGTTGGGTTACGAGATGGGGGCAAGGTTAGAGGATCCCGAGAGATTTATGACTGCCCTATTCATCTGGGAGGCCGGATTTGGTTAGTAGATTTTCTAATTATGCTCTTAGCCCATGAGGACGTGATATTGGGGATAGATTGGATGACTAGACATGGAGCCGTCTTGGATATTGGTAGGAGGACTGTGACTGTCGCCACTGAGGAGGGTCACAGAGTGATATTCCAAGGTTGGGACCTCGGAAAGTCCGGCACAGTTATCAGTGCAGTGAGAGCAGCCAAATTGATAGCACAGGGTTGCGAGGCCTTCTGGTGCTATTCCATGAAGGAGCGTAAGAGCCTGACAGTAGAGGAGATACCAGTTGCATGCGAGTTTGCAGAGGTATTCAGTGACGACTTACCAGGGCTACCTCCACAGAGGAGTATTGACTTTAGCATCGAGTTAGAGCCGGGCACGAGACCGATCTCGAAGGCCCCGTACCGCATGGCCCCGATAGAGCTGCTTGAGCTGAAGAAGCAGTTAGAAAAGTTAGCAGAGAAGGGCTTCATACGCCCTAGTGTTTCTCCCTGGGGCGCACCAGTGTTATTTGTGAGGAAGAAGGATGGATCGATGAGGCTATGTATCGACTACCGGGAGTTGAACAAGGTCACCATCAAGAATAAGTATCCACTGCCTCGCATAGATGATCTGCTGGACCAGCTACATGGGGCGTCAGTGTTCTCAAGGATAGATTTGAGATCGGGGTATCACCAGCTGAGAGTGAGAGACCTGGACATACCTAAGATGGCATTCCGGACTAGGTATGGCCACTATGAGTTTGTAGTGATGCCATTCGGGCTCACTAATGCGCCAACGGTATTTATGGAGTTGATGAATGGGATTTTCATCGACTTCTTAGACCAGTTTGTAGTGGTCTTGATTGACGACATTCTAGTTTACTCTAGAAGTCGAGAGGAGCATGCCGGACACTTAAGGACAGTGTTACAGATTCTACAGGATAGCCAGATATATGCTAAGTTATCCAAGTGTGAGTTCTGGATGTCAGAGGTGGCTTTCCTAGGCCATGTAGTGACTGCTGAGGGGATTAAGGTCGACCCGGCAAAGATTGAGTCAGTGTCCTCTTGGCAACCTCCGAAGAATGTTAAGGAGGTTCGCAGTTTTCTTGGATTGGCAGGGTATTACCGTCGGTTTGTTGAAGGGTTTTCCCTGATCACCCGACCACTTACTTCTCTCCTAAGGAAGACTACTCGGTTCGTCTGGTCTGAGCCGTGTCAGCAGAGTTTTGAGGAGCTGAAGAGGAGATTGACGTCTGCTCCGATCTTAGCACAGCCTGAGGGTACAGAGGACTTTGTAGTGTACAGTGACGCATCCAAGCTGGGCTTGGGGTGCGTCTTGATGCAGAGGGGTAAGGTCATAGCGTATGCGTCTCGACAGCTGAAGACGTGTGAGGAGAACTACCCCACCCATGACCTGGAGTTAGCTGCGGTAGTACATGCTCTTAAGATCTGGCGTCATTATCTCTATGGAGCGACCTATCAGATCTTCACATACCATAAGAGTCTGAAGTATATATTCACTCAGCGGGAGTTGAATAACCGCCAGAGGCGGTGGCTAGAGTTGATCAAGGATTTTGACCTTGAGATTCTCTACCACCCCGGAAAGGCGAATGTAGTTGCTGACGCTTTGAGTCGGAAGACGCCTCGGGAGAAGACGATAGCTCGGTTGACAATACAGCCACAGTTACAGAGAGACTTAGCTTGGTTGGAGGTAGAGATCCAGTTCCCTGATACAGCTCATTAGTTAGCCACCTTAGAGTTACTTCCTGACCTGTTGGGTGAGATCCGACAGAAGCAGGAGACCTGTCCGACTTTGACCCGGATCCGAGACCGGATGTCACGAGATGAGGCACCTCAGTTCACTATCGGTGCCGATGCAGTGATGAGAAGGCAGGACCGTATCTGTGTGCCATCAAACAGTGAGCTGAGACAGAGGATAGTAGGTGAGGCTCATGCTACCCCTTACTCCGTACATCCAGGAGCGAATAAGATGTATAAGGACGTGAGACGTTCCTTCTGGTGGGGTGGTTTGAAGCCTGATGTGGCCCGATATGTAGCCTAGTGTGCGACCTGTCAGTAGGTCAAGATTGAGCATCGTAGATCCGGAGGAGAGCTCCACCCACTTCCAGTACCACATTGGAAGTGGGAAGATATTTCTATGGATTCTGTTACCGGATTGAGGCTCAGCAGAGGTTTTGATGCCATTTGGGTAGTGGTAGACCGGCTGACGAAGACCGCACATTTCATTCCGATCAAGGAAACGTGGCCGGTAAGTCGTCTAGCAGAGGAGTTCACCAGACACATTGTGAGACTCCATGGAGTACCGAGGACTATCGTCTCCGACAGGGATGGACGTTTTACCTCGAGGTTTTGGCAGCAGGTACATACTGCTCTGGGGACGAGTCTCCACTTTACCACTGCCTACCACCCACAGACAGACGGTCAGTCTGAGAGGACCATTCAGACCTTAGAGGATATGTTGCGGGCATGTGTGCTAGATTGGAGACAGGTATGGCCGGATCATCTCCCACTGGTAGAGTTTTCATATAATAACAGCTGGCATGCATCTATTGGGATGGCACCTTACGAGGCCTTGTACGGACGGAGATGTCGTACACCGTTGTGTTGGGATGAGCCTAGCAAGGCTGATGGAGTAGTACCAGACCAGATACAGGATGATATCGCCCGGATTGCCTTAGTCCGGGAGAGGATGTTAGCAGCTCAGAGTCGTCAGAAGTCCTACGCCAACAAAAGGCGTCGACCTTTGGAGTTTAGAGTAGGTGCACAGGTGTGGTTGAGAGTGTCACCTACGAGAGGAGTTAGACGTTTCGGCATTAAAGGGAAGCCGAGTCCCCGATATGTCGGCCCATTTGAGATCGTAGAGAGAGTCGGAGAGGTTGCCTACCGACTAGCACTGCCACCGAGACTGGAAGGAGTCCACCCAGTTTTTCATGTATCTCAGCTGAGAGAGTACATACCGGATCCTAGACACGTCATCAGTCATGAGGATCTGATAGTCGAGCCAGACCACACTTTTGTGGAGTACCCAGTAGCCGTCCTAGAACGTAGTATTAGGCGCCTGCGTTCTAAGGAGATACCGATGCTGAGGATTCAGTGGTCTAGACGAGGAGCTGATGAGGCTACTTGGGAAACAGAGGAGAGTATTAGACGTAACTACCCTGAATTCTTTGCGGAGTTAGCCGCTACCTCAGTACCGATGGGTTAGTACTGAGACGATACCTCATATGATTTCTGTGATTATATGTTTAAAAGATTGTTATACTTATGTGCTTGATGACGTGAGTAGTTGCATGCTAGAATATAACTCTTAAAGGGAAATGTTTGGGGTAGATATCTTAGTCTAAGTTTCGGGACGAAACTTATTTTAAGGGGGTACTGATGTAAAATCCGGAAAATTTTATTCTGTCTATTTCTGTTATAAACCTGATCTCGATCAGTTGATGCATATCCGTCTACTTAGTTAGACATATTATTATAGAATTTATCATTTTATGTAGATTCCTTCACATAAAATGATAAAATCTTTTAAATAGTTTATCATTTTATGTAGCTTACTTCCGCATAAAATGATAGAATTCTTAACCGATCTTAAACTATAACAAACTCCATATCCGTCTAGTCCGTATATTCATGGGTCGGGAGCTTGTCCGCAACCAGTGTCAGCCCATCTGTTGCTCCATAATTCAGCCCCAATGGATCCAGCCGCCTGCTGCCTTCTCCAGCCCAGCATGTGCTCGGCCCAGGAGGAGTTGTTGCCTTGCCATCTTCAGCCCTCTGCAGTGTAACACCCCGAATCCGCGGGACTCGGGATGCCACATTGGGCTAGGATCTCACAATGGATCCTAACCCTAGCCTGACAACAAGTTCACTGGACCTTACAACATGGCACTGACAGATATAAAACAAATACATAAAACGATATAAACAGTACAACCCAAAGGTAAAGACAACATAGCCGAGTATAAACAACATCCTCACACAGGAGGGGAAAACAAGACATCATCCTCACGCAGGAGGGGAACACAACAAACCCAAACCAACAACCTAATGTACGAGAGTCCTCGGCCTGTCACCCTGCCAGATCACTCAGCAGTGCCTAACCTGTAGGGCATCTACAACATGGTAATAACCATTAGCTATCCATACACATATATAGAGTAATGCATAAGCACAATCACACATAGGGAAAGATAAACATATCAGCATGCTTTCACTCATTTACCCATTTATTCATCTCAATATAATGGTCATTCACTCAAATCGTATAGATATAATATATATGAAACTAGGTGACACGAGAACCGATACATCCTCGCCTCTGAGCCTGCTAGCCAGCCGTACTAGTATCGGTCACACAATCCGTGTACCCTATGGGAGTGGATTGCGCCCTTCCTGTAAACCGGTCTGGCCTGACATCAGAGAACCTCCCAGACTCCACGGCGGAATGAAAGGGAAAGGTTATCACAGCCACGCAGTGGGGCAATTAATAAAATATAGGTCGGTAAATACGACATCACATGCTATCATAGCAAACATATAAGGCACACACCACTCATACAAACACCCATATAAGGATGGTAGCTAAGTAAGTCATACGGACTTACCTCAACCTCGTATAAAGCTCAACCACAACTAGATCACCTCAACACTGGAGGAACAACACAGCCTATAGACAAGGCATAAAGAGATGTCACATCTCTTATCAAACAAAGGGTCACACCTAGACCCGAAGGGATCCATAGGGATCATATACATCCTATAACCTCGAATAACATGCTAAACCTAAAAGCCATATGTATCAGGGCACAAATCCAACTCATGATATCATCACCAACTAAAATCCCATAATTATCAGAATAATGTAACGAGCATAATGGAAATTCTAATTATCCATTTTAACCAATTTAAGCTCAATTTATACTAACCCGCAATACGGAAAACGAATAAATTCATAACTTATTCGTTACTAACCCGATATACGAACCGGAAGAAGATACGGTCTCCTGGCAATGCAGGGAGTAAGAGCACGGTAAGAAACTTCAGGTCCAATGACTTACGGTGGTCGTCGGTGTTCCGATAGCGGTAAACGGAAGCTTTACCAAAAAGGTAACAAACGGGAAATAAGTTGGTACCACGTTGAAGAAAATAAGATAAGGGACGCGTTGGTACAAACGGATTTGAAAAAGGATCGAAAGTGAAAGGCTGGTGAGAGATCGAAGTTGAGCGGTAATGTATTCTCCGCTCTCGCTCTTCCTTTGTGTTTCAATTGCTATGTAAATGCAAATATAAAGTTACAGATGAGAATGAATGCGCCGCCTATTCCTTAATATATTAATATATATATATATATATATATATATTTTTGTATAAAATATATGTGTATATATACTTCTAAGTTGTATTGGAAGAGATGCAGTTTAGCTAGCCGCCTATTTTATTTATATATATATATATGTATATATCGAAATTATTTAATTGAAACGCGGTTATAATTTCCGGTCTTCAAACTTTATGAAACTGGAATATTAAATCCGGAATATTATCGGGATAATTAATTCATAACTATCTTGTAAAATGGGCATTCCTAAGCCACCTTTCTTAGCCGTTAAGAAACGAAATAGCGACTCTTTTATCCGTTTTGCCTTTTCGTGTTATTTCATATCTAGGACATGTCCGATGCCCTGATCATTTCTCTCAACTGTATTTTTATTAATTGGAGCTCCCAAATGCTCCAAATAACATCGGAGGGTAAAAATAATTACCCGGGGGAAAAAGTAAAAATTTCCCCAAACGTCCAAAATTACGCCAGGAACATAACGGTGGGACTCATACTGATCACTTGCGAAATCTTCGCGAGTTATATGTCAATTACTATAAATGATTAAGTTAATCAACATTAATTAAAATTCGAAAATCCTAGTTATTACATCACACACCCCTAAAAAAAAGTTTCGTCCCGAAACTTGCAAAATCCCAAAGTCATCTCGGACCCATAAGCCGAGGTATAACTCTCACTCTCTATATCGGAGGTATCACATCTCCGTTCAAAAGGTCATCACCTATAACAATCTATAACTTGAATGTCACCATGGAGGAATCATCAACTCCAGAAAACAGGGTCATAACGCTACCCAAAGGCGTAGAGGAATCACGTCTCTCGCCATACCACATTTCAAGGCATAGAGGAAGCACATCTCTAGCCCAAACATATCACAAGCATAGAGGAAATACGCCTCTAGCAAACCATAATCATATATATCGTATGGAGGAATCACATCTCCACTAAAATTATGTCCATCAAGGTAGCATGGAGGAAAGAACCATCTCCAGCTGAATCCTAATCACACTCAAATAGCATGAAGGAAAGAACCATCTCCAGCTATAAATATAATCATACTCGGGTAGCGTGGAGGAAGTAATCATCTCCAGCTATAACATACATCACGCTAGCACATCAAGATCTACTAAGATCATAAATCACATCACAACTAGCATGGAATAACACATCAAGGCATATAAGCACATAAGCACAACATTCATCAAGATAGCACTAAGATCTACTCGTGCTCCCACAAATGGGTCTGTCCCAACATATACTCTGGATAGTTCCTCAGGACACTATCCTCAGTCTCTCACATAGCCTCTTCAGGTCTTCATCTCGACCATAATATCCTCAATATGGGAATGTCTTTCAAATGCAAGCGTTTCATATCTTATTCCAAGAATGTAATCAGATGCTCAACAACGATGTGGTTCAACTTAACCACTAGATCATTATAACTCACAAAGTGTTTCCAACCTGGTATATACTTGCTCAGTTGAGACGTAGGAACACTGGGTGAACATCCACCAACTTCATAGTTAAAGTTAAACATCATGTTGCCTTCACAAAACTGATCAAGATCTCAAGTAACCGACATATTGGAAACTCAGTTCCCCTTTCCATAATACACAACAAACGTTTCACAGCTGAGATACCTCCAGCCGGACATGAACTCTCACTTGAACTTTAGAGGTTAACACCTCTTGTCTACACACACAATCTGGCGACTATGTAGAGCCAACACTCTTCCTTTAATCATCGTTACTCGAACTATAAAATCCTAAGTCTGGTCATGTGTTATTTCTACTACTACTGCTAGATCACTTCTAGCATAAGGATATACGACATCTATGTCTATATATATTGCCTCATAGGGCCATCCCAGAAAGATGCACGTCCTTCATTGTTATATAATAAACTCATTAATGGAAGGTAATATATAACCATCCACGTTTCCCATTCGACTTACAACTTATAATAGATCTTTAAGATCTAGATGATCCTCTCTAACTGACCATCTGTCAGGGGGTGAAGTGTAGTCATGAGGTACAAACTCGTCCCCAAAGCAGTCTGAATCTGCTGCCCAAAATCTCAAAGTAAAAACATCCATCTCAATCAGAAATAATCGTTCTCGGTATACCATGGAGTCTCACTATCCGTCTAGTGTACTCCTCAGCCAATTCATTCACTAGTCACGTTCTTCTGATAGAAATGAAACGTGACGGTTTCATTAATCTGTTACCAACAATACAGATAACATCAATCTTCTACTGGGTCACAATCCCATAACAAAGTCCATAGAGATGTCCTCCCAAATTCTACTACTGCATTGTTAGTGGGTGTAGCTTATCTCTAGATCGGAAATACTCT
This sequence comes from Fagopyrum homotropicum, assembly GCA_033239125.1. Lineage (NCBI taxonomy): Eukaryota > Viridiplantae > Streptophyta > Magnoliopsida > Caryophyllales > Polygonaceae > Fagopyrum > Fagopyrum homotropicum. Next base: position 67,292,455 of record BSWB01000002.1, on the reverse strand, counting down.
ATCTGGACCTGCTAACAGGTCACACACTGTATCACAAATTTGGTTATATCGGCTTCATACAATATAATCGTCTCATCTCGTGGTACATCTTACTCGTACTTGAATGTACTAAATAAGGCATACAATGGGTATAACATAATATTCTCTGTCTCCATCTGCATCAGCAGGTACACAAAGTGGTCATGACTCTTCATCAGTCCATCTACTCTCATGGAGAACTATGGTGCCTCAGTACGAGACATCCTTTCTCTAAACCTTGTCAAGGTCGGGCAGGTCTCCTGCTTCTGTTGGACCTCATCCAACAGACCAGGTAGAACCTCTGAGGTATAACTGGGTATCCTCAGTAAGGAACTGATTGTCCAACTCTAGCCAAGCTAGATCTCTCTAAAGCCGAGGCTGAACTATCAGTCTCACCATCATCTTCTCTTGGAGCGTCTTTCCATTCAAGTTATCGGCGACAACATTCAACTTCTCTGAATGATATGGAATCTTCAAGTCAAAGTCTTGATCCACTTAAGCTCTTAACACTGGCGGTTATTCAACCCCTGTTGCATAAAATATACTTCAGATTTCTATGATCTATAGAAATCTGACATGAAGATTACACCGGTACGGTCTTCAAAACTTAAAGGCTTGAACTACCACTACTAATTCTAAATCATGAGTCGGGTAGTTCTCATCATACGTTCTCAGTTGTAAACACACATATCAATAAGCCTACTCCTCTGTAGTAATACACATCTCAGACTTAATTGGGATGTATCACCGTAAATCACGGGATCCCAAAAATCTTCTGACTACAACATAATGGAAGCAGAGGTCAAATGCCTCCCCAACTCTTCAAAACTTAGACACACTGCTTTCATCATGTAGTTATGGTGGTCTTCTCAAAAGACTCGCAAATGAATACGTAATCATATAAAATCCTTCCTCAAAGCATTGGTAGCAATCGGATAAGCCGAGAAAACTACGTATTCCTTAATGTTCATCAGTATCTCGCATGGTACAACATACTAAATTATCGCCTGGTCAACCATGATCCCACTGGCGGAGACAACATGGCCTAAAAAGGCTAGCACTGACATCTTAACTTACATTTAGAGAGCGTAGCATACAACCCTCTATCTCTCGAAATCTGCAGAACGGTCCTCAGACGATCGGTCTACTATTCTCTGCTATGAGAGTATACCGACATGTCATCCATGAAGTCGACCACCAACTAATCAAGGAAGTCGATGAAGATACTATTCATCAACTCCATAAAAACTACTAAAACATTCGTCAACCCAAATGACATCACTACAAACTCGTAGTGTCCATAACGGGTATGGGATGCTATCTCATACACATGCTGCTCTCTCGTCCATGACTAGGGATATCTTGAGCACAAAGGAATCCTGAACACACAATTGCTTCTTGAAACTAACTCATCAGGTCGTCAATACGGAACATGGAACCCACTAGGGTAAACCCGTTTCGATCAACTTTTCAAGTTATCAGTACAATATCTCAACAAGCACCATATAGTGTGGCTTTCCCATTCAATCTTGTATCATACTCAACTCGATAACAATGTCCACACTCCGCTGAGGTGGCAACTAGACGGTTCAGTAACTTTTCTATAAATTCATAAACAGCTGGAATACCTTCCAATGTTGGACTATCTCGCTCCTTCATGGTATAACACTAGAAGGCGTCACATCCCTGTGCTATCAGCTCGCTGCTCGTACAGTCCTGATGACAAACCCGTCTCTTCAAAGGTCTTAACCTCAGAAGACCTCTATTTAACTCAACTCAGTAAAGACTATAATAGTCTTACTATTAAAAGCTAACACCACATGATATCTATTCATCCAAACCATACACATAATGACTTCCTCATGCACCTACGACATGACAAAGAAGTCTGCAACCATACACGGGTCCCTGAAATATGGGAACAAACACGCATCTCACGGGTATCTCAGACCCAAAAAGGTAATCATGTAAAGGAAAATCCACCTTCCACTATATACCAAAATTCAACCATTAACGCATGCATTGAAAGACATGAAGTGCATAACACTCACAACAAGCAAAACTCCACTAGGTAAACCATTAACGAGAATGGTACCTATAACAGCTAACACTCGTAGCTCCTCTACATATCATCACTCAATGTCAGATCCATGCTCCTCAAGTATCACTGAGGTTATTACTATAACCTCCACTTCTACTCTTTCTGCACCGAAAAGAGGAAGGTCTTGCTGGGAAGAAACACTACCTTGTTGACAGAAAGGGGCCAGATGACCTAGTTCACCACAGATGAAACAAGCTATCGGTGCCAAAGGGCACTCAGAACGCAAATGATCTGGATAGCCACAATTGTAACATAATTGTCCCATTCTTGCAACCTGTGCAACTGAAGGGTAACTTGACCTTTGTCGTCGACCTGGAATGATCTCACTCTTGAAGGGAACCTATAAAGGCAATGTCTTGCCCTGTCGACAAAACTTCGCACTATGCTTTGCTTTACCACACGTAAAGCATATGATGGGCGCCTTTGGGCACACAACTCGCTAGTGTCCCAACTTCCACGCAATTAAAACACTGTAGTTCCTTGCCATTCATCTTCGTGGCCAAATGATCACTAGATTGTCCTGATATCGGACTTGGTTCCCCATTCATCATCTTTTCTTCTCCAGTAACTGATTCAGTCCATTGCTTCTTTCCGGATCCAGAAGCTTCAGTTGATCTCACAGTTGTTGGTAAATCCGGTGTCGATCTACCCGCTATCACCGCCTCATATACTTGTTACATATACTCTTGAAACTCGGATCTACTCATGGAGACACGATCAACCTCTTCAAACTCGTTCTCTGCATTACGCGAAACAACAGCGGAAACTGGTCCTTGACTTATCACCACTGGAGGAAGAGGGGGTGTACCCCTACCTCATCTCACTACAAATACTACTCTAGTCTGAGTCATCTGTAGGATATACGCACCTAATCTTATAAGGCTATATATATGCCATAGGTATCGATATGTATATAATAGATCCACATAATCCATAGTACACACAGATATATATAAATATCTACGCTGCAGAGATCCATGGCAGAGGTGACGACTTCCCGTACATTCTGTCCCAAAACCGCACTTAAAACCAAAACCTTTGAAAACGTCAGATCCCGTGTGGGCTCTGTTTATTTTACCTATCAAACCTCATTGCAGGTAGCAAGTGCCATTGTTGTCAACCTGGGCTCTGATACCAACTCTGTAACACCCCGAATCCGCGGGACTCGGGATGCCACATTGGGCTAGGATCTCACAATGGATCCTGTCCCTAGCCTGACAACAAGTTCACTGGACCTTACAACATGGCACTGACAGATATAAAACAAATACATAAAACGATATAAACAGTACAACCAAAAGGTAAAGACAACATAGCCGAGTATAAACAACATCCTCACACAGGAGGGGAAACCAAGACATCATCCTCACGCAGGAGGGGAACACAACAAACCCAAACCAACAACCTAATGTACGAGAGTCCTCGGCCTGTCACCCTGCCAGATCACTCAGCGGTGCCTAACCTGTAGGGCATCTATAACATGGTAATAACCATTAGCTATACATACACATATATAGAGTAATGCATAAGCACAATCACACATAGGGAAAGATAAACATATCAGCATGCTTTCACTTATTTACCCATTTATTCATCTCAATATAATGGTCATTCACTCAAATCGTATAGATATAATATATATGAAACTAGGTGACACGAGAACCGATACATCCTCGCCTCTGAGCCTGCTAGCCAGCCGTACTAGTATCGGTCACACAATCCGTGTACCCTATGGGAGTGGATTGCGCCCTTCTTGTAAACCGGTCTGGCCTGACATCAGAGAACCTCCCAGACTCCACGGCGGGATGAAAGGGAAAGGTTATCACAGCCACGCAGTGGGGCAATTAATAAAATATAGGTCGGTAAATACGACATCACATGCTATCATAGCAAACATATAAGGCACACACCACTCATACAAACACCCATATAAGGATGGTAGCTAAGTAAGTCCTACGGACTTACCTCAACCTCGTATAAAGCTCAACCACAACTAGATCACCTCAACACTGGAGGAACAACACAGCCTATAGACAAGGCATAAAGAGATGTCACATCTCTTATCAAACAAAGGGTCACACCTAGATCCGAAGGGATCCATAGGGATCATATACATCCTATAACCTCGAATAACATGCTAAACCTAAAAACCATATCTATCAGGGCACAAATCAAACTCATGATATCATCAGCAACTAAAATCCCATAATTATCAGTATAATGTAACGAGCATAATGGAAATTCCAATTATCCATTTTAACCAATTTAAGCTCAATTTATACTAACCCGCAATACGGAAAACGAATAAATTCATAACTTATTCGTTACTAACCCGATATACGAACCGGAAGAAGATACGGTCTCCTGGCAATGTAGGGAGTAAGAGCACGGTAAGAAACTCCACGTCCAATGACTTACTGTGGTCGTCGGTGTTCCGATAGCGGTAAACGGAAGCTTTACCAAAAAGGTAACAAACGGGAAATAAGTTGGTACCACGTTGAAGAAAATAAGATAAGGGACGCGTTGGTACAAACGGATTTGAAAATGGATCGAAAGTGAAAGGCTGGTGAGAGATCGAAGTTGAGCGGTAATGTATTCTCCGCTCTCGCTCTTCCTCTGTGTTTCAATTGCAATGTAAATGCAAATGTAAAGTTACAGATGAGGATGAATGCGCCGCCTATTCCTTAATATATTAATATATATATATATATATGTGTATATATATATATATATATATATATATATATATATATATATATATATATAATATGTGTATATATACTTCTAAGTTGTATTGGAAGAGATGCAGTTTAGCTAGCTGCCTATTTTATATATATATATATATATTTATATATATATATCAAAATTATTTAATTGAAACGCGGTTATAATTTCCGGTCTTCAAACTTTATGAAACTGGAATATTAAATCCGGAATATTATCGGGATAATTAATTCATAACTATCTTGTAAAATGGGCATTCCGAAGCCACCTTTCTTAGCCGTTAAGAAACGAAATAGCGACTCTTTTATCCGTTTTGCCTTTTCGTGTTATTTCATATCTAGGACATGTCCGATGCCCTGATCATTTCTCTCAACTGTATTTTTATTAATTGGAGCTCCCAAATGCTCCAAATAACATCGGAGGGTAAAAATAATTACCCGGGGGAAAAAGTAAAAATTTCCCCAAACGTCCAAAATTACGCCAGGAACATAACGATGGGACTCATACTTGTAACACCCCGATTCCGCGGGACTCGGGATGCTACGGGCGGAGACTTCACAATGGGTCCCGACCCTTAGCTTGACAACAATTTCATCGGATCTTTCAACAAGGCAGAAATAAAGGCCAAAACGAAATACATTTTTATGCAATGCAATGAAACCCGAAACCATATAAACAAAAGACTACAGCCGAGTCAACAACTCAAACGACCAAACGTCGAAAACATACAATACATTATTATATCTACAAGACTCCACCCACAAACCCATCCTACAATGTACGGACCCCGGCTGCCCACTCTTCCGGATCTCTCGGCCGCGTCCCTAACCTGCAAGGTAACTACAACAATATCGGTATAAAACCGTTAGCTAGCATTCAAGGCATTACAATCATGGTATTGGCACACACACACATAAGGCATCATAAACACACAACATGTTCCAAAACACACAATCCGGTTTATTATCTTTTTATTATTAGGTCATATCCCGTTCTAATTCAACTTCTTTTGTGACACGAGAATCTTAAAGATCTCGCCCTTGTCCCCTTTCACCATACGGGTTTGTACTTGATGCGGATCAGCATCACCCGATGGGCTGGTCGCAAGGCACCTCCCAGTCATCCCCATTTTGGACTGGACAAGCGGTCACCGCCCGTTATCATACACTTGGGCCAAATATAAACATATAAAGTCGGTGGTCCTATTACCGGTTTAGATGTTATAACAAAACCAATAAACACACGCATAAACAATAAACACACACCACCAAACACGCATTGAAACTAATACAGAAAATACGAGCTAAGTAAGTCCGAAGACTTACCTCGTCCCAAAGATAATCCCGCTAACCACCGCTCTTAATTTATCGTAGGAAGGCACTCAACGCCTGGTGAAAACAAGGCACACAATCAACATCTCTCTCACATGCTAGAAGTCCTTAGACTTCTAGTCCCAATGATCTCGCAAGATCTTAAACCATAACCATGCTAGGATAGCAAACTCCTAGTCCTCACGATCTCACAAGGTCATAACCATCACAACACAAGTTAGGATACTCTCGTTCTAGTCTCCACAATCTCAACAATCATAAAACCTCAAACTTTATATCCTCTCAAGCTCAACATACAACTTAAATCCATAACAAACTCACAAGATAACCTCAACCCTTAAGCCTTAGAACATTCCACAAACCTCAACCACTCACCTAAGGTTCCGAGCCACTACTTGGCATTCACTCTAAGTTATGCAAGATCCAACCTAGCATGATACTAATACTAAACATAACTAAATCGAGTAAGATCATAAGCTCGGAGCAGAGGGTACTCACATGACGTCAAAAGACGGAAGACGAATTTAGACTTGTTAGGCCTTTATCGGGGCGCTTCCGGACCTAAAACCAAAGCTACACAAATTTAGCGTATTAGCTAAATTTGATCGTAATATATAAGATATATTACTCTAAGGTAACTCATTTTCAAAAGCAAACGCTAAAAACCTGCAATTAAACCCTTGAGTCATAATCTCGAAATTAATCAAACGAGGGTATAAAATATAAGGAAAGTCTCGCTTTTAAAACAAGGATAAAACTCGCAAAAACGCTTTCCGGGACAAATAATACAATTCCAAAAATATGGGTCATAATACATAATTAAATATTGGGCCAAATTCCATAAATAAATCAACAAGGACACAATACATAATATACATAAATATAAGATCAACTCGTATATAAAACCCAAGGTTAAAACTCGTAAAAACATTTTCTGGGCAACTCATGAAGTTCCATAAACTTTGGGATATATTCTGAAAATAAAATCTGGGCCAAATCTGTAATTAATTCAAATCAGTAGGGCACAGTCTAACAATTCCAAAAGAGTGGGTCAAATCTGTAATTACAAAATAAGGGGTTTTCATTTGCAATTACACCTAAACTTGGGGGCCCCGAAATGAATTAGGAAAAATAGGGTTTACAGAGGTTTGGAGATGGCGGCTTGTGAGCACAGGCGGCGGCGTTGTCCCTGCCCGGAGGCGTTCGAAAGCCGGCGAGGTTGGCAGGGGTACATGCGGTGGGAATGGTTGCTGCTCCATCAAGGCGGAGGCAAGGGCCGGTGCAGGGCGAAGGAGGAGCCCTCTTGCGATATGCTCCAGTGCGACAGAAGGTGGGAGAAGGAAGGAGGGGAGGCGGCAGCAAGGCAAGGCCTCGAGATCCCCGGAGGTGCTCCTCGACGGCGGTGACACTGCAGGTGGCAAGGAGATGTTCTCGGGGGTGAGAGTGGTGGTGAGTTCTAGAGGATGAGGTGGTGCCGGTGGCTGTTTGGGTGTAGAGGAGGTTGAGGACTGCTGTCCTGTGGTCATCGAACCCACGCCGGCAAAGAAGGGTGTTGCAGAGAGGCGTAAGGGGAGAAGTGGGAGATAGAGGTGAGGTTGAGTGTGCAGGGAAGGATGCGAAGAGTTGAAGAACAGAGAGAGAGAGTTGAGTGAGTGCCAAGCGAGCTGCAGAGGTGGAGACAATGAAAGGTTCAACTAGGAACCTGCAGGCCTGGGGAGCGAAGAGTCTAAAATGCAGGAATGGCAGGGTGATGTCTCTTCACTGGTAAGGGAAGCGGGAAGGAGAAAATAAACCGAAAAGAAAAGAAGAAAATAACACAATAAAATAAAGAAGAAAAAAAATATAATTAATTAAACATGACATTGGGGATTAAATAAACTCGATCCAAACACTCGGATCGGAATTTTCAAATCGGAAAACTTTTCCAAATTTTCCGAAAATAATTTACGGAATATATACAAATGTAAAACATATAAACTTAAAAAAATTAATTTACAACATGAGAGTACCCGTGTAATCTTAATAAGTTATTAAAATATCGATAGAAAATCGGGAAAAATAAATATCGAAAACGCGCCTAAAAATTGGGGTGTTACATTAGATCCCCCTAAAAACAAGTTTCGTCCCGAAACTTTCTATGCGACGAACTTCTCGGTCCCTAAGGCCGAGGTATGAACTCTCAAAGTAAGAAGGCTTGATCCTTCTAATCTAAGCACGTCATCTACCCAAGCTACCACCGCAAGATATATCATGTCATTAAACACATTCCCGTACAGGGCACAAAAATACACATAACGTCACACATGCGCATAACGCAACCAAGGGAAGAACTAGGTCTAACCCGTCGATTCTATCGACACTACTAACTCAGCGTAAAACTCAATTAAAGCTACTATCTTCCGTCTTCCTATTAGCCTCATTGGTTCCTCGACTGTCACTAGATCATCATGACTAACCACACGTCTCGAATCACGCATGTACCCTCTCGACTTATACATCTGAAACACCGGGTGAACACTCTCTACTCTTGGCGGTAACGCCAACTTATAAGACACTTCTCCAACTCGCGCTAAGATCTCAAAGAGGTCAAAATAATGGAACTCAATGTCCTTCTCGGTTTCGATGCAACATCTCCATTATTTTCCCGTTAATTTCTCTATCAACAAGATCGAACTTCCAATACACACTGCTGGTTCGGGTTCTTGTCAAACCAAACTTTGATGTTATGTTTCCACAATTCTTGTTGCAATTCCAAGTAATAAAGGAAGTACTTGCTGCATACTACTTCTACTAACACGACACTCATGCTATTACTTTTACATCGATCCTCACTACTCGATCAAGACCTTGTCTTGAAGAATCACTTGTACACCTCAAACCCATAATACCTCCACGTAAATCAAAACAGTTGCACCAATGAACCTCCTTTTTAACTCTCCACAACTCTATTGTCAATTTCCGTCTCATTCAATACTTCATTGTCGTTTGGAGGGTTACCATAATTGGTGTTATACAACTTCTCTCTTATTTCAAGGTAGATGAAAATGTCTTATCCGGGCATCAGTAAGCCCATATGGGGTAACTACAACTCGTAGTGACCCTGGTTGGTCCGGAATGCCGTATTTGCAATATCCCAGTCTCGAATTCTCAATTGGTGACAATCAGACTTAAATCAATATAGAAGAGACCACCAACCCTTGCAACCGGTCGAGTAGATCTCCCAATAGCTACAAGAGATGCTTGTCTTTCATTGTCATCTTGCTCAACTTATAGTTATTGATGTACAAACGGGGATAACCGTCTCTCTCCTTGCAAACTGGTGTCCTTTATAGTAACTTCAAATCAAGAATTCAAGATGTATCCCAACATGAACTTTAAATCAAGAATTCAAGATACACTTCTAGTATGAACTTTAAAACAAGAGTTCAAGATATACTTCTAATATGAACTTCAAACCAAGCTTAATGGTGAACTCCACCTTCCGATGCATCGGGAATTGTTCTATCTCGGGTTCCCTCTTTCTCTATCGATCACATATCGTAATAACCGAATCAACTGGGTCCTACGCTTGACAGGTGGGCCACCCCGATCTGTTGGGGTGACATCCTTCCACAGGTGTAATGTTCCATCCGTAGGTACAATGTCGACACTCTTCTTTCACAGACCCGGCCTTCATCTCCTGAACTCGTGGGACGGGCTTGAGTCTTCTGACTATTGAAGCCTTAGTTAAACAATAATTCAACTTAATCCCTCTTCTCCCTTCAAATGGGTGGCAATAATAACATCTCTTGATCTCACGCATGTGTTCAGTGACAAAGGTCTTAACTACAAGACTCGTTCATGCCTTATAACAAATCGATACAATCTCCTTCGCTTCCTCAGACATCCCAACCTATGGGAGGAGCTCTCCGTATCCCACATCAGCTTTCACTATAGACATCCTTTCTTCAAGTAGGTGTAGAACCTTATACTTCATTTCCTTATGCAACGTCTAACCGACCATAGAGGCTCTACCCTCAATCTTTCATATACTTCTTGTACGTCTCATATCGACTCCAAACTTTGAAACCTCCGTTTTCTCTTACTCTTGTTGGTCACCTTATGCACTTCTTTATATTCTATGAGCATCTTCACAACTGTGACAGTATGCCTCTTGGAAGAACTCCCCAACCACAACTCTAGAAGATCCACTCATGACTCTATCAAGTGCTAACATCATAACCCTAAGCTTGCAGCATTGCCCTAATCCAGATTCCTCGTTTCACGTCTTAGCCACTATGGCTTCGCCACACGAGTCGCAAAAACCTTGACTTAGCTTGGCTCGTGAAAACATGACATCCATAACCTTAGAACAAACATATTATGCATCCTCTTATAATACTCCCTTCTACGCGCCACAAACAATGAAAACCTCACCTTCCTCTGGATCTACTAGTTTCCTTTTACCATGATCATACTTTAAAACTTATAATCCGGGTCAATCTCCCATATGCCGTTCTCATGACCTAAGAAGGTCGTAAAGGGTCATCTTCAACCTCCCCTAGGAGGTTTGTAACAATTACTTGCTTGAACTCATTCAACATTATTTGATTTAAGACAAATGCACTTCCGTTGACGTACTTCCTTACCATTGACATTGATCCACCGTGAATACTTTAAGATCTTGTTGTCGATCCTCTATATGCCCATAGTCTTGTTTACTCATCCCCTCTGCGCTCACCAATAGACAACCCGCACCTATGCGTGCTCAGTTGTCACCGATTGACTTGTATATGACCTTCTTTGAAGTCAACGACTTACTATTCTACTACACTTATCATGTTACCATTCTCATAAAAGTACCCTCCTCGGGGTACTTTAGCTTAAACTTCATTAGTTCTTTCTTCATTCCATGCTTCCTCTTCTTTATAAGGTAACTATATCTTCTTTTCCTTGTTATTCCATATAACTCTCTTTCATAGACTTAACCATTCTTCCTTGATGTCTTTCAAGAGCACCTTCCCAAAGATTATAGCCCTAGCTAGCATCCACTCGCGTTCCTCTTGGTTGGTATCTTAAGTCTCTTGGTCAAAGCTCTTCGTTTCATCTTTCATCTTCTTGGGGTCATCATTTATACACACTTCCTCCTTCTTGGCGTTTCTTAGTCTTATCATCATAATGGAAATCGGTCAACTCTACGTGAATTCCCGCAATGCCATTCTTCTCATAACTCTAGTAATGTTGTAACTTTACTTTTTGGTACCTTGTAAGCTTAACTCACGGTATTTTAAATCTTTGTGATTGGTTCATCCACGCCTCTCATCTCGACTCCCATGCCTAGGAGCGCCTAGGGAAACTTGCCTTAATTGGATCGCCACTTTTGTAATCCTATCCGCTTAATCCACGTCCTCCATTTATCGGCACGACACTTTGAATACCCCCTTAAGTTGCTACCTCTAGTTTGCTTCATTGTTGTTCAATCGTTGCTTCTTTAAAACTACTCCCACATCTTCATGCTATTTCCTTTGCTTGTATAGTTTCCATCTCGGTTTCTCTCAAGTTGACTAAAGATTCGCTTCCATTTGTTCGTCCTTCGGTTACGTCGTCTCTAATCTCCCTCTTCGACATCCTTATAAAAAAAAAATCCGAGAACCGCCATGGTGTTCGTTAGCATGAAATGCTCAACTCGATACTTGAGCGTACTCCTCCAGTATGAATGTTATCCCAAGCCAACCACATCGTCTTTCAAGGTGATGATACTATACTTATCATCTTTTCCATTAGGTCTCGTACTATCTACTATATAATAAGAATCCGCATAAACGACTATATAGGTCCTATGTCCATATCACTACTAATATGCCGAATCCAGAAAATACATTACAAGAAAGGTTCAAAAGCTAATCAGATCCTATCATACCACATATATAAGCATATATCTGTATAAGGTCATGCCACTACTATACATAACAAGTCCAAAGCATATATTATAGTCCACATATATACTATACATATAATCACGTCCATCATGCAACTATAATCCACATATACTACTATATATATACATATATATACATATCAAAATCCAATAAACTAAGCTGCCGAGATCCGCGGAAGGAGTGGTGGTCCGTACATTCTACCCCGACTCATGCATGTGATTTGGAAAACGAAAAGTCACAACCCGTGTGGGTTCTGTTTATTCCTCATTCGGCCTTTAGAAGATTGCGAGTGCCATTGTTGTCAACCTAGGGCTCTGATACCACTTTTGTAACACCCCGATTCCGCGGGACTCGGGATGCTACGGGCGGAGACCTCACAATGGGTCCCGACCCTTAGCTTGACAACAATTTCACCGGATCTTTCAACAAGGCACAAATAAAGGCCAAAACGAAATACATTTTTATGCAATGCAATGAAACCCGAAACCATATAAACAAAAGACTACAGCCGAGTCAACAACTCAAACGACCAAACGTCGAAAACATACAATACATTATTATATCTACAAGACTCCACCCACAAACCCATCCTATAATGTACGGACCCCGGCTGCCCACTCTTCCGGATCTCTCGGCCGCGTCCCTAACCTACAAGGTAACTACAACAATATTGGTATAAAACCGTTAGCTAGCATTCAAGGCATTAGAATCATGGTATTGGCACACACACACATAAGGCATCATAAACACACAACATGTTCCAAAACACACAATCCGGTTTATTATCTTTTTATTATTAGGTCATATCCCGTTCTAATTCAACTTCTTTTGTGACACGAGAATCTTAAAGATCTCGCCCTTGTCCCCTTTCACCATACGGGTTTGTACTTGATGCGGATCAGCATCACCCGATGGGCTGGTCGCAAGGCACCTCTCAGTCATCCCCATTTTGGACTGGACAAGCGGTCACCGCCCGTTATCATACACTTGGGCCAAATATAAACATATAAAGTCTATGGTCCTATTACCGGTTTAGATGTTATAACATAACCAATAAACACACGCATAAACAATAAACACACACCACCAAACACGCATTGAAACTAATACAGAGAATACGAGCTAAGTAAGTCCGAAGACTTACCTCGTCCCAAAGATAATCCCGCTAACCACCGCTCTTAATTTATCGTAGGAAGGCACTCAACGCCTGGTGAAAACAAGGCACATAATCAACATCTCTCTCACATGCTAGAAGTCCTTAGACTTCTAGTCCCAATGATCTCGCAAGATCTTAAACCATAACCATGGTAGGATAGCAAACTCCTAGTCCTCACGATCTCACAAGGTCATAACCATCACAACACAAGTTAGGATACTCTCGTTCTAGTCTCCACAATCTCAACAATCATAAAACCTCAAACTTTATATCCTCTCAAGCTCAACATACAACTTAAATCCATAACAAACTCACAAGATAACCTCAACCCTTAAGCCTTAGAACATTCCACAAACCTCAGCCACTCACCTAAGGTTCCGAGCCACTACTTGGCATTCACTCTAAGTTATGCAAGATCCAACCTAGCATGATACTAATACTAAACATAACTAAATCGAGTAAGATCATAAGCTCGGAGGAGAGGGTACTTACATGACGCCAAAAGACGGAAGACGAATTTAGACTTGTTAGGCCTTTATCGGGGCGCTTCCGGACCTAAAACCAAAGCTACACAAATTTAGCCTATTAGCTAAATTTGATCGTAATATATAAGATATATTACTCTAAGGTAACTCATTTTCAAAAGCAAACGCTAAAAACCTGCAATTAAACCCTTGAGTCATAATCTCGAAATTAATCAAACGAGGGTATAAAATATAAGGAAAGTCTCGCTTTTAAAACAAGGATAAAACTCGCAAAAACGCTTTCCGGGACAAATAATACAATTCCAAAAATATGGGTCATAATACGTAATTAAATATTGGGCCAAATTCCATAAATAAATCAACAAGGACACAATACATAATATACATAAATATAAGATCAACTCGTATATAAAACCCAAGGTTAAAACTCGTAAAAACATTTTCTGGGCAACTCATGAAGTTCCATAAACTTTGGGATATATTCTGAAAATAAAATCTGGGCCAAATCTGTAATTAATTCAAATCAGTAGGGCACAATCTAACAATTCCAAAAGAGTGGGTCAAATCTGTAATTACAAAATAAGGGGTTTTCATTTGCAATTACACCTAAACTTGGGGGCCCCGAATTGAATTAGGAAAAATAGGGTTTACAGAGGTTTGGAGATGGCGGCCGGTGAGCACAGGCGGCGGCGTTGTCCCTGCCCGGAGGAGTTCGAAAGCCGGTGAGGTTGGCAGGGGTACATGCAGTGGGAATGGTTGCTGCTCCATCAAGGCGGAGGCAAGGGCCGGTGCAGGGCGAAGGAGGAGCCCTCTTGCGATATGCTCCAGTGCGACAGAAGGTGGGAGAAGGAAGGAGGGGAGGCGGCAGCAAGGCAAGGCCTCGAGATCCCCGGAGGTGCTCCTCGACGGCGGTGACACTGCAGGTGGCAAGGAGATGTTCTCGGGGGTGAGAGTGGTGGTGAGTTCTAGAGGATGAGGTGGTGCCGGTGGCTGTTTGGGTGTAGAGGAGGTTGAGGACTGCTGTCCTGTGGTCATCGAACCCACGCCGGCAAAGAAGGGTGTTGCAGAGAGGCGTAAGGGGAGAAGTGGGAGATAGAGGTGAGGTTGAGTGTGCAGGGAGGGATGCGAAGAGTTGAAGAACAGAGAGAGAGAGTTGAGTGAGTGCCAAGCGAGCTGCAGAGGTGGAGACAATGAAAGGTTCAACTAGGAACCTGCAGGCCTGGGGAGCGAAGAGTCTAAAATGCAGGAATGGCAGGGTGATGTCTCTTCACTGGTAAGGGAAGCGGGAAGGAGAAAACAATTCGAAAAGAAAAGAAGAAAATAACACAATAAAATAAAGAAGAAAAAAAAATATAATTAATTAAACATGACATCGGGGATTAAATAAACTCGATCCAAACACTCGGATCGGAATTTTCAAATCGGAAAACTTTTCCAAATTTTCCGAAAATAATTTACGGAATATATACAAATGTAAAACATATAAACTTATAAAAATTAATTTACAACATGAGAGTACCCGTATAATCTTAATAAGTTATTAAAATATCGATAGAAAATCGGGAAAAATAAATATCGAAAACGCGCCTAAAAATTGGGGTGTTACAATACTCATCACTTGCGAAATCTTCGCGAGTTATATGTCAATTACTATAAACGATTAAGTTGATCAACATTAATTAAAATTCGAAAATCCTAGCTATTACATGCAGCCCAGCTGCTGCAGCCTAGTAGCGCCTGCTGCCTACTCCAACCCACTGCCTTGCCCGTCTTCAGCCAGCTCCTGCCTTACCTTCTTCAACTCGTGCCCAGCAGCCCAAGATAGCAGCCCAGTTCCTGTCCAGCTGAGGTGCACGTCCAGCCCAACAGGAGAGAAGAACAGATGGACGCCACATCTACCGCAACCCTTGAAGACTCCTCCGCTGAAGAACGTTACAGAAAGTAACTGCCCAGAATTAATGCAGGCAATCAAGCAGATTCGATATTATTCCTTGTACGTTGCGAGTGATTGCCATTCAGATTCGCAGCAACAACCGTCTCTTTCCTTCACTAGCAACAGGTCCGGCGTCTCCTCTCTTCCGACTCTCCATCATTAGACGAAGGCAGCAACGGATCCACACCAGCCTTCTGCACACATCCAGCGGATCCAGTGCTGCAAGTTCCAGCCTGCAGAAGAAGTTTAATCTCGAACCTCAGCCTAGACGACAGCAAGGACTCGGGCCTTCCAGTTCTAAAAATCGTATCTCAAACTCCAATCTGATCGGACCTAATAGGCAGCAGATCCTCACTCTTGGCTGTAACGTACTTCTCCATCCAACGGGTAAGGTCCGCCGACGAGTTCCTACTCCTTTCCCTACTGTCTTAGTGTACAAGCCCTTAACTGTACCCATTTCAGTGTGCACAGCAAGGTTTAAGGAGCTGTCCCATAACCTACAGCGAAACCAGCCTCGAGCAGTAGCAGGACCTTGCTCTATTTCGCTGCATCCCGGTAAGAGCCTATACTTGGTTTAAAAAAGGTTTTTGATTAGTTTAATGGGAAGGTTAATGTATGATCTTATGTATGTATACCGATTCCTTAAGGCTAGATTGATGAGTTGCTGTAATTCGGCCTTGAGCATGATTAAGTTAGTAATAGGTAGCTGTTGAGTTGTATCAACAAAATGGTAGAAATAAGGGGCTGTTGTAAATTCAATTTTTTTTTCCTTCAGCTTTTAAGTTAGAAACTGCCCACCTTGTCGACCAATATTTGAGCGTTTGGATAAAGATCCACCGTTGAATTTTGGATATGTTGTAGACGGTTATATAGTAGTATATGGTATAAAAATTTGGGAAGAAATGAACGGTCGGATTAGAAGTTATAAGCTTCCGAAGTTAGGTAGTTGAGCAGTTTTTGGTAAACTTAGGATTTTGGCTAAGTATAGAAATTGTGAGTGGGGTAGCCAACTTTATGAATTTTTATAAGAATAATGGCTGAACAGTTTTGAGGAATTCTTGCTCCTAAGGGTAGAGGGAACATCATAGATGATCTTGAGAATTAATTCGGAACTGTTATAAGCTGTTACGAATTTTATATTTGAAACCGAAGTTAGACCTTTACGAGCTTTTGAAAAATAGGAAAATAAGAAAAGTGACAGTTGGTAACAAAACTAAACTTTAGGAGTTAGAATATGATTTTAGAATCTCAAATAGGAGTTTAGACAGGAATTTGGAAATTTTGGGAGTTTCGGGACCAAGGGTAAAATGGTCATTTTACCCTAAATTAGTATTGTAACTAGTTATGTCTTACTACATTATTCTAGCTTAGAAGTCTTAGACTTCTAACTACGTAGGAGTGTGCTAATGCACTTATCTCCTTTGACAGGCAACTGAGTTGCTACAGTTTACAGAGCGAGTTGGTTTACAGAGAGTCGAGCTTTATATCAGGTAAGTCCTTTGGGCTTACTTAGCTGACTTCTAAATATGAGCATGAATGATGATAGTGGTGTGTGATTGAAATGTTTAGAGAGATAGGTTGTGATATATAATTACCGACCTATACTTGGCCTAAGAGTAACGGGCGGTGGCATTCTGCTCAGTTAGCTTGCGAGCGCTGGGGGTTTCTTTAGGGACTAGTCCATACTCGGTTTGTAGTGATGCTACCGGCGGAGGTCAGCTAGACCTACACCCAGTTGGATAAGGAACAGAGGCGAGAGCTGTAAATAGCTCTCGTGCCACAACTTAAATTGAATAATGTGAATCACTTAAATAATAGATAATAAACGGTTGAGTGCCAGCATGATGTTTGTTTATTTTGTTTCTACTTGTGTTTGTGTTGTTGTCATTCTACTTATATTTGGATAGTTAGCTAACGGTTGATATGTTGTGTAGATTTGCCACAGGTTAGAGTAGATGCCGAGTGATCCGGACGGTAGTGGTCAGCCGGGGTGTCGTACTTTAGGACGTTTTACAGTTGCTTCATTTGTGGGTTTTCAGTTAGACTTTGTTTCTTGTCGTTCTTTCCGTACCTTGTTACATCACGTTTTCCGGCTGTTGGTTGTTCTGGTCACATTCATACATTGTTAAGAATTATTTCATGATTTCTGGTTTTCCTTATTTGTGCCTTGTTGTAAGATCTTGTTAAGTTGTTGCCAAACTAAGGTCGGGACCCACTGTGCGGTCTTCACCAGTAACTCCCCGAGTTGTAAAATTTGGGGTGTTACAGGATCCTAGCGGCACTGAGGTGGCTCGAGGCAGGGCAAGGAGTGAAGAAGAGAAAGGAGGGGAAGATAGGGAAAGGGTGTGGGATGTTGAGTGGTATCATCGCAGGGAGGCAGGGGCGAGGGGTCGGACGCAGCTAGGGTTGCAGGCTAGGGCCAAGGGGGTCGAAGGGTCGGCTGCGGAGAGGTCGGCCTCTGGCCCTCCTCTGCTGCAACGCCACACGCAAGAAAGCAGCGCAGGGAAAAGAAGAAAGAGAGAGAAAAAGAAAAAGAGAAGGGAAGGAATAAAAAGAAAAAAAAATAAATAAAAGACTACAGAGGGCTTTTACAACACCCCACTCGATTAACATTCGAAACTGGAGTTCCCGGATCGATAAATCCTGATTTCCGACAAAATTAAATTAATAATATATGGGAATACATACATGTATCCCCAAAATAATATAATACCCAGTAAAATTATTTTATTTTTAAAACTATAAAAAAATATACTTTAAATAAGAACTCGAGCTATAGTGAATCGAGGGAAAGGAGAAAGGAAAAGTCGGAACGCACCCGAATAAACGGGGCGTTACATTCTAGGATGCGGTCCTAGAATTGAGAGTCAAATGGTCTTGCGTAGATCATTTGTATAAATTTCTAAGACTTCTATTGTGAGTGGGTTGTTGTTGATATAGTTTTCTTCTTGTGAGCAGGTTACGGGCTTCCTCCCTACGGAAGCGAGAGTGTCGTGAGTTGAGTTTGGTGACGAGGTAAGTCTCCGGACTTACTTAGCTCGTATTTTACATACTAGCATTGATGTAAGTTTGGTGGTGTGTGTCTATCTGTTATGTTATAATAACAAAACCGGAAATAGGATTACCGACATTATATTATTTGGCCCAAGTGTATGATAACGGGCGATGACATCACTGCCTAGCTCTTGCGTAGAGCTATGAGGTTCTTGGCGACTAGCCCGTACTGGTTAGACGGTCGGAGGTATCCGTACCATTCAATGCCGCAAGTGGCGACCGAGGCGAGTTTCGGGAGATTCTCGTGTCACAAAAGAAGTTGAATTATTACGGGATACGACCTAATAATAACAAAGATAATAAACCGGATTGGTGTGCTTTTATGTATGTTGTATGCTTGTAATGAGATTACTTGTGTATGTGCATTTCCCATTGATTCTAATGTTTAGAATATAAGCTAACGGTTTTATACCGATTGTTGTAGATTGCCTTGCAGGTTAGGAATACGGTCGAGAGATCCGGAAGAGTGGGCAGCCGGGGTTCCGTACATTTTAGGATTGAGTTTTGGGTGGAGTAGAGTTTGAGTATTGTATTTATTGTATGTTGTATGGCGTTTAGTCTTTGTGGTTGTATTTTCCGTTGAACTCCTTTGTGGTAGTCTTTCGGGTTTTTCTTTTCATTGCATAAAAATGTATTTCGATTTTGGCCTTTATTTGTGCATTGATGCAAGATCCGGTGAAATTGTTGTCAAGCTATGGGTCGGGATCCATTCTGAGGTCCTAACTTGTAGAATCCCGAGTCCCGAGAATTCTAGGTATTACACTAAGTATGTGTGAGATTTGAGACTCAAGTTTTAGCTTTAATCACTCATCGGAAATCTACTTGGATTATTCACCGACAATACTTACAAATATGAGTTCCAATATGTTTGACAATATAAACATATTGTCAACAAAAATGATAATGTCGGTCTAATAAATATTTTTAAACATTTAAAAAAAATTTTCTTCAAATAAATGTATAATTTTGACCATAAAAATGTTTTGAACTACAAAGGTAAATATCGAAACAAGAAAACAAACTAAATCTTATATAATGCATTCATATACGTAAATATATAATCCAATGAAAATGTTTCTCTTATTTTACCTATATTGTTCATAAGTCTTTATGTAACGAATGTATTATGTAACAACCCATAAAATTATCATCCGGCATCATTTGAATGGAATTTATGGTTAGCTAATAAGGATGGGTTGTTACCCAAGTCAACAAACTCTTCAGTTAAAGCGTGCTCTTACAAGAGCAATATCAGACACCACGTGGAATGTCTTCGTGCGAGTATGGTTCGTATGGCGACAACGTCCGTAAGACCTCGGGCCTTACATATTTTAATTAATTAACTAAAATCTGATAAATATAAAGTTAAAGCTTAATTTTAATTAGATAATCGTACACAGAAAATACTAATGTTACATTAGTAAAACGGTGGTTCTTGGCCATGTACACAACTATTTTGTAATATATCGTAAAAAACATTTTAGTTAATATTGACACAATACTATTATTATGTCTACAAACTTGTTATTTAGTTAATGAATTTGGTTCTTTGCCAATGTACAGAACTATATAGTAATATATATGGTAAAAATCATTTTTAAGTTAAGATTCACACAATACTATTATTTATACATACTTTTTATGTAGTTAACGAATGTGGTTCTTGGCCCATGTACACAAGCATATAGTAAAATATGGTAAAATTCATTCAATTTAAGATTGACACAATACTAATATTTATACATACATGTAATTTAGTTAACCAATGTGGTTGATGGTCTATGTACACAACTATAATATAATATATGGTAAGAATTATTGTAGTTAAGATTGACACAATACTATTATGTATACAGACATGTTAGTTAGATAACAAATGTGGTTCTTAACCCACGTGCACAAATATATAGTAATATATGGTAGAAATCATTTTAGCTAAGATTGACAAAATACTATTATGTATACACACATGTTATAGGGTTAACGAATGTGGTTATTGGCTAATGTAAATAACTATATTACAATATATGGTAAAAATAGTTTTAGATAAGATTGACACAATTGTTTTATGTATACAGACATGTTATTTAGTTCTCGAAGGTGTAACACCCCGAATCCGCGGGACTCGGGGTGCTACTGGTTGGGACCTCACAATGGGTCCCGACCCTTAGACTGACAACAATTTCACCGGATCTTGTAACATGGCACAAATAAAGGCCAAAACAGAAATACATTTTTATGCAATGAAAAGAAAAACCCGAAAGAATACAACAAAGGACTTCAGCCGAAGATACAATACAAGGTCCAAAACATATAATCATCCACATATACAAATATACACATAAATCATATCCATCATGCATAACAACTAACCTCATATCCATATCTATATATACATATATATACATATCAAAATCCAATAAACTAAGCTGCCGAGATCCGCGGAAGGAGTGGTGGTCCGTACATTCTACCCCGACTCATGCATGTGAATTTGAAAACGAAAATTCAGAACCCGTGGGGTTCTGTTTATTCTTTATTCGGCCTTTAGAAGATTGCGAGTGCCATTGTTGTCAACCTAGGGCTCTGATACCACTTTTGTAACACCCCGAATCCGCGGGACTCGGGGTGCTACCGGTTGGGACCTCACAATGGGTCCCGACCCTTAGCCTGACAACAATTTCACCGGATCTTGCAACATGACACAAATAAAGGCAAAAACAGAAATACATTTTTAAGCAATGAAAAGAAAAACCTGAAAGAATACAACAAAGGACTTCAGCCGAAGATACAACCCAAAGACTAAACTCCATCCAACATACAATAAAAACAATACTCAAACTCGACTCCAACCAACACATCATAAAATGTACGGAACCCCGGCTGCCCACTCTTCCGGATCTCTCGGTCGCATTCCTAACCTGCAAGGCAATCTACAACAATCGGTATAAAACCGTTAGCTAATATTCGAAGCATTAGAATAAATGGGAAAGGCACAAACACAAGCAAAACATCATAAACACACAACATACTCGAAAGCACACCAATCCGGTTTATTATCTTTATTATGGTTAAGTCATATCCCGTTCTAATTCAACTTAGATTTGTGACACGAGACCACCGTGGTCCCGCCTCGGTCCCTATTTCCGGCATGGAACGGTACGGATGCCTCCGACCGTCTAACTAGCACGGCTAGTCGCCGAGAACCTCCTAGACTCTCGCAAGAGCTAGGCAGATGATGTCACCGCCCGTTATCATACACTTGGGCCAAAATAATATAAAGGTCGGTAATCCTATTTCCGGTTCCGTTGTTATAACATAAACAGTAAACACACACCACCCAACACACATCAATGCTAATACAAAGAATACGAGCTAAGTAAGTCCGGAGACTTACCTGTACCAAGTCCAGTTAACCACATCACTCGATTCAAAAGGAGTATAACCTCAATTGCCTGATCACAACATGAAACTTGGATCAATATAACTTATCCATTGTCTAGAAGTTTTTCAACTTCTAGGTTACCACAAATATCCTAAAAACGTATAAACAAAATCTTTTATAAAGAACCCATTTCACTCATGGATCCGGAAAATCCTTAAAAGTCTAGAACATCTCAAGAACTTTCACTGAAACCCCAATACATAAATTTCAACTCTAAAAAAGAAAGATCTAGCTAGTTAGAAAGATTTCCGACTTTCACATTTCTTAAGAAAAGACTGAAATACATTGACTCAACTAAGACGTTTCACTAAGTCCCAAAGAATTTCGAGGAACACCTAAGAGGGTCAAGCATGTCTAATCCTACTAGATAACCATTAGTCCGAAAACGTATCACTAAAACTTGCCGATATAATAACGACCTACAAAGCTAGAACCGAAAGAAAGGAAGACTTATTCTAACTACATGCTACCAAAACTCCCATTATGACGGTAAGGACAGTTACATAAATTATTCGCATACATTCTTCAAATAAGTTCTTATCTTTAGCCAACAAGCATTCATCTATCACCTCAATATTATTCATCTCCCATATCAACTCATAACTTACATACCCTTCGCAACATCGATATACAAGCCTCTTAACTTCCAAAATATAAACATACTTCCAAATTTAAAAACAACAACTAACATTTTCATTATTAGCCGACCTTCGCTTGACTACAACCGTATAATTCCATACATCTAAAAACTTAATCATGAATCCAATACAAAAATCCCCAACCCGAAATTAGGGTTTACACCGACAAATCTCACCCTAATCACAACAATTCAACACCAATTATCTAACTACAATCTAGTCCAACTACTACACATGGATTCTCAACCAGACCTTTGATTTCAACAAAATAAAAACACAATTAATAGGCTGAATTCACAAGTCTGCATTTAAATCGAACTCAGGAATCGAACTCAGGAATCGGGACTCACGCAACTCCACTAGGCGGCAACACTGGCGGTCGGTGAGGGTGGCAACACTGGTGGCCGGCGACAGGAACCGGAGTGGATCGTTGGTGAACGGCACGGCGGAACGATGGACGGTCGGTCCTGCTTGCACCCGACTGTGAGTCGGCAAGCTGCGAATCGGCTCCACCGATGCAACTCGCCCTCCCTTGGTTTGTTAGTGTGGCTTGGCCGCGACGGTTTCCGGTGGCTCGATGATGTGACGACAACGGAGACCCATAGTAGTGCTCCCCCCTGGCGTCGGGTTTGAGGCAGTTGTGAGACGTTTTCCTGTGTGTCGGGTTTGAGGCGGCGTCTTCTACCTTTGCATCGGGTTGAGGTGACGGCGAGCCGTCTCCTGTCTGGCCTGACGTCTCTGCGTATGTGGTCGGACCACCGGAGGGCTCTCTAGCGAAGAGACGGTGAGGCCTCAGAGAAGAAAGGAGAGGGAGAGGTAGCTTCAAAGGGGGCGAAAAGGAGGCTTGGTGTTGAGAGCCTGAGAAGGAGGAAGAAGGCAGCGATGGCATGGTTCCCTGCTAGGTTATGCGGACACGGGTGGTCACCGGCGGCCAGGCGAGGAAACCGGATTCTATGACGGACTGGAGGAGAGGTCATCTTGCACAGAAGTGAGGAAGGAGAAAAGAGGGGATGGCGGCCGGCTGCTTCAAGGTGGGTGAGGGAGAGATCCAAAATTAGGGTTTTAACCTATCTATATATATGGTGAGAAGTAGAGGGTTTGTAAAAAGAAATAAATAAAATTAAAAAATAATAAATGAAAAGATGAATAAAAAAAAATGATAAAAGATTATATGATATTCCTTCACATAAAATGATAAGACGTCGGAAAAGCTCCAAACCGACTAAAGTCCGATTTAACTTGAAATTAATCTATAATTAAATTATCGGGTATTACATCGTTTCCCCTTAAAAATAAGTTTCATCCCGAAACTTAAATAATCCTAAGTTATATCGGTTTTTAAAAAAAACGAGGTAAATCGACCGCTTCCCATGAAGGTGTTATCCTCATTACCCAATCAGTCCTCATAGACCAACACATCTAAAATCTATAAAAATTACTATCACATTCAAGCATGAGCAACCAAACACATGAAACTGCACAACATAACTAAAATTAACTCATAGGTCCTAAGGTTGCGACCACTCAGCGTAAAACTCGGGATAGTTACACTTAATGTTATCTTATGTCTCCCTATTAGCCTCAATGGTTCCTCGACTGCCACTAGATCATCATGACTGACCACACGTCTCGAATCATGCATGTACCCACTCGACTAATACATATGAAACACCGGGTGAACACTCTCTACTCTTGGCGGCTACGCCAACGAGTAAACCACTTTCCCAACTCGCGCTAACATCTCACAAAGGTCAGATACATCGGAACTCAACTTCCTTCTCTGGTCTTTCTCAATGCAGCATTTTCATTATGTTCCTTCAATTCTAGTTGCAAGTTCTAAGTGATGAAGGAAGTAGTTTCATTCACACAGATTCTACTAACGAGACGTATATGCTATTACCTTTGTCTCGTTCCTCAATACTCAATCAAGACTTTGACTTGGACAATCACTTGTACACTTCAAACTCATCATACCTCGAGGTAAATCAAAACAGTTGTCCAACGACTCTTTATTAACTCCTAACAACTCTTATAACCCTTATCCATTTTCAAAACTCCTTTTTCTTCCAAAGTAGGTTAGCCATTGATGTTATTACTTTGGAGGATCTCTCCACAAATCCGGGAATGACCGGCACATCCAAGAAACTCTGCAACATCTTGCACATCCTACGGGGTTGTCATCCCGAGACAACTTGTCATACAACTTTTCTCTTTAGAGTAGTATCCGGGCATTAGTAAGCCCATATGGAATCACTAAAACTTGTAGTGACCATGGTTGTCCGGAATGCCGTATTTGCAATAACCAAGTCTCGAATTCTCAATTGGTGGAAATTAGACCTTAAATGATTCTTAGAAGAGACTATCGGCCCTTGCAACCGGTCGAATATACCCTTTATCCATGGTGAGGAATACTTGGTTCTTCGTTGTTATCTTGCTCGGCTCACTGTAATCGATGTACAAACGGAGATAATCGTGTCTCTATTCGCAAACTGGTGTTCTCCATAACCACTTCAAATCAAGAGTTCTAGATATATTCTAATGGGCACTTCAAATCAAGAAATAACAACTCCAAATCGAGAATTCAAGATATATCCCATCATGAACTTCAAATCAAGCTTAATGGTAAAATCAACCTACTGCCGCATTCGAATCCGTTCTATCTCGGGTTCCATCTTTTTCTCTACCCATCTCATCTCGCAATGACCAACTCAACCTGGTCCTAACACTTGACATGTGGTCCACTCCGATCTGTCGGGGTGACATCCTTCAACCCGTGTATTGCTCCTTTTGTAGCTACTATGTTCACACATTCTCCCTCTTTGATGACATGATTGTAAAATCTTCTAAGGTTTCTCACTTATGTGCAACCATAAGGGTCCAAACTGCAGGACTTAACCGTGCTTTCAAACAATTGATCTTTTTTTTCTTTTTTTTTTCTTTTTTTTTCCCTAAGACATCTCAACATACGGAAGGAGCTCTTCGTCTTCTACATAAGCTTTCACCATAGACATCCTTTCTTCAAGTAGGCGTAAAAATTTATACTTCATTTTCTTATGTGATTTCAACCGACTGTAGAGGTTCTATCCTCAACCTTTCATGTACTCCTTGTACATCTCATATCGATATCAAACTTCAAAACCTCGGTCTTCTCTTACTCTCGTTGGCCACTTTATGTACCTCTTGGTATCCATGAACAGCTTCACAACCGTACTAGTATGTCCCGTGGAGAATGCTAAGCAAAATTCCCCAACAGCAATCACTGAAAGGTCCACTCATAACGTTACCAAGTACCAACATCATAATTCTAAGCTTGCAGTGTTGCACTAATTTGGTCCTCCCTTTCACGCTATAACCACCATGGTTCTTCCATGTGAGTCTGAAACATTTGACTCAGCTTTTACTCGCAAAAACATGCCATCATTTCATTAGATCAAACATACCATGCATCCCTTTTACGCACAACAACAACAGAAATCTCACTTTCCTCTTGTTTCTTCTAGTTCTCTTCTCCTTAATCAAACTTTAAAAGTTCTGATTTGTGTCATTCTCCCATATGCCGTTCTTCATGACCTAAGAAGGTCGCAATGGGTCATCTCTATCCTCCCCTAGGAGGTTTGTAGCAGTTGCATGCTTGAACTCATTCAAAATTATTTGATTTAAGAAAATGCACTTCCGTTAACGTATTTTTTTTTTATTTTTTTATTTTTTTCCATTGACATTGATTCACCGCGAATACTTTAAGCTCTTGTTGTTGATCCTCTATATGCCCATAGTCTTGTTTACTCATCCCCTCTACACTCATCAATAGACAACCCACACTTGTGCGTTGTCAGTTGTCACCGATTGACTTGTATCTGACCTTATCCGAAGTCAATGACTTATTATTCTATTACACTTCTCAATGTTAGTATTCTCATGAAGGATATCCTCCTTGGGGTACCTCACCTTAACTCCGTTAGCTCATTCTTCATTCCATGCTTCATTTTCTTTATAAGGTAATTATACCTTATTGGCCTTGTTGGTTCGTACAACTCCCTTCATATGCTTAACCATTCTTCCTTGATGTCTTTCAAGTGCACCTTCCGAAATATTATAGCCCTAGCTAGCATCCTCTCGCGTTCCTCTTCATTGGTATCATCAATTATACACACCTCCTCCTTCTTGACGTTGCTTAGCCTTATCACCATAGCGGGAATCGGTTGACTCCACCGAGGAAATTCTACCATGTGAATCCTCACCTCGTCATTCTTCTCATAAGTCTCGTAAGGCAGCACAAGTCAACCCGCTAGCATCCTAGAAAACTTGACACTTCATCTTTTGGTATCTTGTAAGCTTAACTTATAGTATCTTAAATCCTTCGCAAATGGTCCGATCATTCTTCTCATCTTGACTCTAATTCTTAGGAGCGTCTAAAGAAAGCTTCACATCTTGATGGAATACCACCTATAACCTTGCTAAAGTGTGTCCATCTCCTCCTCGATTTGTATCTTTAGTTGTCAACGCGTCTTCTAGAAAAACTTAAGTTCACTATCTCTCTTGGTCTCGTCGTCTTTCCATCGTGGCTTCTTTGGACCCACTTCCGCACATTAATGTTGCTCCCTTTATTTTTAATGTCTCCATCTCGCTTTCTCTTTAGTTGTTTTGGGTTTCCTTCTACTTGTTCGTCCTTGTCGTTAATGTCCTCTTTAGTCTTCATAGGTTTGCTTTGACGTCCTCTAAAGGAGCCCAAGAAACACCAAGGTGTTTAACGTGATACTCAACTCGGTACTTGATCATATTCATCCTCATATGTAAACTATCCCGGGCCAAACGGCTTCATCCAAGGTAATTATATCATACTATCATCTTAGCTAAAATGTCTCATTTGTAACACCCCAATTTCTCGGAACTCGAGGAGCTACTGGTTAGGACCTCGCAATGGGTCCCGACCTTGGTTTAACAACAACATTACTTGGATCTTACAACAAGGCACAAATGTATTTAAAACAATTTCTAAAACATAATATTTTTAATCGTATAAACGTACACATGTGACAGCCTTACAAACATATATAAAGATACATAACATGCATGACGTACGGAAGACTCCCCCGTCCCCATCTAATGAGTACGTGGACCCGGCTGACCATCCGTTCCGGATCTCTCTGCAACTGTCTATCTCTACAGATCTACAACACGGATAAACCGTTAGCTAACAATCCAAATATAAGTAGAATAACAATAGCACAAACACAAGCAGAAACAAAAATAGACAAACATCATGCTGGCACTCAACCGTTTATTATCTATTATTTAAGTGATTCATCTTGTTCAATTTACAGTTGTGGCACGAGAATTAGTTCTCGCCTCCGTTCCTTATCCAACTGGTGTAGGTCTAGCTGACCTCCGCCGGTAGCATCACTACAAACCAAGTATGGACTAGTCCCTAAAGAAACCCCCAGCGCTCGCAAGCTACTGAGCAGAATGCCACCGCCCGTTACTCTTAGGCCAAAATATAGGTCTGTAATTATATATCACAACCTATCTCTCTAAATATTTCAATCACACACCACTATCGTCATTCATGCTCATATTTAGAAGTCAGCTAAGTAAGCCCAAAGGACTTACCTCATATAAAGCTCGACTCTCTGTAAACCAACTCGCTCTGTAAACTGTAGCAACTCAGTTGCCTGTCAAAGGAGATAAGTGCATTAGCACACTTCTACGTAGTTAGAAGTCTAAGACTTCTAAAATAGAATAATGTATTAAGACATAACTAGTTGCAGTATTAATTTAGGGTAAAATGACCATTATACCCTTGGTCCCGAAATTCCCGAAAATTCTAAAATTCATGTCTAAACTCCTATTTGAGATTCTAAAATCATATTCTAACTCCCAAAGCTTCGTTTGGTTCCAAGCTAACATTTTTCCCATGTTTCTATTTTCCGGGAAATCGTAAAGGTCTAACTTCGATTCCAAATATAAAATTCATAACCGCTTATAAAAATTCCGACTTAAATCCCTAAATTATCTATGATGTCCTATCTAACTTTAGGAGAAAGAATTTCTCCAAACTGTTCATTCAACAGTTTTATAAAAATTCCTAAAGTTGACTACTCCCTTTACAAATTCTATACTTAGCCCAAATCTGAGTAGACTTTGAAAAATCATAACTCCTAAACCACTCACTGGATTTATCCCAAATTTTGATATGTTCTACTATAAAATCTTATCTATAATATATTCAAAATTTAGCTGCAAAGGAGGTCAAAATCCTATATTAAAACTATCTCCCAAAACCGAATTTCAGCACAACAGAAAAACTGCTTACGACTCAATCTTGGAAAAATCGTAAATCCCAAACCACTCGCTGGATGCCTCTCAAATTTTAATATGTTCTACAACAATATGTAAACTATATCATATCCAAAATTCAAGTCCAACGGATATCAAGAGCTTATTCAAAATCATCTCACAAAACAGCATCACTTGCTGTTTTCCCCAACACTCAGCACATATAAAAACGTCAACTTTGAAACACAATAACTCTCAAACCGTAACTCCGATTCTTCCCAAATTTTAATATGATCTACAACAAGATGTCAACTATATCATATCAAAAATTCAAGCCTAACAGAGATCAAAAGCCTATTCTAAACTATCTCACAAAACAGCATCCCATGCTGTTTTTCTCAACTCAGCACATTTATAAAACTGAACTTTGAAACCTCATATCTCTCAAACCGTAACATAGATTCCTCTGAAATTTTAGTATGTTCTACTACAATATCTCATCTATAACCTATAAAAATTTCAGCCAAAAAGGAGGAGTCTTGCATACCCAAATCTGGCCCCGAAGTTGGATCCTCAACATAGTTTTGAAAACTCAGAAAATGAAACAGCTTCTTGAGATTGCTCCTAGGCTGTTATATATATCGATTCAAAACAGATTGGGACGACTATCAACATCTGTATATATGGAGGGGAAACATAAAGAAGATAGGTACGGGTCTTACTCGACCGACAGGGACGAGAGGAGGCATCTACAGCAAGTCATGTGGTTCCTCGAATGATGCAAGGCGAAGGCTAGACGCAGGGGAAGAGGCTGCATCTTTTGTTGTTGCTTGCTGGCGTGACAGAAGGTCTTCTCCCTTGCTCCTGTTGGTGGTTACTCAGCACAAACAGAGAGATTAGTTTCTCTCACATGACAAGGGACGAAGGAGATAGAGGAGGTCGAAGGTCTTACTCGTTCGATCGGATTGGAGGCTCTAACTGGTCCTTTGTGTGCACATACGAGGAGGAGGGAGGCCTTACTGCACCGGTCTCTCCCACGCAGAATGAGTCCAACGAGGAGATCAAAATACGAGAAGGAAGATACGGTAAGGTTGCACATACGAGAAGGAAGATAGTCGACCACTGCTGCACATGAGCGAGGAGATCTACAACATCCATTCGAGCATGAATCTGGACGTCAAAGGAAGCCGTTGCTGCGTGATTTCAGGGCGATTGATGAGGAAGATCTCTAACGCTCCTCCGGCATACAAACGTGCGTTGAAGGGCTTCTGGGGAATGGGCTGCACGGCTGAAGAGGAGGACACGTGAGGTTGGGCTTCTTGGGCTGGCTAGGTTGGAAGCTACTGGGCTGGCTGAGGGCATCAGGCGCTACTGGGCTGCAGCAGCTGGGCTGCAGAGGGCTGAAGCTGGCAAGCTGAAAGGAGATCACGGACTGGGCTGTACAAGGCAAGCAGTGGCCGGCTGGGCTTGTCACAGACTCGTCACAGACTTGTCTGGCCTTGTCACAGACTCGTCACAGACTCGTCACAGACTTGTCTGGCCTTGTCACAGCTTCGTCACAGACTTGTCCAGACCTTGTCACAGCTTCGTCACAGACTTGTCAACGACGAGTCATACTCTAAATTAGGGTTTGGGCTAAACTTATTATTTTATGTGAAGTCAAGGGATCGGAACTGGTAGGCTACGGAATAGACGGATACGGATCATGTTATAGTTTAGGATTGGTTATAATAATCCTATCATTTTATGTGAAGGTAAGCTACATAAAATGATAAAATTTTATAAAGATCCTATCATTTTATGTGAAGGGAAGCTACATAAAATGATAAATTTTATAATAATGTGTCTAACTAAGTAGACGGATATGGGTCAACTGATCGAGATCGGGTTTGTTACAGAAATAAACGGAATAAAAATTCCGGATATTACATCAGTACCCCCTTAAAATAAGTTTCGTCCCGAAACTTAAAAGAAGACTCGTAATATCGGAGTCCATGCAAAAGAACTAGAGCGCCGGAAAGAGGTCACAACTGTCGAGTTCTAATTTGTTTCCGAAATAGCCTAAAGAAATATTTCCGGGTATTACATCAATCCCCCCTTAGAATAAGTTTCGCCCCGAAACTTAAAGTACGCCAGTCAGAAGGTCAACTCTCAAGGTACGAATCTAATGTATCAACTTGTTATCGCACAAGAGTCATCGTTTCTACATATAAGTATCCCGCATATCAAGGTCATCAATAACACACATCCTGACTAAGCACTCAAGCATGAATTAAACAAGCAATCAGACAACATAACACAGATATAGGGTCAAGCCCTAGCTCGTCGTTCCCTAGATTACAACTATCTCCACAAAGGTCTCTGAAAGGTTATGTCTCATACTATCCATAGTATACTTGGTAGCCTCGTCGGCTTTTTATAAACCACTCACTCTGAAATCTTTTCAAGTACAGACCTCACAAGTGCCTACTACACGTTCTAGTGTGGTAACTAGATATCTCACCGGTATCATCCGGCTTCATTGCCCGATTCTCTAAGCCGATGTCCTAACCTTTGTCTGGTAAGTATCCCTCAAACTGAATCCGTATAAAACTAGGGTCACACCCTCCAATAGGGTGAGGGTTACTAGTCGCTCAATCACTTATAAACTACTTTACAGCCTCAAGTGGTCACATTTTGCAACTCACCTCCAGGTCCTTTGATGACCGTACAGAAAATAACCTAGTCAACTTTCTTCCCTTCGTTGTGTTTACTTGACTACACACTCAGGCCAAAGGTCTTGAGTGACATACAATATGTCTGGAATGACGGTATTAGTTACAAGGTGATCTCACATCACCGTCATTTGCTCACACTACTCAATAGTTGTTACATTGCATTGTGTCCTATAATATCCCTCTTACTCAAAACGCAACTCGACTCCGTTCCGAGATAAAAAAATTTCTTATACTCCACTCTTGAGATTCTGTTTTCTATATGTACGAGTACTGGTCTGTAAGTACACTCCCATAGCTTTTTTTTTTTTATCTGTCTTTCGATTCAACTTGATAGTTACTCACCTTGAGCTTGTTAGTGTAGGCCCTACACACACCCTTATTACTTCGTTACTTCCTTTCTTATTTTATCAAGAAACTCGTTCTAAAGTACCATGCTAGGTATTAAATTCCAAATTTACTGGTCTTCCAACATGTGACTAGGTCGGCATGCTTCACTTGGATCTATAATGGGGTATCACTCTCTTTCTATACTTCTACGTGCACATACTTTCTCGTCTATCTAGTTGGTGATACAGTTCCTCGACAAAAATTCTTGTCACTCCACGTAGCCTATTTCACGTTCCTTCTAAACGAAACACATTTCACCAATTATCATCGTCTTAAACTCGACACGTCATTTGTTGTACTCTCGAGTTTCCGGTTCTGTGGGTTAGGACTCATCACGCTTTCGCTGCTCTACTTTGATAATTATGTTATCACCCGCTAATCGTAAGGACATTTTCCGTGAGTCCAAATTGATGGACCCAACACTCTCCCTCTCAATTACACCATAAGTCCTATCCGGATGAAGTACCAAGTACCTTCCTTTCTTGCCTTAAGGGACTAAGATAACGGTTGGAAAACGACCTCTTCCGTTTACTTTTGGAATTCTTCTAACACGGATCCAAACTTCCTGACTCGACTGAAGTTTGATCTTAACCAACCGAGAAGTAACCTCTAACACGATTCTCTCTATACCTTTAGTTGTCTAAGTAGATTTTCGTTGTCTACTGGAGGAACTCCTCCAAAGCATCGGTATAGTTAATTCAATAATCCTCAATCACAGATATCTCTTCTTAACTGTACATAGCTCGTCAATCCCCAAACAACTCTTGCACGTCCTCAGTTGATGTCGGTCAGTCAATATTTGACTTATCTCCATTTCCGGGACTTACTTTTCTCATACCTCTTTTGACGTTGAATTTCCTGGCGAACACTACTTACTTGAGTTCATCCATTTATACTCCTTTAGCTCCCTCTACATTACCAACTTCCAGTTCCCCCGTGAACTAACTCCATTTCTCGAGTCCAACTGTGTCATCCATCTGATATCAATGGTCCTTTCTAGATCTTCTACTATAGCTTGTAAGCACGTCTACGCGACTCTCATGACCTTAACTTCCCTCCACATGCAGTTTATCTCGTATGGAATGCTACCACACTATGTCTTCATTGACATAGAACCTTATCAAAATCATATGCTTCTTATTCCTCTAGTTCTTCTTTTACAATCCATATGTTCTAGCTGTGATGTGTACCCTTTTCTTAGCCAGTAGATAGTAATTTACTCACACAATTTCCTTGGTCTCAAATGACATAAGGGGTCATCCCTGGCCATCTAGTCTTTCTTCTTAAGTTCTTAATTAGAGTTACTAGTTCGAACTCACTTCATGTTACTATTAAGGGTATTAGCACTGGTATCTATTTAACTTCACATTTGTCGCCGTTGATCTCTTGAAGGGTCCTCCAGATGTCTATAAAATTATTTCATAGGTCTATGGTTATTCTCCTTATATGCCAACCAGTTACCACTAGTTGACCCGCACGTTTATGTCCCAGTTACTACCAACTAGTCTGTAGTTGACCTTCTATAAGATCACGAACTTATTGTTCTTCAATCTCTTTTTAAGTTTGAAACACTTGGTGAGAATCTATCTTCTCCAGTTTCTTTGTCAATACCCCTTTAGTTCCTTTCACAGTCTGTACTTCTCTTGTTCTCTTATGAGATGTCCTAGCATTCATCTGTCGTCAATGAGTTTATCAAGGTTTCCACAATAACTTGTAAGCGTGTCTTCACAATTATTCTTACTTGGTTCATCATCTGTTTGCGGTTATCTAATATGATTGTAACTGTTGGTAACTCAGATCTTTAGGTGAATGAGAAGTTATTGTGGACTCCTTAGTCCACCAGAATCCCTTTCTAACATTCCTCCCTTCATCTGGTGTTGTGTTGTAATGCCACTTTTATGGAATTCTTTTGTCTAAATTTCAGACCTCTATTGTATTTGATACTTACGTCATGATTTCTTACAAATTCTTGCATCTCTAAGTAAGTCAAATCGTCTCTATGATGATGAAATTTATTTCATGTCTTTAAACTCATTTGTCAATGGTTGTCTTTGTACTCTTTTAATTCTTCGCCTCGGGTCAGCACCTTATCTTCTTTGTACTCTCATGCCCATGCTTGCATGTGGCGGCGTTTGCCTTGATTATAACATCTTTTATTCTACAAATCTTGGTTGTACTCCGTTCTGTATGATTTTTGTTCCCTTATCGTTATCTCTAATCCGATCTCTCGTCGTCTCTTACATGATTCTTCTAATTCATCTCTCAGCCTCATACGACCAAGTCCCTTGTATGACTTCCTGTTCCTTCTGCCTGTGTTGACTCGGGGATTCCTTTCCTCTCGGAAGGTACTTGTGGTGAAAATTGTCTCCACATCTGTACTTCTTTGCCCACTCGTTCTTCGGATGATTTATATGGTCACAAGGACGCCCACCAGAGTATAACACTCGATCCTCGGTCTGAATCCATTATCTCGTGTTGAAAACTCTTCAAGTCCGTTACCGATTTATCATGAGGCGATAATCGATTCATGATATCATAACTAAAGGATACTAACATGCTAAACATACACATTTATATAATTAAAACATATCGATATAACTCTATATACTAACACCTATCATTCCAAGTTGCAGAGATCCACGGAGAACGATGGTGGTCCGACGTACTACTAACCCAACAACCCGACTATGCACGTGTGTAAAAATCAAAATCCGTTTTTGAAAATCTTAGACCCCTTTCGGGTTCTAATTATTTTATACATTCGGTCTTTTAGAAGATTTCAAGTGTCATTGTTGCCAACCCAAAGCTCTGATACCATGTTGTAACACCTCGGAACTCGGGGAGCTACTGGTTAGGACCTCGCAATGGGTCCCGACATTGGTTTAACAACAACATTACTTGGATCTTACAACAAGGCACAAATGTATTTAAAACAATTTCTAAAACATAATATTTTTAATGGTATAAACGTACACATGTGACAGCCTTACAAACATATATAAAGATACATAACATGCATGACGTACGGAAGACTCCCCCGTCCCCATCTAATGAGGACGTGGACCCGGCTGACCATCCGTTCCGGATCTCTCTGCAACTGTCTATCTCTACAGATCTACAACACGGATAAACCGTTAGCTAACAATCAAAATATAAGTAGAATAACAATAGCACAAACACAAGCAGAAACAAAAATAGACAAACATCACGCTAGCACTCAACCGTTTATTATCTATTATTTAAGTGATTCATCTTGTTCAATTTATAGTTGTGGCACGAGAATTAGTTCTCGCCTCCGTTCCTTATCCAACTGGTGTAGGTCTAGCTGACCTCCGCCGGTAGCATCACTACAAACCAAGTATGGACTAGTCCCTAAAGAAACCCCCAGCGCTCGCAAGCTACTGAGCAGAATGCCACCGCCCGTTACTCTTAGGCCAAAATATAGGTCTGTAATTATATATCACAACCTATCTCTCTAAATATTTCAATCACACACCACTATCGTCATTCATGCTCATATTTAGAAGTCAGCTAAGTAAGCCCAAAGGACTTACCTGATATAAAGCTCGACTCTCTGTAAACCAACTCGCTCTGTAAACTGTAGCAACTCAGTTGCCTGTCAAAGGAGATAAGTGCATTAGCACACTCCTACGTAGTTAGAAGTCTAAGACTTCTAAAATAGAATAATGTATTAAGACATAACTAGTTGCAGTATTAATTTAGGGTAAAATGACCATTTTACCCTTGGTCCCGAAATTCCCGAAAATTCTAAAATTCATGTCTAAACTCCTATTTGAGATTCTAAAATCATATTCTAACTCCCAAAGCTTCGTTTGGTTCCAAGCTAACATTTTTCCCATGTTTCTATTTTCCGGGAAATCGTAAAGGTCTAACTTCGATTCCAAATATAAAATTCATAACCGCTTATAAAAATTCCGACTTAAATCCCTAAATTATCCATGGTGTCCTATCTAACTTTAGGAGAAAGAATTTCTCCAAACTGTTCATTCAACAGTTTTATAAAAATTCCTGAAGTTGACTACTCCCTTTAAAAATTCTATACTTAGCCCAAATCTGAGTAGACTTTGAAAAATCATAACTCCTAAACCACTCACTGGATTTATCCCAAATTTTGATATGTTCTACTATAAAATCTTATCTATAATATATTCAAAATTTAGCTGCAAAGGAGGTCAAAATCCTATATTAAAACTATCTCCCAAAACGGAATTTCAGCACAACAGAAAAACTGCTTACGACTCAATCTTGGAAAAATCGTAAATCCCAAACCACTCGCTGGATGCCTCTCAAATTTTAATATGTTCTACAACAATATGTAAACTATATCATATCCAAAATTCAAGTCCAACGGATATCAAGAGCTTATTCAAAATCATCTCACAAAACAGCATCACTTGCTGTTTTCCCCAACACTCAGCACATATAAAAACGTCAACTTTGAAACACAATAACTCTCAAACCGTAACTCCGATTCTTCCCAAATTTTAATATGATCTACAACAAGATGTCAACTATATCATATCAAAAATTCAAGCCTAACAGAGATCAAAAGACTATTCTAAACTATCTCACAAAACAGCATCCCATGCTGTTTTTCTCAACTCAACACATTTATAAAACTGAACTTTGAAACCTCATATCTCTCAAACCGTAACATGGATTCCTCTGAAATTTTAGTATGTTCTACTACAATATCTCATCTATAACCTATAAAAATTTCAGCCAAAAAGGAGGAGTCTTGCATACCCAAATCTGGCCCCGAAGTTGGATCCTCAACATAGTTTTGAAAACTCAGAAAATGAAACAGCTTCTTGAGATTGCTCCTAGGCTGTTATATATATCGATTCAAAACAGATTGGGACGACTATCAACATCTGTATATATGGAGGGGAAACATAAAGAAGATAGGTACGGGTCTTACTCGACCGACAGGGACGAGAGGAGGCATCTACAGCAAGTCATGTGGTTCCTCGAATGATGCAAGGCGAAGGCTAGACGCAGGGGAAGAGGCTGCATCTTTTGTTGTTGCTTGCTGGCATGACAGAAGGTCTTCTCCCTTGCTCCTGTTGGTGGTTACTCAGCACAAACAGAGAGATTAGTTTCTCTCACATGACAAGGGACGAAGGAGATAGAGGAGGTCGAAGGTCTTACTCGTTCGATCGGACTGGAGGCTCTAACTGGTCCTTTGTGTGCACATACGAGGAGGAGGGAGGCCTTACTGCACCGGTCTCTCCCACGCAGAATGAGTCCAACGAGGAGATCAAAATACGAGAAGGAAGATACGGTAAGGTTGCACATACGAGAAGGAAGATAGTCGACCACTGCTGCACATGAGCGAGGAGATCTACAGCATCCATTCGAGCATGAATCTGGACGCCAAAGGAAGCCGTTGCTGCGTGATTTCAGGGCGATTGATGAGGAAGATCTCTAACGCTCCTCCGGCATACAAACGTGCGTAGAAGGGCTTCTGGGGAATGGGCTGCACGGCTGAAGAGGAGGACACGTGAGGCTGGGCTTCTTGGGCTGGCTAGGTTGGAAGCTATTGGGCTGGCTGAGGGCATCAGGCGCTACTGGGCTGCAGCAGCTGGGCTGCAGAGGGCTGAAGCTGGCAAGCTGAAAGGAGATCACGGACTGGGCTGTACAAGGCAAGCAGTGGCCGGCTGGGCTTGTCACAGACTCGTCACAGACTTGTCTGGCCTTGTCACAGACTCGTCACAGACTTGTCTAGCCTTGTCACAGCTTCGTCACAGACTTGTCCAGACCTTGTCACAGCTTCGTCACAGACTTGTCCAGACCTTGTCACAGCTTCGTCACAGACTTGTCAACGACGAGTCATACTCTAAATTAGGGTTTGGGCTAAACTTATTATTTTATGTGAAGTCAAGGGATCGGAACTGGTAGGCTACGGAATAGACGGATACGGATCATGTTATAGTTTAGGATTGGTTATAATAATCCTATTATTTTATGTGAAGGTAAGCTACATAAAATGATAAAATTTTATAAAGATCCTATCATTTTATGTGAAGGGAAGCTACATAAAATGATAAATTTTATAATAATGTGTCTAACTAAGTAGACGGATATGGGTCAACTGATCGAGATCGGGTTTGTTACAAAAATAAACGGAATAAAAATTCCGGATATTACATCATTACTTCATGTGCTACTATATATAATAAGAATACGTATATATATAACTATATAATTCCTAAGTCCATAATACTACTAATTTCACGCATCCAACACTTCATTATAACAATACAAGGTCCAAAACATATAATCATCCACATATACAAATATACACAAATCATATCCATCATGCATAACAACAAACCTCATATCCATATCTATATATACATATATATACATATCAAAATCCAATAAACTAAGCTGCCGAGATCCGCGGAAGGAGTGGTGGTCCGTACATTCTACCCCGACTCATGCATGTGAATTTGAAAACGAAAATTCAGAACCCGTGGGGTTCTGTTTATTCTTTATTCGGCCTTTAGAAGATTGCGAGTGCCATTGTTGTCAACCTAGGGCTCTGATACCACTTTTGTAATACCCCGAATCCGCGGGACTCGGGGTGCTACCGGTTGGGACCTCACAATGGGTCCCGACCCTTAGCCTGACAACAATTTCACCGGATCTTGCAACATGACACAAATAAAGGCCAAAACAGAAATACATTTTTATGCAATGATAAGAAAAACCCGAAAGAATACAACAAAGAACTTCAGCCGAAGATACAACCCAAAGACTAAACTCCATCCAACATACAATAAAAACAATACTCAAACTCGACTCCAACCAACCCATCATAAAATGTACGGAACCCCGGCTGCCCACTCTTCCGGATCTCTCGGTCGCATTCCTAACCTGCAAGGCAATCTATAACAATCGGTATAAAACCGTTAGCTAATATTCGAAGCATTAGAATAAATGGGAAAGGCACAAACACAAGCAAAACATTATAAACACACAACATACTCGAAAGCACACCAATCCGGTTTATTATGTTTATTATGGTTAAGTCATATCCCGTTCTAATTCAACTTAGATTTGTGACACGAGACCACCGTGGTCCCGCCTCGGTCCCTATTTCCGGCATGGAACGGTACGGATGCCTCCGACCGTCTAACCAGCACGGCTAGTCGCCGAGAACCTCCTAGACTCTCGCAAGAGCTAGGCAGATGATGTCACCGCCCGTTATCATACACTTGGGCCAAAATAATATAAAGGTCGGTAATCCTATTTCCGGTTCCGTTGTTATAACATAAACAGTAAACACACACCACCCAACACACATCAATGCTAATACAAAGAATACGAGCTAAGTAAGTCCGGAGACTTACCTGTACCAAGTCCAGTTAACCACATCACTCGATTCAAAAGGAGTATAACCTCAATTGCCTGATCACAACATGAAACTTGGATCAATATAACTTATCCATTGTCTAGAAGTTTTTCAACTTCTAGGTTACCACAAATATCCTAAAAACATATAAACATAATCTTTTAAAAAGAACCCATTTCACTCATGGATCCGGAAAACCCTTAAAAGTCTAGAACATCTCAAGAACTTTCACTGAAACCCCAATACATAAATTTCAACTCTAAAAAAGAAAGATCTAGCTAGTTAGAAAGATTTCCGACTTTCACATTTCTTAAGAAAAGACTGAAATACTTTGACTCAACTAAGACGTTTCACTAAGTCCCAAAGAATTTCGAGGAACACCTAAGAGGGTCAAGCATGTCTAATCCTACTAGATAACCATTAGTCCGAAAACGTATCACTAAAACTTGCCGATATAATAACGACCTACAAAGCTAGAACCGAAAGAAAGGAAGACTTATTCTAACTACATGCTACCAAAACTCCCATTATGACGGTAAGGACACTTACATAAATTATTCGCATACATTCTTCAAATAAGTTCTTATCTTTAGCCAACAAGCATTCATCTATTACCTCAATATTCTTCATCTCCCATATCAACTCATAACTTACATACCCTTCGCAACATCGATATACAAGCCTCTTAACTTCCAAAATATAAACATACTTCCAAATTTGAAAACAACAACTAACATTTTCATTATCAGCCGACCTTCGCTTAACTACAACCGTATAATTCCATACATCTAAAAACTTAATCATGAATCCAATACAAAAATCCCCAACCCGAAATTAGGGTTTACACCGACAAATCTCACCCTAATCACAACAATTCAACACCATCTATCTAACTACAATCTAGTCCAACTACTACACATGGATTCTCAACCAGACCTTTGATTTCAACAAAATAAAAACACAATTAATAGGCTGAATTCACAAGTCTGCATTTAAATCGAACTCAGGAATCGAACTCAAGAATTGGGACTCACGCAACTCCACTAGGCGGCAACACTGGCGGTCGGTGAGGGCGGCAACACTGGTGGCCGGCGACAGGAACCGGAGTGGATCGTTGGTGAACGGCACGGAGGAACGATGGACGGTCGGTCCTGCTTGCACCCGACTGCGAGTCGGCAAGCTGCGAATCGGCTCCACCGATGCAACTCGCCCTCCCTTGGTTTGTTAGTGTGGCTTGGCCGCGACGGTTTCAGGTGGCTCGATGATGTGACGACAACGGAGACCCATAGTAGTGCTCCCCCCTGGCGTCGGGTTTGAGGCAGCTGTGAGACATTTTCCTGTGTGTCGGGTTTGAGGCGGCGTCTTCTACCTTTGCATCGGGTTGAGGTGACGGCGAGCCGTCTCTTGTCTGGCCTGACGTCTCTACGTATGTGGTCGGACCACCGGAGGGCTCTCTAGCGAAGAGACGGTGAGGCCCCAGAGAAGAAAGGAGAGGGAGAGGTAGCTTCAAAGGGGGCGAAAACGAGGCTCGGTGTTGAGAGCCTGAGAAGGAGGAAGAAGGCAGCGATGGCATGGTTCCCTGCTAGGTTACGCGGACACGGGTGGTCACCGGCGGCCAGGCGAGGAAACCGGATTCTATGACGGACTGGAGGAGAGGTCATCTTGCGCAGAAGTGAGGAAGGAGAAAAGAGGGGATGGCGGCCGGCTGCTTCAAGGTGGGTGAGGGAGAGATCCAAAATTAGGGTTTTAACCTATCTATATATATGGTGAGAAGTAGAGGGTTTGTAAAAAGAAATAAATAAAATTAAAAAATAATAAATGAAAAGATGAATAAAAAAAAATGATAAAAGATTATGTGATATTCCTTCACATAAAATGATAAGACGTTGGAAAAGCTCCAAACCGACTAAAGTCCGATTTAACTTGAAATTAATCTATAATTAAATTATCGGGTATTACAGAAGGTGGTTCTTGGCCCATGTACACAAACATATAAAAATGCATGTCAAAAATAACTTACTTTAAAAAAAAAGTTCCTTTAGGAAGAAAACAATCACTCCTAATTACGATTGTATGTATATATATAGTTGTTGTCCATGATACATAAGAAAGAAACTCATTGTCACTCAAGAATAAAATGATGTCCACTAAAGTAATACTCGTGTTGTTGTTTCATTTAGCTTTATTTTGTGTTATCGAAGGAAGGCCATATAATTCAAAAGAAAAATGCGCCCTTTCATATTCATCTACACCAAACGGAAATATTCTACACTCCAGGCCATCAGTTCGTGACGACCGTGATCCAACAACACGACCACCAAAGCTAACAAATAATTTAGAATTCATTGTATACCCAAAATTACCCAAGGGCCCCATTCCACCTTCTGGGCCAAGCAAGGGTCATTCGCCACCGGGACCATGATCCACAACCGGGACCTTCTGATAATGGCAACGATGATCGACCCTGCCGACTACCAATGTTTTCTTACAAAAACAAAGATTACATGGTGAATTGTCTCCACCTTTACTTGATTTAAATAATGCGCTCGATTTGCTAATTGAGATCTATGTATGTCTGTTGTGGTCTTGTTGGTCCTGAAAATGTTTTCTAAGTCGTTGATATATTCATTGTTAAATGTTACTTCCAATGTCCATGATACCAAATCATGCAATAAACAATCTTTCCCTCATTCTTAATGCTACTATTACTTATGAAATTTCTACGTAAATTGATCGGCCGTAGTCCTACTAATTGATTAACCAGTGTGTGTTTCTCTTCTCAATTGTTATTGGTTTTGCTATTTTTTTGTGTTTGGTGTTTACGATAGAATGACTTTTGCCAATCGATTGATTGACTAACCCTTATTTTTTCTTTATTTGTTTATGTTTTGTTAATTACATTAGTTGTTTCATCAATAATCAATCAAATCAAAATATTATCTTTGTTGAGTTCGATCACGAACTTCTTGCTAAAATCGGACCTTCGAAGTATTTGTTAGATTTGAGGCTCATGTTTCAGCTTTAATCACTCATTGGAAATCTACATGGATTAATCACTCATTTGAATTCTACATGGGTTATTCACGGACAATACTTCTAAGTACTTCTGAGATTTTTATTCCTACGTTTATCGATATTTTATTGGCTCGAGTATTTTATTTAAAATTATTTTAAGGCGTAAAATACCTTTCCTGAATATATTGATATTTTTGTATACGTTCACGTATATATATCCGTATCATTATTTTTGGAAAAGTCGGGAATGTTTTCCCGACTCAAAAATTCCATTCTGTGTATTCTCTATCGGGTTATTTATCAATGTATTATAATTTCATTTCCTCTTCCTTGACCACTTGATGAGCTGCCTTGTCACCCTCACCTTCCTAGCTGTCCAGTAGCAGCCTAGCTGACTCTACACTCCTCTCTCACGCAACCTTACCTGTTGCCTCAGCCTTTCCTCATTCCTCACCCTCATTTTCTGATTTTGCACCTCCTCTAGTTGCCCATCTCCTCGGGTCCTCCCCGTCTTCAGTGAGGCAGCAAACACCTCCACCGTCGGCCACCTCTTGAACTCTAAACTCTTCACTATCACCCATCTCCTCTCTTCTCCTTTGTTTGCCCTAAACCTCCTCAACCGATTAAACCACCCGAATGAAGCTCTCCCTCACCGCCGTCTCGTCGCGAAGAGCAGCCTACACCCTCACCACAAGAAGAAGCCCACTGCCGTCTCGCCTGTTTCCCGCAGCACTCTCCCGCTTCTCCTTCGCCTCTTCTCTGCAGCCGGTTGATGGAGCAGCAACCCCCGGAATTGCTGCAACCACACCGTACCACCAGACGATGCCCCAGCCCCCTCGCCTCGCTGCCGGATCCAAGCAGCCCTGAGCCGCCGCCCCTACATTCCTCCTCCGCCAAGTCTCCCACCGCACTGTTTATTCCCCAGCCTTGCACTTGTACAACGTGAAAGAGGACTCTATTGCCCTAATATAATCGGGCCTCCTTAATTTGTGTTTAATTACGGAATGTACCCCGCTTTATATATTTACATGTATTACCCACATTTTTGAATGTTTCATTTATTTCCCTTTTTGGAAAATTATAGATTATGGCCCTTATTTACACTTTAAGAATATGACCCAAGTTTTTGAATTTGTTCATCTTTGCACTAAAAATGTATTTATCGATTTTAAACTTGGGTTTCAATTAGGGGGATATTCTTATAATTTGTATATACTATATATTATGCCTTTGTTTGATTTATCTCGGTTTATGGCAAATATTTTATTGTGGGTATTAACCTCGGCTTTGAAAACGAGTTTTACCTTGAGTTTATGATGTTATACAATATGCCGGGAATATTATATTTACGGTCTTTAACTTGGGTTTTGGAAGTGGGGTTTTCCTTAGATTATATATGTTCATAATTCCGTTCAAATTTATCTTATATGCTAAATTTGTCTAGTTTGGTGGTAGGTTCGGAAGTGCCCCGATAAAGGCCTGACGAGTCCAAGTCGACATCCGTTGAACGACTTTCGTTTATTGACGTCACTTGAGTATTCTTTCCCCTCGATCTAGGCATGTTATGTTTTAGTATCATGCTAGGATGGATGTAGCATAACTTAGAGTTAAATATCAAGTAGTGGTTATGGACCTTAGGTGAGTCTCGAGGATTTGATATTGTTTGATGGATTGATGTTGATTCTAAGCTTGAGGTGTTGGTTATGTTGTGAGGTTGTTATAAGGCTTTAAGTTATATGGTTGATCTTGTGAGCATTTTGAGGCTCGAGGTGGTGTTGTATGATCTTGTGGGATTTTGGAGTTTAGGTTTGGCTTATCCTAGTTGTGTTGTGAGTTATGATATTCCGAGATCCGAGGGTTTAGAAGTCTTACGACTTCTAGCTTGTGTTGAGTGTGATGTGAGCATTAGGGATTCTAGGATGTGGTCCTAGAATTGAGAGTCAAATGGTCTTGCATAGATCATTTGTATAGAATTCTAAGACTTTTATTGTGAGTGGTTGTTGTTGATATACTTTTCTTCTTGTGAGCAGGTTACGGGCTTCCTCCCTACGGAAGCAAGAGTGTCGTGAGTTGAGTTTGGTGACGAGGTAAGTCTCCGGACTTACTTAGCTCGTATTTTACATACTAGCATTGATGTGTGTTTGGTGGTGTGTGTTTATCTTTTATGTTATAATAACAAAACCAGAAATAGGATTACCGACCTTATATTATTTGGCCAAAGTGTATGATAACGGGCGGT
The DNA here is from genome assembly GCA_033239125.1 of Fagopyrum homotropicum. NCBI lineage: Eukaryota > Viridiplantae > Streptophyta > Magnoliopsida > Caryophyllales > Polygonaceae > Fagopyrum > Fagopyrum homotropicum. The sequence continues at coordinate 67,247,643 of BSWB01000002.1, read as the reverse complement.
GACATCACTGCCTAGCTCTTGCGTAGAGCTAAGAGGTTCTTGGCGACTAGCCCGCGCTGGTTAGACGGTCGGAGGTATCCGTACCGTTCCATGCCGCAAGTGGCGACCGAGGCGAGTTTCGGGAGATTCTCGTGTCACAAAAGAAGTTGAATTATTACGGGATATGACCTAATAATAACAAAGATAATAAACCGGATTGGTGTGCTTTTATGTATGTTGTATGCTTCTAATGAGATTACTTGTGTATGTGCCTTTCCCATTGATTCTAATGTTTAGAATATAAGCTAACGGTTTTATACCGATTGTTGTAGATTGCCTTGCAGGTTAGGAATACGGTCGAGAGATCCGGAAGAGTGGGCAGCCGGGGTTTCGTACATTTTAGGATTGGGTTTTGGGTGGAGTCGAGTTTGAGTATTGTATTTATTGTATGTTGTATGGCGTTTAGTCTTTGTGGTTGTATTTTCCGTTGAACTCCTTTGTGGTAGTCTTTCGGGTTTTGCTTTTCATTGCATAAAAATGTATTTCGATTTTGGCCTTTATTAGGCAAGATCCGGTGAAATTGTTGTCAAGCTATGGGTCGGGATCCATTCTGAGGTCCTAACCCGTAGAATCCCGAGTCCCGAGAATTCTAGGTATTACACTAAGTATGTGTGAGATTTGAGACTCAAGTTTCAGCTTTAATCACTCATCGGAAATCTACTTGGATTATTCACCGACAATACTTACAAATATGAGTTCCAATATGTTTGACAATATAAACATTTTGTCAACAAAAATGATAATGTCGGTCTAATAAATATTTTTAAACATTTAAACAATTTTTTCTTCAAATAAATGTATAATTTGTAATATCCGGAATTTTTATTCCGTCTATTTCCGTAGCTTACCGAATTCCGATCCCTTGACTTCACATAAAATGATAAGTTTAGCCAAACCCTAGTTTATAACATGACTTGTCTTTGACAAGGTCATGACGTCCTAGTGATGAGACCATGACAAGGTCTGACGAGAACAAGACGAAGTCAAGACAAGATCATGACGAGTTTTGACAAAGTCCTGACAAGCCCATAATTATCTTAGCCCACTGCCTATACTAGTTCAGCCCAACTTAGGTTTCTCCAACCAGCCTCAGCTCAGGCCCGTTGTTGCCTTGCTTCTTGTCGGCCCTGCCACGTTATACGCAAGCCCAGCTCGCATCCAACCCAGCTCGCGTCCAGCCCAGCATGGGAGAAGGGTAGACGGCAGCCCAGCTCGCGTCCAGCCCAGCAGGGAGAAGAGAAGACATCCGTTTCTTGTCGTAGCCCTGAAGATCCTGGACGTGCGTATATCACGCCTCAGCTGAACGTTACCAACATGGTAACCGTCCGAAATTCACGCAAACAATCAAGCTTCTCCGCAATCTCAACAGCAACGCACTCCTCCATATCTTCGTACCTTTGTTTCGATTTTGAGAAACGTACACCTCTAGCCGTTCGCAGACCATCCAGTGCATCCATTCCAGTCCGCCACCAAACGCAGAAAACGCATCAGTGAGAAACCAGCAAGCCTCATAGCCGGATATCCCTCGCATCGACATTCCTTGCTGCACTAGGTGTGGTGAAACTTCGCCCCGCTGATCCATTCCTCCTACTCTCGCTGCAATAATTGGGACGCCTTCAACATTTAGACCACGTAAAGTGCAACAAGCCTCGTTAGCGGCCGACGCTGCCTCTTCTGGATCGGTCTGAACTCAGGCTTGTTCTGTCTATCTAGTGTACCTGGTTAGAGTCTTCCAATCCATACAACAGGAAAGCCGAGTCAGGTCTTGATTCCAGTCGGGCAACTGAGTTGCTACAGTTTACAGAGCGAGTTTGGTTTACAGAGAATCGAGATTTATAACAAGTAAGTCCTTTGGGCTTACTTAGCTGACTTCTGAATATGAGCATGAATGATGATAGTGGTGTGTGATTGAAATGTTTAGAGTTATAGGTTGTGATAGATATTTACCGACCTATACTTGGCCCAAGAGTAACGGGCGGTGGCATTCTGCTCAGTTAGCTTGAGGGCTCTGGGGGTTTCTTTAGGAACTAGTCCATACTCGGTTTGTAGTGATGCTACCGGCGGAGGTCAGCTAGACCTACACCCAGATGGATAAGGAACGGAGGCGAGAACTGTTAAGAGTTCTCGTGCCACAACTGTAAAATTGAATAAGATGAATCACCTAAGTAATAGATAATAAACGGTTGTGTGCCAGCATGATGTTTGTTTATATTATTCTACATGTGTTTGTGTTGTTATTATTCTACTTATATTTGGATAATTAGCTAACAGTTGTTATGTTGTGTAGACGTACCACAGGTTAGAGCAGATGCCGAGTGATCCGGATGGTAGTGGTCAGCCGGGGTCTCGTACTTTTAGGACGTGTTGCAGTTTCTTTATTTCTGGGATTTCCAGTTGGACCTTGGTTCTTTTCTTTCTATCCGTAGTTGTTATCTTATGTTTTCCGGCTGTCGGTTGTTCTGGTCACATTCATACGTTGTTAAGACTTAATTTATGATTTTCAGTTTTTCCTTATATGTGCCTTGTTGTAAGATCTTGTTAAGTTGTTGTCAAACTAAGGTCGGGACCCACTGTGAGGTCCTAACCAGTAACTCTCCAAGTTGTAAAATTTGGGGTGTTACAACATGGTATCAGAGCTCTAGGTTTGCAACAATGGCACTTGAAATCTTCTAAAAAGGTAATATAAGTAAAAAAACAGAACCCGAAAGGGGTCTGAGTTTTCCAAAGAAGATTTTGGTTTTAAAATGCATGCATAGTCGGGTTGGGATAGAAAGTACGGATGACCACCACTACCTCCGCGGATCTCGGTATTCTTAGAATTATTATTATAGACTTTTACTGCTTACGATAGATTAGTTAGATTATAACGGTAGTTGCTACTGTTCATGCAGATGGCACATACTAGGGCTACACCAGCGACTGGCCGAGGTAGGGTTCGTCCCCCCTTCCCCCAGTCCGACAGGATGGAGCTGATAGCACCCCTGCTATTAGAGGGCGTGGTCGTGGGGGTAGACCTCCACTAGGGAGAGGTCGAGGACGAGTTCCTCGAGAGGATCCACCTGCAACAAGCATACCAGAGGCTGTTGTGGAAGAGGTAGCTGAGAGTGTAGGCCCCGAGGTCAGGCATGAGACCGCCGCTAGGTCTGGAGCGCAGGGAGCACGTTCGACTGAGTCGGGACGTGTTTCTATTGGAGTATCTGAGTATAGAGAGTACATAGCATACGTCGAGCGTATGGAGGAGGCTGCTAGAGTTGAGAGGCTTACCCAGGTACCACCGGTGGTACCGGCTAGGTCAGCTCAGGTGACACATGGAGTGTCTCAGGTGCCGGCTGTACCTGAGAGGAGAGCTAATGCTGATAGAGTGCCTGTTGGGTCTAGAGCACCGAGACCGGATGAGTGGTTGAAGGCTTTCAACTCTCAGAAGGTTCCCTCATTCAGTGGAGAAATAGGGCTAGAGGTGGAGCACTGGATAGGGAAGATAGAGACTGCTTTAGAGGCGATACGTTGCCCCGAGGATCGACAGGTGGATTTGGTGCAGACCTGTTTCACAGATGATGCTCATTCATGGTGGCGTACCATTCGTAGCCGAGTCACCAGTTGGGAGCAGATGAGGAACATTGTTAGGGTCAGGTACTGTCCTGTCTCCCTGAGGAGGGAGAGATTCTAGGATTTCATTGAGGCGGGATTTGAGGATATCCCGATTGCTGCTGCCATAAAGAAGTTTCAGAAGGAGTTGACCCTACTTGGACCAGCTGCACCTCCGGAAGAGCAGCATGTTTACCTTTTCTCCAGGAGATTGAGAGAGAGTACCCGATCATATCTGGCAGGATTCCGCTGTGAGACCTTGTCTGACTATCAGGATAGGGCCTCTGCTTATGAGAGAGATAGGCCAGCTTTGAGGAAAGCAGTTCAGTCTAGTGGGCCGGATAAGCGGTAGAGGACAGGATATGCTGGTAGTAGTGCAGCAGTAGCAGGTTATGGTCGAGGACAGACTCAGGGGAGGTCCAGCTACCACTCTACAGTTCAGACTCCCAGTAGAGATCGATAGTGGTTTAACTGTGCTAGCCGCGATCACATTAAGACAGATTGCCAGATACCACCTACCACTTGCTTCACTTGTGGGAAGCCGGGACACAGAGCTACTTTCTGCCGTCAGGGTAGGGCCCCTTCACAGCAGGGATCTTCTCTTGCAAGTGCTGAGAAGAGTGTATAGAGACCTCCTCAGTACCGAGCACCGAGTCAGCAGCAGCAACAGTACCGGGCTCAAGGACATCCTGCTTCATACAGTATGGCACAGGGATCAGGTCGTGGCAAGGGACGTGGTAGTACCATTAACAGCAGAGGAGGACCATCGAGAGTGTTCGAGCTGAGGAGCACCGAGCAGCCTACAGCACCTGCGACCACAGGTACTATTTGGATCCATGACTTAACTGTGCAAGTTTTATTTGATACGGGTGCTACGCACTCCTTTATATCAGATGCATGTGTAGATAGATTGTCCTTAGCCACAGTAGAGGGTGTACCTTTTGTGGTTGGGTTACTAGATGGGGGTAAGGTTAGAGGATCCCAAGAGATTTATGACTGCCCTATTCATCTAGGAGGCCGGATTTGGTTAGTAAATTTTCTAGTCATGCCCTTAGCACATGAGGACGTGATATTGGGGATAGATTGGATGGCTAGACATGGAGCAGTCTTAGATATTGGTAAGAGAAATGTGACTGTCGCCACTGAGAAGGGTCACAGAGTGATATTCCGAGGTTGGGACCTCGGAAAGTCCGGCACAGTTATTAGCGCAGTGAGAGCAGTCAGATTGATAGCACAGGGTTGCGAGGCCTTCTAGTGTTATGCCATGAAGGAGCGCAAGAGCCTGACAGTAGAGGAGATACCAGTTGCATGCGAGTTTGTAGAGGTATTCAGTGACGACTTACCAGGGCTACCTCCACAGAGGAGTGTTGATTTTAGAATTGAGTTAGAGCCGGGCACGAGACCGATCTCGAAGGCCCCGTACCGCATGGCCCCGATAGAGCTGCTTGAGCTGAAGAAGCAGTTAAAGGAGTTAGCAGAGAAGGGCTTCATACGCCCTAGTGTTTCTCCCTGGGGCGCACCAGTATTATTTGTGAGGAAGAAGGATGGATCGATGAGGCTGTGTATTGACTACCGGGAGTTGAACAAGGTCACCATCAAGAATAAGTATCCACTGCCTCGCATAGATAATCTGCTGGACCAGCTGCATGGAGCGTCAGTGTTCTCGAGGATAGACTTGAGATCGGGTTATCACCAGCTGAGAGTGAGAGACCAGGACATACCTAAGATGGCATTTCGGACTAGGTATGGCCACTATGAGTTTGTAGTGATGCCATTCGGGCTCACTAATGCGCCAGCAGTATTTATGGAGTTGATGAATGGGATTTTCATCGACTTCTTAGACCAATTTGTAGTGGTCTTCATTGACGACATTCTAGTTTACTCTAGACGTCGAGAGAAGCATGCCGGACACTTGAGGACAGTATTACAGATTCTACAAGATAGCCAGCTATATGCTAAGCTATCCAAGTGCGAGTTCTGGATGTCAGAGGTGGCTTTCCTAGGCCATGTAGTGACTGCTGAGGGGTTTAAGGTCGACCCGGCGAAGATTGAGTCAGTGTCTTCTTGGCAACCTCCGAAGAATGTTAAGGAGGTTCGCAGCTTCCTTGGATTGGCAGGTTATTACCGCCGGTTTGTGGAAGGGTTTTCCCTGATTGCCCGACCATTTACTTGTCTCCTGAGGAAGACTACTCGGTTCGTCTGGTCTGAGTCGTGTCAGCAGAGTTTTGAGGAGCTGAAGAGGAGATTGACGTCTGTGTAATAGATAGGATTTCCGAATTCTAATTAATGTTGATTAACTTAATCGTTGATAGTAATTGACATACAACTCGCGAAGATTTCGCAAGTGATGAGTATGAGTCCCACCGTTATGTTCCTCACGTAATTTTGGACGTTTGGGGATTTTTTTACTTTTTCCCCCGGGTAATTATTTTTACCCTCCGGTGTTATTTGGAGCATTTGGGAGCTCCAATTAATAAAAATGCAGTTGAGAGAAATGATCAGGACATCGGATATATCCTAAATATGAAATAACATGGAGAGGCAAAACGGCCAAAACAGGCGCTATTTCGTTTCTTAACGGCAAAGAAAGACGGCTTAGGAATACACGTTTTCCGAGGCAGTTGTGTAATAATTATCCCTACAATATTCCAGATTTAATGTTCCAATCTCGAGAAGTTTGGAGAAAGAGGTTCGACCCGCATTTGGATCGGTTAAAGGATAATTATCGACTTTACTAAAGGATAATTATCGTCTTCACTATAAATAGCGGAAAATCCTTTATTAATTCATTTCATTTCACGTTTCCTCGTAAAAACTCTGATTTCTCTCAACCTTCAAACTCAAATCTACTCTCCGTTTCTAATCCGATTTCAATTCCGTTTGAGTTTCTGGATTCCTCTCTTCATTCTCTTCTTATCGGTACCGAGTTTCTGCATTTCCGAGTATATGGAGGGCTGGTCGAGCATATATGTCACCAGGACGGTTCCGTCGCTCAGATTCCGGTGAATTTGATGTTGTCCATGCGTAGCCTGCGTTGTTGTGTTTCCGAATCTTCTTTCAGATCGTCAATCGGGTTAGTAACGAATAAGTTATGAATTTATTCATTTTCCGTACTGCGATTTGGCCTAAATTGAATTTCGGCTTGTCAAAATGGATAATTAGAAATTGCATTATGGTCCTTATATTATTCTGGTGATTATGGATAGTTTGTTTGATGAAATTTGATGACATGTGGGTTTAGAAATTGCCTGCGGGCAAAACGTTATTCTGGCGAAATCTAATTAATTAATTAAAAGTTAATTAATTAAATTAGGATTAGAATTGAGATTGAGAAATGTTGATTAGATACTACCTTGAGATTTGAGGAATTGTGAGTTATGCTGAGATATTGAGGTTTAGTTGGTTGTGAGGCTCATAGATTTAGTATGATCCTTATGGATCCCTTTGGGTCTAGGTGTGACCCCTTTGATGAATAGAGGTTGATATATCTTTTTATGCCTTGTTATTAGGTAGTGTCCCTCTCAGGATTGGAGGTTGATCGTGGTTGTGATTGTACGAGGTTGAGGTAAGTCCGTAGGACTTACTTAGCTACCATCCCTATATTGGGTGTTTGCATGAGTGGTGTGTGCTTTATATGTTTGCTATGATAGCATGAGTTGTCGTTTTTATCGACCTATGTTCTATTGACTGTCCCACTGCGTGGCTGTGATAACCTTTCCTTTTCATCCCGCCGTGGAGTCTGGGAGGTTCTCTGATGTCGGGCCAGACTGGTTTACAAGAAGGGCGCAATCCACTCCCATAGGGTACACGGATTGTGTGACCGATACTCGTACAACTGGACATTGTACTCAGAGGCGGGGATGTATCGGTCCTCGTGTCACATACTTTCATCTATCTATATATGTATACGGTTTTTGAGTGAATGGTTATTATATAAAGATAATAAATGGGTAAATGTGTGATAGCATGCTGATGTGTTTATCTTTCATGATTGTGCTTGTGCTTATGCATTACCTCATATATGTATGGTTAGCTAACGGTTTCATACCGTGTTGTAGATGTTTACAGGTTAGGCGCTACTGGGTGATCTGACAGGGTGACAGGCCGAGGACTCTCGTACATTAGGTGGTTGGTTTGGGGTTGTTGTGTTTCCCCTCTGCGTGAGGATGATCTTTTGTACCTCCTGTGTGAGGATGTCGTTTTATATACTCGGCTATATTGTTGTTTACTTTGGGTCGTACAGTTTATACTGTTTTATGTATTTGTTTTATATCTGTCAGTGTCATGTTGTAAGGTCCAGTGAACTTGTTGTCAGGCTAGGGTCAGGATCCATTGTGAGATCCTAGCCCAATGTGACATCCCGAGTCCCGTGGATTCGGGGTGTTACAGAGTTGGTATCAGAGCCCAGGTTGACAACAATGGCACTTGCAACCTGCAATGAGGTTTGATAGGTAAAATAAACAGAGCCCACATGGGATCTGACGTTTTCAAAGGTTTTGGTTTTAAGTGTGGTTTTGGGATAGAATGTATGAGAAGTCGTCACCTCTGCCATGGATCTCTGCAGCGTAGATATGTATATATATCTGTGTGTACTATGGATTATGTGGATGTATTATATACATATCGATACCTATGGCATATATATAGCCTTATAAGATTAGGTGCGTATATCCTACAGATGACTCAGACTAGAGTAGTATTTGTAGTGGGATGAGGTAGGGGTACACCCCCTCTTCCTCCAGTGGTGATAAGTCAGGGACCAATTTCCGCTATTGTTTCACCTATGGCAGAGAACGAGTTTGAAGAGGCTGATCGTGTCTCCATGAGTAGATCCAAGTTTCAAGAATATATGTAACCAGTATATGAAGCGATGATAGCGGGTAGATCCACACCGGATTTACCAACAATTGTGAGATCAACTGAAGCTTCTGGATCCGGAAAAAAGCAATGGACTGAATCAGTTACTGGAGAAGCAAAGATGATGAATGGGGAACCAAGTCTGATATCAGGACAATCTAGTGATCCTTTGGCCACGAAGATGACTGGCAAGGAACTACAGTGTTTTAATTGCGTGGAAGTTGGGACACTGGCGAGCTGTGTGCCCAAAGGCTCCCATCATATGCTTTACGTGTGGTAAAGCAGGGCATAGAGCGTAGTTTTGTCGACAGGGCAAGGCATTGCCTTTACAAGTTCCCTTCAAGAGTGAGATCATTCCAGGTGGACGATGAAGGTCGAGTTACCCTTCAATTGCACAGGTTGCAAGAATGAGACAATTATGTTACAATTGTGGCTATCCAGTTCATTTGCGTTCTGAGTGCCCTTTGACACCGATAGCTTGTTTCATCTGTGGTGAACTAGGCCATCTAGCGCCTTTTTGTCAACAAGGTAGTGTTTCTGCCCAGCAAGACCTTCCTCTTTCCGGTGTTGAAAGAGTGGAAGTGGAGGCTATAGTGAGGACCTCATTGATACTTGAGGAGGCATTTGACCTCTCCTTCCATTCTGTTTTAGTGAGGAGATTTTTGGGATCCTGTGATTTACGGTGATACATCCCAGCTAAGTTTGAGATGTGTTTTACTACAAAGGAGTAGGGTTATTGATATGTGTGTGTACAGCTGAGAACGTATGGTGAGAACTACCCGACTCATGATTTAGAGTTAGTAGTGGTAGTTCAAGCCTTTAAGTTTTGAAGACCTTACTGGTGTGATCTTCATGTCAGATTTCTATAGATCATAGAAATCTGAAGTATATTTTATGCAACAGGGGTTGAATAACCGCCAATGTTAAGAGCTTAAGTTGATCAAGCTTTGACTTGAAGATTCCATATCATTAAGAGAAGTTGAACGTTTTCGCCGATAACTTGAATGGAAAGACGCTCCAAGAGAAGATGATTGTGAGACTGATAGTTCAGCCTTAGCTTCATAGAGATCTAGCTTGGCTAGAGTTGGACAATCAGTTCCTTGATAAGGATACCCATTTATACCTCAGAGGTTCTACCTGGTCTGTTGGATGAGGTCCAACAGAAGCAGGAGACCTGCCGGGCCTTGACAAGGTTTAGAGAAAGGATGTCTCGTACTGAGGTACCATAGTTCTCCATAGGAGTAGATGGACTGATGAAGAGTCATGACAGCTTTTGTGTTCCTGCTGATGCAGATGGAGACGAAATATTACGTATACCCATTGTACGCCTTATTCAGTACATTCAGGTACGAGTAAGATGTACCACGAGATGAGACGATTATATTGTATGAAGCCGATATAACCAGATTTGTGATATAGTGTGTGACATGTCAGCAGGTCCAGATGGAGTATTTCCGATCTAGAGATAAGCCCCACCCACTACCAGTGCAGTAGTAGAATTTGGGAGGACATCTGTATGGACTTTTTTATGGGATTGTGACCCAGTAGAAGATTTATGTTATCTGGATTGTTGGTAACAAATTAATGAAACCGGCACGTTTTATTTCTATCAGAAGGACGTTGCTAGTAAATGAATTGGCTGAGGAGTACACTAGACACATAGTGAGACTCCATGGTATACCGAGAACGATCATTTCTGATCGAGATGGATGTTTTTACTTTGAGATTTTAGGCAGTAGATTCAGATTGCTTTGGGGACGAGTCTGTACTTCATGATTACACTTCACCCCCTGACAGATGGTCAGTTAGAGAGGATCATCTAGATCTTAAAGATCTATTATAAGTTTTAACTCGAATGGGAAACGTGGATGGTTATATATTACCTTCCACTAATGAGTTTATTATATAACAATGAAGGACGTGCATCTTTCTGGGATGGCCCTATGAGGCAATATATATAGACATAGATGTCGTATATCCTTATGCTAGAAGTGATCTAGCAGTAGTAGTAGAAATAACACATGACCAGACTCAGGATTTTTTAGTTCAAGTAACGATGATTAAAGGAAGAGTGTTGGCTCTACATAGTCGCCAGATTGTGTGTGTAGACAAGAGGTGTTAACCTCTAAAGTTCAAGTGAGAGTTCATGTCCGGCTGGAGGTATCTCAGCTGTGAGACGTTTGTTGTGTATTATGGAAAGGGGAACTGAGTTTCCAATATGTCAGTTACTTGAGATCTTGATCAGTTTTGTGAAGGCAACATGATGTTTAGCTTTCACTCTGAAGTTGGTGGATGTTCACCCAGTGTTCATGTGTCTCAACTGAGGAAGTATATACCAGGTTGGAAACACTTTGTGAGTTATAATGATCTAGTGGTTAAGTTGAACCACATCGTTGTTGAGCATCTGATTACATTCTTGGAATAAGATATGAAACGCTTGCATTTGAAAGACATTCCCATATTGAGGATATTATGGTCGAGATGAAGACCTGAAGAGGCTATGTGAGAGACTGAGGATAGTGTCCTGAGGAACTATCCAGAGTATATGTTGGGACAGACCCATTTGTGGGACACGAGTAGATCTTAGTGTTATCTTGATGAATGTTGTGCTTATGTGCTTATATGCCTTGATGTGTTATTCCATGCTAGTTGTGATGTGATTTATGATCTTAGTAGATCTTGATGTGCTAGCGTGATGTATGTTATAGCTGGAGATGATTACTTCCTCCACGCTACCCGAGTATGATTATATTTATAGCTGGAGATGGTTCTTTCCTTCATGCTATTTGAGTGTGATTAGGATCCAGCTGGAGATGGTTCTTTCCTCCATGCTACCTTGATGAACATAGTTTTAGTGGAGATGTGATTCCTCCATACGATATATATGATTATGGTTTGCTAGAGACGTATTTCCTCTATGCTTGTGATATATTTGGGCTAGAGATGTGCTTCCTCTATGCCTTATGATGTGGTATAGCGAGAGACGTGATTCCTCTACCCCTTTGGGTAGCGTTATGGCCCTATTTCCTAGAGATGATGATTCCTCCATGTTTATACTTGAGGTTATAGATTGTTATAGGTTATGATCTTTTGAACGGAGATGTGATACCTCCGATAGAAAGAGTGAGAGTTATACCTCGGCGTATGGGTCCGAGAGGATTTGGGAATTGTTCAATTTTCGGGACGAAACTTTTTTTTAGGGGTGTGTGATGTAATAGATAGGATTTCCGAATTCTAATGAATGTTGATTAACTTAATCGTTGATAGTAATTGACATACAACTCGCGAAGATTTCGCAAGTGATGAGTATGAGTCCCACCGTTATGTTCCTCACGTAATTTTGGACGTTTGGGGAATTTTTTACTTTTTCCCCCGGGTAATTATTTTTACCCTCCGGTGTTATTTGGAGCATTTGGGAGCTCCAATTAATAAAAATGCAGTTGAGAGAAATGATCAAGACATCGGATATATCCTAAATATGAAATAACATGGAGAGGCAAAACGGCCAAAACAGGCGCTATTTCGTTTCTTAACGGCAAAGAAAGACGGCTTAGGAATACACGTTTTCCGAGGCAGTTGTGTAATAATTATCCCTACAAACAGATTTAATGTTCCAATCTCGAGAAGTTTGGAGGAAAAGGTTCGACCCGCATTTGGATCGGTTAAAGGATAATTATCGACTTTACTAAAGGATAATTATCATCTTCACTATAAATAGCGGAAAATCCTTTATTAATTCATTTCATTTCACGTTTCCTCGTAAAAACTCTGATTTCTCTCAACCTTCAAACTCAGATCTACTCTCCGTTTCTAATCCGATTTCAATTCCGTTTGAGTTTCTGGATTCCTCTCTTCATTCTCTTCTTATCGGTACCGAGTTTCTGCATTTCCGAGTATATGGAGGGCTGGTCGAGCATATATGTCACTAGGACGGTTCCGTCGCTCAGATTCCGGTGAATTTGATGTTGTCCATGCATAGCCTGCGTCGCTGTGTTTCCGAATCTTCTTTTAGATCGTCAATCGGGTTAGTAACGAATAAGTTATGAATTTATTCATTTTCTGTACTGTGATTTGGCCTAAATTGAATTTAGGCTTGTCAAAATGGATAATTAGAAATTCCATTATGGTCGTTATATTATTCTGGTGATTATGGATAGTTTATTTGATTAAATCTGATGACAGGTGGGTTTAGAAATTGCCTGCGGGCAAAACGTTATTCTGGCGAAATCTAATTAATTAATTAAAGGTTAATTAATTAAATTAGGATTAGAATTGAGATTGAGGAATGTTGATTAGATACTACCTTGAGATTTGAGGAATTGTGAGTTATGCTGAGATATTGAGGTTTAGTTGGTTGTGAGGCTCATAGATTTAGTATGATCCTTATGGATCCCTTTGGGTCTAGGTGTGACCCCTTTGATGAATAGAGTTTGATATATCTCTTTATGCCTTGTTATTAGGTAGTGTCCCTCTCAGGATTGGAGGTTGATCGTGGTTGTGATTGTACGAGGTTGAGGTAAGTCCGTAGGACTTACTTAGCTACCATCCCTATATTGGGTGTTTGCATGAGTGGTGTGTGCTTTATATGTTTGCTATGATAGCATGAGTTATCGTTTTTATCGACCTATGTTCTATTGACTGTCCCACTGCGTGGCTGTGATAACCTTTCCCTTTCATCCCGCCGTGGAGTCTGGGAGGTTCTCTGATGTCGGGCCAGATTGGTTTACAGGAAGGGCGCAATCCACTCCCATAGGGTACACGGATTGTGTGACCGATACTCGTACAGCTGGACATTGTACTCAGAGGCGGGGATGTATCGGTCCTCGTGTCACATACTTTCATCTATCTATATATATCTATACGGTTTTTGAGTGAATGGTTATTATATAAAGATAATAAATGGGTAAATGTGTGATAGCATGCTGATGTGTTTATCTTTCATGATTGTGCTTGTGCTTATGCATTACCTCATATATGTATGGTTAGCTAACGGTTTCATACCGTGTTGTAGATGTTTACAGGTTAGGCGCTATTGGGTGATCTGGCAGGGTGACAGGCCGAGGACTCTCGTACATTAGGTGGTTGGTTTGGGGTTGTTGTGTTTCCCCTCTGCGTGAGGATGATCTTTTGTACCTCCTGTGTGAGGATGTCGTTTTATATACTCGGCTATATTGTTGTTTACTTTGGGTCGTACAGTTTATACTATTTTATGTATTTGTTTTATATCTGTCAATGTCATGTTGTAAGGTCCAGTGAACTTGTTGTCAGGCTAGGGTCAGGATCCATTGTGAGATCCTAGCCCAATGTGACATCCCGAGTCCCGCGGATTCGGGGTGTTACAGTCTACTCCGATTTTAGCACAACCTGAGGGTACAGAGGACTTTGTAGTATACAGTGACGCATCCAAGCTGGGCTTGGGGTGTGTCTTGATGCAGAGGGGTAAGGTCATAGCGTATGCGTCTCGATAGTTGAAGACGTATGAGGAGAACTACCCCACCCATGACCTGGAGTTAGCTGCAGTAGTACATGCCCTTAAGATTTGGCGTCATTATCTCTATGGGGCGAGCTGTCAGATCTTCACAGACCATAAGAGTCTGAAGTACATATTCACTCAGCGGGAGTTGAATAACCGCCAGAGGCGGTGGCTAGAGTTGATCAAGGATTTCGACCTTGAGATTCTCTACCACCCCGGGAAGGCGAATGTAGTTGCTGACGCTTTGAGTCGGAAGACGCCTCGGGAGAAGGCGATAGCCCGGTTGACAGTACAGCCACAGTTACAGAGAGACTTAGCTTGGTTGGAGGTCGAGATCTAGTTCCCCGATACAGCTCATCAGTTAGCCACCTTATAGTTGTTTCCTGACCTGTTGGGTGAGATCCGACAGAAGCAGGAGACCTGTCCAACTTTGACCCGGATCCGAGACCGGATGTCACGAGATGAGGCACCTCAGTTCACTATTGGTGCCGATGGACTGATGAGACGGCAAGACCGTATCTGTGTGCCATCAGACAGTGAGTTGAGACAGAGGATACTAGGTGGGGCTCATGCTACCCCTTACTCCGTACATCCAGGAGCGAGTAAGATGTATAAGGACGTGAGACGTTCCTTCTGGTGGGGTGGTTTGAAGCCTGACGTGGCCCGATATGTAGCCCAGTGTGCGACCTGTCAACAGGTCAAGATTGAGCATCGTAGGTCCGGAGGACAGCTCCACCCACTTCCAGTACCAAATTGGAAGTGGGAGGATATATCTATGGATTTTGTTACAGGGTTGAGGCTCAATAGAGGTTTTAATGCCATTTGAGTAGTGGTAGACCGTCTGACGAAGGCCGCACGTTTCATTCCGATTAAGGAAACGTGGCCGGTAAGTCGTCTAGCTGAGGAGTTCACCAGACACATTGTGAGACTCCATGGAGTACCGAGGACTATCGTCTCCGACAGGGATGGACGTTTTACCTCGAGATTTTGGCAGCAGGTACATACTGCTCTGGGGACGAGTCTCCACTTTACCACTGCCTATCACCCACAGACAGACGGACAGTCTGAGAGGACCATTCAGACCTTAGAGGACATGTTGCGGGCATGTGTACTAGATTGGGGACAGGTATGGCCAGATCATCTCCCACTAGTAGAGTTTTCATATAATAACAGCTGGCACACGTCTATTGGGATGGCACCTTATGAGGCTCTGTACGGACGGAGATGTCGTACACCGTTGTGCTGGGATGAGCCTAGCAAGGCTGATGGAGTAGCACCAGACCAGATACAGGATGATATCGCCCGGATTGCCTTAGTCCGGGAGCGGATGTTAGCAGCTCAGAGTCGTCAGAAATCCTACGCCGATAAACGGCGTCGACCTTTGGAGTTTAGAGTAGGTGCACAGGTGTGGTTGAGAGTGTCACCTACGAGAGGAGTTAGACGTTTCGGCATTAAGGGGAAGCTGAGTCCCCGATATGTCGGTCCATTTGAGATCTTAGAGAGAGTCGGAGAGGTTGCATACCGATTAGCACTGCCACCGAGATTGGAGGGAGTACATTCAGTTTTTCATGTATCTCAGCTGAGAGAGTACATACCCGATCCTAGACACGTCATCAGTCATGAGGATCTGATAGTCGAGCCACACCACACTTTTGTGGAGTACCCCGTAGCCGTCCTAGAGCGTAGTACTAGGCGTCTGCGTTCTAAGGAGATACCGATGCTGAGAATCCAGTGGTCTAGACGAGGAGCTAATGAGGCTACCTGGGAGACAGAGGAGAGTATTAGACGTAACTATCCTGAGTTCTTTGTGGAGTTAGCCGCTACCTCAGTACCGACGGGTTAGTACTTAGACGATACTTTATATGATTTCTGTGATTATATGTTTAAGTGATTGTTTATGTTTATGTGCTTAATAGCGTGAGTAGTTAGCATGTCAGGAAGAAGTGAGATAAATTGGAGTGAGATTGGAATATAACTCTTGAGGGGAAATTGTTTGGGTAGATACCTTATTCTAAGTTTCGGGGCGAAACTTATTTTTAAGGGGGTACTGATGTAATATCCGGAATTTTTATTCCGTCTATTTCCGTAGCTTACCGAATTCCGATCCCTTGACTTCACATAAAATGATAAGTTTAGCCAAACCCTAGTTTATAACATGACTTGTCTTTGACAAGGTCATGACGTCCTAGTGATGAGACCATGACAAGGTCTGACGAGAACAAGACGAAGTCAAGACAAGATCATGACGAGTTTTGACAAAGTCCTGACAAGCCCATAATTATCTTGGCCCACTGCCTATACTAGTTCAGCCCAACTTAGTTTTCTCCAGCCAGCCTCAGCTCAGGCCCGTTGTTGCCTTGCTTCTTGTCGGCCCTGCCACCTTGTACGCCAGCCCAGCTCGCATCCAACCCAGCTCGCGTCCAGCCCAGCATGGGAGAAGAGTAGACGGCAGCTCAGCTCGCGTCCAGCCCAGCAGGGAGAAGAGAATACATCCGTTTCTTGTCGCAGCCCTGAAGATCCTGGACGTGCGTATATCACGCCTCAGCTGAACGTTACCAACATGGTAATGGTCCGAAATTCATGCAGACAATCAAGCTTCTCCGCAATCTCAGCAGCAACGCACTCCTCCATATCTTCGTACCTTTGTTTCGATTCTTAGAAACGTACACCTCCAGCCGTTCGCAGACCATCCAGTGCATCCATTCCAGTCCGCCACCAAACGCAAAAAACACATCAGTGAGAAACTAGCAAGCCTCATAGCCGGAGATCCCTCGCATCGACATTCCTTGCTGCACTAGGTGTGGTGAAACTTCGCCCCACTGATCCATTCCTCCTACTCTCGCTGCAATAACTGGGACGCCTTCAACATTTAGAACACGTAAAGTGCAACAAGCCTCGTTAGCGGCCGACGCTACCTCTTCTGGATCGGTTTGAACTCAGGCTTGTTCTGTCTATCTAGTGTACCTGGTTAGAGTCTTCCAATCCATACAACAGGAAAGCCGAGTCAGGTCTTGATTCCAGTCGGGCAACTGAGTTGCTACAGTTTACAGAGCGAGTTTGGTTTACAGAGAATCGAGATTTATAACAAGTAAGTCCTTTGGGCTTACTTAGCTGACTTCTGAATATGAGCTTGAATGATGATAGTGGTGTGTGATTGAAATGTTTAGAGTTATAGGTTGTGATAGATATTTACCGACCTATACTTGGCCCAAGAGTAACGGGCGGTGGCATTCTGCTCAGTTAGCTTGAGGGCGTTGGGGGTTTGTTTAGGGACTAGTCCATACTCAGTTTGTAGTGATGCTACCGGCGAAGGTCAGCTAGACCTACACCCAGATGGATAAGGAACG
Organism: Fagopyrum homotropicum; assembly: GCA_033239125.1. NCBI lineage: Eukaryota > Viridiplantae > Streptophyta > Magnoliopsida > Caryophyllales > Polygonaceae > Fagopyrum > Fagopyrum homotropicum. The sequence continues at coordinate 67,230,342 of BSWB01000002.1, read as the reverse complement.
GAGGCGAGAACTGTTAAGAGTTCTTGTGCCACAACTGTAAAATTGAATAAGATGAATCACCTAAGTAATAGATAATAAACGGTTGTGTGCCAGCATGATGTTTGTTTATATTATTCTACGTGGTTTTGTGCTTTTATTATTCTACTTATATTTGGATAGTTAGCTAACAGTTGTTAGGTTGTGTAGACGTACCACAGGTTAGAGCAGATGCCGAGTGATCCGGATGGTAGTGGTCAGCCGGGGTCTCGTACTTTTAGGACGTGTTGCAGTTTCTTTATTTCTGGGATTTCCAGTTGGACCTTGGTTCTTTTCTTTCTATCCGTAGTTGTTATCTTATGTTTTCCGGCTGTCGGTTGTTCTGGTCACATTCATACGTTGTTAAGACTTAATTTATGATTTTCGGTTTTTCCTTATCTGTGCCTTGTTGTAAGATCTTGTTAAGTTGTTGTCAAACTAAGATCGGGACCCACTGTGAGGTCCTAACCAGTAACTCTCCAAGTTGTAAAATTTGGGGTGTTACATAATTTTGACCATAAAAATGTTTTGAACTACAAAGGTAAATATCGAAACAAGAAAACAAACTAAATCTTATATAATGCATTCATATACGTAATAATATAATCCAATGAAAATGTTTCTCTTATTTTACCTATACTGTTCATAAGTCTTTATGTAACGAATGTATTATGTAACAACCCATAAAATTATCATCCGGCATCATTTGAAAGGAATTTATGGTTAGCTAATAAGGATGGGTTGTTACCCAAGTCAACAAACTCTTCAGTTAAAGCGTGCTCTTACAGGAGCAATATCAGACACCACCTGGAATGTCTTCGTGCGAGTATGGTTCGTATGGCGACAACGTCCGTAAGACCTCGAGCCTTACATATTTTAATTTATTAACTAAAACCTGATAAATATAAAGTTAAAGCTTAATTTTAATTAGATAATCGTACACAGAAAATACTAATGGTACATTAGTAAAACGGTGGTTCTTGGCCATGTACACAACTATTTTAGTAATATATAGTAAAAAACATTTTAGTTAATATTGACACAATACTATAATTATGTCTACAAACTTGTTATTTAGTTAATGAATTTGGTTCTTTGCCAATGTACACAACTATATAGTAATATATATGGTAAAAATCATTTTTAAGTTAAGATTCACACAATACTATTATTTATACATACTTGTCATGTAGTTAACGAATGTGGTTCTTGGCCCATGTACACAAGCATATAGTAAAATATGGTAAAACTCATTTAATTTAAGATTGACACAATACTAATATTTATACTGTAAAATCCGGAATTTTTATTCCATCTATTTCCGTTATAAAATAGATCTCGATCAGTTGACCCATATCCGTCTACTTAGTTAGACATATGATCATAGGATTTATCATTTTATGTAGATTCCTTCACATAAAATGATAGAATCTTTGATATAGTTTATCATTTTATGTAGATTACTTCCGCATAAAATGATAGAATTCTGAGCCAATCTTAAAACTATAATAAACTCCCTATCCGCCTAGTCCGTATATTTATATATCGGGATCTTGTCCAGCCAAAAACTCGATAAATTAAGGAGCCCAGCTGCAGCCATTTAGCCCATCTGTTAACCGATAATCAGCTCCAACGGATCCAGTTCTTCAGCCCAGCTCCGCCCAGCTGCCTCACACGTCCAGCCCAGCAGCAGCAGCGTTGCCTCCAACAGCCCAGCGTTGCCAGCCCAGTCCGTGAGCTGCTCCAGTTTGCTTGTCCAGCCGCTGCCTTGTCCGCTCAGCCCAACAGCAGCACAGCTCCAGCCCAGCTACTGGAGGAGATAATGAACCAGCCTTCAGCCCAGCGCAAGCCCAGCGTCTGCTCAGCCCAGTGAAGCAGCAACCCGCAGTCTTCAGCCTAGGAGAAAGGATGCTGTTCCGCCTCCTCCAGCTCAGCAGATCCAGCCGTTTCAAGAGGATCTCAGCAGCCGTTACATGAGATCAATGCAGACGATTAAAGCCATAACTCAGCAGAAACGCTTCATCCTATCTTCATACCTCTTTTGCTTCTGAAAATTGTATCGCTCTCTCTCATCTGCTGCGTGATCTCCTTTCGTTTATGCGTTCCTTTTCTTCTGCACACACAACTAGCAGCGTCAAGGTAAGTGCAGAAATCGTTCTTCTGTCTCCACCTTATCCTCTCTACCGCCCCATCTGTGTACAGCACTCACCATCCTTCTCTATTCGTTCCTTCGTCCGGCACTGCTAGGTCTCAAACTGCAGCCACCTACATAATCGAAAGGTTGAGTCCATCGAGGTACAACTACTGCAAAGAACCGCCTCCTTCTGCCCCTACTGGTAAGAAGATCCTTCCCCATCTGTATCTTATGGATATCATAGCCACAATGACTCATTACCCTTCTTTTATTCCGATCACACTTCCAACAGTTGCAGCCGTGTGATCAACCAGCAAGTTCGGTTTTGGTACAGATCGGAACCAACAACAAATTAACCTTCTAGCTGCAAACCGGTAAGAGCCTATACTTGGATTAAAATAGGTTTCCGATTAGTTTAAGTGGAAGGTTATTATATAATCTTTTGTGTGTATATTATTTCCGTAATGATAGATTGATGAGCTGCTGTAATTCGACCTTGAGCATAGTTAAAATAGTGATAAGTAGCTGCTGAAAGTTATACATAAAATGATAGACATAAGGGCTGCTGTAAAATTGTATTTCATGCCTTCAGCTTTTGACCTATAAACTGCCTATCTTGTCGGCCAATTATTGAACGTTTGTATAAAGATCCACCGTTGAATTTTGGATATGTTGTATATGGATATATGTAGTTTAGCATATTAAAATTTGAGAAGAAATGAACGGTCGGATTGAAAGTTATGAGCTCCCGAAGTTAGGTAGTTGAGCAGTTTTGGTAAACTTAAGTTTTTGGCTAAGTATAGGAATTTTGAGTGAAGTAGCCAACTTTGTGAATTATTATAAAATTAATGGCTGAACAGTTTAGAGAAATTTCTCCTCCTAAGGTTAGATAGAACCTCATAGATGATCTAGAGATTTAATTCGGAATTATTGTAAGCTGTTAAGAATTTTATATTTAGAGCCGAAGTTAAACCTTTACGATTCTTCCGGAAAATAGAAACATAGGAAAAATGTCAGTTTGGAACCAAATAAAATTTTAGGAGTTAGAAAATAATTTTAGAACCTCAAATAGGAGTTTAGACATGAATTTTAGGGTTTTCGAGAAAATCGGAACCAAGGGTAAAATGGTCATTTTACCCTAAATTAATACTGTAACTAGTTATGTCTTAATACATTATTCGATCTTAGAAGTCTTAGACTTCTAACTACGTGAGAGTGTGCTAATGCACGTATCGCCTTTGGCAGGCAACTGAGTTGCTACAGTTTACAGAGCGAGTGGTTTACAAAGAGTCGAGCTTTATATCAGGTAAGTCCTTTGGGCTTACTTAGCTGACTTCTAAATATGAGTATAAATGATGATGGTGGTGTGTGATTGAAATGTTTAGAGAGATAGGTTGTGATATATAATTACCGACCTATATTTTGGCCTAAGAGTAACGGGCGGTGGCATTCTACTCAGTAGCTGGCTGGCGCTGGGGGTTTCTTTCGGGACTAGTCCATACATGGTTTGTGGTGATGCTACCAATGGAAGTCAGCTAGACCTACACCAGTTGGATAAGGAACGGGGGCGAGGACTAATAATAATTTCCGTGCCACAACTTAAATTGAATAATGTGAATCACTTAAATAATAGATAATAAACGGTTGAGTGCCAGCATGATGTTTGTTTATTTTTGTTTCTGCGTTTGCTTGTGCTGTTATCATTTTGCTTAAATTTGGATAGTTAGCTAACTGTTGATATGTTGTTTAGACTTGACACAGGTTAGAGCAGATGCCGAGTGATCCAGATGGTAGTGGTCAGCCGGGGTGTCGTACTTTAGGACGTTTTACAGTTTTTGCATTTGTGGGTTTTACAGTTGAACATTGTTTCCTTTCGTACTTTGTTATATTCCGTTTTCCGGCTGTAGTCGATCTGGTCACATTCATGCATTATTAAGAACTATTTTATGATTTCTGATTTTCCTTATCTGTGCCTTGTTGTAAGATCTCGTTAAGTTGTTGTCAAACTAAGGTCGGGACCCACTGTGCGGTCCTAACCAGTAACTCCCTAAGTTGTAAAATTTGGGGTGTTACATATACATACATGTAATTTAGTTAACCAATGTGGTTGATGGTCTATGTACACAACTATAATATAATATATGGTAAGAATTATTGTAGTTAAGATTGACACAATACTATTATGTATACAAACATGTTAGTTAGATAACAAATGTGGTTCTTAACCCACGTGCACAAATATATAGTAATATATGGTAGAAATCATTTTAGCTAAGATTGACAAAATACTATTATGTATACATACATGTTATAGGGTTAACGAATGTGGTTATTGGCCAATGTAAATAACTATATTACAATATATGGTAAAAATAGTTTTAGATAAGATTGACACAATTCTTTTATGTATAAAGACATGTTATTTAGTTCTCGAAGGTGGTTCTTGGCCCATGTACACAAACATATTAAAATGCATGTCAAAAATAACTTACTTTAAAAAAAAGTTCCTTTAGGAAGAAAACAATCACTCCTTATTACGATTGTATGTATATATATAGTTTTTGTCCATGATACATAAGAAACAAACTCATTGTCACTCAAGAATAAAATGACGTCCACTAAAGTAATACTCGTGTTGTTGTTTCACTTAGCTTTATTTTGTGTTATCGAAGGAAGGCCATATAATTCAAAAGAAAAATACGCCCTTTCATATTCATCTACACCAAACGGAGATATTCTACACTCCAGGCCATCAGTTCGTGACGATCGTGATCCAACAACACGACCACCAAAGCTAACAAATAATTTAGAATTCATTGTATACCCAAAATTACCCAAGGGCCCCATTCCACCTTCTGGGCCAAGCAAGGGTCATTCGCCACCGGGACCATGATCCACAACCAGGACCTTCTGATAACGGCAACGATGATCCACCCTGCCGACTACCAATGTTTTCTTACAAAAACAAAGATTACATGGTGGAATTGTCTCCACCTTTACTTGATTTAAATAATGCGCTCGATTTGCTAATTGAGATCTATGTATGTCTGTTGTGGTCTTGTTGGTCCTGAAAATGTTTTCTAAGTCGTTGATATATTCATTGTTAAATGTTACTTCCAATGTCCATGATACCAAATCATGCAATAAACAATCTTTCCCTCATTCTTAATGCTACTATTACTTATGAAATTTCTACGTAAATTGATCGGCTGTAGTCCTACTAGTTGATTAACCGGTGTGTGTTTCTCTTCTCAATTGTTATTGGTTTTGCTATTTTATTGTGTTTGGTGTTTACGATAGAATGACTTTTGCCAATCGATTGATTGACTAACCCTTATTTTTTCTTTATTTGTTTATGTTTTGTTAATTACATTAGTTGTTTCATCAATAATCAATCAAATCAAAATATTATCTTTGTTTAGTTCGATCCCGAACTTCTTGCTAAAATCGGACCTTCTAAGTATTTGTGAGATTTGAGGCTCATGTTTCAGCTTTAATCACTCATTGGAAATCTACATGGATTAATCACTCATTTGAATTTTACATGGGTTATTCACGGACAATACTTCTAAGTACTTATGAGATTTTTATTCCTACGTTTATCGATATTTTATTGGCTCGAGTATTTTATTTAAAATTATTTTAAGGCGTAAAATACCTTTCCCGAATATATTGATATTTTTGTATACGTTCACGTATATATATCCGTATCATTATTTTTGGAATAGTCGTGAATGTTTTCCCGACTAAAAAATTCCATTCTGTGTATTCTCTATCGGGTTATTTATCAATGTATTATAATTTCATTTCCTCTTCCTTGACAACTTACCTGTTGCCTCACCTTCCTTGATGAGCTGCCTTGTCACCCTCACCTTCCTAGCTGTCCAGTAGCAGCCTAGCTGACTCTACACTCCTCTCTCACACAACCTTACCTGTTGCCTCAGCCTTTCCTCATTCCTCACCCTCATTTTCTGATTTTCCACCTCCTCTAGTTGCCCATCTCCTCGGGTCCTCCCCGTCTTCAGTGAGGCAGCAAACACCTCCACCGTCGGCCACCTCTTGAACTCTCAACTCTTCACTATCACCCATCTCCTCTCTTCTCCTTTGTTTGCCCTAAACCTCCTCAACCGATTAAACCACCCGAATGAAGCTCTCCCTCACCGCCGTCTCGCCGCGAAGAGCAACCTACACCCTCGCCACAAGAAGAAACCCACTGCCGTCTCGCCTGTTTCCCGCAGCACTCTCCCGCTTCTCCTTCGCCTCTTCTCTGCAGCCGGTTGATGGAGCAGCAACCCCCGGAATTGCTGCAACCACGCCGGACCACCAGACGATGCCCCAGCCCCCTCGCCTCGCTGCCGGATCCAAGCAGTCCTGAGCCGCCGCCCCTACATTCCTCCTCCGCCAAGTCTGCCACCGCACTGTTTATTCCCCAGCCTTGCACTCGTACAACGTGAAAGAGGACTCTATTGCCCTAATATAATCGGGCCTCCTTAATTTGTGTTTAATTACGGAATGTACCCAGCTTTATATATTTACATGTATTACCCACATTTTTGAATGTTTCATTTATATCCCTTTCTGGAAAATTATAGATTATGGCCCTTATTTACACTTTAAGAATATGACCCAAGTTTTTGAATTTGTTCATCTTTGCACTAAAAATGTATTTATCGATTTTAAACTTGGGTTTCAATTAGGGGGATATTCTTATAATTTGTATATACTATATATTATGCCTTTCTTTGATTTATCTCGGTTTATGGCAAATATTTTATTGTGGGTATTAACCTCGGCTTTGAAAACGAGTTTTACCTTGAGTTTATGATGCTATACAATATTCCGGGAATATTATTTTTACGGTCTTTAACTTGGGTTTAGGAAGTGGGGTTTTCTTTAGATTATATATGTTCATAATTCCGTTCAAATTTATCTTATATGCTAAATTTGTCTAGTTTGGTGGTAGGTTCGGAAGTGCCCCGATAAAGGCCTGACGAGTCCAAGTCGACATCCGTTGAACGACTTTCGTTTATTGACGTCACTTGAGTATTCTTTCCCCTCGATCTAGGCATGTTATGTTTTAGTATCATGCTAGGATGGATGTAGCATAACTTAGAGTTAAATATCAAGTAGTGCTTATGGACCTTAGGTGAGTCTCGAGGATTTGATATTGTTTGATGGATTGATGTTGATTCTAAGCTTGAGGTGTTGGTTATCTTGTGAGGTTGTTATAAGGCTTTAAGTTATATGGTTGATCTTGTGAGCATTTTGAGGCTCGAGGTGGTGTTGTATGATCTTGTGTGATTTTGGAGTTTAGGTTTGGCTTATCCTAGTTGTGTTGTGAGTTATGATATTCCGAGATCCGAGGGTTTAGAAGTCTTAGGACTTCTAGCTTGTGTTGAGTGTGATGTGAGCATTAGGGATTCTAGGATGCGGTCCTAGAATTGAGAGTCAAATGGTCTTGCATAGATCATTTGTATAGAATTCTAAGACTTCTATTGTGAGTGGGTTGTTGTTGATATAGTTTTCTTCTTGTGAGCAGGTTACGGGCTTCCTCCCTACGGAAGCGAGAGTGTCGTGAGTTGAGTTTGGTGACGAGGTAAGTCTCCGGACTTACTTAGCTCGTATTTTACATACTAGCATTGATGTGTGTTTGGTGGTGTGTGTTTATCTTTTATTGTATAATAACAAAACCAGAAATAGGATTACCGACCTTATATTATTTCGCCAAAGTGTATGATAACGGGCGGTGACATCACTGCCTAGCTCTTGCGTAGAGCTAAGAGGTTCTTGGCGACTAGCCCGCGCTGGTTAGACGGTCGGAGGTATCCGTACCGTTCCATGCTGCAAGTGGCGACCGAGGCGAGTTTCGGGAGATTCTCGTGTCACAAAAGAAGTTGAATTATTACGGGATATGACCTAATAATAACAAAGATAATAAACCGGATTGGTGTGCTTTTATGTATGTTGTATGCTTCTAATGAGATTACTTGTGTATGTGCCCTTCCCATTGATTCTAATGTTTAGAATATAAGCTAACGGTTTTATACCGATTGTTGTAGATTGCCTTGCAGGTTAGGAATACGGTCGAGAGATCCAGAAGAGTGGGCAGCCGGGGTTTCGTACATTTTAGGATTGGGTTTTGGGTAAAGTCGAGTTTGAGTATTGTATTTATTGTATGTTGTATGGCGTTTAGTCTTTGTGGTTGTATTTTCCGTTGAACTCCTTTGTGGTAGTCTTTCGGGTTTTTCTTTTCATTGCATAAAAATGTATTTCGATGATTGCCTTTATTATGCAAGATCCGGTGAAATTGTTGTCAAGCTATGGGTCGGGATCCATTCTGAGGTCCTAACCCGTAGAATCCGAGTCCCGAGAATTCTGGGTATTACACTAAGTATGTGTGAGATTTGAGACTCAAGTTTCAGGTTTAATCACTCATCGGAAATCTACTTGGATTATTCACCGACAATACTTACAAATATGAGTTCCAATATGTTTGACAATATAAACATTTTGTCAACAAAAATGATAATGTCGGTCTAATAAATATTTTTAAACATTTAAACAATTTTTTCTTCAAATCAATGTATAATTTTGACCATAAAAATGTTTTGAACTACAAAGGTAAATATCGAAACAAGAAAACAAACTAAATCTTATATAATGCATTCATATACGTAAATATATAATCCAATGAAAATGTTTTCTTATTTTACCTATACTGTTCATAAGTCTTTATGTAACGAATGTATTATGTAACAACCCATAGAATTATCATCTGGCATCATTTGAATGGAATTTATGGTTAGCTAATAAGGATGGGTTGTTACCCAAGTCAACAAACTCTTCAGTTAAAGCGTGCTCTTACAGGAGCAATATCAGACACCACCTGGAATGTCTTCGTGCGAGTATGGTTCGTATGGCGACAACGTCCGTAAGACCTCGAGCCTTACATATTTTAATTAATTAACTAAAACCTGATAAATATAAAGTTAAAGCTTAATTTTAATTAGATAATCGTACACAGAAAATACTAATGTTACATTAGTAAAACGATGGTTCTTGGCCATGTACACAACTATTTTGTGATATATCGTAAAAAACATTTTAGTTAATATTGACACAATACTATTATTATGTCTACAAACTTGTTATTTAGTTAATGAATTTGGTTCTTTGCCGATGTACACAACTATATAGTAATATATATGGTAAAAATCATTTTTAAGTTAAGATTCACACAATACTATTATTTATACATACTTGTCATGTAGTTAACGAATGTGGTTCTTGGCCCATGTACACAAGCATATAGTAAAATATGGTAAAACACATTTAATTTAAGATTGACACAATACTAATATTTATACATACATGTAATTTAGTTAATCAATGTGGTTGATGGTCTATGTACACAACTATAATATAATATATGGTAATAATTATTGTACTTAAGATAGACACAATACTATTATGTATACAGACATGTTAGTTAGATAACAAATGTGGTTCTTAACCCACGTGCACAAATATATAGTAATATATGGTAGAAATCATTTTAGCTAAGATTGACAAAATACTATTATGTATACATACATGTTATAGGGTTAACGAATGTGGTTATTGGCCAATGTAAATAACTATATTACAATATATGGTAAAAATAGTTTTAGATAAGATTGACAAAATTCTTTTATGTATACAGACATGTTATTTAGTTCTCGAAGGTGGTTCTTGGCCCATGTACACAAACATATTAAAATGCATGTCAAAAATAACTTACTTTAAAAAAAAAGTTCCTTTAGGAAGAAAATAATCACTCCTTATTACGATTGTATGTATATATATAGTTGTTGTCCATGATACATAAGAAACAAACTCATTGTCGCTCAAGAATAAAATGACGTCCACTAAAGTAATACTCGTGTTGTTGTTTCACTTAGCTTTATTTTGTGTTATCGAAGGAAGGCCATATAATTCAAAAGAAAAATACGCCCTTTCATATTCATCTACACCAAACGGAAATATTCTACACTCCAGGACATCAGTTCGTGACGACCGTGATCCAACAACACGACCACCAAAGCTAACAAATAATTTAGAATTCATTGTATACCCAAAATTACCCAAGGGCCCCATTCCACCTTCTGGGCCAAGCAAGGGTCATTCGCCACCGGGACCATGATCCACAACTGTTCGCTCCAAACGGTGTGTGCAAGCTTTAAATTTATAACCCTAGACTTAAGCTTAAAACAAGGATGCGAACCCGCAGTGTACGGGTCAATCGTAGTAAAAGCAAGAAAATTCCAGGGGTCGATCACAGGGACTCGGTGAAACAAAGTCAATACGATGTGCTATGTCGATTCTAACCACAAGAGCAATTAACACAATCAAAGATGAATAAGAAGTCAATAAAGCAAACATGCAATTCTAGGGATTAAAGCATCTAGTTGTGGTTCCAACTCAAGATCTACAGATAAGCGGACAAAGCTGAGATTTTTGCGTGGGGAAGGTGTTTCTAAAGTGGAGTAGATCACCGGGTAAGTCTCACTACACACTAATCCTAAACCGTAACTCCTATTACCGGGTAAGTCTCAAGGAATTAAGATGAAGAACTATAACCTCAAACTAACACACCATCTAAGGGAAAAGAATCAACCTTTACCGGGTAAGTTTCAGGCTAACTCACGAAGATGGGATGGAAGCACACTCAAACCCCAATAAAGGATAAACCTTTATTACCTACACTTATGATCGTTGGTACACAAACTAAGGAATTACCGGGTAAGTCTCATCCTAAGCTTGCTTTGAACCAGGAAGGTGTAATAAGAATAGGATTTGGCAAACTCTAACACTTAACTATCAGTTTAGTTCGAATAAGTCACCTCGGTCAGAAGAATTCCACCCCGGCCGAGATGTTCATCAACCGAACGAGATGCTTAGGGTTAAGGTTAAAGACTCGAACTTTCAGGATCCTACTAGAATCTAAGATTATTCTATCATTGTTTTTCCCACAACCTTCAGCCAATCACCCTAGAATCACACAAGGAGATTAGCCACTCATCATCATAATGAAAGTATTAAATATAAGGGAAGAAGGTGAATATTTGAACAAAGAAGAATTTAATGAAAAGACTTCAATAACTGAATCAAATATCACAACAAAGCGTTCTTTGGATAATAATCCAACAAGACAAGGCAACAATTGAGGGAATTGAAGACAATCTTACAAAACCCTTCAATAAAGCTATAAAAAGCTATGGACTTCAATCTTCCTTCAACCTTCAAAAAGGTTCTTCGAATCTCTCCCAACTGGAGTAGGCTGCTGCTGCGTATTTTTCGGTGTGAGCGGATGCCGGAATTATGGGAAATCCGACCCTTTTTATAGGAAAATAACCCTCCAAAGATAATAAATCTTAGAAAGATATTTTCCCATAAATATAGGTAAAATATATGATTCTGCATATCTCTTTCCTTCCAGGAGCCAAGCCCAAAAATATAAGATCACTTTCCAAGTTTAAAAGATCTCCTCCAAGAATAAAATATTCTCGCCGCGTCCTAGGTGTTCGCCTCGGTCGAGTCGGCGTCTCCGGATCACCTCGGTCGAGGTAAATCTGTGGTCAACCGAGGTGACTCACAACTGAATGTGAAATCTCTCAAAACTGGTCCAAAGTGAATCTTTAATCCATGGCTATGCTTCCTGGATGTAGCTCCAAATGACTAATGACTCCTTTTGCTCCTTTTTGATGCAAAACGTACCATATTACCTGCAATTACAACGAAACTAGGTGTAGACCTTGATTCTCGCAAAGGTAGATGAAATGGTAATAGAATCACATATTATACATACAAACATGCAGATTATTGAAGATAAAACGTCTAAACAAACCCCAAAATATAGACTATAATTCATGCTATCAAAATACCCCATACTTAGCCCTTGCTTGTCCCCAAGCAAGTTCCTCATATAGAAGACAAGATAGAATGGATTATAAGTCAATAAAATCAATGAAAAAGTCTTTCTAAAACATTTTATGGTGTGCAACTATCATAGATCACTCTAAGAGAATACTTCCTGGAATTTAGAAACTCAATATGCTCAAAACATTTTATAAATATAGGAAAGTTGTTCATCTTTGCATAAAATCATAGAATGCATAATAAATCATTAATTATCAAAATTAATCATATATAATCCAGTTTAAACCGCTAAGTCAATCAACAAGCTCAAGGTCTCAAGGGCTTCCCAAAAGAAAAGGTCAAGAAACGTGTAGGGTAGGGATGTATGTAAGGTAATGTTGTGCTAGAATCCGGGAAAAGGATGAACTTCACTTTCACTTTGACTTGCAACATCTTCCACCAATAAGATTTGCTTATTTCACACTTTTTTTCTTTCTTTACTTTACTTTTTGGGATGCATGGACAGAGGTGCACAATAACCGAAGCCTAGGAAATCTGCAATCATCAATTTCTCGAGATGCATCAAACCCTTGATGCACATACCATGACCCGTTAGGAATATCGCTCAATCTGACTTTGGCAAGACACAAACACCCGGCTATGTGAATGGTGCCGAGTTACTCATCTTCATGATTGACTTCCCCAAACCTATAATTGCTTTCTAACACTTCCACTTCTAGCCCACTTCTCAACTTTAACTTGCTTTCACCACTTTGCTTGCTTCCAAATTCCCGGATAGGTAAAGGGAGGCAAAATGTATATGAGCGGCTAAGCATGATCAAGAAGAAGAAGAGAGAAGAGAATGAATTGCCTTGGTCTTTCCAAGAAGAACGTGAGAGAACTTAACCTGCGGTGTCAACCTTCAAATTTAATATAATTTGGATAAAAAAACAAAGTTTTAAACATGCCATTAATTTCAAACAAAGCATTTAGCAACTTAAATATATTATAAAACCTTTCAAACACATAAAGAATTTAAAACCAGTAGGTAAACAAGATCTTCACTGAGATCATATCCAGATAACTAACACAAAATCGTTTTCGAAAACTTTCTGTTACGCACCTCGGTCGAGGTGTTCTTGGTTCAACCGAGGTGAAACACCTCGTTCGGCCAGAATCTCCCCGGTCGAGGTCAATAATTTTTTTTTTTTAAAACCATTTTTTTTTTCAGTTTCGACGTTTTTCTCAATCAAATAACCTGTAGGTATGCATGTAATATCAGATAATCATATAAAGGCAATGAAGCATAAATACGAAAATATCCGATAAATATAATACATCAAAGGTGTCAAATACATCACGTAGTCACGTAGTCAAATAACACAAACACCCCATACTTGAGACACACTGTCCCAGTGGGTATAATAAAAGTCTAAACAAGAGAGAACTCACCGGATAAAAGCCGAACTGCATAAAAAATATAATAATAAAATCCTGCAGCTCCTCAGTAGTCTCGATCCGGTGGTGGTGGTGGTATGTAGGGATACTGAGTCGGATCATAAGGATGTCCCATGATATGCTCAAACTGCAGCTGAGCCATCATGTGCTGATGATGCTGCCGCTCCTGCATCTCGCGGATATCCAGCGAAAGTGCAGCATATGAGTCGATAACCTGATCCGTCAGGTCATCAATCCGTCGGTGAGCAGCTCTATCTCTCACTCCCCGCCTCCTGCGTCTAGCAGGTCTGATCGGAGAAGTCTCAGCTGGTGCCGGCTCAGTGTCCTCCTCGTCATCCAGATCTATAATAGGTGGCGCACTCGTCCCTGCTGTATCTGTCCCTGTGTCCATCGGGACGCCACCTCCTCTCTCATCTACTGTGTCCTCATCGTCGTCCTCATCCTCAGCCTCCTCCTCCTCCTCAGCTGCAGCGGGGGCAGCTGCTCCCTCTCTGTAATCCTCCATAAGTGGACCCCAAGCGGTCTGCCAGAAATGTGGATCAAAGACAGAGAACTGTGCAGACCATCTGATGCCCTGAGGTGCAGTCAGCTCCCATGGCATAGCGACGTAGGGTGTAGTCAGTCCTCGGGGAACCAGAATCCTCCGAGTAATCATCTCCTGTAGTCCGAGCGGCTTGGCAGCCGCCACCATGGTACACCTACTCAGATCCATATCCTGATACCTAGCGATATGGGTCACTATCCCTCCGCAGCATATATCTCCCTTCCCTTTGGCTTTGATCCTGTGCAGATCCTCTGCCAGCATCAATCCAAAGTCAGGGTATCCACCTGTAACCATGCAGTATAAAGCGAAGAGCTCCCCCTGTCGGACCTTCTGGGGCGTCTCAGTACGCGCCAGAAGCGTCTCGCTGAAGATCCTGTGTGTCAATCGAAAGGCTAGATGATAGATAAGCTTTGCCCTAGAATCACCAGGACGCCACCTATCTGCATGCTCTGTAATGTGGGCGATCTGACCCCAGAACTCTCTAGCTACAGCTCGGGTCGGGAAGTCTACAGCAGTGGGGGCAGGGAAGCCAAAAATGTCTCTCCAGTGGTCTACAGGTACTAAGTAGTTCCGGTTCATCAACCGGTACTTCACAGCCCTCTCTGTGGGGAGGTAAGTGAAGGAGCTGACAAACTCGAGGGTCGGCTCTAGGTAGGCTGGGGCTCGGATCTCAGTAAACTGATCCAGCCCGACGGTGGTGATCATCCTCCTAAGATCTCCATCAACGTGGAGACAGTCAAAGGCAGAAATGTCCAGAAATCTAGGAGCTATCACTGGACGGCTAGCAATGCGCTCGTAATCTACAAGGTGTCTCTCGTGGATCACCGGTATAGAAGGTCTGGATGAGGAAGAAGAAGGGGAAGGAGAGGATCTATCTCTAAGGGCTAACAATCTGTCAGAACTCATCTTCAAACAGCACTGTCAGACTACCTCGGTCGACTGACAAACTCCAAGAATCACCTCGACCGAGGTGCAGGTCGACTGGACCGAGGCGAAGACAGTCGCGATTTCAACTCTCTGAATTTCAGTTCTTTTCCCCCAAAAATCACTACCGATGCTTCCTACGGGGTACTTAAGGTTTTCCTCAACAGAATCAAGGGCAACTGAAGCCCAAATTGCAGTAAACGAACGAGTTTAGGGATTCGATCGTTTTTACCTCTTTCCGGCCGAGTTGCTCAAATTTCTCGCAGATCTGTAGTTGCAATCGATTCCTCTACCCTTCAATCTCGGTTTGGAAGCAGAAAACGTCGAAAACGAGCAAGAATCGCGAGTGAGCAAAATGGATCTGTCGCCGCGGTCGAGGTAGGTAAAAAATGTGAAAAGTAATTTTTCCCTTTTTATACTGTTACTGGATCTGCTATCACCTCGGTCGAAATGGTCTCGACTGGACCGAGGTGGTACGGACCGAGGCGGTTCTGCAGAAGCCCTAGTCGCCTCGGTTGCTCAAGAATCAACTCGGTCGAGGTGCTCTGACAGTGACCGAGGTCCTTCTGTCTTCTCAGAATCTCGAACTTCTGTCCTTCCAGTCGTGCTCCTCCTTAGATATTCCCTGTTGTCTGTCCAGAACGCCAAAAACAAAGCAAAGCAAAGCAAAAACAAAAACTATCTAAGCTAGACTAGAAAACGGGAAAAGAAAGCAATACCTTGGGTTGCCTCCCAAGAAGCGCTTGATTTAAGGTCGCTAGCTGGACCATAATGCGTCTCAAATGAGGTAGATTGGTGCAACCTCCTCAACCGGCGTTTCCGGTTGGTACTTCTTAAGTCTATGACCGTTGACCTTGAAATTTCCGCTAGTTTCGCCCCATATCTCAACTGCACCATGAGGGAAAACATGTTTCACAACGTAAGGCCCGGTCCATCTAGATTTCAACTTACCTGGAAAAAGACGGAGGCGGGAGTTGAAGAGTAGAACTAAATCTCCCTCGTTAAGCTCCTTTGGAACGATACGCTTGTCATGCCATCTCTTCGTTCTTTCCTTGTAGATTTTGGCATTCTCATAGGCGTTCAACCGCAGCTCTTCCAGCTCGTTAAGCTCCAATAGTCGTTTCTCACCAGCCTCCTTGATGTCAAAGTTCAACCATTTGATAGCCCAATACGCCTTGTGCTCCAACTCAACGGGCAAATGGCAAGACTTCCCATATACCAAATTATAAGGGGTGGTACCTATGGGAGTCTTGAATGCTGTCCTGTACGCCCAAAGAGCATCGTCCAATTTCATGGACCAATCCTTCCTCGTTCTAGAGACGGTTTTCTCCAAAATTGCCTTGATTTCTCTATTCGAGATCTCGACCTGTCCACTAGTTTGAGGGTGATAAGCGGTTGATACCTTGTGGGTTACCCCGTACTTCGATAGAAGTGCCTTAAACTTCCGGTTGATGAAATGCGTTCCTCCATCGCTGATGATGATGCGTGGAGTTCCAAATCGTGGAAAGATAGTTCTATTCAAGAACTTCACAACCACCTTGGCGTCGTTAGTGGGAGAAGCAATGGCTTCAACCCATCTAGAGACGTAATCAACTGCAAGGAGAATGTAGAGGTTCCCCCCGGAGGATGGGAAAGGTCCCATGAAGTCAATCCCCCATACATCAAAGATTTCTACTTCTTGGATGTTATTAAGTGGCATCTCGTTCCTCCTCGATAAGTTCCCTGTTCTTTGGCATGCATCACAAGAAACAACAAAAGATTGCACATCCTTAAATAATGTAGGCCAAAAGAAACCGGAACGCAATAGCTTAGCGCATGTTTTATCGGTGCTAGCATGTCCTCCACAAGGAAGTGAATGACAATGCCTTATGACGCTATTAACTTCATCTTCCGGAATGCACCTTCGAAGCATCCCATCCGGTCCGTGCTTGAATAGCAGCGGCTCATCCCAGTAGTAATGTCGTACTTCCTTGAAGAATCTCTTCTTTTGAGAGTACGTCAATCCGGGCGGTATTTCCTGGCAAACAAGATAATTCACAATATCAGCATACCAAGGACCTTTATTATCAGAAAGTTGGTGGAGGGAATGGTCCGCCAACAGTGGGTGAATGTCAGAGAAAGGAGTAAGAGAATTGTTATTCTCAGCAATCTCAGTTGACATTGTCTCGCCGTCGACCTCGGTCGAGGCGTTTAGGCGTTGACCGATGTGTTCTTCAGTCGCCTCGCTCTGTCCAGAAAGTGCCTCGGTCGAGGTACTGCTTATGGGTCCGAGGCTGGAGATCTTCGTCTCCTGGATCAGCTTCTCAGTTTTGGCTCCTGGATCCTCTTCTAGTGCCTTCAAGCTCCGTATATCTGCATCACAAGAAGCATCTATACCTTCCTCCATTAAACTGAAACTTATAACTCTTTCGAGCGGATCGTTAATAAGGATAGAGCTCACCAATTCTCTTGATTCTTCTTCATCGTAGATGTTGAAGATATCATCAGTTAGTTGCTCCCCCTTCATGGCTGCAAGTAGTGCAAACTCCACCTCATCGCCACCAACGTTGAATTTCAACTTGGCGTTCTTGCAATCCACGTTGCAACCCGAAGTTGCTAGAAATGGCCTCCCGAGAATAATAGGTACTGGATAATCTGCGGGAATGTCAAGTACGACAAAATCTATAGGTAGATAGAAGTTACCTAACTTGACCGGAACGTCCTCCAAAATGCCCACGGGATGGGTAATGGAGTGATCCGCCATGTAGAGTCGAATCTTGACCGGCTTGGGCTCTCCAAGACCGATCTTAGTGCACAACTCCAGCGGGATGATGCTCACGCTGGCTCCTAGATCACAAAGGGCTTCACAAGTTACATCCCCAACTTGAATGGGAATGCAAAATGAGCCGGGATCTCTCAACTTAGGCGGCATCTTTTCCTTCATGGTCTTTATAAGCTCCGAAGATTTAGATGTCATCCTAACTTCACCAACATCCTCCAGCTTCCTCTTCCTTGATAAGATTTCTTTTAAGAACTTCCCATAGGCGGGCATACCTAGAATGGCATCAAGGAAGGGAATGTTAATATGTAGCTTATTCATCAAGTCACGAAACTTACCAAAGTGCTTGTCTAGATGTGCTCTGGCTCTGGACTGAGGGAATGGAAGTGGTGGTTTATATGCAGGAGGTGGAACATAAGTTTCTGTCGTTCCTCCTGCTTTCTGTTGCTCCGCCTCGGTTGGCATCTCGGTCGAGGTGTTCTTCGACTGGATCTGGACCGAGGTGGTCTGCGTCGAGCGAGGTACTGGATCTGCAGTTTTGAGTCCACTCCTCGTCGTTATGGCCATGCACTGGCCCTTAGGGTTAGTTTCCGTCTTTGCTGGAAGCTTCCCTGAATCTCTTGGCGCTTCATTCGCCCTACTAGCAAGTTGTTGTTCGAAGGACTTTTGGGCCCTCGAGAATGAAGTCATAGAATTCTCCATAGCACTAAGCTTGATCAAGATTGCCTCCAGAACTGCGTCCTTCTTTTCCGGTTGAGACGAACTTGATCCTTGCCCTTGGCTTTTCAATGGAGTAGAAGAAGAAGAAGGAGAAGAGAGGAAAGGGTTAGAGGAATCATTAGAGTTGGAGTTTGAATGGTTGTTACCGTGGTTTTGGTTATTCGCCCTCCAGTTGTTGCTATTGGATCCTCTATTGTTGTTGTTGTAGTTGTTGTTTCGGGGTCCGTTGTTGTTACGGTACCTATTATTGTTGTTGTTGTTCCTTTGCCCTTGCTCTTCCTTCTTAGTTTGAGCCATCAAGAGCTCCTTCAATTGCTTCACGTCATTCTTCAACGACGTGAGTTGGTTGTTGTTGGGTTGAGTCTCTTGAAAGTTGACTCTTTTGATTCCACCTTCAGCTCCTGGGTGGGTATATTTCTCCATGTGCAAGGCTTGCTTCTCAATGAAGTCCCAAGCCTCGTCAATCGCCATGTCCATGAAGGTACCGGCGGAGAGTAGTTGGAGATTGAACTGGGTGCTTCCGTCCAGCCCTTTGAAGTAGATCTCCAACAACTCGATCTTTGGAATCCCATGATGTGGGCAATCCAAAAGGATATCCTTGAACCGCTCCCAAGATTTGGACAAGCTCTCCTTGTCCTTCATGATGAAAGCATTGATCTTCCCTCTCATTTCAGCGGTCTTTGAGGGTGGAAAGAATTTGGTCAAGAATTCCGTAGTCATCTCCTCCCATGTGCTAATTTTTCCTGGAGGAAGAGATTGATACCAAGTAAGAGCTCTATCTTTTAAAGAAAAGTAAAAAGGTCTTAGCTTGTAGTTGTTGTTCTCAATTCTGGGAGGTCGCAAGGTTTCCATCAAGATCTCGTAGTTTTGAAGATGTTGATGCGGCGACTCCTTCTCTAGCCCTGCGAATTGGCATTGGCGAATCATGGCTAGAACTTGCGGTCGAAGTTCGTAGTCATGATCTGCTGGATCTCCTAGGTTCACTCCTGGACGCCTCAGTTGTTGATTAGGGTCCATCCTTTGACCTAGGGTTTGTGGAATTCCTGCAAGAAGAACATCTCGGACTGGTATCCGAGGTGGAAGTACCTCGGCCGGGGCGTTGGGTACTGGAATCTGCCTCGGTCGAGGATCAATTACTGGATCATGCATCGGTCGAGGATCAACAGGAGGATCCTCCCTCGGTCGAAGTAGAATCTGGTTCCGAATGACAGCAATCTCAGCTTCGATTGCTGCAGTCCTGGTGCGATTCTCCTCTTTCTCTTGCATGAGTTCTTCCTTGCTGAGGCGCAGCAGCTCCTGCGTCTCTCTCAATTAGGCCGCAAGATCGCGATCGTCTTGTTGGGCCATCTTCGCTTCTCTTAAGCGTCTCTTGTATGTCTTTTCTGGTTCGGGATCGTAAGGAACGATTTCCTTCCCAGCGCGGGTTCTTCGCATATACCTAAGAAAGAACCTGCGAAAGTCACTCAAGTAGAGTGGTTAGACAAAACGGGGCAAATGCCCCAACAGCAAACCGTACCGGCTCGGTCTAGACCAAGTCCCCGGCAACGGCGCCAAAAAATTGTTCGCTCCAAACGGTGTGTGCAAGCTTTAAATTTATAACCCTAGACTTAAGCTTAAAACAAGGATGCGAACCCGCAGTGTACGGGTCAATCGTAGTAAAAGCAAGAAAATTCCAGGGGTCGATCACAGGGACTCGGTGAAACAAAGTCAATACGATGTGCTATGTCGATTCTAACCACAAGAGCAATTAACACAATCAAAGATGAATAAGAAGTCAATAAAGCAAACATGCAATTCTAGGGATTAAAGCATCTAGTTGTGGTTCCAACTCAAGATCTACAGATAAGCGGACAAAGCTGAGATTTTTGCGTGGGGAAGGTGTTTCTAAAGTGGAGTAGATCACCGGGTAAGTCTCACTACACACTAATCCTAAACCGTAACTCCTATTACCGGGTAAGTCTCAAGGAATTAAGATGAAGAACTATAACCTCAAACTAACACACCATCTAAGGGAAAAGAATCAACCTTTACCGGGTAAGTCTCAGGCTAACTCACGAAGATGGGATGGAAGCACACTCAAACCCCAATAAAGGATAAACCTTTATTACCTACACTTATGATCGTTGGTACACAAACTAAGGAATTACCGGGTAAGTCTCATCCTAAGCTTGCTTTGAACCAGGAAGGTGTAATAAGAATAGGATTTGGCAAACTCTAACACTTAACTCTCAGTTTAGTTCGAATAAGTCACCTCGGTCAGAAGAATTCCACCCCGGCCGAGATGTTCATCAACCGAACGAGATGCTTAGGGTTAAGGTTAAAGACTCGAACTTTCAGGATCCTACTGGAATCTAAGATTATTCTATCATTGTTTTTCCCACAACCTTCAGCCAATCACCCTAGAATCACACAAGGAGATTAGCCACTCATCATCATAATGAAAGTATTAAATATAAGGGAAGAAGGTGAATATTTGAACAAAGAAGAATTTAATGAAAAGACTTCAATAACTGAATCAAATATCACAACAAAGCGTTCTTTGGATAATAATCCAACAAGACAAGGCAACAATTGAGGGAATTGAAGACAATCTTACAAAACCCTTCAATAAAGCTATAAAAAGCTATGGACTTCAATCTTCCTTCAACCTTCAAAAAGGTTCTTCGAATCTCTCCCAACTGGAGTAGGCTGCTGCTGCGTATTTTTCGGTGTGAGCGGATGCCGGAATTATGGGAAATCCGACCCTTTTTATAGGAAAATAACCCTCCAAAGATAATAAATCTTAGAAAGATATTTTCCCATAAATATAGGTAAAATATATGATTCTGCATATCTCCTTCCTTCCAGGAGCCAAGCCCAAAAATATAAGATCACTTTCCAAGTTTAAAAGATCTCCTCCAAGAATAAAATATTCTCGCCGCGTCCTAGGTGTTCGCCTCGGTCGAGTCGGCGTCTCCGGATCACCTCGGTCGAGGTAAATCTGTGGTCAACCGAGGTGACTCACAACTGAATGTGAAATCTCTCAAAACTGGTCCAAAGTGAATCCTTAATCCATGGCTATGCTTCCTGGATGTAGCTCCAAATGACTAATGACTCCTTTTGCTCCTTTTTGATGCAAAACGTACCATATTACCTGCAATTACAACGAAACTAGGTGTAGACCTCGATTCTCGCAAAGGTAGATGAAATGGTAATAGAATCACATATTATACATACAAACATGCAGATTATTGAAGATAAAACGTCTAAACAAACCCCAAATCATAGACTATAATTCATGCTATCAACAACCAGGACCTTCTGATAACGGCAACGATGATCCACCCTGCCGACTACCAATGTTTTCTTACAAAAACAAAGATTACATGGTGGAATTGTCTCCACCTTTACTTGATTTAAATAATGCGCTCGATTTGCTAATTGAGATCTATGTATGTCTGTTGTGGTCTTGTTGGTCCTGAAAATGTTTTCTAAGTCGTTGATATATTCATTGTTAAATGTTACTTCCAATGTCCATGATACCAAATCATGCAATAAACAATCTTTCCCTCATTCTTAATGCTACTATTACTTATGAAATTTCTACGTAAATTGATCGGCCGTAGTCCTAATAGTTGATTAACCGGTGTGTGTTTCTCTTCTCAATTGTTATTGGTTTTGCTATTTTTTTGTGTTTGGTGTTTACGATAGAATGACTTTTGCCAATCGATTGATTGACTAACCCTTATTTTTTCTTTATTTGTTTATGTTTTGTTAATTACATTAGTTGTTTCATCAATAATCAATCAAATCAAAATATTATCTTTGTTGAGATCGATCCCGAACTTCTTGCTAAAATCGGACCTTCTAAGTATTTGTGAGATTTGAGGCTCATGTTTCAGCTTTAATCACTCATTGGAAATCTACATGGATTAATCACTCATTTGAATTCTACATGGGTTATTCACGGACAATACTTCTAAGTACTTCTGAGATTTTTATTCCGACGTTTATCGATATTTTATTGGCTCGAGTATTTTATTTAAAATTATTTTAAGGCGTAAAATACCTTTCCCGAATATATTGATATTTTTGTATACGTTCACGTATATATATCCGTATCATTATTTTTGGAAAAGTCTGGAATGTTTTCCCGACTCAAAAATTCCATTTTGTGTATTCTCTATCGGGTTATTTATCAATGTATTATAATTTCATTTCCTCTTCCTTAACCACTTGATGAGCTGCCTTGTCACCCTCACCTTCCTAGCTGTCCAATAGCAGCCTAGCTGACTCGACACTCCTCTCTCACGCAACCTTACCTGTTGCCTCAGCCTTTCCTCATTCCTCACCCTCATTTTCTGATTTTGCACCTCCTCTAGTTGCCCATCTCCTCGGGTCCTCCCCGTCTTCAGTGAGGCAGCAAACACCTCCACCGTCGGCCACCTCTTGAACTCTCAACTCTTCACTATCACCCATCTCCTCTCTTCTCCTTTGTTTGCCCTAAACCTCCTCAACCGATTAAACCACCTGAATGAAGCTCTCCCTCACCGCCGTCTCGCCGCGAAGAGCAACCTACACCCTCGCCACAAGAAGAAACCCACTGCCGTCTCGCCTGTTTCCCGCAGCACTCTCCCGCTTCTCCTTCGCCTCTTCTCTGCAGCCGGTTGATGGAGCAGCAACCCCCGGAATTGCTGCAACCACGCCGGACCACCAGACGATGCCCCAGCCCCCTCGCCTCGTTGCCGGATCCAAGCAGTCCTGAGCCGCCGCCCCTACATTCCTCCTCCGCCAAGTCTGCCACCGCACTGTTTATTCCCCAGCCTTGCACTCGTACAACGTGAAAGAGGACTCTATTGCCCTAATATAATCGGGCCTCCTTAATTTGTGTTTAATTACGGAATGTACCCAGCTTTATATATTTACATGTATTATCCACATTTTTGAATGTTTCATTTATATCCCTTTTTGGAAAATTATAGATTATGGCCCTTATTTACACTTTAAGAATATGACCCAAGTTTTTGAATTTGTTCATCTTTGCACTAAAAATGTATTTATCGATTTTAAACTTGGGTTTCAATTAGGGGGATATTCTTATAATTTGTATATACTATATATTATGCCTTTCTTTGATTTATCTCGGTTTATGGCAAATATTTTATTGTGGGTATTAACCTCGGCTTTGAAAACGAGTTTTACCTTGAGTTTATGATGTTATACAATATTCCGGGAATATTATTTTTACGGTCTTTAACTTGGGTTTTGGAAGTGGGGTTTTCTTTAGATTATATATGTTCATAATTCCGTTCAAATTTATCTTATATGCTAAATTTGTCTAGTTTGGTGGTAGGTTCGGAAGTGCCCCGATAAAGGCCTGACGAGTCCAAGTCGACATCCGTTGAACGACTTTCGTTTATTGACGTCACTTGAGTATTCTTTCCCCTCGATCTAGGCATGTTATGTTTTAGTATCATGCTAGGATGGATGTAGCATAACTTAGAGTTAAATATCAGGTAGTGGTTATGGACCTTAGGTGAGTCTCAAGGATTTGATATTGTTTGATGGATTGATGTTGATTCTAAGCTTGAGGTGTTGGTTATCTTGTGAGGTTGTTATAAGGCTTTAAGTTATATGGTTGATCTTGTGAGCATTTTGAGGCTCGAGGTGGTGTTGTATGATCTTGTGTGATTTTGGAGTTTAGGTTTGGCTTATCCTAGTTGCGTTGTGAGTTATGATATTCCGAGATCCGAGGGTTTATAAGTCTTAGGACTTCTAGCTTGTGTTGAGTGTGATGTGAGCATTAGGGATTCTAGGATGCGGTCCTAGAATTGAGAGTCAAATGGTCTTGTATAGATCATTTGTATAGAATTCTAAGACTTCTATTGTGAGTGGGTTGTTGTTGATATAGTTTTCTTCTTGTGAGCAGGTTACGGGCTTCCTCCCTACGGAAGCGAGAGTGTCGTGAGTTGAGTTTGGTGACGAGGTAAGTCTCCGGACTTACTTAGCTCGTATTTTACATACTAGCATTGATGTGTGTTTGGTGGTGTGTGTTTATCTTTTATGGTATAATAACAAAACCAGAAATAGGATTACCGACCTTATATTATTTCGCCAAAGTGTATGATAACGGGCGGTGACATCACTGCCTAGCTCTTGCGTAGAGCTAAGAGGTTCTTGGCGACTAGCCCGCGCTGGTTAGACGGTCGGAGGTATCCGTACCGTTCCATGCCGCAAGAGGCGACCGAGGCGAGTTTCGGGAGATTCTCGTGTCACAAAAGAAGTTGAATTATTACGGGATATGACCTAATAATAACAAAGATAATAAACCGGATTGGTGTGCTTTTATGTATGTTGTATGCTTCTAATGAGATTACTTGTGTATGTGCCTTTCCCATTGATTCTAATGTTTAGAATATAAGCTAACGGTTTTATACCGATTGTTGTAGATTGCCTTGCAGGTTAGGAATACGGTCGAGAGATCCGGAAGAGTGGGCAGCCGGGGTTTCGTACATTTTAGGATTGGGTTTTGGGTGAAGTCGAGTTTGAGTATTGTATTTATTGTATGTTGTATGGCGTTTAGTCTTTGTGGTTGTATTTTCCGTTGAACTCCTTTGTGGTAGTCTTTCGGGTTTTTCTTTTCATTGCATAAAAATGTATTTCGATTTTGGCCTTTATTATGCAAGATCCGGTGAAATTGTTGTCAAGCTATGGGTCGGGATCCATTCTGAGGTCCTAACCCGTTCGGTTTTGGTACAGATCGGAACCAACAACAAATTAACCTTCTAGCTGCAAACCGGTAAGAGCCTATACTTTGATTAAAATAGGTTTCCGATTAGTTTAAGTGGAAGGTTATTATATAATCTTTTGTGTGTATATTATTTCCGTAATGATAGATTGATGAGCTGCTGTAATTCGACCTTGAGCATAGTTAAAATAGTGATAAGTAGCTGCTGAAAGTTATACATAAAATGATAGACATAAGGGCTGCTGTAAAATTGTATTTCATGCCTTCAGCTTTTGACCTATAAACTGCCTATCTTGTCGGCCAATTATTGAACGTTTGGGTAAAGATCCACCGTTGAATTTTGGATATGTTGTAGATGGATATATGTAGTTTAGCATATTAAAATTTGAGAAGAAATGAACGGTCGGATTGAAAGTTATGAGCTCCCGAAGTTAGGTAGTGGAGCAGTTTTGGTAAACTTAAGTTTTTGGCTAAGTATAGGAATTTTGAGTGAAGTAGCCAACTTTGTGAATTATTATAAAATTAATGGCTGAACAGTTTAGAGAAATTTCTCCTCCTAAGGTTAGATAGAACCTCATAGATGATCTAGAGATTTAATTCGGAATTATTGTAAGCTGTTAAGAATTTTATATTTAGAGCCGAAGTTAAACCTTTACGATTCTTCCGGAAAATAGAAACATAGGAAAAATGTCAGTTTGGAACCAAATAAAATTTTAGGAGTTAGAAAATAATTTTAGAACCTCAAATAGGAGTTTAGACATGAATTTTAGGGTTTTCGAGAAAATCGGAACCAAGGGTAAAATGGTCATTTTACCCTAAATTAATATTGTAACTAGTTATGTCTTAATACATTATTCGATCTTAGAAGTCTTAGACTTCTAACTACGTGAGAGTGTGCTAATGCACGTATCGCCTTTGGCAGGCAACTGAGTTGCTACAGTTTACAAAGCGAGTGGTTTACAAAGAGTCGAGCTTTATATCAGGTAAGTCCTTTGGGCTTACTTAGCTAACTTCTAAATATGAGTATAAATGATGATGGTGGTGTGTGATTGAAATGTTTAGAGAGATAGGTTGTGATATATAATTACCGACCTATATTTTGGCCTAAGAGTAACGGGCGGTGGCATTCTGCTCAGTAGCTGGCTGGCGCTGGGGGTTTCTTTC
The DNA here is from genome assembly GCA_033239125.1 of Fagopyrum homotropicum. Lineage (NCBI taxonomy): Eukaryota > Viridiplantae > Streptophyta > Magnoliopsida > Caryophyllales > Polygonaceae > Fagopyrum > Fagopyrum homotropicum. Next base: position 67,204,001 of record BSWB01000002.1, on the reverse strand, counting down.
GGGACTAGTCCATACATGGTTTGTAGTGATGCTACCAATGGAAGTCAGCTAGACCTACACCAGTTGGATAAGGAACGGGGGCGAGGACTAATAATAATTTTCGTGCCACAACTTAAATTGAATAATGTGAATCACTTAAATAATAGATAATAAACGGTTGAGTGCCAGCATGATGTTTGTTTATTTTTGTTTCTGCGTGTGCTTGTGCTGTTATCATTTTGCTTATATTTGGATAGTTAGCTAACTGTTGATATGTTGTTTAGACTTGACACAGGTTAGAGCAGATGCCGAGTGATCCAGATGGTAGTGGTCAGCCGGGGTGTCGTACTTTAGGACGTTTTACAGTTTTTGCATTTGTGGGCTTTACAGTTGAACATTGTTTCCTTTCGTACTTTGTTATATTCCGTTTTCCGGCTGTAGTCGATCTGGTCACATTCATGCATTATTAAGAACTATTTTATGATTTCTGATTTTCCTTATCTGTGCCTTGTTGTAAGATCTCGTTAAGTTGTTGTCAAACTAAGGTCGGGACCCACTGTGCGGTCCTCACCAGTAACTCCCTAAGTTGTAAAATTTGGGGTGTTACAACATGGTATCAGAGCTCTAGGTTGGCAACAATGGCACTTCAATCTTCTAAAAAGGTCATATAAGTAAATAAACAAAACCCGAAAAGGGTCTGAGTTTTCCAAAGCGAATTTTTGGTTTTAAAATGCATACAGAGTCGGGTTGGGATAGAAAGTACGGATGACCACCACTACCTCTGCGGATCTCGGTATTCTTAGAATAATTATAGACTTGTACTGTTATGATAGATTAGCTAGTTTATAACTGTAGTTATTACTATTCGTGCAGATGGCACGTACCAGGGCTGCACAAGTGACTGGCCGAGGTAGGGATCGTCCCCCCTTCCCCCAGTCAGACAGGATCGAGCTGATAGCACCCCTACTGTTAGAGGGCGTGGTCGTGGGGGTAGACCTCCACTAGGGAGAGGTCGAGGACGAGTTCCTCGAGAGGACCCACCTGCAGCAAGCATACCAGAGGCTGCTGTAGAAGAAGTAGCTGAGAGTGTAGGCCCCGAGGCCAGGCCTGAGACCGCCGCTAGGTCTGGAGCGCAAGGAGCACGTTCCAATGAGTCAGGACGTGTTTCTATTGGAGCATCGGAGTATAGGGAGTTCAGAGCCTATGTTGAGCGCAGGGAGGAAGCTGCCAGAGTTGAGAGGCTTACTCAGGTACCACCAGTGGTACCGGCTAGGTCAGCTCAGGTGACACAGGGAGTGTCTCAGGTGCCGGCTGTATCTGAGAGGAGAGCTGATGCTGATAGAGCGCCTACTGGGTCTAGAGCACCGAGACCGGATGAGTGGTTGAAAGCTTTCAACTCTCAGAAGGTTCCCTCATTCAGTGGAGAAATAGGGCTAGAGGTGGAGCACTGGATAGGGAAGATAGAGACTGCTTTGGAGGCAATACGTTGCCCCGAGGATCGACAGGTGGATTTGGTGCAGACCTGTTTCACAGATGATGCCCATTCATGGTGGCGTACCATTCGTAGCCGAGTCACCAGCTGGGAGCAGATGAGGAACATTGTTAGGGATAGGGACTGCCCTGTTTCGCTGAGGAGGGAGAGATTCTAGGATTTCATTGAGGCGGGATTTGAAGATATCCCGATTGCTGCAGCCATAAAGAAGTTTCAAAAAGAGTTGACTTTGCTTGGACCATCTGCACCTCCACAAGAGCAGCATGTTTACCTTTTCTCCAAGAGGTTGAGAGAGAGTACCCGATCCTACCTGGCTGGATTCCGCTATGAGACCTTGTCTGATTATCAGGATTGGGCCTCTACTTATGAGAGAGATAGGCCAGCTTCTAGAAAGCAGTTCAGTCTAGTGGGCCAGATAAGCGGCAGAAGACAGGACATGCTGGTAGCAGTGCAGCAGTAGCAGGTTATGGTCGAGGACAGACTCAGGGGAGGTCCAGCTACCACTCTACGGTTCGGACTCCCGGTGGAGATCGACAGTGCTTTAACTGTGGTGGCCGTGATCACATCAAGATGGATTGCCCGAAACCACCTATCACTTGCTTCACTTGTGGGAAGCCGGGACACAGAGCTACTTTCTGCCGTCAGGGCAAGGCTCCTTCTCAGCAGGGATCTTCTCCTGCAGGTGCTGAGAGGAGTGTACAGAGACCTCCTCAGTACCGAACTCCGAGTCAGCAGCAGCCACAGTACCGGGCCCCTGGGCATCCTGCTTCATACAGTACGGCACAGGGATCAGGTCGTGGCAGAGGACGTAGTTGTACCACTGACACCCGGGGAGGACCATCGAGAGTGTTCGAGCTGAGGAACACTGAGCAGCCTGCAGCACCTGCGACCACAGGTACTATTTGGATCCATGACTTACCTGTGCGCATTTTATTTGATACGGGTGCCACACACTCCTTTATATCAGATGCATGTGTAGATAGGTTGTCCTTAGCTACAGTAGAGGGTGTAACTTTTGTGGTTGGGTTACCAGATGGGGGTAAGGTTAGAGGATCTCGAGAGATTTATGACTGCCCTATTCATCTGGGAGGCCGGATCTGGTTAGTAAATTTTCTAGTCATGCCCTTAGCACATGAGGATGTGATATTGGGGATAGATTGGATGACTAGTGTTCGCCCGAAAAGGTGTGCGTCAAAGTCTTAATATTTATATCTAGAACTCAAAAGCAAAGCGAACCCGCAGTGTACGGATCAACTGTAGGAAGGTAAGAATTCCAGAGTCGAACTCAGGGATTTGGTGAGAATAATTCCGATTTCAATTATCTAGCAAAAAGTGCGAAAAGCTTTTGTGATCAAATAAGAATGAAATGATTCCAAGGATTCAAGTATCCGATTTCGGCTTTCGATTCAAGACACTTCTATAGATATAGGACAGAGTTTATATTGCCAAGATTAATTATTCAAAAGTAGGATTCGTACGGTGAAATTCCGAAGCCTATATGACTAATATAAAGATTCTCTCTATAAGGGTTGTTGAGGCTGCAATATAGAAAGATCTAGAGACAAGAATTATGTTCAAACTAACTATCTAAAACTCCAGGATGTGACTCTCCAAAGTAAAGAATAGCAAGCACAATTAAAAATCTCAATAAAGGATGTTGAGTCTCTTTATTACCCAAATCTTGAAATCTCAATGTAATAAACGTAGAATCAGGTTTGAAGTGTCTTCATACATTCGATTAGAGGGTAAAAAGGTTAATCAAGATTGGGATTTAGGCAAGGATTAGTTTTGGTTAAAGATTGATTCAATTAAAGTTCGTCAGGAGAATAAATCGCCCTGTTCATAAGAAAAATCGGCCGATTTTCCTCAAGAACAGCCCGATTTTCCTGTTTGTCGCAAAACTAAAATCTAAACTCTCAGGGTCCTAATGTTTGAATGAGTTCAGTCTATCATCATCTAAGCCTTAATCATCAACTATTCTCCCCAGAATCACAAGGTTTTTAGCCAACCATTTTCAAAATCGAATCAAATTAATTATGGGAGAAGATATCGCAAAGAAACCAAATCTTGAACGAAAAATTCAATAACTTTCAAATCTGTAAAACAATCGTCAAATCTGTTCAATGTATCTCTCAAACAACTGAATTTCGTGTTCACAAACCACAAACAAGGCAATGGAATAAAGAAATCTCACAATCAAAGATCAAGAATGACTTTCCGGCAAAAGTTCTTCAATCTCTCTCCAAGAATCGTTGATTTCTCCAAAACGTGTAAAGATTATCTGATGCGACCTCCTCGTCTTCGTTCGTAGGGTTCTCTTCTATAGTTTCTTGCAGATGGGCCGTTTGGCAAAACTCTCATCTAGCCCAAATTAATTGTGCTTTATGTCGTCTTTTCATTTGGCCGAATCGTGAAGAAAATCGACCCAGTCGATTTTTTGTGCAAAACCGTTCGATTTTCAAGGTATGAAAATCGTCCGATTTATCTATATATTGGCAAGATTTTCTTCAACAGAAAGTGCTCTTCCTTTGGTTCGTCTCTTATGCTTCTCCTTTGCAATTCCTTAGCTCTTTGTGATCCTTCTAAGACTCTTTTAGCTTCCTTAACATCCTTAGATGCTTCTTGCTCCATTTTTGCTTCCAATTCAACTCTATTTACCTGCAATTCATCAAAATCTCGTGTAGACCTCTATTTCCGACAATTGATTGAATAGACCATAAAAGGTATGAAAAATCCCTCTAAATGCAAGGTAAATAGAGATAATGTGCTGCAATATGCATGAATATGATGGTACATAATTCATGCCATCAAAATACCCCATACTTGCCTCTTGCTTGTCCCTAAGCAAGACTCAAATTCAGAATATAAGATGTCATGGATTATGCATGTATGAAACTCAAAAACTTTTCTTTTGGTAGTGCTCCTTTTCATTGAATCGCTCTCAAAGTGATATATCAAGGCATAAAAGGGGTAAAGCATGTATCGATGATGACTATAAGATGAACAAACTCCCTTTTCTTTCTTGAAAGCATAAATAAAGAACATGATAAAGGTGTAGAGGCAATCAAATTCAAACAAATCTAAGCCATTAAGTCTTAAACACATGCATAAAAGTCTCAAGGTCTTCAAATCAAAGAAAAGGTTCAAGAAACGTATTAAGGGAAGGAATTCTTTTTGGCTATTGTGGTGCTAATCCGGGAAAGAGGAACACATAACACCTTCAAGAATTTTCTTCACCGCACATGCTTCGCATGTAGAAAGCTTTGCTTTCATTACACTTTACTTTTTGAGAGTATGGACAGCGGTGCACAAAAACCGAAGCCTAGGAGATCGGCGTTTCTCAATTTCGAGATGCCTCAAACCCTTGATGCACATACCATATCCCGTTAGGACTTGTCGTTCAATCGGACTTTGGCAAGACACAAACACCCGGCTATGTGAATGGTGCCGAGTTACTCATCCTCATGTTCAACGTCCCCAAACTCATGAATTTATACACTTTCTTTTTAATACTTTTCTTTGGCCCTCCCACATCAAACATGCCTTTTTCAATCACCTATCCTAATTCCCGGATGGTAAAAAGGGGGTTACATATTTCATTGAGGAGCTAGCATGATCAAGATATGAGAAAAGAAAAGAAGTGAATTGCCTTAGTCATCCTTAAATGATGCAAAAGAACTTGTAATATAGCTTCGACTATTATTTCATTCTCTTATCAAAACAACTAAATCATATAACTTATTCATGTATTCAAGTAACAAAAGCAATTTCATTCAAGTTATAATCAAGATCTCAACACAACTAAGCATCTTTTTACCTATCCATATACACAATTTTCATCATAGAGGTCATTTCCATATAAGAAGCACTTAAAATTCATTGAAAAAGTTCATGCAAATGCGAATGTCATAATAGCAAGCAAGCAGTGCAAGAGTTATTACAAGCCAAATAGTCAAGAGTAGTGGAAAGTACATAGAGTGCTAGAATGAAACATAAGGTATTGTAAGTACCCCCACCCCATACTTGACATACACATTGTCCCCAATGTGAAAATCAAGCATAAGAAGGAGAAAAATACTTACAATGTAAAAGAAGTGGAAGCTCAATCCTCTGTCGGTGGTGGAGGTGGTGGATATGGATACATCGGTGCGGAGGGATCGTAGAAGTGGCCGAACTGGTGGTAGTACATGTCCCTCATCTGGCCATCATAGGATGAATGCCTAGCGTCCGTCTCCTCCCTGTAGTTCCTGAACTGTGTGTTCAGGGTGTCATAATCGGTGCGGAGGGCACGGTAGTCGGTGCTGAGGCTCTGGAAGCTAGTGACTAGCTCCCTGAAGTGGCGTGGAGCTCGGCGTCCTCGTCTAGGGCCTGGAGCATGTGCATAAGAGTGTCGAGGTGGCTGTATGTCATCCTCCGTCTCCTCATCCTGCCTACTAGTCTTGCTCGGTCCTGCACCATGAGTATCAGTGTCTATGGCGTCCGTAGCATGCCCGCTATGAGTATCACTCTCAAACTCGAGCATGGTCTCCTGTCCTCCATCCTCATCGTCTGAATCACCTGCATCATCATCATAATAAGTAGGAGGTGAGAACTCCTCAAGCATCGCCTCAAAGGTCTCCTTCCAGTTCCTCTTGTTCCGAATGGTGTATTCGGATTTCCATATGATCTCGGATGGCTTCTTCTTCGGATCCCTGTGCCATGGCATCGGCACATGAAGAGTTCCTCTCCCTCGAAGAATCAAGACCTGTCGAACCACCAACCTCTGTGAGCCTAAAGGAAGGGCACTCTCAGCTAGAGTGCATCCCGAGAAGTCATAACCTAGAGTCCTAGCCACATGAGTGACCAAGCCTCCTGCACAGATGTCGCCCTTGGCTTTGTTGGCTATCTTTCCTAGATAGTCAGCAAGCATGGTGGAGATGTCGGGAGTGGTGGTGGATGTCATGCAGTAGAGGATAAAAAGCTCATCAGCCTTGAGCTTCTGCGGAGTCTCAGTCCGAGCAAACAAACTCTCACTGAGTATCCTATGCACTACCTTGAAGGAAAGGTTGTACATACTTGTCTCCTTGGAGTTTCCGGGTCTCCACTTATCCCCTCCGTACTCTCCTATGGAAATAGCCTCCCAAAAATCACTAGCACTGAGGCCTCTAGCAAATGTGCCTGCATCTGAATAAGAAAAGCCAAACAAGTCGCCAAAAGCATCAATGGACAAAGTGTGGTCTTGGCTCATGAGGCGGAAAGTGACCATCCTTTCCCTAGGATCGTGCTCAAACGTACTAAGGAATTCTAGGGTGATCTCCCTATAAGCATCTTCCCTAATCGTAGCAAACTGTCTCAACCCTGCTCTATCAAGCATCATATCAACATCCTCTCGAACATATAACGAATCTAAGTCATCAAGCACTATGTAGCGAGGAGGGGTGAATGGGCGATCTATAATGCGTTCATAGCGTTTCTTATGCTTGGATAGGGGAGGTGGAAGCTTAGGGATGTTGGTAGGTGGTGGTGGAGGTGGGGCAGGGGCTTTGGAAGAAGATCCCTTCTTCTTCCCCGTGTTTCTAGTTATCCTCTTTACAAGATCCATTCTAAGTCCTAAAAATCGATCTGTTCTTCACAAAAATCGGTCGATTTTTCTGGGTTGGGTCGATTTTTATCTCGATTTCAACGATTCTCACAATTCTGTAAAGTTCTGTTCAATCTATCACCACACACAGTTCTCCGCAATGAATTCTAAGCAAATTCCTCTATCAATTCCAACAACAAAACACTTCCTAAGCAACTTCAATTTCAAGTGAGAAACTTAGGTTTTGGAAAGAAAAACCTGAATTCCTTATGGAGCAGTCGATTGCCGTGCGTGTTGTTGTTAGATCCTTGTTCCTTGTTGAAAATGCTTCAGTTTGGAGCCAAGAATCTCTCGAAATGGTTAAGGAATGGGGATTTGAGGGTGTGGCAATTTTTTGGCTTTCTTGAGAGAGAGAAATCGAGAGTTGGAGATGTGGGAATGAAGAAGATCGAGTGTGATTGCCTTATATAGGGTTGATAATTTCTGAAGAAAATCGGCCGATTTTTCTGGTCGATTTATTTGTCGGGGCGATTTTTCTTTCTGACTGAAAAAATCGGACGATTTATTTTGGCAGGTCGATCTCTGGGTCGATTTTTGTTTCTGTTGAGAAAAATCGACTTGCTCTGTTACTGAATCGGACGATCGTCTTATGGTAGGTCGATTTCCTTCCTTGTTTTTCTTGAATCTCGAAGATATAACTCAATTGTGCTCCATTCTCCGTGAATCTCTCACATTTGAACCTAGTTTCCTGCGATTAATGACACGACAAACCAAGAGTGCATCGAGGAACATATAAAAACGAAAAACGAAGAAACAAAGCAATTAATCTATTCTAACTAAGTGAGGGAAAGAAGGGAAACTATACTATCATTGGGTTGCCTCCCATGAAGCGCTTTATTTATCGTCTTTAGCTGGACGGTGTATGATGTTGTGTTCAATGGAGGAGGATAGGAGCTATCTCCTCAACCGGAGCTTCCGGTGTATATTTCTTCAACCGTTGGCCATTAACTTTAAAACTTCCGCTTTGTTCACCCCATACTTCAACTGCACCATGGGGGAAAATTCTTTTAATCACAAAAGGTCCTGTCCAACGGGATTTGAGCTTACCTGGAAATAGACGCAGCCTTGAGTTGAATAGGAGGACTTGGTCTCCCTCCTTCAAGTCTTTTGGAATGATGTGCTTATCATGCCATCGCTTTGTCCGTTCCTTGTAAATCCTTGCGTTCTCGTACGCATTTAGCCGGATCTCATCCAGCTCATTGATGTCTAAGAGCCGTTTCTCTCCGGCTTCTTTCATGTCGAAGTTGAGCCACTTGATAGCCCAATAAGCTTTGTGTTCTAGCTCTACAGGAAGATGACATGATTTACCATAAACAAGATTATAGGGAGTCGTACCTATTGGTGTCTTGAAGGTTGTCCTGTATGCCCATAGTGCATCGTCGAGCTTCATTGACCAATCTTTCCTCGTTTTAGAAACGGTTTTCTCTAAAATCCCTTTAATCTCTCTATTGGATATCTCGACTTGTCCGCTGGTTTGCGGGTGGTAAGGTGTAGCTATCTTATGGGTAACCCCATACTTGGCCAATAGAGTCTCAAATCGACGGGCTGTGAAATGCGTTCCTCCGTCACTAATGATGGTTCGGGGAGTTCCGAACCTTGGAAAGATCGTTTTGTTGAGGAACTTCACCACTACCATTGCATCATTAGTAGGGGAAGCGATTGCCTCCACCCATCTTGAGACATAGTCTAGGGCAAGAAGTATATACTGGTTGCCGCATGAAGATGGGAAAGGTCCCATAAAGTCGATGCCCCATACATCAAAGATCTCTACTTCTTGTATGTTGTTGAGAGGCATCTCATTCCTCCTGGATATATTACCTGTCCTTTGACAAGCATCACAAGAAACAACAAACTTTTGCACATCTTTGAAAAGTGTAGGCCAATAAAAGCCGGAGCGAAGTACCTTAGCACAAGTCTTGTGGGAACTAGCATGTCCGCCACATGGTAGAGAATGGCAGTGTCGGATGACACTATCTATCTCATCTTCGGGAATACATCTCCTGTAGATGCCATCTGGACCTCTTTTGAATAGAAGAGGTTCGTTCCAATAGAAATGCCGGACGTCTCTCAAGAACTTCTTCTTTTGAGCGTATGAAAGTCCGGGTGGAATCTCCTGACAAACAAGGTAATTTACAATGTCAGCAAACCATGGATCATTACCTTGTGATATGTGTTGAAGACACTCTTCGATCTCGTGCAGCTGCTCGTCAGGGAAGGAATCGTCTATCGGAAGTTCATCCGACTCGCCGGTGAGTTGCGGAAGACGACTAAGGTGATCGGCGACGGAGTTCTCCGATCCTTTCTTATCACGGATCTCTAAATCAAACTCTTGCAAGAGTAAGATCCATCGTAGAATCCTTGGCTTCGCATCCTTCTTCGTGAATAAGTATCGGATTGTGGAGTGGTCCGTATAGACTATCACTTTCGCACCTACAAGATAGGAACGAAATTTCAAAAATGCATATACTACGGCTAAAAGTTCCTTTTTCCGTAGTTGCATAATTGTATTGAGCCTCATCTAGCGTTTTGCTAGCGTAGTAGATGGCATGAGTGTGACCATCTTTCTTCTGTCCAAGAACGGCTCCTATAGCGACATCGCTTGCGTCGCACATGACTTCGAAAGGAAGAGTCCAATCGGGTGGTTGCATGATTGGTGCCGAAATCAATGCTTCTTTGATCCTGCAAAAAGCATCTATGCAATCTTTCGAAAATTCGAAAGTCGCATCTTTCATCAAAAGATTAGTCAAAGGTTTTGAAATCTTAGAAAAATCCTTTATGAATCTCCTATAGAAGCCCGCATGTCCTAAGAAGCTTCTAATTCCTTTTACTGATGAAGGGGGAGGTAACTTCTCAATGGTTTCTATCTTTGATCGATCTACCTCTATTCCCCTTTGTGACACTAAGTGACCTAACACAATTCCTTCGGTGACCATGAAATGACACTTTTCCCAGTTTAAGACTAAGTTAGTGTCCTCACATCTCTTAAGAACTAGTGAAAGGTTATAGAGACAGTTATCAAAGGAAGAACCATATACCGAAAAGTCGTCCATGAAGACTTCCATGATGTTCTCTACATATTCGGAGAAGATTGCCATCATACACCTTTGGAAGGTGGCTGGAGCATTGCATAAGCCGAATGGCATTCTTCTATAAGCGAACGTACCCCATGGGCACGTAAAGGTTGTCTTCTCTTGATCATCCGGATGAATTGGTATCTGAAAGAAACCGCTATATCCATCTAAATAACAAAAGTAAGCATGTTGGGCTAACCTTTCCAGCATTTGATCGATAAAAGGAAGGGGGAAGTGGTCCTTCCTAGTGGCCACGTTCAGTTTGCGGTAGTCGATGCACATTCGCCACCCTGTAACTGTCCGTGTAGGGATGAGTTCGTTGTTCTTGTTGGCAACAACGGTAATGCCTCCTTTCTTGGGTACTACTTGTACCGGACTCACCCATTTGCTATCAGAAATAGGGAAGATGATACCTGCATCAAGTAGCTTAAGGATTTCTTTCTTCACGACCTCTTTCATTGCCGGGTTTAACCGTCTTTGAGGTTGGCGTGAAGGTTTGTAATCCTCTTCCATTAATATTTTGTGCATGCATAAAGAAGGCTTTATTCCTACTAAATCATCAATGGTGTAACCTAGTGCTCTCATATGTTTCTTCAAAACACTCATGAGTTTCTCTAATTCATTATCGTTCAAATTGGCATTGACTATAACCGGATATGTGGAATTAGTGCCAAAGAATGCGTACCTTAAATGCGTGGGAAGTTGCTTCAATTCTAATGATGGAGGTACCTTTGTTGGTGATGAATCGTGGCCTTCGGGTGTTGTGGAAGAGGTCTCTATAGGTGTGGGTACTTCATCATTAGATTCGGAAGCGGCTGCGGTGAAGTTTGGAGAATCCATAGAATTACTCATTGAATCGACCTCCCCTGTAATAAATCGGTCGATCTGCTGCACGATTTTTCTTTTTGTCGGAAAAAATCGGGTTACCTCTTCATAAATCGGACGATTTAATGTTGTCAGGTCGATTTTTGTTTCTATCGAGAAAAATCGACTTGCATCTTCATAAATCGGACGATTTATTTCTGGCAGGTCGATTTTCTTCGCAGTCTCCGGAGTCAATTCTACTTCTTCAATCTTTACTCCTAGTTCTTCTTCCACATCATTTAATGCTCTCACATCCTCATTGCAATCATGCTCTACTCCTTCTTCCATGGTGCTCATACTAAGAACCTTTTGGAGAGGGTCTTTCATCAAGATTGAACTTACTACCTCTCTAGACTCTTCTTCATCTGAAATGTCAAAAACGTCGTCTTTCAAGACTGGCTCCTTGATTAAGGAGGAGAGTGTGAATTCTATCTTTTCTTCACCAATGTGGAAGGATAGCTGGCCGTTCTTGCAATCTACCATGCATCCGGAGGTAGCAAGGAATGGTCTCCCAAGGATGATGGGAACCGGATAATCTGCAGGTATGTCAAGAACGACAAAATCTATAGGGATGTAAAACTTACCTAGCTTTACCGGAATGTCTTCTAATATTCCCACCGGCTTAGTGGTAGAACGATCAGCCATGTAGAGTGTGATCTTCACCGGTCTAGGCTCTCCTAGACCAACTGCCTTGCATAGAGCGAGATGTATGATACTCACACTTGCCCCAAGGTCACAAAGAGCATCATAGGTAGCTTCTCCCAAAGTGATGGGTATGCAAAAGTATCCTGGATCGCGGAGCTTGGGTGGCATATTCTCCGTCATAGTCTTGATGAGTTCGGATGACTCCATACTCATCTTGACTTCTCCTATATCTTCCAACTTCCTCTTGTTGGAGAGGATCTCCTTGAGGAATTTCCCGTAAGCCGGCATACCTAAAATCGCATCCATAAAAGGTATGTTAATATGGAGCTTACTCATAAGTTCAACAAACTTACCGAAATGTTTATCTAGGCGTGCACGCGCTCTAGATTGAGGAAAAGGTAGAGGTGGTTTGTAAGCGGGAGGAGGAACATAGACTTCTTCCTTCTCTTTTGCCTCTCCTTCTTTTGTGGAGGTATCAACTACTTTAGCTTGAGGGTCGACGGTCGTCTTTCCGCTCCTAGTAGTTATTGCCATAACCCTTCCCTTTGGGTTATCTTCTGTCTTTCCGGGAAGCTTCCCTTGATCTCTTGGAACTTCTCCGGCCTTGTTGAATACTTGGTTTTCTAAAGCTTTGTGAGCTTTGTCAACCGAAGTTATGTAACTCTCCAATCCTTGTAGCTTGCCTAGGATCGTTTCTAGCATGGGATCGGGTTTGCTTGATCCGCTCGATTGTCCCTGGCTTGTTGAAGGAGTAGAAGAAGATGGAGGTGTTAGAGCCTTTTCAGCATAAGAGTAAGGATTACCTGAACCTTGCTGATTTGACCTCCAATTGTTGTTATTTGAGTTCCTATTGTTGTTGTTGTTCCAATTGGAGTTTCGGTTGTTATTGTTGTTGTTGCTCCAATTGGAATTCCGGTTATCATTCCTTTGATTGTTGTCCCTCCCCATGTAGTTGGCTTCTTGCTCTTTAGTCTTTTGAAGACTCGTTTTGAGCACTTCCCTCAATTCGTTGATGTCCTCCTTGAGGGAGAATATTTGTGTTTGGGCGGATTGGTTCAGCTTAGCCCCCGAATCGCCTTGATTCCGGTTAGTTGAGTCCACCTTCCGGTGGGAATACTTCTCAATCACTTGGGCTTGCTTCTCAATGAAGTCCCAAGCATCATCCTCTGTCATATCCATGAATGTGCCGCAAGATAGAGATTGGAGGTTGAATTGTGTTTCCACATCCAACCCTTTGTAGTAGATCTCCAATAATTCCAGCTTGGAAATGCCATGGTGTGGGCAATCCAACAAGAGATCTTGAAACCTTTCCCAAGATTGAAACAAGCTTTCGTTAGGTTTCATAGAAAAAGCATTTATTTTACCTCTCAATTCCGCTGTTTTGGATGGCGGAAAGAACTTGGTGAGGAATTCCGAAGACAATTCCTCCCATGTAGCTAACTTCGCAGCCGGAAGTGTTTGGTACCAAGCTAGAGCCTTGTCCTTCAAAGAGAAGAAGAACGGCTTGATCTTGTAGTTGCTTGTAGTAGCCTTCTTCGGCTTCATAGTCTCCATGAGAATCTCAAAATTCTGCAAGTGTTGATGCGGAGATTCAGTACTTGCTCCGCCATATTGACTTTGGCGAACCATAGTGATGACTTGTGGTGAGAAGCTAAACTCTTGGATGTCTTCAGCTCCGAAATCCACACCTAGACGGCGTGGTTGCTGAATTGGATCCATCCGTTGCCCCAAAGTTCGGGGTCTATCTTCGTTATTGACAACTCTAACGTTCCTAGTCGTAATACGAGGGACGACCTTAGGTGTTGGAGTGTTTCGGGTAGGACGAAGTGATGGATCAATCTCTTCAAGTTCCGGCATATCCGGATCAATCTCTTCATCATCGGATGAGTCATTTCGAATGGATTTAGTTGGTGTCTTGACTTTCTTCTTCTTCTTGGAGTCGTTCAACTCCAACTTCATGTCCAACATCATAGCTCTCAGTTCATCAATCTGAAATTGATGACTTATTTCAGCTTCCTTTCGAGCCTTCTCACTCAACTGGAGTTGGCGTTGAGCTTCGTTAACTTCAGCCTTGTAGTTTCTCTCATCGTTTTCAGCCATTTTCTTCTCCTTCAACTTTCTCCTCAAAGTTCTTTCTAATTCGGGATCGAAAGGAATTAGATCTTTAGTGGATCTAGTCTTTCGCATATACCTAAAGAACCTGCAAAGATCACTCAAGTAGACAAATCAAATCACAAGAGCAAGAGCTCTCAAGCTAGACAACCGAAAACCGGATTTGATCTAGACCAAATCCCCGGCAACGGCGCCAAAAACTTGTTCGCCCGAAAAGGTGTGCGTCAAAGTCTTAATATTTATATCTGGAACTCAAAAGCAAAGCGAACCCGCAGTGTACGGATCAACTATAGGAAGGTAAGAATTCCAGAGTCGAACTCAGGGATTTGGTGAGAATAATTCCGATTTCAATTATCTAGCAAAAAGTGCGAAAAGCTTTTGTGATCAAATAAGAATGAAATGATTCCAAGGATTCAAGTATCCGATTTCGGCTTTCGATTCAAGACACTTCTATAGATATAGGACAGAGTTTATATTGCCAAGATTAATTATTCAAAAGTAGGATTCGTACGGTGAAATTCCGAAGCCTATATGACTAATCTAAAGATTCTCTCTATAAGGGTTGTTGAGGCTGCAATATAGAAAGATCTAGAGACAAGAATTATGTTCAAACTAACTATCTAAAACTCCAGCATGTGACTCTCCAAAGTAAAGAATAGCAAGCACAATTAAAAATCTCAATAAAGGATGTTGAGTCTCTTTATTACCCAAATCTTGAAATCTCAATCTAATAAACGTAGAATCAGGTTTGAAGTGTCTTCATACATTCGATTAGAGGGTAAAAAGGTTAATCAAGATTGGGATTTAGGCAAGGATTAGTTTTGGTTAAAGATTGATTCATTTAAAGTTCGTCAGGAGAATAAATCGCCCTGTTCATAAGAAAAATCGGCCGATTTTCCTCAAGAACAGCCCGATTTTCCTGTTTGTCGCAAAACTAAAATCTAAACTCTCAAGGTCCTAATGTTTGAATGAGTTCAGTCTATCATCATCTAAGCCTTAATCATCAACTATTCTCCCCAGAATCACAAGGTTTTTAGCCAACCATTTTCAAAATCGAATCAAATTAATTATGGGAGAAGATATCGCAAAGAAACCAAATCTTGAACGAAAAATTAAATAACTTTCAAATCTGTAAAACAATTGTCAAATCTGTTCAATGTATCTCTCAAACAACTCTATTTCGTGTTCACAAACCACAAACAAGGCAATGGAATAAAGAAATCTCACAATCAAAGATCAAGAATGACTTTCCGGCAAAAGCTCTTCAATCTCTCTCCAAGAATCGTTGATTTCTCCAAAACGTGTAAATATTATCTGATGCGACCTCCTCGTCTTCGTTCGTAGGGTTCTCTTCTATAGTTTCTTGCAGATGGGCCGTTTGGCAAAACTCTCATCTAGCCCAAATTAATTGGGCTTTATGTCGTCTTTTCATTTGGCCGAATCGTGAAGAAAATCGACCCAGTCGATTTTTTGTGCAAAACCGTTCGATTTTCAAGGTATGAAAATCGTCCGATTTATCTATATATTGGCACGATTTTCTTCAACAGAAAGTGCTCTTCCTTTGGTTCGTCTCCTATGCTTCTCCTTTGCAATTCCTTAGCTCTTTGTGATCCTTCTAAGACTCTTTTAGCTTCCTTAACATCCTTAGATGCTTCTTGCTCCATTTTTGCTTCCAATTCAACTCTATTTACCTGCAATTCATCAAAATCTCGTGTAGACCTCTATTTCCGACAATTGATTGAATAGAACATAAAAGGTATGAAAAATCCCTCTAAATGCAAGGTAAATAGAGATAATGTGCTGCAATATGCATGAATATGATGGTACATAATTCATGCCATCAACTAGACATGGAGCCGTCTTGGATATTGGTAGGAGGACTGTGACTGTCGCCACTGAGGAAGGTCACAGAGTTATATTCCGAGGTTGGGACCTCGGAAAGTCCGGCACCGTTATCAGTGCAGTGAGAGCAGCCAGACTGATAGCACAGGGTTGCGAGGCCTTCTGGTGTTATGCCATGAAGGAGCGTAAGAGCCTGACAGTAGAGGAGATACCAGTTGCCTGCAAGTTTGCAGAGGTATTCAGCGACGACTTACCAGGGCTACCTCCACAGAGGAGTGTGGACTTTAGCATCGAGTTAGAGCCGGGCACGAGACCGATCTCGGAGGCCCCGTACCGCATGGCCCCGATAGAGCTGCTTGAGTTGAAGAAGCAGTTAGAGGAGTTAGCAGAGAAGGGCTTCATACGCCCTAGTGTTTCTCCCTGGGGCGCACCAGTATTGTTTGTGAGAAAGAAGGATGGATCGATGAGACTGTGTATCGACTACAGGGAGTTGAACAGGGTCACCATCAAGAATAAGTATCCACTGCCTCGCATAGATGATCTGCTGGACCAGCTGCATGGAGCGTCAGTGTTCTCGAGGATAGATTTGAGATCGGGTTATCACCAGCTGAGGGTGAGAGATCAGGACATACCTAAGACGGCATTCCGGACTAGGTATGGTCATTACGAGTTTGTAGTAATGCCATTCGGGCTCACTAATGCGCCAGCAGTATTTATGGAGTTGATGAATGGGATTTTCATCGACTTCTTAGACCAGTTTGTAGTGGTCTTCATTGACGACATTCTAATTTACTCTAGAAGTCGAGAGGAGCATGCCGGACACTTGAGGACAGTGTTGCAGATTCTACAGGATAGTCAGCTATATGCTAAACTATCCAAGTGTGAGTTCTGGATGTCAGTGGTGGCGTTCCTAGGCCATGTAGTGACTGCTGAGGGGATTAAGGACGACCCAGCGAAGATTGAGTCAGTGTCCTCTTGGCAACCTCCGAAGAATGTTAAGGAGGTTCGCAGCTTCCTTGGATTAGCAGGTTATTACCGTCGGTTTGTGGAAGGGTTTTCCCTGATCGCCCGACCACTTACTTCTCTCCTAAGGAAGACTACTCGGTTCGTCTGGTCTGAGCCGTGTCAGCAGAGTTTTGAGGAGCTGAAGAGGAGATTGACGTTTGCTACGATCTTAGCACAGCCTGAGGGTACAGAGGACTTTGTAGTGTACAATGACGCATCCAAGCTGGGCTTGGGGTGTGTCTTGATGCAGAGGGGTAAGGTCATAGCGTATGCGTCTTGACAGCTGAAGACGTATGAGGAGAACTACCCCACTCACGACCTAGAGTTAGCTGCTGTAGTACATGCTCTTAAGATCTGGCGTCATTTTCTCTATGGAGCGACCTGTCAGATCTTCACAGACCATAAGAGTCTGAAGTACATATTCACTCAGCGGGAGTTGAATAACCGCCAAAGGCGGTGGCTAGAGTTGATCATGGATTTTGACCTTAAGATTCTCTACCATCCCGGAAAGGCGAATGTAGTTGCTGACGCTTTGAGTCGGAAGACGCCTCGGGAGAAGGCGATAGCTCGGTTGACAGTGCAGCCACAGTTACAGAGAGACTTAGCTTGGTTGGAGGTAGAGATCCAGTTCCCCGATACAGCTCATCAGTTAGCCACCTTAGAGTTACTTCCTGACCTGTTGGGTGAGATCCGACAGAAGCAGGAGACCTGTCCGATGTTGACCCGGATCCGAGATCGGATGTCACGAGATGAGGCACCTCAGTTCACTATTGGTGCCGATGGAGTGATGAGACGGCAGGATCGTATATGTGTACCATCAGACATTGAGTTGAAACAGAGGATATTAGGTGAGGCTCATGCTACTCCTTACTCCGTACATCCAGGAGCGAGTAAGATGTATAAGGACGTGAGACGTTCCTTCTGGTGGGGTGGTTTGAAGCCCGATATGGCCCGTTATGTAGCCCAGTGTGCGACCTGTCAGCAGGTCAAGATTGAGCATCGTAGATCCGGAGGGGAACTCCACCCACTCCCAATACCACATTGGAAGTGGGAAGATATATCTATGGATTTTGTTACTGGATTGAGGCCCAGCAGAAGTTTTGATGCCATCTGGGTGGTGGTAGACCGGCTGACGAAGACCGCACGTTTCATTCCGATCAAGGAAACGTGGCCGGTAAGCCGTCTAGCAGAGGAGTTCACCAGACACATTGTGAGACTCCATGGAGTACCGAGGACTATCGTCTCTGACAGGGATGGACGTTTTACCTCGAGGTTTTGGCAGCAGGTACATACTGCTCTGGGGACGAGCCTTCACTTTACCACTGCCTACCACCCGCAGACAGACGGTCAGTCCGAGAGGACCATCCAGACCCTAGAGGACATGTTGAGGGCATGTGTGCTAGATTGGGGACATGTATGGCCAGATCACCTCCCACTAGTAGAGTTTTCATATAATAATAATTGGCACGCGTCTATTGGGATGGCACCTTATGAGGCTTTGTACGGGCGGAGATGTCGTACACCGCTATGTTGGGATGAGCCTAGCAAGGCTGATGGAGTAGTACCAGATCAGATACAGGACGACATCGCCCGGATTGCCTTAGTCCAGGAGAGGATGTTAGCAGCTCAGAGTCGTCAGAAGTCCTACGCCGACAAAAGGCGTCGACCTTTGGAGTTTAGAGTAGGTGCACAGGTGTGGTTGAGAGTGTCACCTACGAGAGGAGTTAGACGTTTCGGCATTAAGGGGAAGCTGAGTCCTCGGTATGTCGGCCCATTTGAGATCGTAGAGAGAGTCGGAGAGGTTGCCTACCGACTAGCACTGCCACCGAGATTAGAGGGAGTACACCCAGTTTTTCATGTATCTCAGCTGCGAGAGTACATACCGGATCCTAGACACATCATCAGTCATGAGGATCTGATAGTTGAGCCAGACCACACTTTTGTGGAGTATCCAGTAGCCGTCCTAGAGCGTAGCATTAGGCACCTGCGTTCTAAGGAGATACCGATGCTGAGGATTCAGTGGTCTAGGCGAGGAGTTGATGAGGCTACCTGGGAGACAGAGGAGAGTATTAGACGTAACTACCCTGAGTTCTTTGCGGAGTTAGCCGCTACCTCAGTACCGACGGGTTAGTACTAAGACGAGACCTTATATGACTTCTGTGATGATATGTTTACATAATTGTTTATGTCTATGTGCTTGATGACGTGAGTAGTTGCTTGCTAGAATATATTTCTCGAGGGGAAATGTATGGGGTAGGTATCTTATTCCAAGTTTCGGGACGAAACTTATTTTAAGGGGGTACTGATGTAAAATCCGGAATTTTTATTCCGTCTATTTCCGTTATAAAATAGATCTCGATCAGTTGACCCATATCCGTCTACTTAGTTAGACATATGATCATAGGATTTATCATTTTATGTAGATTCCTTCACATAAAATGATAGAATCTTTGATATAGTTTATCATTTTATGTAGATTACTTCCGCATAAAATGATAGAATTCTGAGCCGATCTTAAAACTATAATAAACTCCCTATCTGCCTAGTCCGTATATTTATATATCGGGATCTTGTCCAGCCAGAAACTCGATAAATTAAGGAGCCCAGCTGCAGCCATTTAGCCCATCTGTTAACCGATAATATGCTCCAACGGATCCAGTTCTTCAGCCCAGCTCCGCCCAGCTGCCTCACGCGTCCAGCCCAGCAGTAGCAGCGTTGCCTCCAACAGCCCAGCGTTGCCAGCCCAGTCCGTGAGCTGCTCCAGTTTGCTTGTCCAGCCGCTGCCTTGTCCGCTCAGCCCAACAGCAGCACAGCTCCAGCCCAGCTACTGGAGGAGATAATGAAGCAGCCTTCAGCCCAGCGCAAGCCCAGCGTCTGCTCAGCCCAGTGAAGCAGCAACCCGCAGTCTTCAGCCCAGGAGAAAGGATGCTGTTCCGCCTCCTCCAGCTCAGCAGATCCAGCCGTTTGAAGAGGATCTCAGCAGCCGTTACATGAGATCAATGCAGACGATTAAAGCCATAACTCAGCAGAAACGCTTCATCCTATCTTCATACCTCTTTTGCTTCTGAAAATTGTATCGCTCTCTCTCATCTGCTGCGTGATCTCCTTTCGTTTACGCGTTCCTTTTCTTCTGCACACACAACCAGCAGCGTCAAGGTAAGTGCAGAAATCGTTCTTCTGTCTCCACCTTATCCTCTCTACCGCCCCATCTGTGTACATCACTCACCATCCTTCTCTATTCGTTCCTTCGTCCGGCACTGCTAGGTCTAAAACTGCAGCCACCTACATAATCGAAAGGTTGAGTCCATCGAGTTACAGCTACTGCAAAGAACCGCCTCCTTCTGCCCCTACTGGTAAGAAGATCCTTCCCCATCTGTATCTTATGGATATCATAGCCACAATGACTCATTACCCTTCTTTTATTCCGATCACACTTCCAACAGTTGCAGCCGTGTGATCAACCAGCAAGTTCGGTTTTGGTACAGATCGGAACCAACAACAAATTAACCTTCTAGCTGCAAACCGGTAAGAGCCTATACTTGGATTAAAATAGGTTTCCGATTAGTTTAAGTGGAAGGTTATTATATAATCTTTTGTGTGTATATTATTTCCGTAATGATAGATTGATGAGCTGCTGTAATTCGACCTTGAGCATAGTTAAAATAGTGATAAGTAGCTGCTGAAAGTTATACATAAAATGATAGACATAAGGGCTGCTGTAAAATTGTATTTCATGCCTTCAGCTTTTGACCTATAAACTGCCTATCTTGTCGGCCAATTATTGAACGTTTGGATAAAGATCCACCGTTGCATTTTGGATATGTTGTAGATGGATATATGTAGTTTAGCATATTAAAATTTGAGAAGAAATGAACGGTCGGATTGAAAGTTATGAGCTCCCGAAGTTAGGTAGTTGAGCAGTTTTGGTAAACTTAAGTTTTTGGCTAAGTATAGGAATTTTGAGTGAAGTAGCCAACTTTGTGAATTATTATAAAATTAATGGCTGAACAGTTTAGAGAAATTTCTCCTCCTAAGGTTAGATAGAACCTCATAGATGATCTAGAGATTTAATTCGGAATTATTGTAAGCTGTTAAGAATTTTATATTTAGAGCCGAAGTTAAACCTTTACGATTCTTCCGGAAAATAGAAACATATGAAAAATGTCAGTTTGGAACCAAATAAAATTTTAGGAGTGAGAAAATAATTTTAGAACCTCAAATAGGAGTTTAGACATGAATTTTAGGGTTTTCGAGAAAATCGGAACCAAGGGTAAAATGGTCATTTTACCCTAAATTAATACTGTAACTAGTTATGTCTTAATACATTATTCGATCTTAGAAGTCTTAGACTTCTAACTACGTGAGAGTGTGCTAATGCACGTATCGCCTTTGGCAGGCAACTGAGTTGCTACAGTTTACAGAGCGAGTGGTTTACAAAGAGTCGAGCTTTATATCAGGTAAGTCCTTTGGGCTTACTTAGCTGACTTCTAAATATGAGTATAAATGATGATGGTGGTGTGCGATTGAAATGTTTAGAGAGATAGGTTGTGATATATAATTACCGACCTATATTTTGGCCTAAGAGTAACGGGCGGTGGCATTCTGCTCAGTAGCTGGCTGGCGCTGGGGGTTTCTTTCGGGACTAGTCCATACATGGTTTGTAGTGATGCTACCAATGGAAGTCAGCTAGACCTACACCAGTTGGATAAGGAACGGGGGCGAAGACTAATAATAATTTTCGTGCCACAACTTAAATTGAATAATGTGAATCACTTAAATAATAGATAATAAACGGTTGAGTGCCAGCATGATGTTTGTTTATTTTTGTTTCTGCGTGTGCTTCTGCTGTTATCATTTTGCTTATATTTGGATAGTTAGCTAACTGTTGATATGTTGTTTAGACTTGACACAGGTTAGAGCAGATGCCGAGTGATCCAGATGGTAGTGGTCAGCCGGGGTGTCGTACTTTAGGACGTTTTACAGTTTTTGCATTTGTGGGTTTTACAGTTGAACATTGTTTCCTTTCGTACTTTGTTATATTCCGTTTTCCGGCTGTAGTCGATCTGGTCACATTCATGCATTATTAAAAACTATTTTATGATTTCTGATTTTCCTTATCTGTGCCTTGTTGTAAGATCTCGTTAAGTTGTTGTCAAACTAAGGTCGGGACCCACTGTGCGGTCCTAACCAGTAACTCCCTAAGTTGTAAAATTTGGGGTGTTACATATACATACATGTAATTTAGTTAACTAATGTGGTTGATGGTCTATGTACACAACTATAATATAATATATGGTAAGAATTATTGTAGTTAAGATTGACACAATACTATTATGTATACAGACATGTTAGTTAGATAACAAATGTGGTTCTTAACCCACGTGCACAAATATATAGTAATATATGGTAGAAATCATTTTAGCTAAGATTGACAAAATACTATTATGTATACATACATGTTATAGGGTTAACGAATGTGGTTATTGGCCAATGTAAATAACTATATTACAATATATGGTAAAAATAGTTTTAGATAAGATTGACACAATTCTTTTATGTATACAGACATGTTATTTAGTTCTCGAAGGTGGTTCTTGGCCCATGTACACAAACATATTAAAATGCATGTCAAAAATAACTTACTTTAAAAAAAAAAAGTTCCTTTAGGAAGAAAACAATCACTCCTTATTACGATTGTATGTATATATATAGTTTTTGTCCATGATACATAAGAAACAAACTCATTGTCACTCAAGAATAAAATGACGTCCACTAAAGTAATACTCGTGTTGTTGTTTCACTTAGCTTTATTTTGTGTTATCGAAGGAAGGCCATATAATTCAAAAGAAAAATACGCCCTTTCATATTCATCTACACCAAACGGAGATATTCTACACTCCAGGCCATCAGTTCGTGACGATCGTGATCCAACAACACGACCACCAAAGCTAACAAATAATTTAGAATTCATTGTATACCCAAAATTACCCAAGGGCCCCATTCCACCTTCTGGGCCAAGCAAGGGTCATTCGCCACCGGGACCATGATCCACAACCAGGACCTTCTGATAACGGCAACGATGATCCACCCTGCCGACTACCAATGTTTTCTTACAAAAACAAAGATTACATGGTGGAATTGTCTCCACCTTTACTTGATTTAAATAATGCGCTCGATTTGCTAATTGAGATCTATGTATGTCTGTTGTGGTCTTGTTGGTCCTGAAAATGTTTTCTAAGTCGTTGATATATTCATTGTTAAATGTTACTTCCAATGTCCATGATACCAAATCATGCAATAAACAATCTTTCCCTCATTCTTAATGCTACTATTACTTATGAAATTTCTACGTAAATTGATCGGCTGTAGTCCTACTAGTTGATTAACCGGTGTGTGTTTCTCTTCTCAATTGTTATTGGTTTTGCTATTTTTTTGTGTTTGGTGTTTAGGATAGAATGACTTTTGCCAATCGATTGATTGACTAACCCTTATTTTTTCTTTATTTGTTTATGTTTTGTTAATTACATTAGTTGTTTCATCAATAATCAATCAAATCAAAATATTATCTTTGTTTAGTTCGATCCCGAACTTCTTGCTAAAATCGGACCTTCTAAGTATTTGTGAGATTTGAGGCTCATGTTTCAGCTTTAATCACTCATTGGAAATCTACATGGATTAATCACTCATTTGAATTTTACATGGGTTATTCACGGACAATACTTCTAAGTACTTATGAGATTTTTATTCCTACGTTTATAGATATTTTATTGGCTCGAGTATTTTATTTAAAATTATTTTAAGGCGTAAAATACCTTTCCCGAATATATTGATATTTTTGTATACGTTCACGTATATATATCCGTATCGTTATTTTTGGAAAAGTCGTGAATGTTTTCCCGACTCAAAAATTCCATTCTGTGTATTCTCTATCGGGTTATTTATCAATGTATTATAATTTCATTTCCTCTTCCTTAACCACTTGATGAGCTGCCTTGTCACCCTCACCTTCCTAGCTGTCCAGTAGCAGCCTAGCTGACTCTACACTCCTCTTTCACGCAACCTTACCTGTTGCCTCAGCCTTTCCTCATTCCTCACCCTCATTTTCTGATTTTGCACCTCCTCTAGTTGCCCATCTCCTCGGGTCCTCCCCGTCTTCAGTGAGGCAGCAAACACCTCCACCGTCGGCCACCTCTTGAACTCTCAACTCTTCACTATCACCCATCTCCTCTCTTCTCCTTTGTTTGCCATAAACCTCCTCAACCGATTAAACCACCCGAATGAAGCTCTCCCTCACCGCCGTCTCGCCGCGAAGAGCAACCTACACCCTCGCCACAAGAAGAAACCCACTGCCGTCTCGCCTGTTTCCCGCAGCACTCTCCCGCTTCTCCTTCGCCTCTTCTCTGTAGCCGGTTGATGGAGCAGCAACCCCCGGAATTGCTGCAACCACGCCGGACCACCAGACGATGCCCCAGCCTCCTCGCCTCGCTGCCGGATCCAAGCAGTCCTGAGCCGCCGCCCCTACATTCCTCCTCCGCCAAGTCTGCCACCGCACTGTTTTTTCCCCAGCCTTGCACTCGTACAACGTGAAAGAGGACTTTATTGCCCTAATATAATCGGGCCTCCTTAATTTGTGTTTAATTACGGAATGTACCCAGCTTTATATATTTACATGTATTACCCACATTTTTGAATGTTTCATTTATATCCCTTTCTGGAAAATTATTGATTATGGCCCTTATTTACACTTTAAGAATATGACCCAAGTTTTTGAATTTGTTCATCTTTGCACTAAAAATGTATTTATCGATTTTAAACTTGGGTTTCAATTAGGGGGATATTCTTATAATTTGTATATACTATATATTATGCCTTTCTTTGATTTATCTCGGTTTATGGCAAATATTTTATTGTGGGTATTAACCTCGGCTTTGAAAACGAGTTTTACCTTGAGTTTATGATGCTATACAATATTCCGGGAATATTATTTTTACGGTCTTTAACTTGGGTTTTGGAAGTGGGGTTTTCTTTAGATTATATATGTTCATAATTCCGTTCAAATTTATCTTATATGCTAAATTTGTCTAGTTTGGTGGTAGGTTCGGAAGTGCCCCGATAAAGGCCTGACGAGTCCAAGTCGACATCCGTTGAACGACTTTCGTTTATTGACGTCACTTGAGTATTCTTTCCCCTCGATCTAGGCATGTTATGTTTTAGTATCATGCTAGGATGGATGTAGCATAACTTAGAGTTAAATATCAAGTAGTGGTTATGGACCTTAGGTCTCGAGGATTTGATATTGTTTGATGGATTGATGTTGATTCTAAGCTTGAGGTGTTGGTTATCTTGTGAGGTTGTTATAAGGCTTTAAGTTATATGGTTGATCTTGTGAGCATTTTGAGGCTCGAGGTGGTGTTGTATGATCTTGTGTGATTTTGGAGTTTAGGTTTGGCTTATCCTAGTTGCGTTGTGAGTTATGATATTCCGAGATCCGAGGGTTTAGAAGTCTTAGGACTTCTAGCTTGTGTTGAGTGTGATGTGAGCATTAGGGATTCTAGGATGCGGTCCTAGAATTGAGAGTCAAATGGTCTTGCATAGATCATTTCTATAGAATTCTAAGACTTCTATTGTGAGTGGGTTGTTGTTGATATAGTTTTCTTCTTGTGAGCAGGTTACGGGCTTCCTCCCTACAGAAGCGAGAGTGTCGTGAGTTGAGTTTGGTGACGAGGTAAGTCTCCGGACTTACTTAGCTCGTATTTTACATACTAGCATTGATGTGTGTTTGGTGGTGTGTGTTTATCTTTTATGGTATAATAACAAAACCAGAAATAGGATTACCGACCTTATATTATTTCGCCAAAGTGTATGATAACGGGCGGTGACATCACTGCCTAGCTCTTGCGTAGAGCTAAGAAGTTCTTGGCGACTAGCCCGCGCTGGTTAGACGGTCGGAGGTATCCGTACCGTTCCATGCCGCAAGTGGCGACCGAGGCGAGTTTCGGGAGATTCTCGTATCACAAAAGAAGTTGAATTATTACGGGATATGACCTAATAATAACAAAGATAATAAACCGGATTGGTGTGCTTTTATGTATGTTGTATGCTTCTAATGAGATTACTTGTGTATGTGCCCTTCCCATTGATTCTAATGTTTAGAATATAAGCTAACGGTTTTATACCGATTGTTGTAGATTGCCTTGCAGGTTAGGAATACGGTCGAGAGATCCAGAAGAGTGGGCAGCCGGGGTTTCGTACATTTTAGGATTGGGTTTTGGGTGAAGTCGAGTTTGAGTATTGTATTTATTGTATGTTGTATGGCGTTTAGTCTTTGTGGTTGTATTTTCCGTTGAACTCCTTTGTGGTAGTCTTTCGGGTTTTTCTTTTCATTGCATAAAAATGTATTTCGATTTTGGCCTTTATTATGCAAGATCCGGTGAAATTGTTGTCAAGCTATGGGTCGGGATCCATTCTGAGGTCCTAACCCGTAGAATCCCGAGTCCCGAGAATTCTGGGTATTACACTAAGTATGTGTGAGATTTGAGACTCAAGTTTAAGCTTTAATCACTCATCGGAAATCTACTTGGATTATTCACCGACAATACTTACAAATATGAGTTCCAATATGTTTGACAATATAAACATTTTGTCAACAAAAATGATAATGTCGGTCTAATAAATATTTTTAAACATTTAAACAATTTTTTCTTCAAATAAATGTATAATTTTGACCATAAAAATGTTTTGAACTACAAAGGTAAATATCGAAACAAGAAAACAAACTAAATCTTATATAATGCATTCATATACGTAAATATATAATCCAATGAAAATGTTTTCTTATTTTACCTATACTGTTCATAAGTCTTTATGTAACGAATGTATTATGTAACAACCCATAGAATTATCATCTGGCATCATTTGAATGGAATTTATGGTTAGCTAATAAGGATGGGTTGTTACCCAAGTCAACAAACTCTTCAGTTAAAGCGTGCTCTTACAGGAGCAATATCAGAGACCACCTGGAATGTCTTCGTGCGTGTATGGTTCGTATGGCGACAACGTCCGTAAGACCTCGAGCCTTACATATTTTAATTAATTAACTAAAACCTGATAAATATAAAGTTAAAGCTTAATTTTAATTAGATAATCGTACACAGAAAATACTAATGTTACATTAGTAAAACGGTGGTTCTTGGCCATGTACACAACTATTTTGTGATATATCGTAAAAAACATTTTAGTTAATATTGACACAATACTATTATTATGTCTACAAACTTGTTATTTAGTTAATGAATTTGGTTCTTTGCCGATGTACACAACTATATAGTAATATATATGGTAAAAATCATTTTTAAGTTAAGATTCACACAATACTATTATTTATACATACTTGTCATGTAGTTAACGAATGTGGTTCTTGGCCCATGTACACAAGCATATAGTAAAATATGGTAAAACACATTTAATTTAAGATTGACACAATACTAATATTTATACATACATGTAATTTAGTTAATCAATGTGGTTGATGGTCTATGTACACAACTATAATATAATATATGGTAATAATTATTGTACTTAAGATAGACACAATACTATTATGTATACAGACATGTTAGTTAGATAACAAATGTGGTTCTTAACCCACGTGCACAAATATATAGTAATATATGGTAGAAATCATTTTAGCTAAGATTGACAAAATACTATTATGTATACATACATGTTATAGGGTTAACGAATGTGGTTATTGGCCAATGTAAATAACTATATTACAATATATGGTAAAAATAGTTTTAGATAAGATTGACAAAATTCTTTTATGTATACAGACATGTTATTTAGTTCTCGAAGGTGGTTCTTGGCCCATGTACACAAACATATTAAAATGCATGTCAAAAATAACTTACTTTAAAAAAAAAAGTTCCTTTAGGAAGAAAACAATCACTCCTTATTACGATTGTATGTATATATATAGTTGTTGTCCATGATACATAAGAAACAAACTCATTGTCGCTCAAGAATAAAATGACGTCCACTAAAGTAATACTCGTGTTGTTGTTTCACTTAGCTTTATTTTGTGTTATCGAAGGAAGGCCATATAATTCAAAAGAAAAATACACCCTTTCATATTCATCTACACCAAACGGAAATATTCTACACTCCAGGCCATCAGTTCGTGACGACCGTGATCCAACAACACGACCACCAAAGCTAACAAATAATTTAGAATTCATTGTATACCCAAAATTACCCAAGGGCCCCATTCCACCTTCTGGGCCAAGCAAGGGTCATTCGCCACCGGGACCATGATCCACAACCAGGACCTTCTGATAACGGCAACGATGATCCACCCTGCCGATTACCAATGTTTTCTTACAAAAACAAAGATTACATGGTGGAATTGTCTCCACCTACACTTGATTTAAATAATGCGCTCGATTTGCTAATTGAGATCTATGTATGTCTGTTGTGGTCTTGAAAATGTTTTCTAAGTCGTTGATATATTCATTGTTAAATGTTACTTTCAATGTCCATGATACCAAATCATGCAATAAACAATCTTTCCCTCATTCTTAATGCTACTATTACTTATGAAATTTCTACGTAAATTGATCGGCCGTAGTCCTAATAGTTGATTAACCGGTGTGTGTTTCTCTTCTCAATTGTTATTGGTTTTGCTATTTTTTTGTGTTTGGTGTTTACGATAGAATGACTTTTGCCAATCGATTGATTGACTAACCCTTATTTTTTCTTTATTTGTTTATGTTTTGTTAATTACATTAGTTGTTTCATCAATAATCAATCAAATCAAAATATTATCTTTGTTGAGATCGATCCCGAACTTCTTGCTAAAATCGGACCTTCTAAGTATTTGTGAGATTTGAGGCTCATGTTTCAGCTTTAATCACTCATTGGAAATCTACATGGATTAATCACTCATTTGAATTCTACATGGGTTATTCACGGACAATACTTCTAAGTACTTCTGAGATTTTTATTCCTACGTTTATCGATATTTTATTGGCTCGAGTATTTTATTTAAAATTATTTTAAGGCGTAAAATACCTTTCCCGAATATATTGATATTTTTGTATACGTTCACGTATATATATCCGTATCATTATTTTTGGAAAAGTCTGGAATGTTTTCCCGACTCAAAAATTCCATTTTGTGTATTCTCTATCGGGTTATTTATCAATGTATTATAATTTCATTTCCTCTTCCTTGATCACTTGATGAGCTGCCTTGTCACCCTCACCTTCCTAGCTGTCCAGTAGCAGCCTAGCTGACTCTACACTCCTCTCTCACGCAACCTTACCTGTTGCCTCAGCCTTTCCTCATTCCTCACCCTCATTTTCTGATTTTGCACCTCCTCTAGTTGCCCATCTCCTCGGGTCCTCCCCGTCTTCAGTGAGGCAGCAAACACCTCCACCGTCGGCCACCTCTTGAACTCTCAACTCTTCACTATCACCCATCTCCTCTCTTCTCCTTTGTTTGCCCTAAACCTCCTCAACCGATTAAACCACCAGAATGAAGCTCTCCCTCACCGCCGTCTCGCCGCGAAGAGCAACCTACACCCTCGCCACAAGAAGAAACCCACTGCCGTCTCGCCTGTTTCCCGCAGCACTCTCCCGCTTCTCCTTCGCCTCTTCTCTGCAGCCGGTTGATGGAGCAGCAACCCCCGGAATTGCTGCAACCACGCCGGACCACCAGACGATGCCCCCGCTGTAACGCCCCAAAATTTGAGGAGCGTTTGCGAGATCTATTTTTCCGGCTTTTATCGATATTTTATTAGCTTAAATAATTTTATATAATTTTTTTTAAAAGTATTTTACGACGTGAAATATCTTTTCGGAGTATATTATTATTTTGGATATGTTCGCGTATACCCGTGTTATTATTTTGGGAAAAGTCGGAAAGTTTTCCCGCTTCGAAAGTCCCGTTCCGAACGCTTTTGGATCGGATTTACTCTTACTCCCTTTTTCTTTATTTTCTTTTCTTTTTCCTTTTTCTTTCTTCTTGCTTGCGTGTCTCTCCCCGATTTTGTACCAGTGACCAGTGATGCTTTTGGTCTTGGATACTGCTGCTCCCCTTTTTCCTCCCTAGATAGCAGCTACACGCCCTATCCTCTCTCAACCTGCACACCCTCCTCGACCCCTCGTTCTCACAACGCCCCCCTTTCTGCCTTGTGTCAACAACCATCAACAACACTCTAATTTCCCTTTTGCTGTCACCCTTGAGTCTCCATCTCTCTCCCTCTGCGTTTCCTTTCTTCACCTGCAACAACAAGCCATCACAACCACCTCGCCACCTCTGTCCAGCGTTCGTGCTGCCGCCGTGAAGCACCACCGGAACCTACTATTGCGAGAAATAACAAGCAGAGAGAGAAGCGACGCCCTGGAGGCCACCTGCCCGGTCGCGAGACTGTTGCCGCCTTTGATCCGCCAGAGAGACGCCGGAGAAGAGTCTCAATCACCTGGGCCGCCAACAGCGCCGCCAAGGGGCCCGCCAGTGCTGCTCGTGCCGCCAGCCCGTGTTCCTTCTTCCCCTTTTCTCCTGTGGTTACCTGCGCATCCATTGCTCCAATGAGCCCGCCGGACTGATTGCGCCACCGCCTGCACTCTGGGCCGCCAGGAATTTCGCCGCCTCGAGAAGCCCCGCCTTCGTCACCGGAGAGGGCCCTTTGCTTCGCCGTGCAGCCCTCGCACCCACCAAGTAACCACCATCGAAGTCGGAGAAGCACTCCCTCGTTGTCGCCACCATCGGATCCGCCGCGCCTCTCCCTTGCTTCACCCTAGCCGGAGCCCACCGGAGCCGCCGCGTATCATCCTTGCTTCGCCTTAGCCGGGACGCCTCCTCTGCTCCCATCGCAGATCTGCGTTCCTCCTTTCCTGTGTGAAGCGGCAAGCCTGCAAAGGGTTAAAGAAACCCTCTTTCATATTTAAATCGGCCCCCTCAGTTTTGTGTTAATTGCAAAATATACCCATTGTTTTGTTATTACAATTTTGACTCATATTTCTGGATTGTTTCAATTAGCCCCCCTATTGAGATAATTTTCAGAAAATGCACAAGGAAATATTCATTGAATATAACCCAAAGTTTTGGAACAATATATTTTGCCCCGGAAAACGGTTTAACGGTTTTGTTTATCCTCGATTTTGAAAGAGAGTTTTCCTTGGGTTTATGAGGTTGTATAAGTTGCCCGGAATATATATTTTCGGATTTTAAAATTGGGTTTAAGGTTCAAGTCGTGATTCCAGTTTAT
Source organism: Fagopyrum homotropicum (assembly GCA_033239125.1). Classification (NCBI taxonomy): domain Eukaryota; kingdom Viridiplantae; phylum Streptophyta; class Magnoliopsida; order Caryophyllales; family Polygonaceae; genus Fagopyrum; species Fagopyrum homotropicum. Next base: position 67,173,102 of record BSWB01000002.1, on the reverse strand, counting down.
GACCAAGTTTCTAAAATTGTACAAATTGCCCTAAAATGTTTTTGTCGATTTAAACTCGGATTTTCATTACGGAGTTATTCTTTTAGCTTATGCATATTATATATAATGCCCAAGTTTAGCCTTTAAAGCTAAATTTGTATAGTTATGGTGTTAGGTTCGGAAGCGCCCCGATAAAGACCTAACAAGTCCAAGTCGACATCCTTAGATCGTCTTTCGTCTTCTGACGTCATGTGAGTACCATCTTCCCCGAGTTTATGATCTTACTCGATTTAGTTATGTTTAGTATTAGTATCATGCTAGGTTGGATCTAGCATAACTTAGAGTAAATACCAAGTAGTGGTTATGGACATTAGGTGAGTGCTTGAGGATTGTTAAATGTTTTATGACTTGAGGTGTTGATGTTATCTTGTGAGGCTTGTGAGGTTTGAGAATTGGAGTATATAGTTGTTGAGTTTATGGGCTAAGATTTGTGTATCCTTACATGATGTTGTTACCGTTGCGTCTGTTTGGACTAGGCATGTTATCTTAGTATGCACTATGGGTTATGATCTTGCGAGATCACAGGGTCTAGAAGTCTAAGGACTTCTAGTTTGTGTTGAGTGGAATGTGAGCATGAGGGATTCTAGGATTCGGTCCTAGAATGAGAGTCAAATGATCTTGCGTAGATCATTTGCGTAGAAGTCTTAGACTTATTGAGTTGAGCGAGTTGTTGATATAGTTACCTTCTTGTGAGCAGGTTATGGGCTTCCTCCCTAAGGAAGCGAGAGTGTTGTGAGTTGAGTGTGGTGACGAGGTAAGTCTCCGGACTTACTTAGCTCGTATTCTTTGTATTAGCATTATTGTGTGTTGGGTGGTGTGTGTTTATTATTTTACTGTTTATAACAACTAAACCGGAAATAGGATTACCGACCTTTATATTATTTGGCCCAAGTGTATGATAACGGGCGGTGACATCACTGCCTGGCTCACCGTGAGAGCTATGGGGATCTCGGCGACTGGCCCGTGCTGGTTAGACGGTCGGAGGCATCCGACCGTTCCATTGCCGGAAGAAGGGACCGAGGCGAGTTTCGGAGGATTCTCGTGTCACAAAAGAAGTTGAACTAGAACGGGATATGACTTAATAAATAAAGATAATAAACCGGATTTGTGTGCTTTGAGTATGTTGTGTGACTATGTTGAATTAATTGTGTTTGTGCCTTTCCCTTTAATTCTAATGCTTCGAATATTAGCTAACGGTTTTATACCGATTGTTGTAGATTGCCTTACAGGTTAGGAAAGCGGCCGAGAGATCCGGAAGAGTGGGCAGCCGGGGTTCCGTACATTTTAGGAGTGGGTTTTGGTTGGAGTCGGGTTGTGTTTTATTCTTCGTTTATTATGTTGGTATGCCGTGTGTATGGCGTTTTGATCTTTGATGTTGATTATCGGCTGAAGTCTTTTGTTGTTTTCCTTCGGGTTTCTTATCATTTGCATTAAAAGGAATTTTGATTTTGCCTTTATTTATGCCATGTTGAAAGATCCGGTGAAATTGTTGTCAAGCTAAGGGTCGGGACCCATTGTGAGGTCCCAACCCGTAGCATCCCGAGTCCCGCGGATTCGGGGTGTTACAAAAGTGGTATCAGAGCCCTAGGTTGACAACAATGGCACTCGCAATCTTCTAAAGGCCGAATAAAGAATAAACAGAACCCCGCGGGTTCTGAGTTTTTGTTTTCAAAATCACATGCATGAGTCATGGTAGAATGTACGGACCACCACTCCTTCCGTGGATCTCGGCAGCATAGTTTATTGGAGTTTTAGTATATATATGTATATATGTATATATGTATATATGTAGATATGTATCTTGGACTTGGGATGTTTTTGGGACTATGATTGTATGTCGATTGTATTTGCATGATGGACATGATTTATGTGTATAGTTGTATATGTGAACGATGGTATGTTTTGGACCTTGTATTGTTGTAATAGAATGTCGATTGCGTGATATTAGTAGTAATATGGACTTAGGACTTATATAGTTATGGATACGTATTCCTATTATATATAGTAGCATATGGAGGTATAGGACCTTTTAGTTGAGATGCTATTATGAGATCATTGCCCTTGGACGACGTCATTTTTATAGGATAGTGTACATACGAGAACGAATACGCTCAATTATCGAGTTGAGAGCTACGTTCGGGCGAACACCTTGGAGTTCTTGTACTCCTTTAAGAGGATGTCGAGGAGGAAGATTAGAGATGGCGTAAACAAAGGACGAACAGGTGGAAGAGAACCTCGAGTAATTTTAAGCAAAACTGAGAAGGAAGTCATACGAGTAAGGAAGCGACATGCAGACATGAGAGTGGTTGCAAATAAGCAATGATTGAATCACAACGAAACCAACTAGAGATGGTGAACTTATGATTTTTCAAGACGACACATGGATAACTAAAGACACGAAGCGGGAAGGAAAGGAGTGCATAGTAGCAAGGGTAGAAGTGGTATTTCCTTGAGGCGTGAAGTTTTTCCTAGATGCTCCTAAGCATGGGAGTCAGAGTGTGAAATGTGGTCGAACTAATACGAAGATTCATGAGATGCGTAAGTTAAGATTACAAAAGAACTAGAAAGTGAAGAGACAGGTTTTGTGAGAGATTAAGCGGGAGACTTCTTCAGAAATACGAGTTACAAGGAGGATTACATGGCGAAAGTTCACATAGTAGAATTACATTGTGGAGTCAATCATTTTCCGTCATTATAGTGAGACTGAGCAACACTAAGGAGGAGGAAGTGTGTGTGGATGATGATCTCTAGAAGATGAAGGATGAAACAAGGAGTATGGATTGAAAGTCTTAAGATACCAACAAGAGGAACGCGAGTGGGTGCCATTTAATGTCAGAATATTTGAGAGGTGCTTTTGCAAAACATCATGAATAGCGGTTAAGCCTATGAAGTGGGTCATATGGCGCGAAAGAGCTGGGAAGGTATAGTTACCTTAGAGAAGTGGAATGAAGCGTGGAACGCAAAAAGAGTTTAGGAAGGGTGTGAAGAGTAAAATGAGCAAGTGAAGTTTAAGGCAGAATACCCTGATAGGGTGGCCTTCAAGAATATGGTAACATGGAAGTGTGGTAGGAGGGTAAGTCATTGATCTTGGAAATGGTCATTAATGAGCCAATCGGTGACCACTGAGAATGCACATGTGCGGGTTGATACTGGTGATTGTAGGTGGGGGGAGTAACCCAAGAGATTGGATCATGAAGAGGGGTAACAAGAACGTGGAATATTCGTGGTGGTTGAATGTCGGCAACAAAGAGGTGTATCAAGGATCAGGTAACAAATTATCGATTCCAGCAAATGGTAGTAACGTACCGTGTGGGGAGGGATTGTAACGATCTGGTGTGACCTTCTTAGGTCATGGGTTTGTGATAGGGGGGAGGACACAAATCAGGGTAAGGGGGACTGAAAAGACAAAGAGGAAGGTGAATCTTCTATGGTTATTGTGCATAAAGGGGGAATATATGAGGGGATGTACGGTATGTTTGTTCTAAAGTAATGGATGTCATGTTTGCGCGAGAAAAAGCTAAGTCAAGTTTTGGGACTCGTATGGCGAAGCCATAGTGGCTGCGACGTGAAATGAGGCATCTGGACTAGGGTAACGCTGCAAGTTAGAGTAATGATGTTAGTGCTTGGTGGAGTTATGAGTGGATCTTCAATTATTGTGGGTGAGGAATTTTTCCTAAGGGCATTCTAGTACGGTTGTGAAATTGTTCGGGGATACCAAGAGAAATATAAGGTGGCCAATAAGAGTAAGAGGAGACTGAGGTTTTGGAAGTTTGATGTCGATATGAGATGTACAAGAGGTACATGAAAGATTGAGGTCAGAGCCTCTGCGGTCGTCTGACTCCACGCCTACTTGAAGAAAGGATGTCTATGGTGAAAGCTGATCAAGGACATGGTGAGCTCCTCCCACATGTTGGGATGTCGGAGAAGGCGGAGAAGATTATATCGGTTTGTTATCAAGCATAATTAAGTTTTGTGGTTAGGACCCTTGTGACGGAACATGTTTGCGAGACCAAGAGATGTTTTATCGCCTTTCCTTTGAAGTGAGAAGAGGATTAAGCTGAATTATTGCTTAACCAAGGCTTCAAGAGTCGGAAGACTCGAGCAAGTTCCTTGAGTTCTGGAGATGAAGGATCTTTGAAAGAGGAAGGTGAACATAGTAGCTACAAAAGAAACAATACACGTGTTGAAGGACGTCACCCCAACCGATTGAGGTGGACCACTTGTCAAGCGTTAGGACCAGGTGGTGTCGGTTATTATGATATGTGATGGGTAGATAAATGATAGAACCTGAGATAGAACGGATTCTAATGCATCAGAATGTGAATTTTACCGCTAAGATTGATTTGGGTTCAACTCCCATTTCTAAGGTGCCATACAAAAGACATCAATAAATGATATCCATGAGGATACTCGAATTGAGGATGCAATTAAAGGAGCAATTGCAAGGACTTGTTGATAAAGGTTCACTGGAACCAATGCATTGCCATAGAGAACACCAAAAGTTATCTTGAACTCTTGATTTGAAGTTTATATTGAAATATATCTTAAACTCTTGATTTAAAGTTATTAAGAGGACACCAGAATTGTTGTGGAAAAGACAGTCAGTTCTCTCTAATTGAACATCGATTACCGTGACTCGAAGGACAAGTATTCCTTACAACAAATGAATGATCTACTCGATCGGTTACAAGGGTCTGTAGTCTCTTATGAGAATGATTTAAGGTCTGATTGTCACCAATTGGGAATTCGAGTATGGGATATTGCAAATACGGCATTCCAAACGAACCACAATCACGACGAGTTGTAGATATTCCATAGGGGCTTACTAATGCCCGGATAAGATATTATGGTCTACTCTCGAGAAGAGAGAAGTTGTATGACCAATTATCTTGAGATGACAACCCCCGAAGGATGTGAAAGAAGTTACAAGTCTTCTTGGATGTGCTGATCATTACCGGAATCGTAGAGATATTCTCCAAGTAACACCACCTATGGCTACCTACACTGGATGACAATGAAGTATTCAGTGGGACGAAACTTGACGATGGAGTTGTTGATAGTTAAGAGGAGATTCTTTAGTACAACTGTTTTGATTTACCTTGAGTTATTAAGGGTCTGAAATGTACAAGTGATTCTCCAAAACAAAGTCTTGATCGAGTTTTGAGAAACGATGTAAAGTAATAACATAAGTGTCACATTAGGGGAGGCGGTATGGAGCAAAGTACTTCCTTCATCGTTGGGGACTTACTAAAAGAATAGAGGAAACATAACATCAAAGCTTGGTTTGACAAGAACCAAACCCAACAATGCAAATTAGAAGCTCGATTTTCTTTGATAGAGAAATCAAAAGAGAAACATAATAGAAATATTGCATTAAGAAAGACCCGAGAAAGAAGTTGAGTTTCCGATATATCAGACCTTGTTTTGGAGAAAGAAGTTGAGATATTATCGCGAGTTAGGAAAGTAGCTTACCGGTTGGCGTGGCCGCCGAGAGTAAGGGGTGTTACAAAAGTGGTATCAGTCGAGGGAGTACATCCATGACTCGAGACATATTGTCAATCATGAGGATTTAGTGGCAGACAAGGAATTGATGAGGCTAACAGGAAGACGGAGGGTAGTATCTTTGGTTAAGTTTTACGCTGAGCTAGTAGCATCAATAGAATCAACGGGTTAGATCTAGTTCTTCCCTTGGCTGAGTTATGTGCATGTGTGATTATATGTCTAGTTGTGTCGTGTGCATGAGTGTGTTATATGACCTGATATATCTTGCGATGGTAGTTCGAGTAGTTTGTGTAGATAGATTAGAAGGTTTCAGCCTTCTTAGCGTGAGAGTTCATACCTCGGTCTTAAGGACCGAGAAGGTCAGCGTGCGGCAAGTTTCGGGACGAAACTTGTTTTTAGGGGGATCAGATGTAACGCCCCAAAATTTTAGGAGCGTTTGCGAGATCTATTTTTCCGGCTTTTATCGATATTTTATTAGCTTAAATAATTTTATATAATTTTTTTTAAAGTATTTTACGACGTGAAATATCTTTTCGGAGTATATTATTATTTTGGATATGTCCGCGTATACCCGTGTTATTATTTTGGGAAAAGTCGGAAAGTTTTCCCGCTTCGAAAGTCCCGTTCCGAACGCTTTTGGATCGGATTTACTCTTACTCCCTTTTTCTTTATTTTCTTTTCTTTTTCCTTTTTCTTTCTTCTTGCTTGCGTGTCTCTCTCCCCGATTTTGTACCAGTGACCAGTGATGCTTTTGGTCTTGGATACTGCTGCTCCCCTTTTTCCTCCCTAGATAGCAGCTACACGCCCTATCCTCTCTCAACCTGCACACCCTCCTCGACCCCTCGTTCTCACAACGCCCCCCTTTCTGCCTTGTGTCAACAACCATCAACAGCACTCTAATTTCCCTTTTGCTGTCACCCTTGAGTCTCCATCTCTCTCCCTCTGCGTTTCCTTTCTTCACCTGCAACAACAAGCCATCACAACCACCTCGCCACCTCTGTCCAGCGTTCGTGCTGCCGCCGTGAAGCACCACCGGAACCTACTATTGCGAGAAATAACAAGCAGAGAGAGAAGCGACGCCCTGGAGGCCACCTGCCCGGTCGCGAGACTGTTGCCGCCTTTGATCCGCCAGAGAGACGCCGGAGAAGAGTCTCAATCACCTGGGCCGCCAACAGCGCCGCCAAGGGGCCCGCCAGTGCTGCTCGTGCCGCCAGCCCGTGTTCCTTCTTCCCCTTTTCTCCTGTGGTTACCTGCGCATCCATTGCTCCAATGAGCCCGCCGGACTGATTGCGCCACCGCCTGCACTCTGGGCCGCCAGGAATTTCGCCGCCTCGAGAAGCCCCGCCTTCGTCACCGGAGAGGGCCCTTTGCTTCGCCGTGCAGCCCTCGCACCCACCAAGTAACCACCATCGAAGTCGGAGAAGCACTCCCTCGTTGTCGCCACCATCGGATCCGCCGCGCCTCTCCCTTGCTTCACCCTAGCCGGAGCCCACCGGAGCCGCCGCGTATCATCCTTGCTTCGCCTTAGCCGGGACGCCTCCTCTGCTCCCATCGCAGATCTGCGTTCCTCCTTTCCTGTGTGAAGCGGCAAGCCTGCAAAGGGTTAAAGAAACCCTCTTTCATATTTAAATCGGCCCCCTCAGTTTTGTGTTAATTGCAAAATATACCCATTGTTTTGTTATTACAATTTTGACTCATATTTCTGGATTGTTTCAATTAGCCCCCCTATTGAGATAATTTTCAGAAAATGCACAAGGAAATATTCATTGAATATAACCCAAAGTTTTGGAACAATATATTTTGCCCCGGAAAACGGTTTAACGGTTTTGTTTATCCTCGATTTTGAAAGAGAGTTTTCCTTGGGTTTATGAGGTTGTATAAGTTGCCCGGAATATATATTTTCGGATTTTAAAATTGGGTTTAAGGTTCAAGTCGTGATTCCAGTTTATGACCAAGTTTCTAAAATTGTACAAATTGCCCTAAAATGTTTTTGTCGATTTAAACTCGGATTTTCATTACGGAGTTATTCTTTTAGCTTATGCATATTATATATAATGCCCAAGTTTAGCCTTTAAAGCTAAATTTGTATAGTTATGGTGTTAGGTTCGGAAGCGCCCCGATAAAGACCTAACAAGTCCAAGTCGACATCCTTAGATCGTCTTTCGTCTTCTGACGTCATGTGAGTACCATCTTCCCCGAGTTTATGATCTTACTCGATTTAGTTATGTTTAGTATTAGTATCATGCTAGGTTGGATCTAGCATAACTTAGAGTAAATACCAAGTAGTGGTTATGGACATTAGGTGAGTGCTTGAGGATTGTTAAATGTTTTATGACTTGAGGTGTTGATGTTATCTTGTGAGGCTTGTGAGGTTTGAGAATTGGAGTATATAGTTGTTGAGTTTATGGGCTAAGATTTGCGTATCCTTACATGATGTTGTTACCGTTGTGTCTGTTTGGACTAGGCATGTTATCTTAGTATGCACTATGGGTTATGATCTTGCGAGATCATAGGGTCTAGAAGTCTAAGGACTTCTAGTTTGTGTTGAGTGGAATGTGAGCATGAGGGATTCTAGGATTCGGTCCTAGAATGAGAGTCAAATGATCTTGCGTAGATCATTTGCGTAGAAGTCTTAGACTTATTGAGTTGAGCGAGTTGTTGATATAGTTACCTTCTTGTGAGCAGGTTATGGGCTTCCTCCCTAAGGAAGCGAGAGTGTTGTGAGTTGAGTGTGGTGACGAGGTAAGTCTCCGGACTTACTTAGCTCGTATTCTTTGTATTAGCATTATTGTGTGTTGGGTGGTGTGTGTTTATTATTTTACTGTTTATAACAACTAAACCGGAAATAGGATTACCGACCTTTATATTATTTGGCCCAAGTGTATGATAACGGGCGGTGACATCACTGCTTGGCTCCCCGTGAGAGCTAGGGGGATCTCGGCGACTGGCCCGTGCTGGTTAGACGGTCGGAGGCATCCGACCGTTCCATTGCCGGAAGAAGGGACCGAGGCGAGTTTCGGAGGATTCTCGTGTCACAAAAGAAGTTGAACTAGAACGGGATATGACTTAATAAATAAAGATAATAAACCGGATTTGTGTGCTTTGAGTATGTTGTGTGACTTTGTTCAATTAATTGTGTTTGTGCCTTTCCCTTTAATTATAATGCTTCGAATATTAGCTAACGGTTTTATACCGATTGTTGTAGATTGCCTTACAGGTTAGGAAAGTGGCCGAGAGATCCGGAAGAGTGGGCAGCCGGGGTTCCGTACATTTTAGGAGTGGGTTTTGGTTGGAGTCGGGTTGTGTTTTATTCTTCGTTTATTATGTTGGTATGCCGTGTGTATGGAGTTTTTATCTTTGATGTTGATTATCGGCTGAAGTCTTTTGTTGTTTTCCTTCGGGTTTCTTATCATTTGCATTAAAAGGAATTTTGATTTTGCCTTTATTTATGCCATGTTGAAAGATCCGGTGAAATTGTTGTCAGGCTAAGGGTCGGGACCCATTGTGAGGTCCCAACCCGTAGCATCCCGAGTCCCGCGGATTCGGGGTGTTACACCAGCCCCCTCGCCTCGCTGCCGGATCCAAGCAGTCCTGAGCCGCCGCCCCTACATTCCTCCTCCGCCAAGTCTGCCACCGCACTGTTTATTCCCCAGCCTTGCACTCGTACAACGTGAAAGAGGACTCTACTGCCCTAATATAATCGGGCCTCCTTAATTTGTGTTTAATTATGGAATGTACCCAGCTTTATATATTTACATGTATTACCCACATTTTTGAATGTTTCATTTAAATCCCTTTCTGGAAAATTATAGATTATGGCCCTTATTTACACTTTAAGAATATGACCCAAGTTTTTGAATTTGTTCATCTTTGCACTAAAAATGTATTTATCGATTTTAAACTTGGGTTTCAATTAGGGGGATATTCTTATAATTTGTATATACTATATATTATGCCTTTCTTTGATTTATCTCGGTTTATGGCAAATATTTTATTGTGGGTATTAACCTCGGCTTTGAAAACGAGTTTTACCTTGAGTTTATGATGTTATACAATATTCCGGGAATATTATTTTTACGGTCTTTAACTTGGGTTTTGGAAGTGGGGTTTTCTTTAGATTATATATGTTCATAATTCCGTTCAAATTTATCTTATATGCTAAATTTGTCTAGTTTGGTGGTAGGTTCGGAAGTGCCCCGATAAAGGCCTGACGAGTCCAAGTCGACATCTGTTGAACGACTTTCGTTTATTGACGTCACTTGAGTATTCTTTCCCCTCGATCTAGGCATGTTATGTTTTAGTATCATGCTAGGATGGATGTAGCATAACTTAGAGTTAAATATCAAGTAGTGGTTATGGACCTTAGGTGAGTCTCGAGGATTTGATATTGTTTGATGGATTGATGTTGATTCTAAGCTTGAGGTGTTGGTTATCTTGTGAGGTTGTTATAAGGCTTTAAGTTATATGGTTGATCTTGTGAGCATTTTGAGGCTCGAGGTGGTGTTGTATGATCTTGTGGGATTTTGGAGTTTAGGTTTGGCTTATCCTAGTTGCATTGTGAGTTATGATATTCCGAGATCCGAGGGTTTAGAAGTCTTAGGACTTCTAGCTTTTGTTGAGTGTGATGTGAGCATTAGGGATTCTAGGATGTGGTCCTAGAATTGAGAGTCAAATGGTCTTGCATAGATCATCTGTATAGAATTCTAAGACTTCTATTGTGAGTGGGTTGTTGTTGATATAGTTTTCTTCTTGTGAGCAGGTTACGGGCTTCCTCCCTACGGAAGCGAGAGTGTCGTGAGTTGAGTTTGGTGACGAGGTAAGTCTCCGGACTTACTTAGCTCGTATTTTACATACTAGCATTGATGTGTGTTTGGTGGTGTTTGTTTATCTTTTATGGTATAATAACAAAACCAGAAATAGGATTACCGACCTTATATTATTTGGCCGAAGTGTATGATAACGGGCGGTGACATCACTGCCTAGCTCTTGCGTAGAGCTAAGAGGTTCTTGGCGACTAGCCCGCGCTGGTTAGACGGTCGGAGGTATCCGTACCGTTCCATGCCGCAAGTGGCGACCGAGGCGAGTTTCGGGAGATTCTCGTGTCACAAAAGAAGTTGAATTATTACGGAATATGACCTAATAATAACAAAGATAATAAACCGGATTGGTGTGCTTTTATGTATGTTGTATGCTTCTAATGAGATTGCTTGTGTATGTGCCTTTCCCATTGATTCTAATATTTAGAATATAAGCTAACGGTTTTATACCGATTGTTGTAGATTGCCTTGCAGGTCAGGAATACGGTCGAGAGATCCAGAAGAGTGGGCAGCCGTGGATCCTTACATTTTAGGATTTGGTTTTGGGTGGAGTCGAGTTTGAGTATTGTATTTATTGTATGTTGTATGGCGTTTAGTCTTTGTGGTTGTATTTTCCGTTGAACTCCTTTGTGGTAGTCTTTCGGGTTTTTCTTTTCATTGCATAAAAATGTATTTCGATTTTGGCCTTTATTATGCAAGATCCGGTGAAATTGTTGTCAAGCTATGGGTCGGGATCCATTCTGAGGTCCTAACACGTAGAATCCCGAGTCCCGAGAATTCTGGGTATTACACTAAGTATGTGTGAGATTTGAGACTCAAGTTTCAGCTTTAATCACTCATCGGAAATCTACTTGGATTATTCACCGACAATACTGTGACGCCCCGTTTATTCCGGTGCATTCCGACGTTGTCTTTCCCCTTCCCTCGATTCGCTATAGCTCGAGTTCTTATATAAAGTATATATATATATGTATATATATATATAAATAGCTTTTAAAAAGATAAGTTTCCGGGTATTATATTTTTAGGGATACAATTATGTATTCCCGTATTTTTTTTATTTTATTTAAAATTAATTATGTCGGAATTCGGGATTTACCTAACCGGGAAATCCCGTTCCAAATGTAAATCGAGTTAGTTTCCTTTTTTTTTAAAAGAGGAAAAAGAAAATCCCTCCTATTTATTTCTTTCCTTTTTCTTTCTTTCTTTTCTCCCTCCTCTATTTCCTGTCTGGCGTGCAGAAGAAGTATTGAAGAGCGTCTCCTCGTTATCCCTGCTGCAGCCCTAGCCTGCAGTGACCTCTCGTTTCTCCCACTTTGCTGCGTCTAATCCTCTCTCAGTCCAGCCAAGTCCCCAACAACCCACTCTCCCTCTCAATCTCTCTCACGCTCCTTCTCTCGACCTCCCGTGCGTTGCTCCTCCTCTCCTTGGAACCGCCGCACAGCACAGCAGCGCAGACGGGTTGTGCGAGGCTGCTCGAAGCCGCCAGGGGCCCGCCGGAAGGAACCATCGCCGCGCCACCGTCCCCGCTGAGCCGCCACGCCTCCGGCGCTGTAAGACCGCCCACTTCTCCCTCTTCTCTTCCTTCCCTTTCTTCTGTATAAACAGTCCGCCTATTCCGTGCAGTTCGCCGCCGGAGTGGACCACCGAAGCCGGGACTGGGCCGCAGCTCGCCGCCGGAGTCGCACCAGGAGCGCCGGCCCTCTCCTCCCTCCGCCTAGCCGCCGCCGCCAGCTTGCCCTCCTTTCCGTTCTCCTGTCGATTACAGTACAGAAGAGGGGATTTGTGTTTTTTGTGATTATTACAGTATTGACCCTCTCTTTGCACCTAATTACTGTTGTGACCCCTTTTTATGTGGAATTGCAGTTTTACCCTATAACTTTGGGAAATGACATTTTATACCCTGCAGTAAATTATTAATATTCTTAAACCCTAATTTGGCTAAGCTTTTTGACCCAACTCCTTGACAAATAAATTAGTGTCTTAAATGGTTTAAAAACCCGATTGTTGGATAATTTGAAAGTCGGTTTTCAATCAACGGACCATTTTTGTATGTCTTGCCCGGAATTAGTATTAACAAGTTTGACCCCGGTTTTGGAAACGGAGTGTTATTGGAAAATCCTTTGTGCGAAACCCTCCTTTCAAAATTAGCATTTGAGCTAATTTCGCTTAGTTTTGTCCTTAGGTCCGGAAGCGGTCATTAGAAGCAATCGAACTCGTCCTTGACTCCGTGGACCGTGCTTCACTCCGGATCTCGTGTGAGTACTTCTCTTTCGTTAGTTTAGTCGTGGTAGTTTAACTGATTAGAAGAACGTAGCATAACGTAGAGCAAATGCCATGTAGTGGCCATGAATCATAGGTTTTAGGGTTTGGATTTTGAACTTATGGAATTACCTTATCTACGATCTTAGGATGACCTTTGGGATTACTAATGGACCTAGCACGCTAGAGTAGATATCATAGTTAATTATGTTGGGAACTAGAAGCCCGAGAACTTCTAGCTTTTTAGTTAATTATTGATAAAGTGCCTCGCTTGGTCAGGCTTAGAGCATTATTTTCCTGCGGGAAGTTGAGAGTGGTTTCGAGTTACCTTGAGAGAGGTAAGTCTCCGGACTTACTTAGCCATATTCGCTGTATTAGATTCGTTGCGTGCTTGGTGGTGTGTGTTTTATCGCTTTTGTCATAACTTATAAACCGGATAATAGGACTACCGACCTTTTATGTTATATTAGCCCAAGTGTATGATAACGGGCTGTGACATCACTGCCTGGCTCCCCGTGAGAGCTAGGAGGATCTCGGCGACTGGCCCGTGCTGGTTAGACGGTTGGAGGCATCCGACCGTTCCATTGCCGGAAGAAGGGACCGAGGCGAGTTTTGGAGGATTCTCGTGTCACAAACGAAGTTGAACTAGAACGGGATACGACTTAATAAATAAAGATAATAACCGGATTGTTTGTCGAGCATGTTTATGTGATGTGTTTATATATATGTTTGTGTTTGTGCCTTCACCATGTCTTTAATACTTTGAATATAGCTAACGGTTTAGACCGTTTGTTTAGATGCCCCGCAGGTTAGGGACGTCGCCGAGTGAGGTGGAGGAGTGGACAGCCGATGGTCGCCGTACATTGTAGGACGGGGGCGTTTTTGGGGTTGTTGTGTCGTTATGTTACCTTATGATGGGATTGTGGTTGTATACTTTTCGGTTATGCTTTGTGGAGTTTATGTTGTTTTGAGGACTCGGCTGAGTTTCCAAGTTGTACTCTTTACCTTTTTCATCTTGCATACATTAAAACGTTTTTCAAGTTTTAAGCCTTTATTTGTGCCATGTTGGAAAGGTCCGGTGAGATTGTTGTCAGGCTAAGGGTCGGGACCCACTGTGTTGTCTCGCCCGTGGCATCCCGATATCCCGCGGATTCGGGGTGTTACAAAGTGGTATCAGAGCTCTAGGTTGACAACAATGGCACTCGCAACCTTCTAAAGGCCGAATGAGGGATAAACAGAACCCTTCGGGTTCTGACCTTTTGGTTTTAAAAATTCATATGCATGAGTCGGGATTTGAGTTAGAAGGTACGGGACCACCACTCCTCACGCAAACCTCGGCGACATAGATATCCGGATTTGACGTATGTAAGTATAATTACTTAGCTATCTATATTATGACCTTAGGGTCGATGTTGGACTTGTGTGTACTTAGATATGCATGCGACCTTAGGATGCTTGGACTTTATGCCTTGAGTGTATTTTGGATTTATGTACTCTTAAGTTTTATAAGTACCCTATTATATATGTGATGCGAGTAATATATATATATACCACCTTAATTAAATCAAACCAACACGATACGATATCAGATGGCACGTACGAGAGCTACCGCATACGTGGGACCCGCCAGGGGTAGACCGCCCCTACCTCCTACCGCTCAGAGGCGGGGACGAGTAGGGAGACCTCCAGGTACGAGAGGTCGGGGACGTATCCCCATTACGGATCCACCCGTTCTGGATCCGCCCGCAGCTGAGGAACCCGTCGAGGAGGTTGCAGAGAGCGTCATACCCGAGGTTGGGGATAGGACAGTTGTGAGGTCCAGGGTGCATAGTTCCACATCTGCTAGGACTGGGGGATCATCTATTGGAGCTACTGTATTTGCAGACTACGTACGCCGAGTAGAGGAGGCATTCAGGACAGGAGCACCACCTCCAGCACCACCAGTGCCGGTACCTCCTGTACCCGCACCTGCACCTGCACCAGCGAGATCGGTCGAGGTCACACAGAGAGCTACCCAGATCGGAGCCGTACCTGATGTAGTTGCACCGGCGGTAGTAGCACCTGTGCCGGTTGTAGAGATTGCTAGACCCAGAGACGAGCTGAGGTCTCCTAGGCCCGATGACTGGTTGAAAGCTTTTAACCAGCAGCATGTTCCTTGCTTCGATGGGAAGGTAGGGTTAGAGGTTGAGAACTGGATTGGACACGTGGAGTCCGCACTAGAGGCGATCCGTTGTCCGGAGGAGAGACAGGTGGAGATAGTCCAGACATTATTCAGAGAGGAGGCCCGTTATTGGTGGAGGACTGTTAGAGGAGGTGTGGCTAGGATGGAGCAGCTGCTGAGCCTCGTCAGAGAGACTTTTTGCCCGGATTCACTGAGGAGAGACAGAGTCCAGGACTTCCTAGAGGCCGGCTTTGAGGATGTTCCTGTCATGGAGGCGATTAGACGTTTTAGAGCGGAGTTGGCATTGCTGGGGCCCGCTGCACCTCCAGCGGACCAGCATGTCTACCTCTTTTCCAAGAGACTGAGGGAGTCCACCCGTGCCTACTTGGCGGGTTTTCGCTGTGATTTATTGGCAGAGTACCAGGATCGAGCTTCGGCCTATGAGAGAGACCGACCTGGGACGAGGAGGGCAGCACAGTCCGGGGGACCGGACAAGAGACAGAGGTCCGCACCTACAGGAGCCGGAGGACAGGGATGCAGCCAGGCTCCGGGACGTTCGGTACCACAGCGGCAGACATCCGACCGTGGGCCACAGTGCCATGGTTGTGGAGGCTATGGACACATTCGGAGGACTTGCACGAAGCCTCCTGTAGCATGCTTTACTTGTGGTCAGATGGGCCACCGAGCCGCTTTTTGCCATCAGGGCAGGTCACAATCTCGGCAGGGTTCTTCGCCTGCTGGGGTAGCAGGGGGTAGTCAGAGGCCTCCACAGTTTCAGCCACAGGGCTCTCAGCAGAGGTTCCAGGGACAGACACGTACTCAGGGTTCAGCCCAGGGACCAGGCCGAGGTAGAGGTCGAGGTGGTGGTACACAGGGGACTAGGGACACCCAGGTTAGAGCGCTGGAGTTGAGGAGTGCCGTAGATCCCGCAGCACCGGCAGCCACAGGTACTATTCAGATCCATGGACTACCGGTCCGAGTTTTGTTTGATACGGGTGCCACACACTCTTTTATTTCCGATGATTGCGTAGCTAGGTTGTCCTTAGTTACGGTAGAGGGGAGACCCTTTGTAGTGGGGTTACCCGATGGGGGTAGGGTTAGTGGTACCCGAGAGGTACGCGGTTGTCCCATACATTTGGGGAACCGAGATTGGTTAGCCGACTTCTATGTCATACACTTAGTGCATGAAGAAGTCATTTTGGGCATGGACTGGATAGACCGACACCGAGCCGTCTTAGACATCAGTCGGAGGACCGTGACAGTTACCACGGAGACGGGACATGAGGTGATTTTCCGAGGTTGGGACCTCGGAAAGACCGGTACAGTCATTAGTGCGGTTCGAGCCGCAAGACTTATCGGACAGGGATGCGAGGCCTTCTGGTGTTATGCCATGAAGGAGGAGGCGGGACCGTCGCTGGAGGAGATTCCCGTAGCATGTGAGTTCGAGGATGTATTTGGAGAGCCACCCGGATTACCACCGCAGAGGAGTGTTGATTTTTCCATCGAGTTGGAGCCCGGCACGAGGCCGATCTCCAAGGCCCCATACCGCATGGCGCCGATCGAGTTGCTTGAGCTGAAGAAGCAGCTCGAGGAGTTAGCAGAGAGGGGTTTCATACGCCCGAGCGTGTCCCCATGGGGTGCACCGGTCCTCTTCGTCAGGAAGAAGGACGGGTCTTTGAGACTTTGTATCGATTACCGGGAATTGAACAAAGTCACCATCAAGAACAAGTACCCCCTTCCGCGCATTGATGATTTGCTAGACCAGTTGCAGGGAGCCTCCGTATTTTTGCGCATCGACTTGAGGTCGGGATACCACCAGCTGAGGGTGAGAGAGGAGGACGTGCCGAAGACGGCATTCAGGACGAGATACGGCCACTATGAGTTTGTCGTGATGCCATTCGGGCTCACGAATGCACCTGCCGTCTTCATGGAGTTGATGAACGGAATATTCATCGATTTCTTGGACCAGTTTGTGGTGGTGTTTATAGATGACATCTTAGTCTACTCCCGGAGTAGGGAGGAGCATGAGGGACACCTGAGGACGGTTCTTCGAGTCCTTCAGGATAGAGAGCTTTATGCAAAGCTCTCTAAGTGCGAGTTTTGGATGCCCGAGGTGGCATTTCTGGGTCACATAGTTTCCGCCGAGGGTGTCATAGTTGACCCGGCTAAGATAGAGTCCGTTTCTTCATGGCCGCCTCCTCGGACGGTCAAGGAGGTGCGCAGTTTCTTGGGCTTAGCGGGATATTACCGCCGTTTTGTTGAGGGTTTCTCCGTGATTGCACGACCCCTTACTTCCTTGCTAAGGAAGTCTACCAGGTTCGTCTGGTCTGAGCCTTGTCAGCGCAGCTTTGAGGAGCTGAAGAGGAGGTTGACCTCCGCTCCTGTGTTAGCCCAGCCGGAGGGCGTAGAGGACTTTGTTGTATATAGTGACGCCTCCAAGCTAGGCTTGGGGTGTGTTTTGATGCAGAGGGGTAGGGTTATTGCGTACGCTTCGCGGCAGCTGAAGCCGTACGAGGAGAATTATCCCACCCATGATCTTGAGCTAGCAGCGGCGATTCATGCCCTGAAGATCTGGCGACACTATTTGTACGGAGTCACGTGTCAGATCTTCACAGACCATAAGAGTCTGAAGTATATATTCACTCAGCGGGAGTTGAATAACCGCCAGAGGAGATGGTTAGAGCTGATTAAGGACTTCGATTTGGAGATTTTATACCACCCGGGGAAGGCGAACGTGGTCGCCGATGCCCTGAGTAGGAGGACACCTCGAGAGGAGGCTATAGCTCGACTCACGATTCAGCCACAGTTGCAGAGGGATTTGGCGGAGTTAGAGCTAGATATTCAGTTTCCAGACATGGTCGGCCGTCTGTCCGAGTTGGAGGTGTTGCCTGATCTGTCTGGAGAGATCCGGCAGAAGCAGGAGGGTTGTCCCGTGTTGACGAGGATTCGGGACAGGATGGCCAGAGGTGAGGCACCGCAGTTTGTCACAGGGGCAGATGGGTTGTTGAGACGCCATGGACTTATTTGTGTGCCGTCAGACCCAGAGTTGAGAGAGCGGATCTTGCAGGAGGCACATTCTACTCCTTACTCGGTGCATCCAGGCACGAGTAAGATGTACCAGGATATCAGGAGATCTTATTGGTGGGGCGGGCTTAAGCCCGATGTAGCTAGATATGTAGCCAGATGCGCGACCTGCCAGCAGGTCAAGATCGAGCACCAGAGACCGGGGGGAGAGCTCCACCCACTGCCCGTGCCGCAGTGGAAGTGGGAGGACATATCCATGGATTTTGTCACCGGTTTGAGACAGAGTAGGAGCTTTGATGCGATTTGGGTGGTAGTGGATCGGCTGACGAAGACCGCACGTTTCATTCCTATTCGAGAGACGTGGCCGGTGAGTCGTCTAGCTGAGGAGTTTACTCGTCAGATTGTGAGATTGCATGGAGTCCCGAGGACTATCATCTCGGATAGGGATGGACGTTTTACTTCGAGGTTCTGGCAGCAGGTACACGCCGCCCTAGGCTCGAGTCTGCATTTCACCACCGCATATCATCCACAGACCGACGGTCAGTCCGAGCGGACTATTCAGACCTTAGAGGACATGTTACGGGCATGTGTGTTGGACTGGGGGCATGTATGGCCAGATCACCTTCCATTGGTGGAGTTCTCGTATAATAACAGTTGGCACGCATCGATTGGGATGTCACCGTATGAGGCCTTGTATGGACGGAGATGTCGTACTCCCTTGTGTTGGGATGAGCCGGGCAGTTCTAGTGTTGTAGCTCCAGCCCAGATACAGGATGACATGGCTAGGGTTGCTTTGATTCGGGAGAGGATGTTGGCTGCGCAGAGCCGTCAGAGATCATATGTAGATAGGAGGCGTAGGCCCCTAGAGTTCAGAGTAGGAGCTCAGGTCTGGTTGAGGGTATCACCGACACGGGGTGTCAGGCGATTTGGCATTAAGGGGAAGTTAAGCCCCCGATATGTCGGCCCCTTTGAGATTTTAGAGAGAGTCGGAGAGGTGGCATATAGGTTAGCGTTACCACCGAGGTTGGAGGGTATTCACCCGGTGTTCCATGTATCTCAGTTGAGAGAGTACATACATGACCCGAGGCATGTCATCAGCCACGAGGACCTGGTGGTCGAGCCAGACCATACCTTCGCGGAGCATCCGATTGCGGTTTTGGAGCGTAGTACGAGACGACTTCGGTCGAAGGAGATACCGATGTTGAGAGTGCAGTGGTCGAGGCGAGGAGCCGACGAGGCCACTTGGGAGACGGAGGATAGTATTCGTAGGAACTATCCCGAGTTTTACGCAGGATTAGCCACATCTATAGGACCGTCGGGTTAGTCTCGAGATCTATCCTTGGTTACTCTTATGTGATTTATGACGTGATGTGATATGTGTGTTTCCTATGTGTATATCTTACGAGTCTAGGCGAGTAGACTTTGGATTAGAAGGGCCATAGTTGCCACATTTTAGGATTCCGAGAGAATGTTGAGGCACTTTAGCGTGAGAGTTCCGCGTTTAGCAAGTTTCGGGACGAAACTTTTCTTGAGGAGGACCTGATGTGACGCCCCGTTTATTCGGGTGCATTCCGACGTTGTCTTTCCCCTTCCCTCGATTCGCTATAGCTCGAGTTCTTATATAAAGTATATATATATATGTATATATATATATAAATAGCTTTTAAAAAGATAAGTTTCCGGGTATTATATTTTTAGGGATACAATTATGTATTCCCGTATTTGTTTTATTTTATTTAAAATTAATTATGTCGGAATTCGGGATTTACCTAACCGGGAAATCCCGTTCCAAATGTAAATCGAGTTAGTTTCCTTTTTTTTTAAAAGAGGAAAAAGAAAATCCCTCCTATTTATTTCTTTCCTTTTTCTTTCTTTCTTTTCTCGCTCCTCTATTTCCTGTCTGGCGTGCAGAAGAAGTATTGAAGAGCGTCTCCTCGTTATCCCTGCTGCAGCCCTAGCCTGCAGTGACCTCTCGTTTCTCCCACTTTGCTGCCTCTAATCCTCTCTCAGTCCAGCCAAGTCCCCAACAACCCACTCTCCCTCTCAATCTCTCTCACGCTCCTTCTCTCGACCTCCCGTGCGCTGCTCCTCCTCTCCTTGGAACCGCCGCACAGAACAGCAGCGCAGACGGGTTGTGCGAGGTTGCTCGAAGCCGCCAGGGGCCCGCCGGAAGGAACCATCGCCGCGCCACCGTCCCCGCTGAGCCGCCACGCCTCCGGCGCTGTAAGACCGCCCACTTCTCCCTCTTCTCTTCCTTCCCTTTCTTCTGTATAAACAGTCCGCCTATTCCGTGCAGTTCGCCGCCGGAGTGGACCACCGAAGCCGGGACTGGGCCGCAGCTCGCCGCCGGAGTCGCACCAGGAGCGCCGGCCCTCTCCTCCCTCCGCCTAGCCGCCGCCGCCAGCTTGCCCTCCTTTCCGTTCTCCTGTCGATTACAGTACAGAAGAGGGGATTTGTGTTTTTTGTGATTATTACAGTATTGACCCTCTCTTTGCACCTAATTACTGTTGTGACCCCTTTTTTATGTGGAATTGCAGTTTTACCCTATAACTTTGGGAAATGACATTTTATACCCTGCAGTAAATTATTAATATTCTTAAACCCTAATTTGGCTAAGCTTTTTGACCTAACTCCTTGACAAATAAATTGGTGTCTTAAATGGTTTAAAAACCCGATTGTTGGATAATTTGAAAGTCGGTTTTCAATCAACGGACCATTTTTGTATGTCTTGCCCGGAATTAGTATTAACAAGTTTGACCCCGGTTTTGGAAACGGAGTGTTATTGGAAAATCCTTTGTGCGAAACCCTCCTTTCAAAATTAGCATTTGAGCTAATTTCGCTTAGTTTTGTCCTTAGGTCCGGAAGCGGTCATTAGAAGCAATCGAACTCGTCCTTGACTCCGTGGACCGTGCTTCACTCCGGATCTCGTGTGAGTACTTCTCTTTCGTTAGTTTAGTCGTGGTAGTTTAATTGATTAGAAGAACGTAGCATAACGTAGAGCAAATGCCATGTAGTGGCCATGAATCATAGGTTTTAGGGTTTGGATTTTGAACTTATGGAATTACCTTATCTACGATCTTAGGATGACCTTTGGGATTACTAATGGACCTAGCACGCTAGAGTAGATATCATAGTTAATTATGTTGGGAACTAGAAGCCCGAGAACTTCTAGCTTTTTAGTTAATTATTGATAAAGTGCCTCGCTTGGACAGGCTTAGAGCATTATTTTCCTGCGGGAAGTTGAGAGTGGTTTCGAGTTACCTTGAGAGAGGTAAGTCTCCGGACTTACTTAGCCATATTCGCTGTATTAGATTCGTTGCGTGCTTGGTGGTGTGTGCTTTATCGCTTTTGTCATAACTTATAAACCGGATAATAGGACTACCGACCTTTTATGTTATATTAGCCGAAGTGTATGATAACGGGCTGTGACATCACTGCCTGGCTCCCCGTGAGAGCTAGGAGGATCTCGGCGACTGGCCCGTGCTGGTTAGACGGTTGGAGGCATCCGACCGTTCCATTGCCGGAAGAAGGGACCGAGGCGAGTTTTGGAGGATTCTCGTGTCACAAACGAAGTTGAACTAGAACGGGATACGACTTAATAAATAAAGATAATAACCGGATTGTTTGTCGAGCATGTTTATGTGATGTGTTTATATATATGTTTGTGTTTGTGCCTTCACCATGTCTTTAATACTTTGAATATAGCTAACGGTTTAGACCGTTTGTTTAGATGCCCCGCAGGTTAGGGACGTCGCCGAGTGAGGTGGAGGAGTGGACAGCCGATGGTCGCCGTACATTGTAGGACGGGGGCGTTTTTGGGGTTGTTGTGTCGTTATGTTACCTTATGATGGGATTGTGGTTGTATACTTTTCGGTTATGCTTTGTGGAGTTTATGTTGTTTTGAGGACTCGGCTGAGTTTCCAAGTTGTACTCTTTACCTTTTTCATCTTGCATACATTAAAACGTTTTTCAAGTTTTAAGCCTTTATTTGTGCCATGTTGGAAAGGTCCGGTGAGATTGTTGTCAGGCTAAGGGTCGGGACCCACTGTGTGGTCTCGCCCGTGGCATCCCGATATCCCACGGATTCGGGGTGTTACAAATACTTACAACTATGAGTTCCAATATGTTTGAAAATATAAACATTTTGTCAACAAAAATGATAATGTCGGTCTAATAAATATTTTTAAACATTTAAACAATTTTTTCTTCAAATAAATGTATAATTTTGACCATAAAAATGTTTTGAACTACAAAGGTAAATATCGAAACAAGAAAACAAACTAAATCTTATATAATGCATTCATATACGTAAATATATAATCCAATGAAAATGTTTTCTTATTTTACCTATACTGTTCATAAGTCTTTATGTAACGAATGTATTATGTAACAACCCATAGAATTATCATCTGGCATCATTTGAATGGAATTTATGGTTAGCTAATAAGGATGGGTTGTTACCCAAGTCAACAAACTCTTCAGTTAAAGTGTGCTCTTACAGGAGCAATATCAGACACCACCTGGAATGTCTTCGTGTGAGTATGGTTCGTATGGCGACAACGTCCGTAAGACCTCGAGCCTTACATATTTTAATTAATTAACTAAAACCTGATAAATATAAAGTTAAAGCTTAATTTTAATTAGATAATCGTACACAGAAAATACTAATGTTACATTAGTAAAACGGTGGTTCTTGGCCATGTACACAACTATTTTGTGATATATTGTAAAAAAACATTTTAGTTAATATTGACACAATACTATTATTATGTCTACAAACTTGTTATTTAGTTAATGAATTTGGTTCTTTGCCGATGTACACAACTATATAGTAATATATATGGTAAAAATCATTTTTAAGTTAAGATTCACACAATACTATTATTTATACATACTTGTCATGTAGTTAACGAATGTGGTTCTTGGCCCATGTACACAAGCATATAGTAAAATATGGTAAAACACATTTAATTTAAGATTGACACAATACTAATATTTATACATACATGTAATTTAGTTAATCAATGTGGTTGATGGTCTATGTACACAACTATAATATAATATATGGTAATAATTATTGTACTTAAGATAGACACAATACTATTATGTATACAGACATGTTAGTTAGATAACAAATGTGGTTCTTAACCCACGTGCACAAATATATAGTAATATATGGTATAAATCATTTTAGCTAAGATTGACAAAATACTATTATGTATACATACATGTTATAGGGTTAACGAATGTGGTTATTGGCCAATGTAAATAACTATATTACAATATATGGTAAAAATAGTTTTAGATAAGATTGACAAAATTCTTTTATGTATACAGACATGTTATTTAGTTCTCGAAGGTGGTTCTTGGCCCATGTACACAAACATATTAAAATGCATGTCAAAAATAACTTACTTTAAAAAAAAAGTTCCTTTAGGAAGAAAACAATCACTCCTTATTACGATTGTATGTATATATATAGTTGTTGTCCATGATACATAAGAAACAAACTCATTGTCGCTCAAGAATAAAATGACGTCCACTAAAGTAATACTCGTGTTGTTGTTTCACTTAGCTTTATTTTGTGTTATCGAAGGAAGGCCATATAATTCAAAAGAAAAATACGCCCTTTCATATTCATCTACACCAAACGGAAATATTCTACACTCCAGGCCATCAGTTCGTGACGACCGTGATCCAACAACACGACCACCAAAGCTAACAAATAATTTAGAATTCATTGTATACCCAAAATTACCCAAGGGCCCCATTCCACCTTCTGGGCCAAGCAAGGGTCATTCGCCACCGGGACCATGATCCACAACCAGGACCTTCTGATAACGGCAACGATGATCCACCCTGCCGACTACCAATGTTTTCTTACAAAAACAAAGATTACATGGTGGAATTATCTCCACCTTTACTTGATTTAAATAATGCGCTCGATTTGCTAATTGAGATCTATGTATGTCTGTTGTGGTCTTGTTGGTCCTGAAAATGTTTTCTAAGTCGTTGATATATTCATTGTTAAATGTTACTTCCAATGTCCATGATACCAAATCATGCAATAAACAATCTTTCCCTCATTCTTAATGCTACTATTACTTATGAAATTTCTACGTAAATTGATCGGCCGTAGTCCTAATAGTTGATTAACCGGTGTGTGTTTCTCTTCTCAATTGTTATTGGTTTTGCTATTTTTTTGTGTTTGGTGTTTACGATAGAATGACTTTTGCCAATCGATTGATTGACTAACCCTTATTTTTTCTTTATTTGTTTATGTTTTGTTAATTACATTAGTTGTTTCATCAATAATCAATCAAATCAAAATATTATCTTTGTTGAGATCGATCCCGAACTTCTTGCTAAAATCGGACCTTCTAAGTATTTGTGAGATTTGAGGCTCATGTTTCAGCTTTAATCACTCATTGGAAATCTACATGGATTAATCACTCATTTGAATTCTACATGGGTTATTCACGGACAATACTTCTAAGTACTTCTGAGATTTTTATTCCTACGTTTATCGATATTTTATTGGCTCGAGTATTTTATTTAAAATTATTTTAAGGCGTAAAATACCTTTCCCGAATATATTGATATTTTTGTATACGTTCACGTATATATATCCGTATCATTATTTTTGGAAAAGTCTGGAATGTTTTCCCCACTCAAAAATTCCATTTTGTGTATTCTCTATCGGGTTATTTATCAATGTATTATAATTTCATTTCCTCTTCCTTGATCACTTGATGAGCTGCCTTGTCACCCTCACCTTCCTAGCTGTCCAGTAGCAGCCTAGCTGACTCTACACTCCTCTCTCACGCAACCTTACCTGTTGCCTCAGCCTTTCCTCATTCCTCACCCTCATTTTCTGATTTTGCACCTCCTCTAGTTGCCCATCTCCTCGGGTCCTCCCCGTCTTCAGTGAGGCAGCAAACACCTCCACCGTCGGCCACCTCTTGAACTCTCAACTCTTCACTATCACCCATCTCCTCTCTTCTCCTTTGTTTGCCCTAAACCTCCTCAACCGATTAAACCACCCGAATGAAGCTCTCCCTCACCGCCGTCTCGCCGCGAAGAGCAACCTACACCCTCGCCACAAGAAGAAGCCCACTGCCGTCTCGCATGTTTCCCGCAACACTCTCCCGTTTCTCCTTCGCCTCTTCTCTGCAGCCGGTTGATGGAGCAGCAACCCCCGGAATTGCTGCAACCACGCCGGACCACCAGACGATGCCCCAGCCCCCTCGCCTCGCTGCCGGATCCAAGCAGCCCTGAGCCGCCGCCCCTACATTCCTCCTCCGCCAAGTCTGCCACCGCACTGTTTATTCCCCAGCCTTGCACTCGTACAACGTGAAAGAGGACTCTATTGCCCTAATATAATCGGGCCTCCTTAATTTGTGTTTAATTACGGAATGTACCCAGCTTTATATATTTACATGTATTACCCACATTTTTGAATGTTTCATTTATATCCCTTTTTGGAAAATTATAGATTATGGCCCTTATTTACACTTTAAGAATATGACCCAAGTTTTTGAATTTGTTCATCTTTGCACTAAAAATGTATTTATCGATTTTAAACTTGGGTTTCAATTAGGGGGATATTCTTATAATTTGTATATACTATATATTATGCCTTTCTTTGATTTATCTCGGTTTATGGCAAATATTTTATTGTGGGTATTAACCTCGGCTTTGAAAACGAGTTTTACCTTGAGTTTATGATGTTATACAATATTCCGGGAATATTATTTTTACGGTCTTTAACTTGGGTTTTGGAAGTGGGGTTTTCTTTAGATTATATATGTTCATAATTCCGTTCAAATTTATCTTATATGCTAAATTTGTCTAGTTTGGTGGTAGGTTCGGAAGTGCCCCGATAAAGGCCTGACGAGTCCAAGTCGACATCCGTTCAACGACTTTCGTTTATTGACGTCACTTGAGTATTCTTTCCCCTCGATCTAGGCATGTTATGTTTTAGTATCATGCTAGGATGGATGTAGCATAACTTAGAGTTAAATATCAAGTAGTGGTTATGGACCTTAGGTGAGTCTCGAGGATTTGATATTGTTTGATGGATTGATGTTGATTCTAAGCCTGAGGTGTTGGTTATCTTGTGAGGTTGTTATAAGGCTTTAAGTTATATGGTTGATCTTGTGAGCATTTTGATGCTCGAGGTGGTGTTGTATGATCTTGTGGGATTTTGGAGTTTAGGTTTGGCATATCCTAGTTGCGTTGTGAGTTATGATATTCCGAGATCCGAGGGTTTAGAAGTCTTAGGACTTCTAGCTTGTGTTGAGTGTGATGTGAGCATTAGGGATTCTAGGATGTGGTCCTAGAATTGAGAGTCAAATGGTCTTGCATAGATCATTTGTATAGAATTCTAAGACTTCTATTGTGAGTGGGTTGTTGTTGATATAGTTTTCTTCTTGTGAGCAGGTTACGGGCTTCCTCCCTACGGAAGCGAGAGTGTCGTGAGTTGAGTTTGGTGACGAGGTAAGTCTCCGGACTTACTTAGCTCGTATTTTACATACTAGCATTGATGTGTGTTTGGTGGTGTGTGTTTATCTTTTATGGTATAATAACAAAACCAGAAATAGGATTACCGACCTTATATTATTTGGCCGAAGTGTATGATAACGGGCGGTGACATCACTACCTAGCTCTTGCGTAGAGCTAAGAGGTTCTTGGCGACTAGCCCGCGCTGGTTAGACGGTCGGAGGTATCCGTACCGTTCCATGCCGCAAGTGGCGACCGAGGCGAGTTTCGGGAGATTCTCGTGTCACAAAAGAAGTTGAATTATTACGGAATATGACCTAATAATAACAAAGATAATAAACCGGATTGGTGTGCTTTTATGTATGTTGTATGCTTCTAATGAGATTACTTGTGTATGTGCCTTTCCCATTGATTCTAATGTTTAGAATATAAGCTAACGGTTTTATACCGATTGTTGTAGATTGCCTTGCAGGTCAGGAATACGGTCGAGAGATCCAGAAGAGTGGGCAGCCGGGGATCCTTACATTTTAGGATTGGGTTTTGGTTGGAGTCGAGTTTGAGTATTGTATTTATTGTATGTTGTATGGCGTTTAGTCTTTGTGGTTGTATTTTCCGTTGAACTCCTTTGTGGTAGTCTTTCGGGTTTTTCTTTTCATTGCATAAAAATGTATTTCGATTTTGGCCTTTACTATGCATGACCCGGTGAAATTGTTGTCAAGCTATGGGTCGGGATCCATTCTGAGGTCCTAACTCGTAGAATCCCGAGTCCCGAGAATTATGTGTATTACACTAAGTATGTGTGAGATTTGAGTCTCAAGTTTCAGCTTTAATCACTCATCGGAAATCTCCTTGGATTATTCACCGACAATACTTACAAATATGAGTTCCAATATGTTTGACAATATAAACATTTTGTAAACAAAAATGATAATGTCGGTCTAATAAATATTTTTAAACATTTAAACAATTTTTTCTTCAAATAAATGTATAATTTGTAATATCCGGAATTTTTATTCCGTCTATTTCCGTAGCTTACCGAATTCCGATCCCTTGACTTCACATAAAATGATAAGTTTAGCCAAACCCTAGTTTATAACATGACTTGTCTTTGACAAGGTCATGACGTCCTAGTGATGAGACCATGACAAGGTCTGACGAGAACAAGACGAAGTCAAGACAAGATCATGACGAGTTTTGACAAAGTCCTGACAAGCCCATAATTATCTTAGCCCACTGCCTATACTAGTTCAGCCCAACTTAGTTTTCTCCAGCCAGCCTCAGCTCAGGCCCGTTGTTGCCTTGCTTCTTGTCGGCCCTGCCACCTTATACGCCAGCCCAGCTCGCATCCAACCCAGCTCGCGTCCAGCCCAGCATGGGAGAAGAGTAGACGGCAGCCAAGCTCGCGTCCAGCCCAACAGGGAGAAGAGAAGACATCCGTTTCTTGTCGCAGCCCTGAAGATCTTGGACGTGCGTATATCACGCCTCAGCTGAACGTTACCAACATGGTAACCGTCTAAAATTCACGCAGACAATCAAGCTTCTCCGCAATCTCAGCAGCAACGCACTCCTCCATATCTTCGTACCTTTGTTTCGATTCTGATAAACGTACACCTCCAGCCGTTCGCACACCATCCAGTGCATCCATTCCAGTCCGCCACCAAACACAGAAAACGCATCAGTGAGAAACCAGCAAGCCTCATAGCCGGATATCCCTCGCATCGACATTCCTTGCTACACTAGGTGTGGTGAAACTTCTCCCCGCTGATCCATTCCTCCTACTCTCGCTGCAATAACTGGGACGCCTTCAACATTTAGAACACATAAAGTGCAACAAGCCTCGTTAGCGGCCGACGCTGCCTCTTCTGGATCGGTCTGAACTCAGGCTTGTTCTGTCTATCTAGTATACCTGGTTAGAGTCTTCCAATCCATACAACAGGAAAGCCGAGGCAGGTCTTGATTCCAGTCGGGCAACTGAGTTGCTACAGTTTACATAGCGAGTTTGGTTTACAGAGAATCGAGATTTATAACAAGTAAGTCCTTTGGGCTTACTTAGCTGACTTCTGAATATGAGCATGAATGATGATAGTGGTGTGTGATTGAAATATTTAGAGTTATAGGTTGTGATAGATATTTACCGACCTATACTTGGCCCAAGAGTAACGGGAGGTGGCATTTTGCTCAGTTAGCTTGAGGGCGCTGGGGGTTTCTTTAGGGACTAGTCCATACTCGGTTTGTAGTGATGCTACCGGCGGAGGTCAGCTAGACCTACACCCAGATGGATAAGGAACGGAGGCGAGAACTGTTAAGAGTTCTCGTGCCACAACTGTAAAATTGAATAAGATGAATCACCTAAGTAATAGATAATAAACGGTTGTGTGCCAGCATGATGTTTGTTTATATTATTCTACGTGTGTTTGTGCTGTTATTATTCTACTTATATTTGGATAGTTAGCTAACAGTTGTTATGTTGTGTAGACATACCACAGGTTAGAGCAGATGCTGAATGATCCGGATGGTAGTGGTCAGCCGGGGTGTCGTACTTTTAGGACGTGTTGCAGTTTCTTTATTTGTGGGATTTCCAGTTGGACCTTGGTTCTTTTCTTTCTATCCGTAGTTGTTATCTTATGTTTTCCGGTTGTCGGTTGTTCTGGTCACATTCATACGTTGTTAAGACTTAATTTATGATTTTTGGTTTTTCCTTATATGTGCCTTGTTGTAAGATCTTGTTAAGTTATTGTCAAACTAAGGTCGGGACCCACTGTGAGGTCCTAACCAGTAACTCTCCAAGTTGTAAAATTTGGGGTGTTACAACATGGTATCAGAGCTCTAGGTTGGCAACAATGGCACTTGAAATCTTCTAAAAAGGTCATATAAGTAAATAAACAGAACTCGAAAGGGGTCTGAGTTTTCTAAAGAAGATTTTGGTTTTAAAATGCATGCATAGTCGGGTTGGGATAAAAAGTACGGATAACCACCACTACCTCCGCGGATCTCGGTATTCTTAGAATTATTATTATAGACTTTTACTGCTTACGATAGATTAGTTAGATTATAACTGTAGTTGCTACTGTTCGTGCAGATGGCACGTACTAGGGCTACACCAGCGACTGGCCGAGGTAGGGTTCGTCCCCCTGTTACGCTAGAATCATGTGTTGTGCACGCAATAAGCTTTAAATTTATACTCGTTATATTTATCCTAACTCCTAGCGAACCCGCAGTGTACGGGACGTTTGTAGAAAGGTAAGTATTCCGAGGTCGAACACAAAGACTAAGGTGAAATCGAGTCAAGCAATGATCAAAGATAGTGTGAATCTAGACTACGATAAGATGAGGAACAAAGAAAATGGAAAACGCAATGTTTTTGTTGGTTTTTATGGTGATCAAGCAAAGATCACAAGTCAAGCAAGGAAATAAAACAACTAACAAATTAGGCTAGCAAACTAGTAAGTAACACAAAGCACAAGTATATGATCAAGAGAGAAAAGTAGATTCTAGAGGTCAAGATTTCCGGTTATGGCATTGGACTCAAGGTTCTAAGGATCCTAAGGACAAGCTGCGGTGTTTGGGAAAGAATGTTCTCTAATGGAAGCGATTACCGGGTAAGTCTCTCACTTCACTAATCCCGCATCAAACTCCTATTACCGGATAGGTCTCAAGGGGTTAGAGTAAGGAATTCCGCACAAACTAGATGCTACTTAAGGGTAACCCTCTCCTTACCGGGTAAGTCTCGGAATAGGGCAATCTCAAGCAATAATCCTAGCACACTCGATCCAATAGCGGCTTATGAGGCTCACTACTACCTAGCATTCATCATCTTAGGTATCTAAGGTCGGAAATCATCGGGTATATCTCTTCCCTCACTTAGATTGGTAGCATTAGGTGATCCTAAGCTAAATTAGGCTTAATAAACACTAGGATTTAAACAACCAAACACCCTAGCATGCAGATTTATCATTTAGAGAGCAATAGAAGAATAAATCGGGCTGTTCTACAGATAAATCGGCCGATTTATCTGATGAACAGGTCGATTTTTCCTTCTGTTGTGAGTTTCGTGCATATAAATCATCCTAAATTGACATATAAGCCCATCCTATCATCACCCTAGCCATAACCATCAATCCATCACTCTAAAATCACAAGAAACTAGCCAATAATATGCATATCAAGATCCGAAATCATCAAACAAGCATACATGGTGTTCAAAGATGAGTAATGAAAGATGAGTAAGCAAAATCAATAAATCTCAGCCAAATCCGAGTTGTCACAAGACTTACAAACTCTAAAATGAAGATTCAAAACGTTCTTAACAATCCTTGCAATTAGTTCTTCAATCCAAGACTACAAAATCACTCAAAATCCCTCTAAACTCTTAGAATGGTGTTCTTCTTCTTCCTTCAATCTTTGAGAGCTTTTCTTCTCCTCCAATCTTTCTCCAAAATCCAAATGAGCTGTCAATGAGAGTGTGGGAGAGGAGAGATGCTCAGCAACCACCTGAAGGACCACTTATATTCTCCACCAAGAGCAAGGACGGACAAGAGATCGTGGGACACGTGGCTTAAGTTGTCAAAGCCTCAAAAATCGACCCAACAGGAGAAAATTGGACGATTTATCTGCTTGCTGGTCCGATTTTCTTCAGCAGAAAGGTGTTATGCTCGTTTAGCCATGAGTTGATCCATTGCTCGCACCAATAGTGGTCTTTGTGTCCTTTGTTGCTCCAATTATGCTCCTCCTTAGCCTTGGATGTGTACCATCATGAGGCTTGGTCCTCAAATGTATCGGTTAATGTCCAAAAGACCCCCGAAATACCTACAAAGCAACGCACAAGTCCGTGTAGACGTCTATCTCGACAAAATACGTGAATTGAGTGCAAACGTCGCGAATTTGTGCTAAACCATGCATGAATGAGTGATGAATCTATCTAAATGATTACCTAATCCTAAGTCATAAATCTTGTTATCAAAAATACCCCATACTTAAGGTTTGCTCGTCCCCGAGCAACTTCCCAACTATAGACTAGAGATGACATGATTTATGTATGCAGAAAAATGGCAAAATCTTTTTGGGTTTGTGCTTCTAATTTTTGATCACCTTGATAGTCATGTTTCATGGCAATGGACAAGCAATTATGCATCAAATAGATGAAAGCATGGAAAGACAATTACACTTAACTTGATAGCATGTAATGAAGTGTAAAGATGAAGAAGTCAAGATGATCATGAGCATATCCAATCTAAATCACTTAGTCTTACACACATGCAAGTAAGTCATAAGGACTTGTGAAATAGAAGGCCAAGAAACGTTGTGATTAGGCGGGAATTTTCTAGGCTATGTGATGCTAATCCGGGAAAGGAACTAAATAACCACAACTTCACATTTCTTTTCAACTTCGCTCAAGTGTATATTTTTCTTCATTTTCTTTTCTTTCTTTTATTTTTGAGACAATGGCATTGGTGTGCAAAAGCCGAAACCTTGGTGATTAGCCATTCTCGGGCTTTTTCTATTTTTCGAGATGCATCCACACCGGGCACACATACCAAAGCTCGTTAGGACTATTGGTTTATTTGACTTTGGCAAGGCACCAACACCCGATCATGTGAAGTGTACCGAGTTACTTGTCATTTAAACCAACGTCCCCAAACCTATGTTTTTGTCTACACTTTCACAACAAATTCAGCATTCTATTCATGGCATTCTTTCATCAACATCTTCACCCCACACTTGCTTTTCACACACATCAACACACTAGCATGCTCCTATTCCCGGATGGGTCAAAAGAGGTCAATTTGTATCAATTGAGGTGCTCAAACAACGTGATCAAGATGAGAAGTAGAGAAAGATGAATTGCCTCATTCATTCCTAAATGATGTGCAAGAACTAGCATGCAATTTCGACTTTCAATCCTCAATTAAATCAAGGCAAGCATCATAATCACAAGTCATTCATGGTTTCAAGAGAAGTACTTCAAGTCCACATATGCATTCATCTATTCAACACATAAGGCTATCCATAGCCAATTCACAAGACAAGGTTCATCATTAGGGTCATATCCAAGCCTTAGAAGCACTAAAAATTTTAAAATTTTCTGATTTTTTTTTTAGATTTTTCAAAATATGTATGTACAATGCAAGACATAATGAAACATATGACAAAATTAAACTATCCTAGATGCTAATCATGCAAGTGATTATGAAAACCCCACCCCATACTTAGGAACACATTGTCCCCAATGTGGAAGCTAAATAAAGAAGTGAAAGAGAGTCCTCACAATGTAAAATTGGTGATGCTTTGGTATTTCGGTTCGCATTGAATGATGATGGTGGATGATCGATCAAGGATGGTAGAGAGCTCTTGATGTTCGTTATGATGTCGGAACCCGCGCTTGGCATCGCAAGCCGTCCAAGTTCCACGTCCGCTCCACCCATGCTTGATTGGAGATCATCACTTTCCCTTGTACAGAGGAAAAATCGCCCCATAGCCCAGGAAAATCGGCCGATTTATTGATGAACAGGCCGATTTTTCTGGGTGCTTTCCTCTTCGTCCATGTGCTTGGATCTTGTTCCTTCAACTGGTCCATGAGGCTTTCACATGACCTCCAACATCCCATAACTCATGACAATCAACAAGATCTAGCACCCAAAAACACAAAAGAAAAACAAAGCACACCAAGAGTGAGATTAAACAAAAGCAAGAAAAACACAAGGAAAAATATATACCAATGGGTTGCCTCCCATTAAGCGCTTCTTTAAGGTCATTAGCTTGACCAAATTTAGGAGCGTTTCAATCGAGGTGAAGCGGGGCAATCACTTCCACCGGGGCTTCCGGGATGTACTTCTTCAATCGATGCCCATTAACCTTGAAGTTACCACAATGATCTCCTCCTATCTCCACCGCTCCATGAGGAAAGACCTTCTTCACAACATAGGGCCCGGTCCATCTTGATTTGAGCTTTCCGGGAAAAAGCCGCAGCCTTGAGTTGAAGAGAAGGACAAGGTCTCCTTCACTCAACTCTTTCGGGGTGATCCTCTTGTCATGCCATCGCTTGGTTCTCTCCTTGTAGATCCGAGCATTCTCATATGCATCCAACCGGATCTCCTCAAGGGCGTTCATGTCTAGCAACCGCTTTTCTCCGGCCTCTTTGAGATCAAAATTTAGCCACCTTATAGCCTAATATGCTCGATGCTCCATCTCTACCGGAAGGTGGCAAGACTTTCCATAGACCAACTTGTAAGGAGTGGTGCCAATTGGTGTTTTGAAGGCGGTCCTATATGCCCACAAGGCATCATCGAGCTTCATAGCCCAATCTTTTCTCGTCCTTGATACCGTCTTCTCAAGAATGGCCTTGATCTCCCGGTTGGAGATCTCCACTTGGCCACTAGTTTGGGGATGGTAAGGTGTTGCCACCTTATGAGTCACCCCATACTTGGCCAAAAGTGCTCCAAAGTTCCTATTAGTGAAGTGCTTTCCTCCATCACTTATGATCACCCTTGGTGTTCCAAACCTAGGGAAGATCACTAGGTTGAAGAACCGCACCACAACCTTGGCATCATTTGTAGGAGAGGCGATTGCCTCCACCCATCTTGACACATAATCAACCGCCAATAGGATGTAGAGGTTGCCACAAGAAGAGGGAAACGGTCCCATGAAGTCCACACCCCACACATCGTATATTTCCACCTCTTGGATGTTGTTCAAGGGCATCTCATTCCTCCTTGAGATGTTTCCCGTCCTTTGGCAAGCATCACAAGCTACCACAAAGCCTTGCACGTCCTTCAACAAACTTGGCCAAAAGAAGCCCGATTGTAGCACCTTCGCACATGTCTTGTGTGCGCTAGCATGTCCTCCACATGGCAAGGAGTGACAATGGCGGATAACACTCTCCACCTCATCCTCCGGTATGCATCTCCTAAACATTCCATCCGGCCCTCTTTTGAACAAAAGCGGCTCGCTCCAATAGTAATGCCTCACATCTTTGAAGAACTTCTTCCTTTGGGCATATGTCAAACCAGGAGGCACTTCCTCACACACTAGGTAGTTCACAATGTCGGCAAACCATGGCTCGCTTCCTCTAGACACTTGGAACAAGCATTCCTCCACCATTTGCAATTGCTCATCCCGGAACGAGTCATCAATCGGGATGTCCTCTCTTTCAAGCTCCAATGGTGGGAGTCTACTAAGGTGATCCGCCACGGAGTTCTCGGATCCCTTCTTGTCCCGGATTTCCAAGTCAAACTCTTGAAGAAGAAGGATCCACCGAATCAACCTAGGCTTGGCATCCTTCTTGGTAAGTAGATAATAGATCGCAGCATGATCCGTATACACTATGACCTTCGCTCCAACAAGGTATGACCGAAACTTCTCAAAGGCATACACCACCGCTAGCAACTCCTTCTCGGTAGTGGCATAGTTAAGTTGGGCATCATCTAGCATCTTGCTAGCATAATAAATAGCATGAGTTTTCCCATCTTTCCTTTGCCCCAAAACAGCCCCAATGGCTACATCACTTGCATCACACATGATCTCAAACGGTAAGCTCCAATCCGGAGGTTGCATGATAGGTGCGGAGATCAAAGCGTTCTTCAACCTACAAAAAGCTTCAAGGCAATCTTTGGAGAAAACAAAATCAACATCCTTCATTAGTAGGTTAGTGAGAGGCTTAGAAATTTTAGAGAAATCTTGAATGAACCTCCGGTAAAAACCGGCATGCCCCAAAAAGCTCCTTACCCCTTTCACCGAGGTAGGTGGTGGCAACTTCTCTATTGTTTCAATTTTTGCCCTATCAACCTCAATGCCACGGTTAGACACCAAGTGTCCTAACACTATACCTTCACTTACCATGAAGTGGCATTTTTCCCAATTCAAGACAAGATTTGTCTCCTCACATCTTTGCAATACTAATGACAAGTTAGCCAAGCAATTATCAAAGGAAGAACCATAAACAGAGAAATCATCCATGAACACTTCCATTATATTTTCAATGTATTCCGAAAAGATAGCCATCATACACCTTTGAAAGGTGGCGGGTGCATTACACAACCCAAATGGCATTCTCCTATATGCAAAAGTACCCCATGGACATGTAAAGGTTGTTTTCTCTTGGTCATCGGGGTGGATAGGGATTTGGAAGAATCCACTATAGCCATCTAAGTAGCAAAAATGAGAGTGTTGAGCTAATCTCTCTAGCATTTGGTCAATGAAAGGAAGAGGGAAGTGATCTTTCCTAGAGGCCATGTTAAGCTTCCTATAATCAATGCACATCCTCCATCCCGTAACCGTTCTAGTGGGGATTAGTTCATTGTTCTCATTGGTTACTACGGTCATCCCACCCTTCTTAGGTACTACATGAACGGGACTAACCCACTTACTATCCGAGATAGGGTAGATAATTCCCGCATCTAGCAACTTAATGATTTCCTTCTTAACTACCTCTTTCATTATAGGATTTAACCTTCTTTGATGTTCAATAGAGGGTTTATGATTATCTTCCATCATTATCCTATGCATGCACAAAGATGGCTTGATGACAACAAGATCATCAATGGTGTATCCTATTGCCTTTCTATGCAGTTTCAATTCATTCAACAATCTATTAAGCTCATCATCATTCAAAGATGCATTCACAATCACCGGATAAGTAGAATTTGAACCAAGGAAAGCATACTTTAAATGAGAAGGAAGAGGTTTAAGATCAAGTTGAGGAGGACCTTTTTCGGTTGAGGACGATCCATACAATAAAGGTTGAGATGATTGCAAAGCCATGGAAGCCTCCTTGAAGTCCCTTGATGATTGCTCACACTCAAGTTGTTGATGCTGAAAAGACTCAGGAAAATCGACCCAGGAAGAAAAATCGGTCGATTTATCTGAGGGGGGGTCGATCTGAGTTTCTGTTTTGGCAAAACTTGCTGAAATTTCAGCATAAGTACAAAAATCGGCCGATTTTTGCCCTTCAGTCTGATTTTTCTGGCAGTTTTCCTCTTCTTCTAGCACTTCAAACCCAACACTTGGTAGCTCGTCCAATGCATTCAAGGCCTTGATCACTTCATTGTTACTCTCCTCAATTCCTTCCTCCATCAAGCTTGAGCTAAGAACCCTCTCAAGTGGATCCCTGAGCAAGATTGAGCTCACAACCTCCCTAGATTCCTCTTCTTCAACTATGTTGAATACATCCTCATCAAGGGTTGGCCCTTTCATCATTGTGGATAGCTTGAACTTGATGTTCTCTTCTCCAATGTTGAAGGAGAGGGTTCCATTCTTGCAATCCACTAGACACCCAGAAGTAGCTAGGAAAGGTCTCCCCAAAATGATAGGAACCGGATAGTCCGCCGGGATGTCCAAAACAACGAAGTCTATGGGCACATAGAACTTCCCTAATTGCACCGGGATGTCTTCCAAGATCCCAACCGGATGAGTGATTGAGCGGTCCGCCATGTAAAGAGTCATCTTGACCGGCTTTGGCTCTCCTAGCCCAACCTTGTTGCAAAGTGCAAGCGGGATGATGCTTACACTTGCCCCAAGATCACATAGGGCATCATACTTCACTTCTCCTACTCCGATTGGCACACAAAAGGATCCCGGATCCCTTAGCTTGGGAGGCATCTCCTCCTTCATCGTTTGAATCAACTCCGAGGATCTCTTCGTCATTCTTATCTCCCCATACTCCTCCAACTTCCTCTTGTTGGAGAGTATTTC
Source organism: Fagopyrum homotropicum (assembly GCA_033239125.1). Lineage (NCBI taxonomy): Eukaryota > Viridiplantae > Streptophyta > Magnoliopsida > Caryophyllales > Polygonaceae > Fagopyrum > Fagopyrum homotropicum. The sequence continues at coordinate 67,136,109 of BSWB01000002.1, read as the reverse complement.
CTTTAAGAACTTGCCATATGCCGGCATACCTAAGATAGCATCCATGAACGGAATGTTAATATGCAATTTAGACATAAGTTCAAGGAATTTACCAAAGTGATTGTCCAAGCGAGCTCTTGCTCGTGATTGAGGGAATGGTAGTGGTGGCTTGTATGGAGGCGGTGCCACACATCTTGGCTCTACATCCTTGATCTTGCCTCCATCTCCTTGCGAAGTCTCTTCTTCATTCACCACTTGCTTCCCTTTAGCATTCTCCTTAGGCAAAGGATCCTTCATACTTAACCCACTTCTTGTTGTAATGGCCAACACTTGGCCCCTTGGGTTTTCTTCGGTCCTTCCGGGAAGCTTCCCCGGATCTCTATGTGCTTCACCCGCCTTTTGGAACACTTGTGCTTCCAACACTTTTTGAGCTTTGGAAATGGAAGTCACCGTGCTCTCAAGACCGCTCAACCTTCCTAGCAATTGCTCAAACATCATTTCGGTTCTATCCTTTGGAGGTTGAGTGAATCCGGGTGGAGGTTCTTGTGAAGCTCTTGGTGGTGGAGTTGTGCTTGTAGAAGCGGGAGGGTTCAAGGCTCCATCCGGGTTAGAGTAAGAAAACCCGGGATGGTTATGGTTGGGCCGATAATTGTTGAATTGCCGGTTGTTGTTGAAGTTCCTTGGGCCTTGGTAGTTGTTGTAGTTGCCCCTTCCCATATAGTTCACATCCTCCTCTTTGGAAGATAGGTTGGCTTGTGGAGGCACTTGAGGAGTTGCTTGGTTCTTCAAGGTTGTAGCACACAACTCCCTCAAGGATTTCAACTCATTGTTGATGGCGTCGAGCTTGAAGTTGCTCATGGTGACCTCACTCACCTCATATGCTCCCGCCTTTCTCCCTTCACTCTTCCTATGGGAGTACTTCTCAATTACTAGAGCTTGCTTCTCCATAAATTCCCAAGCATCATCTACATGCTTCTCCATGAAAGTCCCACCGGAAAGAGATTGAAGTTTGAATTGGCTATCTTCATCAAGTCCCTTGAAGTAGATCTCCAATAGCTCAATTTTCGGTATGCCATGGTGTGGACAATCTAGGAGAAGGTCTTTGAATCTCTCCCAAGACTTGAACAAACTCTCTCTATCCTTCATCACGAAGGCATTGATCTTCCCTCTTAATTCGGTAGTCTTGGAAGGTGGGAAGAACTTAGTCAAAAACTCGGTTGTCATCTCCTCCCAAGTACCAACTCGCCCTTGTGGAATAGATTGATACCAAGCCAAGGCCTTGTCCTTAAGGGAGAAGGAGAAAGCCCTTAGCTTATGGTTGTTGCTCTCCAATCTTGGCGGTCTAAGAGTCTCTATCAAGATGTCATAGTTCATCAAATGTTGGTGAGGAGACTCTCCTTCCATCCCTCCAAATTGATTATGCCGGATCATTTGTAGAACTTGAGGGCGGAGCTCATAGTTGTGGGATGCGGGATCTCCTAAGTTCACACCCGGACGGTGTGCTCTTTGTGCCGGATCCATACGTCTCCCTAGGGTTTGTGGCTCTTCAATGGCAATGGGCATAACCCTAACATTAACCGCCGGCTGCGGTTGTTCCACCGGTGGTGGAGGAGGTGGAGGTTGTCGGCGATTAAGCTCTCCTTGAACAAGGGCTTGCCTAATCTCCTCAATCTCCCTCCTAGTTTCCTCTTGCCTCTCATTGGCAAGTCTCCTTTCTTCCTCCAGGAGCTCATCTCTTAGCCTTATTTGCTCTAAGGCTTCATCCAACTCTGCTTGGAGGTTCCTTCCGGCCATCTCTTTCTCTTTTCGGATGTTCTTGGATCTAGATCGAAGGGTTTTCTCCGGTTCGGGATCGAATGGAGCTAAATCCTTGCCACGAGATCTTCGCATACACCTAAAGAGAGAGATGATGTCCTGAAAAGCAAAGACACACACCAAAGAGAGATCAAAAGCAACAAGAAAGATCTACACTATAAACAATCACAAATAGACTCAATCTAGACCTAGTCCCCGGCAACGGCGCCAAAAACTTGTTACGCTAGAATCATGTGTTGTGCACGCAATAAGCTTTAAATTTATACTCGTTATATTTATCCTAACTCCTAGCGAACCCGCAGTGTACGGGACGTTTGTAGAAAGGTAAGTATTCCGAGGTCGAACACAAAGACTAAGGTGAAATCGAGTCAAGCAATGATCAAAGATAGTGTGAATCTAGACTACGATAAGATGAGGAACAAAGATAATGGAAAACGCAATGTTTTTGTTGGTTTTTATGGTGATCAAGCAAAGATCACAAGTCAAGCAAGGAAATAAAACAACTAACAAATTAGGCTAGCAAACTAGTAAGTAACACAAAGCACAAGTATATGATCAAGAGAGAAAAGTAGATTCTAGAGGTCAAGATTTCCGGTTATGGCATTGGACTCAAGGTTCTAAGGATCCTAAGGACAAGCTGCGGTGTTTGGGAAAGAATGTTCTCTAATGGAAGCGATTACCGGGTAAGTCTCTCACTTCACTAATCCCGCATCAAACTCCTATTACCGGATAGGTCTCAAGGGGTTAGAGTAAGGAATTCCGCACAAACTAGATGCTACTTAAGGGTAACCCTCTCCTTACCGGGTAAGTCTCGGAATAGGGCAATCTCAAGCAATAATCCTAGCACACTCGATCCAATAGCGGCTTATGAGGCTCACTACTACCTAGCATTCATCATCTTAGGTATCTAAGGTCGGAAATCATCGGGTAGATCTCTTCCCTCACTTAGATTGGTAGCATTAGGTGATCCTAAGCTAAATTAGGCTTAATAAACACTAGGATTTAAACAACCAAGCACCCTAGCATGCAGATTTATCATTTAGAGAGCAACAGAAGAATAAATCGGGCTGTTCTACAGATAAATCGGCCGATTTATCTGATGAACAGGTCGATTTTTCCTTCTGTTGTGAGTTTCGTGCATATAAATCATCCTAAACTGACATATAAGCCCATCCTATCATCACCCTAGCCATAACCATCAATCCATCACTCTAAAATCACAAGAAACTAGCCAATAATATGCATATCAAGATCCGAAATCATCAAACAAGCATACATGGTGTTCATAGATGAGTAATGAATGATGAGTAAGCAAAATCAATAAATCTCAGCCAAATCCGAGTTGTAGCAAGACTTACAAACTCTAAAATGAAGATTCAAAACGTTCTTAACAATCCTTGCAATTAGTTCTTCAATCCAAGACTACAAAATCACTCAAAATCCCTCTAAACTCTTAGAATGGTGTTCTTCTTCTTCCTTCAATCTTTGAGAGCTTTTCTTCTCCTCCAATCTTTCTCCAAAATCCAAATGAGCTGTCAATGAGAGTGTGGGAGAGGAGAGATGCTCAGCAACCACCTGAAGGACCACTTATATTCTCCACCAAGAGCAAGGACGGACAAGAGATCGTGGGACACGTGGCTTAAGTTGTCAAAGCCTCAAAAATCGACCCAACAGGAGAAAATCGGACGATTTATCTGCTTGCTGGTCCGATTTTCTTCAGCAGAAAGGTGTTATGTTCGTTTAGCCATGAGTTGATCCATTGCTCGCACCAATAGTGGTGTTTGTGTCCTTTGTTGCTCCAATTATGCTCCTCCTTAGCCTTGGATGTGTACCATCATGAGGCTTGGTCCTCAAATGTATCGGTTAATGTCCAAAAGACCCCCGAAATACCTACAAAGCAACGCACAAGTCCGTGTAGACGTCTATCTCGACAAAATACGTGAATTGAGTGCAAACGTCGCGAATTTGTGCTAAACCATGCATGAATGAGTGATGAATCTATCTAAATGATTACCTAATCCTAAGTCATAAATCTTGTTATCACCCCCTCTTCCCCCATTCCGACAGGATGGAGCTGATAGCATCCCTGCTGTTAGAGGGCGTGGTCGTGGGGGTAGACCTCCACTAGGGAGAGGTTGAGGACGAGTTCCTCGAGAGGATACACCTGCAGCAAGCATACCAGAGGCTACTGTGGAAGAGGTAGCTGAGAGTGTAGGCCCTGAGGTCAGGCATGAGACCGCCGCTAGGTCTAGAGCGCAGGGAGCACGTTCGACTGAGTCGGGACGTGTTTCTATTGGAGTATCTGAGTATAGAGAGTACATAGCATACGTCGAGCGTATGTAGGAGGCTGCTAGAGTTGAGAGGCTTACCCAAGTACCACCGGTGGTACCGGCTAGGTCAGCTCAGGTGAAACAGGGAGTATCTCAGGTACCGGTTGTACCTGAGAGGAGCGCTAATGCTGATAGAGTGCCTGCTGGGTCTAGAGCACCGAGACCGGATGAGTGGTTGAAGGCTTTCAACTCTCAGAAGGTTCCCTCATTCAGTGGAGAAATAGGGCTAGAGGTGGAGCACTGGATAGGGAAGATAGAGACTGCTTTAGAGGCGATACGTTGCCCCGAGGATCGACAGGTGGATTTGGTGTAGACCTGTTTCACAGATGATGCTCATTCATGGTGGCGTACCATTCGTAGCCGAGTCACCAGTTGGGAGCAGATGAGGAACATTGTTAGGGTCAGGTACTGTCCTGTCTCGCTGAGGAGGGAGAGATTCCAGGATTTCATTGAGGCGGGATTTGAGGATATCCCGATTGCTGCTGCCATAAAGAAGTTTAAGAAGGAGTTGACCCTACTTGGACCAGCTGCACCTCCGGAAGAGCAGCATGTTTACCTTTTCTCCAGGAGATTGAGAGAGAGTACCCGATCATATCTGGCAGGATTCCGCTGTGAGACCTTGTCTGACTATCAGGATAGGGCCTCTGCTTATGAGAGAGATAGGCCAGCTTTGAGGAAAGTAGTTCAGTCTAGTGGGCCGGATAAGCGGCAGAGGACATGACATGCTGGTAGTAGTGCAGCAGTAGCAGGTTATGGTCGAGGACAGACTCAAGGGAGGTCCAGCTACCACTCTACAGTTCAGACTCCCAGTAGAGATCGATAGTGCTTTAACTGTGCTAGCCGCGATCACATTAAGACAGATTGCCAGAGACCACCTACCACTTGCTTCACTTGTGGGAACCCGGGACACAGAGCTACTTTCTGCCGTCAGGGTAGGGCCCCTTCACAGCAGGGATCTTCTCTTGCAGGTGCTGAGAAGAGTGTACAGAGACCTCCTCAGTACCGAGCACCGAGTCAGCAGTAGCAACAGTACCGGGCTCAAGGACATCCTGCTTCATACAGTATGACACAGGGATTAGGTCGTGGCAGGGGACGTGGTAGTACCACTGACAATAGAGGAGGACCATCGAGAGTGTTCGAGCTGAGGAGCACCGAGCAACCTACAGCACCTGCGACCACAGGTACTATTTGGATCCATGACTTACCTGTGCGAGTTTTATTTGATACGGGTGCTACGCACTCCTTTATATCAGATGCATGCGTAGATAGGTTGTCCTTAGCCACAGTAGAGGGTGTACCTTTTGTGGTTGGGTTACCAGATGGGGGTAAGGTTAGAGGATCCCCAGAGATTTTTGACTGCCCTATTCATCTGGGAGGCCAGATTTGGTTAGTAAATTTTCTAGTCATGCCCTTAGCACATGAGGACGTGATATTGGGGATAGATTGGATGACTAGGCATGGAGCAGTCTTAGATATTGGTAAGAGAACTGTGACTGTCGCCACTGAGGAGGGTAACAGAGTGATATTCCGAGGTTGGGACCTCGGAAAGTCCGGCACAGTTATCAGCGCAGTGAGAGCAGTCAGATTGATAGCACAGGGTTGCGAGGCCTTCTAGTGTTATGCCATGAAGGAGCGCAAGAGCCTGACAGTAGAGGAGATACCAGTTGCATGCGAGTTTGCAGAGGTATTCAGTGACGACTTACCAGGGCTACCTCCACAGAGGAGTGTTGATTTTAGCATTGAGTTAGAGCCGGCCACGAAACCGATCTCAAAGGCCCCGTACCGCATGGCCCCGATAGAGCTGCTTGAGTTGAAGAAGCAGTTAGAGGAGGTAGCAGAGAAGGGCTTCATACGCCCTAGTGTTTCTCCCTGGGGCGCACCAGTATTATTTGTGAGGAAGAAGGATGGATCGATGAGGCTGTGTATTGACTACCGGGAGTTGAACAAGGTCACCATCAAGAATAAGTATCGACTGTCTCGCATAGATGATCTGCTGGACCAGCTGCATGGAGCGTCAGTGTTCTCGAGGATAGACTTGAGATCGGGTTATCACCAGCTGAGAGTGAGAGACCAGGACATACCTAAGATGGCATTCCGGACTAGGTATGGCCACTATGAGTTTGTAGTGATGCCATTCGGGCTCACTAATGCGCCAGCAGTATTTATGGAGTTGATGAATAGGATTTTCATCGACTTCTTAGACCAATTTGTAGTGGTCTTCATTGACGACATTCTAGTTTACTCTATAAGTCGAGAGGAGCATGCCGGACACTTGAGGACAGTATTACAGATTCTACAGGATAGCCAGCTATATGCTAAGCTATCCAAGTGCGAGTTCTGGATGTCAAAGGTGGCTTTCCTAGGCCATGTAGTGACTGCTGAGGGGTTTAAGGTCGACCCGGCGAAGATTGAGTCAGTGTCTTCTTGGCAACCTCCGAAGAATGTTAAGGAGGTTTGCAGCTTCCTTGGATTGGCAGGTTATTACCGCCGGTTTGTGGAAGGGTTTTCCCTGATTGCCCGACCACTTACTTGTCTTTTGAGGAAGACTACTCGGTTCGTCTGGTCTGAGTCGTGTCAGCAGAGTTTTGAGGAGCTGAAGAGGAGATTGACGTCTGCTCCGATTTTAGCACAGCCTGAGGGTACAGAGGACTTTGTAGTATACAGTGACGCATCCAAGCTGGACTTGGGGTGTGTCTTGATGCAGAGGGGTAAGGTCATAGCGTATGCGTCTCGACAGCTGAAGACGTATGAGGAGAACTACCCCACCCATGACCTGGAGTTAGCTGCAGTAGTACATGCCCTTAAGATTTGGTGTCATTATCTCTATGGGGCGAGCTGTCAGATCTTCACAGACCATAAGAGTCTGAAGTACATATTCACTCAACGGGAGTTGAATAACCGCCAGAGGCGGTGGCTAGAGTTGATCAAGGATTTCGACCTTGAGATTCTCTACCACCCCGGGAAGGCGAATGTAGTTGCTGATGCTTTGAGTCGGAAGATGCCTCGGGAGAAGGCGATAGCCCGGTTGACAGTACAGCCACAGTTACAGAGAGACTTAGCTTGGTTGGAGGTCGAGATCCAGTTCCCTGATACAGCTCATTAGTTAGCCACCTTAGAGTTGTTTCCTGACCTGTTGGGTGAGATCCGACAGAAGCAGGAGACCTGTCCAACTTTGACCCGGATCCGAGACCGGATGTCACGAGATGAGGCACCTCAGTTCACTATTGGTGCCGATGGACTGATGAGACGGCAAGACCGTATCTGTGTGCCATCAGACAGTGAGTTGAGACAGAGGATACTAGGTGAGGCTCATGCTACCCCTTACTCCGTACATCCAGGAGCGAGTAAGATGTATAAGGACGTGAGACGTTCCTTCTGGTGGGGTGGTTTGAAGCCTGACGTGGCCCGATATGTAGCCCAGTGTGCGACCTGTCAGCAGGTCAAGATTGAGCATCGTAGGTCCGGAGGAGAGCTCCACCCACTTCTAGTACCACATTGGAAGTGGGAGGATATATCTATGGATTTTGTTACAGGGTTGAGGCTCATCAGAGGTTTTGATGCCATTTGGGTAGTGGTAGACCGTCTGACGAAGACCGCACGTTTCATTCCGATTAAGGAAACATGGCCTGTAAGTCGTCTAGCTGAGGAGTTCACCAGACACATTGTGAGACTCCATGGAGTACCGAGGACTATCGTCTCCGACAGGGATGGACGTTTTACCTCAAGATTTTGGCAGCAGGTACATACTGCTCTAGGGACGAGTCTCCACTTTACCACTGCCTATCACCCACAGACAGACGGACAGTCTGAGAGGACTATTCAGACCTTAGAGGACATGTTGCGGGCATGTGTACTAGATTGGGGACAGGTATGGCCAGATCATCTCCCACTAGTAGAGTTTTCATATAATAACAGCTGGCACACGTCTATTGGGATGGCACCTTATGAGGCTCTGTACGGACGGAGATGTCGTACATCGTTGTGCTGGGATGAGCCTAGAAAGGCTGATGGAGTAGCACCAGACCAGATACAGGATGACATCGCCCGGATTGCCTTAGTCCGGGAGTGGATGTTAGCAGCTCAGAGTCGTCAGAAAACCTACGCCGATAAACGGCGTCGACCTTTGGAGTTTAGAGTAGGTGCACAGGTGTGGTTGAGAGTGTCACCTACGAGAGGAGTTAGACGTTTCGGCATTAAGGGGAAGCTGAGTCCCCGATATGTCGGTCCATTTGAGATCTTAGAGAGAGTCGGAGAGGTTGCATACCGATTAGCACTGCCACCGAGATTGGAGGGAGTACATCCAGTTTTTCATGTATCTCAGCTGAGAGAGTACATACCCGATCCTAGACACGTCATCAGTCATGAGGATCTGATAGTCGAGCCAGACCACACTTTTGTGGAGTACCCCGTAGCCGTCCTAGAGCGTAGTACTAGGCGTCTGCGTTCTAAGGAGATACCGATGTTGAGAATCCAGTGGTCTAGACGATGAGCTGATGAGGCTACCTGGGAGACACAGGAGAGTATTAGACGTAACTATCCTGAGTTCTTTGCGGAGTTAGCCGCTACCTCAGTACCGACGGGTTAGTACTTAGACGATACTTTATATGATTTCTGTGATTATATGTTTAAGTGATTGTTTATGTTTATGTGCCTAATAGCGTGTGTAGTTAGCATGTCAAGAAGAAGTGAGATAAATTGGAGTGAGATTGGAATATAACTCTTGAGGGGAAATTGTTTGGGTAGATACCTTATTCTAAGTTTCGGGGCGAAACTTATTTTTAAGGGGGTACTGATGTAATATCCGGAATTTTTATTCCGTCTATTTCCATAGCTTACCGAATTCCGATCCCTTGACGTCACATAAAATGATAAGTTTAGCCAAACCCTAGTTTATAACATGACTTGTCTTTGACAAGGTCATGACGTCCTAATGATAAGACCATGACAAGGTCTGACGAGAACAAGACGAAGTCAAGACAAGATCATGACAAGTTTTGACAAAGTCCTAACAAGCCCATAATTATCTTGGCCCACTGCCTATACTTGTTCAGCCCAACTTAGTTTTCTCCAGCCAGCCTCAGCTCAGGCCCGTTGTTGCCTTGCTTCTTGTCGGCCCTGCCACCTTGTACGTCAGCCCAGCTCGCATCCAATCCAGCTCGCGTCCAGCCCAGCATGGGAAAAGAGTAGACGGCAGCCCAGCTCGCGTCCAGCCCAGCAGGGAGAAGAGAAGACATCCGTTTCTTGTCGCAGCCCTGAAGATCCTGGACGTGCGTATATCACGCCTCAACTAAACATTACCAACATGGTAATGGTCCGAATATCACGCAAACAATCAAGCTTCTCCGCAATCTCAGCAGCAACGCACTCCTCCATATCTTCGTACCTTTGTTTCGATTCTTAGAAACGTACACCTCCAGCCGTTCGCAGACCATCCAGTGCATCCATTCCAGTCCGCCACCAAACGCAGAAAACGCATCAGTGAGAAACCAGCAAGCCTCATAGCCGGAGATCCCTCGCATCGACATTCCCTACTGCACTAGGTGTGGTGAAACTTCGCCCCGCTGATCCATTCCGCCTACTCTCGCTGCAATAACTGGGACGCCTTCAATATTTAGAACACGTAAAGTGCAACAAGCCTCGTTAGCGGCCGACGCTGCCTCTTCTGGATCGGTCTGAACTCAGGCTTGTTCTGTCTATCTAGTGTACCTGGTTAGAGTCTTCCAATCCATACAACAGAAAAGCCGAGTCAGGTCTTGATTCCAGTCGGGCAACTGAGTTGCTACAGTTTACAGAGCGAGTTTGGTTTACAGAGAATCGAGATTTATAACAAGTAAGTCCTTTGGGCTTACTTAGCTGACTTCTGAATATGAGCATGAATGATGATAGTGGTGTGTGATTGAAATGTTTGGAGTTATAGGTTGTGATAGATATTTACCGACCTATACTTGGCCCAAGAGTAACGGGCGGTGGCATTCTGCTCAGTTAGCTTGAGGGCGTTGGGGGTTTCTTTAGGGACTAGTCCATACTCGGTTTGTAGTGATGCTACCGGTGGAGGTCAGCTAGACCTACACCCAGATGGATAAGGAACGGAGGCGAGAACTGTTAAGAGTTCTCGTGCCACAACTGTAAAATTGAATAAGATGAATCACCTAAGTAATAGATAATAAACGGTTGTGTGCCAGCATGATGTTTGTTTATATTATTCTACGTGTGTTTGTGCTGTTATTATTCTACTTATATTTGGATAGTTAGCTAACAGTTGTTATGTTGTGTAGATGTACCACAGGTTAGAGCAGATGCCGAGTGATCCGGATGGTAGTGGTCAGCCGGGGTGTCGTACTTTTAGAACATGTTGCAGTTTCTTTATTTGTGGGATTTCCAATTGGACCTTGGTTCTTTTCTTTCTATCCGTAGTTGTTATCTTATGTTTTCCGGCTGTCGGTTGTTCTGGTCACATTCATACGTTGTTAAGACTTAATTTATGATTTTCGGTTTTTCCTTATCTGTGCCTTGTTGTAAGATCTTGTTAAGTTGTTATCAAACTAAGGTCGGGACCCACTGTGAGGTCCTAACCAGTAACTCTCCAAGTTGTAAAATTTGGGGTGTTACATAATTTTGACCATAAAAATGTTTTGAACTACAAAGGTAAATATCGAAACAAGAAAACAAACTAAATCTTATATAATGCATTCATATACGTAAATATATAATCCAATGAAAATGTTTCTCTTATTTTACCTATACTGTTCATAAGTCTTTATGTAACGAATGTATTATGTAACAACCCATAAAATTATCATCCGGCATCATTTGAATGGAATTTATGGTTAGCTAATAAGGATGGGTTGTTACCCAAGTCAACAAACTCTTCAGTTAAAGCGTGCTCTTACAGGAGCAATATCAGACACCACCTGGAATGTCTTCGTGCGAGTATGGTTCGTATGGCGACAACGTCCGTAAGACCTCGGGCCTTACATATTTTAATTAATTAACTAAAACCTGATAAATATAAAGTTAAAGCTTAATTTTAATTAGATAATCGTACACAGAAAATACTAATGTTACATTAGTTAAACGGTGGTTCTTGGCCATGTACACAACTATTTTGTAATATATCGTAAAAAACATTTTAGTTAATATTGACACAATACTATTATTATGTCTACAAACTTGTTATTTAGTTAATGAATTTGGTTCTTTGCCAATGTACACAACTATATAGTAATATATATGGTAAAAATCATTTTTAAGTTAAGATTCACACAATACTATTATTTATACATACTTGTCATGTAGTTAACGAATGTGGTTCTTGGCCCATGTACACAAGCATATAGTAAAATATGGTAAAACTCATTTAATTTAAGATTGACACAATACTAATATTTATACATACATGTAATTTAGTTAACCAATGTGGTTGATGGTCTATGTACACAACTATAATATAATATATGGTAAGAATTATTGTAGTTAAGATTGACACAATACTATTATGTATACAGACATGTTAGTTAGATAACAAATGTGGTTCTTAACCCACGTGCACAAATATATAGTAATATATGGTAGAAATCATTTTAGCTAAGATTGACAAAATACTATTATGTATACATACATGTTATAGGGTTAACGAATGTGGTTATTGGCCAATGTAAATAACTATATTACAATATATGGTAAAAATAGTTTTAGATAAGATTGACACAATTCTTTTATGTATACAGACATGTTATTTAGTTCTCGAAGGTGGTTCTTGGCCCATGTACACAAACTTATTAAAATGCATGCCAAAAATAACTTACTTTAAAAAAAAAAGTTCCTTTAGGAAGAAAACAATCACTCCTTATTACGATTGTATGTATATATATAGTTATTGTCCATGATACATAAGAAACAAACTCATTGTCACTCAAGAATAAAATGACGTCCACTAAAGTAATACTCGTGTTGTTGTTTCACTTAGCTTTATTTTGTGTTATCGAAGGAAGGCCACATAATTCAAAAGAAAAATACGCCCTTTCATATTCATCTACACCAAACGGAAATATTCTACACTCCAGGCCATCAGTTCGTGACGACCGTTATCCAACAACACGACCACCAAAGCTAACAAATAATTTAGAATTCATTGCATACCCAAAATTACCCAAGGGCCCCATTCCACCTTCTGGGCCAAGCAAGGGTCATTCGCCACCGGGACCATGATCCACAACCAGGACCTTCTGATAACGGCAACGATGATCCACCCTGCCGACTACCAATGTTTTTTTACAAAAACAAAGATTACATGTTGGAATTGTCTCCACTTTTACTTGATTTAAATAACGCGCTCGATTTGCTAATTGAGATCTATGTATGTCTGTTGTGGTCTTGTTGGTCCTGAAAATGTTTTCTAAGTCGTTGATATATTCATTGTTAAATGTTACTTCCAATGTCCATGATACCAAATCATGCAATAAACAATCTTTCCCTCATTCTTAATGCTACTATTACTTATGAAATTTCTACGTAAATTGATCGGCCGTAGTCTTACTAGTTGATTAACCGGTGTGTGTTTCTCTTCTTAATTGTTATTGGTTTTGCTATTTTTTTGTGTTTGGTGTTTACGATAGAATGACTTTTGCCAACCGATTGATTGACTAACCCTTATTTTTTCTTTATTTGTTTATGTTTTGTTAATTACATTAGTTGTTTCATCAATAATCAATCAAATCAAAATATTATCTTTGTTGAGTTCGATCCCGAACTTCTTGCTAAAATCGGACCTTCTAAGTATTTGTGAGATTTGAGGCTCATGTTTCAGCTTTAATAACTCATTGGAAATCTACATGGATTAATCACTCATTTGAATTCTACATGGGTTATTCACGGACAATACTTCTAAGTACTTCTGAGATTTTTATTCCTACGTTTATCGATATTTTATTGGCTCGAGTATTTTATTTAAAATTATTTTAAGGCGTAAAATACCTTTCCCGAATATATTGATATTTTTGTATACGTTCACGTATATATTTCCGAATCATTATTTTTGGAAAAGTCGGGAATGTTTTCCCGACTCAAAAATTCCATTCTGTGTATTCTCTATCGGGTTATTTATCAATGTATTATAATTTCATTTCCTCTTCCTTGACCACTTGATGAGCTGCCTTGTCACCCTCACCTTCCTAGCTGTCCAGTAGCAGCCTAGCTGACTCTACACTCCTCTCTCACGCAACCTTACCTATTGCCTCAGCCTTTCCTCATTCCTCACCCTCATTTTCTGATTTTGCACCTCCTCTAGTTGCCCATCTCCTCGGGTCCTCCCCGTCTTCAGTGAGGCAGCAAACACCTCCACCGTCGGCCACCTCTTGAACTCTCAACTCTTCACTATCACCCATCTCCTCTCTTCTCCTTTGTTTGCCCTAAACCTCCTCAACCGATTAAACCACCCGAATGAAGCTCTCCCTCACCGCCGTCTCGCCGCGAAGAGCAGCCTACACCCTCGCCACAAGAAGAAGCCCACTGCCGTCTCGCCTGTTTCCCGCAGCACTCTCCCGCTTCTCCTTCACCTTTTCTCTGCAGCCGGTTGATGGAGCAGCAACCCCCGGAATTGCTGCAACCACGCCGGACCACCAGACGATGCCCCAGCCCCCTCGCCTCTCTGCCGGATCCAAGCAGCCCTGAGCCGCCGCCCCTACATTCCTCCTCCGCCAAGTCTGCCACCGCACTGTTTATTCCCCAGCCTTGCACTCGTACAACGTGAAAGAGGACTCTATTGCCCTAATATAATCGGGCCTCCTTAATTTGTGTTTAATTACGGAATGTACCCAGCTTTATATATTTACATGTATTACCCACATTTTGAATGTTTCATTTATATCCCTTTCTGGAAAATTATAGATTATGGCCCTTATTTACACTTTAAGAATATGACCCAAGTTTTTGAATTTGTTCATCTTTGCACTAAAAATGTATTTATCGATTTTAAACTTGGGTTTCAATTAGGGGGATATTCTTATAATTTGTATATACTATATATTATGCCTTTCTTTGATTTATCTCGGTTTATGGCAAATATTTTATTGTGGGTATTAACCTCGGCTTTGAAAACGAGTTTTACCTTGAGTTTATGATGTTATACAATATGCCGGGAATATTATATTTACGGTCTTTAACTTGGGTTTTGGAAGTGGGATTTTCCTTAGATTATATATGTTCATAATTCCATTCAAATTTATCTTATATGCTAAATTTGTCTAGTTTGGTGGTAGGTTCGGAAGTGCCCCGATAAAGGCCTGACGAGTCCAAGTCGACATCCGTTGAACGACTTTCGTTTATTGACGTCACTTGAGTATTCTTTCCCCTCGATCTAGGCATGTTATGTTTTAGTATCATGCTATGATGGATGTAGCATAACTTAGAGTTAAATATCAAGTAGTGGTTATGGACCTTAGGTGAGTCTCGAGGATTTGATATTGTTTGATGGATTGATGTTGATTCTAAGCTTGAGGTGTTGGTTATCTTGTGAGGTTGTTATAAGGCTTTAAGTTATATGGTTGATCTTGTGAGCATTTTGAGGCTCGAGGTGGTGTTGTATGATCTTGTGGGATTTTGGAGTTTAGGTTTGGCTTATCCTAGTTGCGTTGTGAGTTATGATATTCCGAGATCCGAGGGTTTAGAAGTCTTACGACTTCTAGCTTGTGTTGAGTGTGATGTGAGCATTAGGGATTCTAGGATGTGGTCCTAGAATTGAGAGTCAAATGGTCTTGCATAGATCATTTGTATAGAATTCTAAGACATTTATTGTGAGTGGTTGTTGTTGATATACTTTTCTTCTTGTGAGTAGGTTACGGGCTTCCTCCCTACGGAAGCGAGAGTGTCGTGAGTTGAGTTTGGTGACGAGGTAAGTCTCCGGACTTACTTAGCTCGTATTTTACATACTAGCATTGATGTGTGTTTGGTGGTGTGTTTATCTTTTATGGTATAATAACAAAACCAGAAATAGGATTACCGACCTTATATTATTTGGCCAAAGTGTATGATAACGGGCGGTGACATCACTACCTAGCTCTTGCGTAGAGCTAAGAGGTTCTTGGCGACTAGCCCGCGCTGGTTAGACGGTCGGAGGTATCCGTACCGTTCCATGCCGCAAGTGGCGACCGAGGCGAGTTTCGGGAGATTCTCGTGTCACAAAAGAAGTTGAATTATTACGGGATATGACCTAATAATAACAAAGATAATAAACCGGATTGGTGTGCTTTTATGTATGTTGTATGCTTCTAATGAGATTACTTGTGTATGTGCCTTTCCCATTGATTCTAATGTTTAGAATATAAGCTAACGGTTTTATACCGATTGTTGTAGATTGCCTTGCAGGTTAGGAATACGGTCGAGAGATCCGGAAGAGTGGGCAGCCGGGGTTTCGTACATTTTAGAATTGGGTTTTGGGTGGAGTCGAGTTTGAGTATTGTATTTATTGTATGTTGTATGGCGTTTAGTCTTTGTGGTTGTATTTTCCGTTGAACTCCTTTGTGGTAGTCTTTCGGGTTTTTCTTTTCATTGCATAAGAATGTATTTCGATTTTGGCCTTTATTATGCAAGATCCGGTGAAATTGTTGTCAAGCTATGGGTCGGGATCCATTCTGAGGTCCTAACCCGTAGAATCCCGAGTCCCAAGAACTCTAGGTATTACACTAAGTATGTGTGAGATTTGAGACTCAAGTTTCAGCTTTAATCACTCATCGGAAATCTACTTGGATTATTCACCGACAATACTTACAAATATGAGTTCCAATATGTTTGACAATATAAACATTTTGTCAACAAAAATGATAATGTCGGTCTAATAAATATTTTTAAACATTTAAACAATTTTTTCTTCAAATAAATGTATAATTTTGACCATAAAAATGTTTTGAACTACAAAGGTAAATATCGAAACAAGAAAACAAACTAAATCTTATATAATGCATTCATATACGTAAATATATAATCCAATGAAAATGTTTTCTTATTTTACCTATACTGTTCATAAGTCTTTATGTAACGAATGTATTATGTAACAACCCATAGAATTATCATCTGGCATCATTTGAATGGAATTTATGGTTAGCTAATAAGGAAGGGTTGTTACCGAAGTCAACAAACTCTTCAGTTAAAGCGTGCTCTTACAGGAGCAATATCAGACACCACCTGGAATGTCTTCGTGCGAGTATGGTTCGTATGGCGACAACGTCCGAAAGACCTCGGGCCTTACATATTTTAATTAATTAACTAAAACCTGATAAATATAAAGTTAAAGCTTAATTTTAATTAGATAATCGTACACAGAAAATACCAATGTTACATTAGTAAAACGGTGGTTCTTGGCCATGTACACAACTATTTTGTAATATATCGTAAAAATCATTTTAGTTAATATTGACACAATACTATTATTATGTCTACAAACTTGTTATTTAGTTAATGAATTTGGTTCTTTGCCAATGTACACAACTATATAGTAATATATATGGTAAAAATCATTTTTAAGTTAAGATTCACACAATACTATTATTTATACATACTTGTCATGTAGTTAACGAATGTGGTTCTTGGCCCATGTTCACAAGCATATAGTAAAATATGGTAAAACTCATTTAATTTAAGATTGACACAATACTAATATTTATACATACATGTTATTTAGTTAACCAATGTGGTTGATGGTGTATGTACACAACTATAATATAATATATGGTAAAAATTATTGTAGTTAAGATTGACCCAATACTATTATGTATACAGACATGTTAGTTAGATAACAAATGTGGTTCTTAACCCACGTGCACAAATATATAGTAATATATGGTAGAAATCATTTTAGCTAAGATTGACAAAATACTATTATGTATACATACATGTTATTTGGTTAACGAATGTGGTTATTGGCCAATGTAAATAACTATATTACAATATATGGTAAAAATAGTTTTAGATAAGATTGACACAATTCTTTTATGTATAAAGACATGTTGATTAGTTCTCGAAGGTGGTTCTTGGCCCATGTACACAAACATATTAAAATGCATGTCAAAAATACCTTACTTTAAAAAAAAAAGTTCCTTTAGGAAGAAAACAATCACTCCTCATTATGATTGTATGTATATATATAGTTGTTGTCCATGATACATAAGAAACAAACTCATTGTCACTCAAGAATAAAATGATGTCCACTAAAGTAATACTCGTGTTGTTGTTTCACTTAGCTTTATTTTGTGTTATCGAAGGAAGGCCATATAATTCAAAAGAAAAATATGCCCTTTCATATTCATCTACACCAAACGGAAATATTCTACACTCCAGGCCATCAGTTCGTGACGACCGTGATCCAACAACACGACCACCAAAGCTAACAAATAATTTAGAATTCATTGTATACCCAAAATTACCCAAGGGCCCCATTCCACCTTCTGGGCCAAGCAAGGGTCATTCGCCACCGAGACCATGATCCACAACCAGGACCTTATGATAACGGCAACGATGATCCACCCTGCCTACTACCAATGTTTTCTTACAAAAACAAAGATTACATGGTGGAATTGTCTCCACCTTTACTTGATTTAAATAATGCGCTCGATTTGCTAATTGAGATCTATGTATGTCTGTTGTGGTCTTGTTGGTCCTGAAAATGTTTTCTAAGTCGTTGATATATTCATTGTTAAATGTTACTTCCAATGTCCATGATACCAAATCATGCAATAAACAATCTTTCCCTCATTCTTAATGCTACTATTACTTATGAAATTTCTACGTAAATTGATCGGCTGTACTCCTACTAGTTGATTAATCGGTGTGTGTTTCTCTTCTCAATTGTTATTGGTTTTGCTATTTTTTTTGTGTTTGGTGTTTACGATAGAATGACTTTTGCCAATCGATTGATTGACTAACCCTTATTTTTTCTTTATTTGTTTATGTTTTGTTAATTACATTAGTTGTTTCATCAATAATCAATCAAATCAAAATATTATCTTTGTTGAGTTCGATCCCGAACTTCTTGCTAAAATCGGACCTTCTAAGTATTTGTGAGATTTGAGGCTCATGTTTCAGCTTTAATCACTCATTGGAAATCTACATGGATTAATCACTCATTTGAATTCTACATGGGTTATTCACGGACAATACTTCTAAGTACTTATGAGATTTTTATTCCTACGTTTATCGATATTTTATTGGCTCGAGTATTTTATTTAAAATTATTTTAAGGCGTAAAATACCTTTCCCGAATATATTGATATTTTTGTATACGTTCACGTATATATATCCGTATCATTATTTTTGGAAAAGTCGGGAATGTTTTCCCGACTCAAAAATTCCATTCTCTGTATTCTCTATCGGGTTATTTATCAATGTATTATAATTTCATTTCCTCTTCCTTGACCACTTGATGAGCTGCCTTGTCACCCTCACCTTCCTAGCTGTCCAGTAGCAGCCTAGCTGACTCTACACTCCTCTCTCACGCAACCTTACCTGTTGCCTCAGCCTTTCCTCATTCCTCACCCTCATTTTCTGATTTTGCACCTCCTCTAGTTGCCCATCTCCTCGGGTCCTCCCCGTCTTCAGTGAGGCAGCAAACACCTCCACCGTCGGCCACCTCTTGAACTCTCAACTCTTCACTATCACCCATGTAACACCCGAAGTTCTTGGAACTCGGAGAGCTACTATTTAGGACCTCACAATGGGTCCTGACCTTGGTTTAACAACAACTTTACTAGGATCTTACAACAAGGCACAAATGTATTTAAAACAATTTCTAAAACATACTGTTTTTAATGGTATGAACGTACACATGTGACAGCCTCACAAGCATATATAAAGATACATAACATGCATGACGTATGGAAGACTCTCCGTCCCCATCTAATGAGTACGTGGACCCGGCTGACCATCCGTTCCGGATCTCTCTGCAACTGTCTATCTCTACAAATCTACAACACGGATAAACCGTTAGCTAACAATCCAAATATAAGTAGAACAACAACAGCACAAATACATGCAGAAAAATGATAAACAAACATCATGTTGGCACCCAACCGTTTATTATCTATTATTTAGGTGATTCATCTTATTCAATTTTACAGTTGTAACACCCCGAATCCGCGGGACTCGGGGTGCTACGGGTTGGGACCTCACAATGGGTCCCGACCCTTAGCTTGACAACAATTTCACCGGATCTTGCAACAAGGCACAAATAAAAGCCAAAACCGAAATACATTTTTATGCAATGAAAAGAAAAACCCGAAAGAATACAACAAAGGACTTCAGCCGAAAATATAACCCAAATGACTAAACGCCATACAACATACAACAAATACAATACTCAAACTCGACTCCACCCAAAACCCAATCCTAAAATGTACGGAACCCCGGCTGCCCACTCTTCCGGATCTCTCGGCCGCAATCCTAACCTGCAATGCAATCTACAACAGTCGGTATAAAACCGTTAGCTCATATTCGAAGCATTAGAATCAATGGGAAAGGCACAAACACAAGTAAATCATCATAAACACACAACATTCTCAAAGCACACAATTCCGGTTTATTATCTTTTTGTTATCAAGTCATATCCCGTTCTAATTCAACTTAGTTTTGTTACACGAGACCACCGTGGTCCCGCCTCGGTCCCTACTTACCGGCATGGAACGGTGCGGATGCCTCCGACCGTCTAACCAGCACGGGCTAGTCGCCAAGAACCTCCTAGACTCTCGCAAGAGCTAGGCAGATGATGTCACCGCCCGTTATCATACACTCGGGCCAAAATAATATAAGGTCGGTGGTCCTATTACCGGTTTAGTTGTTATAAACGATAACGAATAAACACACACCACCAAACACACATCAATGCTAATACAATGAATACGAGCTAAGTAAGTCCGAAGACTTACCTTATTGCCACACTCAACTCACAACACTCTCGCTTCCCTTGGGAAGGAGTCCACAACCTGCTCACAAGAAGATAACTATATCAACAACTCGCTCAACTCAAGAAGTCTAAGACTTCTACACAAATGATCAACGCTAGATCATTTGACTCACATTCTAGGACCGCATCCTAGAATCTCTCATGCTCACATCAAAATCAACACAAGCTAGAAGTTCTTAGACTTCTAGACCCTATGATCTTGCAGGATCATAACCCATAACACATACTAGGATATACATGTCTAGTGTCAACAATCTCAACGGTATCAACACTATGCTAGGATACGCATATTCTAGCCTATAATCTCAACAATTATATACTCCAATTCTCAAACCTCACAAGCCTCACAAGATAACTTCAACACCTCAAGCTTAGAATCAACATCAATCCATCAAACAATATCAAATCCTCAAAACTCACCTAAGGTTCAAAGCCACTACTTGGCATTTACTCTAAGTTATGCTAGATCCATCCTAGCATGATACAACTACTAAACATAACAAGATCGAGGAAGGAGGTACTCACACGACGTCAAAAGACGGAAGTCGAATCTTGGACTCGTTAGGCCTTTATCGGGGCGCTTCCGGACCTAAAACCAAAAGCTACACAAATTTAGCTAATAGGCTAAATTTGATCGTAAAATATAATATATAAAATCCTAAGGCAAAACTCGTTTTCAAAATCCGACGTTAAAATCCCGTAATTACCCTTCCGGGCAAAAGTACAATACAAGAAACTTGGTCATAAAACCGTGATTGAAACTTTGAGCCATAAACCAATTTTAATTCATCAAAGGGTATAATATATAGTATATATAAATATGAGAATACAACTTGAAGTAAAATCCAAGTTTAAAACCCATAAATACATTTTCCGCCATATAATACAATTTCAGAAACTTGGGTTATATTCTGCAAATAAAATTATGGGCCAACTTATGTAATTAAACCAATATAGGTACATCTGAAATTCCTGAAAATGTGGGTCACATAGTGTAAATATAATGTAGGTTACTTTTTGTAATTTGACCAAAAGTTAGGGGCCCCGATTTGAAATACTAGAGAACTCTATCTTCAACATTTGAACACGTAGGTTCACAGACACATGGAGCTACGAGGCGGCGGTAGGGGATGAATGCAGCTCCGACGATTGCTCCTTGGCTCCGGCAGGCGATGGAGGCGACAAGGCGTTGGGCTCCCGATTGCTCCTTTTGGCATGGGTTGTAGATCTGGGTTCGATTGCAAAACAACCGAGCAGCTTATACAATCCTCAATTTGAGCGTGATAGAGGGAAAGGGGGAAAGGGCTCCGGCGGCTGCGCAGCGGAGGAAAGGAGAAGCGGACAGGCGGCGCAGGCAGAGGAGGAGCGGCGGTCGAGACAAGGGCAGGGCTGCAGGCGCTTCTCCGGTTCGATTGGGCGGAAGGGGAATTGAAGGCGGCCCTCCCGGTGACAGATTCGAGGCTGAGGGTTCCGTCAGCAAGAGAGAATGGGGTGCGAGGCTATGTCGGGCTGATGGAGAGCTTGCTCCCATCTCCTGTGAAGAAGGGCTGCGTGAGACGCGAGGGTTGTCTGAGGTTGAGGGAGTGCTGAGGTTTCTCGATCTAGAAATGAAGAGGGGCCGAAGAGAGGAGGAAGGTAGTTGCTTGTTGTACAGAGAGAGCAGGGGTTAGGGAGATGCTAGGAGTCGGGAGTGAGGGCGAGAGGTCGTGGTGAGGAGAGCGAGGGGTCAAGGCAGCAAGATTGAGAGGTCGTGGTGAGGAGAGCGAGGCGTCAGGGCAGCAAGACTAGGGTAGCGTCACTGAAGAAGGTCGGGAAGAAGAAAAATAAAAAAAATGAGAATAATATTAATAAGATTAAAATAGGAAAACGGGAATCAATTAACTCGATCAAAACATTCGGAACGGGACTTCCAAATCGGAAACTTCCCGAACTATTCCGTAAAATAAAATACGGGAAATATGTAAGTATAGAATATATAAACTCATAAAATATAATTTATAACGTGAAAATACTCGTAATAAAAATATTTAGGCTATTAAAATATCAATAAAAGCCGCAAATATAAATATCGCAAACGCGCCAAAAATTTGGGGCGTTACATCAGATCCCCCTAAAAACAAGTTTCGTCCCAAAACTTTCTATGCGTCGGACTTCTCGGTCCCTAAGACCGATGTATGAACTCTCAAACTAAGAAGACTTAAACCTTCTAATCTACACACGCAAACTACTCGAACTACCACCGCAAAATATATCATGTAGTATAGCACATTCCCGCACAGGGCACAACTACACATAATATCACACATGCACCTAACTCAACCAAGGAAAGAACTAGGTCTAACTCGTCAATTCTATCAATGCTACTAGCTTATCGTAAAACTTAACCAAATATATTTTCCCCCGTCTTCCCGTTAGTCTTATCGGTTCTCATCTGCCACTAAACCAACATGACTGACCATCCGTCTCGAGCCATGTATGTACTCCCTTGACGGATACACATGAAACACCGGGTAAGCACACTCTACTCTCGGCGGCAACGCCAACCTGTAAACCACCTTCCCAACTTGCGCTAAGATCTCAAAAAGGTCCGATCTATCGGAAACTCAACTTCCTTCTCGGGTCCTCCTCAATGCAATATTTCCATTTTGTTTCTCTCTGATTGCCTCTAACACATAAGGTCAAACTTCTTAATTGGTCCCGCTAACCAAACGTTGATGTTACATCTTCTCAATCTTGTTGCAAGTTTCAAGTAATGAAGGAAAATACTCAATTCACAATGCTTCTACAAACGAGTCACATATGCTATTTCTTTTACATCGTTCCTTAATACTCAATCAAGACTTGGTTTTGGAGAACCACTTGTACCCTTCAAACCCATCATACCTCAAGGCAATTTCTAAATAGTTGCACCAATGAATCTTTTCTTAACTCTCAACAACTCCATTGTCAATCTCTGTCCCACTTAATACTTCATTATCATCCGGAGTAGGTTATCCATAGATGGTGTTACCTTCGAAAATCTCTCCACAAATCCGGTAATGACCAGCACATCCAAGAAAACTTGTAACTTCTTTCACATCCTTCGGGGTTGTCATCCCGAGATAACTTTTTATACAACTTCTCTCTTCTTCGGGAGTAGACCAAGATATCTTATCAGGGCATTAGTAAGCCCATATGGAATCTCCACAACTCGTAGTGACCATGGTTCGTCCAAAATGCCGTATTTGCAATATCCCAATCTCGAATCCTCAATTTGTGAAAAAGAAACCTTAAATCATTCATAGAAGCGACTACCGACCCTTGCAACCGGCCAACTGGATCATATATCCGTGGTGAGGGATACTTGTTCTTCGTTGTTATCTTGTTCACCTTATTGTAATCGATGTACAAACGGAAATGACCGTCTCACTTTTCGCAAACTGGTGTTCTCCATAACAACTTCAAATCAAGAGTTTAAGATAACGTATAGTGTTCTCTATGGCATTTCACTAATTCTAATGAAATCTTTTCACTAAGTTCTTGCATTTTCTCCTTTATTTGCTTCCACAACTCATGTCTCTGCACAAGAGTAATTCTATACGGTGCCTTAGACATCGGAATTAAATCAAGCTCGACCTTAGTGGAAAAATTCCACATTTTGACGTATTGAAATCCGTGATATCTCTACTTCCATCTTTTCTCTTCCCGTCATATTTCGTTATAACCGACACAACCTTTTCTTAACACTTTATAGATGATCATGGTACTAATGGTCTATCCCGATCTGTTGGGGTGACGTCCTTCAAGCACGTGTATTGCTCCATCTTTAGCTACAATGTTTACCTTCCTCTTTCTGAGATCCTTCATCTCTTGAAGTCGAGAGACGTGCTCGAGTCTTCTGACTCTTGTCGCCTTATTTAAGTATTCCTTTAACTTAATCTCATTCTCCCTCTTTGATGACATGATTGTAAAAATCTTCTAAGGTTTCTCACTTATGTGCATCCATAAGGGTCCAAACTACAAGACGTAACCGTACTTCAAAACAATTGTCCTTATATTCTTCACTTTCCACGACATCCCAACATAGGAGAGAAGCTCTTCGTATTGTACATAAGCTTTCACCATAGACATCTTTTCTTCAAGTAGGTGTCGAAATTTTATACTTCATTTCCTTATGTAAATTCAAACCGAACGTAGAGGCTCTAACCTCAATCTTTCATGTACTTCTTGTATATTTCATATTAACATCAAATTTCAAAACTTTGGTCTTCTCTTACTCTCGTTGGTCACCTTATGTATCTCTTGGTATCCATGAACAGCTTCACAACCGTACTAGTATGCCTTCAGGCAAAAATCCCAACCATAATCACAAAAAGATCCACTTATTACTTTACCAAGCACCAACATCGTAATTCCAAGCTTGAAGCGTTGCCCTAATCTAGGTCCTCCTTTTCACGCCATAGCCACCGTGTTTCTTACATGTGAGTTTGACGCTTCTATCTCATCTTTTGCTCGCGAAAACATACCCTCCATTTCATTAGCACAAACATACCATGCATCCTCAACATACCACGCATCCTCTTTATGTATTCCCTATTTTGTACATCAACTATAGAAGACTCACCTTCCTCCTTATCCTTCCAATTTGCTTACCTTGATCCGTGTCATTTCTCCACATAACAATCCCCATGACCTAAGAAGGTCGTACTAGATCATTACAATCCCTCCGCAACATACGTTATCATCACTTGTTAGAATCGATAAGATGTTACTTGATTAAAATGTTTATGCTTCCGTTAATGCACCTCCTATTACTGACATTCAATCACCACGAATGTTCACTTCTTGTTCCCCTTCTTCATGATCTCACATCCTGAGTTACTCTTCCCTTCTACAGTCACCAGTATATAACCCGCACTTGTGCACCCTCCGTGGTCACCGATTAACTCATTAAAAACCCTCTCTAAGGTCAACGACTTACCCTCCTACCATACTTCCATGTTACCATACTCCTGAAGGATACTCTCTCGGGGTACTCTATCTTAAACTTCATTAGCTCATTTTACTCTACTTCCCACTCCGTTAGCTCCTAATACGCTCCCCTCTTCCTTTCGCTTCTGTAAGATAACTATACCTCCCCAACTCTTTCATATCATATGACCCAACTTCATAAGCTTAAGTGATCTTCATAGTATCTTGTAAATGCATCTTCCCCACACCTCTATCGTTAGTAACCACTCTCTCTTCTCTTGGTTGGTAGCTTGAGTCTTTCAATCCAAACTCCTTGTTTCACCTTTCATCTTCTGAAGATCATCATCTACACACACTTCCTCCTTCTTGGCGTTTCTTAGTCTTATTATTATAACGGAAACCAGTCAACTCCACATGAAACCCCACCATGCCCTTCTTCTCATAACTCTAGTAATGTTTTAACTTTACTTTTTGGTACCTCGTAAGCTTAACTTACGGTATTTTAAATCCTTCTCACATGTTTCGTTCACTTCTCGATCTCATCTTAACTCCAATGGTTGGAAACGTCTAATGAAAGCTTTGCATCATAATGGAACACCACCTTAACCTTGCTAGAACGTACTCATCTCCTCTTCGATTCGCATCTTCAGTTGTCCACGCGTCTTCTTGATGAACTTAAGTTCGTTATCTCTATTGGTCTCGTTGTCATTCAATCATGGCTTCTTTAGAACCACTTCTGCACTTTAATGTTGCTCCCGATTACTTGTATTGCTTCCATCTTGATTCCTCTTAAGTTGTCTCGTGGTGTTCTTTTACTTGGTTGTCCTTCGTTTACGTCATCTCTAATCCTCCTCTTCGACGTCCTCTTGAAAGGAGTACAAGAACTCCAAGGTGTTCGCCCGAACGTAGCTCTCAACTCGATACTTGAGCATATTCGTCCTCGTATGTATGTACACTATCCTATGTAAAACGACGTCGTCCAAGGCGATGATATCATAAGAGCATCTTAACTAAAAGGTCCTATATCTCCATATGCTACTATATATAATAGGAATACATATCCATAACTATATAAGTCCTAAGTCCATAGTACTACTGATATCACGCATTCGGCATTCCATTACAACAATACAAGGTCCAAAACATATAATCGTTCACATATACAACTATACACATAAATCATGTCCTTCATGCAACTACAATCCATATACAATAATAGTCCAAAAACATCCTAAGTCCACAATACATATCTACATATATACATATATATACTAAAAGTCCAATAAACTATGTTGCCGAGACCCGTGGAAGGAGTGGTGGTCCGTACATTCTACCCCGACTCATGCATGTGATTTTGAAAACGAAAACTCAGAACCCGCGGGATTCTGATACCACTTTTGTAACACCCCGAATCTGCGGGACTCGGGGCGCTACGGGTTGGGACCTCACAATGGGTCCCGACCCTTAGCTTGACAACAATTTCACCGGATCTTGCAACAAGGCACAAATAAAAGCCAAAACCGAAATACATTTTTATGCAATGAAAAGAAAAACCCGAAAGAATACAACAAAGGACTTCAGCCGAAAATATAACCCAAATGACTAAACGCCATACAACATACAACAAATACAATACTCAAACTCCACTCCACCCAAAACCCAATCCTAAAATGTACGGAACCCCGGCTGCCCACTCTTCCGGATCTCTCGGCCGCAATCCTAACCTGCAATGCAATCTACAACAGTCGGTATAAAACCGTTAGCTCATATTCGAAGCATTAGAATCAATGGGAAAGGCACAAACACAAGTAAATCATCATAAATACACAACATTCTCAAAGCACAAAATTCCGGTTTATTATCTTTTTATTATTAAGTCATCTCCCGTTCTAATTCAACTTAGTTTTGTGACACGAGACTACCGTGGTCCCGCCTCGGTCCCTACTTACCGGCATGGAACGGTGCGGATGCCTCCGACCGTCTAACCAGCACGGGCTTGTCGCCAAGAACCTCCTAGACTCTCGCAAGAG